>CM060109.1:44293155-45693155 GCA_030522415.1 Channallabes apus
GAGCACCGGCCAGCGGATAGAACCGTGTCTTTATTTCGCTTTTTGTTGCGTTTTGTTTATCGGAGACGCACATGATGTCTCACTGCCAAGAGGGAGGACAGGCTGAGATTCAAACTTCACTCACGTTTATGTGATGGACATTTGGCCAGCAATCACTGGATCCTTTATGTGCAGGAAGCTTTATCTTGTGATTTGGCTGGGGGAAAAAAATAGATTTTCTTTTGTGTGTGAAATTTCTACGCAATATCATAATAGAATGAATGACATGACGTGTTGTAGGAGACAGCGTTTCAGAGAAGTAATCAAAGTCAACTCTGTAGGTGTAAATGTTCACTTTCAGACTGAACCTAATTACATTCAGCTCAGAAAATGATGCAGTCCAACTACTGTAGGTTTTTTTTTTTTGTTTTGTTTTTTGTTTTATTTTCATTTTTTAACACAGATACAGGTATTTCCTTTTGAATCTTTTAACATTATTAAGTTGTGCAGTAAGCTTGACAGTTAATTAAAAGTACGGTACCACTGTTTCTGTGATATTTGTTTAGTCAGTGGTATGTTTTTTCTCTGCTCCAACCCACCTGATTTGGTTTCAACCAGCTAATTACATGACTTCAAATATACAGTAGTTGGTAATCTCAAAACTCAAAAAAAATAAAAGAAGGACTGGACCCAAGGACTTAAACACTCTATTGAAATATTCCAATGAAAAAACTTATAATACAAATGGAAATGATGGCACATAAAACAACGAACATTACAAGACACTTGTATACTTGAGTATGGTGTATTATATTTTTAGGTGTCAGTACATTAGAATTTTTATTGTTACCAACTGTTACATTTAAGATTACACTCTTGCATAGTGGTTAGCACTTTGACTGACTATGGTCATGGGACTAAATCCCACCTAAATCCCTCTCACGGTCCAAAGACATGCAAATAAAGTTAAACTGGCATTCGAAAATTTCCGGTAGCATGTAAGTGACATTTATTATTTGTTACTTTATTATTTATTACTTTATTACCCTGCGGTGGACAGCTCTCCCTTGGTCCTGTACAGGAAATGCCAGAGAGAACGAATTCAACTAACCTACAGTAGAAGCATAAGAACATGGTTTGAGTGCTTTGTTGGCAAAACATCGGCAAAACTATGAGTTTGATTTAGAAAATTCCTATTTTTTAATGTGCAAGAAAGAATGGATCAATTTGTATTACGTATATAATAATTATAGCTGTTAATAATCAATGTAAATAAATCTCTTTTGCACATTCATATACTGTATGTGCAAAATAATCAATTTGTCTCTCATGTGACACTACAGTATTTAAGATTGCACTCATGACTGAAAGGCCGCAGCTCAGTTAAATTATTATTTTATTTGAAACTGGAAGTATGCATAATGTTTTAGGACCTCTTTAAAGCTTAATGATGGACAGAGAATGTCCGGCGAGGTCAAGGCTGATGTATTCTGGGTCTGCGTCATGACTCATGCAAAGTTATATCAACAGTCTATTAAAGCAAAAATAAATAAATAAATAAATAATTTCATTCATTCATTCATCTTCTATACCGCTTAATCCTGTGTTCAGGGTCGCGGGGGACCTGGAGCCTATCCCAGGAGACTTCGGGCACTAGGCGGGGTACACCCTGGACAGGGTGCCAATCCATCGCAGGGCACACACACCCAATCACACACTACGGGCAATTTAGGAACGCCAATTAGCCTAACCTGCATATCTTTGGACTGTGGGAGGAAACCGGAGTACCCGGAGGAAAACCCACCAAGCACGGGGAGAGCATGCAAACTCCATGCACA
Source organism: Channallabes apus (assembly GCA_030522415.1). Classification (NCBI taxonomy): domain Eukaryota; kingdom Metazoa; phylum Chordata; class Actinopteri; order Siluriformes; family Clariidae; genus Channallabes; species Channallabes apus. Next base: position 44,294,973 of record CM060109.1, read on the forward strand.
CAGAGACGGGAATCGAGCCTGGCTGGGGAATCGAACCCAGACCCTGGAGGTGCAAGGCGACAGTACTAACCACTACACCACCGCGCCGCAAATAAATAATTTATTAAATTAAATAAAACTTTATCCACAAAGCTTCATCTACAACATACTTACAGTAAGCTGTACACCATCAGCCTTACTGTTTTCCCCCACACTGGATAGGGACCAGTCCTTATCCCCACAGCAGTGACTAGTAAATGTCCACTAGTACTAATGTGTAATCCCTAATACATTCACGTCCAGGTATTTAACCTGCACCCAACACCGCCTCATTTTCTCTTCTTTCTTCACCCATGTCCCAATCATCGATAGTTATAAATGTTCTAAAAGCGAACCGATATCGCCAACGCCATGCAGAAACGAATTAGGCAGGCAGGGCTATGAAAGTTAACAGAACGACCCCTTTCACTGACAATGCACTTTCCCTGCACCAGCAAGAAGCGCTAATTAAATGTATTTAGCATCATAAATATTCCACCGGGACAGCTTGACACAGTGAATTAATGTCTAGCCTTAATACCACAGTGTCTCCATTACCGCCTATAGCGGGAGCTGCTCAGACTCTGAGTAAGTGGAGTTAGGTGTGTTACCTATGAACATGAGTTCACATTAGTTTAGTGCTCAAAACGACAGCTCCTATAAATCTTTTCAGGGATTTGTGGAGCGTCTGGCATGAACAGAGCAACACTTTTCCCCCCCTAAAGACAGAATAAGAGAATAAAAGTAAAGTAACTACGTAACCACCCCCTCAGTGTATTTATCTGAAATGACAGTAAACCTTACATTGTGCTTTTTAAACGTAATAATCAGATTCTCGATTTTGCAGAATCTTTTCAACAATGAGCTAAATAACGTAACATTTTAGTTCCATTGTAATGATCTAGCCTTTGACATGAATCACACTGTTGTTTGCCAAAGCCAGGAGAATCTTTCCATCTTCACAAAACTCAATAGGACTTGGCCATGTTTCAAAGGCATAATTAGTAATAAAAATGTGAAGCTAACTAAATTGACATAAGGAAGAATAATATGCATTTAATCGAAAAGCAGCAAAAATGTCAAAGATTTCAGTTTGTTGTCTATAACTTTAGCATCAGAGTTGATCACGGTAGGCTTCCTCTACCTTCCTCTGCGAACGAGTAAGCATAATAAAACACTTAGGCTTGTGATGTTAGAAAAAAGCAAATTAACAGTAAGGTGGTGTGATGCAATCTAACAATGCTGCTGTGTATTCCTTTTACGTTACAGCAATTTGCATTGTTTTACATGATTTAGTTATTAGTATATGTATTAGTTATTATGTTGGGAACCATTTCTGTTATCACTTTCCCTATAGCAGCTGTTTCCATGCTTGCCTTATCTGGCAGTTAATAACAGATAAAAAATGTCCCTGTGTAAGTTATTAATATAGAAATAATAAATAAATATTTTAAATGAGTACAACAATCAGACATACCATTAACACAACATAACATTAACACATTAATATTGATTATGAATCATATGCCAGTAAACTGGTGATAGGATCATGGGCACGCAAGGCTCAAGTATGCCTCTGGTGCCAAAGATCATCCTGCCTGGTCAGATCTCACAGAGAAGCCAATACAGTTCAATTCACAGAAAACTCTCAATGCTGGCCACGATAGAAAGGCACCAGAACACCTAGTGTACCTTGGGCTGCTGCATGTTTGTGTAATATTAATATGTGTATAATATTTTGCGTTGTAATGTTATGACTGGGTGGTGTAAACCTGTGATTTGCTACGTAGCTGGTACTGCTGTCACCAATCACATTCAAGAACCCAACAGCACTGTGGCTGATTCACCCTGTCATTGATTATTTTTCTTTTGGTTCATGCTATATCCTGCCCTGTCAGGTTTCCTCTTTTGCACTTCAGCTGTAGCCCTTAAAATGCATGTCTTAATACAAGTAATCCTCAACTTATGAACAAATTTCGTTCCAGGAGCACGCTCGTAAATCAGATTTGTTCTTAAGTCCGACAAAGTTAGTCTTATACACCTTTGACACAAATATACAATAGCATACCAATCCACTCGAATAAATCTGTCCCTGTAATTGCGCCTAAGGAAATGAATCTCACACATCAAAGGTACAGTAACAGTGTTGTCCATCAGGACAGCTGTACAGGACAGCAATTTTCTATCATCATGCTTCCGTACTGACTCTATGAACCCAGTGAGGCGCTACCCCCAGGCCCTACTTCTTTTTTTTAAGCATAACCTACAGTACAGTAGGCGATATGGTGAACTGGATATGATTTAATTTTAACTACATAAGATTGACTGAGCAATTTTTTTTTTTCCATGACCAAAAAAATTAACAATGATATGCTCATTTCGAAAGTTCTACATTTTCGATGCATGGATTTTAGGGTTAAATAGAAAAAAAAATTAGTACAAGTATAAACACACACATACCAACACTTGACACATTTTTGATATTCGCACAGAAACAGACTCTCCCTTACACACACACACACACACACACACACACACACACACACACGTACTCCCTGAAGAGAAGGTCCTTTTGGATGACTTCCTGCTACTTGAAGCCCTTGAACTCCTTCCCATTGAAGACGATGCTTCTTTCAAAGCTCATTTGTTGTGCTTTTTTTCTCAATGCCCGACTAGCGTGACACCACTCGTGCCAGGCTGCCTCCTCACCGTAACAAACAGGTGCCCATGCCAAGCACCACTAAGGGACCAGACGGGCACGGCAGTGCTCCCTCCCTCCCTCTTCTCAAATCCATCCATTTTCCCCTTCTATCTTTTTCCTTTCATTTTCATATTTCTGTGAAAGAACCCCATGCAGGATCTCCCTCCCCTCTCCTCCCAAGCCCCTAATTGCAATTTGTGTGAGCTAAACTAATTTTACGACACAGAACACCTGTATTCATCTCCATATTAATCGAAAACAGGAAGAATAAATCCCAATCAGGCAGCAGCTGGTGTCGCGTCAGATGTACCTTCAGGGAGAAGTCTGTCTCGGCTGTGTTAAAATATGGCTCTTCTCCTCTCACCGCTGCCCGCTGTAAGCTCCACACACAGCCCAAATCAGATATCATAATTATGAATGTCTGCAGATCTACATACGGCTGCTTTCTGACACTTGTAATTGCCTCACGTGCTACGGCATGTTTAACACCACTATAAAGATTACTTTCGCTCTCAGCTGAGTTATGGTTCGAGGCAGAGGAAGCATTTGGAGGCCGCTGAGGCTTCATTTAAAGCGACAAAAAAAAAGATAACTAAATGTGCTGAAATAGTCAGACAGTGGGAATTTGTTGTTCTACCAAACTTGATGCATGTTGCATTTCTCAGAACTGTATAATTACAATTAATATATTATTAGTTGGAATAAAAAAAAGTTTTTTTTTTAAAGGTAAATAAATCTAAGAATATTGGAATAATTCTCTGATTAAGATTTTAAAATAAATAAATAAATAAAAACTGGTAGCACTGTCGCCTTGCACCTCCAGGGTCTGGGTTCGATTCCCCGGCCAGGCTCGATTCCCGTCTCTGTGTGCATGGAGTTTGCATGTTCTCCCCGTACTTGGTGGGTTTCCTCCGGGTACTCCGGTTTCCTCCCACAGTCCAAAGATATGCAGGTTAGGCTAATTGGCGTTCCTAAATTGCCCGTAGTGTGTGATTGGGTGTGTGAGTGTGTGTATGTGTGTGTGCCCTGCGATGGATTGGCACCCTGTCCAGGGTGTACCCCGCCTAGTGTCCGAAGTCTCCTGGGATAGGCTCCAGGTCCCCCGCGACCCTGAACACAGGATTAAGCGGTATAGAAAATGAATGAATGAATGAATGATAAAAACTGGTGTCACTTACACATGACATGGTGGTGGTGGTGGTGGTGGTGGGGTAATGGTGTTGAGGATATTTTTCCAAGCACACTTTAGGTCCCTTATCATCATTTAAATTTCACAGCCTACCTGACTACTGGTACTGACCATGTGCATCCCTTTAGTGACCACAGGTATAGCATGCCAGCCATGTAGCTACAATCACCTCAAACCTGTATCAACAAGTGACAACGAGTTCATTGTACAGTACAACAGCCTCCACAGTCACCAGATGTTCATCCAATAGAGCACATATTCCTGAAACATCTGCAGTATCATGGTGAAGTACTTAAGACTTAATGTTAAAATGGGCAAAATTTCTAAGAAATGTTTCCAGCACTTTGTTGGATCTACTGTATGCCATGAAGAGGTAAAGCATTCTGAAGGTGAAAGGGGGTCCAGCCCGGTATTAGGAAGTGGCCAGTAAATGTTATCAATGTAAATCTGGAATATCTTTTGTCAAAAAGACAAATTTACAATTACACTTCCAAAGGTTTTATTTTTTAAATGTATTTATTAAAAAAAAAAAAAATTAAGTAATCACAGAAAATGAATGAATGAATGAATATATATTTTAAAAACTACTGGTAATTATTAATTATAATAGCTGTTAATATACTGAATGATTGACTGTTATAATTTTGGCTGGAGCAAAGTTCTTACTACACTAAAAAAAAAAGTGTACTCTACATTTATTACGGCTTCTTTGGTTGTCTCTTTTGGAGAATCCTTAAAGGTTCTGAGCAGAATCTAACAAAAGTGTATTTGTCTATCAGAAAGGTTCGCCATCTAAAATCCTTCTACAAAGCCTTTAGTGTAGTTTTAAGTATTTCACCATTTAATTTTCCATTGGCTCACAATTCCAGGTCTAACATTGTGAGATTAAAGGTTTTATCCTCCTTATTCCCTATAAGTGAACTGGCATGTCTCAGTTGGATGCTGGAGAAATTCATTTGAGTGACCACATCTGTGCCTCTCTGACTGTGTACATCGTTGCACATTGGCCTACAAAGAAGCAAAGCAGTGTTAGGTCATCCAGCACAAAGCTGAGGACGTTGTAGAAGGTCCACCTTGGCTTATTAGAAATGACACTGTGCTTCACTCTAATGAACTTAAGACAATACTAATTAAAGCCAATGAACAAAGGAGGCTTCATTTAATAAAAAAAAAAAAAAAAAAAAAAAAAAACCCTGAGTAAGGGGACATGCTTGTACAACAGGATCTAAACCCCTGCGTGCTATTACTGATGCAGCGGAAGTGCGACGGGTTCTCGGGCTGTGGGTCAGAAAGGCTAGCTCTCTCCAAACCGCTGATACATTCACCTATGACAATCCTTTATAGCCGCGATAAAGTGAAGGAAGTCTCTCAAGCAGCAGGAGAGCTGAGTGCATCCCCCAGGGACTAAGTGTCAGAGTTGTCTATCAGCAGACTGAAAAGGAGAAAAGAAGCACGTTGGCCAACGCCATTGTGCTGCGGATGTCGTTGACTGATCGGGTCCATTTAGCTGGCTTTCAAAGAGAATGAAAGCACCTCCACGGATGAAAGAGAGACAGCCTCTCCGACAAACAAGGAGCCAGCGGAATATTCATAGGCGGATCTGTTGCGGGAAGATTAATGTATTAGAAATTAAAATGCAGGCCCGGACGTTATGATCTTGCTCTAACACTTGGCCAGACCCGTGTCACCCGCACTGAAGTCGACACAGCGCCGCTGCCAAGCCGGAGAGAAATCATTAAGCACCTCCGTCTATTGTGTGAGGAGAATAATCAAACTTCACCCTGTCTCTTTTCTTTCTCTCCCCAGCCCGGGCTGACGATGAATAATTCCACAGCCATTTGCAATGTTAACGGCACCTATCGGAGCCATCCGTGCCGTTTTGATAAGGGCGGAAAAAAATATGCATTTCAACAGTCAGAACAGACGCCGCCTCACCGGCATTTCAAAGGACACCTGTCAGTCAGCTGAAAGAGCTGTCACTCCACGTACCACACAGGAGCCGGCCGCAGAGTCGCAAAGATAATCTTTTACTTTTCCCTCTCATTCTCTTTCTCTTCCCCTTTCACACACATGCGCACACCTATACACACACACACAGATTTTTTTTCTCTCTTTCAGACTACAGCAGGTACATCTGCAACCGTCTGACATGTGATTTACAGAGTGAGGTAGGAAAAAAAGCGGGACATATTCTCTTAGGTGGGTTTTATTCTTCACTTGCTTTACAAATGCATCAAATATGCTATCGTAAATGTGATCAAGGACAGGCCTGAATGCCATTACGTGTGATAGTGGAAGGCACTAGATGTCGGTGGCAGCTCAAAGGTGGCACTGATAATTCCTATCTTTTCATAACAGTGCTGCTGACTCACTCGAAGCCTGAAACCTGTGGGCTTTATGCTCACGGTCCCTGACTTAATGTACAACGAACGTATAATCATGGGTAGATTCCATTAAGGGGGAGAAATGTCAATCAAACCTGGACAGATTTCTAAAACAAAATAATTACATATGAAATAGTATATGACTAGTTTTCAGTTTATCATTAGGATTTGACTAGAGTGTATAAAATGACAACACTGATTTGGTTGATACTGTCTTATTACTGTCTATGTGCGCATGGTGATGCAGTCAAACATCAAAAACGTTTACATAGAGAAAAACAAAAGATGTATCAAACGATTATGGAAACAAATATGAATTTTATCTACAGATGTAAGGAATAAAAGAGTCGTTGGCAGACTGTTATAGGAAAATAATCAATGTCAGGATTTTGGTTATTTTGCTTTAACAGCACACATGAGTTTTATTTGTCTGATATCAAACAATTTGACAAATAAATCCTTTTTTTAAAGAATGACATGATATTTTTTTATGTTGTGGAATGTTAGTTCTCTTTTCCCACCTACTGTATGTTATAGTCACTCTGATGAAGAGATGTGCTAATTAGAATCAGCTGGATTAGTTAATAGATATGTATATAAATATGTGGCACATCTGCACCAAAAATTACCGAAACAGGAATTCTCAAGTAAATTGCGAACTTCTGTACATAATCAAATTTCTGTACATGATCTTCAGGAAGCAATCAAGCAGACATGGATTGAGAAAATGACACCAGAGTACTGCAGTTGTCTTTTTGATTCTATGCCCAGCCGGATCCAGCAGGTTTTGAAGAATAAACATTGATTGATGTCTAGCAATTTCATTGCATAAAAGTAACTAATTATTCTTATTATCTTAGCATTAGTTAAAACAATTGAGAACATCATTAAAACATTTTAGCAAATGTAGTAAACTTTAGTTCCAATCATTTTGACTGCCACTGTATTTCATATACTTATAATATATTATATTATGTATAATTATAATCAACATATATTCTTCTTTCACAGCTTGTCATGAATGTTAGATAGACACTTTTTATATTCTTACACAAAAAGTCTAAATATAAAGCTGGATTGGTTTATTCCACCAAGAGGCATATCATTGAAGATTTTAATAGCATTTCACAATTACAAGTAGAAAGGTCTCTTTTATACCTCTTTTTTATTTTATACCTCTACACCAAAATTCACAATCATTAGTATACCAAGGATGGAACATACCAAACAGTCACTAGGCACATTAGCTAAGCTGCTTTGCACATCAGCTGTTGGTGTTCGCCCTGTCATTTAACTTCACCATTTAGATTTGATTGGACTGTGCACTATCCTAAAGCAATAACTGGCGGGGAAAAAAAATGTTCTTCCTGTTTTTCCATATGAGATCTGTTTGCTGTCCCTGTGCATGTTCATCAGGCATGGCGAGCTCACACGCATGCCACCAGCACAGCATGGCATTTACAGTCCACTGCAACCAGCCTGTTTGGGACAGGAGACGCAAATGAAACACACACACACACACACACACACACACACACACACACACACACACACACAGTGGTTGGTCCCGGTCCCAGTAGCCTACCGGTGTGTCCATAGGCCAGACTCCAGCATGCATGAGAGAGAAAGTGAACGGGTTGTGTGATGTCAAAATATGTGCTAAGAGCAAATTCAAGCATAAGAAATAGAAGTATATGTTTCAGAAATACACAACCCCTCTCTCACACACATGCAGTCACTGCAAAAATAAATGGAAGAAAATTAATAAGGTAGACTTTGGAACTGAACATCATAATAAAAAACAGCTTGAATTTCGAATTGACTAGAATTTAAGCAAAAATATGCATTTCTTATATTATTCTGTATGTTAATTATTATATATGCATTATTTAAATACAGCAACACACAGATGTACATTTTTAAAGCCGCTCCATTGAGAGGGAGACGAAAAATAATTAAAGGGAAAAAAAGCAAAGGAAAAACGAGAAAGCCCACCTCCTTATTACATCTACATATTCCTGATATATCTGTACAATATATTTCAACAGAAAATAGCCGTGCGGAAATATTTTAATACAAAGCACAAATTAGAGAACATAACTGACTCCTTGAGGAAAAATAACTCAACTTAATAACTGGACACCACCAAATCTAATCCAATGAAATTCGCATGTTGTCCTCATATTAGTGGCGAGGGCAAAAAGTTCAGGATCTCGTCGAGACCTGGTGCGGACGGGACACTCGGCGTCCTGTATTCATTAACATTAGCATATGGAGCTGTCAACATACTGGCGAGACGCTCTGTAACGATGCCATTTAGCCTGAGATCCTGACCTGCCAGTGGAAATGAGGGCATGTGCTGGGAAGAAAGCACCAAGACCTCCAGCGACAGACAGCATGTGGAGAGGAACTGCCGGACTCTGACGTCAGGCTTTTTATTACCAGACCCTGGACTTGCACTAGAGGCGGGGATATAGCTCTGAGCTATGGGAATTGCACAGAGAGAGAGAGAAGAGGTAGGAAAGGTGAGAGATAAAATACTTTCTCAGACTTTTAGGAATGGTCTGTTTTTAATCAGTATCTGTTCTGCATTAAAAACACTATAATAAATGACGTGCTGTGTATGAGTCAATTTATATAGTACAAGAGGTAGAAGTTCACTGTTGGTAAAGTGTGAAATTTTCTCTTCTTTTACACTTTAAAGTCATTTGTGTGTGTCAAAGAGTGACGAAATTATATTAAGTGTAACACACTTTTAAATTTATACCTACAATAATTGAACTTTTTAAGTAAATGCATCAGGGCCAACATGGTAACCTAAACATTTCTCAAAGTTGAGTTTCTCTTTCTTCTATTTCCTTTTTCTTCTTTTTCTTCTTCTTCTTTTAATTAGTGCTCAGTAGGCGGGAAAAAAACACCATACTTTGGGAACTTTTTTTAAATGTCACTTTTTTTTAATTACACCTAGAGTTTGTTATTGTATGTGTCAAATGCTTAAAATATTAATATTATTAATATTTACATACTTGTAATTAGTAATTAAGAAAAGTACTTAATTTCCAAAGTAATCTACTTAAGTATATTTAACATATTTGAACACTTTACATATTTTACTACTTAAGTACTTTAATGTTTCAGTTATAACCTAAATATCTGTGATCTGTGATCTGCTATTTTTTTTACTTTTCTTTTTTTCTAGTTACCTCATGTTCTGATTCCAACGTCCTAACCAAGTGCAATAAGAAAAGAAAAGTGCTGTTGTAATGTATACAGTATATGACAAATTAAAGCAAAGACCTTACATGATTCTTCCATTGTGGTTTAGTCGTGTATCTTTCTTCATGCGGATATATTGTATTATATTGTATTGACTTGTACAAAAAAAAATAAAAAATTCTTACCCAGTCTTATGTTTCTATTCATGCAAAAAAAAAAAAGTTTTCTCAATTGTGAAATTTTTGCCGTAATTTCTGCAAAACTTCTGAAATTCATTTTCAGAACCTCCTTTCACCAACAGCAAAGCAACACTACATTCCAGTACATTCCCAATTTATTACCACGACATTAAGCATAAGTTAAGGAAATAAAGGAGCACCTTTGTGAAGGCAAGATCCACGTTAGCGAAGCTGCCAGCGCAGACAGACAATAAACCGTTTTGGATCTAGCTGTTTGTTTGTAACGTGTGATGAGAGGAGCCATTGTTGTGCAGCCGAGCATAACAGGGGATGGTCCTATTGTTCGGCGTGGGTTTAAAATCAGCCACCTGGTTATCAGTCCCCAGCACAGCCTGATGCTCCACCCAGCACACCTCCCTGCCAGCCCTGACCTGGCCACCACCATCCATATCAACACATCCTGAAAAGGTGTATGCGCAAGCTTCATGTCCAATCTCACATTTTCACTTATAGCCTCTCACTCTTTTACTGACTAACAGTCATTAATTCCCATTCATTCATTCACCTTCTATATTCTGCCATCTTGTCTGAGCTCATATATCACCTGTCTGGCCTACATTTTAATTCATTACATCCCATTAGAGCGTGTGCCGTTTAATATACAGGGAGCACGACGGGATTAGGACCTAATTAACCTGCCGATCTGCATGTGCCAGCAGAAATTGCAGCGCCGTGCCCGACTGAAGCTCATGGAGAAGAGAGAGAGAGAAAGAGAGAGAGAGAGAGAGAGAGAGAGAGAGAGAGAGAGATGCTCACTGTATCTTCAATGCAAAGAGAAACATATAAGCCTAGGGCGGCCTGTGATATTTCATCTGCCTGTCCACTCTGACCTGCACTACATCTAACCGAGACAAACACAGGGTCAATCATAATCAAAAGCTGGAAGAGAAGTAGAACAGGAAAGAAGAGAGACAAGAAGGAGCTAGAGAAGGGGAAGAAGCGTAGAAATTGACAAAAAGCTTTCTTCTTCCACCTGCAGTGTCTAGCCATTTCCCCAACTCTCTGAGACCGAGTCCGGAGCATGCCGAGCAACCATAGCTCATTACGGGCACCTTTGTCCTGCGCAGCCAAACCACTACTTCAGCCTCGGCCGGCATTAAAACCAATTAGAAGTGCCTTCATTCTGTCACACTGCTTATTAGAACAGTACATATTCACAGCTCACTAGGACAGAGCCATAATGAGCAGCAGAGAAAAGACTAATGGAGGGTTTTTTTCTGTCCATTTCCATGACATAAACTCTGGGCATTAATGAGTCAGAGAAAGAAGAAAGGAAAGAAAATGAAACTGGTTCTGCTTGCAGGTTAGTATTATAAAGATGCCAGGACTAATTCTGATGAAAAAATAACCTTAGCACGTGCACTGATTGTGGTATGTGTGTGTGGGGGGGGGAAAACCCACCACGTTCCAGCTCTCAGCTAATTCACCTGATCCATCTAATTATGTTCTTCAGGAGCATCTGAAATAGCGTCAGGAGCAATTTATTTTTAAGGATAATGGTGGGATTATACGTAACAGAAATAGTATTGAGATGTTGGTAAGGATTAACTTTAAAATTATATCCAAGCTTAAATTTACTGTATCATTCTGAAATAAGTAATTGTTCATTTTAACTGTTATGAGGCTGATCTTTATATGGTTGGCTTTTTTCCCCCCATATTTTTATACATATGCATTTTATAACATGATAAATTAATTTAGTTACATGTATGTTGGGTTTTTTAAGTGTTCAAGTCAAACCGGGACATCATTTTTTATTTAATTTCTTGTGAATGAAGATGTAAAACTATTTGACGTTAGGCACAGTACATTGATGAGACTCTTAGTTGCAGTAAACAATTCTAATGGCGAAAACATTTTAAAGAAGGCTGTGTGTTTGTGAATGATGAGCCTGGACAAGGTGACTCGGACCCAACTGAGTAAAAAATCCAAGCCTGACCCTTGAAAATTGACAGAGAAATTTGTAGTCAACTTGCAGAAGAGATGCATCTGTCTGTGGAAAATGTACACACAATCATTCACAATCATTTACATTAACAATTCACTTATAATACAGAAACTCTGGAGTTATTGTCACATCAATCAAGTTCTGATCTTGCTCCAAGACATTGTCACAAGCTTGGACCATTTATGGAGTTCCTGGGAGACCAGTGTCTGATCATGGCACTTTCTATGTTGATGTCATTCAAGCACTAATGTACTACATCAATGCACTGGGATAAGTGCATTGGTGTAGCAGGGGATTATATAATCAAAAATCCCAGTAATATAATATAATATAATATAATATAATACTGTATAATATAATACTGTATAATATAATACTGTATAATATAATATAATATAATATAATATAATATAATATGGCGGCACGGTGGTGTAGTGGTTAGCACTGTCGCCTTGCACCTCCAGGGTCTGGGTTCGATTCCCCGGCCAGGCTCGATTCCCGTCTCTGTGTGCATGGAGTTTGCATGTTCTCCCCGTGCTTGGTGGGTTTCCTCCGGGTACTCCGGTTTCCTCCCACAGTCCAAAGATATGCAGGTTAGGCTAATTGGCGTTCCTAAATTGCCCGTAGTGTGTGATTGGGTGTGTGAGTGTGTGTATGTGTGTGTGCCCTGCAATGGATTGGCACCCTGTCCAGGGTGTACCCCGCCTAGTGCCCGAAGTCTCCTGGGATAGACTCCAGGTCCCCCGCGACCCTGAACACAGGATTAAGCGGTATAGAAAATGAATGAATGAATAATATAATATAATATAATAAATAAATATACAGAAAAAGCAGCTAGTAAACAACTATATATTTACCAATAGATTAAACTGCAGCTAGTCAACAGCTAACTAGCCAGCTTAGTAATTAGCATAATTGTGCTAGTTTAACATGATGATAGGCCTCGCAATTCATTAAGAACTGTTTGATATATAATGTAAATTTAATTTAAAGCTATGAGTATGTTGTTGTTTTTTTAACCTGTACAATCATCCTCAAATTAAGTCCTGTTCGTTAGCATGAACATACATTTTATTAACGGCTAGCATCGCAGATTTAATATTAAAGCTCAAAATGTTATGCTGAAGTCAATATGTCCACTTTAGCCTAAAACCAGGAGTTTTTTTTAGCTCAACAACAATGAGCAAAAAAGTCTACACTCGAACCATAGCACAAAAAAAACCAGCTCAGCTGTGGCACAAATTCGATCTCCATGTGAGAATTAAAGAGAGTTCTGATGCTGACAGCTTTCAGCAGCTCTTGGAATAGACTTCCCCTTCACGTGGCGAGTAATAAGGCTGCGCTAAAATCCCCTTTAGCCCTTCAAGCGCAAAATAAAAAATGCCTAGCCTGCCGGTACCTGATTCAATCAAGTGTGCTGCATTGTATACCCATGGGCTATGAGCAGTGACAGGGGAAAGCCGACTTGCGCTTTAATTAATAACGTAATACCCTATACTCAAAAGCTAGGCCTTTGGCGTTTCTAGGTTGCCTCCCTTTTTTTTTTTTTCTTCTTTTTGGATGTGTGTTTCTTGTAAACACTTTCAAGACAGCAGCCCTGGTGCTTGGAGCCTTTTCTTCTTGCTTCTGCTCACTCATTCTGAAAGTATACAATTGCATTTGATATATTATGTGCCACACTGTGACTCTGTGGATTACAAGAAAAGATGAAGCTGAAAAAAACAAAACACACAAAAAAAAAAGCCTCAGAACTGACTCTTGAGTTTGAATAGCACAATAGAGCAGTGGCATAAATATGACAACACGGGGAACCAGACTCAGGAACAGATTTAGAGGGAAACATTAGGGGTGTTGAGATATTTATACACTGTAAAGCCGAACCAGATTTATTGCATTTATGGTCTTAGTTTATTTTCTAAATAAATTTGTCTTGGTTAGAATGCAGAAGTGTATTTAAGTCCATGTTATAATCACACATACTGTAATAGTGTGCAAATGTACGATTTGGTGGCTCAGTTGCTTAGTGGTTTGTCGTGAACCTCCAGGGTCCAAATAACATACAGCCTCAATAGATATGACTTACATAGTAATGGACAGACTTCAGTCATGGTATTCGATCTCATGTCATCCTCACTGTTACATCTTTTACAGTTTAGATTATTTAGTAACTTACTGTAAATCAATTATAGTTTCATTAAAAACAAAGTCTGGTGATGGAACTAATAATTTACTGAACTGTCCACAGAACCAGAGGGAAAACTCGAAGAGTTTAAGAGGGTTTTTATGGTTAAATCTACTCTCATTGAAATAAAACCATGAAAGTGTTGCTTATCATTAAATCATGGTGATCATCATGACCTTTTTCTATGATAGAACAGACCAGAGTACAGGTTGCTCATTGCAGTTTTGTTTATCGATGCCAGCAACCTTGGAGTACACTTTCAATGCTTCAACAGTATTGTCTTTAACAAAAATGGCTTGCTATTTAAACCAATAAGAAATGTTTAAATGCTTGGGAACTGAATATGCTCACCAGTACATACGGCATTTATACTTAATACTGTATATATTAAGATACCCGGAGCTTAAACCTTTGTAATTTGTAATTGCATGAGGTGAGTTTTCCGCAACAGAAGATAGCAAGTGATTATTCTAGCCCTAGGAGTAAAGCTGTCTCCCTCTGCTCTGTCAAAAGGTCAATTATGGCCCGAGTGTGCCACACGGCTCACAGTGACCTGGAAGGACCAGGCACGACCTCACTACCATGGGCACCAACCACTGGATCATCTAACATGCATGCAGCCTCAAGCCATGGAAATCTGACATTTGCCCTCATTCAAATGAACAAAAACAATATGCAGCTCAAGCCGGCACACACCCTGGGCCAACTCTAAACACACTGGGACATGAGGGAGGGGCAGACATTCACTCATTCACTGCCTCTAGGGTTGTCGCTTCTCAAGCCTGTGTAAAATCAAGCAGATTCCTATGGATTGGTTTGCACTTAAAGCTCTAGACAAAAAGGGTAAACTGGTTTGAACATAAAGAATTAAATAAATAAATAAATCAATGTTTACCATGTCCCCTTTGGATTGTGGATTTTCACTTATACTGTATGTGCAATATGAGTATAATCAAAGATACTGCAGGAAAAATCCGAAAGGAATGTCAACCTCCTCAGTCCACACACTTCTTTACAACTGACTTACCATAAAAAATAGACTTCTGGGTATACAGTGACCTTTATCAAATCTGTTCACAACAGCATCCACTATACGAAATATGGGAAAAGTGATCCCACATGTTATTTGAACAACACATACATAAGCAGGCTTCCAAAACATCGAAAATTACGGTTAAACATTAAATGCCGGCATCATTCGTTTCATTATTTACCTGCAAAATACGAGGTCTAATCCAAAGATCGACCTCTATAAGATACCAATCAGAATCCTCTGTCAGCAAATCACTTTCTTTCAGTCAGTGCACCGTATTTACGAAATCTGTGTATTCATACTTACTGGATGACGTAAATCCTTAAATATACAGTTCCCTCGGAAAGTACTGGGACAGCAGGGTTTTTTTTTTTTTCAGTTTTTACTATACAGTACACTAAGGACATTTGGGTTTGTCAAAAGGTCAGATTTACAGCCTGAATGTGGCATGTTTGTTAGTAGACTACCCAAATTTTAGGTGAGCAAATGTATAGCATCTTGATGTGAATTAAAGTAAATAACACTTAATATTTGGTTGTATATCCCTTGCTTGCAATAACTGCATTAGCTCAGAAACAGACTGACATAAGCAAAGCAAATGGCTGAATTCTAACCCGCCCCGCTCTGTTATTTCTGCTGTTATACTTATGCGGTTTGAGTCGATGTGAGAAGCGGTGAAGGCACCATGAGCCACCACGAGTGACCGCTCGACGTTCCGCGAAGTTCTGCAAGGTCCGCGAGCTTCCGCGCGGAAAGATGGAAACTTAATCACAGTTGCAAAACCCACGGTGAATCATGATGTACATACGGCCACCGCGTGAAACCGCATAGGTGAGATAGGGGTATTAGTAGGTGAGATAGGGGTATTAGTAGGTGAGATAGGGGTATTAGTAGTTAACAGATTATGGGCCAAACTTGTCTGAGTGATGATGGTAGAATAATTATAAAGGTCTTGACTAAAACAACCTGCATGAGGAATCACAAAGGAGTTTTCATTTTCTGCAATGGAAAAGTACTCGAATGAGTTACTTTTATCAGAAAGTAACGCTGTAATGTAACTGATTACTTTTTAATGATAGTAATTTTACTAATAAGGTAACGTAAACTGCTGCTGCCGATCCTTTGAGCAAGGCCCTTACCCCTATCTGCTCCAACGCTACTGTATCCTGACTGACCTTAAGCTCTGACCCCAGCTTTCCAACTGGGATATGCGAGAAAAAAATATATTTCACTGTGCTGTATACTGTAGGTACATGTGACAAATAATTGAATACTGTATAATAATTATTAATATCTTAATATAGTTATTGCTATGATTAGTTACAACTGAAACAAAGCTGTGTTTAGTAGACTTGCCCTTTTGCCCATGCACTATTGCTTAAGAGATAAATATCTGGTAATAAAAACTGAAATCCTTATCTATAGTAGTATATTAATTTTTATATTAATCTTAAACCCAAATGTCTTCATTGTAAAGCAACAAAACAAACTATGCCAATACATTTTGAAGATGATTCCATGCCATCCTATGCCATAATGATAATGCTGTAAATTACTTAATGGTGATGCTTTACCTTAATTGCCATTATTTAACATGTTAATTAACATGAACAGCTTCAGTGTCAATTCACTAAAAGTAACAGAAACAAAGTACGTAAGCCTCTTTTTAAACATAATAAACAAGAAATAAATCACTTATGCTGAATAAGCAACAAAATAGACCAAAATGATTTACAAACCGGATTCCAAAAAAGTTGGGACACTAAACAAATTGTGAATAAAAACTGAATGCAATGATGTGGAGATGGCAAATGTCAATATTTTATTCAGAATAGAACATAGATGACAGATCAAAAGTTTCATCCGAGAAAATGTATCATTTTAAAGGAAAAATATGTTGATTCCAAATTTCATCATGTAAACAAATCCCAAAAAAGTTGGGACAAGTAGCAATAAGAGGCTGGAAAAAGCAAATTTGAGCATAACAAAGAGCTGGAAGACCAATTAACAGTAATTAGGTTAATTGGCAACATGATTGGGTATAAAAAGAGCTTCTCAGAGTGGCAGTGTCTCTCAGAAGCCAAGATGGGTAGAGGATCACCAATTCCCACAATGTTGCGCAGAAAGATAGTGGAGCAATATCAGAAAGGTGTTACCCAGCGAAAAATTGCAAAGACTTTTCAGTTATCATCATCAACTGTGCATAATATCATCCGAAGATTCAGAGAATCTGGAACAATCTCTGTACGTAAGGGTGAAGGGCGTAAAACCATACTGGATGCCCGTGATCTCCGGGTCCTTAAACGACACTGCACCACAAACAGGAATGCTACTGTAAAGGAAATCACAGAATGGGCTCAGGAATACTTCCAGAAACCATCGTCAGTGAACACAATCCACCGTGCCATCCGCCGTCGCCAGCTGAAACTCTACAGTGCAAAGAAGAAGCCATTTCTAAGCAAGATCCACAAGCACAGGCGTTTTCATTGGGCCAGGGATCATTTAAAATGGAGTGTGGCAAAATGGAAGACTGTTCTGTGGTCAGACGAGTCACGATTCGAAGTTCTTGTTGGAAATGTGGGACGCCATGTCATCCGGACCAAAGAGGACAAGGACAACCCAAGTTGTTATCAACGCTCAGTTCAGAAGCCTGCATCTCTGATGGTATGGGGTTGCATGAGTGCGTGTGGCATGGGCAGCTTGCATGTCTGGAAAGGCACCATCAATGCAGAACAATATATTCAGGTTCTAGAACAACATCTAGTCATCTCTTTCAGGGAAGACCCTGCATTCTTCAACAAGATAATGCCAGACCACATTCTGCATCAATCACAACATCATGGCTGCGTAGGAGAAGGATCCGGGTACTGAAATGGCCAGTCTGCAGTCCAGATCTTTCCCCTATAGAGAACATTTGGCGCATCATAAAGAGGAAGGTGCGACAAAGAAGGCCCAAGACGATTGAACAGTTAGAGGCCTGTATTAGACAAGAATGGGAGAGCATTCCTATTTCTAAACTTGAGAAACTGGTCTCCTCGGTCCCCAGACGTCTGTTGAGTGTTGTAAGAAGAAGGGGAGATGCCACACAGTGGTGAAAATGGCCTTGTCCCAACTTTTTTGGGATTTGTTGACACCATGACATTTTGATTCACCATATTTTTCCCTTAAAATGATACATTTTCTCAGTTTAAACTTTTGTTCCGTGATTTATGTTCTATTCTGAATAAAATATTGACATTTGCCATCTCCACATCATTGCATTCAGTTTTTATTCACAATTTGTTTAGTGTCCCAACTTTTTTGGAATCCGGTACAACACATTAATGAGCAGTTTAGTTTAGAAGTTTAGAAGTTTGCTATTCAGTTCAGAAATTTCATTTAAGTTAAATTATGATGACCTCTTTTTAGCCATGCTTTAAAAATACATTATGTATATAGATTAAATAATGAGTTTTGCAGTAAATAAAGCTAGTAAATGTATGTGATGTAGTTTAATGTAAAGCATTATTGATATTTTCTGATATGTTAAAGCATTTTCCAAAAACACTAATATAACACAAATTAGCCATATGCATACACAAATTAGCCATATGCAAAACATTATGACCAGTATTTACTGGGCTCCCCTCGTGCCACCGGGGCAGCTCTGGCCCCTCGGGTCACGACTCCACGAGACCTCTCATGGGGCACTGTGGCGTTTGGCTCCGGAACATTATCAGCCGATGCTTTGGGTGCTCTGGGTTGTGGGACAAGACTTACATGGATGAGACCTGTTTTTCCAGCATATTCTCAGTATGGATCCTCAGTTGGATTGGGATCTGGGGAGTTTGAAGACAACAACCTTGAACTCTTTGCCTGCTGAGCCTCATACACAGCAGATTGTGATGCTCTGGGTGTTCTGATACCTTTATCATGGCCAGCATGGATGTTTTTAAATGTCTACTTAGTCACATTATGACTAACGGGAGGCACTCAAAAACTCCAAGGACCATCTTTTAAACTTCTAAATAATCTCTAATATTGACAAATTCTATATTAATTTTTAAAGAGCATTAAATCATGCCATCCTTTATATATATTTAAGTTGTCTCTGGTTATTAGAGATATTCTTATAATAAATGCATACCTTTGAGAATAAAAGAACACAACATTTACAGTAGTCACTACATTACATGTAAATCATTACATTACATCGTGTATAGCACGCAATGCATTTACAATGAATTAAAAAGTTGATGTGCAAAACTATGATGTAATTTGTACTGTATAATAATGTGCCCACTCTGATTATTAGGCAAACTACTGTATGTAGTCAGTTTCCTTTAAAAACACAGCCAGTGATATAGTTTAATAAATTAGTCTACAAACGACATGTGTAAAGTCAGCTATTGAAACAGATCACAGACCACATGGCCAGTATTGAGTCTAACACACTAATAATGGTTCCATCAATATTAAACATCAATTCTAGACTTGGAGAAAGGTTCACAGCCTGTGTGCTTTTCTCCTTGTGGAGGTCACGGAGGGTTTCCATGTGGTTCTTGTCTGGAGAAAGGATCTTGCCTGAGGCTCTGCCTCTCTCCTTAAATGTTTATCTGTGCGGACGAGATTCCTTTCTCTGTCTGTGGAGGTACACAGGTCTCCGATCAGTACACATCAGGACATAAGGGCTCTTATGACTGCGGGCGATCTGCGCAAGCACATGAACGCGAGCGACCACAGTACAAAGGTTGAGTATATACTGTAACCCTGAACACACACACACACACACAAGTCCATTTCCCCTCTTTTCATCATTCCGCCTCAGACTTTTGTAATATTCCGCTGATACATCATACACAGAGGTATATTACAAATCTTTGCCCTGCACAAACACAATCCAATCATTCTCGTCATAAACACAGAAAACTGAGCGATGGGTACCGTGTGAGCAATGTGCTCGAATTGTTATTTTTCACGTTCTAATTCAGCAGGAACACAAACCGGCATCTATATCAGATTGGTTTTGTGCATGCATAGCCTGCAGCCATTCTCTACATGCTGATATTAGTTTTATATAAAGATTGCTGGCAATAACCAACCAGAAGGGTCTCCGTGCATTCTGCTGTATCTCTCTCTCTCTCTCGCTTTCTCTCTCTCTCTCTCTCTCTCTCTCTCTAGAATGCTTCAATCAGAGGGAAGAAATAAATGTAGTTATCTAGCTCTGTCAACTGTAAACTCTTATTGATTTAACAAATAAAATTTGTTCAAGCTGATCGATCAAACACATTATCTTTTCTTCTCCCCTCTCAGTCTCTCTCCTTCACTCCATTAACAGCTACAGAAGTGACTCCAGCGGCGATATCGATAACCACGGCCTCGACACTGAGTTCCCGGCGTGTAAAAAAAGCTGCGGGGCGATTAAAAACACAAGCACTCACACTTAAAGGTAATGGAGCAGAGTCCCGAGTAACGGCGCAGAGCCCGGAAACAATCCCCTCCTCCTTTCCTCTGTGATCCCTATGCCTTCTCCCTATCCTCTTCATGTGGAGTAAAGCCTTCCAGCTGGCACAAACTGAACGCTTGGCAGGTCACAGGAACATGAGATTTAAACCTATATTGGCCTTGTTACTTCTTCTCAAGTATCAGACAACTCCAGCCATGCACAAGGGATATGTGAGAGGGATTCAAACGTGTTCTTGAAGCTTACGCTGGCTACAGGCCCAAGGACTTGGTCAATTTGAAGCCAAGGAGGAAAAGAAAGTTTAAGAATGACATGTTCTGTACAAGAGGATAAGAGCAACATGAAGTAATAGATACTTAAATTTAATGTGTTGGATGTACGTAAACACTACCGTAACCGGGGTGTAATAAGACTACATTTTAGACTCTGTGATTTCAGCAGGCAATTTTATTGTTTTTTTTTTTTATTTTATGACTACTCACATCATATAAAAGTATCGTAACAAAATACGTACACATAATTAGGACACTCCAACAAAGAATCTGCAATAAATAAAAAAATTACAACAGTGTGTGTAAATTGTTAATTAGAGTAATTCAGGCTCGAATCCAGTGCAAGTGAGCTTGAGGTACTGTAATGAAAATATTTCTTTCGCACCATTAATATGTTAAATTTATTGACCTTTACTGTACATACAGTATAATATTTATAATTGTTTAGTCAGGCATTGTAAAAAATGATGGAATAGAACTTAACCCTAACCCTAACCCTAACCCTAGGTTATTCTGTGACACAAGTAAATTCAGTTACCATTAAAGGTTTTTGGTTCATTTGTTAGCTCAAGAAAAGGTTTTGTAATTTTTATCAGAAATAATCACACAAACGTGGTTTCTAAATAAAAATGATGTGGGGAAAAAAAATTATATGCTTAGGTTTTCTGTGCATCTCAAACTGGAGACTAGTGGTTTACATTTGACTTTACATTAATATTTACTTGCTTACTTGTTCCTTCTCACTCTGCCTTTGCCTCCTGTTGCAGCACGGCCAACCTTTAAACAGTCCAGTGTAGGGGTAATTGCCCAACCTTAAAATGCCGTACCCAGACAAACAATATTTTTAATCCATTCCGAACTATTTTTCTATATTGTCATGCAGATATGTCTTGATTACTATTACTGTTTGATTGTCTTATTGCTTCAAACTGTATTTTGGCCAAATATACTGTAAAGTTAATACATTAATCATACAATACTAAACTACGATGAAATTAAATTAAGATGAAATTAAGATTAAAATGTTTTGAGAAACTTAAATCCAAACACTTTCAATAGATTTATGAACATGCTAATTGTAGTTGAATCAGCTTGTCACTGTCAATATAATAATATAATGAAAGGAAAATCTTAATAAAAAGGTAATGATGTAACTTTTTTAATATCCAACAATTCCAAACATAAGAGAGCAGAAGTCCAGGTTCTCATCCCTACAGTTCCACAATCACTTTCTTTACCATGTGGTTGGAGACATGACCTGCACATTGTACTGCTGCCTTGGTGCAACTTGTTGGAGCTTGATGGTGATTATTGGTGCAGCAGAGCAGGAACAGCTTCACTTAGGACATTGGGAATTAGTTTGGTTGAGCAAACAGATAAAACTTTACTCAATCTGGTTATATGTGGTACTATAGTAGATTAAAAAATTCAACAATTGTTTATGATTATGATGGATTGTTTTTTGAAGTACAGAAGTACACAGTTTATTATTTACTTTCATTAAATGCATATGTGAACTTTAATGGTATTCCTTTGCGCTTTTATTCTAAGCTATACAGTATTTTTATTTTTTTTTTACCATAAAGAACAACACATAGCTAAATTGATCTAATGTGTAATTTTAAAAATTGCATGTGTTTGATAGTTTTTGACCACCTGGCCAAATCGCTCGCACTAGAATACAGCACATCTTATTATGACAAAAGTAATTATTTGGTCTATTAAAAACTTCCCCCGTGTTTTACCACCTGGAGTGGTGAGCTGTCACCAAAGCAAATTACTCTTAGAACTATCCACCTCTACCGCTGTACTCCCAACCTGATAAAGTCTTTTATTATGGAAAATGAATTTGAAACCATGCACCCAGCTACATACTCATGTTTCCTTTCTTTCTTTTTTTTCCCCTCCCCTCTTCTCTCTTTTTCCCTTGCTGACTCTCTCACCCTCCCTTTACCAGGTTCCTGCCACTATCACTCCTGCTATTGATAAGATGTCTAAATTTATTGCGGAATAATTTGGAGGGAAGAGAGATAAAAGGTTGCTGAATAAAATATGAGCAGCAGGCTGTAAATTGTGGCAATGCATATCATTTCATTCAAATGTAGGACGCAATTACCATCTGCGACGCTCATCAGCACCTTCCTTTATGACTTAATTATATGTTTAATGCTATCAGATCAAGGAAAGGGCAAAACAGATGAATGAGGGAGAGAGGGAGAAAAGATTCCGCAACAAGACAAAAGGCATATGAAAAAAGTAGCATAAAGGATGGAATTGATTTCATTTACTGGCAAATAGAGAAAGTTAATTTAGACACAATGTGGGCTCATCTCCTTTGCCGGTGTACGATAATAAAAGGTGTGTTTGCCAATAGGTCTCATAGAAATTTTACAAAGGGAGTCAAGTTCTTCAAAACTGACATGTCTTCCTGCATTGATTTCAGGAAGAATATCTCTGGTGTCAATTTTTTTTTTCTACAATCAACTGCAGTAGTAATAAAATTAAAACAAGAGTTGGGCTCATGGGTGAGAAATAATAACGAAATTTTCATGCATTAGACAGTAGAAGTCAGGTGAAGGTTGAATATTAGTGAAATTAGCTTGGACAGGTATTATTGTGTTGGCATAGACATTAAGAGTAAGGCTGGCTTTGGTGTTAGTTGGCACACTGGTTTAGACATATTGAATTAGTTTAGCTTAAGTAAGATTCAGGTTCGTTTGGACAAAACAGATCAGGGGGGCTTTGACATTCATACAGTAGTCAGGATAGAATTTAGGTTGAGCTGGGTATTACGAGTCAGGCTGGGAATTAGGTTAGTTAGTAGTAGGTTAGAAACTAGGTTGACTTGGATGTTAGTACAGTATGTGAGTGTTGGTCTGTGACTCTAAAGATATACCCCCCCCCCCCCCGCCCCCCCACACCCCCGTTTTTTTTTTTTTTTTTTTTTTGTTAAAGTAAATATTTTTGCCTGGACATTCATAGCCAGGAAAGCCTGAGCATTGGGGATAAGGTTGGTTTGACCCATAGGAGCCTTGTTGGCCACGGGAAACAAGATGATCTTGGCCCATGTTTAACATTAAAAATAAGGCAATTGAGATGAAAGATGCCTTGGCCATTTATGATCATCTTACAGTATCTTAAAACTGTAACAGCCAAATTAACTGACTTCTCCTTTTTTAGAAACAGACTTAGATTCAGTATCGGTTGTTTTCATCATTTGGACCTAGGTTAAATTGAGCATTAGGAATTCGGTTGAAATAGGCAATGCGAGCCAAGGTAATTTGGACTTACAGTAAGGACATTAGTTGTCAAGTTAGTTAAACATTAGGAATAAAATGATGGATTTGAATTTAGGTTGAGTTGCGCATTGTGACTTGATTAATTTTTATACATTAGTAGTCGTATTGACTTGGACATTTGGAAACCAGATTGTCAGGAGGAGTAAGGCATTTAAAACTATATATTGACAAGATAACAAGATATTGGGTCATTTATAAATAATTAGGGATTAATTAGGCACTAGAAGTCAGGTAAGCACTAAGATTCAGGTTTGACTGGAGATTAGGGTGCAGGTTGAATTGAAGTTAGTTTTCAGATTGCTTTGTCCATTAGGAACTAAGCTTAGGCATTAGAAGCCAGAAAGAATTTGGCATTAGGAGATGGGACTTGGGCATTTGGAGTCAGGGTGGCTATGGGGCTCCAGGCAGGCTAGAGGGCATGTGAGGAACCATTGACAGAGCTGTCCAAACTCTGAGACCTCAGCCAGCTTTCATTAATGACTGACATTTAACATAGCTGCCATGCCAACCTCTGCCATGGCCATCGGACACACAACTGACTTCAATTTACAGGCCTGGCAAATTCACTAGGGCCAGCATGTTTGTAAAGATCATGTTTAGCCACCATGATTGATACACACTGGATGTTTCTAGTAAATAGAACTTAGAAATGTGGATAAACTGAGTATATATGAGTATCAAAAGTTATTGTAACAGATAGACAACTAGAATGTCATGAATTTAGGTTTAAGCAACTTTATCTCTTCAAAATGTGGTTGATTTGGTTGAATTCCATTTTACTTAACAGAAATGAAGTACTGTATTAAAAAAAAAATCATGAATACTACAGTAAACATTTGAGTTATAACATTAAGCAATGTGAATTCATATTTGCAAATCTTAGGCAATGGTGGTGTTAAAACAGTTTCAGTACTTTGAAGATTGTTGATAATTCTATTTCATATTTCATAAACATTAAAGGGAAATGTATAGTTTACAAGTTACAAGTGGCCAAACCCTGAAAAATTATCTCTAATAATTAATGAGCTCTTTGTCAGGCCTAGAGGTGTCAGGATTTTTCTGGAAAATGTTTTTGATGGCCCGCATATTTCTGTACATACAGTACATAATGCATTTATGTATTTGTTTACAGTTTATCTGTGTAGCTTCCTAACTGCAGTAATAATGTGGAGTTGAAATTAAGCAATTGACAAAAACAATACTGATGCTACAGTATTATGGTATAATTACTTACCCTACATAACACATACATAATAAATACAAGAGAAATACAAAATAACTGCATAGATTATATGTAAAATGGCAATCTTTTTACAATCTGTGCCATGTTATTGAATACATTTATGGATAGAATTCAGGAATCAAATTGACATTTTAAACTTGCGCAGTCTGTGACAGACTGCCGTCCCATCCAGGGCTTATTCCCAGGTCATTCTCAAGAGTTCCTGGAATAGGATTCAGATAAATTGCAACTCTGAACAGGTTGAAGTGGTTACTAATAATAGTTGAATGAACAAGTGCTACTGAACAATGAAGTAATATGATATAGGTACTGTAAATTCACAAATAGCTAACCCCTACGAAGAACAAACAAACAAACAAACAAATAAATAAATAAGTAAATAATATAGATAATACTCAAATT
Source organism: Channallabes apus (assembly GCA_030522415.1). Taxonomy (NCBI): domain Eukaryota; kingdom Metazoa; phylum Chordata; class Actinopteri; order Siluriformes; family Clariidae; genus Channallabes; species Channallabes apus. Next base: position 44,320,542 of record CM060109.1, read on the forward strand.
ACACTCACCTTATTTGTTATTTTATAATTATACTCACTTATTAGGATCACTGGTAAACCTGTACATACAGTATGCCGTGATCTAATCAGCCAATCATGTGGCAGCAGTGCAGTGAAAACCTTCGTGTTTTATCAGAATAGGGGGGGAAATTGTGATCTTTGACTTTAGCCATATCATTGTCATTGGTGCGAGATAGACCGGTTTGAGTACTTTAGACTCAGCTGCACTCCTGGGAATTTTACATACCCCAGGGTTTAGAATCCACACAAAATAGTGCAAAACAAAACCAAACAAACAAACCAAAAAATTATGTGAGTCGAAGGTTTGCAGGCTTAAACACCTTGTTGCTGAGAAAAATTATTGAACTGTGAACTGTGCTTAAAATAAGCACTCTTTACAACTGTGGTGAGCAGAAAAGCATCTAAAATCATACAAGAGCAGAAGACGGCATTAGGTTCTGACCTTTTTACACACTTTTTACGCAATACCCACTATTGCTCACTCATTTTTTTCTTTGTTTGTTTGTTTGTTTGTTGTTGTGTTTTTTGTTTTTGTTTTTTTTTTTGCACCAAGTAACAAAGGTGACATATGTTTTGCTTGATAAAACACTAACTGAAGCTACTTTCCTGATTTTTCACACTGCTCTGCTGGAACATGATTAGTTGATCAGACGACTATGTGCAGATACACATGTGTTCCTAATAAAGTGGATAGTCAACCTAATATTTATTACATCTAAATAAATCAAATTATATTTAAAGAACCTACTAAACCGTGAAGATATCTATATGTGTTTAATAATTTTGGAAATATGTCATATCAAACAAACAAAAAACTATCACAGGTGTTCCATTGTCACAGAATAATCTGAAAACAAAGTTTAGCAAGTTCAAATCAATTCAATTCAATTTTATTTGTATTACACTTTTAACAGTTGTCATTGTCGCAAAACAGCTTTACACAAGTGCAATGCAAGTTATAGGGTTAATGATATCAGTTATTAAGCAGTGAAACAATCTCTGTGTCTCAAATTTCTTACTTTAGTTTATTTCTTGAAGGTTATGCATGTGTATCTGATTTGAATGTCTCACACCAGTGCACTGACCAGAAGCTGAAATATTATCCCAATGCCATTGTACAGTATGCTGTTAGCTTACATCAAAAGAACAAAGGCTCCATCTTGTGGTTTGAATGGATCAGTTATGTATTACACCTTAAAAACTCATATTCAACTGCAATAGAAATCACACATGGACGCCACATTGGTGTAAGAGCACATAAGGAAATCGGATCGTGAATGGTTTTGATTTAAAACAGGTTTGAAATACATTCTAATGTAATCACATTCCAGAAGTTCCAGACTAGAAGTTTATTTTAGTCTTTAAACATTCTCTAAAACAGATTGTAAAAACAGATTGGTGTAAAAAACAGTGATGTTTTTACAGCATTGTGGATTATAAAACATAAAGAGAAATAATATAAATGCGAGATGAAAAGATAGACGATAAAAGTTAGACAAAAAGTTAGACAATACATTTAAATTTAAAATGGGACACATTGGTACGCAACAGCAGATCATTCACCTCCACCCATGCTATGTCAATCAGTTAGCAAGGTCTGTTAAAGAAAATTATGTTTATGCTATATATATATATATGTTTATGCTATATATATATATATATATATATATATATATATATATATATATATATATATATATATGTTTATGCTATATATATATATATATATATATATATATATATATTTGTGAATGAACATGAGTGACATCCCAGAAACAGTACTATAAGGCTTTAAGATTATTGATTAGCTCCCAAACTGTAATAAGCCTCTTTTTTGAGGATATACAATATTTAATCTATCTATCTATCTATCTATCTATCTATCTATCTATCTATCTATCTATCTATCTATCTATGTCTTTCTGTCTGTCTGTCTATCAAAGCAGCTTGAAATAAATTTGGATGTAAATTTAGATAGTTACAAGGAGAAGAAACCTTGAGAGGAATTATAATTTAAAAAAGAACTCATCTTGTATCATATAATGCGATCATGAATTATTACTGTTCTCCAACTATATACTATGGTATACTAGGATGTACTGTATTATGGATTGTATGTTGTGAATAAGAATGCTGGGATGCCAGTCTTTATGCCAGTCTTGATGATTACAGCAATTATTAGTACTTAATCTTTTTTTACATTATTATCCATTTTTTTTTCCTTTGTTCAATCTTTATCTCCCATCTTCTCTTCCTCTCATTTTCGTCTGACTGACAGGAAGTCCTTTGTGGTCGCCACAAGCCTGCGTGGCCAAGACTGATTTACATAATTAAGCACAGGGCCCTGTTTACACGCTACCAAGGCTCTTATAACAGATCCCTCATCTCTCTTCCCTGAGCAGCAATCCAGGACTAATTGAGAACGCTATCTAAGCAGCGGTGTATGATGGAGCCAGCGGCCATTAAGCGGCCACGTTTCATTTCTGTGACTGCTGCATCACCAGAGGGGATGACGATGATGATCGGCCATTACACCGACATGCAGCCAGACACTATCCGTGAAAAAAGCATTCCCATTTCCCACACAAGCTTTAAACAAGTTGCAGAGAATGAATTGGAGAGGAAAAAGTAATTGATTTAAAATTAATTGTATGAAAGGTCTTCATGATGGGTACCATCTGTCCAAACAAGCTGCACATTCAGTTTAAAGACGAGAGAGAGAGAGAGAGAGAGAGAGAGAGGAGAGAGAGAGAGAGAGAGAAACTTAACCTAAATTAATTAAAGCTATAACAAATTGCATACATCATAGTTAACAGAGGAAAGAAAGTACCGCAGGAAATGTTATGAAACAAATTAGCTCGAACAATGAAAGAAAATTACTCCACATAACTAAATATTACAGTCGTTTCCGCAAGCCATATTTCTTAATGAATTCTCTAATTAATTTAATTCACACATTGTGCATAAATTGGTGCTGGAAATGTCAGTGGGTCAGATTTAACCACAGTCCTGCTGGCTGTCTGTTCCAACAAGAGACACATTAGCTAAACATGACCTCTATGCAAATGAGAGACCAACTGTTGTAATTTCGATTCCAAGGCCTAATTAGCATGTTATAAAGACGCAACAGCGGATCAGTAACCTCCGCTCGTGCTATGCCAAAGCCTGTTTTACAGCAGCTGGAAACAGCTCAATTAGAGCACTGCTGTCTGGGATATAGTTTATTCTGTGTATCAAAATAGCACCGTTTGAGTAGCTTGGAAGAGTCTGTAAAACTCTAAATGATCGTTAAGGATTTTCAAACTGACAGAATTTGGACAGGACGCATGATCCATCTAGTTTAAACTGGATTGGGTATTGGTAAAGATGTGTTATGTATGAGTTTTAATAGGCAGTGAATGAAATGTGCTAGTTGGAGCCTGCCTCTAATTGGTTAATGAACAGGCATGTGAGTTAATGGATGTCATGGGGATTGGGACGAGGCCTCAGGGTTGTCCTCAGGCTAATCAGTCTAAAGAACCCCTATGAAAGCCTCTCCGCCAGGACGAGAAGGCCACACACTCAGGGATCCAGACTCCCATCTGACCCGATATACACAGCAGCATGAGGCAATGGGCTGCTTACAGGATCAGGATCTCTCTCGTTCTCTCGCTCTTTCTCTCTCTGTATCTGTACTGTATGTTTCTTCCTTCCACTTCCTCTGTTACAACCCACTTATTTTAAACAGATTTTAATGATCTTAATTGACCGACTTAGAAGGTTTTCTTCCTCTGCATATCCTTTTTATTCAGACAATTCATAACAGCTTGTGCACCAGTAAAGAATTATATCCCACATTAGTAATTTATTACATAAAAACAGTAAAACATTACTGCTGTGAAATAAAGCATCTAACAAGCCTGATGTATGACGAACCTCAAATTAATTTCACAAGGGTATATTTTTGTAATTAATATGTAAATAATAAAAATCTGTAAAAGTGCATGTAAACTAAAATTGACAATAATAATAATAATAATAATAATAATAATAACATTATAAATAATATCAATATTGTTAATAAAAAATGGGGGAATGGAAATTTAATAAATAATGGTTTTGTTGGTATTATTAAAGGAGGTTTTGCATGTTTACTGTTCTTATATTAACTTGGTATTACACATCTTATTAAAAACTATTTACTTTAAAAAAGTAAATCTATCAAACTTTTTCCCTTGGTTTGGTTTTTTTTTTTTTTTTCATTTTGCTTCATTTTTACATGTTGTTGGTAAATATATCATGGAAATGTTAATGCATTTATTTAAATGCATGAGTATCAATTTACTTGGTCAAACCTTCATAAAAATAAGCAAATATCATTTAATAAAATGAATGTCACATCCATGTCTAAATTTCTCTGATCCTTATTCAGTGATCTAATGACGTGTCCTCCAGTCAAGTTACTATTCCTGCTCAGAATAACCCTATTACTAAAAATAACAAATAATACTCTCGTGTCATATGTGTTATATCTTGCTCCAACGTGTCAATTCTCATGATTACAGATTTAGTCGTATGCTGTTTACTGTTGCCTGACTATTTACTATGTAAGTAACCTTATACTGTACTGTATGTATACCAGAGTGAAATGGGAAATTATTAATTATGGCAAAGTAAAAAATCAGTATAAGATTGCAGAAGGGTGAATTATATATTCCTTGTTAATTTCTTCCACTCAAATGCAGGGTACATTTCCTCACTTACAGTAACTGGCCCCCTAACAAAATTGAACAGTCTATAACAGGGGTACTCAAATATAAATTTGAAAGGTCCACTTACCAAATTTCTATTCAGTCCGACGTCCGGAAAAATTACAGTCCAATTTCAAATACAAAAAAAGTCAAACCCAAAATTTTCGAATAATACCCAAAAATGACATGCTAGTCCTTTTAGTGTTAAAGGTGACATCTTCTTTGTGCCACCGGTTGTTTGAAGTTGGGCATAAAAGGTGTGAGGACCAGGTGGAGGCACTGATGTAAATGTTCATTGGTGATGGAGCTGCGATGTGTGTTTTTCACCCCGTGCTCATAGTTGAAACGGCAGATTCATAGCAGTACGTTGAGGAAAACATTGTGAGAATTTGAAGGGCTATTTTCTGCAGGACAGGAACACCTGCTGCAGTAACCATCTTTGTCCAGAAGGTGAGAAGGTGACCACTTTTGATTGCGAGATTAAGCACATTGGCATACATAGCACGAATGTATATTTTTCTGTCCACTCACTCTTAAATTCGCTGTTCAAAATCAACTTCAATGGCCAGCTTTGAGCACACCATTAGGATATTAAGTACATATTAGAATAAACAGAATGATTAGCTCACCTCTTATATCTTCCAGTCTGAGTCGTCCGTTCTTTTGAATCTACTGCACCGCATAGCGTCTTTGGGAGTCACGTGACAAAGGAACGAACAACTTGGGAATCTTGGTGATTCGTTGAGAACCGTTCAATTCTGTTTCCTGTAGGTAGCCTACGGAGGTTTTGCGATGATTTGCGCATGGGCGCACAGTAGAAAATGAACGAATCACTCTCGGAGACAACTCATTCTTCTGAGTCACATTAAAGATTTGTTCAAAAAGAACGAATTGTTCATGAACGAACCATCACTAGAAGACTCAAAGATATATCGAGATGCCGTCCTAATATACTGTTATAATAACATCGACTTTTCTTAGAAGGCTTCCAAATAGATTTTGAGCATTCAGCCAACAGAATATTACTGTACATGTGAATTCTTCAATTTCAATATTAGCAAATCAGGTCTTTATGGGGCGCACTGTCGCTTTAAACCTCCAGGGTCCAGGCTCAATTCACGCCTCAGGGTCTGCATGCATGTAAGTTGCATGTTTTCCCTGTGCTTGGTGCGTGTCTTTTGGGTACTCCAGTTTCCTCCCACAGTCCAATGACAAACAGGTTGGGCTACTGTAAGTGGCCATAATCATGCACAGGGGCATTGTCAAATTGGAACAGGTTTGTATCCTTTTAATTCTAGTTAAGGGAAACTGTAATGCTATAGCACACAGAGACTTTCTATACATTTGTGAGCTTCCAATATTGTAGAGAAGGCCCACATAGAGTACATAAAGTCAATGAACTACTCATGCTGCAAGTTATGTACAGCACATACAGAATGTAAAGCCAAACATTTGTGGATGCATGACCATCATGCTTTTTGTAAAGTTTTTTTTTGCGTAGTAGAAGAAGCAAGTTGCTCGGTCTGTCCGCTGTGCTTCGTAAAGCTTTTCTGGTGCCAGGAGAGACTCAGTCAAACACACACACACACACACACGTTGTCTATCAGAAAGGTTTCTGTTTATTAACATCAAAAAATGGGGTTTTTATATGTTTGACCAAACGCCTGTGCCATCGACATATGATACTACAAAGAACATGAACCACTGTAAATGTCCTGGTGAGATCCTGAAGAATCAAAGGAGAGGAAGATAGAGAAGTGTCCGTCCACAGACAGATCACAAGATGTTGGCTCGAGGGGGAAAGAGAGAGAGGGAGAGAGAGAGACATAAAGAGAGTATGGGAAGGTGAGCGTGGGAGCGATCACACCTTTAAGAGCAGATGCAAGAGGACACAGGAAGATACAGTAGCAGCAGGAAAGATTTAACACGTTAATATCAGATCTATGAGGAAGAGAGCAAGAGAGTAGAAATAACTCCTTTATATATATAAAATAATTCTAATGCTTTTTAAATATTCCATTCTAGATGCAGTCCTCTTTTGCTCCTCCGCTTTATTTTGAAGGCTTTCCACCTGACCATCACATGTGTCTGTGATGGCCAGATGTTCACATACCTTTGGTGATTTAGTGTATTTTAAGATAATCTTTTCAACATGCTATTATTATTTTTATTATTCGTTTATTCATTTTTTTCTTCTTCAAATATTCCATTTACAGTACAAGTCGATTATCCAGTTTCAAACCACTTCACCCACGTGTAACCACGTGCTTAAAAAACAATCACCCAAAAGCCATTGTGGTCCAGGCAGGAACTGCATCACTAAGATCCTTGACAACTGGAACTAATTATGCATAATCCTTGACAACAGATTTTTTATTTTTTATTATTATTTTATTTTTAATTGGTACATTTTCATAATCTTTATCAGTTCAACAATTAATACCGACCTTTTCTTAGTGAAACTGGAAAAAATATGTATTGTGATGCAGAATGATGAAATATGAGCTTTAGATACAGTATAAATAGGAGTTAAACCTGGAGGGAGGAGGCGTGTCCCAGAGGACAACGTGGAGCTACGACGCAGACGGGTTGCCAGATTGAATGATTTACTCCTTACACAAGGCCTGATATTTACCGAGTGAATGGTTTGTTTTTTCACGCACTGGTTGATACAAGGTTTTGGGATAGAATTAGATCGGGAAATAATCAAGTTGTAAAAGTTGATTGGTAAGTTAGATGGAGTAATAACGTACAACCTGGCAACCCGTCGTGATACGTTTCTATGAGTAAAGTTACCTGGCCGACGTGTTATTGCGTACGAGTGTGTGTGTGTGTGTGTGAGAGAGAGAGAGACGTTTTTTTTTTTTATTAGTATTATCACGCAAGTTGTTTTCACGTGTAAATGTGTGATGCTTGTGTTTCTTTCTTTCTCAGACTTGGTGTGTGGAGAAAAATGGGACTTTTAGACAGAAGGACGTGGGTGAGATGCTGCCACGCAGTCATGGCTCCACTGTTACTGTGATGAAACTTCCTCACGGTGTATTATAACCTCTTCAGGTCTGGATTAGACTTTAAAAAAAAAAAAAAAAAAAAAACCCACACATCTCCAAAATGAAGGTTAGTAAGTATTTAAGAGGGAGCGGGAGGTTTCTCGCGTTTATCTTCGCCGCTTCGGTTCTCTGGCTGCTGTTTGACATGGCAGCTCTCAGGCTGTCCATTACAGACACGACTGGAGAACACGGCAAAGAGCGAGTCCTGAAAAAACTAGACTTAAACCCCTCAGACATGAAGCAGGACGTCGAGACTTCCAAACGCTCAGAAATGCTGAAGAGACTAGCTCACAAGCGGAAAAAACCTGACGGCATTCACGGCGAAAACCAACTCTTACCAAACTCTAAAAATGGCAACATTGTAGCCAGGACTTCTCCCAAGCTCGTGGCTGGAAGCGACTTCAACGTGCACGTGGATACAAAGTTATTAAATACGAGCAACAAAGTATCTTCAGGATCAAAGGGAGCTAACGCGAAGAAAGAAGTCCTTCCACAAACCAAAGCGCCATCTGCTGGCCAGCAAGGAAAAGACGTAAAACTCCTATTCAATGGCAAGAAAGACTACCCAATACCACAACAAATACCACCTCAGGACTTCCAGATACCCCAGGACGTTGCTTTGTCTAACAAATCCGTCCACACGTGGAAAAAACAGGTCAAATCAGATTCATCCAATAATCCTCCCCCTAAACAGGAACATGTTGTCCATCAAAAAATAATCATCCTAAGTGATGACAAGAGTTCCCTGGAGCGTGTTAAAACCACAGCAAAACCGGCACAACTCCATCTGAACGGTTCAAACATCCAAACTGGAAAGCTCCTGAACTCTACAAAGAGTGTGACGAAGCAAGGTGGACTCCATAAGGTCATGAACCTGGATGTGACCCTTAAACCCAGGGAGGTAAACGCGCTGGGGCAGTTCGGCTGGGCGGCCGAGGTGCCTCAGTACAGTCTGGAGGAGAGCAGGCGCAGGTGGAGCGAGGGCTATTTCAACGTGTTCCTCAGCGAGCAGATTCCAGTGGACAGGGCTATTCCAGATACAAGACCTCCAGCGTGAGGAGATTTTTTTTATTTTCCTTCCGTCTGTGCATGTGTTTGTATACAGCAGTGTCTATTTTAAGCCCTGCGAGGATATAGAATAGATTTTTGTTTCCTGTTCTATTCTGTTTAAGTTGTTTAGCACGTTTTACAATAGACAGCTTTACGGAAGATCCCCAATGAGCAAGCCAGAGGTTAAAGAGGCTTTCTGACATGAAATAAGGGGACTCAAAACAGAACCCAGTAAACATTTCCCTGTGTATTTTTATTGATGTGTGCAGTAATATGTTAATATTGTGTTAAGTCTACAACACATGCCTCAACTTATTGTTTCATTGTAGCGTAATCGCATCCTCTGTATTCTTCAGATGCACAGAGAAGTTAGTTCATGATTATCTGCCTACGACAAGTGTGATCTTCTGCTTTGTGGATGAGGTCTGGTCCACTCTCTTGCGCTCCGTCCACAGCGTGCTCAACCGATCTCCGCCTCACCTGCTTAAAGAGATTATACTGGTGGACGACTGTAGTACAAAAGGTGTGTTGGCGAGAAAGAATATTGAGTGTATGAATGATAAAAATTCCTTTTTCTGCTTGCTGTGGGCTTCCCTGGGTTGTCTTAATTTCCTTTACCACCTGATTGAGCAATGATTGCTCGGAGCTGTGATATATTTACATTTACATTTAGACATTTAGCAGACGCCCTTATCCAGAGCGATTTACTTTTTTTTTTTTTCTCATTACACATCTAAGCAGTTGAGGGGTTAAGGGCCTTGCTCAAGGGCCCAACAGTGGCAACTTCGTGGTTGTGGGGTTTGAACCTGGGATCTTCCGAACCGTAGTCCAATGCCTTAACCACTGAGCTACTCCTGGCCCTGATCTCCAGATCTTACTGGAGATTGTGACTTACTACTAGACACCTGAAGAGAACAAGTACAATTCATGTTGTTGCATCACAAAAGCAAATGCATGCCCAGACAAAGCCGGTTTTGTTCATCTAATGACATAATTCAAACATACCAAATGTTCCATCCCTTTTTAGTAACCAACTCTTTTGATTTTGTTTAAAATAACAACAAACAGGTTTTTAACAGTCACTTTAAAGTGACTTATACACAGTATAATAAAATAATTAACAATTATAATTAATGAATTCATTTATACATTTTTATTAAACCCCTTTATCCTGATCAGGGTCGTCCTGGATCCAGAGTCATGGTTGTGCTGGACTCCTGATGGAATGTCACTCCATCACAAGGCACCATGCACACACATTCAGACGTACACATGGGAATAAAGTAGTCAGTCATGTACAGTCGGTACCAGCATATTTTTTGGGAGGTGGAAGAAAAGCAGAGAAACCCTATACAGATACTGCAAGAATATGTGAAACTCCACACACAGTAACCCGAGATACTGAATTGGGAACCCTGGAGCTTCATTAAGGTTCCTTAATTGAATAAGTTTCTGTCTCTTTGTGTTGTAGACTACCTGATGGACAAACTTGATGCCTACATGTCGCAGTTTCCCAAAGTCCGGATCATCCGTCTTAAAGAGAGGCATGGACTGATCAGGGCGAGACTGGCAGGGGCTGCTGAGGCAAAGGGTAACCATTCAAGCACAAGCAGGAAAATGCATCTGCAGAACAATACACACATAAGGATGATTTATAAGTAAAACAGTGTTTAAAATATTTCTATTGATGAACTGGTGAAAGTCATACAAGAGCTACTGTAGCAATATGATTACAATGTTGAAGTGATTGTGTCATTATCATACCTTATTATTCCGTATAGGTCAGTGCTTTTATGTCTGTCTTTTTTGTTAGTCAGTTATTTATAAAAAATAAAAATAAAACTATTGATGTAGCAGGTGTTTAATTTTGGGGTTTAATTTCATGGGAAATTTACGTTGCTAAACTCTTCCATCGCCTTTATGTCTCCTCTGCATGATGTGTGATTTACTTGGTGCACCTCTTACTCAGGTGATGTTCTGACGTTCCTGGACTCCCATATCGAGTGTAATGTGGGCTGGTTGGAGCCGCTACTGGACAGAGTTTACCTGGACCGCAGGAAAGTCGCCTGTCCTGTTATCGAGGTCATCAACGATAAGGATATGAGGTAGCAATGCTTGATTCTGTCAGTTTAAACTTGTACAAGCATGAGAACCACTGATTGTAAGTGCATCATGGAGTAATTGTTCATGAAGTGGAAGGTCAGTAACCTTTTGGAATGGATGATGACGGTGGAGCCTCTTGTCTCCTCCCCACCTAATTTTTCCTTTGCATTATTAAAGATACAAGTACAGTACTGCCATGTTACAGAGATGGCACCAGATGTACTCTTTGTTTTCTCTGATGGCTTTAATGTGCAATAAATCATAGATTTTGTGTAGAAGCTCCGCATTCAATCAATCAATCAACATTTATTTTTATAGCACTTTACAGCAACCTAAGTTGAACCAAAGTGCATCACGGCACTAAAAATGGCAATAAAAATAGAAAAAAAAAATTATACAAAAACAAAATAAAACACAATTATAAATAAATAAATGAAAAATATAATACATAAATAAATAAATAAAACAAAATGATAAAATTATATATATAAAAAACATAAAATTATAATATATTACAATATAAATTGTTTTTTGGCATTCAGCCAAAAACATGGTATTGGTGCTAATGTGTCTCATCTAGGTGAAAAGGTATATTTTCAGATAGGATCATGTAGCACTATTTTTCATAATGCTTATTGCTCCTTATATCTCGATTCATGATTTTTTTTTTTTTGTAAATATGCATACACCTTTTTATGTAAAAAAAAAAAATTCCATGCATTTTATGTAAAAAAAAAAAAAAAAAGGAATCAGCACCAATATTGTGTTTTGGCTAATTGTACTACATCCAATTACTCTGCTATGATTTATTATTAAAAATCATATGCACATGGTGGATGAGTCATAATGAGTCTACAGTATAGGGCGGCACGGTGGTGTGGTATAGAAGATGAATGAATGAATGAATGAGTCTACAGTATGACTCTAGAATAGCTGACACAAGTCTCTATCACACCCCTCCCCCAGCCCCGCCCTCTTCTTATTTGACACCTGTAACCTTTTGCCTGGTGCTCTCATCTCATTTCTCTGAATGAAATGTACAGCACCCTCGCTTCCTGTCAAATTAAATGAGAGCATTTTGACTTCATTCATAATGGAATAAACCGGTCAGCATATGCCTAATTTGAGTTCCATATACTGTATGTATTAGTTAATACTAATGACCAAAAATTGTCATAAACATTTTATTTTTGACTGAAAGGGAAAAAAATGTCTGAAAACTTTAACATAAAACAGACAAACTATGTCTCAGGTCTGATAGTTTAGAAATAATTTTAATGGAAATGATCATTAGAAAGTGATTAGATATAAAGTTTGCTCTCCAGCTACACACACACAGTGCAGCAGCACTCTCCTCAATGCCTTTATTGTGGGTCTACACATAATTCTTCATCAGAAATAACACACATTCTGCTGACACATGATCTCTGGAGGTCTAATAGGATTGTCAGGTTTTCTTTTATAAAGTGGCAAAATCAAAACTCCAGCTTTTTCCCCAACCTGGAGAAAGCTTGAGGCTTTATTCAGATTCTGTATAGTCTGTATACGAGCTACTGTATAAAGCTCAGCCTTGAGCATCACGATCCCACTGATGCCCTTGAGCTTCAACCAAGAAGACCGAACAAGAGAAAAAAATAAATAAATAAAAACAGTGGATTGTTTATATAAAAAGAGCCCGGACTATTTGAATCTGTCCAAACCAATAAAAAAAATTATTATTTAGATTTATGGTTATGTGGAATGTTTATTTTTCTGGAAAAATGTTGAGTATTTTTTTGTGTCTACAGTTATGTGATGGTAGACAATTTCCAAAGAGGCATCTTCAAATGGCCTTTAGTGTTCGGTTGGAGCACGCTAACGGACGACTTCATCAGGAAGAACCATATCAAAGTCTCAGATCCTATCAGGTAATATTTATTGTATTTCTGACTTATGACACAAAATTTACAATTGATGTTCGATGTCATCCAGACAGTGTTATATTTCAGGTGCCCGGTGATGGCAGGGGGGCTGTTCTCCATAGATCGGGAGTATTTTTATGAGCTGGGAGGTTACGATCCAGGCCTGGACGTGTGGGGAGGGGAGAATATGGAGATCTCATTCAAGGTAAAACATTTGTGTTGATGTGCTTATTGTAACACAGTATTGTTTCTATGGTAAAAACCTATTTACAGAGACTTGTATAGTAGATGTGCTACCTAAAATAAGATTAATAATAAACGGATTAAAAAGCATTTTTTGACAAATGTCAGGGTCTGACAAATATGGAAGAAACATCTGGGAACCAGATGTCAGTTAATTTATTAAGCACAGTTGAGTTAAGCTCGAAGGTATGCAGTAGGTATGCAGTCTTAATGTAGTTACGTAGCACCGTGGTCCTGGTGGTGCACAGGTGAATGGCGCGTGTCCACGGGTTGATGGAGCAGGTGAGACGAGCAGTGCTGAGCAGGTGGGCAGCCAGAGACAGCGGAGTGAGAGCGTGGGACCGTCGGCTTCCTTCAAAGCGAATTTGGCTCAGAGAGTGCGGAGTGTATAAGACCCACTATACTCACCGGATGGGTTCGGCATGTCCCTTTTATGGGCCGCGAGTGGCAGGAACCCGGCTGTAATCCTGCCTACATCGATTATTTATATTTTTCATTTTGGTCATGTACTGGTCCATATGGAAGCAGCATGGAGGAGGACTCTTTCATTATGAAGAAAATGTTCCAGCTTTAATTGCTGAGCATATTTTCAGTACAAACCTGGTCACTGAACTCTGAGGGGGAAAAAAAATCATAATCATAATAAAATATTTAATAAATCGTGATCTTGATTTGAGGTCATATTACTCAGCACTAATAAGAATCATGTGTCACTGGTGATGTGGGGAGGTTGTCTGTAAAGAGGCATTTATTTAGCCGGTCTCCATTGTCTATTCAAAGCTGAGAGAGTGCTGTCCTTTTAAATATGTAAAAGGACAAAAATATATTGTGCTTTGTGGTTTCCTGGTAACATGACAAGCTGCATTTTTTTTTGTCCTATTAAATTTACGAGAGAGAGAGAGAGAGAGAGACTGGTGAGAGAACTGCTATTTATAGCTGCTTTAATGCAAGTGAGAACAGGAACTAACTTGTTTAACAGACATTCCAAAGTATTACACATATATGGTGTGTCACGGTGGTGTAGTGCTTAGCACTTGCACCTCCAGTATCCGGGTTCGTTTCCCGTCCAGGATCGATTCCCGCCTCTGTGTACATGGAGTTTGCATGCTCTCCCCGTGCTTGGTGGGTTTCCTCCGGGTTAACAGTCCAAAGACATGCAGATTATGCTAACTGGTGTTCCCAAATTGCCGTGTGTGTGTGTGTGTACACCGCTTCATACCCCAAGTCTCCTGGAATAGGCTCCTTGCTTAAGGGCCTCACTCAAGGGCCCAATAGGGACAACTTGGTGGTTGTTAACCTGGGACCTTCCGATCCACAGCCCAATGCATTAACCACAGAGATATTAAACATGTAATGCAGAAAATATGTGTTTCAAACAATCTGCCCAATAACTATTAACATGTATACTAATAACATTCCAGGGCTACCACAGTGATTTGCATGGGAGATTAAGCCAGAAATATGTACGTAGTGTCTGTAACCATGTAAAATTCTGCAATATCTTAACAATTTTGCATTTTAGAATAATACACTTTTTCAGGTTTATGCCTTTTCATGTAAAATATAAATTGAATAAGTTTCATCTGAATGACAATTAAAAAAATGAGGAGAGATAAAAGAAAAAAAGTTAAAGGTTGGCTAGGAGTCGCCATCTTTCACCTTGGTGCATTCTGTCACACAGACCTACTGTAACAAAACACAAAGAATAAGAGCAATAGGCATTAATCTGTCATGAAGAATATGAAATGCACCACATGGAGGAACATAAACAAGTTTAGCGAATAATTATAGATCCAAAGCAAATGGTCAACCAAGAACAAATATTTGTTCACCTTCAAAGCACACTTTGATGTAAAACATTAGTAACAATAACAACTCCTTTCCTGATTTTTCACTTTCCTTTATTCAAGTTCATCTTTGTTCGCTATTGTTGCTTTTCCCTCTTCAGATCTGGATGTGTGGCGGCGAGATCGAGATCATCCCATGTTCTCGTGTCGGTCATATTTTCCGCGGTGAGAACCCCTACAAATTCCCCAAAGATCGTCAAAAGACGGTGGAGAGAAACCTGGCTCGTGTGGCTGAGGTCTGGCTGGACGAGTATAAAGAGATTTTCTACGGCCACGGTTACCTGCACTTACTGAACAAAAACGCAATAGACATTGGGGACCTCACAGAACAGATCCATCTGCGTCAGAAGCTCCAGTGCAAGAGCTTCAGGTGGTACGTGGAGAAAGTCTACCCTGAGCTGGAGGCTCCGCTGGCCAAAGCTGAAGGCCTTGTAAGTACAGTGCGAGCACATGGACCCGGTTTGACTTCAACCATGCACGTTAATTGTTTGAGCACTATAATATACTGTAGCACCAAACACTGGATTTATTTATTTTTTTTCTCCAAAGCTGAATGATGTGCAAAAAATCACCAAGTTAATTTAATTTTGTCCTTACGATGAATCTTTATTTTATTTATTTTAAATACAGTGAAGCAAATGGCTTTTGTGAATTTAACCCATGCTGGAGACTTCTTAAGTTCCTAAGGCAATAATTTGTATTGTGAAACGCATTTTCCCATAATGAGTAATGTAAATGCAGTTGATCCGTTCCGTCCACCCAAAATATTACCAACATTACCAATTTCTAACATTATAATTATTTTTTTGCATATAAAAACAATCTAAAGATTTAAAAAAAGACATGAACTGTAAAGGAAGTAAAATATGTAATAAATAATTAAACCTCAATTAGCCTTAATTTATTATTCCTCTTGGCACAAATTTTGTTCTTGTTATCGTCCTTCCTTCGCATGGTGCTATGTCTTTATTAAATCTTGCAGAAAAAAATATCTGTAAAATTTATAAACCTTCTTCACTTGGCTTTTCACTCATGCAAACAAATTTTGAATGACTCCCAGATATTTGTTCGTATCCAAAAATGCTTTATGTGCCATTGCAAAATTTCAATAGCGGTTTTGCTATTGTGCACATTAGTTCTGTCACAGTGCACATTTAAGAGATACTAATATCTGTTTGTAATATATTTTTAGAATAACAATACCATAATAATCCTAACTTGTTAATAAATAAGATTAAAAGTTTAAATTGTAATACGTATTAAAATAGTATTTTCATATTTTTGTAAATTTTTCTGCTTTTATTTCTTTTATTTATATATTTATTATTTTCTAGGGAATTTGTCATAGAAATGTAAATAAAAATGAAGGGACAATAAGGTCAAACCAGGACTTATGATTAAATTTCTTGTGAATGGAGGCATAAAAACGGCAGACATTTACAGATGTTTTCTGCGCACTGTAGAGTGATGAGACTCAGGTAAATATTTAAACAGTGAATATTACAAACATTGTAAGAAAGAAAACAATCCCTGTACAAACAATCCACAATAACGTACGTTTGTGAATGACAATCCCGGTGACTTGGAGTTAAGTGAGGGGGACGGTTGATCCTTGAAAACTTGTCACCAACTTGTAGATAAGACACATCTGTGTGTTGGAACTGTACACACAACCATTCACTTGCACATTACAGGAACTCGGCTGGGACTTATTGCCTCATTAGTGCAGGAGTTTTTTTTAATTATTATTATTATTATTATTATTATTATTATTCTCATGAATGTGTTTTGCTATTCTGCGCAGTCAAAAGTCCCAGTTTGACTTGAATGCAATTCATATTACAAAAAACATTGTGATGTGATATTTTCTCTTATTGCTCATCCCTAGTGCAGTTTTTTTCTCCAAAAATGCTGAGCTCTTCCACATGCTAAATAGATTTTGTTTTCCTCAGTCAGAAGACGGGGCTATTGTTAAACGTCAACAAGGGCGCTCTGTAGCTCCAGGCCTTTGAGTCGCCCCGTGTTGGGATTAAAGCCTTTGTTGAGTGTCAGGGCCAAAGCAACAAAATCACTTTGTTTTGGAACCACAGCGTTCCCCTTATGTCTCCGTCTTCTCTTCCATGTAGGTTCATAGTCAGCTTTTAACCCATGTTTTTATTCTGTGTTTTTCTTTTTAGGTTTTTAACCTTGGCACTAGGAAGTGTCTGGTACAGGAAAAAGGCTCTTTATCTTTTGGGATCTGTGATCTTAGCAAACAGGTAATGCGGACCTGCGTTAATGTTTAGTTGTCATATTTATGTTTACATTTATTTATCTCTGTAGGAGGAATGTGAAGCATGTCGTGCCACGCTGTCTACAGGAATAGATATTTAACACTGTAGATATTAATAAAACAAAAGAGCCAGCTGGGCGTCCGAGTGGTAAAGTGCTCGCCCTATCATCCAATCCAGAGATCGCGGGTTCGATTCCCGGATGATGCTGTAAACTCTCGCAGCCGGAGGTCTAGAGAGAGCTGATTGGCTGAGCTCTCTCAGAGGGGAGGGATGAGAGGTACTTAGTGCTCCCACATTAATCACTATACAGCCAATCAGGGGCGTTTGTGAGCTCACGCAAGCAGAAGGAGCGGTGTGTTACGTCGCCCCAAGGGGGGGGGGGGGTGTAGGAGAGAGTCTCGGGCGGTCTGGAGCTTATCCCAGGAGACTTGGGGCACAAAGACTCTGCATGTCTTTGCTCTGGGAGGAAACCGGAATACCTGGAGGAAACCAAGCACGTGGAGAAGAAGCACTTTGTGTCGGGAATCGAACCCAGAACCTGGAGGTGTAAGGCGACAGTGCTAACCACTAAGCCACTGTGACACCATTTTATTGTTAATTTATTTTTAACTTTGATGTGTTTTTGTGTCAAAACATCATAAAAATCATCTGATCATAGAGGGTATTAGAAAATACAATCTCACGGTGAAACAAAAGATGACGTTCGTTGCTAATCATCAGCCCCTCATTAACTGAGCATCAGCAGTTGTGGAGATCTCAATAAACGCAAAGGTTTTGGCAGTTTACTGGTCTGGAGCATTCAGGTGTTTTAACACAATGCCAAGAGGCAAAGACATAGGGAGTGGTTTTCGAGAAAGCAATTGTTGATGCATATCAATCTGGAAAGGGTTTACAACCATTTTCATACAATTTGGACAGTTACTAATCTTCCCAGGAGTGAACGTCAATGCTAAGGAGAAGAAGAAGAAGAACAAAAAGTAAGAGTCCATCTTAGTAAGAGACATCTCAGACCCTACAGGCCTCAGTGAGCATGTGAAATGTTAAAGTGGATGATGGCACAGTTGGAAGAAGACTGAACAAGAACAGATTGTTTGCCAAGAGAAAGCTAAAGTGGAGTTAATGCTCAGTGCCATGTTTAGGGGGGAAAATCAAACCACATTTCAGTAGAAATACCTCATATTTACGCAGCCTCAGGACTTGGGCATCTTGCAGTCAGTGAGTCCACCATGAATTCCTCTGTATACCAGCGTATTGTAGAGGCGAATGTGAGGCAATCTGTCCGACAGCTAAAGCTTGGTTTAAATTGGTTTATGCAACATGACGATCTGAAGCACATCTACTTTAGATTGATTTGAGTTTTGTAATGGCCTAGTCAAATTCCAGACAACAGACCAACTGTTAAAATGCGGCAGGGGAACGTAACAGAATAGGGGAACGTAACAGAGCTGTGCGGATTCTTAAAAACCTCAGTGAACTGAAGCAATGTTCTAAAGAAGATCAAAGTTCCTCAACAATGATGTGAGCGTCTGATAAACTCATTCAGAAAATTAAGACTTCTAGTTGTTCGATCTTTTGGGCTGTGAAAAAAAGATATGTTGTCGTTGGTCTGAGGTTGTATTTGCCCCAAAATGAGATCGGCTAACTACTTGAATATCCTGAATGACCAGGTGTTTCTATGAACGCCACTTATTTCTTCCCTGACGGCATGGGCATATTCCAAGGTGACAATGCCAGAGTTCATCTTCATCATCGTTCAGATTGTGAACTAGAGGTTCAGGGAGAATGAGACGTCTGGATTGACCTGCCTTTCTACTAAACACTCGACAAGAGACAAGTCCTAGGATATGAGGCAATATTGTAAGACGGTAATCATTGTCCTTGTTCTCCATCTTGCAGAGCCAGCACTTCAGCTACAGCTGGGTGAGACTGCTCCGCCAGAACGCTTCTTGCGTGTCTCCACAAGTCACAGGAGGAGGCGTGACCTTGGAACCGTGCGACAACACTAATCCACACCTCCGCTGGCTGCACAAGACCAATAAATTGCTGGTATGTCATTGTTGGGGAAACCAGATTACCTTTACTAACTTCACCGGTAAAGGGCTATGAATTAAGCTGAGCATAAACTAAATCTGTAGCAGGTGTGATTGATGGTCAGGTGACCACACAGAGGTTTGGCCGCTGTGATGTAGGAGGAATTCACCGAGGATGATCTCTGCTATGAGCATAAATGTCATTTCTCTATTTGTCTACTTTTTTTCCCCCATATTTCTATTTATAGGTATAAACATTAGGTTTGTGGTTCAATTCCAAAAATCCATTTTCCTCTAGTTTTTTAGCTGTGCATTGTTTTTTTTTATTTATTTATTTGTTTTTTTACACATCTGTGAATCCAAGAATCTTGCTCAAGGGTCCAACAGCAGCAACTTGGTGGTGCTGGGAAATGAACCTGAGACCTTCCGATCAGTAGTCGAACACCTCAACCACTGAGCTGAGTCCGTCAAATGTTTTAAAGCATTATGTATCTTGTGGTCTGTACAGTGGTATATTGGTGATTGTTACACCACACTGTGGGTGTCGTGTGAAGCCGTATCACTGCTGTTGTATGATGGGCCAGAAGATTGTCTCTACACCGTTATCTACCGTAGTTCAGTGGTTCTCAACCCTGTTCATCTCTGTCTTTCACATTTTAGTGTTTTCTCAGGTCCAACCGCACCTGATTTAACTAATCAGCTAACTAATAGCCCTTTTTAAATTATAGTGGTCATGGTGGGCATAGTGGTGGACTGAAGGTCGGGTTGAGAACTTGTGGTCTGGTTTGTCTACAGTACTGTATATGGATACACTGGTCATAAGTGTCTTTAGGTTCAGATAAGAACGTCAGACTTGTGAGGTGGGGTTTTGGGATTTTTGGAAAGAAATTACTTACAACTGACTTTGCTAACTGATGTTTGCTTCATAATATTGCTGAAGAAATCATCATACTCCTTAATAAAATGAATTAAAGTATATTCGAGTAGTTTGACATATTTTGGTTGTGGATTATACTTATAATGTTTCCCTTATGATCTGTATGTGTGTATTTTAGGCAGATCACCTGATTGCAGAGACATCTTTTCAACATTTGTGTCTAGAGGCAGGACCTAATGCGAACTCGATCCACCTAAAGGCCTGTGATGCATCCAGCTCCTATCAGAAATGGCACTTCACACACTACTACTCACAATGAGCTTCGGGGACACACCACCTGTTTTCATCTCATTTTGTCAATACGAAGTTGTTTTGTTACATAGTGTGTAAGTGAAGTATGGACACATGCATGCAGTGACATTGTGTCATTTTCGTTAAAAGGTTTGTTTTAAGGGTTAGATGTGATTTTTTTTTTTCTCTCTCTCTCTTTTTTTGGCTGAATATTCCTGAATAATTTCAGAAGTAATTACATCACAAAGACACGTTTTTTTTTATGACTTCTTGAATGGACTTGTACGAAACATACATATGTGAAGTTAAACAAAAATGATTTTGAAAGGTACGTGTTACTCATGCAGTGGTCAGGTGAAAGATCAGTGTTGTCAATTATGTATAAAATCCATTATTTTGGCACAAATTTAATTTTTATTCATTTTAATAATTGTTTACAACTGTTAACCATAGAGAGATCCAAGATAAGCAATAGTGTTATGTTGTACACATTCCTTGTTGACACTAGAGGGAGCTGTTTACAATGTTTATAAAGATTTTTGTTTTTCCTGTTTGATTTTTTTGGACCCTGATATTAAGATCAAATCAAACCGTCTGTATTAAAAATTAAATCATTCGTTTATCATGTTAAAGTCTTAGTATGGTTAAGAAAATTATATTAATCATTACTATATTTTTATATAATTTACCCAACTATTGGAATTTTAAAAATGTCAGAAATTTGCCAAAATGTCCAAATTTTACCGAGCATCATATAAACTGATTCTCCCAAGTAAAAAAAAAAAAAAAGACCGTAAACATGGACTGGAGTTGAAATGGTAATATCACTAGAGGTAAGTCTATGGACTATTTACAGTGGATAAATACACACTCCGCTGATGAAAACAGAATAGTCAAGTGAAAAACAAATGCAGACTACAGTACTTTGATTTCTCTGTGTAATCCCCTGCTACACTATGTAGTGTTTCACTAGTGCTTGGACACCATCAAGGTAGATTTGATGTTTTCTCTGTATCCTGGATCCATTATCGGACTGCCTGCTTCACATCTGAAGCGCTGGACTCCCAGGAACTCCCTTAATAGGCCAAATGTAGAAATCCATTGGTGCGAAGCCAGGCCTGTACGGTGGATGTGTCAGTAACTCCCTGCTGACAACCCCAATGTCTATCAAATTGCAATAAGCTGATCTTTGTGCAACTGTTTTCAAATCATTCTACTGTTTGTTTTTTGATCATCCTAAACCACTAATCATCTCAATTTATATCTGGTCATTGGTGGATATTTCTGTCATATGCAGCTAAACCATGTCCCCTCAGAAACATAATGCTATATAAAACAACTACACGAGACTATGCATACCCAAAAAGACAGGACTAAATAAAGTCCTGAATAAATAAAGTGAATGACAGTATAATTAGTACTAAAGCCAAACCCATAAGCTGAGATGAGGCCAATGCAGCACCAACCAGTATACAGTTTAAGAATGAATAAAAAGATATTGCAGTAGTCAGTCTTGAAATGTGCAATAGTCAGCACTGCACTGTCCTTATCTGTGCCTATTGTTTCATTTTTAGTACTGATTGTAATGTCTCCCAGTTTGCATGCATTTGCACTTTATGTTGTCCTGTGCTGTAGTCTATCTTCACTTTACTGCCTTGGAGTTGTGCTTTGAGTCATAATTGTGCTGGAACGTTGTTTTTCTCTGTCTAACAGATGCCTGCAGGTTTTGTGCTAAAATACATTGCTATTCGGCGCTATCTGTGATTCCTTCTGTCTTAACTACAGGTAAGAGAAGCAGCTCCATAGCGTGATGCTGACTCCACCATGCTTCACCAGTGGTATCGTGTTCTTTAGGTGACGAGTTGTCTTGTATAATGATACCTAAATAGTTATACGTTGGTCTTATTAGATTATACGACATGTGGGTGGTGTGATTTATATGGATTTGTTTGTTTGTTTCATGTAGAAATGCAGGAAATGACCAGATCGTACCAGATGTTCCTGCAGCCGCTTTAACGTTACCATAGGCAGAGGTGGAAGGTAACTGTATACATGTACTTCATCACTGTATTTAAGTACATATTCAATTAATTTCTACTTTACTTAGGACCTGGAGCCTATCCCAGGAGACTTCGGGCACTAGGCGGGGTACACCCTGGACAGCGTGCCAATCCATCGCAGAGCACACACACACACACTCATTCACACACTATGGTCAATTTGGGAACGCCAATTAGCCTAATCTGCATGTCTTTGGACTGTGGGAGGAAACCGGAGTACCCGGACGAAACCCACCAAACATGGGGAGAACATGCAAACCCCATGCACACAGAGACGGGAATCGAGCCTGGCTGGGGAATCGAACCCGGACCCTGGAGGTGCAAGGCGACAGTGCTAACCACTACACCACCGCGCCAGCACTATCATCAAAATGCAAAATATGGACAAAATATTTGTCCAAAACTATTAATTAACTATTATTATTAACTATTGTCAGCATACCAAGACATTTTGGACAGTGCTATGCTTCCAACAGTTTGGGGACGGCCCTTTTCTATTCCAACATGAGTGTGCCCAAGTGCACAAAGCAAGGACATAGTTTAATGAGTTCGGCGTGGAAGAACTTGACTGGCCTGAACATAGAGCCCTGACCTCAACCCTATCAAGTACTTTTGGGATGAACTGAACTGAGATTGTGAGCCAGGCCTTCTCATCCAACATCAGTGCCTGACCTCATAATTGCTCTACAGAATGAATGGGCACGAATTCTCTTAGAAACTCTCCAAAATCTTGTGGACAACCATCCAAGAAGAGTGGAAGCTGTTATAGCTGCAAAAGGAGGACCGACTCCATAGTGAAGTATATGTACTGTATTTGGATACAATGTCATTGCAGGTTGCTCAAATACTTTTGTCCATATAGTGCATCATAAACACACAGAGAATACATACACACTACAACAGAAAAGCTTTGTAAGAGATTTGTAGATGTTCAGGAGAGCTACGTGATTTATTTTCTCTGATTAAAATATTTTTCAGCAAAAATTTCAAAGAGTTCAAACTAATTGAGGGCTGGAAAAAATACCATTGTGGTAGCTTTGCCAAAACAGGATCTGAAAAGGTCACCAGATAATCTCAGTTAATCTGATTATACCACACAACAGCTGATTTCTTGATCCTAATTGGTTAGACGGTTATGATTCATCCATTTCCTCAGTGCAGTACATGCTGATAGCAATTTCTACTGCATGGGTTTACAGTAATGCACTGATTCTAGAACATGACTGTTTTGCAGGAAGATGTATGACTGAGGACCATGTAGTTCTTACACCATTCCGTGTTGATATAAACACACAATGGTGTAAGAACTCTGTGCTAGTTTCTAGCTATTGTTCATCGTTGGTGGAGTTTGTGACTGCTAGATGTAGACCTTTTTATTTACCGTGGGAATTCACCACTGGTTTCATTATTGGAGTGTAGATTCCACCTGGTGCTAATGCTAAGTAAGTGGACTGTAGACTGTATGGAAAGATCCGTAAACTGCAGAAAACACACTCCGATGGACAGTTTATTGTTGCTGGAGATGTTCAGGGAGGCTGCAACTTACGGTGACTTCACCAGCGTCATCAGTGACCAGCTATACCACCAAGTTCACTGATAACATCACTCTGTCTTCAAGAACATCATCTCACACCCCAATCAGAAACTGGGAATGTGCCTGCACTTTTGAAGACCTGAAACCACTTAGTCTATACAGTAGTGACACACTGCGCATGTGGCAGGGCATACAAGTCATCACCAACTACAGGAAATCACCTGCTGTGACAGTGATGCTCTGAACAGCTTCTACACTTGGCCAGCAAAGAAGGGATTCTCTGAATGCTCAGAGAATGATACGGATATCTTCAATATACCTCTTCATTTATTTGTGCTTCAAGACCAACAGAGTCTTCCCCATACCGAAGAAGTCTTCTGTGTCCTGTCTCAATGACTACTGTCCTGTTGCACTCACACCTATCACCATGAAGTGCTTCGAGCGGCTCGTCATGAGACACATCAAGACCCTGCTGCCCCTTCACTGGACCCACTGCAGTTTGCGTATCATCCTTACCGTTCCATGGACGATGCCATCTCCACCACACTCCATCTGACCCTCACACAGCTAGACACCTACAGAATGTTCCAATGCTGGTCATGGATTTCAGCTCAGCATTTAATGCTATTATGCCCCAACACCTGATCAGGAAGCTGAGCCTGTTGGATCTAAACACCTCCTTCTGTAACTGGTTCCTGGACTTTCTGACTGGAAGACCTCAGTCAGTGCAGACCATCACACTAAGCACAGGGGTGTGTGCTTAGTTCAGTACTGTTCACACTGCTAACTCATGACTGTGTAGCAACCACATCGTCAAGTTTGCTGATGATACATCAACCGCACTAAATTCCTTGATGTCCATCTGGAGGAGAATCTCACCTGGTCCTCAACACAAGCTCTTTGCTTTTTGAGAAAACTGAGGAGGGCCAAGCCCAACGATTCTTACCACTTTTTTTACCACAATGGTCCTGGAGGAACGCTGTTACATTTCACTGTACTGAATTGTATATGGTTGAAATTATAATAAAAGCCTACTTGACTTGACTACTTGACTTAATTATACCTACTCACAAAAGTTAGTACACCCCTCTAATTTCAGCAAATATTGTATATCTTCCCGAAGGACAATACTATAGAAATGAAACTTGGATATACTTTAGAGTAGTCAATGTGCAGTAACATACATTTACCTAACCCTAACCCTCTGAAAATAACTCAACGTACAGACATTATTGTCAAAATACAGTAGCTGGCAACAAAAGTAAGTACACCCTAAGTGATAACAGCTGTACATCTTTACCCATGCAAAGTCAAATGTTCTATTTATCATGTCCATATGTTATGGCCAAGGCCAAGTACTGTATGTCTCCAGATCAGAACCCTATTGATCACCTGTGGGGCATCCTCAAGCAGGATGTGGCGAAGCGTCATGTGTCTAACATCCGTTATATCATCATGGAGGAATGGAAGAGGATCCCAGCAACAACATGTGCAGCTCTGGTGAATTGCATGCCCAGGAGGATTAAGGCCATGCTACAGTAGATAACAATGGCGCTCACACAAAATATTGACACTTTGGACATGTTTTGACCTGTTCACTTACTCATTTTTGTTGCCGGTTATTTAGACATTAAAGTTGAGTTTTTGTTGGAGCTTGCTATACAAGCTGCACATTGACTAGTCTAAAGTAAATTCAAATTCAAATTTTATTGGTCACATACACAATCATACACAGTATAATATGCAGTGAAATGCTTTATACGACCGCCAGTGACCTTAAAAAAAGAAAATAAAAGCTTGTACGTAAAATAAATAATCAATAAAAAGGAAATACTAAAGAAATAATTTTAACTAGTAAAATTAACTGTGCAATAAGGGCATAATAAAATATTGCAAAAATATAGAAATATAGGGTAGAGTATATATGTATAAAGAATTAAAGTGACAGTGGTTGTGCAAATATGCATGAAAGGTGACATGTGCAATTGTCCAGATGTATGAGTATTTAGTGCAAGTGTGTATGAATGTGTCCATGATTGTCCAGTCAGTGTTGTGAGCTTAAAAGATGTTATTAGTCCTGTGTGGAGGTGTGATTGTGTGATTGAGAGACCTTATCGCCTGTGGGAAGAAGCTCCTCCTCAGTCTCTCTGTGTTGGCCTTTAGGGAGCGGAATCTCTTCCCAGACCGCAACAAAGAGAACAGTCCATTACTGGGGTGACTGAGGTCCTTCATGATCTTCCTGGCCTTAGTCCAGCACCGCTTGCTGTAGATGGAGTGCAGGTCAGGGAGCTCAGTGCGGATGATGCGCTCGGCTGATCGCACCACTCTCTGTAGAGCTCGTCTGTCCTGCATGGTGCTGTTCCCGAACCAGGTCGTGATGTTTCCCGTCAGGATGCTCTCTATGGTGCAGGAGTAGAAGTTCCTGAGCACCTTGGAGGGCAGTCTAAAGTCTCTCAAGCGTCTGAGGTGGTAGAGACGCTGCCGGGCTTTTTTCACCACGGTGTTGATGTGACAGGACCATGACAGATCCTGCGTGATGTGAACACCGAGGTATCTGAAGCTGTCCACTCTCTCCACTGGGCTCCTGTTGATGACGGGGGTCTGGTAGTTCCTCTCCTGCTTTGTACTAAAGTCCACTATCAGCTCCTTTGTCTTACTGACGTTCAGGAGGAGATTGTTCCTCTGGCACCAGTTCTCCAGATTTCCAATCTCCTCTAGGTAGTCCGACTCATCATTGTTGGTGATCAGTCCGACCACGACGGTGTCGTCAGCAAACTTGATGATGGAGGTGGAGTTGGTAGTGGCCACGCAGTCGTGGGTGTACAAAGAGTACAGCAGGGGGCTCAGAACACAACCCTGGGGGGCTCCAGTGTCCACCCATCCTTACTGCCTGTGGTCTGCCAGTCAGAAAATTGGAGATCCACTGACATATAGATGAGCTCAGTCCCAGGTGCTCCAGCTTGGTG
The DNA here is from genome assembly GCA_030522415.1 of Channallabes apus. Lineage (NCBI taxonomy): Eukaryota > Metazoa > Chordata > Actinopteri > Siluriformes > Clariidae > Channallabes > Channallabes apus. Next base: position 44,347,517 of record CM060109.1, read on the forward strand.
GTGAGTGTGGAGGGAATTATTGTGTTAAAAGCAGAGCTGTAGTCGATGAAGAGCATTTTAACATAATTCCCTTTCCTAGTGTCCAGGTGAGTGAGTGATGTGTGGAGGAGATGAGAGATTGCATCGTCTGTGGAGCGGTTCTGACGGTATGCAAACTGTAGTGGGTCCAGTTTGTCGGGTAGTGAAGAAATGATGAAGTCTCTGATAAGGCGTTCAAAGCACTTCATCACTACTGAGGTGAGGGCTACAGGGCGATAGTCATTGAGAGAAGCAGGATGTGGTTTCTTTGGAACAGGAACAATAATGGACTCTTTGAAGCATGTGGGGATCACCGACTGAGATAAAGAGATGTTGAATATCTCAGTGAACACAGGTGCTAGCTGGTCTGCGCAGGCTCTGAGAATACGTCCTGAGATGCCGTCTGGTCCTGCTGCTTTCCTGGTGTTCACTCTCTTGAAGGCTCTCCTCACGTCGTGCTCGGAGATGATGAGCGCGTTCCCGGTGCTGGCTGTGTCTTCCTGTCTGCAGCCGTTAGCGCCGCTAGCATTAGCGCCGTTAGCATTAGCGCCGTTAGCATTAGCATCGCTAGCGTCTTTAGCTGCAGCCTCGAAGCGAGCATAGAAGTTGTTGAGCTCGTCTGCCAGAGTCGCGTCCGCGTTCGTCATACCGGATGCTGGTGATTTATAGTCCGTTATTGTTCTCAGTCCCTGCCACAGGCTCCTAGAGTCACTCTGTTGAAGCTGTGACTCTAGTTTTCTCCCGTAGCGCTGCTTCGCCTCTTTCACCGCCTTCCGGACGTTATATGACGCAGCCTTGTACGGTTCCATGTCCCCCGACGCAAGTCCCGTGTTGTAGGCAGCTGTGCGAGATCTCAGAGCGTCGCGGATGGTTTTATCCACCCACGGCTTCTGGTTGGGAAACGTTCTGATAGTCTTTTTCTCTACCGTATCGTCTACCAGCTTTTCAATAAATCCCACAACCGCTACCGTAAACACGCTGACGTCATCATCGGAGCTGTTTCTGAACATGTCCCAGTCTGCGTCATCGAGTGCGTCCTGTAACGCGGCCACTGATTGGTCCGTCCAGCGCGCGACCTCCCTCAGGACCGGAACTTCCTGTTTCAGCCTTTGTTTATATTTTGGCATGAGGAAGATGGCGGCGTGGTCGGATTTACCAAACGCTGGACGAGATTGTGCCTTGTAACCGTCTTTGACCGTGGTATAACAATGGTCCAGTGTCATTTCGCCCCTGGTGGGGCAGGTGATGTGCTGATAAATGTTCGGCGCTGCGCGTTTGAGGTTGGCACTATTAAAATCCCCCGCCACAATGAGCGCAGCGTCCCGGTGTTGTGTCTGGTGCTGTGTGAGCGCCTCATGCAGCTCGCATAAGGCAGTTTCAGTGTCTGCTTGTGGAGGTATGTAAACGGCGCTGATTATGACCGATGTGAACTCCCGTGGAAGATAAAATGGACGACACATGATGGACAGTAGTTCCAGGTTTGGTGTGCAGGAGCGTGTAAGAGGAACAACGCTCGCGCTGTTGCACCAGCTGTTGTTCACCATTAAGCACACGCCGCCTCCTCTTGACTTCCCCGAGTCCCGCGTCCTGTCCATGCGGTGAACCGAGAAGAACTCGGCCAGCTGAACTGTGGTTCAGCCATGTCTCGGTGAAGCAGAGGAGATTGCAGTCCCGAATGTCTCTCTGGAACTTTATCCTGGCCCTGAGGTCATCAAGTTTGTTGTCCAGTGACTGGACGTTGGCGAGCAGGATACTAGGCAGAGGTGTGCGGTGTGCACGGGTTCTCAGCCGGTTCCTCACGCCAGCTCGTCGCCCTCGAGGTCTCCGCTTCGCGTCGCGTCCATTGTTCTCCCTCAGGATCTCACTCGGCCAGCTCGGATCCGGAGTTAAAACCGTCGAATTGTGAGTACATTGTATACCAATAGAAACAAGAGTGTCTCTATCATACCTAATGTACTCAATGGTGGTGATTTTGCCGATTTTAAAACACTGAAAACTAACTTAAAGAACAAAAACAAAGAAAAGGTGGTCGGAGCAGTCGTGACGGCAGCCGACCTCACCGGCGCCATCTTACCCTGTCTGTCCATGTCAGACATGAAAAAGTATGTCCAATTTACATTTCTATAGTATTGTCCCTTGAAAACGTATAATAAAGTGGTTGCTAAAATGTGAGGGGTGTACTCACTATTGTGTGATGAAATACTTATCCTGTAAAACCGATGTTTGATATTTACAAAAGACTTTACACAGTATGCTGATGAGACTCTTAGCGACAGTAAAGCATTTATAAATGGTGCGAACGGGTTAAAGAAGGCCGTATGTTACTGAATGCTAATCCCTAGGTGGTTCGGAGCCCACTGAAGTTGTTCCCTGTGAACATTCAGCATGTGAAACTCCTGATCCTTGAAAATTGACATATACTGTAACTTGTCACCAAACTCTGTAAGGGATGCATCTGTCTGTGTGAACTGTACACAGAATCATCCACCAACACCACCTGCACATTAAAGGAACTTGGCTGGGAGCCACATTCCCTGTAGCGTCCTGACCTCGCTCCAAGTCATTTCTGCATATTTGGACCTTTAAAGGAGTTCCAGGGAGGAAGTGGTTAGCAGACATGAAGCAAGAACTCTGATCATGGCTCCAGCATACTGATCAAATCTTCTACCTTTATGGTAACCAAGCACTCATGACCAGGATTTCATTCATCAATGAACCAATAAAATGTATTCATTCATTCATTTTCTATACCACTTTATCCTGTGATCAGGGTCGCGGGGGACCTGGAGCCTATCCCAGGAGACTTTCGGGCACTAGGCGGGGTACACCCTGGACAGGGTGCCAATCCATCGCAGAGCAAACACACACACACTCATTCACACACTACGCCAATTAGCCTAATCTGCATGTTTTTGGACTGTGGGAGGAAACCGGAGTACCCGGAGGAAACCCACCAAGCACGGGGAGAACATGCAAACTCCATGCACACAGAGACGGGAATCGGGCCTGGCCGGGGAATCGAACCCAGACCCTGGAGGTGCAAGGCGACAGTGCTAACCACTACACCACCGTGCCGCCAAATAAAATGTAATAAAATAATAACATTTAATAAATAAATGCGTTAGTGTAGCATTATATTATATAGAAAAATTAACTTTTCACTCTCAAAACTGTGTTCTGTTATTCTGCACAATCAAAAGTTCCAGTTTGACATGTACTGTACAGTATATAGTCATAAACTCCATAATTACCCTTTGTCCTTGGCCCACTCAAATGACCTTTGAGATTCATAAACCCTTCCGCTGACTTTAGGGGGCCAACAGATATATGGATTGATGAATCTGCACTTTGCCACACAGTTTTTATTTCTGATTTAACGGATTAACTACAACACCAAAGCAACAAATAAAGTCTATTTCACTACTTCCTGTTATACATCAATAATGCAATGTGACAAAACAGATACCCATATGCAGTGTATTAGCATGAATTTATAAAAATGCAGTCCCCTGATAAACATAAAGTTGCATTAGAGCTGTGATTTATCGCACCATGCAGTATTACCAGGAGCAAAATTCCAGTTATGGGGATTTTGTCCAGTAGGATTATGCTTCATCCTCTTTAGTGACCAAGTACTGGAGTGTTTAATTACTAAAGAATGTTATTTTCTCACATGTTTCAGCTCAGGAGCAGAGGTTCTGTTGGCAAACTGTGTATCCATGTTCTCAGTGTGACATTCGGTAATGTATTAATACAAAATGTATTAATGTATTAAGGAGATTTTGTTTTGAAAGGCCCCCAAAATCTTATGCTATAATATACATGCTCACATCCAGTGTTGCGAAGTAACGCGTTAGAGTACTTGGATTACCTTTTTAATGTAACGAGTAATCTAACGCGTTAGGTCGGCCATGTAAGTACTTAGTTATTTAGTTACTTTTTCAAAAATGTAATCCGTTATTTAGACAATTTATGAACACTACCGTTCAAAAGTTTGGGGTCACGTTCTAACTCCATGATGGCTCCTGATTTTTCTTTCTTTCTACATTGTAAAGTTTTGCTGAAGGCGTCCAAAAAATGCATGAATCTCCTTTGAACAGTTGATATTGAGATGTTTCTGCTACTTCTGCTCTGTAAAGACTTCATAACGCCTCTAATCTGAGCTGCTGTTAATTGGTCATTTTTCAGGCTGATAACTCTAAATGAACTTCTCGTCTGCAGCAGAGGGAGGTTTTGGTCTCGTCCTCCTGGGACGGCCTTCATGAGAGACAGTTTCATTATGGTGCTGGACAGATATTGCAAATGCACTTGACACAATACTGTTCTTGCAAGAACTATTACAGAAAGGCCGACCTCTGTGTCTTACAATAACAACTAACTGGTGTTTTTCTTGTTGTTACGTAATTACCTAATTCTATATGTGTTATTTTATAATTTTGAAATCCACAGTATTGTTGTAGAATGTAGAAAATAAACCACTGTGACCCCAAACTTTTGAACGGTAATCTGTGAGCCAGACAGCAGTCATTCCCAATCCCTTAGTGTGTATGTGAAAGTCGTACTACAAGCCCCGCCCCAGATAACCTGCCCCTACCTCTGTTATTCCTGCTGTTATACCCCTATCTCACCTATGCGGTTTGACTATATGTGAGGACAGACACGTGGAAAGATGGAAACTGAATCACAGCACCAAAACTTGCGGTGAATCATGATGAACCGTACTTCCAGCCACCGCGTGAAACTGCATCGGTGAGATAGGGGTATTAGTAGGTGAGATGGGGGTATTAGTAGGTGAGATGGGGGTATTAGTAGGTGAGATGGGGGTATTAGTAGGTGAGATGGGGGTATTAGTAGGTGAGATGGGGGTATTAGTAGGTGAGATGGGGGTATTAGTAGGTGAGATGGGGGTATTAGTATGTGAGATAGGGGTATTAGTAGGTGAGATGGGGGTATTAGTAGGTGAGATAGGGGTATTAGTAGGTGAGATAGGGGTATTAGTAGGTGAGATGGGGGTATTAGTAGGTGAGATGGGGGTATTAGTAGGTGAGATGGGGGTATTAGTAGGTGAGATAGGGGTATTAGTATGTGAGATAGGGGTATTAGTAGGTGAGATGGGGGTATTAGTAGGTGAGATAGGGGTATTAGTAGGTGAGATGGGGGTATTAGTAGGTGAGATAGGGGTATTAGTAGGTGAGATGGGGGTATTAGTAGGTGAGATAGGGGTATTAGTAGGTGAGATAGGGGTATTAGTAGGTAACAGATTATGGACCAAACTTCGCTGAGTGATGATGGTTATAATTATATTATATTATTATATTATATTATTAGAATAATTATAAAGGTCTTGCCTAAAACAACAGGCATGAGGAATCACAAAAGAGTTTTCATTTTCTGCAATGGAAAAGTCCTCTAAATAGTTACTTTTATCAGAAAGTAACGCTGTAATGTAACTGATTACTTTTTAAAGACAGTGATTTTGTAATGTTATTAGTTACTTTAAAAATTAACGTCCCCCAACACTGTCCACATCCAAGTAAATAAATGTAGTTTGTTTTTGGTGTGTGTGTTAGTTATTGTCATGGTTTTCACAGCTGCATCAGAGACTCAAACATCTCAATCTTCTTCCTGGTTTGGCCTCTCTGAATTTTTCGATATGACACTGTTCCATATTTTGGATGTGTCAGGTGATTAAACGGCTTGTCATTGGATTTGCATTCCACATCTAATCCGTGTTCTTGCTCCACTTCCTCCACACCACTGACTTCTGTCTCTCTGGCATCATCAGGTAAAAAGCTGCTGCTCTCATCTGTGTCTGTGACAGCTAGAAATGAAAGACAAATGAAAGACAGAACAATATGAATTTAGATGAGGTGTTTATTAGTACAGTGAAACCTCGGATTGTGAGTAACGTGGTTTGCGAGTGTTCCGCAAGACGAGCAAATATTTTTTAAATACATTTTGACTTTTCATGAGTACCGAGTGATTCCATTAGTGTGTCGCTCAATCGAGTGTCATTAGAGAGATTTCTTGTTTATTTTTCAGATAAAACAGTGTTTCCATTGTGTGCGCACACAAACGAAAACACTTATCTGTCAAGATTTCTTTTTCCTTTTTTTTAAAGGTAATGTTCAGGTTAATTTTTTTTTTACTTTATATTTTGTGGTAATTATTTTGATGTATTTATTTTCGGGGGGCCATGGAACGAATAATTAAAATTTCCATTATTTCTTATGGGAAAATTAGATTTGGTTTACAAGTGTTTTGCAATACGAGCCCTCTTCCGGAATGAATTATGCTCATAATCCAATGTTCCACTGTAGCTCTTTTTCTCTTTTAGTAGCCTTTTCAGTCTCTAACAAGTGACTATACACATACTATGGAGAAAAGTATTTGGGCAACCTGCAATGACATTGTATCCAAATACATATACTTCAATATGGAGTTGGTCCCCCTTTTGCAGCTATAACAGCTTCCACTCTTTTTCAAAGGCTGTCTTCAGAGTGTTTCTGTAGAGCATTTATGAGGTCAGGCACTGATGTTGGACAAGGATGCCTGGCTTACAATCTCTGTTCCAGTTCAGTCCAAAAATGCTTGATGAGGTTGAGGTCAGACCAAAGTTGGAAGCATAGTATTGTCCAAGATGTCTTGGTCTGCTGAAGCATTAAGATTGCCCTTCACTCCGGATAAGAGGCTTGATTGAAACATCATAATTTAACAACTAACAGGTTTGGCCAAATACTTTTGCCTATTTAGTCTATTAGTCCTATGAGTTCACCTTTAACTGAAATAAGACATTAATTTTGTCTCCACGGACGTGATGATTTTTGGCTAGAAAAAATACAAGCAAATGATTGAGGAAAGAAAACGAGGTCAATTCATTACATGAAAATGCTCTAATTTATACTTTTTCTGAAAGATCTTGGAAATTATGTGATTATTCCCACTTAAAATGTTGCTTTAACATGTTGCTCAAAAACATATTTTGTTAGTTGTTGATAGACACAACTGTAAACTATTGTAGTATTGTGTAATACTGTTGTCATAGGTTTTACATTCCTTTTTTTTAATACTTTAATAAATTGGCCTATGAGTAAGAAAAGATATAATCCAGCATGGTACAAGCACATGATCATTGAAGTGACAATTATGGGTTCACCTACAGTACATCTTCCAAATCTTGGATTGCGTGAATGATATGCTTCTTCAAAATTACGAGTGGAAACTCTTTTCTGTGCATCTGAAAATTGACATGGATGATTTGCCTGTCAGAAGTCTTACTCTTGTTTCAGGGAATGATCTGATCAAATCTGCTGCTGTAATCATGAGAACTGACTTGTGCTCATACTGAACATCTTTTCAGCACATGTTATAATTGTAATGAGAAATGATTTATAGGTTTGATCTGGTATCATCCAGAAGAGAAAAAAAAATCTGCTAACAACTATTTGCTATAGTCAGTTGTACTCTTGCATTTGTTTCCTACCTCTTTCCGTTATCTGTGCAGTTTCATCTGAAGTAGACACACCGAGTGGTACCACTGGAGGCACTAAAAGCTCTTCAGCATGTGTTATCCTGCTGTTACTTGCTGTCTCGCCATGTATGTCAGTGTCTGTAGATGACGCATTATTCGCTTTGTTTTCCATTTTACTTCCCATTTCTTTCAGCATGGCACCACTGTGGTGTTCAGAACTTGCTTCCATCAGTACAATACTGTGACATGAAGACTGAGTTCCTGAACTGAGTTTCTCTGGCCAAACTGGTTCTCCTGAACACGGAGCCCAAATAGAGGCAATGCTCTGCTGTGGAATTTCCTCTCCTTCGCTGTAAAATACAGAATCGTCTCCTTCTGTGATCATCAGAGGTGGCTCCCTCTTTGCGTCCTCCTCAGCTCTTCCGCTGATGTCCACCTCTTTCTCTGAAGTGGTGTTTCTCTGAATCTCAAGCACACTTGAAATATCTTCCATTTCAGACATACTTTTCACCTTTTTTTTTTTTTTTTTTTTCTTAGCCCAGTTTAGCACGTCTGACGCCTGGTCAAAATGGTGTCCATCATGTTTATTTTCCTCCCTCACATTCAAGTTCCAATGACCAGCCTGTGGCAGGCAGGGCTTTTGTGCTCATGTGCAACGTATTTCTCTAACCAATGAAGAACAAGGGATTTGTACTGACACAAATGAATGGTCCTTTGTCTGCTGTTCCATTACAAACAAACTATTTGTCCTTGTGTTTTTAATCCTGCCTGAGGTATTTTAAGGCCTGATTAACATTCAGCTCCATCATGGAGGATTTATCTTCACCCCCTCCTATGGCCACCAATTATTGCTAAATGTAATTATACGCATGTCTGGAGCATGAGATAAAACATTAATACGCTCACTTTTAAACCATTAAGTTTTTTGACTCCCTGTGGTGAATGATGCTAACTTGCCAACATGTGAATCATACGTTTTGGAGAAATGACCCCAACTGAAATTTATAAATTCAATGAACACCCTGTATTTTTAATTCTGGATTTATAGTTTTAGACTTTAATTTTATTTACCCGAAATGCATTTTTACTTGACGTGTGATTTCGGGCGGCGCGGTGGTGTAGTGGTTAGCACTGTCGCCTTGCACCTCCAGTGTCTGGGTTCGATTCCCGGCCAGGCTCGATTCCCGTCTCTGTGTGCATGGAGTTTGCATGTTCTCCCCGTGCTTGGTGGGTTTCCTCCGGATACTCCTGTTTCCTCCCACAGTCCAAAGACATGCAGATTAGGCTAATTGGCGTGTGTGAATGAGTGTGTGTGTGTGTTCGCTCTGCGATGGATTTATATATGTATATATAAAATCACATATTTAGTGTAACCCCTATATAGACCCTGAGTCTATATTGCGGATTATAGCTGTTTGGTCTTCGCAAATTATGTTCTCTAATAAAATCTGACTCCTTCCAGGAACTGCGGTATTTATAGTGCTCTTGATTTTGTGGCAGCTAACACCTACATCAAAAGAGTGAAACATAGACATGTTGTTAAACTGGCCCACTTCAAACACTCCTGCACATGCATGTGGTATTGACTGGCACGACAGATTTCTGGCATTCTCAATGGTATTTCGCTATTGTGCTTGTATTGTGGAAAAACTAGTAATAATGTTGCATTCTGTATAGAGTTATTGCAATATAAATGTTCGATGTGCAAGAAAAATAATTATGGTATGGTACAGTATGGTGTGGTGCAGTACAGTAAGGTACATTGGCATAAGGCAAAAGCCTCAATACAGTAGATGACAACCAGCCTGACTACAGTGGTGAACTCACTGAGCTCCATGGTCTTATTTGCATAAAATCTTTGTGTGCATTGGATGGAAAGATTCTGCCTACCACATGTGATGCATCTTATGTACGTAAAATCCACTGAAATAATGGCATTCAAAAACTCGCAGTCCAACTTGAAAAATTATACTTTACTCTAAACATATGCATTACTCTCTGTATAATCTGTATATAGTGTAGTTCCTGCAGCTTTCTGGTTACCTGCAACCATTTGCAAGTTACTTCTGGCTTCTCTCTCAGCTTCCTTTTCACCTTCTCTGTTGTGAAAATTGTTAAAACAAGTTCTGGCACCATTATCATATACTTGTTCATAAAACCCAAAATCTGTGCATATTTCAAGCTGATATACACACTTGATGTATACACACTAATTTTAGCTGCTATTAATGCAGCTTGATATTCAAAGCATGACATTTTCTCATGATCTTTGGAGCCTCTGTGTTCAGCTCATGTACATCTGCACCCCATCTTAATTAGTGATAAACAAACAAACTTATGATGGACTGTCAGACAACCCCATGATGAATGTGATGTAAAATATTAAAGCCTTTGTGGTTTTTATTACCTATTAAGGCTGATATGTGTATACTGTTTCATAGCACTTCACCTTTTGTATGTGGTTGTTCACACAGAAGCTACAGACTATCAAACCAGAGAAAGCCACAGTGATCGTGCTGCTATGCATAGCACGTGTGTGGGGGAAGAACGAGAGCTTTGCTGTGTGTGAAGACGTGTCCGGGACAGCTCACTGTGGGAAAGATGGGTTGAGAATCTGTCTGCTGATTTAAAAAAAAAAAAATGTTTGCATCCGGTGTTATTTGAAATTTGACTTTTAAAAGAATATGTGCAACAGATCAACTTAACTTCAGACATTGATAAATTCTGTATGAGAAAGAAATGACTTTATATTACAAAAAGGAACATTTTAAAAAGTTATAATAATTGCTTTGATCTTATGGAGAAGATTTTTGTCAAACAGGTAAAAACAAATAGTAGACAACTTTTTTTTGGAAGCATTGAATTGAGCTTCAGCAAACCTAACCAGTATACAGTATATTGTTTAGCACATATAGTTTGATTCATGTCTCAAATTCCATGTCTCGCTGCCACCTAGTGTTTACTATTGCTTTTCTTTTTGTTTTTTTTTTATCCTTTACTATTTGTAAACAAATTTTGATAAATAGACAAAACAATAATTTCAGAAACATACTGTAGCTCAGTGATAATGAACTTTTGTTAGAAAATGAATGAAATGACAGTAACCACTTACACAATCAATATTCATGATTTGCTTTGGTGTCTTCATTATCTTAGTCTTCATTATCTATGTATACATTACACTAGTGGTCCAATGTATTTTTGAAGGAAACCCCATCTTACTGTAGTTTAAAGTTTAGATATCTAATATTTATATTCCGTTGCTCATGCAGTCAGAATAAAATAGGCATGCAAGACAGAATCAATACTAAAATTTCATATTTTCATTATGAAAAAAATAAACATAGGGTGACTTAGACCTTTAAATAACACTGTGTAAAGTATATGGATGACTAATGTGCAATGATTTACATAACCGTTTCTATGTGTCTAGGTTTCATCTGTGAGTCAGGAGCAGCAGCAAAATGCCACACATTTTGCTTTGGATATTAAAAAAAATAATTCTTATAATATACATGTATATTTTTTTCTTTTGAATATTTAGCTTTTTGATATTCAGCATACTTTTATCGTAGTGGAAGTATGGACATACAGTGTCGGCAAGTGAGACTGACGAACGCCATCACCTGCAAAAAAAAAAAAAAAAAAAAGCAAAAAATAGTTGGTAGGGTAGCACCTTTCTCATAGCCACATCCTGTTTTGAACATTTTTCAGATATATCTGTGGTTAAGGGCTGTGGAGTTTAACTCATGTAGCCCATCACACACTCTCTGTGCACGTCACTACGACTAGTTCAACATTAAAAAGCTGTGCCTTGTGTGCTGTGATAAAAACAGGCAAGGATGAAAATTTCAAAATAAAAAAAACAACACTTTTTTTTACATTCTGCTGCTTTGTTTTATTGATTGCTACACTCAAGTGATATGCGCGTGTGGGTTAAACGGAAAATTGCATGATCACACTCGTCTCATTCTCACACATTTCACATGCACACATACAGGCCTTTAATGCAAGCTTGGAAAAAGAAAAGCTTTTACATCAATGCAAATAAAGCAGTTTACATGTTTCACAAACACACAAATCATTGCTTTAATGTTGTATTTTCAGTTATACATTATTCTGCACCCTGTGCTACTTTCTCATGCACACGAGGGTATCTGCATTCAGGAGTGTGTGTGTGTGTGAGAGAGAGAGAGAGAGAGAGAGAGAGAGTAATGCTGATGTGTGGCTTTGTCCTATTTTGACCCAAGCCATTAAGGGGCTCGGTTCTACAATATCATAGGTTCTAGAATGTATCTTCTGAAATGCTACATGTTTTGGAATTATGACTAGGCCATGGCCTTGACATACTGCATGCATACATTTAAAACAAAACTAATAAATATTAAAACAACGCCATTTTCACACTTATGAAATATGCAAGATATTTGTAAATGCTCTTTCTATAAATTCAATTCGTCATTCGCAGCCAGAGATCCAGAGGGCACTGATCCAAGATCTGATGCATCCAAAAACAAAAAGACAGTGATAGCATTGTGTGATGTAACTGTTCAACAATCTGTCTCTCTTTTATCTCTGCCATGAAATTAATAAGACAAAAAGAAATACATTCTGAAGACTTTCCCTTGGTGGAGGACTTGTGCTGACTGAAACTGGAGACTCCTTCAATAGATGTTAAATAAATATCTTATTTAGCAATCTATCATCAATAATACCCTTTTCTTAGTTATTAGCTTTTGATTCTAATAAAGTAGTTTGTCTTGCAGCTGAAAACCACCAGGGCTGCTGTTGTAGAAAATTCATCAGAAAATGAAAATAAACCGATGACATAATTAATCAGAAGTCAGTTTAAAACTCAGTATTTCTGCATGTAAAATGGATCACTTTGTATTCATCGCCGTGCACCAGATGCCACAGCACACTCACTGGCATTGCCAAACATATTTTCTTTCTCTGTTTTCTTTTCTGGCCCAGACCACATCAAACTGTTTAGCTTCTGCATAAAATGCACAAACCTTCCAGCTCAGGTGATGTGCACAAATATACACGTGTTCACTGTATACGTGACCTGCTGACATTTTAGTTTTCAATCTAGACGGAAAACCTTTCGACGTGTTTTTAGATGCAAATTGCTTTTTCAAACATATCAGGACAATTTATGAGAAGTCTTTCAGACATCAGAAGTCCACTATTCACATTTTTTGTTTACACCTTGGCTGCATACAGTACATTCAACTTTAATTTTTTGGCTTCATGCCAGCAGTCTCAGTCTCAGGTGGCCTCCTCTTCTTCGAGAGAAGAGTTCATTCCAGGTAACAGTCTGAGTAAGTTTTTCCTCATGCTGCCCTTCCTGCCTCTGCGAGGCAATGTGGCGAACACAGAGCTGGCGGAGGACGAGGAAGCCCGGGTGTTATCCCAAGTGGGTGACTGGCAGCTGCTGCCGTTACTGATACTGCGCGTTCGGCACAGAGCCGGCCTCGATGGCGCCCCCTCTGGCTGAAACGTGGTGCCGAACAAGTCGCAGTTGGGTTTGTGAGGGCTACAAGGACTGAGATCATCAAACACGTCCTCGCTGGCTTCGTCTGTCAACACGCTCGGCCAGCTGCTGTCACTGGAGAAGCGAAATCCAGACCGACTTCTGGGAGACGACAGAGACATGAGAGACTCTATGGAGGGATGTTCAGAGCTGATGTTCAGGTTCCCTGCAGAGAGAAGGAATCATTTACTGAAGATGAATCATTTAGAACATTATAAAGTACATCAGACAGACAGACAGACAGACAGCTCTCAGACAGACAGATAGACAGACAGACAGACAGACAGACAGACAGACAGATAAATAGACAGATAGCTCTCAGACAGACAGATAGACAGACAGATAAATAGACAGATAGACAGACAGACAGACAGCTCTCAGTCAGATAGACAGACAGACAGACAGATTTTACAGACATACAGATAGACAGACAGATAGACAGCTCTCAGACAGACAGATAGACAGACAGACAGACAGACAGATAAATAGACAGATAGATAGACAGACAGACAGCTCTCAGACGGATAGACAGACAGACAGACAGATTTTACAGACATACAGATAATATCATTAGAAAATGTTTTTCATCTTATTATAACCCAGTAAAAGTTAACAAAAGAGGAAGTGATTATTTTAATCATTTAAAACCACAAAGTGCTGATGGCAAGGGTGTAGAGGTTTGGCCAGACTGTTTTTTTTTTTTTTTCCATTTCAATTCTTTTTTTTTCTTTTTTTTTTAGAACAAGAAGTGAATATAGCTTTCACACTTTGCGCAGGATGGGGTAACGCCCTGTTATTTTATCAGTTTTATCTGAGCTCAGTTATGGGAAATGGCTGAGCTAAAAAGTTACCAGCTGTGTAGTGATGACCTGAGAAATAAAACAATATACTGTATGCATAGCATGCAGCACTGTGAGTCTACTATAGTTCATTCCTGGCGTTACTTCTGTCTGTAAGGAGACATTAGATTCAGTACATCTTGTACATGACCTGACCTGACTTTAATAAGTGTTATATAGGGTTAGAAGAAAGTCTCATGTTTAATTGGACACTTTTTGCATTTCAAGGTGCAATTCTTTTATTTTTTTTTATTTTTTTAATGAAATTGACATCATGAATCTCATATTTACTCTCAATGTTTAAAACTAATATAAAGACTTGCTAGAAATGAATGTAACTGAGATCAGTAGAGAAACAATATCTTTACATGTACAAGCTCACTTCTTCTCCTTGGCTTTTACACCTGGCTGAAACATTTGACCGCCTTTTATTCTTTTAATTATACTTTTTAGTTAAGTTTAATTGATTATTTATTTCAATTTAATCATTTATGCATGGTTTCATTTGATTATTGTTTTATTAACTGTCACTAACTGATTTGTATTTTTATTGACTTTTTACAGAGTTATATTAAATTTTATTCGCCTTCATTTTGTTCATGCTGTTTAATTCTGCTCGTTTTATTTCATGGTACAGCACTTTGGTCAACTTCGGTTGTTTTTAAATGTGCTATAAATAATTGACTTGACATGTAATGTCTTTACATATTATATTTAATATAATGCTATATACTACATTTCTTTTATTTAAGTAGCTCTTTTTTATTATAATTTTATTAGTTTATCCTATTTTACAATATCTATCCTACAGTAGTCCATTCCTTTCATACATGCTTTTGTACTGTATTAGTGCAAATTTAGTTGAATGTTACAGAAGATCTGAAAAGAGTTAGTTCCTGTTATTACTTATGTTATAGCAGCTATAAATAGTCCTTCCTAAACCAGCCTTTCTTGTCTGTTGAGGAAAAAATAAATAAATAACTGAGAAACCAGAAAGTTCAAACTACTCTTTTGTGAAGATAATCCAACTTAGACTCATTTTTGACACATTTCCTCCTGGTTTTCAGATTGATCAATAAGATATTTGTGTAACGAACCAAACACAATCTGAGAGTTAATGCCATGTAATATCCTATATACTAATTAAAGTGTTTAATAAGCACTGCATTTCTACAGTTCAGCAGAATCATCTTCCTGTCTGATTCCCTGAACATCATTTTTTAATTCATTATCTGGTTAAGCTGAATGAATTGGGGTTCTAGGCCGGATGTAGCATCAGCGATGTGGTGACCCGATTTAAAATGCTGATCGGTTTTGCCGGCCATCACTCAAGGTTTACTCATTTGATCTGAAAGATATCAGAACCAAGCGATGGTGCATTTTTTCCCCTTTTTGCTGTGGGAATTAACTAATTTACAGGAAGTCTGCTCAGCACCCGAGAACAAACTTTTAATCAACAAACGCTGTGTTTTTTTTCTTTTTCTTCTACTGCTGGAACTTCCCCATGATGGTCTATCATTTCACTTTATTCACACATGACACTTTGCCTAGCATGAACTGAATGACAGCAGTTTTGGTTGAGGTAAAGGATGTGCGAGTATGCATGTGTGCGTGTGTGTGGTTTTTCAGCTGTCTTTATTTTCTCACCTCGAGTAAGACGCTTTTCCTGTAGGGTGAGCGCCTGCAGTTCCAGCCACTTCTCATGCAGTGTTTGCTGTATTGAGAAAAAAAATTAAAAATCACACACATGCAAACACCCGCACACACATATATGTACATGCAGAAGAGTGTACAATATAGTCATTCTGGGAAACCTGATTAGCCTTGCATCAGCAGAAGTTAAGGTCACTAGAGTGAAAAATCGTGATTTGCAAATTGATTTTTTTTGTGTGTTGTTTTAAGATTTTTAAATTGAAAATCATTTGGTTTTGTTATCAAGAATGATCTTACAGAGTGCATCATATGCAAAATCGTATACTGTATGTTTGAGCCCTTATAACCTTATAAAATTTTCATTTCTTTGTTATAAATAATGGAATGTACGTTCTTTTTTAAAAAAAAATGTATAATACTTATATTTACATTATACCTTATAATTTTTCTGCTAAATTCATGTTTAATGAAAAAAAAATCTAAATTCTGTATTTCTAGTCCAGAGTATTTCCTAACACAGTCCCACACTTTCACATACTGTACCTTGAGCATGCGCATCTTCTTCTCTAGTTCAATTCTTTTGACCACACTACCACTGACTGTCTCCATCCTACACACACACACACACACACACACACACACACACACAGCTGTGTAGGTCAGGGTTTATAGAGAAAAAAATTTTTTTCTTTGGTTTGTTTTTTTACTCACTTTAACATGTTGACAGACTTTCGGATCAGTTCTATGATTTGGTGATGGGTGAATCCTTTGATGCTGTCACCATTTACTGTCAGTATTATGTCACCTATCAAAGAAATACAGTACAAGCAGGTCAGAGAATGAGAACAAGATTCGGTAAGAGAGACTGATTTAGTTCACTTATGTTTGTTAAAAAAAATAACAATCTAAGAGATTGGAGGGAACTTCGTCCCAAATTATTATTCTGTTATTTATTTAAAAATTCTATTCTGTTATATTAGTGAGAAATAAGAGGGCATGCCCATGTGCTGTAAGGATGTGAAAGGTTAACCAATGTTTGACCATGTTTACATTGATAATGTCAACCATCGGAAAAAGACACACCAAGCGGTATGTGCGGGCGTGAAAAAATCAGCTTAGGTGGGCGCAGTAAACACGGTACCCGCTCAAAACAGCGACAGTGAAGGGGTCAGGTCAGGTAGGCGTGGTCATGTGGTTGTCTATGCAAAGGAAGTTGCTGCAGCTCTCAGGCTATGAATATGTGTATGTGTGTATGTGTGTGTATGTGGGTGGGTATGGGTGTGTGTGTCTCACCCGCTGTCAGTCCTGCTGTCTCTGCAGAACTATCCTCCTGCACGCTGCAGACGAATGTACACATCTCTAACTCGTTGCTGTTGTTTAACTGGATGCCATATGTCTACAGTGTTGTGGAGGAGAAAAGACAGAAAGATAAAAAAACCATAATCTTAAAATGTGAAGGTAATAATAAACAGTCCCTGAACTGTGAACAAGTGTGCAGGTCATGCAGTAGATCTAAGGTGCACGGTTCAGTGCACTGATCCGTATCTGTGTATATACGCACTTCCATCTTACTCAAAAACAGGATGAAACGCTGTACTGAAACTTTAACCCACATTGAGTTCTTGGCTGAAACCGAAATGAGGAAGCGCTCGTACCTGAACTTCAAATCCGAATGCTTCATTGTCTTGTTTTTCCAACACAACCGTCGTCCTGAAAAAGAGAGAGAGAGAGAGATGAGTGGTCAGCCACAAGGTCACTGTGAAGGTCAGAACGCATACGGAGTTCAGTTATACTGTATAGTTGGAGTATGAGTATGAAAATCTGGGTAGAAAGTTGCACATACCTCTGAGGATCGGTATAATCCACGAGAGAGCAGGAATATGACCGGCTCAACTGAAAACATCATAAATTATGATATTAAATAATTTGTATTTATCACCAGTGCACGATTCACTTTCTCCATGATTAGGTATGAAAATCATATTGAAAATGTTATACGTCATATCAATAGGATTTGTTACAGTAAATACCTGTTACTTGTGTAACAGTAGCATAGATCAAATAGATCATTAATGATTTATGTATCAATATATAGTATAACTAGTGCAGTAATAAGCATTGAGAGAGAGAGATTTTTTTTTAACATACATACATATGCAGAAATGAATAGATACAGTACATAAGCTGTATGTGCGTAAATAACCTGAACTATTTCTAAACCTCATGGATGATTTAAAAGAATAGTATTTTTATAAATTAACACAAAGGTGTATGAAATGCAAGAACAAAGAACCATCCAATCCATGCCCTTTTAACCAGCATTGCTTTAAATGATGCATAGATATCTATCAATCATTTTCTGCAACCCACCTGCTCTCGACCCCGCGTCAGCGTCGCTGTATTGTACTCTCTGTTCTTAGATTGCTTTCCATTACTTAAAGATCCCCGTCTCCAACGTAGACCCTTCTTGGTGGGATTTTCCCGTAGAGTGTCCAGACTCCTCTGCTGCTGCAGGATTTCCTTACGGTTCATGTTAAAGGTCATGGTCCTGCACTCGATCTGCCTTCACTCATAGCTGCCGCCGAATCCAACAAGCATGACAGCTGCCGGCTGAGTATGAATGTGTCAAAGCGGATATATGTGTCATGTGACCACTGGGGCATTGCGTGACTTTTGCAGTTCCTTTTCTCTTCCTTTAACCGGTTATGTTTCACCAGTCGTGCAGTGAAGCATGTCTGTGTGTCTGCGTACCCGTGTGTGTGCTCATCTGTTTCTGTCTCACTCTTTCTCTTTCTTTCCTTTATGGTTCTCAGCTCAGACACACACAGGTCTTGGGAATTTCACCTGTTTCCTCTTGACTCCTGCACATGTTCTTTCACTTCTCACAACGATTCGAAGACCACTCCTGCCTCGTCAAAGAGAAACATGGTCTTTAGAAAGACTGTGAGAAATTTGTCATATTTAGTTTTTGACTATTATGTTGCAAAATTACTCAATGCAAAATTAGTTCCCCCTTTGAGTGAGGAAATAACCACCCTGATATGGGAAATACTATGGTTGCATTTACACAGGATTTTATTTGTTCCTTTCTTGCTGGTTTTCTCCTCAATTTGGTCACCAACCTAATTCCCACCCACTAGCCTGCAGTGTTCAGAGGGTGACGGCAAAAATATGCTTCCTCCACGACGGGAATTCAGGATTAAGATGAATATACCATTTTTGCCAACTTCATTAATGTGTCTTAAAGAAAAGTGCTGTCTGCCCTGTTCTACATACCCGAACTCACAAATGCACATGATTGGCTAGTGATGCAGGAATAGACGGAGGAACAGAATATCCTATTCTTCCCTTTAAGAAAAGGCATAGTTTATGGAGTCCCCCCCCCACAGAATATTTAGAACATTATCTAACTAACTAGCTCACTACCTTAAAAAATTTTGCTCAGAGGCTTATTGTGCTGATCTAAATAAAAACCGAATGATCCACATACCGTAACCATAATTCAAACTTGTATTGAAATTTTTTCGTGAATGAAGACATAAAACCTATTGACAGTTACTGAAGACTTCAAGCACAGTACGATGATGAGACTCTTAGACAGAGTAAAACATCTGAATGGTGGGATCCTTTTATAGAAAGTCGTACATCCATAAATGACAATCAGAACATTTGTTCTTCTTGAAAAGCAACAGTTAACTTGTCACCAACTTCTAGAAGAGATCTTCTGTACACACAGTCATTCCCAAATATCACCTGCACATTACAGGAACTCAGCAGGGAGTTATTGACATAGCCCGGACCTTCCTCCTAGTCATTTTCAGACATTTGGGCCATTAGAGGAGTTCCTGGGAGGCCAGCGTTTCAGAGGTGCAGACAGTTTGATCATAGCTCCAGTGTACTGAGAATTTTTTTTTACCTTGTTGGTATCCAAGCACTTGGGATAAGTACATTAGTGTAGCAGGGGGTTATATAGAGAAAATAAATGTAGTTTTTAAATGTCATAAAAGCGTTCTGTTATTCTGCACGGTCAAAAGTCCTGGTTTGACTTGAACGCCCTTCGCAGTTACAGTGCAGTATTGAAATATTGCTCTATGCTGCAAGTCTCCTTACTAGGTCATACTATGCATACTATGTTCATTAAGAAAGAAAAATTAAGTGTTAAAACACCCACTTAGAAGTGTTCCCTAGTTCTCGTAAAGCCACTACATTTTTTAACCATTCACTATTGCAGCTGTGAAACACTCTTCCTCTTTCACATATAAGCTAGGATCCAAAATAAGCATGCTCTTCTTATCGAATATCAATATTTGTGTGACGCAGTGTGTTTGTATATTTGTATATATATGCGTTACAGCGGAAAGTGTGTAGTCTGTAGACTGTTTTTGTCAAAGCACAGTAAGGTTTTTTTTTTTTTCCATTCGAGAGTGTTTTAACAGAACAAACCTAAACTCTAGCAAATCTCAAGATCTGCCTTATTAGACTATACAGGAGTTAACAAACACTAACGGCTGACATTATGGTAGAGATGTATACCTGTTTCTCCCAGACAGTAAGTACTGTATTACACTCATCCAGACTCCAGGTCCCAGACGGCACAGAAAGTACAGTACTGAACATCTGGCTCATCTGAACTTGTAGACTACAGCTAGTGTAGAAATGGAAAAGCTACTGTAAGGCAGTCCCTGAAGTTTACATTGTGCAAGCATTTCGATTGTACCAAAAACAGGAGTAAATGTTCCTCCGCAAGAATGTCTGGTTTTTACTGTACTGTACATGCATACTGTTTCTAGCAGCTGGATTCCACCTAAGGTTACTGTAGTTCGTCTGATAAAAACCCTTCAAAAAGCAGGAGTGAAAATAAATCAGTCAGCCAATCATTCCTTGTATCAGAGCCAGGAAAGTGTTTAGGGTTATTGCCCCAATCCCAACTTCACTCTGCCTCAGTGAACTTATTTGGCCTTTACATGTGCACACACACACACACACACACACAGACATCAGAACCGTCTGTGTTGCACAGTTTTTGGGCTAAAGGGGAGCTGGAGAACATTCCACTGCATTTCTCAATGTACTAATAAAAACTCAGAATTAAGTAATCAAAGTTTCTTTGACAGGCCAAGTGCTAATTACTGTGTTTCCAAATGTCAGCAAGGAGGCATGTAGCTTTACTTTATTATTTATTATCATCTATTTTTAGCTACATCATTAGTACAGATAAATTTAGACCTTGGCCGCTGCTGTTGTACTGTTTTCTAATCGTGCATAAGATGTCCCAATCAGAGCAACATCAGTCGGTGATATGAAACGCTTTTTGTGGTGTAAACTGATCAGCCATAACATTAAAACCATGTAACATCAACACATTAACATTGGCTATCAATTATATACCAGACTGGTGACAGGAAAACCAAGGCTAATTTATCCCCGTGCGGAGAACTGGAAAGCCCATCTTGTCCGAACTCAGAGGAAAAATGAATGCAGCACAACTCTCCAAAAACAACGTCAATGCAGGCCTATACATAGAAAAAACAGGCAATGCAACACAGCCAGTTGTGCATGGGGCCCAGCAGGCAAAGAGTCCAAGGCGTTTGCACCAGACAAACGAGTCTGATCCACGGAGGCCCCATAGTACCCAAAGGATCCGTCACCAATGCACCAGTGCCAGACACCAGAACACATCCCCAGAGGTCTTGAAAAATTGTGCCCCAAAGGGCAAAAGCTGCCAGCAGTGGCACCATCCATAAACACTACATAAAACACATAGAACAAATCTTTAAAAGCATAATACTTTAATGCAAGAAAAAATTAATTCCTTATAGCTATTAATCCTGCACTGTAAAAAATAAATAGTCCATTTTACGCAAAAAAAAAAACGGCAGCTGTGGTTGCCAGAATTCTACTGTAAAAAACACGGTAGCACCGTTATTGCACTGCGAAAAAAATTATAAACCGTAAATTTTACGGTAAAAAATGGCAGCTGTGGTTGTCAGAAGTTTACCGTAAAAATGTCTACAGATTTAATTTTTTATTTTTTTTTACGGTTTATAACTGTCTAATTAACATGTTTATGTTGTTATAAAAAACGTTTATTCCTGTCAAATTCCAGGGTTTACATTGTAACAAATACAGATCATAACCATGTTTTTTACAGCTCAGAACTGTCTAATTTAAAGATTTATGTTGTAATAATAACAGTTTATTTCCATCTTTATTACAGCTCAGTACTCACACACTCTCTCTCACCCATCATCTATACAACTTTATCCTATATATTGGGGGGGGGGGGGGTGACTAGTACCTGGAGGAAACCCACCAAGCATGGGGAGAACATACAAACTCCATGCACACAGAGACGGACCCAGAATCGAACCCAGACCCTGGTGGTGGAAGGCGACAGTGCTAACCACTACACTACCATGCTTGCTACACACTGTTGGACTATTTGTTTTATTATGAATAACCACAGTGAATTCATTCAGCAATTCTGTGAAAGCATCATTTTATCACACTAGCTGGAGCTAAAAGAGACAGAAGTTACATTGCTAAGCATTCGGATTTTACTGTTAAGAAACATTAAGAGTACTTTTATACTAATTGATGAATACGAACCTAAATCAAATCATCAAAACCCATCAAAAATTATTCAAGACTCGGACATCAGCACGGCCCCATGTATTCTTTAATAAAGACTGCAAAACAATATTTAAATTCTCAAAATCAAATATACAAATGTCAGGATGGACATTTTTTTGGGCAGACGGTTTTATTCTGTAGCATTTATACGGTATTTTACTGTTAGAATTACGAACATTTTTTACAGTGTGGTATAATTTCCCCATGATAACATGTTTCCTTATAATTACAGATCTTTATCGTAGTATCAAGATCATTTTCTTATAATAACAAGATAATGACATGATGATGATATGTTGTTGATGATATGCATGTGTGTGTGTGTGTGTGTGTGTGTGTGTGTGTGGTAGTGATGTACTTTCTTAAGAAATCTGTTCACATACCACAACATTTGTTGCCAGTGCAAAATATGTTTGGTACCAAACTTACCGTTGCACCAGAGAGCTGGATGGAAAAAGAGTAACCTTTCATCTGACGATGCTTAAGCTGTATTAATACCTGTACTTACTGTATCTGCATGATGGGGGAAACATGAATCGGTCAGGAAATCTAGCTGTCTACTACGCATCTGACTGAGGTTCAGATATCTCTGACTGCATTGAATAAAAGAAATTACTTAAAATGACAGAATATAAACAAACACAGAACATGCTGCTAGCTTACAATCATTTTAATATTAATCAACCATAATCACCATCATCATAATCACCATCATCATCATCATCATCATCATCTTTACTGTGTATGACATCTTTTGTTTCCAAGAAAGTGATATCTGGATTATAAAACATCTATTAAGCAGTCGAGTGTTCCCAGTGTTGTCTGGAATTAAGTTTTAGATTTTCGACTCGATCTACGCCAGGCCAACCACAGCTGCAGGTGAAATGCTCAGAGTAGGCTGTACTCTTCTTTTATGAGATCAGCAAGATACTGTATACTCCAGACAAACCAGTTCAATGCCAATATATAATAAGGATGTAATAATGTGGATCTGTTATTTATTTATTTATTTATTTATTTATTTTGGTAGGAATACAGGCTATGCCTTTTGAACTAGATTATATGATATATTCTAGTTCAAAAGGTATATGATACTTAATACTGTATATAGAATATATATCTAACTAAAATTTTTAGCTGTCATGCTGGAACTGAGGATACACACAACAGTCAGCTATAACAGTCAGCGTGTGCTGCTGGGGCAGACCTGGCTTCACAGTGATGTCCTGTAGTGCCTACTACTAATACAGTATGTTAGCAGTGGATCCTTTGGGTGGTGTGAGTCCCGAGGTGGGGCTTCTCTAGATTGGTCTTGTTTGCCCTGCGCATCCCTTACGTGCTCGATCAGATTGAAATCTGGGGTATTCGGAGACCTTGTGCTTTTGGCCTGGTGCATGGTGTCTGGGCCCAGTTGTGGCCTAGTATCTTTATTATTGTTGACCCATGAACACTGACCTTAGCTGAGGCAAGTGAGGCCTGACGTTCTTCAGACGTTTTAGATGTTGTTATTTTTTTGAGCTCTTGGACGAGTCGTTGTTGTGTTCTTGGAATAATTTTGGTAGGCCGGCCACTCACTCACTCAAGTTTCACCACTGATCCAAGTTTTCTCCATGTGTGGATAATGGCGCCCGTGATTCACTGGAGTCCCAAAGCCTTAGAAATGGCTTGGTAACCCTTTCCAACTGATAAATGTCAATTACTTAATTCTTATCTGTTATTTAATTTTTTTCAATCGTGATGATTTTTTATTTATTTATTTTTTTTAAGATCTGTGAGCTTCACTTTGACAGACATTCTATTTACTGTAGGTAATGACTTGATTCAACAGGTCTGGCAGTAATCAGGCCTGGGTGTTGCAAATGAAATTTACCTCAGCTTTCCAAAAATTACTTAATACCAGGCAAGTTTGGACAGCTTTATCTTCCTTTTGAAAGCTTTTTTCCCATAATAATTAAAATCATCATTTAAACAATTCATTTTTATAGCATGCTAGCTTTGTACAATATTTAAATTTGATTGATGATCTGAATCATTTAAGTGTGACCAATATGCAAAAAGTGCCACATACTGTACCCCATACAGTTCTGACCTTGTTGCTAGATAGTTCTACATGTTTGGACCCTTAAAGGAGTTCCTGGGAGGCCAGGGTTTCAGAGGTGAAGCAAGCAGCTTGGCAGCTCTGGTATACTGAACATTTTCTCGCTTGATGGTATCCAAGCACTAGTGAAATGCTAGCATATGTACATTAATTTAGCAGGGGATTATATAGAGATAAGATTTTACTGTCATAACTGCATTCTTTTATTCTGCACGATCAAAAGTCCCAGTTTGACTTGAACACCCTTCGTATTGAAATATTGCTCTGTGCTGCAAGTCTTCTTAGTATTTCCTCAGTAGCAAAGTCATACTATGCACTACTTGCAGTATACTGTACAGTAAGTGCTAAAATCAAGCGCTAAAACACCCTAATACAAGTCACTAGTTCTTGTAAAGCCACTGCATTTTTTAAAAATGTGTCACTAGTGTAAATACTTTTTCACAGCACTGTATACAGTATATAGGAAAACCTTTTTTTTTTTGTTTATTCACAAAACATCATGTTAAAAGTCATAATTATGAGTAGTAATGGCTACTGAGAACAATGGGCCTGTAGTACATTTTTACTTTTGCAACATCTAACGTACTATACAGATACACTCTGTATCTGTCATTTTTGTGTACTAAAGACTTTTCTTTGACTTACTCTCTTAAAATGCATGTTCAAGGTGATCAGCATCATTTAGGGTTAGCATCAGAGGTGGAAAGAGTAATAACATTTTGTACTCAAGTACAAGTACTGTTACTTCAGTGAAATTTTACTTAAGTACAAGTAAAGTTACCATTATAAAAATCTACTCAAGTAAAAGTAAAAAGTAGCTCATTAAAAAATTTACTCAGAGTAAAAGTTACTGAGTTACTTTTTAATTTTTTTAACAGCGGGGGGGAAAAAAAATCTAGTAATCATTATGTAGAATAAACCCACCAGTCTTTGTATTGCAGTAAAAGAAGAAGAAGACACTATACTAACTTCCACTTCATACTAACTTCTGCTATAGAACCACTTCTTCTCTCCAAGTGCAAAGATGAATGAAGCCGTAACCCTGCTGAAGTATGAGTCATTTTGAAATCGGTTATTTGCTGTTTATGCGTTTGTTGCCATTGATAACTTCTTTGCAATCTCTTTGATTCGGGGAAATACCGTTCTGAAACTGCCGGTGGTCAACCTGCTTAACGTCTTTTCCAATACAACACTCAGCAACAAGGACAGGGGAACAGAAAACACCCGCACACACAAAATCTCAAACACACACACACATCTCTACAGATCTGACTCATTAAAATAGCATCGAGTTCCTAACGGTCACAGCACCTGAAACTGTCAGCCGTTGCATTTTGTGTGCAGTCAGTGCTCCAGATTTGACTCATCATAGCGATGTTTAAGAGTTAACAAACTGAGGTCATGCTATGTCGAACCAGAGAGGGGATCTGCAGAGATAAGTCTTATCGTTGCATACTTGGCGGGTGGAAATCGGTTTCAGAAAACAGGAAAAAATTTAAATAACCACAGACAAATCCTAAGGCAGGTTTATAAAGAAAAATACTTTATTGTCTCACAGTTCACACAGCAATAGAATAAATAGTCTTGTAGACACAATACATGTGACAAGCATCAAAGTCTAGGCATCAAAATCTTAAAAATAGAATGAAATTTCATCTTCTAACTCATCCCGTCAAAGCAAGAGCATGATGGTACAGTAGGTTCTCAGAAACTAAAGAAAAACTGCCACACACAAAATTTGGACATCTCTGTGCCTTGTCAGTCAATGGCACCAGGGCTTCTTTGGGACAAATTTAGAGGAACAAAACAGCTACAAAAGAAATGATTAGCAATTCTCGAGCAGCTTTACAGATATACAGAAATGCTGAGTTGTCCTGGGATAGAAAATATTTAAGACATAATGGTGTCCAAGTTATGATAAAGCATCAGAATCAAAATTTTTTTTTTGTATGTTGATACACACAAGGTATTTTATTCTTTTAATTCAAGATGTTTCCACCAATGGCAGCCTCAGCACAATGGCCTCTAGTACTTCCTTTAATTGTTGCTTATTGTCTGTGTTTTTGGTTACCCTAACTCATTTGCATCCACTAGAAAAGTGTAAACTGCTTAACATCTAGCAGTTCAGTCCAGACTCATTTTCTAGAGGTTTATAAAGACTGTAGCTTTGTTAAGCTACAAATTCGAACCAGTCCTGGAATTGCATACAAAAAAACTATCATGTGTAAAAATAGGTTACTAGATGTTAAAGTCAGACAGTGAGACAGGATGCTGCATGTGCTCCATTAACCATGCATACAGATTAAACTACGCAAGCTGAAACAGAGATTCTGCTTTCTACTGCTTTTCGATTCTGGCAGAGAATCCTACTGATGTAGAGACTATAAACATGCAACCGTCTGAGAAAAGTCTTCACATGGTGACATTTTCTACTATACAGACTGAAACACGACTGCCCCCTACAGGTAATGAAGGGCATTTTCACAGCTTCCCGCACGCAGCCGCGCAAAGCCGCGGCAAGTCACGGGATCCCTTTTCTCGAAACGTGCGTTTTTAATGGCGACATCTGTATACAGATCTGAAAACGACAGAATTTTGCACATATCTCAATAAATAAAAAAGTAAAAACAGAGAAAATTAAAGCTTTAATTCTGACTGCAGCAGAGAACATACACAGACATTTTGACAGCCAGTATCTGACTACAAACCGAAAGGATTGGAATAATGCATCCCTTCATATTAATGGCTTTATATATATTAAAGTGTCAGGATTAAAAGTAACAGGCAGTATTCTGCAAATATATCAGAATTCTTGATTATGGTTTGTTAACTAAAAATGAAATATACACGTTTAACTCGACGTTAATGAATAGCAGCAGGATAGAGTAGCCTATGTGTAATGTTATTTAATGCTGAATTAGTTGCACTGTGTACCTACAGTATAGTATATACACACCAGAACATGGGCATCTCCATCAAATTTGAGTCAAGTCCAAGTCAAGTTCAAAGTCAAGTCCAAGTCAAGTTCAAAGTCAAGAAAATCACAACTTGAATCAAACGTAAGTCCAGGTACAAGAGTGCTATGTACATCACCCTGACCAGGCCTGTATGCGTACAAACATACGCACATATTATACTCTGGCAAAACATGTACCAAAACAAGTATAGTGATGAAGATATTCCCTCAGTAGCCATTTTGATGATGGAGGTACAGTAGAGTGCGCACATACAGTAGCAACACATCATTCCAAATTCTGTGGCAGGTGTTCCGTTAGGTTGGGAATGTTTGGATCTTTACACCACCATCATGAAAACACTGTTAGAGGGAATAGTTTGTAGAAGAACAATCCTCATTCCTTGCATATAGATAGCCTTAGGAAGCTTTAGATGGATTTTAATACAGCTCATGTAATCGTACAAGACAAAAAGCCAGAGAATATTAGGACAGACTACACATGCTTCAAGCTACACATGCTTCTACTTAAAAGATTTCAATTTTGAATTTCGCTAAGTCTCTAGTGCATCTCGCTGCTATGCTGCAGTCTGTAAAGGTTAATCTGGTTAATCCTACATGGAACATCAAAGCAGCATCTCTTGGTAATTTCCATGCATTTTCCATGTGTATTAAGGGGTTTGATTTCACAGCTTTTATGTAACTTGTACAGTTTAATAATATGTTCTACAATGTTGTTTTATGCTATGTAGTTATGTACAGTAGAATACGCAGGAATGTGCACGTGCATCGTTTTTTCTGCTTTTGTTGCTTGGTTTGCATACATTTAGGCAGGACGGATGATCGGTTAGGACAAGAACATGAAGCCAATAAGTTGCTGAGTAAGGCACGATATACTGTATAGTACCTTTGGGGTTTCTTGTGGAAAATTTAAATAATCAAATTAACGAAGAAGATAAAATGAAAATTTGCATTCAGAACAATCAGCATGGCAATGCTACATCAGGTAACCACGACTCCGCGCCCACATCCACTCCGTGCTGCCCACCCCCAGTAAGAGGGATGCATTTGCAGTATACCAGCTTCTCCAGGCACCACTGAGTATAGGTAATAGGAACCCAGGTAGGATTCTGCCTTGCATGAAGATAATGAATATTGTGAAAATACAACAAAATAACAGACATAACTAAGGAAAAGGTATGGAAATGGAAGGAAAATGTGTCCACAAAATGGCCCTCTGCATTTAGGATTGAGTACATTATACCTGAAGAAAAAAACAAAACCTTAAATCTATGCATTTGTTTTTGGTTTGCATGCATACTTCCATTTTTTTTCTTTTATATTAATACCTTGAGCAACTTAATGCTGCTCTATAGTGCAATACAAGGAAGCAGGATTAGTAGTGCTCATATACTGTAGTACAGCATTATAACACACCTGTATGATCAGCATATCATTCACATTAAGCTTTATGTTGATACAAGTCGTCAAATCGTCGTCAAATCGTTTTATGAACGTACCCACCATGTTGCACATATCACTGAACATACAGTATGTCTGAGTTGTATGTATAATAGATATATACCGAGAATAGATAGATTTTAGGCAGAACTGCAATAATCATATGTATTATTGTAAATGCTATCAAACGAATCCGTCATCTTTAGAAAGCTGTTAATATTTTTTCCCCATGTTTAAGAAACCAAAAAAAAAAACTTGTACAGGAAGTCACACTTACACATAGTCACAAGTACAGTCAATATTTGTGCAGTGCAACTGAAAGTGATAGTGCTCATATGGAAATATTTGAAACTGAAACGTTTAAAAAAAATTATAATAAAAATACATCTTCATATGACATTTTAACGCATTACTTTAAAAAAAGGTTCATAGTTCAAATTACATAGAACATTTGATCCAACCAGGACAAGTGTTATATAAAATACTGATTATTTTACACATACAAGATAGAATACATAAATAAATATATTCATATATTATTTAATATGTTTTATAATACTGATATATTATGCATGTGAATACATCCTGATTGCTTGTTTGATTAACATCTTTTTTGATTAATCATCCGATTAATTAATCCATACAGTATTGTCTCCTAATCAATCAATCAATCAATCCTTCATCTAATTGTTTTGCTCAGTAACAATAACAATCCACGTATACAAAAAGATTACAGTATATATGCAAAACATCGACAGAAGCAGTCATGGCACAACACTTCAAGTGAATGACTCTATGCATTTGGCACTTCGAGAAAGCGCATGAGGTAGCAGTATCTGTGTGTTCTGAAAGGTACAGCGAGTACTACTTGTGCAGCACAGTAATGAGAAAGCAAAAGTAACAGAAATTAAAGAAGACACCTTTTGCTGCAGCTCATGCTGTTGATGGTTCTAAAGCAGTTTGTCCCTTGGATCCGAGTTTGACCCTAACGTACAGTAATTCCCTGTGTTTTCAGTCGATAAATACAGTAAGATGGTTTAACAGGCTCATCACTCTTATGTAATATTGATGCTTAATATACATACATTCACCTTAATAGGAGAATCCATCACCTGATCTGGTGAGCCGGCTGTACCTCAGATTTCTGTTCTAGGCTAATAGGAGTGAAAGCCAACATGTTTGAAAGATGGTGAGATACAGTGCTGTAAAAAAAGTACTTTGACATGTTCAGCTTCGGGACCTGGACGACTTGCCATAACTGATGGAACCATGAATTCTGTGATCTACCAGAAAATACTGAAAACGAACGTCCAGCCATAAGTCCATGACCTTGCATGGCTTACACGCACTTGGGGTATCAAAATCTATCAAAATCTAGCGGCAAGTCCATCTCTGTATTTCAGTTTTGGAGTGGCTTAGTCAAAGCCCGGACTTTTGAGATGACCGTCTGTTTATGCTTGAAAACCCTCGAGTGTGGCTGAATTAAAACAATTCTGTACACCTTCACAGAAACTCATTGACAGTTATACAGTATCAAATGCATGAATGGAGTTGTTGCCACCAATGGTGGCACAGCCGGTTTATGAGGTTTAGCGGAAATTACTTTTTCACATAGGGTCATGTAGCTTTTTATCCCCTACTGTCCCATTACAAGCACAATAGAGAATTGTTTAAACGTACAGGGTTCCTAATAAAGTGGAAGGAGAGTACATACAGTATATCGAGTTACCATTTACAGTAGGTTAACCCATCTTAAAGCTACACTCACTGACAATTTGAATAATTAAAATCATGTAGATTATAGATTCACACAGATAGTAATTTGCATGTTATGTACAGTGGATGAACCAAGACGACCATGTGACCGCAACTGATATTACGTACAGTAGGTGGAGGATCATTTTCGAGACAGAACTAATAGTGACACGGTTGTTTGTGTGTGTGGTTTTGTTATAAGTGTAAGATGGAAATTTTTTAACATTGTGTGTTGATTAGGCAGGACACAGGTTTTTAACCCATTAGCATTGGTTCACTCACACTCGCTCATCTTCTATACCGCTTAATCCTGTATTCAGGGTCGCAGGGAGCCTGGAGCCTATCCCAGGAGGCTTAGAGCACAAGGCGGGGTACACCCTGGACAGGGTGCCAATCCACCGCAGGGCACTCACACATACATACACACATTCACACGCTCATTGCTTACACACTAGGGGCAATTTGGGAAGGTCTTTGGACTGTGGGAGGAAACCGGAGTACCCGGAGGAAACCCACCAAGCACGGGGAGAACATGCAAACTCCATGCACACAGAGACGGGAATCGAGCCTGGCCGGGGAATCGAACCCAGACCCTGGAGGTGCAAGGCGACAGTGCTAACCGCTACACACACACTCACACTATCATTCACACACTACGGGCAATTTGGGAATGGCAGTTACATTAATCTACAAGTCTTTGGACTGTGGAGGAGACCGGAGTACCCGGAGGAAACCCACCAAACACGGGAAGAATCTGCAGACTCAGGCTTCAGGACCTTAAGAGGTTAAGCGATATAGAAGAATTGAATAAATGAATGAAAGTTTCGTTTTTCACATTTTGTGTTGCATTCATTGATATCACTAGTTCGAATCTCTGTTCGAAACGCTATGAGTAAATGCTGATATTCTGTTGTTTTAAGGTGGTATTTGCAACATTGTGTTGAGGTCATTTTATGTAAAAAAAAAAATTATAATAAAAAAAATTAATAAATAAAGAATCCTGATGTTGGGTTTTGGATACCTTGATGGTGTCCAAGCATTAGTGAAACGCTGGGATAAGTGCATTAGTGTAGCAGTGGATTATATAGAGAAATAAAGGGAAGTTGTACTTTACTACCTGTGTTCTGTTAATCTGCACAATCAAAAGTCTTGGTTTGACTTGAACACCTCTTGTAAATGACAACGCCATACAACGTTAGGGTTCCTGCAGGGATACCGTAGTTTCGACCTGATAAAACGGTCTATAAGAAAAGCTCCCTGGTAGATAATGAACTGGCATATTGACATACAGTGGTGTGAAAAACTATTTGCCCCCCTCCTGATTTCTTATTCTTTTGCATGTTTGTCACACAAAATGTTTCTGATCATCAAACACATTTAACTATTAGTCAAAGATAACACAAGTAAACACAAAATGCAGTTTTTAAATGAGGGGTTTTATTATTTAAGGAGAAAAAAAATCCAAAACCTACATGGCCCTTTGTGAAAAAGTAATTGCCCCCTGAACCTAATAACTGGTTGGGCCACCCTTAGCAGCAATAACTGCAATCAAGCGTTTGCGATAACTTGCAACGAGTCTTTTACAGCGCTCTGGAGGAATTTTGGCCCACTCATCTTTGCAGAATTGTTGTAATTCAGCTTTATTTGAGGGTTTTCTAGCATGAACCGCCTTTTTAAGGTCATGCCACAACATCTCAATAGGATTCAGGTCAGGACTTTGACTAGGCCACTCCAAAGTCTTCATTTTGTTTTTCTTCAGCCATTCAGAGGTGGATTTGCTGGTGTGTTTTGGGTCATTGTCCTGCTGCAGCACCCAAGATCGCTTCAGCTTGAGTTGACGAACAGATGGTCGGACATTCTCCTTCAGGATTTTTTGGTAGACAGTAGAATTCATGGTTCCATCTATCACAGCAAGCCTTCCAGGTCCTGAAGCAGCAAAACAACCCCAGACCATCACACTACCACCACCATATTTTACTGTTGGTATGATGTTCTTTTTCTGAAATGCTGTGTTACTTTTACGCCAGATGTAACGGGACACGCACCTTCCAAAAAGTTCAACTTTTGTCTCGTCGGTCCACAAGGTATTTTCCCAAAAGTCTTGGCAATCATTGAGATGTTTTTTAGCAAAATTGAGACGAGCCTTAATGTTCTTTTTGCTAAAAGTGGTTTGCTCCTTGGAAATCTGCCATGCAGGCCGTTTTTGCCCCGTCTCTTTCTTATGGTGGAGTCGTGAACACTGACCTTAATTGAGGCAAGTGAGGCCTGCAGTTCTTTAGATGTTGTCCTGGGGTCTTTTGTGGCCTCTCGGATGAGTCGTCTCTGCGCTCTTGGGGTAATTTTGGTCGGCCGGCCACTCCTGGGAAGGTTCACCACTGTTCCATGTTTTTGCCATTTGTGGATAATGGCTCTCACTGTGGTTCGCTGGAGTCCCAAAGCTTTAGAAATGGCTTTATAACCTTTACCAGACTGATAGATCTCAATTACTTTTGTTCTCATTTGTTCCTGAATTTCTTTGGATCTTGGCATGATGTCTAGCTTTTGAGGTGCTTTTGGTCTACTTCTCTGTGTCAGGTAGCTCCTATTTAAGTGATTTCTTGATTGAAACAGGTGTGGCAGTAATCAGGCCTGGGGGTGACTACAGAAATTGAACTCAGGTGTGATAAACCACAGTTATTTTTTAACAAGGGGGGCAATCACTTTTTCACACAGGGCCATGTAGATTTGGAGTTTTTTTCTCCCTTAATAACGTAAACCTTCATTTAAAAACTGCATTTTGTGTTCAATTATGTTATCTTTGACTAATAGTTAACGGTTTTTGATGAGCAGAAACATTTAAGTGTGACAAACATGCAAAAGAATAAGAAATCAGGAAGGGGGCAAATAGTTTTTCACACCACTGTACATTGTTAACACACATTAACCGTCACATTCCTGAAAAATGCGGAGTGATTGGCTTTATGATATAACTTTTCGTTGTGCTGCAGCAAGTAGAAAAACATCAAAAGCCACTGGAGGAGTGAGAAAGGAAAGAGACCAAACGAGACGAGATAAAAGGAGTTAAGAGTCTGTAAAGGAAAAAATAAAGACAAAGAGAAAAGAAAGGAAATGAAAAAAAAAAAAAGATTGAAATGAGGCAGTGTTTAAGATGTCATCCAGATAATGATGGAACTCTTGCTCATACACAAAACGTTCACAGTTTCTCTGCAGACTCCCTGCAGCTTCTGCGCTCTCTAAATGAGAGCAGGTTCGCCCGGAGCAGCTCGATATCCCTCTCACTCTCAGTCTGTCCTCAGAGTGTTTGACATCGCGGACGGAGACTTCTGACATGTGGTCCCTTAATCGGGGATGAAGGGGTCGCTCAGAGGTCACGAGCGTCTTTGAGTGTGTAGGGTGTGTGCTACTCTTTAACATCTTTAATCACGGTCACCTGAGAGACGGTTTTCTTGACACGGAGCGCGGTGAGACGAGCTGCCGAGTTGGTGAACCAGCACTCCCTCATGATCTTACCCATCACTCGCAGGGCCTGAGTAAACACACACACACACACACACACAGTTAAAAGTGTACATTGTACTTAGTACATAGTAAATAAGCATATCCAGGAAAAAAAAAAAAAAAAAACAAGAAGAAAAACTCCACTTTCAATGCTACCTCGCAGCTCTGCCACTGGTTGGGGATGTTCGGCCGAAGCTTCTGCTCACACACGACCCTCCTCATGTCCTCCACTGACGGATCAGAAGGCACCAGGTCATAATAAGGCAGCTGGAAATCATCATGTATCCCTGAGGAAGGAGAAGGACATAAAATCTTATACCGTTTAAAAAAACTTCCTAATTTAGCAGGCTGATAAATCTCCACAAGAGGGCGCTCTTACTGTATTATGACTGTATCTGACTAAAAAGGAAGGAAACATGCATGTAGGCGGCGCGATGGTGTAGTGGTTAGCACTGTCGCCTTGCACCTCCAGGGTCTGGGTTCGATTCCCGTCTCTGTGTGCATGGAGTTTGCATGTTCTCCCCGTGCTTGGTGGGTTTCCTCCGGGTACTCCGGTTTCCTCCCACAGTCCAAAGATATGCAGGTTAGACTAATTGGCGTTCCTAAATTGCCCGTAGTGTGTGATTGGGTGTGTGAGGGTGTGTATGTGTGTGTGCCCTGCGATGGATTGGCACCCTGTCCAGGGTGTACCCCGCCTCGTGCCCGAAGTCTTCTGGGATAGGCTCCAGGTCCCCCGCGACCCTGAACACAGGATTAAGCGGTATAGAAGATGAATGAATGAATGAACTTGCATGTACCAATAAAAACAGAATATGACAATGGCCATTAAACCTTTAATATTTATGTACAATTAGCACGTATTGTTTTGGTTAGTAATTCGCAAAATACCACCTCCTAAATGCTGCACAGGTAACTGCAAAAGGCTGCAACATACTAAAGATAATACACGCCGTATATGAAATGTATGTAGTTTGTCAGTAATTTAAGTATCTGTTTATTTTTTAAACAATTTTGAGTTAAAAAATATTGGCAATCATCCTCGTAATGAGATCATTTGTGGCATTATTTGGTATTAGGATATGAAATACATTTGCATACACGACGGTACATTTAATACAGGTAGGTCCGGACTTACAAACAAGTTCCGTTCCAGGAGCACATGCGTAAGTCTGATTTGTTCTTAAGTCCGACAAAGTGAGTCTTATACGCATTTGAATCGAATTTACAATATATTTAGCATACCAATCCACTCGACTTCATCAGTCCCCTTTCCCCACACTGCCATCATGCGGCCAAAATCCGTAATCGCACCTAAGGAAATGAATCTCTCAGTGAAATGTTCTCTGCGCCTTTAAATCGAGAGGGGAATCCCGGATGGCATTTCGTCTCAGAGCTGTTTTCCGTTGTATTGGACTGTGAAATCTTGTTTTGTTGAGGATTTTTCTAAAATTAGAATTATTCACCATCAGGACAGCTTTACAGGCTATACATTTCCCACCTGTAGGTCTAGACGTGTTTGTTACTGACTTGTATAGCAGAAATACCCTTAAATATATACTTCAAACAAGATGGAAGCTATTATTATTAATAAAGTCTAGAAACACTATTTCAGAAGTTTGACCTTCCTGTGACCTTGACCCCATTTGGATTAATTCCAGATCTAGGCAACTGATGATTGCAATGATCATTCCATATAAATTCTACAGACATCGACTTTTAAAAGATACAGTATAGTATAATGAGAACCTTGTATAGATGCAAAGATTAAAAAAGTGTTAAAAGTATGTTACGGGGCCAAACATTTAATTGTGTCAGTACTTTCATAAGCTGATTACATGGATATCACTCACTGTCAGTAGTACTTTATTTTCAGGAGGTGGAAGAAAACCAGTGAACCCTAAGGAATCCTATGTAGACACAAGGAGAACACACACAGAAACTCTACATAGAGAGTAACCTAAGAGGCCAGGATCGAACCAGGAACACTGGAGCTGTAAAGCAGCGAGACTACCCACTGCAGCACCCACATGTCTTTCAGCTTCATTTTCTTTTGCTAAACTTTTACTAGTGGTACGTTTAGTTTCAGATGGACATCACACACCTCTGACTGAACATCTTCTGGCCAGCTCCCAGAAAACCAGACCCAGAGAGTAGATATCAGCCCGCTTAAAGGACTCGAAGCTGCTCATGATAATGGTGTCATCCAGAATCTCAGGAGCCATGTACCTGGAAACACACACACACACACACACACACACACACACACAGGTGATATACTGCATATGTCATGTTCATGTACATTAAGTTCGGCACAAGAGGTGCTTTTGAGATAAACACTGACATCTGTGCTTCAGAAACAAGCATTCTGAGTTCAGAGAAGAGATAACACACGCCTAAGGACATGGACACACATGTAACACATGGGCACAAACACATACTTAACCCCAACTATCACAAAACAGAGCAAATTAAATATACTTAAGTGTACATTTCCAAAGAAAAGGTAACACGCACACACACACACACCGCACTCTAAAGAGCTAATGGAAACTGATGTATGTAGTCAGAGGCTGCACATATGGCCTGCTATATATAGCCAGGCAAAGCGGCTCAGTCATGGTGAGCTTATAGTCGCTAAGGTTCAACAACGGTCAATGAACTTTAAAATCGGACACAAAAACGATGCATAGATCTGACGCTCACTGTTATTTTCCTATAAAAGCACGTATACATTCCTTACATACAGTATGTTGTTTGCATAAGTCGTATATAATAATATCAGAGGATCCAATTCAATCTAGTCACATCTGATACCCATCATTAGTATCGGGCAGAAACCAAGAACAACAAATGGATCAGCTATCAGAAAAAAATGTATTGGATATCAGATCATGTAAAAAAAAGATGAAAAGGATTACATTAAATTTGGAAAATTAAGTTTTTGGATGTTTACAGGTAAAGACTTCACTTTGATTTTTTTTCTTTGTTAAGATTTATATTTCTCCTGTACTGTAAGTGATTTCCTGCCTCGTGCCCTAAGCCTTCTGGGACCCCCGTGACCCTGAATACAGGATAAAGCGGTATAGAAGTGAGTGAGTGAGTGAGTGAGTGATTTTTGCGTGAAAAATATATAAAGTCAAATATGAAGAGAATTATGAGAGTTGCGAATCATCAATAATAATAACTGTACTTTTAATAAATAAGACATTTCTACTGCTACAGTGACTTGCAAAAGTATTCGGACCACTTGAACTTTCCCACATTTTGTCACATTACAGCCACAAACATGAATCAGTTTTATTGGAATTCCACGTGAAAGACCAATACAAAGTGGTGTACACGTGAGAAGTGGAACGAAAATCATACATGATTCCAAACATTTTTTACAAATAAATAACTGCAAAGTGGGGTGTGCGTAATTATTCAGCCCCCTGAGTCAATACTTTGTAGAACCACCTTTTGCTGCAATTCCAGCTGCCAGTCTTTTAGGGTATGTCTCTACCAGCTTTGCACATCTAGAGACTGAAATCCTCGCCCATTCTTCTTTGAAAAACAGCTCCAGCTCAGTCAGATTAGATGGACAGCGGTTGTGAACAGCAGTTTTCAGACCTTGCCACAGATTCTCGATTGGATTTAGATCTGGACTTTGACTGGGCCATTCTAACACATGGATATGTTTTGTTTTAAACCATTCCATTGTTGCCCTGGCTTTATGTTTAGGGTCGTTGTCCTGCTGGAAGGTGAACCTCCGCCCCAGTCTCAAGTCTTTTGCAGACTCCAAGAGGTTTTCTTCCAAGATTGCCCTGTATTTGGCTCCATCCATCTTCCCATCAACTCTGACCAGCTTCCCTGTCCCTGCTGAAGAGAAGCACCCCCAGAGCATGATGCTGCCACCACCATATTTGACAGTGGGGATGGTGTGTTCAGAGTGATGTGCAGTGTTAGTTTTCCGCCACACATAGCGTTTTGCATTTTGGCCAAAAAGTTCCATTTTGGTCTCATCTGACCAGAGCACCTTCTTCCACATGTTTGCTGTGCAAACGGGACTTCTTGTGGTTTTCTGTTAACAATGGCTTTCTTCTTGCCACTCTTCCATAAAGGCCAACTTTGTGCAGTGCACGACTAATAGTTGTCCTATGGACAGATTCCTCCACCTGAGCTGTAGATTTCTGCAGCTCGTCCAGAGTCACCATGGGCCTCTTGGCTGCATTTCTGATCAGCGCTCTCCTTGTTCGGCCTGTGAGT
Organism: Channallabes apus; assembly: GCA_030522415.1. Classification (NCBI taxonomy): domain Eukaryota; kingdom Metazoa; phylum Chordata; class Actinopteri; order Siluriformes; family Clariidae; genus Channallabes; species Channallabes apus. Next base: position 44,385,677 of record CM060109.1, read on the forward strand.
TTAGGTGGACGGCCTTGTCTTGGTAGGTTTACAGTTGTGCCATACTCCTTCCATTTCTGAATGATCGCTTGAACAGTGGCTCCGTGGGATGTTCAAGGCTTTGGAAATCTTTTTGTAGCCTAAGCCTGCTTTAAATTTCTCAATAACTTTATCCCTGACCTGTCTGGTGTGTTCTTTGTACTTCATGGTGTTGTTGCTCCCAGTATTCTCTTAGACAACCTCTGAGGCCGTCACAGAGCAGCTGTATTTGTACTGACATTAGATTACACACAGGTGCACTCTATTTAGTCATTATCACTCATCAGGCAATGTCTATGGGCAACTGACTGCACTCAGACCAAAGGGGGCTGAATAATTACGCACACCCCACTTTGCAGTTATTTATTTGTAAAAAATGTTTGGAATCATGTTTGATTTCTGTTCCACTTCTCACGTGTACACCACTTTGTATTGGTCTTTCACGTGGAATTCCAATAAAATTGATTCATGTTTGTGGCTGTAATGTGACAAAAGGTGGAAAAGTTCAAGGGGGTCGAATACTTTTGCAAGCCACTGTATATACACTGATCAGCTATAACACCAAAAAACACCAGTCTAATATTGTGTAGGTCCATCTTGTGCCAAAACAACTCTGACTCACCGAGGCATAGACTCTAATTAACAAGTGGCACTTGACACTCTTAAGTCCTGCAAGTTGACTTATTTGTCCAGGATATTCCACAGATTTTTGATCGGATTGAAATCTTGAGAATTGGTCTTGAACTCTTAGTCATGCTTCTTAAATATTTTTTTTTATCATTTTTCGGAATGTGGCAGAACAGATTATCCTGCTGGAACAGACCACTTCCACAAAGGATGCTTTTTCACATGCTTTTTTGGTGCTCATGACCCTGGACCTAGTTCATCAGCTGTCCTTCCTTGGAGCATTTTTGGTAGGTACTAACCACTGCATATAAGGAACACCCCACAAGACCTGCCGTTTTGGAGATGCTCTGACCCAGACGTCTAGCCATCACAATCTTGGCCAGTGCAAAAGTCATTCAGATCCTTACACCTGCCTACTGTAATATCTCCCTCCCCTTGAAAGATGCCACTGTAACAAGAATCAATGTTATGCTCTTCACCTGTATGGTTTATTTTAGGTTATGGCTGATCAGTGTATATTTAAATTATATATATATTTCTATTCTATTTTTAAAAATGATCAAATTAAAAACATTAGAACTTTTTCTAGGAATTCCAAATGTTTTGTATGAATATGGTTTTCAGCATATTGACTCTTGCTCAGGGAGACACATACCTCTTGGTGCCCACTCTGTGGTTAGCTGGGATGTCAATAGTGTTGGTGGTGGAGTCATGTTTGACCGCTAGTCCCAGGTCAGCGATAACCGCAGTGCTGTTCTTTTTCACCAAGATGTTCTTGGACTTTATATCTCTGTGAGCGATGGCTGGTTTTCCTAAAACACACACATTTATGGATACATAAGACAATTTATTTTCAGATTTATACATAAGTAATTCATCCCAAGTTACATGTTCAAGTGTCACAGCGTTCCATCATGCTCGTCAAACTGGGCAATGTTGCACTATGGACTCTAGAGATATCATCCTGAACTATGTATGTGTTCTGCTTGAACATGAAGTACTTAACTCAACTTAAAAAAAAATGCTACAGGTACAGTTGTGGTCAAAAAGTTTACATACACTTGTAAAGAACATAATATCATGGCTCTCTCGAGTTCCCCGTTATTTCTACAACTCTGATTTTTCTCTGATAGAGTGATTGGAACAGATACTTCTCTGTCACTGTCAGCAAAGTAAATCAAGGAATAACTGTTGAGTTTTGTTGCACACAAAACCTTTTAAAGTACTGTTGGATATAATTAAAAAAAAACATTAAAAACAACACAAAATTCTGCTTACAGCATTAAACATCTTCTCCTCTACCATATTCTATCTCACCTCAGTAATTGCAGACAGAGCCTGACCGTAGTACAGGTATGAGCCACATAATGTCCATTTATTCATCGTCTGACTGCATATACTGTACATCCGTAGTCCCATAAGTTAGAAAAGAGTTCATAACTCCCAATGGAGAAAGAGAGGGAGGAAATGGGCCCAAACATAAACTTCCCATTCACAGTACACAACGGCAATGCAGCTCTTGATGTTGTAATAGTCTCTCTCTGCTTAATTTACTTTTGAAAATATTATCAAAAAAATGCATCATGGCTTCCAAATGCAGCAAAACTAGCAAAAATAAAAGTGTCAATTTGGATGTAAAACATAAGCTTACACTACAGTACAGTTTCACCACATAGCTTTGTTACAGTAAGTATATCTTGTTCAAACGAAACCGAAATCTCATAGGTCCTTGTGGCAGAGGGGACGCGTCTTATGTCGCCTGTGGACCAAAAAATGGTGGTTAAAGCCAACACATAATGCTTTCTAGCAGTGACTCATTATGCATTTATGAGTGTTTTTATACTGTAGGTGCTGTCAGGCAGAGAGAGAAAGCACTAACAGTGACTAACAGTGTGTATCAGCACACTGCAAATAGCTAAAACAAACATTTACGAGATGAAGAGATGAGTAATTATTATTCTCACCAAGCGTACTTCCTTCTCCAAATCCCCTGAAATGTATTACAGGCCTACAGTATTCCTCAGAATGTATCATGGACATTAAATGATGCACACCTGTAGTTCATGAATGCTGGGGTAACTGCAATGTAGTACTGCAGTAACAATTTGTAAAAGTCCTTTCTTCCTGGCATTAACATTCTCCAAATTTGCATCAAACAAATTTAGTTCATGAACGGCAGCTGCTATTTTGCCCAACGTGTAGTTTTGCTTCACTGATTATACGATAAAAAGAAGAGATGCCGTTGGCTTTTTTAGGTTGTTTTTTGTAATGCAACACTGCTGTTCTGATTGACTAAAATGTGGACGTTCAAATCATTTTTTAAAGCATTTTTTTTTTTTATAATTAAAAGTTTTGTTTAAAATAACCTTGTTTTGACCAGAATGATTAAAAGGCATTTTGGTGGACAATCAGCAGCTCACCCTTTAGATATACAGTACAGTACTTTAAACATTAAGAACTGCATGAAAGCAGTCACAAATTCTATACCACAAAACTAATTCATCTGTGAGTTAGAACATTCAAGACAGTACATGACTAGGCTATATTTACTGCTCTTGATTGATTTAATAAAAAAATGTATTCTGCGAAAGCACCATGACAACACCAAAACCATTAAACAAATTAGCCTTCAGCACAGAGGATGGTGTTGGTAATCAAGCACAGTGTGTTAATCTAAAACGGTTGCTATTCCAAGAAGAACAAGAGCACTTATCAGAACTAATCGAGCACTAAGCCAGGAGTGGACCCAGGTTTAAACCATAGAGCCAGAACAAGCTGTGAAGTTCCTTTTCATCTCACCATTAATTCAGATTGACAAAAGATTGTGAATGAGAAAATTAAATGAATGTTCAAATACAAAATGTAGAGTATATATAAAAAATTTAATTAAAAAAAACATGTAGCAGCAGACTTTTATATTAATTGTATAATCTTACAAAGGTCAGTACTACGGAGCCTCTAAAGGGACATGGATGAGAGGGGGAAATTCGTTAAAGGAAAAAAAAACATTTGAGGGTGGGAAGAAAAAAATAAATAAATAAAAAAGTCGGGACATGAGATGCAAGGAAAAACATTTCATTTGATTAATCTCCTATAGCCAGACTCCTGAACTAACAAATTAGGCATTCTACCATAATTAAAATGCACACGTCAGATTTCGGAAATCGCTAGAGATTTTCTTCACTTTATTATCTTTTCATCTAATAACCATTTCTGGGGCTTTTAGGCAAAGTGCACAATTGACGAGTCACTTCCTCATTAGCAAGGCAAAGAGATAGAGATGGGAAGGATGTGCAGCAGGTTAGAGTGATTAATGATAGAGATGGAAATGTACTGACGGATGCCAGGAGGGTGATGGGAAGATGGAAGGAGTACTTTGAGGAGTTGATGAATGAGGAAAACGAAAGAGAACAAAGAGTAGAAGAGGTGACTGTTGTGGAGCAGGAAGTAGCAAATATTAGTAAAAGTGAGGTGAGAAGGGCGTTGAAGAGGATGAAGACTGGAAAGGCTGTTGGTCCTGATGACATACCTGTGGAGGTATGGAAGTGCTTAGGAGAGGTGGCAGTAGAGTTTCTGACTAGTTTGTTTAACGAGATCTTGGAGAGTGAGAGGATTCCAGAGGAATGGAGGAGAAGTGTATTGGTGCCGATTTTTAAGAACAAGGGAGATGTGCAGAGCTGTGGCAATTAAAGAGGCATAAAGCTAATGAGCCATACAATGAAGCTGTGGGAAAGAGTAGTGGAAGCTAGGTTAAGGGCAGAGGTGAGAACCTGTGAGCAGCAATATGGTTTTATGCCTAGAAAGAGTACATCAGATGCAGTATTTGCTTTGAGGATGCTGATGGAGAAGTACAATAAAGAGTTGCATTGTGTCTTTGTAGATTTAGAGAAAGCGTACGACAGGGTGCCGAGAGAGGAGCTGTGGTGTTGTATGAGGAAGTCTGGAGTGGCAGAGAAGTATGTTAGAGTGGTGCAGGACATGTATGAGAGTTGTAAGACAGTGGTGAGATATGCTGTAGGTGTGACAGAAGAGTTCAAGGTGGAGGTGGGTCTGCATCAAGGATCGGCTCTAAGCCCCTTTTTGTTTGCTGTAGTGATGGACAGGATGACAGATGAAGTTAGACAGGAGTCTCCATGGACTATGATGTTTGCAGATGACATTGTGCTTTGTAGCGAAAGCAGGGAACAGGTGGAGGAAAATTTGGAGAGGTGGAGGTACGCTCTGGAAAGCAGAGGAATGAAGGTTAGCCGCAGCAAGACGGAATACATGTGTGTGAATGAGAGGGACCCAAGAGGAACAGTGAGGCTACAGGGAGCAGAGGTAAAGAAGGTGCAGGATTTTAAGTACTTAGGGTCAACGGTCGAGAGCAACTGAGAGTGTTCAAAGGAGGTGAAGAGACGAGTACAGGCAGGTTGGAATGGGTGGAGGAAAGTGTCAGGTGTGTTGTGCGATAAAAGAGTATCACCTTTGAAAGGAAAGGTGTACAGGACAGTGGTGAGACCAGCAATGCTCTACGGCTTAGAGACCGTGGCACTGAAGAAAAGACAGGAGGCAGAGCTGGAGGTAGCAGAGCTGAAGATGTTGAGGTTCTCTTTGGGAGTGACGAGGATGGATAGGATCAAGAATGAGTCCATCAGAGGGACAACCCATGTGAGATGTTTTGGAGATAAAGTCAGAGAGGCCAGATTGAGGTGGTTTGGACATGTTCAGAGGAGAGAGTGTGAATATATCGGTAGAAGGATGCTGAGGTTGGAACTGCCAGGCAGGAGGTCTAGAGGAAGACAAAAGAGGAGATTTATGGATGCAGTGAGAGAGGACATGAAGTTAGTTGGTGTGAGAGAAGAGGATGCAGAGGATAGGGTTAGATGGAGGCAGATGATTCGCTGTGGCGACCCCTGAAAGCGAACAGCCGAAAGACAAAGAAGAAGATTATTCCCATGGGAACAGAGAAAGGATTTAGATGACACAAGCAAAAACAAGGTAGAATTGAGTGCTGACTTACCCTGAGTGCCGATGATCTCCATGTGAAGGTGAGCCAGGCCGCTGGCAATGGACAGTGCTAGGACGATCATGCCGTCTACAGACACTGTGTATCTGTTCAGGTAGTCAAACAGTGATCCGTGTTCATGATACTCCGACACCAGCCAGAGTTGAGTCCATGAACCGTTATCTACACAATGAAAGGAACAGAGATCGATTTTTTAAATAGTTTTAGAAAGTCCATTTTGGCATCCTTAACCGAAACAAGAGTTAAATCACTCTTAGTCTTTTATGGAAATCGTTAAAGGCTATATATGATCCATCACATCAAATCAGGTATTTAAGAACAAAAGTCAGATTTTTGTTGATCTGAATTATGCATTGCAAATTCATTACTGTATTGTGTCCGGTTGCAGAGATCAGAATCGGGTTTTAATCGCCAAGTATGTTGACACACCAGGAATTTGATTCTGCTTGTGGCTCTCAAAGTACAGACCAACATAAGACCTTATGCCTTAATGGTGATACAATCTAAACCTTTTAAAACTGCACCCCGATATGAGCTTTTTCTTTCTCTTTTTTACACTTAAAGCTAAATTCCAGTTCACGTTTTTGACCCTGACCATGAGGACCGGTATTGATAAAACAGCCGAGACTTTATTTCCACTCTAAGTGTCCCAAAGGCCTGCTGCAGCTGTGCATCAGATCATCTCATTTCTCTCATTATGAGCCCCTCAACAGCAAATGAGTGAAATAAGTTCGATAACATGCTGACTAACAAGACCATCAGTGCCACTGTGTGGTATGAAGGGAAACAAGCTGGGCTGCAAGTAATCCACTCAGCTACAGAGAAAAAACACTTCCCTACCTAACGAGAAGACAGATGGATTTTTGAATGCCCCATCCATCCATCCATCTTTCTATCTTATATGATGTACAGACTTGTACTGTACAGTCATGGCCTGGTGAAAAAAAGTTAGATGTTGTTGTTCACCTTAGGTTATATTTACCAAAAGACCTGCTATGATCAGATGATTATTATGTTTTTTACGACAAAAAAAAAGAAAGTAAAATTCAGACAGATGTCAGTAACTTTTACACAAGACTGCAACAACTAGAAACATCATTTGAAAAGATCAACACTTTATATACTAATGGACTTTAAGCCACAATGCTGTTACATGCAGAGTTATTTCTGGCCAGAATGTAACTGTTTCATAATCGTACAGCTTAGAATGTATCCCTGTCTGCAAGATTTACAATAATGTGCCTTTTCTTACCTGTAATTACTTCTGGAGTAAAAAAAAATTAAACAGGGATTTATATGGCAAAAATTCTGCATGGAAATATGTGATAAAATCATGGACAGGGCAAAATATCCCATGAGTCATCTTTAATTTTACAAGTTTAAAAGGCTTTGTAACATCTTCAGGATGGAGGGTTTTTATGCTCAATTCGTTCGTACATTCATTCATTCATTTTCTATACCGCTTAATCCTGTGTTCAGGGTCGCGGGGGACCTGGAGCCTATCCCAGGAGACTTCGGGCACTACCATCGCAGGGCACACACACATACACACACCCAATCACACACTACGGGCAATTTAGGAACGCCAATTAGCCTAACCTGCATATCTTTGGACTGTGGGAGGAAACCGGAGTACCCGGAGGAAACCCACCAAGCACGGGGAGAACATGCAAACTCCATGCACACAGAGACGGGAATCGAGCCTGGCCGGGGAATCGAACCCGGACCCTGGAGGTGCAAGGCGACAGTGCTAACCACTACACCACTTCGTTCGTACAATTAACTTTAAAAAAATAATAAATATCTGCTATAAGTAATGACAAACTAAAATGTTTTGCGAGCATTCCTCATGTTAACTGTAACTATACAAAACGACATGGGTTAAGGGTTCGATTCCCGCCTCGGATCTGCGTGCCTGTTCTCTTTACTCTGCTACTCCAGGTTCCGAAGTCCAATTATCCTACTTGCCATTTTTAACCTGGTAGTGTATGAGTGAGTGTGTGAGTGCTTGTGCCCTGCGATGGTATGACACCCCGTCCAAGGGATACCCCAAGACAGGTTCTAGGTTCCTGTGACCCTGTACAGGATAAGTGGTATAGAGAATGAATCAGGCGACATACTGTAACACCATCCGGTCTTTCATTTTTTCCCCTATAATAGTACGCACTTAATATTTAATTTTTTTATTCCATTATACAAAGCATTCGATAAAATATCCACAAGAGCTATTTTAAGACTACAGACATGTGGAAGTCATAAAGTGCGCGTAGGTGTCTGTTTGCGCATGTCACTACCTTTGTTATCAGCTGCTATGAAGCCCAAGATGTTCTCGTGCCTTAGCATGATGGTCTGGTAGATCTCGGCCTCACGGAACCAGGAGCGTTCATCCCGGGAAGAGAAGATCTTTACAGCCACGTCTTCTCCCCGCCACTTCCCTCGCCACACCTCTCCGAAACGACCCTTACCGATGCTCTCTTGCAGCACTATGGTTCGTGCTATTGTCCTCTGTACCAGCAGTGGCAGCCCTGAGACACAAATAACCAGTGTCTTTTAGCCAGTATACTGTATACATACAGTGCAGTACAGTATTACTCATTCTGCTTATGAAACTACATTATTAAGTCATTATCAGTTAAAAATAAATGGTGCTTGTGGCATAAAAGCAATATCACACTGTAGTGCTTCGACATACTGTAGCATACCTGTCTGATATTGCTTAATTATATATTAACATGTTATGCATGTATACACTGTGCTCATTTCCACCAATCAGCAGCACTTCTATTCAAAAAGCGACTCTTCTTAGCATATGATGCAGTTGTTAATGTGTGTTAGAATGAGTCAGCATCCTCCCGAGAGCTTCATCACACACATTTTACTAATCACTCACACTAATCATCACGATTATGTTTTCTCAAAATAATCTGCTAGTGGCTTTCAATGCAATTTGTGAATTTTCCCAAGTTACATAAACATACCTATCGTAAAAAAAAAAAAAATTTTAATTGTTGCAAAACCTTTTTTAACACTGCATCACATAATATTAATTAATTAATAATAAGTTAAAGGCTATACAGGTCCTTCTCAAAAAATTAGCTTATTGTGATAAAGTTCATTATTTTCTGTAATGTACTGATAAACATTAGACTTTCATATATTTTAGATTCATTACACAGAACTGAAGTAGTTCAAGCCTTTTATTGTTTTAATATTGATGATTGTGGCATACAGCTCATGAAAACCCAAAATCCCTATCTCAAAAAATTAGCATATTTCATCCGACCAATAAAAGAAAAGTGTTTTGAATACAAAAAAAGTCAACCTTCAAATAATTATGTTCAGTTCTGCACTCAATACTTGGTCGGGAATCCTTTTGCAGATTCTTGTGTCTTGTGTCTCTCAACTTTCTCTTCACAATATCCCACAGATTCTCTATGGGGTTCAGGTCAGGAGAGTTGGCAGGCCAATTGAGCACAGTAATACCATGGTCAGTAAACCATTTACCAGTGGTTTTGGCACTGTGAGCAGGTGCCAGGTCGTGCTGAAAAATGAAATCTTCATCTCCATAAAGCTTTTCAGCAGATGGAAGCATGAAGTGCTCCAAAATCTCCTGATAGCTAGCTGCATTGACCCTGCCCTTGATAAAACACAGTGGACCAACACCAGCAGCTGACATGGCACCCCAGACCATCACTGACTGTGGGTACTTGACACTGGACTTCAGGCATTTTGGCATTTCCCTCTCCCCAGTCTTCCTCCAGACTCTGGCACCTTGATTTCCGAATGACATGCAAAATTTGCAACCTGTAGCCCATTTCCTGCACACGCCTGTACACGGTGGCTCTGGATGTTTCTACTCCAGACTCAGTCCACTGCTTCCGCAGGTCCCCCAAGGTCTGGAATCGGTCCTTCTCCACAATCTTCCTCAGGGCGCGGTCACCTCTTCTCGTTGTGCAGCGTTTTCTGCCACACTTTTTCCTTCCCACAGACTTCCCACTGAGGTGCCTTGATACAGCACTCTGGGAACAGCCTATTCGATCAGAAATGTCTTTCTGTGTCTTACCCTCTTGCTTGAGGGTGTCAATGATGGCCTTCTGGACAGCAGTCAGGTCGGCAGTCTTACCCATGATTGCGGTTTTGAGTAATGAACCAGGCTGGGAGTTTTTAAAAGCCTCAGGAATCTTTTGCAGGTGTTTAGAGTTAATTAGTTGATTCAGATGATTAGGTTAATAGCTCGTTTAGAGAACCTTTTCATGATATGCTCATTTTTTGAGATAGGGATTTTGGGTTTTCATGAGCTGTATGCCACAATCATCAATATTAAAACAATAAAAGGCTTGAACGACTTCAGTTGTGTGTAATGAATCTAAAATATATGAAAGTCTAATGTTTATCAGTACATTACAGAAAATAATGAACTTTATCACAATATGCTAATTTTTTGAGAAGGACCTGTATTGAATTCCACATTATCTTCATAGTGCTTATTTTCTCTTGACTCAGCTCACCTGATCCTGAGCCTGACGTGGTCATGTCATAAATAAGGTCTTTCAAGCATTTCTCTGACGACACGAGACTCTGGTCGTCCAGCGGCTCCTCTGGATCCTGGTTTCGGCTCTTACTGTGCTGGCAGCGCTGGTTCCGGACAGCACACACACCCAGAAACACACCAACGCACAGCAGGCAGGACGGTACCAGGATCACAGCCGATAACTCCAGTCGCCCCCAATCAGAGACCTCAGAGGGTATTTCTGTAACACACACACACACACACACAGTTTGTTATTAAGAGTAATTGCCAGCATGTAAACGTACTGAACTGCATGATACAGTACGTACATCTACATTTATCAAGTAGAGCAGACTGGTTTTATATGCATCTACTAAAAATCCACTGAATGCTACACATGACGCACACACACATGGCTTTGAGAAGAGATGATAATTCATCCACCAGGGTAGTGCACCCTCTAGTGCTAGCTTCATCTAAGTGTCATATTGACTGCCAGGGGTTTGTGATCATTAGACCATTTGATCCACACCCAACCTGCCTGGCACAAACCTCCCATTTTTCTAATAAGGTTTAGGACTAGCACTGCATGGAGGGGCTGAGGAGTACTGTATGGGGTGTGGCAACCTCATCGACAGCAAGTCTCGAACCCAGATCCTCACATCCCCAAACCAACATCCTGGAGCCTTAGCCGGCTGAACCACCGCTCCTGCTAAAACAGTCTGCAATAGTAGATTTATACATTAAGACTCTATACAAGTCTATACAATAAGAGCAAATTATTACCTAAAGTCATTGCAAGAAAGTGGTAATAAATACTACTGCAGAGTAAGCTCCAGAAGTTTTGGCACCATATGCTAAAGATACAGTTCTGTACTTAGGTCAGAGACTGCCTGTTCATTATGAATCAAATGTCTAAACAGAATTAAAATGCTAATTGTTTGGAGGCGAAAAATGTAATGAGTAATAATGTAATGTGAATCAGTAATAAGACAAAAAAAATTACAGTAAATTAATTCCAGGCAGCAGCGATGCGAAATGCATTTTCTCATCTGTATAGTTTTTGTCCTTAACAGGAAAACAGTATCAAATCTGTAAACATCTAATTGTAATTTTTTGCTTTAATAAGGGCCTGCATAAATATTGTACACATATGGCTATTAGACTGAAAATGGAATTAATGCACAGTACATTTCCCATAACTATTGTTCCTGCCACAATAATAAGTGATTAGTAGTAAATGGGCATTTGATTGAAAATAGGAATATGGCCTTTTGCACAGCACTGTAGAAATTATCATTATTATAATAATAATAATAATAATAATAATAATAATAATAACAACAACTTACTCACTCACTCATCGTCTATGCAGCTTTATCCTGTATACAGGCTCTCGGGGGACTGGAGCCTATGCCCAGAGGCTTAGGACATCAGGCGGGATACCACCTGGACAGGGTGCCAATCCATCGCAGGGAGAACACACACACTCAAGCATATTCACAGACACTACGGGCAATTCAGGAACGGCAATTAGCCTAATTTGCATGTCTTTGGACTGTGGGAGGAAACCGGAGTACCCGGAGGAAACCCACCAAGCGTCATGCACACAGAGGCGAAAATCGAAACTAGCTGAGAAACAAACCAGGACCCCTTAAGGGGCAAGGCGACAGTGCTAACCACTAAACCACCGTGCCACAATAATAATAATAACAACAACAACAACAACAACAACAGGCTTTAATTCTATCAATTTAATAAAAATAAAAAAAAAAACATTCCTATCTGTACACTGTACTGTGTCCTGGATTAACATCTGGCCTGGGAGTGGAGGCTTCTGGCTTGGTGGTGGAAACAGATGAGATATTTTAACTAAAACAATTCTGTTTATACTATTCTTTTGGCGGGTATAAATATAGTCTATAAAGCCAGTTAAAATATATTAAGAGTAATTATAGTTTAGTCAGAGTCCATGACTAAACTTATAAAAGTCATAAGAATCATTTAAGTCCATCAATAAAATGCAATAGAGATGGCACTAATATCAACCAAACATAATATGAATCCAAAAATGCTCCTACATGGTATTTAAAATATAATAATAATAATAAAACTTGTTGTGTGGTCACATTTCTGAGAAAATTTGATGATGTTTTTTACTCGGGACTGTGTCGCGTGTCCCTGCCTGTTTACGCAATCGTGCTGCCATCATGCCGAGAACATAAAACATTACAGTACGTGCAGCAGACTTTAAACTAGAACACGGTGCCTTTGGACGATCATTTATAGCTTGTTTTGATGGCTGTGAGGACAAACACGCATGTGGACGCTGTCCAGTCCTTTCGTTCTTTTAGGTTCAGATGAATAATTCTGACCATCACAGCAGCCTGGGACTCTCTGCTTCCTATTACATTTAAAAATCACATCTAAATGCCTAATATTATTCATTCCAACCATATGGGCATAACGCACAAAACACTGCACCACAAGTGAACTGGGTAAACATGCATGAACAAAAAATAAAAAAAAATCTCTGCTGCCTGCGAGAAGACGCTTTTATCCGCTCAGACAGCTCTTTTCTTCTTTCATGGTTTTCTGTCAGACGCTTTTCATATGTCTAAAATGGACAGTGTGTCACAGCTTAACAAACTCTTAAATGTAACTGCAGAAAGGTATAATTGCACTAGATAAAGTACTTCACACTTAAAACTAAAATTCAGTGCTGATCTGGGTACCAGGCTTGGCATGTCGCTATGTCTTATTCAAGAATAATGGCTTCGTATTCTAAGGAAATGGAAATGGGGAATGTAGATTGATGGCTAAAAGTATTACCTCCGCAACCATTTCAAAGGAATCCACCTTTCTGTGGAAACACAAAGTGCATTTCAGTTCTGTATAACAAACTATCAATCAAAACATCCATTCGATTCAATCGCACAGAAGACAATGTCACAAATCCGCTTTACAGGAATCTGTATATATATTTAGATCTATAATGAACAAGCCAGAGGCGACAGTGGCGAAGAAAAACATGAGAACCAGCTTCAAAGGGGAATTCTTCCTCCTCTGTGCCACACCTGATAGAGGGATTAAAAATCATTACTCTTTTGCAACTGCATACTATAAAACAGATGTTGTACAGATGTTCAGTAGGAGCATGTTAACCTGGGATGAGCACAAACTAATCTAATGATTTAAGTAACGTAACAAATAGATAAATAAAATATGATTATGTGCAACTTTTTAGTATTTGTCTTTGTTACAACATTGGTGCAAGGTTCAGTACACTAGGTTTCCTCGACCTCTACCAGTAGTTCATATATTTATGAATATGCTAAATTAGTTAACGTACTGTACAGCTACAATGTGAAATAATGCTACAAGTGTTTAACATTCTTACTAAGTAAAAAAGCAATAGACTATATACTGTATACAGGGGTTGGACAATGAAACTTCTTTGGGGCTTCTCCACACCGTAACTCTGTGACAGTGAAGGTGGACTCGTCAGAGAATAATCCGTTGCACATTGTCCACAGCCCAAGATTTACGCTGCTGGCACTATTGAAACCGACATTTGGCGTTGGCACGAGCGACCAAAGGTTTGGCTATAGCAGCCCGGTCATGTACACTGACCCTGTGGAGCTCCGGACGAACAGTACTGGTGGAAACAGGAGAGCTGAGGTGCACATTTAGTTCTGCAGTGAGTTGAAAAGCTGTGGTTTTATGTTTTTTGGATACAATCCGGGTTCGCACCCGGACATCCCTTTCAGACAGCTTCCTCTTGCGTCCACGGTTGCTCCTGTTGGATGTGGTTCGTCCTTCTTGGTGGTATGCTGACATCGCCCTGGATACCGTGGCTCTTGATACATCACAAAGACTTGTTCAAAGTCTTGGTCACGGATCAGAAACTGTGCTATTACTCTGCTAATTAAACCTTCACACTCTGCTCTTAGTGGTGAATCTATGAAGACAGGCCACCAGGCTGGACAAATTTAGCCATGAAACCTCCAACACTAAATTGGCCGGTGTTTCAGTTTCATTGTCAAATATTGTATTTTTTTTATTTATTTTTTTTTGGTTTTTCAATTTTTATGCCCTTGGTACTGAGTCACTAGAGGGACATGAAAGGAAAAAAAATGTAGAAGAAAAAAATTTGTCCTTGTAAAACTTCTCAACTCATGTATGACCACCAGGTTATCCTTGAACTATTAGACAAGGGAGCAAAGTAGTTCTCCACATTAACAATAATCCTATTTTAAAATGAAATAAATATAACAATTAAATAAATAACTGTTTTTCGTTTAAGGCCTTGTTCACACGGGCGTTACATTTTTGGATAAACGAACGAGCTCAGAACGTCCTATAGGTTTATGTTGTGTTCTGTAGCGTCGCTCGATTGACCTCTACACTGGCGTTCGTTTGTCTCTGTCTAACGCCAGCCTGAAGCCCAAATTGTAGTTTGTGTGTTTAACCTGTGGGGGGCAGTGTGTCGGGAACTGGATATGAAAGCCCTTGTCGTTTTATTTGAGGTGCCTCCTTTTAATATGGACCATTTTGCTATATTAGACATTAATCTTCTTGGTTTCGTAGGGAGAGAGAAAAAATAAATCACCGCCGCTACTGGGTTCACCCTCTGATTGCACAACGTCGGATTAAAGGAAGTTTTTTGTGGTTTATGAAGAAATGCGAAAATTTCCGCGCAAGTTTTATTTAAAAAAAAAAATATATATATATATATATATATTTAGCTTTTTTTTCCGCATTTCCCCATGTATAGCATGTAGGATCATGGGATATATCCGGTCCTCCGAAGCGTAAAATGAACGCGTTTTCACTAGACATGTTTTCATTGCGTCCGTTGGGATTCGAACGCCAAGAAAAAGCTGCATGCAACTTTTTTTGACGCAGACAAACAGCCGGACAAACGCACGTCACCAAAGCCCGTGTGAACACCGTCATTGACTCCTATGTGTAGAAAACCCTGGGCACTTCACCGCGCTCACCGGACGCTACGGACGCCAGAAATACGCTCGATTTTAACGCATGTGTGACATTACCCAAACTTTGCTAAACTGAGCTAAAAACACAATAATTTAAGTCCCACCTTCATGCCCTAAGTATATAATGCAGAGTTTTCCAAAGTGTGGGCCACTCATAACGTGCCTTGTGTCTGCACACCACAAAGCAAGAAAAAATTTAAACCCCAGACTCTCCAAACAGGTCAGAGCCAAAGCTCTGGAGAAGTACACATCTGGGTTGGAATCTAAAAGGGGTTGTCAAGGATGGGTATCCGGCATAAAACCGGATGTATGCAGATCAGATGGTCCACTGTAAAAACTCTTTTAGGGGTGCATCTGAAAGACCATCAAAAATATGAAAACATAAAACCACAAAAAACATGAACATGAAAAGATGTTCCCTGGTTGCATTTTGGCTTTCATGGAAAATGTATAAACCCAACACGTCCCTTCACCCTGAGAACTCTATAATCCTAGAGTATGGATGAGTCTGGGTTTTGGCGTTTGGAGAACAATCTTTGTCTCAATTGACTTAATTGTGGCAAGTATAAAGTTGGGTGGAAAGGGATTACGACATGGGGTTGTTCTTCAGGAGTTCGACTCAGCCCCTTAATACCAGTGAAAGGAACTCTTAATGCTTCATAATTAAAGAGGTCCATTATTTTGGACAATTTCAAGCTCCCAACATTGTGGGAACCGCTTGGGGACATGACTGCGCACCAGTGCACAAAGCATAAGACATCCATAAAGACATGGATGAGCAAGTCTGGTGTGGAAGAAATTGACTGGACTACACAGAGTCCTGACCTCAACCCAAAAGGACACCTTTGGGATGAATTACTGTAGAGCAGAGACTGGGAGTCAGGCCTTCTCATCCAACATCAGTGTCTGACCTGACCAATGTGCTTCTGGAAGAATGGTCAAAAATGCCCATAATCCTTGAAGCTGAAGCCTTGAGTTGAAGCTGTTATAGCTGTAAAGTGTGAATACTATTTTAATACTTGGACTGATCTTGGATTCATTACAGGGTCGGTTGCATCTCACTACCGAAAGGGTTCCCTTTCTTTAAAACATCTGGGAAACTCCTAAGCAAAAGTACAGGCAGCTCATGTAGCTTTAGTCTGAGTCAAACCAGCCTTATCATTTATGGACAGTTACAAACATAGCGTAATAACAAGTCTGCATTTCAGCACTGCAGTGTGTCAGGAGTAAGAGTCACTGGTCTAAACTGGCTCCTAATGTGCGTCTTTAGTCCCTAGGCGCCGTAGTCTTGCTGCATCTGTACAGGGTCAGGACACAAAGCAGAGCTCGGTGTTTCAACATTTCCCCCTCCCCTTGTTCTCAGAAAGCACAATCCAACCCAAGGTTCATCAACACAATACAAGATGGAATAAGCTTAAATACTTCCATGGTCTGTACATGACACTTGATATTGTGGGTTTTGTCAGACGGAGGTTTTGTCTGACACAGGTGCTGAAATCTTACACAGTCTAGGGGAAAAGGTTTGCATACCCTATGGTCCTTGAAAGAAAAAAAAAAAAAGAAAAAAGGATCTCTATTTTACAATTTATCTAGGAAAGGTGTTGCAATGACTCTCAGTGTCCCAACGTGACATCTCACACATATGTCAAGCAGAAACGGCAAAGATTAGGCAAACAATCTGACAGTGTTAGAACATAAATGTCAGGAAGAGTGGAGGCAGCAATAAACTGAGATGATGGAAAAGATGCTCTGCGTATACAGAAGCGTTCCCATGCACATACAGACATGCAAGGGTCATCACGTTCAGAAAGGGAACTGCAAACCTTTTAATTGCTATTCTGATATATTGATAACCCAACACATACAGTAACACTAACACTAGTGGCTTTGCTTTTAGAGTGTATAAGCTATTCCTCTAGAGAACATACAGTATACTGTGCAGAGTATAATACGAGCACCACCATCCGAGCTTATTCCATTAAAAAAAAAAAATTGCGTGATATTAACATATAGATTGTATACCGATTTTGTGCAGAGTGAAATGCATTTGAAAATTTACTAAATTCTGGAATTGAATCGAGGCGGCGCGGTGGTGTAGTGGTTAGCACTGTCGTCTTGCACCTCCAGGGTCTGGGTTCGATTCCCCGGCCAGGCTCGATTCCCGTCTCTGTGTGCATGGAGTTTGCATGTTCTCCCCATGCTTGGTGGGTTTCCTCCGGGTACTCCGGTTTCCTCCCACAGTCCAAAGATATGCAGGTTAGGCTAATTGGCGTTCCTAAATTGCCCGTAGTGTGTGATTGGGTGTGTGAGTGTGTGTGCCCTGCGATGGATTGGCACCCTGTCCAGGGTGTACCCCGCCTAGTGCCCGAAGTCTCCTGGGATAGGCTCCAGGTCCCCCGCGACCCTGAACACAGGAATAAGTGGTATAGAAAATGAATGGAATCGAATCAAACTTTATTGATTTACATGTTAATTCTTATAAAGTATTCAGTTCTTATAAAGTTTTGTTAAAAAGGTACCTCTTTTTTTCTATAAATATCTAAAATGTGTGGCATGCATTTGTATGATTCATAAATTGGTAGAACCAGCTTTGACTGCAATTACAGTTAAAAAAAAAAAAAAAAAAAGCTCCACCAGCTTTACAAATCATTTCTTTGCAAAATAGCTCAAGCTCAGTCAGATTGAATGGAAAGTGCAATTTACAGTAAGTCTTGCCACAGATTCTCCGCTGGATTTAGGTCTGGACTTTGACTGGGTCATTATAACACATGAATATGCTTTGATCTAAACCATTCCATTGTAGCTCTGGCTGTATGTTTTTCTTTTTCTTTTTTTCTTTCTACCCATCCCGAGGCATCGGGAGATTTTGCCAGCTTCAGTAGACAAAGGCCGACCCTGCGAGGATCCTGAGGCATCCAGAGAAGGAGCAGCTCCAGCTGGATTCAGCTTTATGATGGTTGGAGCTACACATGCTGCTCCTGTGCTTCCAGTGATCCAGACCTCATCTGCCCTCTGCACCTACTGACTCGTCCCTATGCTGAACTGGTCTTCATGTCAATTTAAATAACTTCTGCGATATTGAACTTTCAGCTGAATAACACATACGATGTTATATAATTTCTATCCGTTATCACCTAGATGAGGATGGGGTCCCTGTTGAGTCTGGTTCCTCTCAAGGTTTCTTCCAATTGCCATCTCTGGGAGTCTTTTCCTTGCCACTGTGGCCTTCAACCTTGGCTTGTCCATCAGAGACAATCTCAGTTTTGTGAAGCTGCTTTGAGACAATGACCATTGTTATAAGAGCTATATATATAAAATTGAATTGAATATGTTTAGAACCTTCTCCCTAGTCTCAAATCTTTTGCCGACTCTAGCAGGTTTTCTTCTAAGATTGCCCTGTATTTGGCTCCATCCATCTTCCCATCAGCTCTAACCAGCTTCCCACAACATGATGCTGTTTTTTATGGTGGGGATGGTATGTTCAGTGTTAGTTGCACTTAGGCCAGAAAGTTTAATTTGGATGTCATCTGATCAGAGCACCCTCTTCCACATTTTTGCTGCGTCCGCCACATTCCTTGCCGCAAATTGCAAAATGGCGTTCTTCGTACCACTATATGTGGAGTGCACGACTAACAGTTGTCCTGTGGACAAATTCTCCCACCTGAGCGGTAGATCTTTGCAGCTCCAGAGTTACTATGGGCCTCTTGGCTGCTGCTCTCATTAATGATGATCGCCTGTCAGTTTCAATGGACGACCATGTCTTGGTAGGTTTGAAGTTGTGCTATACTCTTTCCAATTTCAAATGATGGATTGAACAGTGCTCCGTCAGATGGCCAAAGCTTGGGATATTTTTTAGAACCTAACCCTACTTTATACTTGTCCACAACTTTATCCCTGACCTGTCTGGTGTGCTTCTTGGGCTTCATGATGCTGTTTGTTCACTAATGTCATCTAACAAACCTCTGAGGGCTTCACAGAACAGCTGTATTTATACTGAGATTAAAATGCACACAGGTGGACTCTATTTAGTAATTAAGGTGACTTCTGAAGGCAATTTATTCCACTGGATATTTTGTGAGTTTAGATGGAACCTATTCGATTCAAGAAAACTAATAGCTAGAAATAAAGAACTCAATTTAAAATCCATGGGGAAATCTTTATACCCATCATATATGTTAATGATCATCAGTGTATAATCAGGTAACTAGAAATACATTTCTGTTGTTGATCGTTCAGTTGTTCCAGTTAAGGGAACCACCTGATCTGCACATTAAACTTGGTAGTGGTTGGTTGCATCAATTCACGGCTCTCGTTTCTTCTTGCTGATGATAACATAACATTCTTGGGACTCATGGTGCTATGTCTTTACTAAATTAAAGAATTAAAACACACAAAAATATGTTAACTCACTTGGCTTTCCACTGACACAAACAAGTTTTGCCAAAAATGCTTGCAAAATTTTAGTTTTCATCATAAGGCTTAGAAAGTTTGTATGCAATATGGTAAAACCGTATCAGTTTTGGGACTGGGAATCAAACCTGGGTCTCTCGCTTGGCACTGAACTACTAATGCGCCAGAAATATCTCGTTTTTGTTCCTAAATGTGCTGGGGAGAGAAAGGTTCATTTTAAGAGTCTCATAAATTAAACCATCACTCTGTTCAGATGTTTTTCTACGATTTTAAAATCCCTGCTTGAAGAAGACTACAGCTGCAGCCAGATTAACTGTTTACACACCCACACAAAAACTCATCCGCCTTTATCCGTCTGCTGGAGATTTTCAGCATGGCGATACCATTTATTGATTTTCAAGCAAAAGTCAAGTACAAACATATTTCTGCCCATCGGGACTTCCACAGGCCCAGCCGCCACGCCTTCTTTCTATAGATGGACCTGCTGTAAAACAAAAATCAAGTTTGAATGTTTTCAGACTTCCAGTCCCAAAGTGCCATGGCAACTTTCCCTCAAATCTACAGGGTGAGTACACTCGCTTAACCTGACGAGTTTCCATATTTTTATTCATTTTAACGTGTGTTGTTTTTTTGTTCCCTCTGTCTCTCCCAAAGTGCCATTCGGGCCCCTTTATGCTTCAGTTCACAATCCATGGTAACAATAACCATGGTAACAGACAGTACAATCCTGATGCAGTGACAGCGCTGCCAAATAGAGAGTCAAGCTTTTCAGTCACGCCTGCTGGTCACCCATGGACCAAAATCTATTACAGTAGAATCGGATAGTCAAACAGGTTAATTCATGGCTTTCACAGTTTCAGTCCCAGCTGCCCAAAGGGTGTCAGCTCATTAGGGTAAGAACATCCCCAAAATCTGCACTGCTATGTGTAAAACAACAAGAGCAACAAGCTTTTATACAGTATGCTCACTGGTCATAAACAGTCCTGCCTTGTCATAAAAACATAGAATCGATCCCAAGAGTTCGGCCAAAACACAGTTGGTTATGTAATGGATTTAGTTTTCTTTTAAACGTTGTTATGAGAACTTTGGCTTGCAGAGAACACTTTTCATAATACCAACACCTTTCGGTCAGTACAGCCGCACCTCGGCATACAAATTAAATCCATTCCAGGGGTGAATTATTTAGGTGAAACCCGTTTTCCCGTAAGAAATAGCAGAAATAGAGATAATCCATTCCAGCCACCCAAAAATATTAGCGTTATTACCAATTTCCAACACTATCTGTTTGGATTTTTCTCGTTCGGAGATAACGTGGGTTTATTAATTTAACGCAAACTTACTAATGAAACAAAGACAACCATATATAACAAAGAGGTCCCCTGTCTTTAGGTTAAACCTGCTTTATTGTCTTTTAGTTTTGTCTTTTCTTTTCAGTTAATCTCTTTTATCTCTTTTCTTTTCACTTTTCTCTATACCGGAGCGATGCTGGTTCTACCTAAATGTCCACATGTCTATTGCTTTGTGTAGGGGGCCTATATAGACATGCATCCAGGTGTCATGCATCCCCCTGATTGCCATCATGGCGTCGTTGCCTAGCAACTGCACGTGAGGGTGGCCGCGGGCCTGCCTGACTGGAAACCAGTGGAGCGGTTGTCTGTGGGTTTGCCTGTCGCAATACCCGCGACGTTACACGATCATCATTTTTCTGCATATAAAAACAATCAAGACATTTAGAAAAGACATGTACGTTAAGTAAGATATGAAAACAAATAGACATTAAACCTCACTTAACCTTAATTAATGATTCCTCTTGGCACCGACTACTTTAAAAAACAAACTGAAAGTCTCTCCATACTTAAAATACTTAAAACATTATTGTTTTCTACCACCAAAGCTGCCTCTTCACATGGCAATACTTTGGCCTTTGTGGAGTAAAACATCAAACACATGACACTGAACATTACATACAGGACTTACATTCGCATTCTGGCACAGAAAAAAAAATGACTGATGTAAAACTTTCTGGTTTTACATCCTTCTTTACAAAAGTCAGAAGAATGTTCAGCATGAAACTACGCATTTCATTTCCTTATAAAACTGCACTGAGACTATATTTTAAGAAATGGGTTATCGCACCAATTATTGACTATATTTCATTAAATACTGTTTACTGCTTTTATAGTATTTGATTGTGTAGAAACATTTTTAAGACATCCTTGCTCTACTGCAGTTATTTGGATTTGCCCAAGACCTTCTGCACAGTACTGTATATAACTCAGGTTCTACTGTTAAGCGGAGAATCACCAGAGCAGTTTTCTTTGAAGGTAGTGCATTCCCATTGAACATTTTCTTTCCAAAAACTAACTGCAGAAACAGCTGGACAAGCAGTCAATTTCGATCAGATCAAATCCTAGAGCCCTTGCCGAATACCAGGCTGGAGTGGGCACATTCTGTTCTGCAAGAGCTGATCAGTTCATAGGTCTATTAATATATAACATAGTGTCAATATCTTAGGCAGGAATGTTGGGTACTGTCACAGCGTGACATATCTGTATGCTGGTTAGCTGTCTCAATAGCTAGATTTCCCATTCGTGACAACAGGATAGGGTGAATTTCTAAGTACAGTGGAACCTTGGATTACGAGCATACTTCGTTCCGGAAGTGGGCTCGTATTCCAAAACACTTGTAAACCAAATTTTCCGATAGGAAATGATGTAAATTCAAATTATTCGTTCCACAATCCAAAAAAAAAGAAAAAATACATAAAAATTATTTAGACAAAACATAAAGTAAAAATAAAACAAACTGTCCTGTACTTTACCTTAATAAAAAATAAATCCGGACAAATAAGTGTTTCCATTTGTGCGCGCAGGTGCTGTGTGTGTGTGTGTGTGTGTGTGTGTGTGTGTGTGTGTGTGTGTGTGTGTGTGTGTGTGCGTGTGTTTCTCTCTCTTGCGCTGCGGAGTGCGTGCGTTGTGTGCGCGCGCATAATTTGACATCGTGCCGGTTCACACACTCTCTCTCTCTCTCTCTCTCTCTCTCTCTCTCTCGCCTTTAGTGTTTTTGGGTGTGTGTGAAGCACCCCCTCTCTGCTTCACACACAAACACGCAAACTGTGTGTGAACCGGCACGGTGTCAAATTACATGCGCGCACGCATAACGCACACACAACGACAGAGAGGGAGAAACTGGGTTTTTAAACTTTAATGAGACTTTCTTTTGCTTTACACGCGCGCAGTTTGTTATAATTGAAACACAAAATAAAATATGTTTTACGCACAAACACGTTGTCACAGTGTTATAGTAAACAGTACACGCGTGCACGGATGTTGATTATACTAGTAAGAGATGAGCACTAAGACCCAACAGGGGAGACGATTACCCACAATTCCGCAGCACAAGAGAGAGAAAAACCGTTGGCTCTGTTGTGATCACGTGACGCTCTGAGTCAAAACAAGAAACGCATGCGCGATACATGATACTCGGTACTCGTAAATCAAGACTTGTTCGTTTTTCAAGACAAAATTTATAAAAAATATTTGCTCGTCTTGCGGAACTCGCGCAAAACGCGTTACTCGCAATCCGAGGTTTAACTGCAAGTCATCGATTTAAACAACAGGCAGGCTCCATTTGATTCAACCATTTGCAGATTTATGGATTAACCAGGATTTAGGCGGGGTCAGCTGATGCCAAGATGGCGACGACCGGAGATCCAATATTTGAGCTTCAAAAATGCTTTTCAGAAAACCTATGGATGACGTCACTAAGGGTTTCAACAGGTCTTCTACGGCCATGATATTTTAACTGCATGCAAGCATTAAAGGGGTAAACCTAAAAAAAATAAAAAATAACAATACAAATGTTTTGTAGTATATTGTGGTGCTTGTTAATGGTTTGTGCTTGGTCACAAAGTCTGATAGGTCACTGCAATAACAGTGATGAACAAAGACAAATATTCCACTCCATCATGAACACACCTGGTGAGAATCGAGCAATAGCCAGCGTTTAACAGCACTTTTATCACAAATCACACAAATAAACAATTTAAAAACAAGAACAAAGAGGTAGCCAATGTCCCCATGCTGCCTTCCACTATCACAAACAGCTTAATACAGTTAAAAGACCATTACCCGCGAATAAAATCTTAGCATGAGCAAAATTGGACAATATTTTTAGGTAAATCTCCTTATTCCATACCATAGACGGCATTGAGCTCTCATCACTCTGTCAATAAAGTATGCCATATGGGGGAGTTTGTAGTAGACAATCTAGTGCATTATGCTCAGACTATCTGCAAAGCCAGTGCTCAGCTCGAGTCCCCACACCTCCCATTAGACCACAGTGAAGTATTAATAACTCTCAGCTCGGAGATAACACTGTCTGTGAGGACGTAACCCTGCCAGGATATTATATGACAGCTCAGCATGAGAGGATCAACAGCTGCCAACGGGTTAAATTTGAGATCACTCATGGTCATACATACAAAAAAGGCTTGGCCTTTATTATATATCACGTTTGTCTTTCATTATAGAGAGAGAATTAGACAACGGTTTAATATATAAGCATAGTCTTCATTTATCGATCCTTAGTAATCACTTTATCCTGGACTGGATTAAGACGGATCTGAAGACTTAAATGAGAAAACTCTAATGGCATGGCAGATCTTTAAAGAGCTCCATGAATACGCACGTTTTCCATGCAGTAATACACCATCAGGATGGGTCAGACATCGTTGATTTGTTTTTTTACACATGCACACATAGTAAATGTCCTCTGCCATTATAAGTACCTGAACACAGAATTGCTGTAGGCTGGATATTTATACTGTTTCTGTTAAATTCACAGATAGTTCCGCAGTCATAGCAGAACCATATACACCAGTGTCAACACATCATTGTCCATCATTTCCAACATAATCAGCAATCAGAAAACATCTGCTCCAGGGCTAAAGGAAGCCAGCCGACTGTGAGACCTGTGAATTGTACATAGATTGACGATTTGATTGGATTTTTGCCCCTGTGATTACTCACTCATCGTCTATACCACTTTATCCTGTATACAGCGTCACAGGAGGGGCTAGAGCCAATCCCAGGAGATTTAGGGTACAAAGCGCAGTACACCCTGGACGGGGTATCAATCCATCACAGGTAACACAAACATTTAGTCTGCAATTAGTCTGCATGTTTTTGGAGGGAATCCCATCAAGCACAAACATGCAAACTCCATGCACACAGACCCTGAGGCAGGAATCGAACCCACGACTATGGAGGTGCAAGGTGAAACTGCTAACCACTATGTCATCACTATGCCATCTTGTGATTTTCAATTTGTGATTTAGTTCACTTAAATAGCACTTATGTTTAGTGTCTGAATTGCTTCAAGCAGCTATTTTCCTTACATGTTTTGAAGTAAAACTTCGGATTACGAGCATAATTCGTTTAGGAAGCAGGCTTGTAATCCAAAACACTTGTAAATCAAAGCAAATTTTCCCATAGGAAATAATGGAAACTCAAATTATTTGTACAAAAATACATAAAAATAATTAACACAAAATATAAAGTAAAAATAAAACAAATTAACCTGCACTTTACCTTTAAAAAAAGTCTCAACCAAGTTACTAGCAAAAGTACTCGTACAGTGAAACCTCGGATTGCGAGTAACGAGATTTTTAATAAATTTTGACTTAGAAAACGAGAGTACCGAGTATCATGTATCACACATGCGCTTCTTGCTTTGACGCTGAGTGTCATGTGATCACAACTAAGCCAATGATTTTTCTCTCTCTTGCGCTGTGGAATTGTGGGTAATCGTCTCCCCTGCTCGGTCTTAGTGCACGTCTCTTACTGATATAATGAACATCTGTGCACACGTGTACTGTTTACTATAACACTGTGACCACAAGTGTGTGCGTAAAACATATTTTATTTTGTGTCTGTATGCGTGTGTGTACAGCGCGTGTGTAAAGCAAAAGAAAGTCTCATTAGAGAGGTTAAAGATCCATTTTCTCTCTCTGCTCAAGGCTTAGCCTGCTCTTTGCCTCCACACACATATAAACCCCTCCTACTTTCAACTTCACAGACACACACACACAGACACACACTCTCTCTGCTCTACACAGAAACAGATTCTTTTCAAAGGTAATGTGCAGGTTAATTTGTTTTATTTTTACTTTACAGCAGTGACTCCGTTATTGTGTTTACAGCAGTGACTCCATTAGTGCTCAAATTTTTTTTTACAAATACAGTAAATAACTGAAAAGTGGGGTGTGCGTAATTATTCAGCCCCCTTTGGTCTGAGTGCAGTCAGTTGCCCATAGACATTGCCTGATGAGTGCTAATGACTAAATAGAGTGCACCTGTGTGTAATCTAATGTCAGTACAAATACAGCTACTCTGTGACGGTGTCAGAGGTTGCAATTGCAGCAAAAGGTGGTTCTACAAAGTATTGACTCAGGGGGCTGAATAATTACGCACACCCCACTTTGCAGTTATTTATTTGTAAAAAATGTTTGGAATCATGTATGATTTTCGTTCCACTTCTCACGTGTACACCACTTTGTATTGGTCTTTCACGTGGAATTCCAATAAAATTGATTCATGTTTGTGGCTGTAATGTGACAAAATGTGGAAAAGTTCAAGGGGGCCGAATACTTTTGCAAGCCACTGTACATATGTAAGTTTACTTAAAAATTGTAAAAATGATTCATAATAAAAACCTTCCTCTTACTGAGTCAACAAACTGAATCCAACAATAAAAGATTATTAAATTGCATAATCTGTTTAAATGCACAGCTCAACAAACTGCGCAGTAATAACAGATGTATTATATTAATTCAACTGTCAGATAGGGTTATCTGATATACAGGCATAAATCAGTGTATAGTACTATATAATGTTAGTACAGTACAAATCGTCCTCCTGGGAGACCAGGGTTTATGAGACATCAGGATAATTCTTCTTATATAGTACATTAAATCAGATCATCGGTCAGAGCTGAAGGTGAAAAAAGAAGGCATGGTACCTGGGCGTAAGTGAAGTGTTTCATTGTTGCAGAAATCAGTGAAGCAGCAGTTGCGTTTTGATACATCTTTGGAGCTGTAGCAGAACAACTGTGCCTTTAGCTCGTTGGGGGTCAGGCAGGACTTTAAGGTCTCCTCCTTTCCATTGATGAGCATCACCGAGTTCCAGCATGCTCCCTCAGCCTCCGTCTCACAGGTGTGATTCGCACACACCTGGCACACACATTTAAGTGCTGAAAATACACAGAGAAAAATAACTGGTTGTTAAAACTATTCCTTCAGGTTGAAATCTTCTGCAGATTTTTCATTCATGGTTAGTTTTTGAGAAAACTCTAAGGAGGCCCAAATTCTCATTATTCTCTTATGTCTCGTGCAATTCTTTTTAACTGGTTACTGATAAAAGCACAAAAAATATCACAAAGCTCTGTAATAGCACATGAGAGTCTACTGAGATGTTGATGCGTGTGCAGGATATCAATATATGCACATACAGTGGAACTGTGGGTGCTCGTCTCTTACTAGTATAATCATCATCCGTGCACGTGTGTACTGTTTACGATAACATTGTGACCACGTGTAT
This sequence comes from Channallabes apus, assembly GCA_030522415.1. Taxonomy (NCBI): domain Eukaryota; kingdom Metazoa; phylum Chordata; class Actinopteri; order Siluriformes; family Clariidae; genus Channallabes; species Channallabes apus. Next base: position 44,412,848 of record CM060109.1, read on the forward strand.
GCACGTAAAAAACATAATTTATTTTGTGTTTGTATACAAGTCTGTACGCGCGTGTACTGTTTATTATAACACATGTGCGCACGTATAAAGCAAAAAGAAATCTCGTTAGAGAGGTTAAAGATCCATTTTCTCTCTCCCTCTCTGTATCAGCCTGCAGTGTCTGCGTGCGTCATTGGACACCATCCCCCTTCACACACACCCACACACACACCCTCTCGCCTTCACACAAACACCACTCCTTCCCTCACCTTCACTCACACACACACACACACACTTTCTCTCTGTCGCGATTCTTTTCAAAGTTAAAATGCAGGTTAATTATTACTTTTTATTGTTATTTTTACTTTAAGGATCATAAGGATCATTAGCGATGTTCCTTGTTAATTTTTACGTTAATGTGTGTGTGTGTGTGTGTGTGTGTGTGTGTGTGTGTGTGTGTGTGTGTGTGTGTGTGAAGAAATAAGAGAGGAAGAAGGGTTACTGTGTAAGATGAGAAGAAAGGAGGGTCTGATTCCTCCTCTCCTCTTACTTTAGCTTCACACACATAGACAAACACACACACACACTCACACAACACTTATCTGTCGGGATTTATTTGTAGTTTTTTTTAAAGGTAAAGTGCAAGTTAATTTGTTTTATTTTTACTTTATATTTTGTATTAATTATTAGATGTATTTATTTTTGGGGCTGTGGAACGAATAATTTGAGTTTCCATTATTTCTTATGGGAAAATCCGCTTTGGTTTACGAGTGATTTTGAAATACAAGTCCGCTTCCGGAACGAATTATGACTGTAATCCAAGGTTCCGTTGTATACTTAATTTACAGACTAATTTAAAACTCACTAAATAATATTTTGCATTTCATTAGCCCTTTTTCAATGTATCTTGTGCCAATTTTACACCAGACAGCAACCATGCAGCATCCACTGGGCTTTTTTACTAATTGTTTAATACCATTTATTGTGCGGGTTCCATTGGTTTTATTTGTCCTTGCCAAGAACTTTTTACCGCTGTTTGAGAATGTAATCTTGTTGACTTCTTCAAATAAGCGTTACTCAGCATGTGAATCAGAATGTTGATCAGAATGCTGATCAGAATCACATCTGCAGTACCTGAGGACCATTGTCAGCTTGAAGGTTTTGAGCACATTCAGCTCCAGGTTGTTATGAATGCACCTGAGGTCCAGCTATTCAGCTTTCAGACTGTATGCAGACTTGCCACTATGCTTGATCAAACTGATAACTGTTTGGTACAATTCAATTCAATAAAATTTTATTTGAATTTAACTTTTAACAATAGTCATTGTCACAAAGCAGCTTTATAGAATAAAAGGAAAATTATGGAAATGTGTATGAAATATGAAAAACATGTATTAATCAAAATAATTAGATAGTCCCTGATGAGCAAGCACAGGGCAATGGTGGCAAGGAAAAACTCCCAGAGATGGCAATACTAAGAAACCTTGAGAGGACTCAAACTCAACAGGGAAGCCACCCTCTTATGGGTGGTAATGAATAGCAGGAACTTTTTTGGACTCCGGCATTAGAGCCCTCACAGCGGGGCGAGTGGGTGACGACTCGGCGGCATACTCGTTCAGCCAAAGCTAACGCTAAGGCTAGCCCACCGGAGCACACCTCCTCTGCGCGTCACGTGTCCAACAGGTTTGCTCTCCTCAGTGCTGCACCCGCTGAGAAACCTGAAAGAGCTCTGGTTATAGGAGACTCTATACTGAGACACGTGACATTAGCTAGACCTTTAGGGGCGCCAGCGGCAGTGGTTAGGTGTATCCCGGGAGCCAGAGCACCGGACATAGCAGGTAATCTTAGGGCTCTAGGACAGCACAGGTTCTCTAAGATAGTGGTACATGCTGGAGCTAATGATATACGCCTTCGTCAGTCAGAGGTTAGTAAGAGTAACTTTACAGAAGTGTTTAAATTAGCGAAGGCGATGTCCGATGAAGTAGTATGCTCTGGTCCCATCCCAATGAGACGTGGTGACATAGCTTACAGCAGGTTATGGTCGCTGAACCGCTGGATGTCCAGGTGGTGCTCCGAAAATAATGTGGGCTACATAGATAATTGGAAGACCTTTGAGGGCAAAGCTGGCCTGTTAGGGCGGGACGGTGTCCATCCCACTCGGGAAGGTGCTGCTCTCATTTCCTGTAGTATAGCTCATAGTCTCAGTAGAGGTCTAGTTAATCGGTGACAATCCAGAGCCCAGGCCAGGGAGCAGACAGACAGGCTAAACCAACCGTCTGCTAGCTGCATAGAGTCGTCACTCAGGGTTCACCATATTGAGACTGTGTCTGTTCCCCGATCTAAGCAAAAATGTAGAAAGACCCAGAAAGTCTGTTTTAATAATCTAATTAACATAAAGTCCACAAACTCCGATCATACTGAATGCGCAGCCGGCACCTCTGATCTGAAGCTAGGATTGTTAAATATTAGATCTCTCACATCAAAAGCAGTTATTGTTAATGAAATTATCACAGATCAGGCGTTTGATATACTCTGTTTAACTGAAACATGTGTTAAACAGGATGAGTATGTAGCTCTAAATGAAGCTAGTCCTCCTGGATACAGCTACATACACCAGCCTCGGTTAACTGGTAGAGGAGGAGGCGTCGCAGTTATTCATAATGATAATCTGTCTATCGTACAAAAACACCGACACAAATTTAACTCATTTGAAATTCTCTATAGTAACATAAGTGTATTTAAGTATATTAAATCAGCTCAGTCGATTCCACTAATTATAATTTACAGACCTCCAGGGCCGTATTCTGAATTTCTTAGTGAATTTGCAGATTTCATCTCAGACCTGGTCATTTCTGTAGACAAAGTGTTAATTGCTGGAGATTTTAACATTCATTTTGAGAATCCAGAAGACCCTCTGAGATCAGCATTTATATCCATACTGGACTCCGTAGGTGTAAATCAGTGTGTAGTAGGACCCACTCATAAAGCAGGTCACACTTTAGATTTAGTAATATTCTTTGGATTAATTATAAGAAATGTATTCACAATTCCACTGTCTGAAATTATCTCAGATCACTATCTTGTCTCCATTCAAGTGTGTCACAGTGATAATGTACGCACAGTACCGCGCTACCGTATTAAACGTACATTCACATCAACTACCACACAGAGTTTTATCAGTAATCTCCCAGAGTTACCAACTTCGATTAGGCCACCGTCTGACCCCACAGAACTTGATCAGGCGACTGAATATTTAGAGTCGACACTTCGTTGTACCTTAGATAATGTAGCTCCAGCTAAAAGAAAAATTATTAGAGATAAGAAACTCGCTCCCTGGTATAACGATCACACGCGCACTTTAAAACAGACTGCTCGGAAATTAGAGCGTAAATGGCGTCAAACTAAATTGTTGGTATTTCAAATAGCATGGAAAGAGAGCATCCTGAACTATAGGAAAGCTCTTAGTGTAGCTAGATCAACGTATCTCTCCACTCTTATAGAAGAAAATAAAAATAATCCTAGATTTTTATTTAATACCGTAGCCAAATTAACCAGAAATAAGACCACTACAGAAATCTCCACAACAACATCATGCAACAGTGAGGACTTCATGAACTTTTTTAATAATAAAATTGTAAATATCAGGCATAAAATTGAGGCTTTGAAACCAAACAATGTAATTGATACTGATGTTAACCTAGCCATGTCAGATTCAAACCTAGAATACTTTACTCCTCTTGAAGAGAATGAACTAATTTCACTCATCTCTTCTGCAAATTCATCAACCTGTATATTAGATCCTATACCGACACATTTTCTTAAACAGATAGTACCAGTAATAACAGAACCGCTGTTGAGAATAATTAATTCCTCACTTAGCATTGGTTATGTTCCAAAATCTTTTAAAGTAGCAGTTATTAAACCAATAATTAAGAAACCTGACCTCGACCCCTGTCAGCTGTCCAATTACAGGCCAATATCAAACCTCCCCTTTATCTCTAAGATTCTGGAAAAGATAGTAGCGGAGCAGCTATGCTCATATCTACATCGAAATGGCATACATGAACTGTATCAGTCAGGATTTAGGCCTCATCACAGCACAGAAACAGCACTCGTTAAAGTAGTAAATGACCTCCTATTGGCCTCTGATCAGGGTTGTGTAACTATGCTTGTATTACTCGACCTCAGTGCAGCTTTTGACACTATTGATCATGCTATTCTTCTTCACAGATTAGAAAATTTAGTAGGAATTAAGGGTACAGCCCTCTCCTGGCTCAGATCCTATTTGACCGATCGTTATCAGTATGTAGACTTAAATGGTGATTATTCTGCATGTTCTCTAGTGGAGTTTGGCGTTCCGCAGGGTTCAGTTTTAGGCCCACTGCTTTTTTCCCTTTACATGCTTCCTCTGGGCAACATAATCCGTAAGCATGGTATTAGTTTTCATTGTTATGCTGACGACACACAGCTATACGTCTCAACAAAACCTGATGAGAAAAACCATCTTACTAAAGTTGAGCAATGTGTTCAGGACATAAGAAATTGGATGCTAATTAACTTCCTTCTGCTTAATCCGGATAAGACAGAAGTTCTAGTCATAGGACCGCATACAGCTAGAAGTAAAATCTTAGATCTCACCGTAACTTTAGATGGCCTTTCTGTTCCGTCAAGTGCAACAGTAAAAGACCTCGGCGTGATTATAGATTCCAGCCTTTCATTTGAAGCTCATGTAGATAATATCACCAGGATAGCATTCTTTCACCTTAGAAATATCGCCAAAATAAGAAATATATTGTCGCTAAATGATGCAGAAAAACTAGTTCATGCTTTTATCACTTCTAGGTTGGACTATTGTAATGCCTTACTGTCTGGTTGTTCAGTTAGGTGCATAAACAAGCTTCAGCTAGTCCAAAATGCAGCAGCGAGAGTCATCACTAGAACCAGAAGATATGAGCACATCACCCCTATCCTATCTTCACTGCATTGGCTCCCTGTGAAATTTCGCATTGATTTTAAAATACTACTCTTGACATATAAGGCATTAAATGGTCTCGCGCCGCAGTATCTGAGCGAACTGCTAGTGTCTTACGATCCGCCACGCCTACTTCGGTCAAAGGATGCAGGCTGCTTATCAGTACCGCGTATTATGAAAACTACAGCTGGGGGCAGAGCTTTTTCTTACAAAGCCCCAAAATTATGGAATAGTCTTCCAAATAGTGTTCGGGACTCAGACACAGTCTCAGTGTTTAAGTCTAGGCTAAAAACCTATTTATTTAGCCAAGCATTTTTATAAATAGATTTGCCATAAGGTAAAGGAGCAGATCTGGGGGACTCATGGACGTAGAGTATTATGGTGAACTGGTATGTTTAGATGCTGTCTTCCTCACTCTCATTTGATCACTCAGGTTTGTTGACGGTGAGGTGATTGTTTGCTTTACATCTCAGGGAGCCCTCATGTTTGTGTTTCCTTCTGGCTCTCCCTTTTAGTTATGCTGTCATAGTTAGTCCTGCCGGAGTCCCTGCTTGCACTCTACAGTAAATATACATTCACATTAGACATTGTGACTGTGACCATACCTAATTGCAATCTCTCCTCCTCTTCTCTTCCTCCCCCTCTTTCTCTTTCCTCTCTCCCCCTGTCTCCCCCTTTCACTCTTTCTCTCTCTCTCTCTGTCGAGCTACACATGTGGTTCCTGAGCTGCCAGTGATCCAGACTCCCTCTGCCCTCCGGACCTGTCTGATCCATCCTGGTGCCCGGTTTCTGGTTGGAGGTCTTGTCGCATGGATGCCCCGTGTGTCTCTTTAGGATGCGTCTGGTGTCTGGGGATGATTGGGGATGTGGTCAGCTGTTTCTCTGAGGACTTGACAATTCGATAGTTCAGGACTGGAACTTTCTACAAGTCTATCTGAGTCTCGAATAACTACTGGACTCCATTTTACATCAAGTATTATAACATCAATTAACATCAACTATTATAGCTGAACCTAACACTTAACACTGTATAAATGCAGATCATTTCCTGCTATCTGTTTCACCCAGATGAGGATGGGTTCCCTGGTGAGTCTGGTTCCTCTCAAGGTTTCTTCCTATTACCGTCTCAGGGAGTTTTTCCTTGCCACTGTCGCCCTCGGGCTTGCTCGCCAGGGAATATCTGAACATTTTGATTCATACACATTCACATTCCATACAAACTTAAATAATTCTTTTGATTGTGTAAAGCTGTTTTGAGACAGGCGGCGCGGTGGTGTAGTGGTTAGCACTGTCGCCTTGCACCTCCAGGGTCTGGGTTCGATTCCCCGGCCAGGCTCGATTCCCGTCTCTGTGTGCATGGAGTTTGCATGTTCTCCCCGTGCTTGGTGGGCTTCCTCCGGGTACTCCGGTTTCCTCCCACAGTCCAAAGACATGCAGGTTAGGCTAATCGGTGTTCCTAAATTGCCCATAGTGTGTGATTGGGTGTGTGAGTGTGTGTATGTGTGTGTGCCCTGCGATGGATTGGCACCCTGTCCAGGGTGTACCCCGCCTCGTGCCCGAAGTCTCCTGGGATAGGCTCCAGGTCCCCCGCGACCCTGAACACAGGATTAAGCGGTATAGAAAATGAATGAATGAATGAATGAATGAATGAATTGAATTGAATTGAATTTTGCAGTTATACTAAGTGGTATATGCAAAGGTTCAACACAAGGGTCACTGGAGACACAGTCTTTATTGTAGGGGAAGAGCAACATGGTGCACCAGTGTTCGAGAATCCAAATGTGAGTTACGCAAGTCTCAACTGCTGCCTCCCCCAATCAGAATGCTGCAGATCCACTTATAGGTAGAAGCAGGCATGCTAAGCGGTGCACAATTGAAACGGAGCAGATCAAGAATAATAATTTTATTAAATGTCAAAATAGAACCATAGTACAGAAACTCCAGGAAGTCCAAAATAAATGCTTTCCATTGTCCCCTTGTTGCTCTACAACTAATATCTAGAAACAGACACATAAAGATGGCTATAATCTGCTTAACTTCTATGGCCGTTAGCCGTCTTGTGGCCACTAGCCGACTGAGTTGCTCCTTTTTAGGTTACACAACAGGATTCAGGACTTTAAACTGGCAGTAAATCTGAGTAAAGCTGCTTAGGCTAATCTCAAACTGCCCCACTCGTACCTCTCCTTCTAAGGTCATGTACTCACGTAGCCAAGTATTTTTTTTAAACTGAGATTTTTCTACTTGTTTTTTTTTTTTCCTCCCAACACCACTGAAAAACGTTTTGGAAAATCTTCCAAAATCTTCACTTTGGAAGGAGTTTTCCAAAAGCTCCGCTTTCAAGGACCACTACTGCATTTGCATGTGAATGAATGTCCAAAAGGCAGAAAAAAATCTCAGTTTTTAAAAATATCAAGCTACATGGGGACATGGCCTAAGGCAGGTTCAACGCTGCTGCTTTCAAAAATCTATTTAAAAAAAACTGAAAATTCTCAGAGGGAGATAAATTCCAGCTAGCCATTGGTCAAGAACGGTCTACTTTTAAAGAAAGGCTGTCCATCATGTAGTTCTTTTTAATTGGGAGTTTGTTAACCTTTTGGAACCCAGTAATTACAGCTTGCTTCAAAATGGGTGACACCATTCAGAAGTTTCTTCTGGTTCTGAAATCTGATTATTGTCTTCAGGATCCTTAAACTCAGACAATTTGTCTAGCTTAACTGTCTCATTTAAATCTTGTCATATTGACAGGGTATATTTGGAATAAGATAAAACTGTACATACTGTAATATCTACATATCTCTAACATATGTTGGTCATTTTCAAACTAACTACAAAGATCACACTGATATTTCAGGTTCGCTGTAACAGAAAAGGCAACACTGCATCGCAAATTGTGTCCGGAAAATCTTTTTTTTAAAAGGTGTAAATCCAAAAAAATAATAATAATAATTTATATACATAAATATAAAATCAACATTTATATGCAGTCATCTTATAAATATGGTGACCATGAAAAAAATCCACTTGTCCTGGTAGAATTAAGAGTCAGTGCAAATCAATACAAGGTTTTTTTCTGACTGATCACCTTTATGCTATGATGTAACATTTCTTATAATTATTGAGTACTTTATTAATCCCAAAGGGAATTTGTCATTTTTGCATATCCCAGTTAGATAGCTGGGGTCCGAGCCTGCCGTAATACAGGGCTCCTGGAGCAGATATGGTTAACAGAGCTGAGTAACTCGCATTACACAACCTTCCGATAAGAAACCCAGTAACGTACGTCTTTTGAGCCATTTTAGACACCACATAATAATAACCTGATGGCTTTGGTCAGTTCTAGGATTATATTCAACATGTCTCATACTGACCCACAGATTGAAGAGCACAACCACTAATTTAGTGTAGTTCAATTACAACACAGTTGTAGTCGCTCCTTTAAAATAACTAGTTGGGAAAGGATAGACTGTGGAAAAAAGCGTGCTTTGTGAAATATTAAAAAAAAAAAAAAAGGTAAAACCCAGAACAACGAGAATGTGGCATGTCCAGCAATCATTTTAGCTAGGTTTCCTCTAAATAATTTCAGTATCACGTCCAAAAACCATTGTAGTCTACTACGTCTCCATGCCAACGTCCTCCTCTGGACAATAATAAGAAAATGAGGTGAGAAGTACATTAATTTACCAGACTGGTCATTTAGTAGGCAGATGTGAGCAAAGTACACAAATCCTGGACTTGAGTAAAAAATGTAGATACCCTAGGAAAAATATTACACAAGTACAAGGATTCCATTTACAATTATATTTAAGTCAAAGTAATGAAGTCTCTTTCTCACCCTACTACTGTTTTCGTCACTGTCTGCAACCATCTACAGTACACTTCTGATTGCAAACATGTGCTACATGGTAAAGCATTTCACAGACGAAAGGATTGAAATGCATCAATCCATTATGCATTATAGTCAACAGGTGGCGGTATTACTGCTTAAAATACTACACAAAATTCTGGTTCTGTATCACAACGCCATGCACCAATGTAGTGAAGTATAAAGTATAGATATGTGCTGTATGATGTAGTGGAGTACAAATAAAAAGGATCCATTAATAAAAATACTCAAGTAAAGAGTATGTGTGCACTGTGACATGCACCATATTTCAGCGGTGGGCAAGAACAATCATTGACTGGGTATTTTTCCTACAATTAGATGCAATTTTGTATGTTTGCTGCATAAACTATGAATATCAATGATGACACGATGCCAAGCAGGCACTGTTGGACACAGAGCAAGGCTCTTAACTCTATATGTTCTATCCCTGTTCTAAATGGCTTTGAGTAAAAGTAAAAGTATCTGTCAAGTGAGCAAAATGTTTTCGTTTATGTTTATTCATTCATCATCAGCAATTCTATCCTAGTCAGGATCACAGTGGATCTGGGGTGTGAAATGAGAGTACACCCTGGAAAGAATGAAAGAATGCATATCTATCACAGAGCACCATGCACACTCAGTGACAGACTGGGGCAATTAAGCATAGGCAAGAGAGGCGTGAAGAAACCAGAGAACCTAACGACAAATGTTACACACAGTAACCCAAGCTGCGGATTGACAGGACCCAGGAGCCGTGAGGCAGCAATACTACCAGAGTGCGTTAATGTTTTGGAAAAGGTTTTCAGCACCTGAAAAAAAACAATCTGTAAAAAACTATTGTAATATAATTATGAAAAAAAAAAATCTAAAGTGGTACTTTAAGATTTCCAACATTACAGTATATACAAAAATACACAAGGGCAATTTAAGAAGACACCAAACACAAAACCTATTCTACTGGGAATATTTCTGGGACTACCAGTTGCAGCAATACTTCTTTTTGCAATAACTCGTTGTAGGTTTGAGTTCAGCTTGAGAAACAAAAGCTCCAGGGGAAAATCCAGACTTGATAAAGCATTCTTGACAACCCGGCATTTAAGAAAGAGCACTAGAACTCCTCGTTCATTCAGCAAATTAATTAAATCATGTCTCAAAAAATGTATGGATGTCTAGTTAACTATCAAAACTATTACTCCGTTTTTATTTTTTATTTTATTTAATTTTCAATCCGGTCATCTTGAAAGGAAGGTACTTTAAATTATATTAAATAGACTCAGTATGTCTATCATTCCGTTTATAAAATAGTGAAAATGTTGAGTATGTCCTAAACTATATTAACTTCAGACAAGACAACAAAAAGCATTATTAATGTGAAAAGATGACTACTGAGCAAAAAAAAAAAAAAACAGACATTTGAAGGCATGTTTAAAAAAAATGCATTAAACAATAAACAACAGCAGATGTATCAGAAACATTTTTGCTCATTGTAGCTTTAAGCCTGGAAGAGTGAAGACCTGTGGCGGTTCTATATTTAGGAATGGACAATGTCGGAATAAAATGGGTTTATAATGGTGCAATATTGTATTTGTGGTGCCATAAAATCAAAGCTTTATTATCCACTAGTGGTCTTGTGTACCCCAAGAGAAGGGGGGAATGAGGTAGTGGTGCCAACCAGAGGAATATAAGAACCGGTGCATGTAATCTCAAACCTCATTGTTCTGTCACGAACATATAGGGAAAAGAAAATCATTAGAGTAAACCACAAATCAAATGCAAAAGTACTACTTAAGAATCAATGTCACAGTAAATAAAGAGATAATACAGTGTTTGACCATAAGGAGGCATTTCTCCCCAAAACATCTGAACCACTGAAACACTGAATTTGAAATATGCAGAATCAAACTTGCAGAAAATCATCTGCCGACTACCTGACCATAAAATAAAATAGAAATTAAACTAAGAAACATATATTATGGGGGGGGGAAGGCATCAGATATCATCTCATCTGTTTTAGAGCCCGATCATGCTGCAATACTAAAAACAACTCAACAACAAAGTAAAGAGAACAGTGCAAATATAAACATCACTACAAATATCGTAAAAGCCAAAAGGACAGAAGGTTCCACTTAGCCTCATTACACACATTTAACTCACTCACAGGAGGATATCAGTGCTACCAAGCTTGTAGAGTACAGCTACAATATAACAAAAGCAAAAGTAGCATGTGTGTGTGTTTGTATATAGAATACTGTACATTTGTAAAGTAGTATTACACTGCAGATGCAAAAGGACTTGCGAAAGAATTACAACAAATGATGAAATCTTTATCTATCTATCTATCTACTTATCTACCTACAATATCTATTTTTTATGAAACCATTGCAGCTAGTTTGTGTGTTTTTCCTAATTTCCTCGTATTAGAATTCCTCCTGGTTGATTATTCTGTAGATTTTCCATATAGATATCAAGCAGATTTCTGCTATTGGAAACTGTAAATCGATAAACTGCGCCTTCATTTGAATCTTAAAATGTTTGTTTGGTTGCTTGCTTGCTTGCTTATTTGTTTATGTCACACTTGATCAATGCATTCATATAAAATGTGTTTTGCACCTTCAGGATTAATCAATCCCAGCAGTCTACAACACTGAGAGCAGCAAAAGTGAAAAAAATACTGCAATTACAAATACAATAAACAGATTATTTATTGCACAATCATACAGGTTAAGACAGGATTTCCATTCTTTACCCCATGAACTATTGTTAGTGACTGATGAGGGGGTCAGGAGTATAGCAGAGCAGGGTAACACATCATCATATAGGAGTAGGCTACAGTTCTGGGGAAGTTCCATGTATTCAGGTGAAGATGTTAGAGACAGAAAGTGCACTTTATTTATTTATTGCTTAAGGGAAAAAAATCCCATTAAGTGTTCGGACTTTCTCTGCGTTGCATAATAGCACGTGAGTTTTGATGTGCACAGAGGTTCAGAGTCCCCTTGTAGGTTTATAATTAAACTATATAATATACAGTACAGTAATTTACCTACATACAGTATATAAAACCACGAAGTTTAATGACAGGTTCACTCAGTCACATAAGGCATAAGAGGAAGCGCGAGGACTTGCAGAAGTTAGTTCCTAGAAAGCAGGTCGCGAGCGTGTGGTGACCACAGCTTACCTGTGACAAGCGGCGCGAGCGTCACCGCCAGCAGCAGCGCCGCGCACCTGAGACCGAAGCGATCCATGCGCTGCTACAGTACATCCGCGAGACACACACACACGCACACACATGCACGCGCGGCTCCGCTAGCAACCCGGCTGCCTCGCCGTGGGCCACGCGCATCGCACGGCTTCCCTCATCCGCGGTTTGTTCACGCGACGGCGGCTCGCGCGCTACTGCACCCTCACTCGCTGGGAAATGAAAAACGGAGCGCGCGGATTAAAAAAAAAAAAGAAAAAAAAAAGCAGCGCAGGAAATGCCCCAGGGGGAGGTAATCCGCCCCGCCCCCGGCCCGCGCGGGGATATAAACCGATTAATTAGAGCGCGAGCCTACCAGCACACACGCGCACCTGGACTGTGTTTCTTTACCAAGGCAAAAAATAAAAGAAATAGTCATTGGGAGAGTCGATCCAGTGGTGGTGACACTACGTTCAGATCACAGACAACATTGCTCATTTCTGTTTGTTTGTTTGTTTGTTTGTTTTGTAAGCATGCCCTGATTCACGGTTCACATTCATTCATTCATTCATTCATCTTCTATACCGCTTAATCCTGTGTTCAGGGTCGCGGGGGACCTGGAGCCTATCCCAGGAGACTTCGGGCACTAGGCAGGGTACACCCTGGACAGGGTGCCAATCCATCGCAGGGCACACACACATACACACACTACGGGCAATTTAGGAACGCCAATTAGCCTAACCTGCATATCTTTGGATTGTGGGAGGAAACCGGAGTACCCGGAGGAAACCCACCAAGCACGGGGAGAACATGCAAACTCCATGCACACAGAGACGGGAATCGAGCCTGGCCGGGGAATCGAACCCAGACCCTGGAGGTGCAAGGCGACAGTGCTAACCACTACACCACCGAGCCGCCCGGTTCACATTCATAACCTATAATTGTCCCCGAAGTCGGTCCTGCAGTCCTCGGCTGATGCAGACAGATGTTCCCTGAGGACTTGTGACTTGAGTCGCTCGATAGTTCAGGACTGGAGTTTCCTACAGTCTACATGAGGAACGAACTGGACTCCATTTTAACTTTAAACACATCTCCTGTGATACTATACTTCCAGTCTCACACAGTATGACTGCAGATCAATCCCTGCTATCTGTTTCACCCAGATGAGGATGGGTTCCCTGTTGAGTCTGGTTCCTCTCAAGGTTTCCTCCTATTACCATCTCAGGGAGTTTTTCCTTGCCACTGTCACCCTCGGGCTTGTTCATCAGGGACTATCTGACCATTCTGATTCATACACATTCACATTCCATACAAACTTATAATGAGTTAGAATAATAATTCTTTTGATTCTTTTTAAAGCTGTTTTGTGACAATGTCAACTGTTAAAAGCGCTATACAAATAAAATCGTGTCAGACTCTAGTGTGAACACGCCTGTCCAATGAAACGGAACGCTTATGCAATCCGGGTTAAAACACTATATTTTTGCGATAATGCATTAATTTCAAACAATAGATACAATTTTATCAACAAAAAAAAAGATACTGTATATGTTTGGGCATTTATTTTGTTGGAGAGCATGCAGCTTGTCAGATGCATATGGATTATTACAGAAAAGGTGGAACACCTATAACCTAGAATTAACAATATAGCTTAAATTAAAACTTTATGAAACCACAAAAAAGCTTAATGTATTTTTTTATTTATACATTTAATAACTGGTGTTACTTCTCTTCCGTTTAACACCAATGATGTCACATTAATGACAATTTAGAGAAAAATCGTTTTACCACATTTAATGTTTAAAACCACATGATTTTCAACTAGTAACACTAACGATGGACCTAAAAGCGTGAATAAAACAATGACATTCCGAAATAAATGCATGAGTCAGAAACTATTTCAAACTGTCCAAATGTATTTCAAGATAAATGTTTTTTTGTGTAACAGTAACACCAATTATGTGTAACAGTAGCACCCCCATAGTTTGGGGTGAATGGTATTTATTTCATGTTATTAATTATAATCAATTATTGTTTCATGATTTTAGTGTTTCACTTATAAGATAAAAAAAAAAACTTTAGAGGGAAAGTATATGGTGCCACTTCGATGGATCATAGTGACAAGACATTTCCTTGAACATGGCCTTAAAAAAATGCTACAATAAATTATTGAACATTAGTCTGTAATGTTAAGTTAAATAATTTTAGCATCAGAAAAACGATTCACCATTTTTATACAATGACCTGTTTGTTAAGGTGCAGAAGAAGGAAGAAATCCAGATTCATTGCTTTGGCTGTTTTAGCAGATATTGCTTACACTGCTATGGAATCCCCATGAAGCATGTGAAAAAAAGCAAAAAAGTATTAATTCTGATCTGCCCATTCTCCTTCAAGTTGCATAGCCACCTATCAGATATGTATCCGATCTAGGACCACGTACAAAAGTGACCCGGATTTGAACTGAAAAACATCAAATGTGTGTGTCCAGACAGCCCAAAAAATCAGGTCTGTGCAGGCTGGTAATGTGAAGGATGCACAGTCGTGAGAATACAACAGGTTTAGACAACGAAACACATCAATCGTGTTGTTAGTCTTTTGGCTACAACCACCAAGGGCTCGCCACAGTGCACCATCCGAGCTGTACACAACTTTGCACAGGTTTCACACCGGATGCCCTTCCTGGTGCAGCCCTTTTATTTTCGTATGGCTTGGGAACAGTGATGCATCCAGTGGCTGGGATTTGAACCCAGCTTTTTTGGGGGGTGAGGGTGCATGCATTTGTCTGCGGTCCATGCATACCACTAATTGATTTATTATACATTATTATTTTCCTTTCTGATCGCAGGCCACAATCGCAGGCCACAAGGGCACCAGGGTTTGACATTAACTTTTTTGCTCACTGGCCAATGTGGTTAGTGGATTTCCGGAGTCACTCGCCATTCAGCCTTTTTACTAGCCACAATTTTGTTACCAAAAAATAGCAGTTTTTTTCTTCGCCATGATACGTTAATGTTTGTTATATCTAGATTTACTTATAAATGACAGCATACACTGTATCACTATAAAAACATGCAAACATGAACAGTATATTCTGCTTATTGAACTTAAATTCAAGCCTCTTACCACATGAAATTGAAAAATAATAGATTCAGTACAACTGAACTCATTCTGATATTAAAAATACAGCAACTCAGAACATTTATCATTTTAGTGTGTTGTGGACTATTATCAGGTATTATTATTCATTATGGATTATTATATCAGAATTCTGAGTTAGGACAATGGACTCTGGTCTATCTTGTAGTGTTGACTCTTTATAGTGTGAGGTAATTCAATCAATTGATGAATTTTCTATCATTCAACATGAAATCTAAATAGATTTTAATAGTGATTACTTTTTTATATATAATCAGTAAATAACCTGCGAAAGGGGCAAACATTCTCATCCTGTTGAGAAGCAATAGCCCTTTAAGGAAATGATGCACACACACCAAACAGGAAGTAAAAGTGTGTGTGCCAACATCAAACCCTGAAGGGCACATGTATCAATATACCAAGCAATACATTATGGAAATTGGAATATGAATTCATGGAATATGAATTTGGAAATGCCAATCAGCCTATAAAATGTCTTTGAACTGTGGGAGGAAACTGAAGTATCCAATGGAAACCCACAAGGCACAGGCAACTCTAAACACAGACCACTAACCTTAGTGGCAATCATTCTAATATGTACTGTAAGCCACCATGCATCCTCATTCATAATAAACATATACTATTTTATGTATGTATCAAAGAATATGTACAATAAAATTAATGGACCAAAATCTAGATGTGTGGTTAACTGTAAAACTCAATCAGCTTTAAAATAATTTAGATGTTTCCGTCTTTCATTTTAATCATGACTTTTGCATATTTTCTAAAATGAATACAAAGAATTAATAATGTGACATTGCAACTCAATAAACAATCTGAAGTCAAACAGAGGTTGAATGTTTCATTTTGAGTTAAGGGAAGTTCTGAAGTATAAACTCTGAGTTAAGGAGGCTTATTTTTTTTTGTATAATACCATCAAGTGTGGGAGAATATTTTTAACACACAACTTTGTTACTAGGCAGTATTGAGCTACAATGTGTTCAACATGAAGCGATTTCTTTGTTAAGGTGACAATAAATGTTTGCCACCATGTCGGACAAATACTTTTGTGCTCAAGCTTTGTATTTTTGCCATAGTGTTTCAAGGGAGGAATCCATTTCCAAGGGAGCACAATGTATTTTGTTTTGTCAAAAAATTTATATTGGCAATGTTGAACAAGTCAAAATGTTAGATTTTTAATGGGAAAGAATCTTATTCCTGTGATTATAGGAACCTCAAGAATAAGATGAGTTTACTTTCAGGACACTAAAAATGTTACATAGCTGCAGAATATTAACAATTTATTATTCACTTTTCTGTGGCTCCTCAATCTTGAGTTTGTTTGGGATATGAACTTGCAACAGCATCTACTGTCAAACAGAATATAAAAGAAATATTAATTATATTAAATATAAGAAATATTAATTATATTGAATTAAATATGTTCAATGACAATAAATAATATAGTTATATGATTGTATAAAAGCCTTGCTGGTGTGTTAATAAGATGGCTTCAGACATCGAGCTGTGCATTTAGGTTTTCAAATATGTCAGGTTGAATTATAGTCATCATTACGTTTATAACATGTACATTTGAACACTACCGGAATATGTAAATGACATCACAAAAATTATGAACTCTAAATAAGCATATTGTAATTTATTTATTTATTTATTTATTTGGGGGAGGGGGGTCATAATTATGTAACAACCAAAAACAACAATAAAAACACAATGTGTGTATCTATTTCTATACCCATGTGACACATTTTTTTTTTATTAGTTTTTGCTTTTGTCATGTTTGTATAGTTGATTTAAATTAAATTAATTTCAGTTAATCATTTTGCCTATGCTGTCTAAAACACTGAGTTTTTAGATCTACATATAGTAATCATATAGTAATTCTAAAAAAGGGGTTTTGACAGCATTTTGAATTGAGTTCTGTGTTGAAAGAGACATTAAATAGTATTGAGCAGATGCCAGATTTACACATACATAATTGTGTTTTGAAATACCTGCACTGCGTACTGGTTCCCTGGGCAGCTGAATGCACGTTGCTCCAACTTTGGCACAGTGTGTGACATGTATTTGGGGAGAATCAGGCCAAGGGTAGCACTAGTGTGTCAAAGACCAGCAGCCACACAACTCTAGGACAGGGCATTGCTGTATTCGCTTCTGCCTGCATAGTGCTGAACTCTGGTGATTAAAAAGCATTTTAAAAGCGAATCAAAAACAACAAAACCACAGGCTCCTGGGCTACATTTTTGAAAATGCGGATGTCTTTTAATTGCAATGAACTAGACCTATTAGTCCAATTTAATCTAAGGCAAAATCTTATTTTGGCTTTCTTATTTTAATGCATTTGCAGCAATGTTAAAAGCACTCCAGCTTTATACAAGTATACTCGCCATCATCTGCTTCACTAAGCTCAGTTTCTATCCAGACTGAAGGCTCCCAGGGTCTATTATGCTGAAACGCATTTCCAGGGGACCAGACGTATAACGCCTTGCGACTCAACAAAAAAAGATTTCCAAAATTAGTGAATGCATTTTGCTTCAATAAAGTTAGTTTATTAATTTAATCATAGATTCCAAATATACAAATTTTTGCTGTTGTTTTTGCTATACACTGAAGACATTTGTGGTTGAGATCATAACATAAATATGAGATGAAAGACCAAAAACTCATCCTTCATTTTTTAATTTTTACATGTCAATGTGTTAGACAACGTACAACATGGCAGCTTTGGTGGCAGACCAAGCTGGGAGGGGGGGGGGTGGTGGTCAAATCAATAAGAACCATTGCACAAGCATTGACTATAGCCAAGATAACAATTTGGAATGTCCTGAAAAAAAGAAAGAAAACACTGGAGTACTAGCAGCCAGACACGGAATAGTCAGCCAAGGAAAACAACGGAAGTTGATAACAGATTCACTGAGACCGCTGTGAACAAAAACCCAACAACAACAGTCAGGGACATCACCAAAGATGTCAACAGGGCAGGGGTGAAGTTATACCTGTCAATCAAATAAACTTAAATTCCAGAAATATAGCAATTTATACCACGAGATGCAAATCACAAATCAGGGGTAAGATATAGTATATAGTAGATACAGTATCTAAAAGGCAGATTGGGATTCGCAAAGAAATACAGAAATGTGCTTCAAAAGTTCTGGAACCAACATTGATTTTTATCCATGTTGGAGGTGATGTGATGGTTTGGGCTTGCATGGCTGATTCTGGAACACACTCACTAATCTTTATTGATGATAGAACTCATGATGACAGTAGCAGAATAAATTCAGAAGTCATCGACAGAAAGATTCTGTCCTACAATTTACTTAATGCAAGTTCAGCCTTTATTCATCACATCTACATTACCGCACAGTGCAATTCTTTATTCTTCACATATCCCAGCTTCTTGTTAGTTGGCTGAGATCAGAGCGCAGGGTCAGCCATCATACGGCCTTGGAGCAGTCCCCTCAAGAGCACAAGAGCGGACACCTGGCAGAGCTGGGGATCGAACCGCCGACCTTCCGATAAGTAACACACTGAGCCACCACTTCCCAAAATATTTAACTGTTTGTAAAATGTACCTTACAGCACAGTGATTTTTTTTTTCATATACCCCAGTTAGGAGCAGAATAGTGGCAACTTAGCAGAGCTAGGGGTCGAAACTCCAACCTTCCAATCAGTAACCCATAGCCTTAACCATTTGAGCCACTGTTGCCCTGCCTCGTCTGTGGAGAAACAATTATGTGGTAACAAAATGACCCAAATTGCGCAACAAAGGACTTCGTCAGGCAAAAACGTGGGAGATTTTATATTGTCAATGACCAGCCTTTCATCCAATTGAACAGATATATCATCTTTTGAAGAGGAGATAGACAGGAGAAACTGGAACGAAAAAGATGTTGCAGTATGATTGTGGAAAATCATCACAGAAGGAGAATGCAAAAGTCTGATGATGTCAGTGGGGCAGCAGCTTGTCACCATACGAGATGCAACTAAATACTAAGAGTTGTCTACTGTGCAAAAGTCTTGAACCCATCTCATTCATTCATTCAAAAGTACAAACATTTTATTGCAACAGGCTGCAAAGTGCCTAAAGATACAATTTAAAACTAGGTTGTTTATTTAATAACTTCTGCGGCAACCTCATTTCCCCTCTCGTCTGTCGTTGGTTTCAACCAATCAGCATCACCAGTATACTAATCACCGGCCTGATCATCTGTCAGCATCTGCATCCGTTTTTTACTGGTTCATACCTCAAGTTAGACGTTTTTCCTCATGCTTGAATATGTAGCAAAAAAAAAAATAAACAATGAAAGCCAAAGAAGTCCTTCAGGAAGCATGCAGCCTAGATGGAAAATACGAAAAGGTCTAACTCTTTTAAGCAAAATATGAATAATTAAGGTCTGACTCAAGATTTTTGCACAGTACTGTACTTTAAGACCATATTTTGATATTTTTTGCCCAACTAAAAGATGGATGGTCTGCCACAATTCTTTTTTAAATATTATGTCTACATGTCCATCAGGAAATGAAAGCTGATATATTTAAATATCCAAAGTAAGAGGGAATTTACTTGAAGGTTACAACAGACCTTGAAATACTTAAGAAGAAAAGTGTTTCCAAAAATCTGTTTAAAAAAATAATAATAATAAATTAGCTGAGAAGAGAAAGGCTGAATAACTGCTGCCAAAAACAGTCCAAAACATTGACTACTTAGTAGCGAAAAACAATTTCTCAGAAGCTATTCACACCTAAAAATATTTCTTCAGTGAAAATGAAGAAATGGTTCTCTGCAGTAAAAAACAGGCACAGGAGCTGTGTGTCCTAGTGCAACCATATATTCTGCCTCTGGTCAATAAAATAATCTTTGCTTTTTGATCATTGATTTTAATAATTAATAATACGCCTGTACATCTCAAAATTAACTTAATCCTCTATGCAATGGCTTTACCACTTCCCATACACAGCAAGTCACATTTAACAGATAAAACGTTATCGTGTCCGTCTCCTCTTTTTCCTCTCAGTACAAAAAGTTTTGATGATAAATTCATGCAAAGGAATGTTTGACATATTTGGCTGTATTTTTTTTTTTTTTTTACATGGAAAAACCTTAATTTTGCCAAAAAGCACAACTAATTTCAAACAGAGTGTATACATTTTTATCTCATATTTTGACACACTTAAGTTTGCATCAATAATATGGCTGGCGTAGTCAATGTGGAGTGTTCTATTATATTTGATTGTTTGTTCAGAAGGCATAAAAAGTTGCTTAAAATCTTGATCTATTAAGATCTATTTGTTAAAGTCACAAAAAAAAGACATGTTTTTCTACAATAAAAAACTGATTACATAAAATGACAATGCTACAATAATGGCATTAGAAAATAGACAGACCAAATAATGGCAGAAGTACTACACTTTCCCCCTAAAGAAATCCAAATTCTACAATTGTGGAACTCGGAAATGCCTCCAAAGCCACACACACACACACACACACACACACACACACACACCTACAGTTATCCACTTTCCCTGATAAACTAGTGTAATAACAGATGACATTTGCATATTGAATTCTGATTCATTCTTATTTTATGATCCAATAACACTAATCTATGATGCATTTAATACCAATTATGAGATTCGTAGCTCTGTGTTTCTTACAAGAATTAGGCAAAATGGTCCAAACAGGCAAACTGTTTTAGGATGGAATCTGCTAGTCAATACATCGTAATAATTGTTTAGGGTGAGATCTATACTGCCTTAATTACTACAGTAAAATCATATATTTAAATAGGAAATATTAACAACCCGACTTTAAAAAAACATTTTTTTTTTTTTTACTCAAGCTGTGTGGTCAGTGCACATATTTTAAATTATAAACAGTTTACAGGCATTGCCTAATATCTTTGTAGTTAAGAATTTTTTTATTTACTTTAGCATCTATAGTCCATAAAGCTTATGAAACAAACAAAAGGGAAATAGCTAAATGCTTAATAATACAAAAAAATATCAGTGACACAAACATCTCAGGCAAAACAGTAACAGAGTGGCTATTGTATGGTTCAAAAACTTAAATAAATTACAGCTCGAGTGACATGAAAGAAGGCAGAGATGCACTTTTTTTTTTTATCCTTATACTGTAAACGGCAGTGCAAAAGTAAACAAAAACAACAAAAAACAACTGTAACATAAAACTAAAAAGTTGCTTGTGTTATCTCTGTGGTTGATAATGGATAAGGATATGATGCTAGTGGAATATAAAATACAGCCTTTTTTTTTTTTGGCAAATTGTCATGTTTTCCTCTCCAAATTCTTCCGTAACAGTGCAAGTAAGGAATGCCAGTGACTGCCAGTGCAATTAATCAAAAAGAAGCACGGACAATATTGCTAAAAGAAAGACGTCTTTTCCAGACATTTCGAAAACTCAAAGCTGCGTTAGAAGTAAACTGGAGATCTAAAGCGACTTTCTCCTTTCCAGGTCTTGCTACAATAACAGTCTCTGTGAAAGCTAGGTCACATATATCTGCAGTCTTTTTAAATGCCCTCTGTGCCATCTTTGGATGCCAAAACGTGTCCCACTGTACGTTTTAAAATAAATACATTGTGCCTCAAAGAGAGCACTGTGTCCGTGAGGTCCCTTTATGTTTTTTTTTTTTAATTTCCTGGATCTCCAGACGAGTCATCCGCTGGAGTTTATAAAGGCCTTTAAGGATATTCCATATGAAAAGAGTTCAAATGTCCGCTTTGATTTTGTCCAAAGAGTTGTCGATTTTTGTCAAAGTCTTTTTGATGCGCAAAGCCGTGAGCCTCGCCGAAGGGTTC
The DNA here is from genome assembly GCA_030522415.1 of Channallabes apus. Classification (NCBI taxonomy): domain Eukaryota; kingdom Metazoa; phylum Chordata; class Actinopteri; order Siluriformes; family Clariidae; genus Channallabes; species Channallabes apus. The sequence goes on from CM060109.1 coordinate 44,434,811, forward strand.
TGGTACCAACACTCTTTCATGAGTTTGGCGATGGATGATAAAGTCTAAAAAAAAAAAAAAAAAAAAAAAACAGAGAAAGTATAAGAAATCTAATGATGAAGTGAATAAAGAATCATTTACAGCAAGCGGAGTGAGGCTGAAATAAGGTTTCCGCTGTAAATGCATCTGTAAATATTTCATTTAATGGCATGTACTTGCTGGTTATAGCTTTATTATGCAATTTAACATCTCTTAACATTAAGGCTTTTATCCAGAAACTGTAATATGCAACATAATGTTCAAAATGTTGATATAATATAAAAATGCATAGTTAATTATGGTTTTATTAATTTATTAATATGGTTTTATAATGTTCAAAACCCATGGTTAATTTTTATAAATGTATCAGGGTGACGTGAATCGTAAACATGATTAAGGTTATACATGTACGTCAATAAAACATGGATGTTCATAGGTACGACATACTGCTTTATGATTAGGACATTAAAATGAGGAATAACAATAAAGGACTCAAAAATGTTCAACATTTTAACTGATATTCACATTTATAAATATATACTTACAGAATCTGAGAACCATCTGTTGGGAATGTTGGGTCTTTGCTGGTCTATACACACCACCTTTTTCATGTCCTCGAAGCTGGGGTCACTAGGCACTACATCATGGAAGGGAGGTTTGTAGTCTTCTACAATACCTGCATAGTCAAATTAAATTAATTCATTCATTTAAGTTTACAAAAGTGAAAAGTTTATATTTTCATTTCCAATTATTACGTTTATGATGAACATTTCTAAAATAAGGAGTTGGGTAATAATCAAAGCTGAATTGGGATAAGTTGTCTAATCTGTGCGCTATGCAGGTGGATTATGCGATGGAAATGTGCCCTGGGTCAACCGTTACTGCTTAAAGACTATAAATAGAAAGGGAAAGCTACGCACAGGAGAGAAACCGGCATCCATTTCAGACGCTGCACTCAAACACTACTGATGGCACGACAGTCACATGACTGATCTACAATATGTCTTCAGGCTCAGTCATTAATAGCACTAGAAAATCATGCTGATACAGTACTCCCACATTCCCACCATCAGTCTCTGTGTCAGTCCACAGACATCCAACAGGGACATTTCTGATCAAGACTTGGAGTCCCTGCTTCTGCTGAGCAATCTGTACTTCAAGTGAGGTCCTAAAGACAAAATCTTCAATCCCAGAATACCACTGGTGAACACAAGTCCTCCAGCTTCATTTGAACATTAAAATTCAACTCAATGTTCATCCCTTGAAGTGCGTTCCGAACTCCTACTTAAGCATACTTTGCATTCTTAGCTTAGCATGACCTCCATAAATACTTTGATTAAATATCTCAGCGGAACATTTTAAGGTCGGTGCACATTTGACTAATTTTGCACAAACCATTCCGACGGTTTTATTTCTTTGTACAAACTATGGCCCAGAGATCAAAGAAATGTATTTAGCCAAAAAGTATTTTGTGGAACAGATTATCATCTTTAGAGAAAATATAATTGCCTGTTTAAGCCTATAAAAGGAGAAAATTGTAGCCTGTGATTTTTCACAATAAACATCATCCACCTGTTTTGGTTTGTCCCCACAGGGGAACTATAATTCACTAATGACTAGCTGAAAAATAAAAATTTACCAAAAATAATAGACTGCTTTTACTTTAGGAAAAAAAAAGTCGGGTTGCAGTCATCCAATGTTATCTATGATGGTAGTTGTTTAATTACGGAATAAATCCTGTCAGACTTGGTGATGGCAACTAGTCAAATAGCATTTACCAAATAGAGAATAAGTATATAATATAAATATTATATATAAAAATGTATAGTTAAGTTAATTATGGTTTTATTAGGAAAACGTTGTGTCAGAAATCCTGACAGGATATCAAATATTTAATATATATATATAAAATAATAATAATAAAAATTATAAACTCCTCAGAGTTAACGCCAGTCAGCAGGTACTGTGTGTGTGTGTGTGTGTGTGTGTGTGTGTGTGTGTGTGTGTGTATATATATATATATATATATATATATATATATACACACATACACACACACACACAGTACCTGCTGACTGGCGTTAACTCTGAGGATTATTTAGGAGTACGAGATAAATTTCTTGTCAGAAATTCAGTCAGCTTGTCACCTAGCTAGCATACAGTAGCATTAGCAACTGTGGAAATATAGGGTTTCAAGTAGGGCTGCAACAACTAATCGATAAAATCGATAATTATCGATAATGAAATTCGTTGTCAACGAATGCCGTTATCGATTAGTTGGGCTGCTCACGTTATTGAGGCGCGCGACCACAAGATGCACAAATACACACACCGATACACAGTCGCTCGCGCAATGGAGGTTACAGAAGCGTTTGCAGGAAAAAGCGCGCGCCCCAAGTCCTCCAAGGTATGGGAGCAATTTACATTAAACACCTCTTATCGGGCGTTAAAATCGAGCGTTTTTCTGCCGGTCGTAGTGTCCGGTGAGTGCTGATGAAGCACTGAGGGTTTTCTACACATAGGAGTCAGTGAGAGAGTTCACACACGTCACCAAAGCCCATGTGAACACACTCACCGGCTGCGCGGTTATACAGGGTAAAAAAAAAAAAAAAAAACGTTGCATGCAGCTTTTTCTTGGTGTTCAAATACCAAGCGCACGCAAGGAAAACACTTCTAGTGCGTTTTCTTCATGTTCATTTTACACTTCGGAGGACCGGATATATCCCATAATCCTACACGCTGTACAGAGGGGAAAAGGGCAAAATAAACAGAGTGAACCTAGTAGCGGCGAGTTTTTTTTCTCTCTCCCCACGTCGCCGTATAACGAGAATGTCTAGTATTTATTTTATTATTTTTTTTATTGAGACAAAAAAAAAGGATAAAATACACGGATCGAAATAATGTATAAACCGTGAAAAGGATGTAGTAGACACTTCAATTAAAAATATCATAATCTAGAAGTCGTCTTCTTATTATTAAGTTGAATTAATTTAAGAGAATTTAAAATTTAAGTCATTAACAACTGAATGTATTTTTGTTTTAAACTATATATATATATATATATATATATATATATATATATATATATATATATATATATATATATATATATATATATATATATATATATATATGTAGACACTGTAAACTTGCCATCTGCAATTATTGTTAAAAACAAAAATGTTGATTTACATAAAATAAGGTTTAAATGTCAAAATTAAAGATAATTTTTGTTGTTAAAGATAACTATGTGGCTAATGCATTTTTTAAAGTTTACTTTTATACATAATACCCTGATTTATGGTTTTATATAGTTAAGCAAAACATCAAATTAAAGTGTCTAGCTTTTATCCGATTTAATCGATATACATATAATGTATGTACAGTATGTATGCATACAGATGGCAAGTTGACAGTGTTTTATTTATATATATATATATATATATATATCAATATACAGTAACAGTCAACTTGCCATCTGCAATTATTGTTAAAAACAAAACAAATGTTGGTATGGTTTTATATATAATTATGAGCAAAACATCAAATGAAAGAAGCGCTTAGATTTACCCGATTAATCGAAACACTAATCGGCCAACTAATCGATTATCAAAATAATCGTTAGTTGCAGCCCTAGTTTCAAGTTAAAAATCCTGTCAGTTAAGCTTAAGTTTACTAGCTAAACAGGTTAAACATAAAATTACTGACAGATTACAGTGGTGTGAAAAACTATTTGCCCCCTCCTGATTTCTTATTCTTTTGCATGTTTGTCACACAAAATGTTTCTGATCATCAAACACATTTAACTATTAGTCAAAGATAACACAAGTAAACACAAAATGCAGTTTTTAAATGAGGGGTTTTATTATTTAGGCAGAAAAAAAATCCAAACCTACATGGCCCTGTGTGAAAAAGTAATTGCCCCCTGAACCTAATAACTGGTTGGGCCACCCTTAGCAGCAATAACTGCAATCAAGCGTTTGCGATAACTTGCAACGAGTCTTTTACAGCGCTCTGGAGGAATTTTGGCCCACTCATCTTTGCAGAATTGTTGTAATTCAGCTTTATTTGAGGGTTTTCTAGCATGAACCGCCTTTTTAAGGTCATGCCACAACATCTCAATAGGATTCAGGTCAGGACTTTGACTAGGCCACTCCAAAGTCTTCATTTTGTTTTTATTCAGCCATTCAGAGGTGAATTTGCTGGTGTGTTTTGGGTCATTGTCCTGCTGCAGCACCCAAGATCGCTTCAGCTTGAGTTGACGAACAGATGGCCGGACATTCTCCTTCAGGATTTTTTGGTAGACAGTAGAATTCATGGTTCCATCTATCACAGCAAGCCTTCCAGGTCCTGAAGCAGCAAAACAACCCCAGACCATCACACTACCACCACCATATTTTACTGTTGGTATGATGTTCTTTTTCTGAAATGCTGTGTTACTTTTACGCCAGATGTAACGGGACACGCACCTTCCAAAAAGTTCAACTTTTGTCTCGTCGGTCCACAAGGTATTTTCCCCAAAGTCTTGGCAATCATTGAGATGTTTTTAAGCAAAATTGAGACGAGCCTTAATGTTCTTTTTGCTTAAAAGTGGTTTGCGCCTTGGAAATCTGCCACGCAGGCCGTTTTTGCCCAGTCTCTTTCTTATGGTGGAGTCGTGAACACTGACCTTAATTGAGGCAAGTGAGGCCTGCAGTTCTTTAGATGTTGTCCTGGGGTCTTTTGTGGCCTCTCGGATGAGTCGTCTCTGCACTCTTGGGGTAATTTTGGTCGGCCGGCCACTCCTGGGAAGGTTCACCACTGTTCCATGTTTTTGCCATTTGTGGATAATGGCTCTCACTGTGGTTCGCTGGAGTCCCAAAGCTTTAGAAATGGCTTTATAACCTTTACCAGACTGATAGATCTCAATTACTTTTGTTCTCATTTGTTCCTGAATTTCTTTGGATCTTGGCATGATGTCTAGCTTTTGAGGTGCTTTTGGTCTACTTCTCTGTGTCAGGTAGCTCCTATTTAAGTGATTTCTTGATTGAAACAGGTGTGGCAGTAATCAGGCCTGGGGGTGACTACAGAAATTGAACTCAGGTGTGATAAACCACAGTTAAGTTATTTTTTAACAAGGGGGGCAATCACTTTTTCACACAGGGCCATGTAGATTTGGAGTTTTTTTCTCCCTTAATAACGTAAACCTTCATTTAAAAACTGCATTTTGTGTTCAGTTATGTTATCTTTGACTAATAGTTAACGGTTTTTGATGAGCAGAAACATTTAAGTGTGACAAACATGCAAAAGAATAAGAAATCAGGAAGGGGGCAAATAGTTTTTCACACCACTGTATATTAGGTCGGCTCATTTTTATCAACTGGCCGATGTTAAAATTGATGATTATTGCAATTAATGACATTTTAAAATTCCTGGCAGATTAACTCATGTCAAGTAATTAACTAGTGTTAACAGTATTCTCAACGGTCTCAACGTTTATGGTTATGAGATAAAAATCATGTCAGAAATCCAGGTTCCCGTACATGACTTGCCTTGTTGGCTAGTGTTAACTTTGCAGACTATGTTACTCATATTATGTGATTAAAGGGGGGAAAACGGGTACAATAAATACTGCTGTCAGACTTGCTCATCATAAACAATTGGGTACTTATACACCATATGGACAAATATATTTAGGCATGAGTTCCCACAGAAACACTCCATAATGTTGTGGACAGACCTTCAAGATGAGTGGAAGCTGTTATACTTCAGTATGGACTTGGTCCTCCTATGTATTTGGATACAATGTCATTGCAGGTTTGGCCAAATACTTTTGTCCATATTGTGTGTCCTATAGTTGCATTAAGATGATGACAGAAATGCTGATTTCTGTTTTGCTAAAATGGCTAAAGGCATGAACCAGAAACGATTTGCTCAAGCAGACAGAAGGGATCAGTGGAGGTAAAAACTGACTGACCGTTGCTGACTGTGCGTCTGGCGATTTCCCACAGCACGAGGCCGAAAGCCCAGATGTCCACTCGTTTGTACGACTCGAAGCAGTCCACCTGAATGGAGTCATCCAGCACCTCGGGGGCCATGTACCGTTTGGTGCCCACTTTAGGGTTGTTCCCCACATCCAGCTCATTTGATTCCTGGTAATGCATCACAGCCAGGCCTTAAATGTCAAAAAACAGATAAACATAATTTCCAGATTAACCTTTAAATACCATGCTGCATGATATTATAATATGCATGTTTATATGAAATTATTTCATAGTCATCCTGTATTTAAAACAATAGTCAGAGCTTTTGATGAGGAGAAAAAGAAAATCATCTTTGAAATAATACACATTGCCCCCTTGTGGACTCAACAATAACAATATCCAGAAATGGAATGGAAAAAATCCATAAACTACAATGAGCACTTTTAGAAAAACATTACATTAACTCAAGTCCACCCATAACACCCAATTTTCTAATTCTGTTTGTCCATGGGCAACAAAGGCAAAAATAAACCTGTCCTTATGCGTAATCCATCTCGTTTCTTTCACATGCTTGAAGGTGCTTACGAAAAAGTTGTTTACCAAAAAATTCTCAAAACCCTTCCATCCCAGCTCTGACCTCAGCAAAGCAAAGTTTCCCAGAATTCACAGCATGGTGTATACTTTAATGGATTTTTCATTAAGGCTTCCGCATGACGCTGGGCCGAATTTTTGGAGCCTAATGGCCACCCGGTGTTCTGCTGAGCTGGAAGAGCCTCAACATTATAGTGAGTATAGTTTTTTTTTTTTCTTTATAAGGGCAAAGTGCTCTTGGTTTGTAGAGATATAATGCGGGTTGCTATTATTAGCAGGTCAGAATGGCAAATTGTTCGTAATGAATTGAAAAAAAAAACACTTAACTAATGATAGTCAAAATGTGACCATGAAATTACAGAGTTTATCAAAGTTGCCTATTAAACATGACTATCTGACCATGTGCTTTTTCTTTCCTTGCACTGGAGTAAAGCTAAATTTTCTCAGATTAATGAAAGTTTGCTTTACCGTTTCCTATTTTGTCTTTTATTGCTTGTTCTAAAGTGTTTTTTTTAATGTATACAAAAAAAACCCAACACAAATAAAATGTATCATCATCATCATCATCATCATCTGTATTAGTATTATTATTATTAGCACCTAGTAGTAGTAGTAGTAGTAGTAATGAAAGACTCACTGCTTAATGAATAACAATGGCCAAACCCATTTCTGTCATTTAAATTTTTTGGTGTGAATTAGTTAGCCTCAGGCGTGTCCTTACCCAGGTCAGCGATGCAACACTGGCCGTTCTTATTCACTAAAATATTCTTGCTCTTTAGGTCTCTGTGAGCTATGGCTGGCTTGCCCTGTGTGCCGAAGATCTCCACATGCAGGTGCGCCAGGCCGCTGGCAATGGACAGCGCCATCCTCAGGCAGGCCGGGGTATCCAGTGTGCTCAGCTGCAGATAGTCATACAGCGAGCCCATCTCGTGGTAATGTGTGATCAGCCATAGCTGAGTGCTAGAGTTACGGGAGGTCATATCAGATGCAATAAAGCCTGTAAGATATGGATGAAGGAATAAAAACCAAAACAATTTAGATTACATTCACACTATGAACATGTGTATACCCCTTTAATCATCTTGTATTTAATCATAATATGGACAGAACAGATGGACATACCCAGGATGTTCTCATGCCTCAGCAGCACCGTGTTGTAAATCTCGGTCTCACGGAACCAAGACTTCTCATCTCGGGAGGAGAAGATTTTCACAGCTACGTTCTCACCCTGCCACTGACCTCTCCACACCTCTCCATAACGGCCTTTCCCTGAGAGACCACACACACACATTTGGAGATCATTACTATAAGTACTGCAGCCAGAAGGGATGTGCATTTCCTCCAGGGGAAACTTTTTATAGGAACTCAGGAACTTTAGCTGTATTTCCACTTGACAACCCATCGGGGACCGGACTTGTTCCTGGACCATAGTTCAAAATGTTTAGCTCCTGACACAAATTACCTTTATTCAAGTGACTTGAAGCCAGACTACACTGAATGACCAACTTTCTTATCTGCTGTATAAAAGCCTGCCTTTAGCCAACAACCTATTGCTGTTTTTAATAAACGACAGGTCAGGCTGGACACAAATTTCTGAATACAAAGTTAGCAAACTATAACTTTGTATAAAACAACTTATAAAACAGTCTGTTAAATCTTCAGATCAGTTTTGTTATACATTTAACAGCATGCAGTCTTTATCAGTAAAGCGCTCAGGCCTTCTTCTCTTTAACTAACCATGTCGGTGGACTTAAAAGGCATGTAGCATCACAGGCGTTTGGAGGAAGTCTGGCAAAAACAGGCTTTTTTTCTTTCTTTTTTTTTTTTTTTTTACAGATTAACACAAAGACTTTGATATTTACTGCCTCAGAGAATCAAACAGACACGGCGGATTAAACGCATTCATCTAATCAGTACCCACACACCCCACATCTGTCTTTCATTCTCGAAGGGAGGGGGGGGGGGGAAGCATTCTTAAAAATAAAAAAATAAAAAAATAAGCAGTGACAGAATTTCTAAAGATGGCAAACAACAGATGTGTGTGTGTCCTTGGGAAAAAAAACACAGATGCAAAAAAAAAAAAAAAAAAAAAAAAACGAGACATTTTCTAAGGAGAACAGGAGACGAATTAGATACACACCCACACACTCGTTCAGTGTAATCTGTCTGGCGACTGTTCTCTGTACCAGGAAAGGCAGTCCTGAACCGCTCCCTGATGTGCAAGAGTGGTCTAACAGATCCTGCACAGACAGAGAGAGAGAGAGAGAGAGAGAGAGACAGAGAGTTATAAATAATATTAATGCTGAGTCAGCTGAATGGTTAGACAGTCAGTCTGTAATGCAATAAGAATATGGCAGCCCTCTGGTGGACAATCAATAGAAGTGGACACTAGTTATAGGGTCAGAGCTTTAGTTTGTGTTTAGGGATGTAACGCATATTCTCACATTATAGACTTTTAGCCTTTGCTAATGCATTAGGAATATATATATATTTTTAAATACAGTAGCCAAGAAACGATGACCGTAAGATGACGTGCTTGACTGACGACGTAAACAACTGACCGTATTCTTTAATCCAGGGCTTCTTCTAAAAAGCTCATTGATAAGTAAGTTTAAATACAGTGTATGTGTGGATACATGAAAGTGAAAGCTTGTGTGCCTTATGGAAGGTTACACCCCAAAACATGAATGTACTCTGTGTAAGCAGGGGGTTCCCAAACAACTGCATTCAGGAATACGTTTAACTGTTAAAAATGTAAGATTGAATCAATGAATGAAAATAGTGTACGTTTTAAATTTCCCAAAAAATATCATTAATGCACCTTAAAGATTTTGCAAGGTATTTTAACTTTGAATTTATTGGTTACACGCACATGAAAAGAAAAACTAAGATTCTTTCTTTTGTGGCTGTCTGGTGAAATAAAAACAGGATTTACATAAATAAGAATTTACTTGAGTAGAAACAGAAAAAATAAGTATACTACTACTATTGTTACTATTATTATTTATTTATTTATTTATTTTAAATAACTAAATAGTATAGTTTATGTTGTGATTTCTACCAATATAAAGAAATCGATCTATAATAAATAAATAAGACACAGAGCCAGTGAGGTCCCTGAAACCCACAATGAGAACATTGGGTCAGAACATTAGAATGTCAGTATGTTAGGCAGAATATTTTTTAAAATGACAGAAGCTTTCTAAAATGATGAGAGTTTGTAAATATTTGCAAATATTCTCTTGAAATAGTGTCTTATTAGATTACATGTTCTGTAATTAATAGGAATTAATCAGGAATTAAAGTACTAATAGTACCCGAGATGCCTATATTAAATGTATAATTTTGTATTTAAAAAATTATCATTTTCATCATTTTGAAATTTCAAAAATTCATCATAAAACCATTTTTACTACAGTGCAAATACACTAAAGCCTCAATTGTTTAGGCCAGAACACAGCCAATCTGTTTTGCTGTTGGAAAAAATAAAAGAAATCTCACTGAGAGATTGACTTTCCACAATTAGAAGCCCGACTAGTGCCAGCACTTATCCCGTTTCTAATCCTCCTTCCAGACTCCGTTTAAACCCAGAGTGTCTCTTTCCCTGGCCTTGTTTGTAATGCAGAGTCCTAACAACACCAGATGGAGACATTGAGCAACCAAGCAGAACATGGACTTCTATCAGCATGACATGCTATTAAAAAAAAAAGAAGAAAAAAAAAAAAGAAAAAAAAGAGAGAGAGAGCGAGAGAGAGAGCATGAGGAGGGAATAAAGAGGATGTAATCCAAAGCAGCAACCAGAGATAAACACATCTGTCTGATGATGAGAATTTAGAGAGCAGGGGAATGCATGCGTGTGAGCACAAACTTAAACCCCTGCAGCTTTAAACATCGGTCTAGGCTTGGTAGTCCTGAGAGGGACGCTGGCTGTAGAAGCTCTGTGGCTGTATGGTGTGGGTTTTTTTTCCATTCTTTGATCCCAAGACAACCAAAGATGCTGCACATGTGTTTCTACATAGGCCTCTTCAACTGTTATTATTTAATACGATTTCTGGCCCTCTCTCCGAGCACTGGAAAGTACTTTTTAATTACGCTCAGGCCAACATTCAGCCGCCGCATAGTTCAGCCCTGGTTGCCAAGCGCTCCACGAGACTCCGTGAATACGACTTGAAAAAGATCCAAACTCCAGCAACTCAGCAAACACACCCGCAATGCTGTAGGAGACTGCTGGGGGAGTGGGCTAAATGCCCCGGCTCGCTCGACTGAGGGGGCGATTAATGAACCAGAGGAGAGATTTGCAGGAAAGGAGCTCTCAGTGAGGAGCACGGCTTGCTGGGGAAGATGTTATTTATTTAAATGACAGTTTTATCCCTCTCACTCGGTCCCTCATCCTATCCCAGTGTGAAATAATCTAGAAAGATGTTTAGTAATCCTCAAGAGATTTGGAGACAATTGACCAACGACAACATGCATCACCGACAACAGTGTTTAAATAAACCACGCAAGCCCACGTTTGACATGAAGCATTACTTTGAACACGAGTTACAATTGAACAATTGAAGGCAAATGCGCTGCAATATTAAGCATCAGAATAAGTCTCACCGCGAGTGTGCTTTCGCCGACGTTGGACGCGATGAGTCCGTCGATAGTGCCGTACTCGGCATCTCGGGCCGTCAGCCGCTCCATCTGGTTACGGTGGATCCGGCGGAAAATCAAGATGGACACCGTCGAAAGGATAATGAGAACAATGACTGGAGCCACGATCACGATGGCCAGCGTTGTTACGCTATAGTTAGGGCCCTCCACCACTGTGAGAGAGAAGGAGACACTATTAAGCATAACGGTATTTTGTTTTACAGATTCATTACCCTTAGAGACACTAAAAAGGCTTGAACACTTGTCGCAATTGAATCATCGTATATAGCAGAAAGGGTGCAGAGATGGAATTATTGACTCGGGTCAAGTAAGTTCAACTGCTCGTGAATTCTTTCTACTCATTTTTGACACAAAGAGACTTTTAACTTCATTTACCAAGGTGTGCTCGTCTCGGTTGCCTGAGGACACACACACACACACACACACACACACACACAAAAGCTGCAGTTAAGACTGGGTTTTTGCTGGGAGAGGCTATAATAATTAGGTATTTCGAAGCCCACACTGCACCCAAACTGCCTGGACCACACACACACACACACATACAAATACAGCTCTGTCCTGCTCCGAGGAACCCACACAGTGGAAGAGCAAACAGCCCTAACTTGAGGTGGTCCACAAACGGACAGTGGGCTGATCGAGCTAACAGGGGACAGAATCAAAGCACAGTTTGGGTTTGAGTTGGGGGTGAAATAGCTGAACAGAAGCCATGGAAAAACTGGAGCTTTGTGATGGTTTACGGAGAGTCAAACCAAGGCTAGAAGTAGGCTGAAAAAGGGGTTCGAAAGTTAGTCTCGGTGTGGGCCGAGTCAGAAAAGCACTTTGGATGGAAAAGAACAGGACCAGATTAGGACTGAAATGTTCACATGGGGTCGGAACCGGCAGGAAGTCCGATTGCAACAAAACAAACACTTATGAGAAGATTCATGAGATTCACTTTAATCCGCATGCACTTATTTAACCCCAGTACGTGCTACGATGCTTACATTCTAACCTAGTCTAATCGACGTACTATTTGATGAATGAACTTTTACATTTCGGTTTGTTGAAACAGATCAAAACACGTTAATAAAGCTCTCGCTCACTCATCGTCTATCCCGCTTTATCCTATATTCATTTTTAGAAATGCATATTTCTGAGATGGCGCTTTGGAATGTTAATTACAGCATAACTAACGACATTTTTAAAGAGGATCTTACCCAGCACTGCTGAGACAACGTGCTTTCGTATCTCACGTAACAGCATTTTGTCAGAACAGACTACAACAAATAAAGCAGAATTCTTAACTTAAGGGATGAACCAGTAAAAAACTGGTGCAGATGATCAGTCCGGTGATTAGTATACTGGTAATGCTGAATGCTGGGTGGTTTGTTCCCATTTCTTCATTTTAATCTACATAATGTAATTAATTACGTAAAGAAGGCAGCGTGGTGGTTTAGTGGTTACCACTTTAGGTCGCCTTGCACCTTCAAGATCAGGGTTCGATTCCTGGCCAGGTTCGAGTACCGTGTCCGTGTGCATGGAGTTTGCATGTTTTTCCTGTGCTTGGTGGGTTGGGATAATAATTGGCGTTCCCAAATTGCCTGTAGTATGTGAATGAGCGAGCGAGTGTATGTAGGTCTGTGTGTCCCAAGTCTCCTGGGATAGGTGTATAGACGATGAGTAAGTGATGACGGGTGTCTCTGGAAAAACTATTTCTACCTTCATACGCATCACCATGTTGAAAGGAAGAGCTACAGAGATCCAAGTCAGAGTCGGATGAGCGTTAGAAGTTGGTCGGAAGATCGTTTATGCTTCCGCGTTTCTACAAGCTCTTAAAACCAGACATGATGCTACAGAGTGGGTTGAATTGTTGAAGGTGGGCTGAGATGTTAAAACCGGTTAAACACAGGCTAAAGGTGGACCGAGTAAGGGCTTATGGTGCCCCTGAACCACAGAACACAGCCTGCAGCCTCACACAGCAGAACCTCCCACACGCTCCCGTGCGAGACTGCAGGAAAGAGGGCTGCACTCCAGACAAAGACGCCATTTTCTGCTCACTTGCACTCAAGACTCCGTTTATTCATAGAGTATGCAGGGATAAATCCAGCAGCCTGATTAAAATCGTGCTCTCTCTCCCTCACACACACACACGCGCATACTCATAAACACATGTATGCCGAATAAGACATGAACAGACAGGCACACACAACACATACACGCCTACAATTTGAGAAGACAACATAATTTGTCTCGCATAATTCCTCTTTTCATTCCTAGGAGTAGAATGAAGAGTCGAGACAAGAAAGAATTTTCTTCCATCCCGACAGATCTGATAAATCCTTCGTCTCCTGGGCTTTCTTGTGTGTGACAGTCATAAGCTGCATTTCAAAGGTCAAGAAACTGAAGATAAAAAAAGAAAAGAAAAAAAAAAAACTCCAGTAAAACCTGTTATCCTAAAGAGATCAGAGTACCGACAACCAAAGACGTCTGCTTGTTTGGACGTCATGCGCTCGTGTTCATACGGGTGTTTTATAACTGATCACGATCTAAAAGTTGTATAGAACTACGAAGAATAATTTAACATGACGTTTGCGTTGAGAGATGATTATTGAAAGGGTTGTATCATGTCTGTATGAATCGAGTTTTAAGAATATATTATATATCAGATATTAATATCACAGAGTGAGTAAAATGTGTTTAAAACTTTTCTTGTTTTTATTGATTCCCACATTTCATGCTCCTGGTTCAATAATGTGTGCTGGAATGTAGCATAAATTATAGCAGTTAAAACTAATTTCAGTGTTTAAATTTGCATAATTAGATATCAATTCTCATTTTCAACGTTTCACATCACAAACACTTTAATTTGTGTGAAGTCTGTTAAAACGTGCTTTCTACGCCGTTATGAAAAGTAGTACTATTTCTTGATATTAAATAACTGTTCTACAAAACCGATACTTTCTTTTAATATTTTTCCTAAACGTATGTACTCATCCTAACCGAAAGCGATATTAAATTTTACAATTTTGGTCACGTTTTTGCCGTCATTCCCAATCATGCATTAAAGGCACCTTTTCTTTACCAGTACAGAAAGTACCAGTACAGAAAGTACTTTACCAGTACTTCCGAAAGTACGTCTGTTAATGCTCTCGCTAAATTACCCCCGAGATAACTCAACTGCCTCTGTTTCTCCGAATGCTTTCGTGATTATGTAAATGATTCGCTGATGAGCCATGCCTTACAAGAGAACAACAAAGTTGGGGGAGGGGAATTTGTTATATGAGGTCACAATAGGGGGGAAATCGATTTGGCTTGTTGGAGCCTTGGCCAGTATAAAAAGAAGAAAATTTTGGAAGCACACAAAGAAAAAACTATTTTGTATAATATAATAAATCTTAAAGATAAATTGGGGAAGCATAGTGGCTTCGCACCTCCAGTGTCTGGGTTCAGTTGTAGAAACTGTCCCTGTGCTTATTGGGTTTCCTCCCGGTATTTCAGTTTCCTCCCACAGTCAAAAGACAGTTGTTGGTGTTCCCAACTTGCCCGGTTTGTGCGAGTGCGCATGTGTGTACCCCTGTCCGGATGTGCCCCAACTTGTTCCCAAAGTCTCCTGGGATAGGCTCGAGACCCCCCGCGACCCTATATATAGGATAAACAGTATAGAAAATCAATTCATTAATGAATAATGATAAAGGTTTGATAAAGACTTGTATGTAAGACAGTTAAGGATTTCAGTTCACGATAAAACATTTGATTAGAAAATCAACAGTTTTCATTTAATGCAAATCCAAGACTCGTTCGATGGAAAAATCCATTCGATCTACCGCTAGCACAAATTTCACAGGCTCCTGGAAGGCAGGCAGGCAGGCAGGCATCGTGACTCATTTCCTTCATGTTTCCACAAGGACAAAAGCGGAAGCAGCCAATTGCTGAAGCGAAAAACTGCTGTCCAGTAGCTTCCCTTTCACAGCCGGACTGTTTTTATTGTGCCACAGTAAAGCTGAAACATGTACGAGTCTGAAAAGACCGAATTCAGAGGAGTGATAATGGTAGATAATTTCATGTCCTGCTGTGCTGAGCGGACTCCTGGCTTTCTGAGCCTCAACTAAACGAAGCCCAGTGCAGTACAGGCTTCTGATCGGGCAACCGGGATCGGATAGTCGCCGCTTGAATCTCAGCTCACATTGGAGCTCATGCGAGAGGAGAGAGTAGAGGTGCAGGGCATTCGGGGCCTGTAATCCAGGATTTTTGCAGAATCACGCCCCAGCACCTGCTGCACCGCTCCTGCTCCTCGATGAGGACGCCAGGCTCTAATATAACAACAAAAGGGTTTTACTGACCGTGCCTTTGTCCTGAGTGGCGCTAATAAAAAGAGCAGCGTGTGTGTGAAGGTTAGAGGAGACACGCGGTGCATGCTTACAAGAATTAAAATGATGCCGTTTGTTTGAAAGTGTAATAAGAGCACAATCACATGTTCTCATCGTTGTCTAATCATCATCTATACCGACTATATCCTGTATACAGAGCCGCGGGGGGGGGGGGGGGGGGGGGGGGGGTGCTGGAGGCTGAAAGGGGAAAAGGTGGGGTACACCCTGGACGGGAGGACAATCGCTCGCAATACACACACATACACACTTACTTCCACATTATGGGAACACCGGTTACCCTAATCTGCATATCTCTGGACCATGGGAGGAAATCGGAGCACCTGGAGGTTTTCCTCCATTCTCAGCATTAAATGCTTTACAAATTCAGATTTATTTATATAGCGCTTTTAACAATAGTCATTGTCGCAAAGCAGCTTTACAGAATCAAAGGAAATTCGGGAAATGAGTTTGAAATCTGTATAAATCAAAATGATTAGATTGTCCGAGGGCGACGGTGGCATGGGAAACCTTCCTGAGAAGGCGATAAGAAAAACCCTTGGGACGACCCAGACTGGATAGGGAGTCTGTCTATGATATAAAATGGTTGTTTCTTATGGAAATCATGGACATCCCTGTACATGGTACAGTATGCATTGTTCGGCATGTGCGAGGATGTCCATGTGGTCTGGAAAAGCAATCGTTCACTTTGCATGAAGCCACCTGCCATCTGTTTACCTCTGATAGGCAGAGCCACGCTGAGGTTCATATTACACAGGTGAGCCTGGCAGCACTCGACGATCTGGTCAGGTGAGGGCGGGGTTTTGCAGGTCATGCGACCCTGCTCGTACACGGTGAAGCAGCCCTTTTGATGTACGAGCACTCCGTCGCTCACGGTCAAAGACGAGAAACACTGCTGCCCCCTACATCGCCCACCGCTCACACAGGAACGGCCCTCACACACACATTCGTGCTCTTTCGGAAGCAGTTTCATCTCGGTGTCTGTTTAAAAGGAGGATCAGAAAAAAAAAACAAGAAAAAAAAAAACACAGATGTGCAGGTTAGCAAAGAATACACGTGAATTTACATTAAAATCTGACCTGTTACTTGCTCGATTCTGAAGCCGTTGATTCTTTCGATATAACAAGATATATAGTACTTGATATATTGTAGTGATTGAGTCAGTGAACGAAACTTTAGGATAGGAAAAGCAACTCCTCATTGTTGATTATTTTCCTAGAACAGCACACCTCAAAGTGCAGTGATGACTGATTTCCAAATGAACTGAATCAGTAAAGCTTGCACTACTTACCTCTATTAGGAGGCTCCACTGTAATGTTGGCGTTACACAGGTGTCCTGTGCAACAGCTAATGATGCTATCTGGTGAGTTGGGTGTGTCGCAGTTAGCCCCACCCTTCTGAGAAGCAGAGAAACAGGCTTTACGGTGCTGCAGGATTCCGTTAGTGACGGTGACGGAGGAGAAACACTGCTCTCCTACGCAAAAGCCTTCACTCGTACACTCCGCTCCCTCACATTTACATACATGCTGCTTGGAGTCTTTATCTGGGGAAAAACACACACACACACACACACACACACACACACACACACACACACACACACACAAAGTAGTTTAGTAGATAAATTAATCTTCATCTGTATATGCTGGGTCAGATTAGATAATCCCTTTGGTTATATGGTGGTATCTTGTTGTGCATAATCTGTTCCTGTTTAGTTAATCCCATTCTATAAATTCTGGGTAGATTAGTTAATCCTGGTGTGTATACCTGCCTGCTACTCTATATACATTAAATCTGGTGTATATGCTGGTCTATATTAGATAATTCCTTTATTGTACAAAATGGTATCCTGTTGTAAAGCAGTTTAGTCCAGTTTAGTTAATCCCATTGTATAAATCCTGGGATAGATTAGTTAATAGTGGTGTGTATATGCCAATCTATATTTGTTCATCCTGGTGCGTATATTCTGGTATTTTAGTTAATCCTGTTGTTCTGGTCTAGATTAGTTAATCCTGTTGTTCTGGTCTAGATTAGTTAATCCTGTTGTTCTGGTCTAGATTAGTTAATCCTGTTGTTCTGGTCTAGATTAGTTAATCCTGTTGTTCTGGTCTAGATTAGTTAATCCTGGTGTGTACATGATTGTGTATCTTAATTAATACTGGTATATATATATATATATATATATATATATATATATATATATATATATATATATATATATATATATATATATATGTATGATGGTCTAGATTAGATAATCCCTCAGTTTATATGATGGTAGTCTGTTGTGTATATTCTAGTCCAGTTTAGTTAATCCTGTTATATAAATTCTGGGCTAGATTAGTTAATCCGGGTGTGAATATGCTGTTCTAGATTGTATAATCCCTTGTGTATATTCCTGTCTAAATTAATGTATACATGCTGGTGTAGTTTAGTTAACCCTGATGTATATACGCTGGTCTATAGTCGTTAATCCTGGTTTATATATGCTGGTCTAGATTAGATAATCCCTTGGGGTATATGATGGTATCCTGTTGTGTATAATCTGGTCTAGTTAAGTTAAACCCATTGTGTATATTCTGGGTTAGATTAGTTAATCCTGGCATGAACATGATGTTATATCTTAGGCAATCCTGGTTTGTTATATGCTGGTCTACATTAGTCAATACAGGTTCGTCTATCTTGGTCCAGACTACTTTATAATGGCTGGTATATAAAAGCCTAGTTGCATTTATGTTAGTCTAGATTATTTGATATTTTGCAGTAGCCTAAAGCAATTTCATGTACTAAGTTGGTTAAGGTGCGTTAATTTTGGCATTTTATTTTATTTGTTTTTAAAGGAAATCAATAAAACGTAACTTCATTTAGCTTCCACATCCCTGGTGTAACTGCACCCAACATCAAGGGTTCTTTGTATCTTGATGAAAATCAGGAGACCCACCTGAGCTTGGCATCTCCACAGTCAGGTTGCTGTTGCACAGTGTTCCCTGGCAGCACTGCACCATGACGCCAGACTCCAGTAGGGAGCTTCCGCACTGTACCGCCTCTTCCTCTCTACCCACAATGCAACCCTTCTGTCGCAGGGCCGTCCCGTTCCGGATGGAGACAGAAGAGAAGCACTGCTGGCCAAGGCAGCGGCCGTTGCCGCTGCTGCATGACTGCCCCTCGCACACACACTCAAAGTCATTCCCCATAGCTTTATCTATGCGGGACACACACATAAGCACACAAGAGGTGAGCGAATCATTCTTCCTCCCTCTTTTATCTGCAGTACCGCGATGCGGAGAGCCGGCAATGTCAAACACTACTTCAGAGGTTACTAAAGTATGCTATGCAAAGCAGCAGTGAAATTCAAGAGGGAAAGTCGAAAGAAGGACACAGAGTTTGGGATTCATTACACATGTCTTTGCACATCAGTTCCATCGTGGATTGGTTCATACATTATACGTAGAAGGAGAGTGGGAAAGAATTAAAGTATTAAATGCTCAGTCATCATCCTAACTTGGAAAGGCAATCAGTGAAGCCACACACACACAAACACGTGCACACACAGCGAGAGCGTCCTTGAGCAAAGGAGGATGCTAACTAACTGTCTCACTCACTCATCCACTCTCTCAAATGCACACGTCTGTCAATGGCCCTTCGGAGATTCGCTATACTCCTGCATTCGAGGTTCTGACTAGAGAGCAACCGTGCAACTTTTACCTTCCACACTTGCAGCTGGTAAAACCGTCAAGACCACAAGCAGCAGGATCATGATGCCATCGACCATCGCAGACCTGGAAACATAGGCAAAGGAAGATGTGTCATAAATTAAAAAAAACAAAAAAAAAAAACGAATGTGCCGCATATAAGCAGATTTCACCTTCTGTTTCTTTAAAACTGCAAACTCATATTCATCCGAGTTGGAGTAACGAAACTGCGTAGTTGCAAAAGAAAAAAAAAAAGAAGGAGAAAAAAAAAAAAACACCCCCCACACATGCAGACAGACGGAGACACCCTCCTACATCTTGCCAGAAAAAAGGAGATGCAATTCAAAGACCAGAGAGCAGAGTGTGGAAGAGGAGGAAGAGAGATAGCTATAAAGTAAGTGCCAGAAAAGGGAAGAAGTAGGCAGGCAAAGAGAGAGAGAGAGAAAGAAAGAGAGGGGGAACACGAGATTAGTGGAGCGAGAGGTCAGGATTCCTCCACAACCGCGCACCAATGGTTAGATGTTTATAAGCAGATCTTTCCTCCAGCCGAATGACTTCATCCGAGTCCAGATTGCCGATAAATTGTTTATACTCACAAAGGTCTTAGTTAACATGAAAGTCATTGGGTATTTAAGGGCACGTCAGGGGCGTGAGCTTGCTACACCTATCGGATGTTTGTGAGGCCTGTCAGGGTGGAACAGGTACGTCTTTGTTCAGAATGTTGGCTGAGGTCTCCATAGTCTTGCTTGTGTTTTTAACAAATTTGAAATTATGCCGGTCTCAGCAAGACGTCCTCGAGTCCGAATTACATCATCGTAAGCAAGAAAACTTCGGGTTAGAAATGATGGATTGATGCTCATGCGACTTATATAGTCCTTTTTACCGTCACCATGATATATATGATGTATACGCCAAGACGTCAATCAGTAAGCTCAACGTAACCAAGAAACCTGATTATTATTGTAAAAATTATGATCATCCATACAATTAAATTCTACGGTCTATCGTAACTGAGAAAACCAGCTTCATCGATGGCATCCATGGTAGTATTCATCATTTTCTCAATATACCAGGGGTTTCGATGGGACTGCCTGCTTCACATCTGAAACGCTGGCCTCCCAGGAATTCCTTTAACGGATCAAACATGTGGAAATCACTTGGAGGGAGGTCAGGACTGTACAGGAAATGTGGCGATAACTCCCAGCCGAGGTCCTATGATGTGCACGTGGTGAAAGATCGTGTGTACAGTTCCCACAGACAGACGCGACACCATTTTACGTTCAACAAGAAGTGGCGCATATAGCTCGACCAACTCGAGTAGATCAGATTTATAACAACAGGTCTGATGCTTTTCGGTATATTATAACTGCGATGCAAAAAAATTAAGTCTTTCAACTAAGAAGTGGAGCAGCTAAGGTGGAGTGTATATTTTGGATTGCATGGCAATCCTTTAAACGAGTGGTGTTTGAAACTGCACAATTATTACAGTATCATCATAAACCACACCCTTAATATGAATGAGAAGAAGAAAAAAAAAATATATATATATATATATGCGAGCATGGGGTTTCATGCTCTGTGGGACGCGAGCTCTTTTCCAGCTGGGCACGGAATCAACGGCAACTTTAAAATCCTGAACTAAAGTGGGTCTCATGCCTTTCTGTCGTCCTGGCAACAAGGCACTGAGTGGCAAGCAGTGGGAAGACTGGAGTGCTACGATTGGCTAACGTGGAGCGAGAGAGAGAGACGACAGAGAGGGAGACAGATAGACAGAGGAGGGGAGGCTGCCTGGCAGATAGAGTGGAAAAGCCAGACGTGAGAGGAGGAGGAAGAGGAGGAAGAGGAGGAGGAGGTGGTGGAGGAGAGAGGGATAGACGCACAGCAGGACGGATGAGCGCAGAATTCAAGAGTGATTCAGAACCAGGATCCCTAAAATCAGCCCACTCACACGCATGCCTTGCCGACTTCATTTCAGTCATTTAGCCCGTACACACACACACACACACACACACACACACACACGCAGCTGAGTTTATAAAAGCCCACTCAAAATCTACTATCATCATCGTTGTTCTTGCAACATGATAAAACGCTAGCAGCTAAGAGCTCCCTCGTGACCTGTTTATTCCACACAAATCACTTATCTAGCTTATGTGTGTGGATTTGCGTGTGTGTCTAAACGAGACAGAGAGAGACGGAGAGACCGAGAGAGACAGAGAGAGAACAAGCGAGAGAGCTTTTGTGGCTGGCTGGATGCTCCCAGACATAAAAAATTAAGTGTGTCCTGTTAATGTTAGCCTGGCAGCATTGTGGATGCCCAGAGACCACATTTTGCTCACTTAATCAGGCCACACGTACACACAGACACAAGCACACAGTCGGTGACCGTTAGCAGCGGGAGCAGGGGCAAACCGAGGGGGTTAAGCGAGGTGAATGAAGGGGTAGTGGGGCAGACCGCGAGCAAAACGGGAATTCGCAGAAATAGCACTATGTAAGGAAAGGGGGCATTTTCTGCTTTCAATTATGAGAATGAATACAGCTGGGGATTTCACTCAATTATCCCAAGAACTGTTAAAGGAAAACGGCAGGCAGTATATTGAGTGACCTGAATTTCCCTGTGCACACTGACCTACGACGGCACATTACGTCGCCGTTTAATGCCCATCTCGAAATCCGCACATTCTTATTCTATTATTCCTTCACACTCATTCTGCATTGTCTCTGAACTAGTGCGACACTTCCACATTCATATGCTACAGCACATGCCGATTTATTTCCAGCATGCCAATGGCGCAGCTATGGCTAAGACAGATAGCTAGCTTGATGTTCAACTACTGCTAAGATAGTCCATCAGTCTATAAGATGCTCTTTTTCTTTTAATGATGTATACTGATCAGCCCATAACATTTTGACCACCCTCCTAATATTCAGTAGGTCCCCCCCCCCCCCCCCATTGCCACCAAAGTTGTTCCGACACCTTTCCGTTGGAACCAGCATTAAGCTTTTACTCAATTTGAGCTACAGTAACTCTTCTATTAGCTTTGGCCACCCGTGACAAAGTCGCCAGTTCACTGCAGCCTGAGAACATCCCACAAAACCTGCTGTGATCCTGTCGTCTAGCCATCACTATTTGGTTCATGTCACTCATCCAGTAGCTACAGTTACCATATATTAGTAGCTTGTAGATACCTTTTTCCTAAAGTTGGTGTGTTGGAAGCAGAAGACAATGGGCAAGCAGTGGGCAAGGCTGGGATTGACTTTGACAAAGGCCAAATTGTGATGTGATGGCTAAAGGACTGGGTCAGAGCAACTCCAGAACTGCAGCTCATGTGGGATGTTCCGGGTAAGCAGTGGTCAGGACCTACCAAAAGTGGTCCTAAGAAGGAAAACCGGTGAACTGGTGACATGGGTGGCCAAGGCTGGCCCGTGTAGTCCAATCCAATAGAAGAGCTACTGTAGATCAAAGAGATGAAAAGGTTAATGCTGGTCGTGACAGAAAGGTGTTTCACTGTTGTGGTGGCAAAAAAAAGGATCTACTTAATATTAGGTCATAATGTTATGGCTAAAGGTTGCTAGATATTTAGCTATGCTATGGAGCCATGTTTCTTTAGATTAACATATGTCATTGTTGAAGTTACTATAGGTAGTATTTGCTAATTAGCAAGCTTAATAAACAACTTTTATAAGACATTACTTTTCCGATATGCAGTACTAGAACATTAAAAGAGACCTTTTTAAATCACATTTAACCCTGTACACACAATTCTTTCAACCATGCGAGGGATTTCAGCCATTATTACGTTATCTTTGATGTCAGTGTCTTAATATTCCACAGTGAAAGAGCTACGGTAGCTAGACATGACACACTATTTCGCTATTTATGCTTATCTAGCCAGCTAGTGTATTTTAGGTCGTGACTCACTAGCTGGTTATTCATGCTTAGCTAACACACTCCAATGACACCCCAATGTTGCTGCTTCTCTTTAATAGAAGGAAAACTCACACAACTACTTTAACTGAACAGTGTACCAACTTGTTTTGTTTAAAGGTTACTTTACAATTGATTTCAACTTGTCAGTTAACGGAGATGTGCATTTGAAAGTGCCTGGTCTACATGTTATCCACCATCCTGCCTGACTGTGAACACTTTAAATGTTATAGGTAAACCATTGTGGTTTATTAAAACTGCACTCTAGTACCATTATGGAATCCTCAGATTTATCCTGCAAGCATCAAGGTGCTTCATGTAACCTTTGGAATTTAAGGCAGCTGCGGTGAGTTTATGGACATTTTTACACATATCGCACTGTCGCAGTGTCAAAATAAAAAAATCTAAAAATAATAATAATAATATTATAAAGTATAATAAAGTCCAGAAACAGTAATGAACACAGTAAAAAGATTTATTGTGACGAAGGACCCTTTAGGTTGAATTTCTGCAGTTTTATAGGGAAAACAGCTCCTAGGTTTTTAAGTTTTACTCAGCATCCTGCAAAACCACCCACAGCTCTTCTGAGGATTTTGATCTTTTCCAATCTGATCACTCATACACATTTTCTCACATTTCATACACATTTCCTTAATTTTCTTTTGATTCTGTAAAGCTGAACCCAGCAACTCTCATTTTGTTTATTGTCTAAAAATAATTTGCTTATATAATAACCTGCTTTCTGCTTTTTTTCTTTTTTTCTCAAGTATTTTCTGTAAGATTAAATTTCATGTTTAATTTCATAGATACACACACAGAAATATGAAATAAAAAGTGCAAACTAAACTCTAGCCAGGGCATATAGGAAAATACATGAGCAATACATAAAATAATATACATTTATATAAATGACTACTTTTTAAAATTTTTTGTACCTAGTTTGCTTTTCTCCATTGACACGACTATTCTGAATGTTGCTTTTCTGCAGTGCTACAGCTTTGTGTGTCAGCTCAGCATGCACCTACAAAGAAATACTGCCTACAACCTATAATATACGTAGCGTGTCTGGTTCACTTCCTGGAGTTGGGTTAAATCAAACTGCTGTCTGACTGCAATGAAACCACACTAGCTTCGGAAGCAGACCCGTGACCACCGCTATTGCTTGTTCCCGTCTGTAACCTTGTTTCGTGAGACTGCTCTGCTCTCACCTGCACGAACGAACCGAGAAGGTAAAGACACCAGATTGAAATAAATCCAAATTCTGCATATGCGATACTTCTCTTATTCTGGAATGCTCATTTATAAAAGGTACAAGTTAAATCGATTTCTACATAGTAGAAGCCTAGACCTGTAGTAAGCAAGGTTTAGAAACTGCAGAATCACCTCGAGCACTGAATTTATTTTTTGATTCTAAACACCCGGACACGTTTGCAGCACACATCCCTGGAGGGTCGGCTGATATTTTCAGCAAAGACGAAAAAGCAGTGAGCTAAGTGAAGGTGAGGCAGAAATACAGAAATAAATGCAACACCAAACTACATCAGCTAAAATCTTTACATTTAGAGCACTGCTTTATTCTAAAAACTAAACCATGGGAATTGCATTCTCTTCTCATTATTCCTTTTACCGCCCCTAATCAACAGCAATAACCACATGTACGGAAATATAGTTCTGGACTAAATCATACCTGAACTACCACGCACCTCTATAACAAACAAAAAAAAAACCCAGCTGAAGTTCTTGCTTCTGCTATAGTCATCAGTTCAAACATAGTTTGAACTGGCTCACCTCCCACCCAGCTTTCACGGTTCAGCTGTAATTAAAGCTTTTCTTTCAGTCTCTCTTTATTCAGGAGATAAAATGTGCCATGCCTTTGCAGGTGGCTGCTTATTCGGTCTAATTAAAACCATTACCGGCATTATGTACCCAAATCCTGGCACAGACAGAACTGACATTACTGACACGTGGCACCTCGTGGGGGGAAAAAAATAATAATAATAAAATTGCAGTAAACCTCCTACTTGCAGCCGGGAACAGACATCTCATCTGGACGTAGCATTATGAATACAAACTAAAAAGAAAATGTGAATAAATCTAACTGATAAGGCGAATAAAACTCGCCCCTGGTATTAGAGCCGTAAAGGATTTTGGACAAATGATGCCTAAATTAAAAAGGGACAAAAAGCCAAAGATGTGTTCTTGGAGTTCTCACCCTCTTTCACTTCTCTCATCAATCTCTCTAATTCACTTCCTTTTTTTTCCTCAGCGTGTGCTTCCCTCTCATTTTCTCCATCTCGTTTCTCAATTCTCAAAATCTCCCTCACCATTTTTCTAATCCGCTTCACCTTGTTTCGCCTCCTCCTCTTCTTTTTCTCCCTCTGCCTACCTTGTATGTTCCCGTCCTTTTTTTTCCCTTCTTTTTTCAAGCTCCTTCTTTTTCCAGCCCACCCTCAGTCAGATCAGGTCAGTCAGCTCTGTTCTCCTACACCTCCTTATCCTGGATCTGATATCAGTGTCTTGCAGTCAGTCAGCCCACAGGGGAACGGCGACTAGATGAGAGGCGCGATCAAACCCAGACAGTTCAGTAAAGAACACGCGCTCTGTCGCTCTGGAGAAAGAAAGAGGCGCTGCACTCGAGGGGTCAAACGGGGCCAAAACTTGCCAGACGCTTAGGGCTCAAGTAAGATCTAAGCAGAGTTTTTCACAACCTGAAAGAATCTAGAGAAGTTCATACACTGCTCAGCGCCATCTTGTGTAGACTATCAACAACCATGTCAATTATCATCAGGAAGTAGAAAGAATAAAGTACACGACTAATTAGCTAGAACAGATCTTGCGAAATATGCTTGCTTGAATTTTTTCTTTCTGTGACTCGTTGTAGCACATGTACAAGTATGTAGCTCTCGCCAGTGCCAGACTATTAAGGATTCTTCGATTGTCCCCTTATATGATCCCCATCAGTTCCAAGTGTAGCCATTTTACGAGGCTAATTATCTTTAATAGTGCAATGACCCCTCAGAGAACCCTTCAAGGGACAATTTTCTAAGAGCGTAGGACGTAACGAGGACCTTTAGCTACATTTTATGCGTCTGATCGATTACGTGTATTAACAAGAAAATAAATAGCAATGATGTGGAGTTTGTCCTACACACTTTTTCATTTAATACACACACTCTTAAGAGTTAAACATTACCCTAAAAAGGCTGAGGGCACCTGATTACCGCATGCACTCTTCAATAACCCTTTCCATAACCCATCGTACAGGTGAATAAGATGTCTAGCAAACTTGTAAATGCTTTAATGTATAGAGAGCCAGGGATCGAAAAATAAGCTTTTGGTCACAGAAGCAAAAAATTTAAATAAAAACTGCTTCCATTACTCAGATTTTTTCCATTGCATGGAAGGTGTTTTTGAAAATATTTTTTGCCAGCAGTTTTTATGGTGACGGTTCCACCCAACCCATTTCTGGCCCGTAGCTTTCTTTCAACTTTGTCTGGCTATTGCTGCCAGCTTTGTGCCCATTTTGAGTATTAGTATTTTCTTCACCTGATTTATTGTATTTATATGTTGCTAAGTTGTTGTTTTTTTTATTCATCATACTTTTTAAAAAATTTTATGTATTTGCACCTGAAAAATGTTGATTGCACCATGCTGATATGCTAAACATATCTCTGCTTTAAGATGATTGACTCAGGCTTGGCTTTGTCTTCAATATTTGACTACAAGGATCTGAGCATGCGTCTGGGACTGAATGTGGGATGCAAACAAACAGAAAGTGTTGGAACATCGACACAAGAATAGAAAGGAAATGCATTAAAAGGTTAAATTAGGGCTGCGATTATCACTCTGTAATTATTAATATTTAAAAGGTGATATCGGAATATTAAGTTCACCATTTGGTATTTAAACATTTATCTATAATCGTTTAAGATTCATAAATGATCACATAAACTGCAGACTTTTACAATTAAGTAATCGGACAGATCTGTCCTGCAATTATGCGATTAATTGCGCAGCATGTTTATTTTCAGTCAATTTCAGTCGCACGATATATACCGGGCCATGAATCTTAGCTTTTCAGCATTTTGTGGCGCTCCAGCTCAGACTGTTGGTATTCCTGTACAGTACTAGTTCATTCATTCATCTTCTATACCGCTTAATTCATTCATTCACCGCTTAATTCATTCATTCATCTTCTATACCGTGTTCAGGGTCGCGGGGGACCTGGAGCCTATCCCAGGAGACTTCGGGCACTAGGCGGGGTACACCCTGGACAGGGTGCCAATCCATCGCAGGGCACACACACATACACACCCAATCACACACTACGGGCAATTTAGGAATGCCAATTAGCCTAATCTGCATATCTTTGGACTGTTGGAGGAAACCGGAGTACCCGGAGGAAACCCACCAAGCACGGGGAGAACATGCAAACTCCATGCACACAGAGACGGGAATCGAGCCTGGCCGGGGAATCGAACCCAGACCCTGGAGGTGCAAGGCGACAGTGCTAACTACTACACCACCGCGCCGCCAGTACTAGTTCAAAGTTTGGATATAGTTTCCAATTCATAATTTTATTATTATTATTACTTGAAGAAATAAATGTCAGTCCATTTGGAAAACTGCAGGAACTTTGGATATACAGTAATTTCAAACACAGTCATAAACATCACATGCTTTGATGAAGCTGGCTTTAGTGAGGGACAACCAGGAAAGATTGACCAAGACATAACTTATCAGTACATCTCAAAATTAATTGTAGGAGATTATTTCATCATTTGGAGTTCACACAGTTACCCAACTAATGCATACTGAAGGATTCTTCAGTGTTTTATGAACCTCCAGGTCCAGTCCAATCACAGCGTGTGTTTGCTGCGAGTGGAGCGCAATATGAGCAATGCAACGACAGTAAAACTGTCTTTCATCATTATATAAATGTAAACCATCTTTACAGTCACAACAAAAAACATGTCAAGACTAATGAAAACACATACGATGATACAGCACTTAACGTCACCTCTAACTACTTACAAACGATTTAAATTGTACAATTAGAAGATTCGATTTCAGTGGCAGTTCCTGTTTGAGCGAACGGGTTCGTTCCGGTGAGTAGACGATGACAAATCTTTACTGTATTCACACGTCTGCAGAAGCATAAGTGAGTAATGATGCGTCAAGTTTGTGGCGGCACGGTGTCCTGAATTCTCAGCTTTAAAACCCATGCAACCCTAATGAGCAGAGGACTTCCAGTGCACTAAAGGACGAGTGCTAATTTAGCCACGGCGTTTGGGATTTATATATTTATATCCACTTCTTTATATACCACAACCTTTTTCTGTAGCAGTCCAGGTGGATCGGGATTGTGCTGTCGTTTATACTGAAATAAACACTTTGATGCCAACACACCTTGGAGATGCTGAGTCACTGAACATGCTCAAGGAAAAACAGACAGACAGACAAATGGGGGGGCGGAAGACAGAGACAGACAGCCAGGCAAATGGGGGGGCGGAAGACAGAGACAGACAGACAGCCAGGCAAATGGAGGTGGAAGACAGAGACAGACAGACAGCCAGGCAAATGGAGGTGGAAGACAGAGACAGACAGACAGCCAGGCAAATGGAGGTGGAAGACAGAGACAGACAGACAGCCAGGCAAATGGAGGTGGAAGACAGAGACAGACAGACAGCCAGGCAAATGGAGGTGGAAGACAGAGACAGACAGACAGCCAGGCAAATGGAGGTGGAAGACAGAGACAGACAGACAGACAGGCAAATGGAGGTGGAAGACAGAGACAGACAGACAGCCAGGCAAATGGAGGTGGAAGACAGAGACAGACAGCCAGGCAAATAGAGGTGGAAGACAGAGACAGACAGGCAAATGGAGGTGGAAGACAGAGACAGACAGGCAAATGGAGGGGGAAGACAGAGACAGACAGGCAAATGGAGGGGGGGACAGAGACAGACAGGCAAATGGGGGGGGGGACAGAGACAGACAGGCAAATGGGGGGGGGGGGACAGAGACAGACAGGCAAATGGAGGGGGGGGGGAAGATGACAGAGACAGACAGACAGGAAAATGGGGGGGAAGACAGAGACAGGCAGACAGACAGGCAAATGGAGGGGGAGAGACAGAGAAGACAGACAGGCAAATGCGGGGGAAGACAGAGACAGACAGATAGCCGGACAGCCAAATGGAGGGGGGGAGACAGAGAAGACAGACAGGCAAATGGGGGGAGAGACAGAGAAGACAGACAGGCAAATGGGGGGGGGAGACAGAGAAGACAGACAGGCAAATGGGGGGGACAGACAGACAGGCAAATGGGGGGGGGGGAGACAGACAGACAGGCAAATGGAGGGGGAAGACAGACAGGCAAATGGGGGTGGGGGGAGACAGAGACAGACAGACAGACAGGCAAATGGGGGTGGGGAAGACAGAGACAGACAGACAGGCAAATGGAGGGGGAGAGACAGAGAAGACAGACAGCCAAATGGGGGGAGAGACAGAGAAGACAGACAGGCAAATGGGGGGGGGGGAGACAGACAGGCAAATGGGGGTGGGGGGAGACAGAGACAGACAGACAGGCAAATGGGGGGGGGGAAGACGACAGAGACAGACAGACAGGCAAATGTGGGGGGGGAAGACGACAGAGACAGACAGACAGGCAAATGGGGGGGGGGAAACGACAGAGACAGACAGACAGGAAAATGGGGGGGGAAGACGACAGAGACAGACAGACAGGCAAATGGGGGGAAGACAGAGACAGACAGACAGGCAAATGGGGGGGGGGAGACAGAGACAGACAGGCAAATGGGGGGGGGAGACAGAGACAGACAGACAGGAAAATGGGGGGAAGACGACAGAGACAGACAGACAGGCAAATGGGGGGAAGACAGAGACAGACAGACAGGAAAATGGGGGGGAAGAAAGAGACAGACAGACAGGCAAATGGGGGGGAGATACAGAGAAGACAGACAGGCAAATGGGGGGAAGACAGAGACAGACAGACAGGCAAATGGGGGGAAGACAGAGACAGACAGACAGGCAAATGGGGGGGGGACAGAGACAGACAGACAGGCAAATGGGGGGGGGAGACAGAGACAGACAGACAGGAAAATGGGGGGAAGACGACAGAGACAGACAGACAGGCAAATGGGGGGAAGACAGAGACAGACAGACAGGAAAATGGGGGGGAAGACAGAGACAGACAGACAGGCAAATGGGGGAATACAGACAGACAAATGGGGGGGGGACAGACAGACAGACAGTATTACAAGGGAGATGGATGAGAGTCATTAGACAAATAGACAGACAGAAGAAGACAGACGGAGTGTTAAGAGTAAGACGCAAGAGGGAGTTTTAAAGAGAGAGATTTGATGGGGTAGAGTGAGGTAGAGCAAGAAAGCGCTGAGTCAGAGCTGGAGACAGAGGAACAGAAGGGGGGCAAGACGAGGACTGTCTCTAGTGTCGCATTGACCCAGACACTAGAGACAGACTCCATCTCCCACTCAGCTGTGTACACTCAAACACAAACATACACATATACACATCATCTCAGCCATGGACCCAGAATCAAGTCATATTAAGACATGGAACATTCACTTGTATCCATGTCATATGCTTATTTTTAAAAATATTAATAGTACATTTATAGCGCAAGATTAAGAAAGCCTTAGTATTGTGCATCATAAATGTGCTTCAGATATGGTATTAAAATATACACGTCAAATCTCAGAGCGGAAATGAAGCTGACCTGACCTGACTTGACCTCAGCCCCAGACACGATCAATACTCTTCTACTTTGCCCTCGTTCTACCGTTTATGGGGGGGGGGGGGGGGTCTTACTTTGAATACAACAGAAAAAAAAAATCTGTATGAAGAAATAAAAAAAATAGCATTAAAAAAAATATTTGTTTAGCTTAAAAAAATAAGAATAAACAGAGGAGTGTGGGGATGTGCGAAATCGTTCCAGGACCGTCTCACACTGGTGAGATCAGTTTGATCATCTCATCTCCTGATGATTCACTGCTTGTTTTTTTTCCCCTGCCCATATATTTCATCTTTATTTGTTCTGGCAAGCCCAAAGTGTTAGCACCATGTGGGACACCATTTAGGGACATGAGCAGAACCCGAATGTGTCATCATTCAACAAACACGGGCAGAGGGAGGGAAAAAAAAAGAAAAAAAATACAGTTAACAGCGCACACAACACAAATCGCTAGCTCACGATTTGCAAAGAGAAAACAAAGAGCTAACAGGGTTTTAACTTTGACAGACGAAACACGTGTGAGAATCCAAACAAAATCTGTTCGTCCGTGAAATCGTGAAATCAGAATAACCTAAAGGCTGTTTTGTCTTGCCCTTAGAAAAATCAGGTT
Source organism: Channallabes apus (assembly GCA_030522415.1). Lineage (NCBI taxonomy): Eukaryota > Metazoa > Chordata > Actinopteri > Siluriformes > Clariidae > Channallabes > Channallabes apus. The sequence goes on from CM060109.1 coordinate 44,466,403, forward strand.
TGAAGCTGCTTGTAGGTTGTAAGGAGACGTCTAGAGCAACCAGCCGTACTAGTACTAATACACATCGGCCTGAGGAATGCACTCAAATGCTAATGCTCGCTCATCACCTTTTACTTATGAGCTTACAGCTGTCAACTGATGCTTTAGGTTTTCTTTCAGGCACAGACACCCACATAGCCAATGCTACTCCTCTGCTATATCTGTCACAACCAATTTACTGCCCAAACTAGTCAGGTTTTTTTTTTTTTTTATATTTACATATTTAAATGCAAAAAAGCCAAATGTGCCATTATTTACAATGACATTTTAATAAGCGTTTCCATCCATATCAGAGATGCTTTAGAGACTCAAGTAGGCATGTCAGTGTGCCTTTATTATATACTTCTACTCTATGATTTTATGTCTGAACAAAGTGTAAGCTCCATGGAAATTACAAAATCCCACTTTCAACACTCAATTTATCAGAAAGCACGATCCACAAAAGATGTTATGCTTGGGCAACCTGTTGCTGCATAAAATGTTTAGTCACTGTTCCACTTTCTCACATCACGCTTGTAGGTGAATGGTTTCATTATTACAGCTGGACCAATTATTCCCGATGTACAAAATAGTTCTCCTTCTCCTGGTTGCTGGTGAAACATTTACACCAATATCCATTAACACACTCAAATCAAACAATTTTGAAAACCCAATGCAAGATAAACCTGCGCAGAATGTTCAACAACCCAAGTAGATAGCTAACAGGGACGAGCCGATATGATATTATCACGATACCTACGATATCACGATACCTGAATATACCTGCAATTCTGTAAGTATCATGATTTTATAGTTTTTTCATATTATGTTACATATTTAAACAACCTTTGCAAATAATAAAATTTTATTTTTTTTTTTTAAACAATGCATTTGAAACATCTGAAGTTATTTCAGGGTTGGAAGACCACGTGGTCTGAGTGGTATTTCAGCCAGAACATTAACAGACACATTTTAGACATCTCGGAGACCTGCTCTAACATTAAAAAGTAGTACAATAGGACACCTTTAAACAAGGCGAATGCCATTCATTATTAAACGTTACACAGATAATAACACCAAGTATTAAAAAATGAAATAAAATCATTTGATGATTTTACTGGACATCTTAAGCAATTTAATTAAATTTGTTAATTTTATCTTATTTTAGTAGGATGAGCTAATTCACAAGTTTTCAACATAAGGACATAAGGTGGTATCGTGGCATCTCCAGTGCTAATGTTCATCTGTGTGTCACATTACAGACTCGTTAGCATTCAAATCCATTTCAATATTACAGTTTTTAAAAATAAAATGGTAGAGTAAAATGTACAATGCTTACATGTATTTATGGAAAAACACACACAGAGACACTTACAGAGTCAAAGCCTTCGGTCTTGGTCTCTATCCCCAAATAAATAACATAACTTATATTTCATGTTTTAGCATAGTCTCGCAAAAACATCCTTCTTCTCTGAGCTACACGTTCTCCACAGGCCGAATCCATCTCACTTCCACTCGCTTTGATTCCGATTTGCTCTCTTCGCCGTAATGTGAAGCAAGCTCTACTTAGTTTCACAGCAAGAATCCAAACCACAGGATATAACTAATTCAGGACAAAACCCAAGAGACACCGGCATTTCAGCACCTCATCAAGATGTAACACTACCAGGTGGGTGTGCTGATGCTTCTCCAGATATGTGAAAGCCAAAAGTGGAAAAGTAGGGGGGGGGGGGGGGGGAATCAAACTTACAGACACACACACTCGCCACAACAAAGACATGAGACAAACATTTGGACTGCGTCATTGCCTGCTGGCCTCTCATCTCTGCACGTCATTTATTACAACCTGAAGAGTGAATCATTCACTAATCAGACAACGGACAAAGATACCAGTCTAACACTAATTACACCCATGTGTCACAGGACCCGAGGAGCACGGGAGCCACTTGTGTAATTAGCAGCAAAGTGTCTGCATTAGCGCAGGCTACGTAAACGGAGCTTTAATATCCAAATCCAAAATAGGTTTTAGGGTTATGATATCCCGCTAATATCTTGTTAGCCGGTACGGAAAATTAAAGATCTTTGTCCAAGAGTCTCTGTGCACACCCTTTTATATGCAACAAAACATGAAACTATAGAAAGAATTACCCCCTTTTTTTATGTAAAATCTCTGACACGGTCATAATTATAATGCTGTGGTTATGAGATGATGGATAGATTGGCATCAAGAAAGGAAGGAATTTGTCCAGACGAAAACATATATAGAAAACTAGCATGACACCTCTGTTTAACCACAAATGGATAATTGTTGTCATCAGTGTTGTGTACTTCAGTACAGGCCAAAAGTTTGGGAATGACACAAATATACATTTTCACAAAGTCTGCTGCTTCAGTGTTTTTAGATCTTTTTGTCAGATGTTACTATGGTATACTGAAGTATAATTATAAGCATTTCATAAGTGTTTTTATTGACAATTACATTAAGTTTATGCGAATAGTCAATATTTGCAATTCACTATGGCATGTGGTCAATCAACTTCTGGGCCACATCCTGACTGTTGGCAGCCCATTCTTAAATAATCAATGCTTGGAGTTTAACAGAATTTCAGAGTTTTTCCTGTTTGAGGATTGAACACAAGTTCTCAATGGGATCAAGTTCTGGGGAGTTTCCTGGCCATGGTCCCAAAATGACTAACTTGTTCCCTGAGCCACTTAGTTAATCACTTTTGCCATATGGCAAGGTGCTCAATCATGGTGGAAAAGGCACTGTTCATCATCAAACTGTTCATGGATGGTTGAGAGGAGTTGCTTTCTGGGGATGTTTTTGTACCATGTTTTTCATGGCTGTGTTCTTAGGCAAAATTGTGATTAAGCCCACTCCCCTTGACTGGGACGCAACCTCACACATTAATGTTCCGAGGATGCTTTACTGTTGGCATGACGCAGGGCTAATGGTAGCATCATTTGTGTCATTAATATTTCATTATTAATATTTGTGGCATTCTTAAAACCGTTGGCCACGGCTATGTATTATGTAATATATTATTATACAGTTAGGAACTTAGGAAGATGTATCAGCTTAATTGAGTAGCTACTAATGTGGAGAGAGATGATGGAGGTTGATGTACCATGAATTTACCGCAAATCCAATGGGAAAGGGTTGTGAATTGGTACCTGGTATCATCAGATCAGTGGATTATTTTATTCATAGAAGTCCATAAGACTCATGCAATTGGCTTGTTACCCTGCATATTAAGAGGGTCATTTCTTTATACAACTACATAATTCATAGTTAAATACAATTCCTGGAAATTTCCCATAAAAAACACAATGTACAAGAAATATCAGAACATACCCAAGTATAGAGTTGTAATTGGGTGTAATTGGTTTAATTCATGACCATATAAATATCTTTTTCTTTTTTGCCAGAATATCGTACAAATATTATTAGACATTAGATTAGATATTCCCATAGACTTCTAATCAAGTACTAAAGCAGCAAGTTAAGCAGCAGTCCCGAAGGCACCACTGTTTAAAACTAGTTTTGTACATCAACTCTGCTTTGTGTATCAACAGCATGTAGTGCATTAGCTTCCAGTTCTGTCCTCTTCTGTAATTAAGGGCTGGATCTCAGTCCCAGATCTAATTTGGTCAGCCGTGAGACAGCTAGGGACACACTAATCCATGTGAACACTCTTGCAGTTTGCAAAAAAAGCGAGCCGAAAAAACAATTAAGCTGGTGTTTTATGACCGTGTGAAGGCTGAGGACTGGTGGTGGGCCTAACGCACACAGTCACCATGGCTAAGGATTCAACATCACATCACAGCCTGGCCAATACAAACACACTCTCGGTGACCTGCGCCAACATCGATTACTAAGAAATGTACAAATATTCCACTAACAAATGTTAAAATAATAATAAAAACAGGAGGTTAGAGAAAGTGTCTCACCACTTCAGGTTCAGGGCTGAACGCAGGTTCAAAAACACTCTTCACCTCATTCAACTAGACAGATAAAGATAGGGGTGTACATGACACTAAGGTCTCACATGTGAAAATTTGAAAAGGTCTCACATGTGAAAATTTGCAAAAGGTTGCAAACAAACATACAAGAAAGAACAAAAAAAAGGGTTTTTTTTCTGGAAATCGGGATTATAATTATTTAAAGCTTAAATAAATCCATAAGGATTTGATATCCTAGGTAATATATGAGACACAAAACAGTTACTGGCACCCCATCATAGGAAAATGATCCATTATTGGGGTTGAGTGAATAGGCTGAATTAGCTTTTTTAATTATAAGCTCATGTTGTCACTAACGTCATATAAGCTTTTATATGGACCTTGCTTTGTGCACTGGTGTTGCAACAGGAAAGGCCATTCTCAAACACCAGTGCACAAAGCAAAGGTCCATAAAGACATGGATAAGCGAGTTTGGTGTGGAAGAACTTGACTGGCCTGCACAGTCCTATAAAACCTCATACAGTCCTAACCTCAACCCGATAAAAAAAACCTTTGGGATGAATTAGAGCAGAGACAGGCCTTCTCCTCCACCATCAGTATCTGCCCTCACAAATGCGTTTCTGTCAGAATGGTCAAAAATTCCCATCTACACACTTGTGGAAAGCCTTCCTAGAAGAGTTGAAGCTGTTATAGCTGCAAAGTGGTGGGCCATCATCATATTAAACACTATGGAATTGGATGAACACACACACACACACACACAATATGTACACATGCACACATACATCTGTCTATTTCTTCAAGTCAAGTTTTTTTATGCAGATCGTCAAAAAGCTCAGCCACGAAGACTTTCCCATGGAAGATCACTTCACTGAAGCACCGACACTGGAGAGTCCTTCAAAAAAAAAATTTTAATTGCCCAAATTCCACCATATCATCGGTTAACCTTATTTTCTATTCATTTTTCTATAACACTTACAGTGTAAGCTGCTCCTATAGACACAATGCGAAAGACCGCATGTGCACCTGTAACTATTGTCAAAGCTGATGTTACAGGAAATTAAATCAACCGCTTTTGTCCATTTAGAATAGAGCATTCAACAGTGCTGAAGCGGAATGCAAAAATAACATCAAAATATTTGAAGGACCAAATTTTTCATGGTAAATCTTAAGCCACTGGTTTTTGGAAATCCAATATTACTGTGCATCATGTTAAATATGTGAAATGTTGGAAATGTGCACATGACATGCAATACTATTACAATGCAGTATACTAAATATTAAATTGCCTACTCTTAACATACTCAAGCGTATTGATAAATGATATTCGAGGCTTACTGGCAGCGCAGGAGTTATAACCATCTCCATACAAGCAAAAGAATATACATCATTCCTATTGATTAACCGTCCCCTGACAGAAAGCCATCTTTTTGTGTCTGAGGGAGTTTTTGGCATGATGTCTGCATTCTGCCGATGCACTCCTTCTGTCCCTCCATCATCCCTTCCTCCAGAGCCTACGTGTCTGTGCCGGGCTCCAGAATGCCCTGCAGTGTGTTATCTCCAGCTGGGATCTTCAGCGCACATACTCGCTCACTCATACACACACACACATGCTCCCTTTCTCCTGCCTATCCTTGCAAGAACAAATGTGCACAGTAAACACAATATACTGCAGTACTAGGATGACCTATATACTTACTGCAATGTTCAAGTTAGTATAGTTAACCAGTAATATATATATAAAAAGCATCAGCAGCATTCTCTCCATAGGCTCTGTGTCCTGAATTCAGTCACTATATATACACACACACATCTATGATGAACATCTTGTGGGCCTAAAAACTACCATCATTATAACCATGTGCTTGCTCTTTTCCAGAGTCTGCTGCACCAGCAGTTCTGGGAACTACATATGTAATATCTCTGTACTCGGATCTCCATTTATCTCCATACGCAAGCTCCGCTTCTCGGCAGCGAGGTGAAATAGGTTGATCAGATTACATAAAACGAGGAGAAATATCTACACTGGATCTAACTCGAAAAGCCTTCATTGATAAAGTGCTTGCTGAAATAATCCCATAATAGCAAACACTGCATTTAGTGCCCTAGATAAACACACTTTCCTTTAATTATAGTGCACTTTTTTTTTCCTAGCGCGCACATTCATCGCCTATTCATCTCCTGATACACTATTAACCAGCTGGAGCCAGATATATATAAAAAAAGATTTGCTTTTAGAATATAATTTATTAATGTAAAATACTGTAAACGAACTAACTAAAAAGAGAAAAAGTGAGACTTGACTCGACTTGCTAGCTTAACCAACAGGACTGCATGCTGTACATTTTTTAAATAATCTTATTACCTAATATATAAAACATACAATGTTTAGTTTAAGATGATACCAGAGTTAGTTGTGTTGATTCTATCCATTATTTGGTTGGTTGTGTTGCTAGCTAACGCAGAAACAGATCAGAAATTAGCATTAGCCAGCTAATACCTGAGGCTAATGATTTTCTCAGCTACACATTTCTTCTTTTATACAAAATACAAACAGAATTGTCTGTAATATCAGTATTTCCCCTCAGATGAATTGGCAAATTTAAAGAAGACAGTGAGAATTACACTTAGCATTAAATCGCTAACTGCATCTCTGTGTGTGCTGCCATTTGAGGTAAAAATTACAAATATGCCAGAATCAGAAAATTTCAACATCTGAAATAGTGAACATCACAAAACAGGAACATTTATGTGATAAATACTTGTAAACACAGTGTGCACAAATTTGGCATTACATTGCAAATACATTAAAGTGTAGCATGTTAGCATGTGACACGTACAGCTAGACCCAAGTACTAAGAATGTCATCTACATTCTTTCTCCTCTTCGGCTTCGGTTGATTATCCTCTCTCTCTACAACATTTTCCCCAAAGTAAACACACCAGAAATGTTGAGCAACTACGTAAACATGCAATCTGGCCGGCTAGTCGTAGGCCGCCCTGAGTTGTAGCGCCCCTTTATCCCTTTCTAAACTAACATCTCTGTTAGGGAGAGACTGCAAATCAAAGCATATGAAACATCTGTGGCATGTACGCTGTAAACCGATGAAGCCACATCACACACACATGTTTAACTTTAGAAAACCACAAAGCTGCTGACTCGATTTGTTTTTCCTCGAGATGCCACGGTTATAGCTTTGTTACAGTTTGCATAGAACAAATGTGGTACACACATGTGGATTCGCTGGCACTATTGTGTGCTGTAAATAAAATAAAATAAAAAAAATCATATGATGGACAACTAAAGGTATTTTTGGAACCGTATAGACTTTAATTCCTGATCTTTACACCCATGGAACTCACAAGCTCCATCTTGCAGTATATGGGGGTAAATCCTATAGTGATTCTTTTTGATGATTATATTAACAGTTGACAACCACCAAATAAGCCCAGGCAAAGTTCATACCAAATGTTGCTAGGGCAAATATGACGACATAGCATGTTTGCCATTGGTGGCTCAGTGGAAGTCTCTCACCTGACATGGAAGGATCAGGTTCAATTCACACTCAATTTCCAAACCCCAGTCACGGGTTGCAGTGCCGGTCCCAAGCCCAGATCAAATGGGAGGGTTGCATCAAGAAGGGTATCGAGCATGGCGACCCCAAACCCCCAACATCACCGGGAGGAGTCGAAACCATGTTAATTACTATTCTAATAAAATCATGCCTTTTCATTCACGCAGAATATAAAACATACAAAATCAAGTTCAATTATTGCTCCGGGAGTGGAAAAGCACATGCGTAATTTCATATCACGGTTATTATTTTGGTACGTCATGATTCTTGCTGATGAAGGCTGGGAATCCTAATTTCAAAATGCTTTATTTCTTATTATTAATCTATTAACAACCTACTATTTAATCTCGCTATTAAATTTGACTTGTGTTCTAATTAACCTGTAAGATTAACACATTTCAGTAATAGTATCCCATTTCCATTTTAGGACATGTGCGACCACTTTGTGGTTTTGTTTCCATGTTATGACATTTCACACGCTCTTATCATGTACCCTTATTGTCCTATGGAGGCCAGAGGAAAAGGAGACCACGGGTTGGTGATTATTCGGATCAGAAAAATACATAACGTTGCCGTAATCTTCTGTACGAGGAATGTCAGACACTGCGTTCTGTTCTTGAAGATCACTTGTTCACTTGTCTGTTCAATGCATGCCTAAATTTTCTTTGTAAAATGGGTCTGAGTCAACAGTATGACACTGCTCGATGTGTCATATCTTCAGAAAAAAACTGTAATTGAGTCTGAGCAAAATAAGATGTTATTAAAATGATGTTTTTGCTATTCCATTGTATTAAAAAACAATGTTATGTCAAAAAAAGGCGAACAGGTACATTTAAAAGTTAATGCGGAGCACTGTGAACTATATGGTGTAATAAAAGACCGGTTTTGATTTGACGATTCTCAAAAAGAAATGGATAACGAAAGTAGATTACAATTATAATTATTATAATAATGCTGCAATAATGCTGCAAAGTTACTCATTTCAATCACATGAGTTTATTCATTCAAAATGTTGAATAGACAAATTGATACATTATATATATTGTGCAACTTGAATGCAATTAGTCCTGAAGATATTATCACATATATCATGGTATCGATATTACACTGCCGCTGTTATGCAGACTTTGTTTATTGACACACTTGATAAAACCTAGATTTTGTCTTTTTTTTTTTTTTTTTCCTGCCAAAACAAAGACAACACATCGCTCATGCATGGAACCAGTGCGTCTAGCACATGTTAGACATTAACGGCTAATGATAGCAAAACATTTGGCAAGCAGGAAAACACAGGACCAGAGCTGTGAAGGCGAGAGCAGAGGGGAAACCTGGTGAGAGACGGAGGAGAACAGTGCGGCAGTGAAGCTGAAGGAGACAGAAAATAAACAGAAACCCAGAGGAGAGAGAGAGAGAGAGAGAGCGCGAGCGAGAGGAGACAGTGAGCGAGATAGCTCATAAAATGTGCATTGCAGACTGTCTCCAGTGCAGTCTGGGGGTAATGGGAGCAAGAGGAGCCTGGAGCGTCACACACACACACACGACTCTCCGGCTCCTTCCCAATCTTTCACCACACCACTCTCTCTCTCCCTCTTTCACTCTTAAACACACACACAGGGACACCGCATGACGCGAAATCAATAACTGCACTCCAGAGCCCACTGAAGGAGAGGGAAGAGCCAGAGCAGCAACCATACAACTGGGACTTGTGTGTGTATGTGTGTGTGTGTGTAACTGCACAGTCCCCCCTCTGTCTCGCTTCCTGCCTGTGTGCCATCAGGGCGGCAGCAGTTCCTTCTCCCTCTCTCACTCTCCCTCTCTGTCTCTGTCTCACAGATGGACAGACTCCATCCGATATGGCGAGGCTGCGGAAAGGCTTATGATTAATAAAGGATGAAGGATTTGGGACTAAAAATATCATGCAGACAGAAGGACCAGCGCAAATCTGAACTCAACAATGAAAGCAAACTGAAAAACAGTGAAAGGAAGAATCCCACATTTCTACTTCTCCGTCTCGCTCTCGCTTTGCCTATTCTGTCTCTCTCTCTCTCTCTCTCTTTCCAAGAGCTCATCTGAATTTAAAAGTAAAGGCTTGGACTTGCTGGCATGTCAGTATGCGCGCGCACACACACACACTCAGACGTACGAGGCTCCGTCTGCGCTGATGAATCCTAAAAGTGATCTGCCTGCTTCTCCGCCGTGCAGTCTGCCTACCAAGTACTGCCTCCGTCTCTTTCTCTCTCCTGTACACACACACCCTTTATCGGTCCCTCACCTCACTTTTTTAAGCTCCCACATTCTCTACTCACCCCAGGAGAAGCTGAGAGAACATCACACAGAGATCGAGAGAGAGGGTGTAAGGTGGGTCAAGTTTTTAAGGAGGGGTTAGAAAAGAACTCAAAGACAAAGCTTTAAAAAAGAGAAGAGAAGAGAGCCCTACCCGGGTAAGAGTTTGCGAGTCCTGCTCAGACTTGAAGCTGCGGCTGTGGCTGTGTGTGCATGGCGCAGTCTGGCCTTAATGACAGAGTCTGAAATCCGATCCCCCCCTCAGGTCTCTGCCAACCACCGCTCCTCCCTCCCCTCTCCTCTCCTCTCCTTCCCTCCCTCCCTCCCTCCGCTCGCCTTCCACGCTCCCTCGCTCCGATCCTCTCCTCTCGCATTGTTCCGGCCCGCACTGCCAGCTGTTTCTGACAGCAAAATTACTGTGCACGGAAAAATGATTGCTGTCGGAGGACCGTTTCCCCTCCTTTCTCTTTCTCCTCCGCTCTCTCTCCCTCAGTCTCTCTCTCTCTCTCTCACCACGCTTTCCGAGACGTTCAGACTTCCGCAGACAAATTATACACTTTATGTTGTTGTGAAAAGGCAGCTGCGGGGCCTCTGCAGGAAGAGAGAGACACTCACACATATCCACTCTCAGGGATAGACGCATATATATTTATATACACACACACACACACACACTGCAAGGAGAGTTCTCGGAGAAAGATTTTTTTTTTCCGCAGGAGGTTATTTTTTTTCTTTCCAGTGAACATTCACTAACACACAGCTCAACAGGAATTAACTCAAAAGGGTTTAATTCTAGTTTCCACTCACTGGTGATGGCTGGAGGAGTTCTTGAAACAACAGCTGCATTATTTTAACACTATTGTAGTCCAGTGTTAAGTTTAAAAAGCTGCCTGGATTGCAGGTTATGTGTGAGAGAACACAAAAGTGTGACAAAAGGATTTCATCATAAAAGACAGAACAATTAAAAAAAAAAAAAAAAACGGCCCACAATGGAATTAGAAAGTTTTCCATTTTAACAACCTCTGTTCCAAAAGTATATGATTTACATATATACAGTGGAACCTCGGATTGCGAGTAACGCGGTTTGCGAGTGTTCCGCAAGACGAGCAAAGATTTTTTTTTATAAATTATGACTCGGAAAACGAACAAAGTTTCGGTTTACGAGTACCGAGTATCATGTATCACGCATGCGCTTCTTGTTTTGACGGTGTCACGTGATCACAAATCAGCCAACGTTTTTTCTCTCTCTTGCGCTGCGGAATTGTTGGTAATCGTCCCCCCTGCTGGGTCTTAGTGCTCGTCTCTTACTGGTATAATCAACATCCATGCACGCGTGTACTATTTACTTTAACACTGTGACCACGCGTGTGTGCGTACAACACATTTTGTTTTGTGTTTGTAAGCGCGTGTGTACTGTTTCTTGTGCGTGCGCATGTGTAAAGCAAAAGAAAGTCTCATTAGAGAGGTTAAAGATCCATTTTCTCTCTCCCTCTCTGTTTCAGCCTGTCGTCATGTGTGTCCGCGCCTGTAATTTGACACCGTGCTCCTTCACACACACTCGCCTTTACTTTGAAAGTAAGAATCTCCTCTTACTTTAACTACACACACACACACACACACACACACACACAAATAGCACCTATGCTTATCTGTCGGGATTTATTTTTACTTTTTTTAAAGGTAAAGTGCAGGTTAATTTGTTTTATTTTTACTTCATATTTTGTATTAACTTCTTAAATATAATGCACTAGAAACATTTATTGTAGTTAAATCACAACATGTTAATTCATGTTAAATTTGTGAAGAGGTATTTTAGACTTCTAGCATCTGTGATGGTTGAAAGCTGCCATAACATAATGTGTTAAAAAAATAAAAAATAAATAAATAAAAAACACACACACACCACTTACCAGCACTGAGCCAGAGTATTACCTATGATTAATAATTAAAATATGTTCCAGTTTCAAGCAGTTCCTATAAAACATACAGTAGTATCACCGGTTACTGTGGTATTTTGAGGTGCTAAGACTTTTGCTATTCATGCAGAAAGAAACACAAACATGTTGATGTTGTACGTACACCTAACTGGAGCTACGAGGCGAAACACGAACGCTGGTGGTTTGCATAAAAGTCCATTAATCATAGACCAGGTATTACACGACTGACAAAACCACTTCTGCACAACACTGCCCAGCTCATTTCAATAAATCCCCAGCTGCAGCACATCTGTTTTCAGTAATCAGTTAATTAACAAGACCTTCCTTGTGGATAAAACAGTGGAAAGCTTCTGCACTGAGGGCAAAAAAAATAATAAAATTAAATACATCACTCAATAATACGAGGTCAGAAAGGAATCATGGAATGGAATTCAACCAAAATGTGTTATATGAATTCTAAATACGGTGATAATTGTATAACAGTTTGTGTACAAGTCCTGTTCAAGGTATCCAAGGACACTAATGCTTTTAAAGTGCTATGGCATTTGCACCACAGTACTGAATGCATTTTGTTATGAATGCAGTAATGAGCTGTTGATTAGTCTTCTACAGCAAACTTTAGGACATAAATTAAAAAGTCATGAAACTTAAAGCAATTATTCATCACAATACACCTTCATCTCGATGTATCAAACTTACTCGTCCAGGACTTCCCATGGATGCTTAATCAGATGCTCAAAAAGATTGACATCTGGGGAATTGGACACTTTGCCTAGTAAGTCCCGTACACAGCAGGCTGTGATGCACTCTGTGTCCTGGTACCTTTCTGTCACGGTGTCAATTCAAGCTTGTGCCGCATTGGGTTTTCTGTGGGATCGCTCCAGATGTGCAGGCCTTTCTAGTCCATGATGATGATGCCACCAGTTTACTGGTATACAACTGATAATCAGTGTTATTCGGGGTTAAACGTTATGACATGTCATCAGTGTACAGCAAGTCCCCTACATACAAACATTTGAGTTGTGAACAGGCGTTCGTTCATGTTCAATCGTGAAAGTTAGATCTCATGACCATGTGCATGCATCCTTTGCAAAAAAGATTTGTTCTTTTAACATGAATCGTTCACCCATTGGCCTGATTCTAAAGAACACTGTATATAGTCAACCGTGTTAGTATCCTAGTACCTAGACAATGTCTGTTGGACTTACGGACAATTTCAACTTACAGCATAGCATATTAAGTATCAGAAAATTCACACCAACCAATGCTTATTTCTGATTGGTCAGAAGGTGTCCACTATTTATAACCGTTATAACACAACTCGAGAAATTTTTCCTTTAAAGCAGAGGGCCATCACGAATCATTGTGTGTGCGTGTCAGTTGGTTGCCTTGTTGTTACAGGTACAAAACTACACTCCAAGTTGCTCTGCATGGCACCACCACGTCATTCCTGATTTGAAACTGCTTTGTACCAGGTATGACACGACTGACAAGTGCTCACATGATTAAATGTACCAAAAAATAAATAAAAAAAAACAAGGTGAGCAGGCCGTACTGTACATCTGTACAGAAACTCTTTTCCTTTTCTCAGGCATATTAGAATGGAAGGATGGAGGGAAATAAGACAGGCTGACCTAGACACTCTGTATTAAGACTCTATAATTCCCCCTGTGGCATCATAGTCCTTTTCTCCTCTGATGACCCCAAAACAGCAGGACTTCTTTCTTAGGAGTTTGGCACCTTTCCCCACTGCTTAGCAACAGCAGATGCATTTCCTTCAAAAAAATGCGACGTACACTCACAATGACCATCACGCAGCACATACACAAACCAAACAGTGCCACGGGTGAAGGTTTAATAACAGACTGATGAAAAATCGACCTGTTTATTAAATAAGAGAAAGAGGAATACAGGACAAGTCATTTGTTCTGAACAGACAAATGTGCGCAGCGATGGAGCTGGAGTGAAATATAAGACGGATCTACAAACATGACGCTCATAAAACTGATGCATGATTTCCCATCTATATGAGGGCCTCAATTAACGTAATCTTAATAGGATGTAATCATTTGGCTCATGAGCGAGTTTAAACGGTATTTTCGACTGTTATCCAGCATTACCTCAATTCTCCCCATTTGTAACACATGTGCAAGAGACCTTTGTCCTGTTTTCTTGCGAAGTGACCGAATTTTAGCGCTACATGAAGGCACTCATTAGTTCTTCAACCTAATGTTTAACTACGTTCCTACATATGCAACACGGCCCACAATATTCATAGTGTAGGATTTGCCATTATGCATTAATGAAATACACAATTTGATTGAAGAAAATATACGAGATCCGTTCAAGTCAAACTGAGACTTGTGATGGAATTTCTCATGAATGAAGGTGTAAAACTGACACCGTTGATATTTACAGTAGATCTAAAGCACAGTACGGTGATAAGACTCGTAGTTTAGTCCATGAAACATGTGGATGGTGTACAAGTTTTTAAAGAAGGTCCTAAAACCGTGATGGCGATCCCAGCCGAGCAATCGTTACTCCAATCCTTAAGGCCTTGTTCACACGGGCGTTAAAATCAAGCGATTTTCTGGCGGTCGTATTGACCGGTGAGCGCAGATCAAGCGCTGAGGGTTTTCTACACGAGAGTGTTCACATGGGCTTTGGTGACGTGCGTTTGTCCAGCTGCGAGTTTATTCGGCGTCAAAAAAAAAACGTTGCATGCAGCTTTTTCTTGGCGTTCAAATCCCAAGGAAACACAAGGAAAACACTTCTAGGACCGGATATATCCCATGATCCTACATGCTATACATAGGGAAAAGCGGAAATAAAGCAACAACGACAAAAAAAAACCCAGAAACTGACATCCGACAGTAATTGAAAAACCTGCACTGAAATTTTCGCATTTCTTCATAAACCAAAAAAAATTAACTTTCTTTAATCCGACGTTGTGCAGTCAGAGGGTGAACCCAGTAGCGATTTTTTCTCTCCCTACGTCGCCGTATTACGGAATTTTTCAAACAAGAAGATTAATGTCTAATATAGCAAAATGGTCCATATTAAAAGGAGGCACCTCAAATAAAACGACAAGGGCTTTCATATCCACTTCCCGACACACTGCCCCCTACAGGTTAAACACACAAACTACAGTTTGGGCTGCAGGCTGGCGTTAGACAGAAACAAAACGCAACATAAACGTCTAGGACGTTCAGAGTACATTCGTTTATCCGAAGATTTAACGCCCGTGTGAACAAGGCCTAAAAGACAGATACATTTTCATCAACTTGTGGGTCGTCTGTGTGAACTGTACACACAATAACTGAGAGTTATTGCCACATCCTTCATACAATCCTGACCTCTCGCTAACCCATTATCAAAGGTTTTGGTCATTAAAGGAGTTCCTGGGAGGCCAGAGTTTCATATGTGAAGCAGACAGTCTGATCATGGCTTAGAAAACTTTATACAGTATCTGGATGGTATCCAGTAAAAGTACTAGTGAAATTAGTGAATCTGGAGAAGTGTATCGAAAAATAAAGGTAGTTTTTACACTCATAACTATGTTCTCTTATTCGGCGCAATGAAAAAGTGCCTGGTTTGACTTGAACGCACCTTGTACTAGCAAAAAACACATATAAATGTAATCCGTTTTTACTGTATTGTTCTAAAGCTGGATAGAACGAAATAGGATCCGTTTTGGTAAAACATAATTTTGTAAGCGTCTCTTTGAGGCTTTTGTTATAAAATGTTAGCGGAGTGGTTGATGGTTCTGAATTTGCAAGACATCATTTAACTGCCATTAGTTAACAACTGCCCTTGGGCTTCCATTACAAGGTTCATGTGAAGGAGTTTTCTGTTCTTTCTTCAGTTCAGAGAAACGTCTTGACAGGGTAATCACACATATGTTACAGATGCGGTCTTTAGAGATTAGGTTTAAAGGCGCTGGATTATTCCTTTAAGCAACAAACAAGGCGTGTGCCTTGAAAAAGTTAGTCGCGCTGCTGCAGTGGAAGAGTGTAATCTAGCCTTAGGCCTAGCGCGTCACTCGTGCGAAGAAGCTCTCGAAGAGATATGCGCATATCCGCTGCAGCGCATACAGAAAGGGGAGTCGAGCGAGATAGGAAGGGAGACGGACAGACGGACAGACAGACGAGCCATTCCTCCTGCTATCCAAATGCTATCAGATGACTTGAGAACGTGACTGAGGGTAAAGACCCCAGCAGGGTGCCACTCCTCAGACAATGATGCCCCAGCATGAGGCAGAGCCATCGACCCCCACTAGACAGACTCGAACACTGCCCAGCACAAATACACACACACACACAAACATACTCATAACCACAAAACTGCCACTAGCCAGGACTGGACAATATGATGGTATAATGAAAAATCATATTATATTACACTTAATCACCCAGCTAGGGTTTTTTTTCCTCAGATACTCGGAATATCATCGGCACTGTTATAACACTTCTTACTCTGCACCAGGTATAATGTACAGTATAGGTCTTGTTTCTCTGTTCCTTATACAAGGGGATTATCTTGTACCACACAGTTGTCACTTTTCTGTTACAGACTGCACCCGGGCTGTGGAGAATCCGATTACATTCACTCTCTCTTCACTATATATATGAAACAAATGACAACAGAGATCTACACACTCTAATCTACTTCTCTCTACATACACAGCTGGCTTAATGTTTAAATCTATACAGTACATGTAGGTCATGTTTCATCTTTCACCTTCATTTCTCATTCATTATGTTGAGCAAAATATGTAGATAGATATAAATAATAGCAATATCAACAATAATAATGTCACCCACAAACTACATTACAACAATTATATATTTTATTTAAGATTTACATAAAGTATTGTTTAACCAGTAAAAACAGAGATTTCTTGGTATAAAAAGTTTCCATGGACGAATAATTGTGTGTATATTAGGGCTGCACGATATATCGAAAAAATATCGTTATCGCGATAATGGCATGCGCGATAACCATATCGCAAGGAGTTGCAATAAATACTTTATTTGCCAAGCATTTGTGTGTCCAAATTTGACCAATCAGATGAGCCCTTACTATGTTTATACCCGCTTATATCTTATATATATATATATATATATATATATATATATATATATATATATATATATATATATATATATAGATATTATTTATATCTTTATACTTCATTCTGTCGCGAACTAACCCTGGATGATCAGAAGACTTAGCGATTAGCCGTTAGCCGCGATTAGCCGTTAGCCCTTTATAGACGGTCAGTGGTGTCAAAAGTATTCACATTCATTACTTGAGTAGAAGTATAGATACTAGGGTTCAAAAATACTTCTTTAGAAGTTGAAGTATCAACCCAAGCTTTTTACTTAAGTAAAAGTTTAAAAGTACTGGTTTCAAAACTACTTAAAGTATAAAAGTAAAAGTACCGTGAGGGGGAAAAAAAGCATTAAGGTCTCGCTTTCTGATCATGCAACGGGGGGGGCGTTGTGCGCGTTCTGATCATGTGACGAGGGGGGGGGGGCGTTGTGCGCGTTCTGATCATGTGACGGGGGGGCGTTGTGCGCGTTCTGATCATGTGACGAGGGGAGGGGCGTTGTGCGCGTTCTGATCATGTGACGGGGGGGCGTTGTGCGCGTTCTGATCATGTGACGGGGGGGGGGGGGGGGGGGGGGCGTTGTGCGCGTTCTTATCATGCGACCGGAGGGGTTGCGCGTTCTGATCATAAAAATAGAGTAACGAGGCTGTTTTTAAAAAGTAAGGAGTAGAAAGTACAGATAATTGCTTAAAAATGTAAGGAGTAGAAGTAAAAGGTCGGCTGAAAAATAATTACTCCAGTAAAGTATAGATACCCAAAATTTCTACTTAAGTAAGGTAACGAAGTATTTGTACTTCGTTACTTGACACCTCTGTAGACGGTAAACCCAAACGCGGAAGCAAGCGAGTCGGCAGGATAACCACGCGAATTAGTCTAAGGACTCTCACAGAAGGGGAGCAAGAGAAAAACACACATTTAACCCGCGTCCTATAAACACACACTCGAATCAGAAAGTAAACAATCTGAACCGACATGCGTGAACTCAGTGACTAAGCTGTATGCGGATTGTTTACTCCTCTTATACTTCCTGGTTCGCGCCCGCATTACTTCCGGGTCCTAGTGCCGGTCGCGGAGCGAGTGTGTGTGTGACAAATAGTTTTTTTGTTTAATAATATTTATTTTTATTTAAAAAAAAAACAAAAAAAAACAGCCAAGCCAAAGAGAATATTTAGTTTAAAAGATGCTCTTGTTTTAAGACACTATTGATGAGTGTTACACGGTTACATGTAAATATAAAGTCATGTTTGAAAGTAATTCATATTGTGTTGGCAGGTTTATAGTAACAGCAAACCAGAAGTCAGAATATCTGCTGAGGGGTTTAAGTCATTCATAGTGTTTTGAAGTCGAAATATTTGCAACTTCCTTGACATATAGTTTCTTTTTAGCCTGAATTAGATTTAATTACATCAGACGAATATCTATTACCTGTTTATTTTAGTATGATCATTACATATAAATAAATAATAATAAAAAATAGGCAATAATAATAATAAAAAACGCATTTCTCTAGGGAAATGTTATATTGCAAGAAATATCATTATCGCAATATTCAACAACAATACAGTATCGCATATTTTCCTAATATTTTCCTAATATCGTGCAGCCCTAGTGTATATACACATATATATATATATACACACACACACATGTATTTAATTATTATTAGTATTTAATTTTACCTCATTGCTTGCAATTAAGTGTGGAATTTTTCTACACATTTTACAAAGATTGATGCTGAGGATTTGTTGCTGTACTACTTACATACTGTTCATCGCTGTGAAAATCTCTTGAGTCGTGGTAGCACGATACTTTGTGTTGTTGCCGGTGGTGACTCAATGTTTTAAGCTTTTAATCTCGCGAGACGGAAGCTTGCAAATTTAAAACCTCACATGGCCGCAGCAAAACGCCCATCTCCCTTGGCTATGTGTTTGGATTGCGTCGCCATTTACCTGCATGTAACTTTGGATAATAGTGCTGGTCAAATGTAAATGAAATGCAAATGAGGACACCGCCACAGGGCCGTGATCCTGCCAACTCGCCCTCGCTTGATCAAAAACATGTTTAAAAAAAAAAACAAAAAAAAAAACATGGAACTTTGTTCAAATGACTTGCAAATGTACAGACATCTCTCCAGAGCTCCACAGCATTTGCACAGCCGCTGAAGGCAGCAGGCTACCAGGCTCTATTTTGCTTAATCGTGTCTAGAGAAGCGAAAGAAAACAAGTGTCTCTAAAAGCTGGCCATTCTCACATTCTCATGAACCTACCTTTGTTTTAACGTGAACATACCAGACATTACACCGTAACAAAACATGTCATGCGCATCCGTGACACCGAGCTCCATTCAGCACAGAAACCTGTCTGAACAGATCCCTGTTATCTCTCACACACATGGCTTGTGATCACAAAGCCATACAATACAGCAGTTTATGGAAGAGCTGCTCTGTGTAGGGCCTTGTGATGACCTAGCCCTGTACTGAGACTCACTGAAGCTTGACTAGAGACAATTCCCTGTCTGGACTGAGATGAGAGAAATCTGAGGGGTAAGAAAACGATCCGATTGCACAGAATGACTCAATACTGTAAATCAAACAAGCTCCTTCAACAAGACATATTTTACTAGATTACGTTTTCTTTTCTTTTTACTTACAGTAAACACAGACACATGCTCAAATATGATTAAGCTTCAGCCAGGGCGTCTGGGTAAACACCTTTTCCCAAAGAACGACTGTTCATCAGTTGCGTGTTGATTTTGCTCCCTCTAATTAAACCCATCAGTGAAGCCACACACAAACACACACAGAGACACGAACGTGCCTTATGTAGCCACAAAACATGCTATTGATATTAAGCAGTAGCCCGGGCATAGGCTTATCGAAATCTGTGTATTAGACGTGACAACGATCAATTTACACATCGTTTGGTTTGATAGGACAATTTGATAAGTGCACTTATGCACTTAAGTAATCAGATAAAGCAAAACTCAGGAGTCTACAGCAGTCAATAACAACATTTCTTCCTCTAGCTACTGGTTTAATGGCATTTTCAGTAACAAAGTGGCAGCACTTCTCGATTTTAAACTCTAAATAGCGTCATTTTCTTAATCTACTATGTTATGTTTGTCGATTTACTAATTTTGTAGAGACTTTTAGCCAAGATATTTTAAGAGCTTACAGTATGGAACAGACCATTGGAGTTACAGACCTTTTTCGAGTGGCAGTGGTAAAATTTAAACTCTAGTCATTCGACTTGCATCTAAAAATGGAACTAAAAAGTCTCGATTGCAAATTAAACATAATGCGGTGCTTCCTGTCTTTCTATATTTGTTCAGAAGATTAAAGTAAAGACAAATTCCTTCCTCCACCTGTGTGCGTGTGTACGTGCACAGACATGAGATTACCATGCTCGATTCCAATACCACCTTTAATCTGATTTAAGATATCACAGTATGCTTTTACACAAGTCATTTCAATAGTCTGGTAAATGACTGGATTATTAATTCTCCTCCTTTATCCTTTAACTTTATCTAAGTACTTGTTCATGAGTAATATTGACTTTTGTGCAGATGAGAGCAGAAAACAATACTCAGATTGCTGAATGTGTGTAATAAAAGCTATGCAAAACCACCTCTGATGTTCCTGATGTCTGTGTAAGACACAGGTCTAACACAACAATGTCAATCCATTTATTTGATTACGCATTCTGCAATCTGAACATGGTTTAATTGGAGTCGAAACGGTAAAAAGAGTGAAGGTATTTGCTCATCTCTGGTTAATTCCGTCTCTCACTCTGCTGTGTGAAATAATAGGTGATTAATGGTGTATAGCACCCGCTTTCCCAACCTCCGCCCAGTCTATTGTAATGCTCAGAGCTCAGTGGGAAGCTGATGGACGCAGGGGCGAAGACAGAAATCTGAACCTGCACACCTGGCTGCATGACAAAAGACCAGCTAAGCAAGCGCCAATGGTCTAAAAACATAAAAAAAAAAAAACGTCGCAGACACATAGATCCTTATAACTGATATCGTGCAGGATATTAAAAATAAACAATGCAAATTTGAATACTTTTTCTAAATACCTTTATGTTGCTTTTTTTTTTTTACCCAAGAAAGGTACATGAAGTGCATCTTTAAAGCTGTACTACAGTGATAATATACAAGTATGTTTAAAAGTAGAAAAACAAAAACGCTTAGTGAATTTAGAAAAAGTACAGTTTAATATTAACAACAACAAGAATTATAATTATATAATTATATATATATATAATTATAAAGTGTAACTCCATTATGATATTTGTTTGTTATATATCTGAAGCTTTTGGTGTTCTTACCGCAGCACGCTTGATTGTAGTCAAGAATGTCAAAATATTAAACAAATAAAGCTGATCTAAGGATTTTTTGTTTTGAACGCATACATCAAAGCAAGCAAAAGTAGCCACTTAGACAGAGTGTCGCCGAAGCGCTCGCGCGCGCTCTTTCACGCGCGCACACACACACATATAGACATGCATACAGGGACGGAGAGAGAGAGAGAGAGGTTTTGCACTGTGTACCAATAAATAGAGAAAATGCAAACATTCTTACCTTCAACATCAAACGCACATGGAATCCAGCGGTCCTTCCTGCTTTTTTATCTGTTGCAGCTTAAAATCAAGTTGCTACAATGTTGCCATAGACAGACTTGTGACTCAGAACAAGACAAGTGTGTATGTGTGTCCGATTACACTCTTCCTTCCCTCCACATCCATATAGTTCATCGACTTCGAGGAATAGTTCAGGGTCTGATCAGCTCATTCATCAGCAGGAGAGACAGACAGACAGACAGAAAGAGAGACTCCTGCGTCATTGACTCACTCTCTCTCACACACGCGCGCGCGCACTCCTGAACTGTTACACAGTAAACCACTCAGGCTTCGTTTCCTCTGACTCTCACACACACATTCCCACACAAACGCCTTTGTGTGTTTTTTTTTTTGTTTGTTTGTTTTCTGTGTTTTTTCCCCCCCTTTCCTTTCCATCCCCGCCTACATACTGGAAGCCACGCCCACCGCCTCTCGGATTGGCCCGTGTTTCACGCCCACACTCCGAATTCTCAAGACGAGTTAGTCCTCAAGTCTCTGTTTATTTTATTAAATAGCAACATTTTCCCTTTGTTCATACAACCCTTCTATATTTTTATGTTTATATTTTTATTCAGGAATTGCGACTCTGTTCTTAGGAAATACGCGACGGCGTCACCACGCCGGTGTCCAATCACAGCATCGCTCATGGAGTTTTTTTTTCCGGGGGCGGGGTTCCACCCACCAGCCAATCACAGACCAGGAGGCGGGATCTAATGGGGAACTAATGCTCTTACAGCGCCTACTGGATCCACATCTGAAAACCAGATGTGCTGTAAAGTTGTGGAAGTGCATAGAGCTTTTTGTTTCCTCAATTATCTTATATGTGGGTATGTTTGTATATATCCACATGTATAACATTTTATTTAAAAAAAATAAGTAATATAAATGAATCACTACTACTAATAATGAAAATTTTCCACATCTATTCTATAAACAAATAAATATGTAAACCAACATTTACATACATCAAAGATGCATTCAATGATTTATTGATTAACAATGATGATACAAATAGGCTATCTATCTATCTATCTATCTATCTATCTATCTGTCTATCTATCTCTGTGTATGTATGTGTAGATAGATAGATAGATAGATAGATAGATAGATAGATAGATAGATAGATAGATAGATAGATAGATAGATAGATAGATAGAAGACAGAACTTTTTAACATTATTGTTTAATGTGACGTCACTCTATCTACCCAAGTATCCATCTAACTATTGTTTATATGTTAATACACACACACACACACATATACTGAGAGAGAGCGAGAGAGAGGATGTACATACATACAGCGATACAGCAGTAGGCATTAGGCTTACGAGCATTAGACTAGGTTTATAATGCTATAACACTTCCTTCCTGGATGGGAGCCAGTAATTAACATGGACAGGTTATGTGGCCCTGGCAGGAGTTAACAACGTGTTAATGACACTGTCTAACTGCATTTGCGCTTGAAAGGCAACCTTGTCCACCTGCATGAACCTTGTAATGCTTGGGAACTTTAGGATGAAAAAAAAAGAAGAAGAAAAAAACAAATCTGTCTTCATGGTTACAGCTTGGTGAAATAAGGCATCTTGTCAGTAGCATCCAAAATTGTACTTAATTACATTAAATGTTAAAATTAACTTGTGTTTTTTAAAAAGTGTCAACATTTTAAAAAAACATGGGTTCATTTAAACATTTTTATTTAATTTCTTACAGCTTACTGGAGATTCAGAGAGAATCAAGTTAGGTAATATAAGAACCCTTACATTCTTACCCTCACTCATTCTTTATATTGCTTGTCCTGTACAAGGTAATACGAGTCAGACAGCCTATCCCAGGGAACTCATGGTACTAGGCAGGGTACACCTTAGATTCTGTGCCAATCTATTGCAGAGCACAAGTGCCTCACGCACTCACACAGTCACTGACAAACTACAGGCAATTTGGAAGTGCCGATTAGCCCAATATGCATGTCTCTTGGACTGTGGGAGGAAACTAGAGTACCCGGAGGAAACCCACCAGGCATGGTAAGAACATGCAAACTCAAAGCACATAGGGTGGGTGTGAGCACACTCATTTTGTGAGTAATGTGAGTGAAGTGTGCTTGTGCCCTGTGATGGGTTGGCGCCCCCATCCAGGATGTACTGGGTGGTTAGATTTTTTTTTTTCAAATGTTAACATTTGTGCAAGATAACACAAATCCTGCATAGGATAAACACACTGGCATGTCATATGGCTCAGAGAGCTCAAAGAAATATTTACTTGGTACTGCACTGGTTCTGGGGATTTCATCCAAAATGAAAGGTCTATCTAAAACATAAAAAAGGCAAATGTTAGGGTTGTGTTCAAAATGTTAAACCTAATATGGACTTGAAAAGGGAATATTTATTGCCCAGATCAAAGTGG
This sequence comes from Channallabes apus, assembly GCA_030522415.1. Taxonomy (NCBI): domain Eukaryota; kingdom Metazoa; phylum Chordata; class Actinopteri; order Siluriformes; family Clariidae; genus Channallabes; species Channallabes apus. The sequence continues at coordinate 44,490,309 of CM060109.1, forward strand.
AAGAAGACGGATATATAAAATTAACCTACATCAGGGTGGCTTTATGGATCAATAACACAAATCTCTACGTGGACCATGTTTTACTGAGATATTCTCAAAATGAAGCTTTAGTTTCTAACAGAGAAAAACAATTCAGGAGAAGGAAACCAGATTTGAAATAATCAAACCTAAACCCTATAAAACTGTGAGCCATTTATATGTACAGGTTATTCTGCTCAGTAAGTACAGTACAGCCTTATGTTCTTTTATTTCAACCTTTTACTTTTTTTTTTTGCTTCACCGCTTGTTTTCGTTTCATTTAATAATCCATTACTCATTGTCCAGCCTGTTTCAGGTCACAAACCAGACACTGTGAATACCAGAGCGAATTCCCAGACTAGAAAATGGTCTCTTAAAATGGAAATGAAGTGCTGTGTGGAAATACCTGTTTAGCAAGAACAAAGTCTGAACACAAGCCAAGCTTAAACTCTGATTTGAAAATTGGACTTAGTAACTTTGAGCAATTTTGGAATATATTTCACTGTATTTAATTAGGTGGTAGCCCAAATACGGGTAATTAAACTCCTTAAAATATACCAAATAAAATGAAACAAGCAAATGTCATGCATATCATCCACACATCATCCATAACAATAAAACATCTGGAAGATTCTATGAGATGTCGGTTAAATACAGTAGATAACTTCTGTGTGATCGGGACAAGCACATATGCTTTTAGATTTAAGTGTGATATTATGGTATAATATATTATATTATCTCTGAATATTAATTTTATAAAACATTTTTGAAGTACTACACAGTTTGCACCTTTTGTTAATAGTAAAATAAACTTATTTGAATGCGTTGAAGAATGCACTATTTCATACAATTTTGCAATTTCCGTTTCTGTAGTGCAAGTTTCATTACAGCTGATCATTTACTATCTGCATTAAAGCATGTGTTTCTTTTATAGGGGCTTTTATAGTAGTGCTAGCTATGAAACACATGGCCTATTAATCCCATTTATATGTCTTTTAAGTGCTTTGTGATGTCTATTTGTTGCTCATTAGTTATAGATGTTAAGTCCACTTTATAAGAACATCAATAAATACGATGTACGTTCAAGTCAAACCTGTGATTGTGCAGAAAAACAGAACGCAGATTTGAGAGTAAAATTACGCTTATTTCTCGATATAATCACCAGCTACACTAATGCATTTATCTCAGGGTATCACTAGTGCTTGGACACCATCAAGGTAGAAAGTTTCCTCAGTATGCTGGGGACATGATCCAACTGGCTGCCTCATGTATGAAACCCTGGCCTCCCAGGAACTCCTTTAATGGCCCAAACATGTGGAAATAACTTGGAGCGAGGTCAGAACTGTACGGAGGAGGTGACAATAACCTCCAGCCAAATGCCTGTAATGTAAATGGTGGTTTGGTTGATTGTGTGTACAGTTCCCACATACAGGTGTGTCTCCTCCGCTAGTTAGCAACAAGCTACTGCGGTGGGATCCGAGCCGCTTCAAACCAAGATAATTATTCACAGACCTATGCTGGTATTTTATACTGTATGTTTACACCATTTATACTGTATGAGATTCATCACTGTACTATGCTTAAAGTCTTCTGTAAATCGGTTTCACATAAGAAATTTCATCAAGTGCACATTGTTTGACATTATTGTATGTACATTATAGTGAGCTCTCAATCTTCAATATCGCAAAGGAGCTTTGAGACTGAAAATTATTAGCATTTCCAAAAAAAAAAATAGGCAGATGATCAGATTATCAGTATTATGGAAATGATTATGCGTGTACATTTGTACTGATAATAATGATTGTAATTCCATCTCGGGAATGAATTATTGGATTTTCATTGTTGAAAACAAACCAACAGTCAAACTTTTATCATTTTATACAGATTTATACATTTCTTGTCCTCTATGACTCTGATATAACACTCCTCCTTCTTTTTCCTAACACAATGAGAATTCTTCACAATGCTATACGACTGTACGTCATAATAACTTACACCTCGTCCACCTACAACATGACTTAGAAATACTGCAGATTTTTTTTTTCAACGCTGTTTTCCTGGATGGTGGGTGGAAATCATTTGTCAACCTAATATTTATCTTCTGCCTCTGTGTGATTACCACTGACAATAACTTTGACACATTTCCCTGCAGAAGAACAGAAAGCCATTTACTGGACTTAAACCTTACTCATACTAGTCTACTGGCAGCTGTTAGATTCGGACTGTTTAAAATGTCTGACCATTAAACTCTAACATTAACGTTTTAAGAGACAGACAGTCATAAATTTTACTATGTGTTTTTTTTTCTGGAGCGATACAATAAAATATGATTTTGAAACTTCATATTTGCTGCTTAAGTAAATCCCCCTTAGACCTGCATTAGCAATGAGTTTTGAGGAATGATTAAAAAAAAAAAGTCAAATAAGATTAGAAAAAAAAAAAAAACAACACAACAAAAAGCCCTAAAGTACACTATTCATGTAAATGATTGATTTTGTAATTATTTCTCTCTCTCTCTCTTTTACTTTGTGTGTGTGTATGTATATCGTTTTGTTTTTACTTAATAATTAAGAGAGTTATAAATTGTTCTTCCTGCCAAAACGGTTGTTCTTCCAGAACTGAGAAATCTGCATGGGTACACGCAGGGTACTGCTCTTATTATTCTGCCTCCTTCTCTGTCTTTTCATATCAACCAGAAAGGAAATTGAAGCCTCCAAATCAATTTGGAGCCCAGTGTCTGAGTGTTATTGGCTTTCTGGCTTCCACTAAAGGCAGTGACTCAGGTGTGGCGGTCTATGAAGACCTCCAGTCTGTAATGTGTTTTTTTCTTCTTCTTCTTCTTTTCTTTCTTTCTATGTGAACATATCACTGTAATGGTTTTCTTCTTTCAGCTCGACCAAAAAAGACCTGTCCCAGATTGCATGAGCTATGAAGAATTCCAGGAAAGTGAATCGGGGCCTTGTGGCTATCCGAGCCTCCCTTCGGGATGAGAGTAAGTCAGCATGGGAGAGAGAAGAGATAGAGAGAGAGAGAGAGGGAGGGAGAGTCTAAGAGCTACCACAGGGGATGAGAAGGTGACTGCAGAGATCATATTGATACCACTCAGATGCTCCTCTCTCACTCAGGCTTTTACGCCAATACAATTGTGGCCGGCGTGGGATCAGATTTTGTTCCAAGCATTTAGCAGTGCAATTGATTAGGTTTATAAAAAGTTGTGTGATAGCAAAGCCCTAGTCGGGAAGTGTTGCGTAGTCCGGGTCCATTTTCGGTAGCACAGCGGTGCCGAAGTGGTGGAAAAATCGACGTTGGGTATCATTAACACAGCAAGGCCTCGTAGAGTGACACTTCACAATCTCAAAGAACTCAAAGACTGAAAGCCGGTCCTACATGTTAATGTGTGAGTCTTAGAGTATACAGTACATAGCAACAGAAAGGAAGAGCTAATTTGGTGCACTGACTGTTGATTGCCACTAGATGGCGAGCTAAGTTTTTCTCATGCTTGTAAAAGATATATATATATATATATATATATGATCACTTCTTATTGTTTGAGGTCACATTATATTCTGCCTGAATGAAATTATACTATTATTCGGATGATAAAATTTACATAAGCTGGGAAAATCTGTGTATGTTTTCTGTATATTCGGGTATTTACTGTACAGACATCACAGTCTCTTGCCTGTAAACAAAATGTACAGTGTTATTATGTATGTCTGTACTTTTAAGAGTCACCAACAGCCGGAAACAAGTTCCTTGTCTGTGTCAACATACCTGGCTAATAAACCTGATTCTGATACCCGTCGCCAGCGTTTTATATATAATACCTTTATATTCACATTGATTTAGTTCACCGGCCTGCTTTAACACAATAGACATTCCATAAACATTATAATTCTGATGCACTTTTATTAATGTATGCTTTTGATCTTCTTGACATCCCTTGATTCAGTAAAATATTCCCTTTTCACTCAAACACAGATTCACAAGCTTCATCTTTGGACAAGAACAGTTTGTGATTATCTCAAGCCGTTATGCAATGAAATAAGAGTGGGTTGAAAAGTTAATCCATCTGTGTGTTTTGAAATTTGAAAAAAAAAATTATGATGTACAGGTTATGAGACGGTGTGATGTCACACACAGAACACAGACTGATGAGATGTTTATTCTAAGAGTAGAAACTCAGTTAAGGCAAAACTAAAGAGTGACTGAATAACATTTCCAGGAACTGTTCTGGGTTTCGATTTCTAAAACATTTCAGAAAGTCTGATGTGAAACGCTTTTTCAGTAATGTCACAGTTTGTCTCACCTTTACTCATCCAGTGTTTGTTCTAGTTAAACAAACAGACTTGTTTGACTGTCTGTGTTTTCGCGTTACAGAATGTCACTCAGGTTTGGCTGGTCAGTGTAGATGAACCCACTCTGGAAACAGCATGGCAACTAAAGCACTGTTAAAGGGCAAGTCCTGTACCTTAGCAAAGCAATGTTGTGAGCACTGGATCAATACTAGTTTAACATTCACTTATTCTCCTTCTCTGGTCTAATATCCAGTCATTTTTTTGTTTGTTTTTGTTTTTAGACATATCACATATAATGTGACATCACTACAATACCATAATGTCATGTCTATAAAGCCATTATACAACTCATTATCTATATCTCCTATCCTGTGTAGGGTCATGGGAACCTGAAGCCTTCTACAGGAAACTCATGCCAACCCACTGCATGGCGCACACACACACACACACACACACACACACACACACACACACACACACACACACACACAATCATACAGTACGTTATGGGCACCAAACACCAATCATTGGGAGGAAGCCGGAGTACCTGAAAAAAATCCACCAAGCATTGGGAGAATATGAAATGTTTATGTTTATTCTGATCTCTTTCATGTTTCAAGTCGCTTTCATGTTTTATATATACAGTATGCAATACTTTCTTTCAAAGTTTGAGATTTAGAGTCAGAGACAGTGTGTAGTCTCCAACAACAATTTGTCTTTTGATGTCACATTCATAACTTTGATAAACTGCAGGTATTTAAAATGTGTAAATCAACACCATAGGACATTCATAAGCCTTATCCACTGCTTCTTTTCCCTTTCAGGGGTCGCCACAGCGAATCATCTGCCTCCATCTAGCCCTATCCTCTGCATCCTCTTCTCTCACACCAACTAACTTCATGTCCTCTCTCACTGCATCCATAAATCTCCTCTTTGGTCTTCCTCTAGACCTCCTGCCTGGCAGTTCCAACCTCTGCATCCTTCTACCGATATATTCACCATCTCTCCTCTGAACATGTCCAAACCACCTCAATCTGGCCTCTCTGACTTTATCTCCAAAACATCTCACATGGGTTGTCCCTCTGATGAACTCATTCTTGATCCTATCCATCCTTGTCAGAAGACCAAACCTGCCCATCACATTTTCATCCCCTCTGTTCTCTTCCCCAGTATTCTTCTGTGAGACTTTTAGCAATGTGTTATATTCTGGACGGCACGGTGGCGTAGTTGTTAGCACTGTCGCCTTGCACCGCCAGGGTCCGGGTTCGATTCCCGTCTCTGTGTGCATGGAGTTTGCATGTTCTCCCCGTGCTTGGTGGGTTTCCTCCGGGTACTCCGGTTTCCTCCCACAGTCTAAAGACATGTAGGTTAGGTTGATTGGCGTTCCCAAATTGCCCGTAGTGTGTGAGTGAGTGTGTGAGTGAGTGTATGTGTGTGTGCCCTGCGATAGATTGGCACCCTGTCCAAGGTGTACCCCACTTCGTGCCCTAAGCCTCCTGGGATAGACTCCAGGTCCCCCGTGACCCTGAACACAGGATAAAGCGGAATAGACGAGTGCGTGAGAGTGAGTGTTATATTCTTAATAATGCTGAAAGATCATACATTTAAAAATTAAAATTAATTTATATAGATATATTTCTTTTTAACCTAAAATGTTAAGCATTAAACTTTTGTTAATATCGGATCATTTTGAATTATGCAAATTTTTCACATTTCATGCAAATTACCATCATTTTCGTTTGATTGTGACAATGACAATTGTTAAAAGCACTATACAAAATTGAATTGAATATTTCACATATTGGAATATCTTCACATCATTATAAATAAACATAACGATAAACTCATGAGCGAAAGCCTTGAATAACAGCAAACTAGTTTTATTACTGGCTGTAAAAATACGATTAGAGGAGATTACACAGTGTGACGTGTTTGTATCGTGCACTAAAAGGGTTTTGTCTATTTTTTTCTTTCTACCTGGACTTTAAAACATGTGGTTCAACATGAACAGAACAGATCTGCATCACCAGCTGAAAGCTGATTCTCTATCTGATGCTGAAAGATGTTATAAATAAAAATCACATGTATACTATACTCACAAGCTTGAAGGTGTGTGTGTGTGTGTGTGTGTGAGGAGCCTCTGTACGATCATCTGTAAAGCTGAGAGAGCAAAGTGCAGTACGATTACACCATTCAGATGTACAAAACATTACAACAGCCTTTACAAACAGATCTAAGCCCATGACTCCACATCTGTTGGCCTGAAGCATACAGAATGTCTTCGGCAACAAGGTGGAGCAAAATCAAATAGTTTATCATTGTTTTGATTTGTCATTTATGGTTTCAATTATTATCATTCTAAATACCAAGAACTGATATCGTTGCCTGTTAGGACTGTGAAATTTTTATATCATGTACATTCTTATTACGTTTTTATGATATTTCTGCAATATTTAGCTTATAGATTTTAACATGTGAATATTCATTTTATTACCTTAAAAAGAGGATTACAGGAACACACACTGCACATTGTGAAATATTAAACATGCACACACACTCTTTTGCTAAAGATTAATTTATGTGAAAGTTTTGAATCCAAAAATGTAGAGAATAATGGAATTATATTTGGACTAATAATAATAATAATAATAATAATAATAATAATTGAGGGGTCTGTTTTGTTTTTAGTGTCATTTCTACTTTATTTATTTGAGATCTTTTTGCACAGTGGCATAGTGGTTAGCACTGTGGCCTCGCACTTCCAGGGTCTGGGTTCGATTCCCGACATGAGTACATGGAGTTTTCATGTTCTCTGATTGGTGGGTTTCCTCCAGGTACACCGGTTTCTTCCCACAGTCTAAAGATATATAGATTAGGCTAACTGATGTTCCAAAATTGCCCGTAGTGGGTAAATGAGTGTGTGTATGTGGCCTATGATGGATTGGCACCCCATCCAGGGTGTGTCCCTCCTGGTCCCCCTGGGATAGGCTCCCAGCCACGCCTCGACCCTGTACAGTATTTGCTTTATGATAATATTCAAAAAGATAATTTGGCAATTTCTATGTCATGAGAAGCCCAAAACAAACAATTTATATTTGCCACTAATGGTCTTATAATTAGAATAATGGAGATTTAATGGAATATTGAATTTTCACTCATAGTTTGAACAGCTCACAGGATAATTTATCATTTAGACAGCATATGATAATTAAAGTTAATGTCTTCCAGCTGTGGGAGTTTCAACGGATGTTAGAAAAGTATTTTCACCTCTGTGGAATATTTAACATCATACTTCATTACTTATTACTGGGAAGAAGAAAAAAACCTGACAAATCAACATGGTTGTGTAACAGCTTTACTGAAAGTGTGATTAATCCATTTTATGGTGACAACACTTCCAAGCTCTACAGGACATTCGAGATACACACCAACCCAACCTGTGTTCATGATTGTACTGTATATCTAACCCTACGTCAGATTGCACTACATTATCATTCACAAAAACACAAAGGTTAAAGAGGCCAGCGTTGTGTGCACATGCTTCGGTTTCTACTTCTGTTTGTGTTCGAGGTTTGTTTAGGTACGTCTGGGAAGGTGGACTGGACCTGAGATCAAAGTGGGAGGCAGTCAGCTGATGGAAGGGATGGATGGGCGGATAAGCGGAACAGATGCTACACCTCCTTCCACAGCCAATCAGCATAATTGTGAGGGGTTGAGGAGCAAAGCTATATCAGCTCCTGTCTACGGAAAAAGAACTCATATTTAAAAAAATAATTAAGTGTTTGAAGTCTCTCTGGAATTAAGAGACATTTCCACAAAGAGATTCACAGACAAGCATTCATCCAATATCCAGTAAGGCATATATTTATGAATGTTTTTGACTAACAGAGGTGATTTCTTGAAATGTAAATGAACATCTTTTTCTTTCAGGGGAAGTTAAATGGCAGTCATGGCTCCGATTTTGCACAGCGGATATATCGAGTAAGAAATTGCTTTCTTTTCTTCTATTCATGTTAAATTTTAGGGGGACGGGACCAGGTTTGGTTTAAGTATATTATGCTGTCTGAGCATCAAAAAAACTTTTTTTAATTGCATCACCAAAATGTTCAATCAAAACATTTCTATCACAAATATTTATTATTGGTAAGACAGAATATCTTTCATAGAGGTATACTTATCACCATAGTCTTACCATGAAATTATTATCAATCAATTATTATTTGGTGCTATTTTTTTAGATGGTTTAACTCATTTTAGACTTACAGTGTTTTTATTGTAATCTTATAAGAAGAGGAGCATTCAAGACAAACTGGGACTTAGTAGGAAACAACTTTCTTGTGTGTCCAAAACCTACTGACATTTACAGCGTCGTTTAATCACAGTACCGTGTGAATGATGATCCCAGCTGAGGTGGATCGAAGCCCACTGCAGTTGCTCTGATCTGTCTTTAAGCCATTTACACATGTTTGGGCCATTAAAGGTGTTCCTGGGAGTCCAGCGTTTCAGATGTGACGCAGGCAGTCTGATCACGGCTCAGGTGTACTAAAGAAGTACAAAGTCCCGGTTTGACTTGAACAGCCTTTGTTAAAAAAAAAATACTAGATAAGTTGCACTATCCAACATATTTTTACTTGCTAAGATGAGAATCGCGGGGTTGATTGTAGTTCTGTGGTGATATTGTACGATTTGAGGATCCAGGTTTTTTTTTTTCCCCCGTCACAGACAGAAGCAGTACGTTAAAAACCCTCATCTGGACAACATGGAGGAGGACATCCTCTACCACTTTAACCTGGGCACCAAGACCCACAACCTGCCTGCCATGTTCGGAGACATCAAGGTGCGTAAATATAAAAGGATAATAAAAAAAAACACAGAGCTAAAAGTAAAGTAAAATACTTTAAAGTAAGTAAAGTAAAGTACTTTTTTTAAGTAAAGCAAAAAACTGATAAAGTGTGCTTTTTGATGCCATATTTGAATTAGTTTTACACCTTCATACCAGTGTTCCTTTTTTCCCCTCTCTTACATTGATGCCACCTGCTCAGAAAATGAACGTCCACTTTTTCTTTATGGTGTGTAGTTTGTGTGTGTGGGAGGCAGTGCCAACAGAATGAGATCTTTTGCTCAGTTCATCCATCAGCAGCTGGAGCTCCCGGGCGATGCTGATGATATCAGAGATATCTGCGAAGGAACTGATCGCTACTCCATGTACAAAGTGGGACCTGTGCTTTCCATCAGTGTGAGTTTCGTTTTCAAAAATGCTGGAAGAAGTAGTAAAGCAGGTTTGATGTGCATTGTTGCTAACACAGGTTGAAGAAGTTTTTTAAGTATTTAAGGCTCTTAATTTAAGTTCAGCATCAGTGAAGAACTTTGCTTTGAAAATGCTCTTCAAAGAAGTAAGGAACGTAACAACAGTTTTGATTCATGTGGATCAGTGAAAAGTAGAGTCTGTTATTAGGGGTGTTATATTCCTCCTTTGACACACCAACGTTTCTATTACAATATTTTAATTGCTAAATCACAACATATCATTTTTCATATATCTATTGTTACATATGATGTTACAGAACATTCAAAACAGGTTACACATTACTCCATGTTATCACTTATTTTAAACAAGCAAATGAGAGTAATTTTCATCTATCATTTAACATCTCATCAAAGAAAAGTCAAAACAACAATTACAGTATGTACTGTACATTTCTGCTCCTTATTATTTATCATTTCCATAATACGCACCTGTGAATTAGCTGTTACTGTAAAAACCATATAATATTAGACCAGTGCGTTAATATAAACCTGTAAATTTTCTTGTAGATGGAACTAGTGTCAGAGCTGCTGTCATAGGAAATCAATTAGCACCTTTTGTCAAATCAGAATTAAGCACTTAACATATAATAATAAAGAATTTTTATTAAAGAATCATTAAATATATTTTTAAACAGGTTTGACTTTAGATGTGGCAAAATCACTGCAGGTAAATGATTGCCAGTTCGTTTGTCTTATTTCTGCTCAGCATGGTATGGGAGTGCCGTCCATTTCCATAATGTTGCATGAACTGATCAAGCTCCTGTACCACGCCCACTGCTGTGATGTCATGCTGTTTCGCATCGGCACCTCAGGAGGCATCGGTAGCTATACCCTCTAAAGTTTCATTTCCTTTAAAAAAAAAAAAGACTAAACCTTTGAACAGTTGATAGGATCTAGCTCCTAGATGTATATTATCATGTGCTTTATTAATGCTAATCATACAAATTAGGGTTGTTCCGATTCCGATACTGGTATCGGAAATGCTGCCGATACCGCAAAAAAATCCGGCATCGGAATCGGCGAGTATTTGAGTCCACGTACCGATCCGATACCATTTTCCTAAACATAACCTATTTATGCCCGCTAGCTTTGCTAGCTTAGCTTACTTACAGAGTGTCATGGCGTGCGCCTGTGATGGGCGTGCGCCCAAATTGATATCGCTCCTCCGAAGCTCACTAGTTAGGCGGCCTCCCCCACCCTTTAGGTATGTGAAGTAGCAGAGCCGCAGAATCGGGCAACGGCCCATGAGCTATCGCCGCTAATGATCCCGGCGCTATAAAACACAGTGGGGAGTGTAGCTCGGGGTCTGACTGTTGGGAAGCTGGACTTTGCGACGCGGTGGATTTTATGAGAGAAAGTGGCACAAGAGCGGGGCGATGTGATGCGACCCAAAGACTTTAAAAAGGGGGGTGACTTTGATCTCCGCGAGAGGAGCGCGTGAACGAGCTGCGCGAGCTCCCGCGGCACCTTCACTTCTGCGTAGAGCCCGCCTTCGCATCCCTGCCGCAGAAGTGGAAAAGACAGCAGAGAGCCTTTAACCCTTTCCTTCCCCATTTTTCTAAATAAATGACCCTTTTTCCTGTAAGACCTCGCCTCGTGTCCGTGTTTCATGGTGTCGCCCGTGCACTTGGGGTCGAACCCGTTACACAGGGCTAGTAGTATTTTACTTAAAAAAAGAAATGCTATACTGTACAGATACACACCCAGGTATCGGATCGGTACTCGGTATCGGCCGATACCCTGAGCGCAAGTATCGGAATCGGTAGGTGAAAAATGGTATCGGAACATCTCTACTACTAACCATTTAAACCTGTATTTAACATAACATTGCAACAGATTATGAGTGAGAAAATCCATATGTAAAGATTAAATGCAGTTTTTTTTTTCACTGTAACTTCTTGCCATTTTGCGTGTGTGTATCCATGTGTGTATGTGTTAAGGTCTTGCTCCTGGCACGGTTGTGATCACCGATAAAGCAGTGGACTCTTTCTTCAGGCCGCAGTTTGAGCAGGTGGTTCTGGGTAAAGTGATCACCAGGAGCACTGAGCTGGATAAAGACATGGCAGAAGAGCTCCTGCAGTGTTCCACTGAGCTGCACAACTTCCCCGCCATCATCGGCAACACCATGTGCACACACGACTTCTATGAAGGTAAACAAACCTGGACTGCACGAGTTTCAGTCTCAATCTGATTGAACGATATAAAAAGTGACATAACAATAATATAACTGAATAGAGATAATGGGGAGCGATGTATAAATGCTTTTATTTGTGTGACTGAATTGTGTACCCAGTCTTTGCCTTTAAAACTAAGCCAGACAGCTCTGATGTCACTTCTTGTCCTACTTCAGGCCAGGGCAGACTGGACGGTGCTCTGTGCTCGTTCTCCACCGAGGAGAAGCTGGAGTATCTGAGAAAGGCGCATGAGGCTGGCATCAGGAACATTGAAATGGAGTCCACTGTCTTTGCTGCCATGTGTGGGGTCTGCAACATTAAAGGTACACTAAGAACTTTTCCACTCATCAATCTTTCTAATCATTCATGAGGTTACCAAATGGCAGAACCATTCAAACCTTAATTAAAGTCATTTTTCCTAACAATTACTGTCTTGTGGGATGTTTCTACAAACGGTTACACGTGTCTACATACAGTAGATTCAATCTATCAAACTATAAAACACTTAATTGTAATATCATGTTTTAGTAACCTGTGAATGCACTTAGAACTAATGATTAATTCAGTGGCTCTACTGTGAATGAGTCACTCATGACATTTCGGCAAACTGAGCCTCTGGGAAGCCTTTAATCATGGCATTTCAGGGCAATTGAGGTATTCAAATAACAGCCTCATACTCAGCACACTGGCCCCAAATATAAGAAAACTCCTCTTAGGTCTTAAACAGATTCCTCCTTTATAAGTCACAGCACGCAGCTTCGAATAGATCTTCTTTAAATTACACCTAGACCGACATTCTTTTTAATAATCCAGCTCTCAGGATGTTCACAGTGTATTAATCAGATGTGTTTGCGCAGCGGCAGTGGTCTGTGTGACTCTGTTGAACCGGTTGGAGGGGGATCAGATCTCCACGCCCCATGATGTGCTGCTGGAGTACCAGCAGAGACCTCAGTACCTGGTGGCTCATTTCATCAAGAAACACTTGGCACTCATCTAAACACTTTCATGTCGATGTGTCTGATCTCTTAATTTCAGGGTTTAAAAGGTATCGCTGCATTTTCCGACCCAAATCACTTTCTCCTTTAAAGCATATGTTCGATTATCAGGGACATTCATTTCCACAGATATTGAGAAACAGAGATGGACAAAGAGACAGACAAATAGAGAGGCAGCTAAACAAATAAACAAAATAAACAGACAAACAAAAACAAAAATATAATATACAAAAAAAAATTATTTTTTTGTTAAACCTTCACTAGTTTCTGTATAACAGGAAAAAAAACTGCTAATATCTGTATATAATGTGTATAAGAAACATTTTTCAGTGTGGTGTTTGGATTTCTGCACAAATGTGTACATAAGTTGTAGATATATTAAACACTTTATTTGTGTTGTTACTTACTGTAACATAGTAGTTGACTTTGACTCTTAATGCTTTTGAATTTCATAATATATTTCTTTCCCATGGTGTTTAAATGTCTTTTGAAAAGTGCACAATTAAATGTACTGTTTATTTTTTTTAATAAACTATTGAAAATAGATATTTGTGCTTCATTGGAATTGAAAAGACTGACACGGAAATACAAATATAATATTTTTTATTGTCTCATTACAGATCAAACCTAGATCCTTACCTTAATGCACTCACATGTTTCACCGAAGTACGAAATCTCATAGATTTTTTTCCCATTTAGAGTAATACCATCGCAAAATATCTAAAATTTCAAATCTATATTTAATGGCCAATCTTTTTGGTAGAGTCACTATATCATATTGAAAAATGTATCGAACATAACCTGAGTGAGCCATCTCTACCAATTGGTTGAGGTATGCTGTGCTGAAAAATCCACTACATGATGCAATGTCTTTTACTAAGATGCCTTTTTCAATTGCTTTTTATCAAACCACAAGAAATAAAGGGGATCTTATATTCCGCCCCACAAAAAGTTAGCATTTATTTATGTGAAATTCTGATACAGTATCTCAACCATTTGGAAGAGGGTCCATTGGCAGTTTATGTTATATAAAGGCAATATCACACTTGGCCTGCAACTTCATCATGATCACATCACATCTGGGCTGATGTTTAGTGCGACAGCACTCCCTATTGTGTGATATTGCTTAGATATAAGCAATTGTATTTATAAAAACATTCTGTTATTTGATTTTTGTTCTGTATCTGTTATTACGCCAATGAATTTTAAAATGCAATATTTTTTTTCATAAACAGAGTATATGATGTTTTCTTTTGTAAAGCATTTCATTTTCACAGTATACTTACTATGCTAGTATGCTTACTATGCTAGTATGCTTACTATGTTAGTATGCTTACTATGCTAGTATGCTTACTATGTTAGTATGCTTACTATGCTAGTATGCTTACTATGTTAGTATGCTTACTATGCTAGTATGCTTACTATGCTAGTATGCTTACTATGTTAGTATGCTTACTATGCTAGTATGCTTACTATGTTAGTATGCTTACTATGTTAGTATGCTTACTATGCTAGTATGCTTACTATGTTAGTATGCTTACTATGTTAGTATGCTTACTATGCTAGTATGCTTACTATGTTAGTATGCTTACTATGTTAGTATGCTTACTATGTTAGTATGCTTACTATGCTAGTATGCTTACTATGTTAGTATGCTTACTATGCTAGTATGCTTACTATGTTAGTATGCTTACTACGTTAGTATGCTTACTATGCTAGTATGCTTACTATGTTAGTATGCTTACTATGCTAGTATGCTTACTATGTTAGTATGCTTACTATGTTAGTATACTTACTATGCTAGTATGCTTACTATGCTAGTATGCTTACTATGTTAGTATGCTTACTATGCTAGTATGCTTACTATGCTAGTATGCTTACTATGTTAGTATGCTTACTATGCTAGTATGCTTACTATGTTAGTATGCTTACTATGTTAGTATGCTTACTATGCTAGTATGCTTACTATGCTAGTATGCTTACTATGCTAGTATGCTTACTATGTTAGTATGCTTACTATGTTAGTATGCTTACTATGCTAGTATGCTTACTATGTTAGTATGCTTACTATGCTAGTATGCTTATTATGTTAGTATGCTTACTATGCTAGTATGCTTACTATGTTAGTATGCTTACTATGCTAGTATACTTACTATGCTAGTATGCTTACTATGTTAGTATGCTTACTATGCTAGTATGCTTACTATGCTAGTATGCTTACTATGTTAGTATGCTTACTATGTTAGTATGCTTACTATGGTGCCACGGTGATGTTGTGGTTAACAGTGTGGCCTCGCACCTCCAGGGCCGAGGGTTCGATTTCCACCTCGGGTCTGTGTGTGAAGTTTGCATGTTCTCCCTGTGCTTGGTGGATTTCTTCTGAGCACACAGGTTTCCTCCCACAGTCCAAAGACATGCAGTGTTGTGGAGAAGAATTTCTCCTTGTTCCTCTTCGTGTTTTTGTCCATGTTAGGTGAAACATTAACAGTGTATGAATCAGTGTATGGTTAGGATTTGAAGACAGTGGATTTCATGTCTCGTCGTGGTGGTTTAGGAGGTGGGATTTCTGAAAGCAGCGCTCGCGCATAGTGTGTGTGCTGAAGACCTGCTGTCCTGAGTGCCTGCTCTATACGCACCCTCGGGTCAGCCACAATCTGTAACACACAGAAATAAGACACTCCGCAATCTTGAAAGTGTTGTCAAGGTAATCAATAAAGACACTTTTATTGCACGTTAAGCTAATTAACAAAAATCTTTTAACTTCTTATAAACATTTTTCATTCACTCATTCATTCATTCTTATTTTATACTGCTTATCCTGTACAGGGTCACGGGGTTTGGATCCTGTCCCAGGAGACTTTGGGCACGAGGTGGCGTACACCCTGGACAGAGTGCCAATCCATTGTAGGGCATATAAATGTTTTTAAGGTTTAAATATTGCATTGGACCATTCGTAACCCAATTCCAGTCATCCTTAGTTGTTTTCTTTGCATGATGCAGGCTATTAATTTGCCCCTTTATGATCGCTTTAATTATATATCAAGCAGAGTTTCTTTCATATAAATAGTTCCAACTATATTTAATCATGTTCCATGTGCTATAATAAACTGTCTAGACAAAGTGTTCATAAACTCCCATGAATAAAATTCACTTCATCTATTATATATTAAGGAACAATATGCCATTGTGGAGAAAATGGTCTGTTACATCAAAGAGCCAAAAGAACACTGGGTCCTCAAGCGGAATAGCCTAAATCATATATAATTAACTTTAATTAACAAGAATACACCTATACCAATGTATTTTAAAACTGATTATTATTTAGTTGAATCCAAAACAATAAAATCAAATAACCAAACAAAATAAGGTCATTAAAGTTCAAATGATTTTTGTAGGGTACTGATGGAGCAAATCCGGTAGTTCACAATTTGCCCCGTACTGCATTCTAATTATAACTCGTTTATTCTACACGTATTATAATTATTATGTTCCGTCATTCCAAGACTAGGATTTAAGATCAGGACCTTCAGCTATATAATGTGTTAATTAATTGACAATCTGTGCCAAATCCTGACCCAAACATGACGACCTGACCCCTCAACTGGTAAAGAAAAATAAATGCTCTTTGAACCTGACTTTAAATAAGTCACTTATCTCTATAAATGAGCTTGAGTCTGAAAACATGGTCCTGAAATGTCCTCATTATGTAACTTTGGAAGTGCTGCGATATTTTATCACAAAACATTACGGCTGAGAAACGCTGAATCACTGTTTGGCCTTGGCACGTTGTGAATATTCCCGTACAAAGTCATCATGTAACTATATACAAACAGTGCGGAAAGCCCGGAGTGTCCAAAATATAGGCAGCTTCAAGTTGTTTACGTTTATTTATGGTTAAGTTATTATTATTGTTATAATAATAATAATAATAATAATAATAATAATAATTATTATTATTATTATTATATCCATAATCTAGAAACCTCTGTAGTCCATACAGGGCCTGTGGAGGCCAGTGGTGACCATTGTATTTATTCCCATTTTGTACAACCGTGGTAGGACCTCCGGTCAACATTATTTTGACCGGACATTGTCATACATCATTATTATTTAATGCATTTATATAATAATGCTCATTCTGACACAACCTTCCCATTTATCTGGGCTTGGGATCGGCCCTGCATCCAGTGGCTGAGGTTTGGACATCGGTCTTCCGCTTCCGAGTCTTCCACGTGGTGGACGAGAAACCTACCACTCAGTTACCAGTTATGAGAACAAGTTAGTAAAAACTCCCTTATATAATCTCTCTCTATATAATAAACTCTCTCTATATAATCCCCTATCACCCTAATGCACTTATCCCAGAGTTTCCTCAGTGCTTGGACACCATCAGGGTAGAAAGTTTTCTCAGTACATTAAAGCCATGATCAGACTGCCTGCTTCACATCACATGAAATGCTGGATTACCAGAAACTATTTGAAGAGCCCAAACATGTGGACATGACTTGGAGAGAGGAGGCCATGAAAGTACGGAGGATTTAGCAATAACTCCCAGTCGAGTTCTTGTAACGTCTGTGGTGTTTGTGAATGACTGTGTGTACAATTCCCACAGACATGTCGACATGCGTCTTTACATACAAGTTATCAGTCGGTTAACTGCACTGTATGGCCTTCGTACATTTTAAATATTTGCACCATTCAAATGTTTTACTACGACTAAGAGTTTCATCACCCTACTGTGCTTGAATATCACAGGTGTATACTCCTACACACTTCTATACACACATGTGTGGTACCTGTGTGTCTGTATAGGTGTGTAAGGGATAGAGGGGTCTCTGCAGCACGAAGTCTTGTTGGTCAGGATGTAGACGCGTTCGCCACGCTTCGGTCTGTCCCATCATCCTCTCTGGGTCTGCCTCTGCCACAATAGCAACCTGCAAAAATGATAAATATATTTACGTGAAACTATCTACAGTACACTAACAAAATTGTATATACAGTGTGTGCTTTTTTATTGTCTACCACATGGGGGCAGTATTGCTACAAAATCTTTCATGCACTTTTCAGCTCTCATGTGAGGACATGTAAAATATTAAATAGAGAAAAAGGAAAAAATGTGTGTGTGTGTGTGTGTGTGTGTGTGTGTACCTGATTGCGTAATGTCTGTAGTCTCTCCTCTCTTGCCTCTTCCTCTCTCTGTTTGAGTCTCTCTTTAGTTTGTTGCTCCTGCTGTCGATGCTGGAGCAACTTCTCTCTGAACTCAACTCTACACACACACACACACACACACACACACACACACACACACACACACACACACACACACACACTTTCATGATATAAACAGTTAAAAAGGGGAAAGAAATATGCTTAAATGCATATTTAACTCACACTGATTTAATTCACATGTATTACAGGTCTCTCTCTCTCTCTCATCTCTCTCTCTCTCTCTCCCTCCCTGCTGTCCAGTTTTGTCTCATTCTCTTGCCATGACTCATCCTATTGACCTCTGACTGTCTCGGGTCTCAGCTCAGCAGAGGTAAGGATCGGATTAGTTTTATCACTTCTAACTACAGCCATTAGAGTCAAAATAAGGTTTCTGTAAACATGCAATTTATATTCATTTAAATTTTAGAGCCAGCGATGGCCTACATTCTTTTAGATACTTTATTTATTAGCATAAAGAACATAAAGAGAAAGCCATATTCACTCACTCACTGTATACTGTATAGCACATTATCTTGTGTACAGGGTCTTTTGGGCCTGGATCCTGAGACTTACTGTAAGAATCAAGGCAGAGTACATCCTGGACCAATCCATCACACGGCAGACATACACACACTCATTATATGGGAACGCCGGTTAGCTTAATCTGCATGCCTGTGGACTGTGGGAGAAAACCGAAATACCTGGAGGAAACCCACAAAGCACGGGGAGAACATGCAAACTCCATGCACTTAGGCACGAGGCAGGAATCGAACCTGGACCCTTAAGGTTCAAGGTGATAGTGCTAGCCACTATGCCACCGTGCCACCTAAAGTCATTGTTAACAGATAATACACAGCTGCCCAATCAAAAGTCACCATTTCAAAAGGCTCAAATTGTTGGCCAGCATCAAGCAAAGAATAAAACTAGATTTTAAATGACAAAAAAATAGATTTTAGAATCCCTTTATACATTATTAAAACCTGGAAGGATAATGCTGAACTGCTAACTTCTCATGAAGAAAAAAAAAAATCATTTATATCACTTAAACGTTTGGTGAAAGTGCATCATTAAAAAAAATCTACAGCAGAAATCACAGCTATGTTTAATAGTAAAAGTAAGAGCACTTCCATCGACAGTGTGATTAGAACTCACTGAACTGGGACTAAACAGCTGTGTGGCCATAAGAAAAGTACTTCATTCATTCATTTTCTATACCGCTTAATCCTGTGTTCAGGGTCGCGGGGGACCTGGAGCCTATCCCAGGAGACTTCGGGCACTAGGCGGGGTACACCCTGGACAGGGTGCCAATCCATAGAAAATTACTTGATAGTGAGAATAATCAGAACAAAAAGCTCTGCTTTGCTAAGAAGCATAAAGATTGGGCTTTGAAGCACTTTACAAGCCTCTGGAGGCAGGGCTATAGCTGGTCAGGGTTGCTACAGTTGGTCAGGTCTAGGCTCAGCAATGATCTTTCTCAAGCTAATTAAACGACTAAGACGATTGCTGAAACCACTGGAACTGGGTTTGACACTTTATTAAAACATGGAAGGATAGTGCTGAAGTTCACAGAAGTAATCTGGCCGTCTGTGTGGCCATAAGAAAACCATTTATTAGTGAGACTAATCAAACAAAAATGCTTTAACTTGCTAGAGAGCATAAACATTGGAGTTTGTGGCAAGAACATGTTGTTCGATGAGTTCAGGTTGACCGGATTCCAGAGTGCTGGGCGTGTCAGGGTAAGAAGGCGAGCTCATGAAGCGATGCACCTATCATGCATAGTGTCCACTGTACAAGCCTCTAGAGGCACTGTTATGATCTGTTATGATCTGTTATGATTTGGGATTGCTTCAGTAAGTAGGGCTCAAAAAATGTTATGTATAAATTACACCAACGACCAACAATCTCACTCACTCCCTCATCATCTTTACCACTTTATCCTGTATACAGGATCGCAGGGGGCCTGAAGCCTATCCCAGGAGACTTTGGGCACGAGGCAGTGTACACTCTGGACTGGGTGCCAATCCATTGACACATAAAGTACACACACTTATACACTCATTCACACACTACAATCAATTTGGGAATGCCAATTAGCCTAATATGCATGGGAGTACCCGGAGGAGACCCACCAAGCACGGGGAGAACATGCAAACTCCGACCATGCACACAGACACAAGGCGGGAATTAAACTCGGACCCTGGAGGTGCAAGGCGACAGTGCTAACCACTAAGCCACCTGACATGAAGGGAAATTTTTGGCTGACTAATTCAAATCAATTCAAACATGTTCACAAATATCCAGGACTATCATCTGTGTACCAACTTACGTCCATTTAGCTAGAGTATGACATGAATGGATCCATGATGAAATTGTGATATTTATAACTGCAGCTCACACTAAGCCAGTGCAGTGTTAGACATCTTCTGGCAGACTAAATGTTTCCACTGCATTTATTAAATCTTCACACCCTGAC
Source organism: Channallabes apus (assembly GCA_030522415.1). Classification (NCBI taxonomy): domain Eukaryota; kingdom Metazoa; phylum Chordata; class Actinopteri; order Siluriformes; family Clariidae; genus Channallabes; species Channallabes apus. The sequence goes on from CM060109.1 coordinate 44,510,782, forward strand.
AGCCATGGCTAGGTCAGAAAGTCTTCTAAGTAAGGAATAACAACACACCATACGGTTATACAAAAAAAAAGAGATCAAACATTTGGGAGGTGAGAAGAGGCATGTCATAGAGTGACAGAGTGCTCTTACCACCCCGAAATGGACTGCTTCATATAACCATGCGGTGTGCCGTATGATATCTTGCGTAGTGATTTGCCAATGATTACATTGTTATTTTATTAATGAATAGCATCTTGTGCATATGGACGGTTCATAATTAAGATTTATTGGTATGAAAGGTTCCAGAGACGAGACAGTTCTTGTTATCACATGCATTGCAGCTGCAGATGTTTTCCCACCAGCATCCCTTTCTGTCTCACACAGCTTGTCATTTTATTAAGAAAGTAGAAAGTGTGAACTCATCTGTCATGAAAACTGGGAAAATGTGCAAAGCACCATGAATGTTAACCAAGACTCCTTGATTCTAGTTGAAGGATCCTGTGTTAACTTGTAGATCTCAATCCTACCCAAAACATGATTTCGCATTATTTTTGCGGTGCTTTTCCTGGACTTCCAACCACCATCAAGGGTGTGTGTGTTTGAAGACTATCAGGAAGTGCAAACCATCTTCCATGCTGTTTGGGAATGATTCGACACATGTCTGGAAATCTATTGATTGATAAAAACGCCATTTTCCCAAACAATAATCCCTCCGATGGTCATCTGGTTTGAACATCATGGTTATGATTCACAGTCTGCTCAAGACCTCTTACCCTTCTTTATCCATCCTACCTTTCTTTATCTCTCCTCGCCTGCTCCTCCATGTCTCTCCTGAGCTGTGCCAGTCTCATCTCCTCCCTGCACCTCCACTCCGCTCGCCTCCTGCACTGCTTCTCGTTAAACTCTCGCACCTGGAACACACACGGAGCTCAGCCGTGTATTCAAACTCACGCACCACTTTCGCTCAAGCTCATTTCCAAACTTTTTGATCTAGCAGCTAAACTAATTACCTATGGAGTGTCTAATTAAACCAACTCGCCTGGGGGGAAAAGGAGGCAAAGACACTCTGAAAGCTCTGTGCCGCTTTTATTGATTGTTAGCGATGGAAGACAATGGGGCTTGTATGAGAGGAGAGGAGAGCACACGGGTACAGTAAGAGAGGCTCAAACATCTGAATGCATAGGCATCGTCCCTTATATAGCAAATGTGATAGTTTTGGCTTCATAATAAAACTAAAAATGTATCTTTTCGGATGTTTAACCCTCTTCTGTTCCGTGTATACTCAAAGTCCAAGGTCATCAATTTGAGCATTTGCTGCAATTTGCTGCAATACATTAGTTACTATAGATTCAGATGTATGTGCCACCCTGTGTGTGTGTGTGTGTGTGTGTGTGTGTAATCAATTATAGACCAAATGACATCATCAGTCAGCATCAGGCCTGGAGGAAGTGACTTCATTAAGCAGAAAGGCGAAACAGAAAGTGAGGTCACAACACCCGAGTCTACAACACAAATTCAGGGGGTTAAAAGACACACACACGCATGCATGCACACACACACACACACACACACACACTCAAAATGCAACACATTAATCAAGTTAATGAGGCCAGGAGTGGCTTAGAGCTTTCCTCCCACAATCAATTGCTCAATAGTAAAACAATATTGATAATGAGTTTGTTCCGCTCCTGCAAACACGAGACATATTTAATCAATAGTCACAACTAAGCTGGAAGATATTTCTTCTTATACCAGTCATAACCTCCGATCAGAAATACTCTGCGGATGTCTATTCAGACTTCTGTAGTGTTTCTTACAACCAGTCGCAACGATTTCCGTACAGTAAAGAAATGGAAAACATTGATTTACTCAAAACTCACTTATAGTAGAAATCTAAGGGCAGTAGGTGAATTCGTTCATCCTAAATTCCTTTGTATAATGAATATGCTTGAGTAAATTCATTCTTTCTGAGAAGAGAAGGATAGCAGCAGAGTTGTACAGTATAAATCCTAACCAGCTGTGAAATGTAAAAATGATCTACATTACCGTGTTGCTCCAGTGACTGAAAAACTTACACAGAGGAAGGCTTTGTAGGGCCGTGTCTCCCGCATCTTCTCCTTTACTGATAGAGTGTAATAACTGCTATTTCAAATTTGGGGGTTTTACCACTTGAAACATTTATTCACTGTGTTATTCTACCGCCATTAGACTTTCATTACACATGAGTCTGGAGTAAACAGAATTCCTGTCTTTTATTACAACAGAGAAACAAATCAATATTATTGTATGAGGTAATTACATGTACGCAGCCGAGGCACTAGCTCGGGAATAGTTCATAACAACAGCTCTATTAGTTTATTGCATTATAGTTTTCAATACAATAATAATAGTAGGAGTACTAGTAGTAGTAGTAGAGGTATTGGTCCTAGGCAGTTGTGGTGGTAGTAGTACGAGGGGGTATCAAAAACTTATTTAGGTGAGCTGCAGACCCGCCTCGCCTTTTTCCGTTGTGGAGATGATGGGATCTTATACTGTGAAGACTGTTGCTTCTTTTCAGGTCATACCCAGACACCCAAGTCTGTCACCGGTAATGTTGAATAGCACCAGTTACACAGCTGTACTCAGGACGATGTTTTTTGGCGCGCCGACTTATGAAGGTCAGTGCTTCCTGTGACTGTACAGTACATACAGCCTATAGAACTAGTGTCTAAATGTTTTGATACCCCCCCCCCCCCATAAAAAAAACACACAAAAAACATTCCCAATAGTGTTTGACTGATTGTACGTATAAGTAGTAACGTAGTTACCAGTAAAAGCACTTTTTAAGTGTAAATGTAGTTAGTACTTTGTAGTACTGGTCATAGTAAGTAGCTAGTAGTGGTCATAGTAGCAAATACTGGATAGCAGTGGTTGTGGTAGTGTTAGAAGTCAAATAGGTTGTAGCTGTAATAGTAGTATAAGTAAACATAGCTAGGACTGTGCTAGTGTCTGTATTAGTACTAGTGGTAGTAGAGATTAGTAGGAGTAGGTAACAGTGGGAGCATTAGAAGTAGTGGTAGTAGCATTGAAGAAATATGAGTAGTTGAAGAAATACTAGAAGTAAATAATAGTAATAGTAGTAATGGGTAGAAGTAGAAAGGGAAATGTGGCATCCCCTGCTGGAACTCCTACCCCCTCAACCCCACTTTGGAAAAGCAGTTGACGATGGATGGATGGATGGATGGATGGATGGATGGATGGATGGATTGATGGATGGATGAATTGATGGATGGATGGATGGATGGATGGATGGATGGATTGATGGATGGATGGGTGGATGGATGGATGGATGGATGGATTGATGGATGGATGGATGGATGGATTGATGGATGGATGGATGGATGGATGGGTGGATGGATGGGTGGGTGGATGGATGGATGGATGGATGGATGGATGAATGGATGGATGGATGGATGGATGGATGGGTGGATGGATGGATGAATGGATGGATGGATGGATGGATGGGTGGATGGATGGATGGATGGATGGATGGTAGTAGTAGTAGGCAGCAATGACAGTGGTAGTGGTAGTGTTGGTGGTAGTGGTAGTATTAAGGGCCATGACAATTACAAACACATACAGTATATGGGACCAGGGTCCAAATCAAAGAGGTGCAAGAGACCATTTTGTCAGTTTTTATGTTGAAATCTTATTAAACCCAATCATTCTAGCCCTCTATAAATACAGTATATTCTCTAGAAATTATACCAAGGCAATTAATGCATTTAATTATTTCATGCAAATAGTTAAACTGAGTTTGCTGGTGGTTAGAAAAGAACACCTCCAACAAGACCAATTCAAGTGCATACACCCTTCCCTTAGCCTTTTATTTACACAATACATATCACAATCAGTTGGCAGTGGCTGTTGCCATGGAACTCCAAACACTATTCTGATCTGCAAATAGTAATAAAATCAGGCATGAGGCAGATCAAACATACCGACTATACCTATAGATTTCGGTAATGAATGCCTCTACTCTCCCAGTGAGGAGCTCAGATGGGTACGTATGGGTGAAATAGTGTGCCGCTTGCACAGTAGATTACAAAGACTTTCAGTTAGTCTCCATGTCAGTATGTAATAGATAATAGAAGCCGATTGCAGCTGACATCGCTTCTATAACAGTTAAACATATTTTGGAGTCTACAAAATGTACCATGTGTAGATATAATGGAAAGGTTATGTCTAAACTTATTCACCCCAGACAAGGATTCTCTTTTCTCTTCTTAAGGATGATCCAGTCTGAGTTCAGGACATGTACAATTGAAACGTTACTCATTCTAGCAGTCAGGTTGCGGAGACAGATTAACAGAATTCATCCCAGCATACTGTACATTTAATAATAGAAATAAAACCTTGGATAGAAATGAGAAGATTAATCCATCCATCCCAAATCCATCACTACTTTACTCTCAGAGCTTATATTTAACAAAAGAGGAATTTGTATTCAAAATTACTGAAAATGCTTTACAATGGCAACATTAGCAGGAATATGTAATGACATAGTGGAATATGCAGATTAATTAGACCCATTAGTTTTAAACCCTGGCAATTACATCAATCGTTTTACAGATGGGAAAAAGATGAGATTAGATGAGATGTTAAAATTGAACTCTAAGAATACTCAGAGAGCTATATAAGCCATGTTACAACATATACTGTATATATATATAAGTCCTATATGCGCTGCATCCAGTGGGTGGGTTTGAGCGCTGAATGTGTATTGTGTAACCTCTTCCCAGTTGTGTTTGACTAATGGCACTTAGTTATTAACCTAGTTAACCCAGTGTAAGTATGTATCCAGTGATGTAAACTTTAAAGCATTTTTTGTAAGTCGTCTGGATAAGAGTGTCTGCCAAATGCATAAATGTAAATGAATCCCAGCCTTCAACATGGCACATGAAAAGCCTACCACTTAGCCACCAATGCCCAAAACAGTTCTTAAGTATTACTTCTATCAATTGAATCTAAACCTTGAGTTTGGATTATGATCCTAGTTTTGCCCGGATATCACCTGCACATGCATAAAACTTTTGGTTTATTCATTCATTCATCTTCTATACCGCTTTATCCTGTGATCAGGGTCGTGGGGGGCCTGGAGCCTATCCCAGGAGGCTTTCGGGCACTAGGCGGGGTACACCCTGGGCCAATCCATTGCAGGGCACACACACACACACACATTCACCCATCCATTCACACACTACGGGCAATTTAGGAACGCCAATTAGCCTAACCTGCATATCTTTGGACTGTGGGAGGAAACCGGAGAACCCGGAGGAAACCCACCAAGCACGGGGAGAACATGCAAACTCCATGCACACAGAGACGGGAATCGAGCCTGGCCGGGGAATCGAACCCAGACCCTGGAGGTGCAAGGCGACAGTGCTAACCACTACACCACCGCGCCGCCTACATTTGGTTTAAAAGTTTATAAAATAGCCAACAGGCCAAGACTCAATAGACCACAAACTGTCTATCAGGGGAAATCAATGTGTCCAGTTAACACAATTACTAAAGGCTTTCATTTGAACATACAGTAATCTTTGTCAAAGCTCACTACTTACAGTACAAAACAGACCTCAGTCTATACAGTAGCTAATGAAATAATATACAGAGACTTGCCATAATCCCCTAGTTTAGATTGTTTGAGAGTATGAAAACACAAAACTCTCCACAAACACACTTTGTCTATGGTATACCAAATGTAATTAATAAAAAAACACAATTATCTTTCCTGTCTGACTTTTTTTTTTACAAAGGCTTGATGCCGTTCAAATATCTTTAGACATTGATGTATTGAGTAAAACCGTTTCAAGCTCCAATATAACCTTTTAAAATGAGTCTAAATGTTAAATGGATTGTAATATTCCAAAGAAGGTTGGAATAATCACTCAATGAGAATTAACACTAACCCTAAAACTGCATGACCTCAAGGTAAACACCTCAGTCGGACCAGTCGGACCCGGGCTGGGCTGATCAGAATGAACTTTCAATGGGAATGACTGAATGCTTATAACTGATCAAAACATACGTAGAAGGAGGGATTTGTGGGAAAAGATGGGAAGCCTTCTACGGTGAGATTTGCAGCAGATTAAACACAGCAGGCAGAGCCACTCTGCTCATTTAGAAAAGGTTATTTCAAGTTATTTATCTGATTAGATGCTTTGTGCAGCATATACAGTCTATATACACAGTATTAGAAACTCTTATCAATCGGTGTAATTACAGGTATAGCTAATGTGCGAATCTAAATCTAATTGGTAAATATTATAATTAGACTTAGATCTTGTTAAACATCTTCATATGATAATTTGTCCCCTCCGTCTCCATCAGTTCAACATTAGGTGAATATTTTTCATTTAGATTTAGACTTAAAACTTAGACCTAAAGTTAAAATGTACAAGTAAATCACTGTCTAACTGTATCATGGCCTGGAATTATTTCAGGGGTAAAGTGTTCTATATCCGCCGCTTTATTCCCTGACCATAATTGCCTGCCATGTTACTATAAGCTACACGCAGAAAACAGAAAATATCTGATAAACATTTCCTAAGATTATTCTTGTTATTTATTTTTTAATGATGAGCACTGTTTCAGAGACATATTATTATCATTATTGTTTGACCCTTAAATTCAGATCCTAAACTACCATATTTGAGATTTAAATCTGTAATATGAACTGGATTTTAAATATTAATAACCATGAGACCACAGGAAAGGCAGAAGAGTTGTAAAAAATTTAATAGAGGCACCTGAAGCTCTTCAAACAACTATTTAGAGGCCTTTATAAAAGAATACCAAAGCCCTAGTGCTTTTATTCCGTGTGTGTGTGTGTGTGTGTGTGTGTGTGTGTGTGTTTATACTTGTTGTTTCTGTCTGGTCCTTCTGGAATGCTCTCTTTCTTCCTCCTCTCTCTGTCTTTGCTTCTCCTCCTCCTGCCAGCGTTCTGCTATAGACGCCTCCATCTGAGCCACCTCTTCCTGCTGCTCCCGCCACTGCTGCAGCTACACACACACACACACACACACACACACACACACACACACACACACACACACACACACAGTAAATAAAATACACAGATGTGAATTTTTATACCCAGCAAATGAAAAATTAAACACGCCACACACACACACACACACACACACACACACACACACACACACACACACACACACACACACACACACACACAAAACCTCCTGATTATACACAGCAAATAATATTAAAACACACTCTCTCTTACACCCACACACATACAGAACACCCACACATTATTACCACTTTTATACACAGTAAATAACACACACACATGGGGCGTTCAAATCAAACCGATTGTGCAGAATAACAAAGCGCCTTTATTTCTCTATATAATCCCCTGCTACACTAATGCACTAATCTTAGTGTTTCAATAGCGCTTGGTTACCATTAGGGTAGAAAGTTTTCTCAGTACACCAGAGCCATGATCTGCATGAAAAACTGGCCTCCCAGGAACACCCTTTAATATCCCAGACATGATCAAATGGCTTGGAGTGAGGTCAGGACTGTATGGGGATGTGACAATAAGTTCCTGTAATGTGCAAGTGGTGTTTGTGAATGATTGTGGCTATAGTTCCAACAGACAGATGTGTCTTTTCTATCATTTGACAAGTTATCTGTCAATTTTTGAGGATCGGGCATTCCCCTGCAGAGGCACCTCGGCCCGGGATCGTCTATGTCGGACGTCATGCTTCATTAAAATGTCTGCACTATTTAAATGTTTTACTGCGGCTAAGAGTCTCTGTACTTGAAGTCTTCTGTAAACATCAATTGGGTTTACTCCTTCATTCATCAGAAGTCCAGGTTTGACTTGAACGCCCCAACACACACACACCCTCGTCCCCCACACACACAAACAGTAAATTAAACACACACAACTCCCTATCTGCACGTTTACACACCGTAAATAAAATTCACACACACACACACACACACACACACACTGAGTGAAATGCAGGTGGGTTTAGCAGCTGTCTCCCAGTAATGCGAGAAGCGATGAAGCATTGAGTTTTGAACCTGCAAACTAATTTCCATCAGCAGTGTTTAGTAACTCTCCACACACACTCACACTCACACACACACACACACACACACTCACACACACACACACACACGCACATTAACACCTCTGTATATGGAGCATCCTCATCCCTGTGGTTCTGCAGAGAGAATCAACACCTCTCTTTTGTCTAAAGTGGATTGTGTTTAACAGATCAGGGGCTTCATGTTAACAGGGGCAAGGTTCACACGTGTTAATTCACATTACACATTTCCATTAGTGTGTCTAAATGGACTGCAGACTGAGTGACAAGGCAGGAATTTCACCTTTTTATTACACATCCTGCCTGGAAAGTACAAAGGCTGAGCTACACTGTGGCGTGATTAAGCACGCTTCTTTATAGCAGGAGAAACCGTTTCCATTTCCCTACGTGATTAACATGTTCAAATGATTATCAGGTGCTAACACGCGCCTAACACGCTGCACAAACTGTCAGCAACTTTGGGAACTTTAAATGATAAACGCTTCCTCATTTAATTTGAGCACATTTTGACATGAAAACAAAATGTTAATCAGACAAAAAGCTATTACTGTATATAGTCTTTAATAGCTGATGATGTCATTTAAAAATGTAAATGGAATTAAATGTGTAACGTCCCACTCCTCCAACAATTATCACTGTAAATGTTTTTTTTTCCTTCAAAAGTCTGAAAGCACTAATGAATTGTTTTAGTATGTTTGACTAATTTCATACATTTGTCATTAAAAACTGACTGAGAAAAATCTGATGTTTCAAATAACATTGTTAATGTCAAAAACTTGGTTACATTTAATTGCAACAGAATATTTAGTATTAATTATTAAAGATATTGAACATTGAACTTTCTTTACATTAAAGAAATGATAACACTATCTGTTACTATCTCTATTAAATCGCAGATTTTTATTGTGGTCTCACTCTTCTTCACTCTATTGGATCTCACTCAGTTTGTCCACTTGAATGTTTTATGTAACTCGTCACATAAATTTTTTTTTTGGGGTGATGTAAGTTATGAATATTTTCAATAATGCTGTTTATTTCAATAATATCAACTTTATTTCTTTTTTTTGGGGGGGGGGGGGGGGGGGCAATTCTCTCCCCAATATTAGTCGTGTCCAATTCCTCCCCGTCACTAGGGGGCTCCCACATTAAGGCTTCCACTACCACTCAGTCAGGAGGGCTAAGACTATCATGTGTTTCCTCCGAACCGCGTGACGTCAGCCGACCGCATCTTTTCGAACTGCTTCCATTAGGGGCGGAGTAACACACTCGGAGGAAAGCGCTATCCGCTCCTTCCGCATGCGCGAGCTCACAGACGCCCCTGATTGGCTGTGGTTTAATGTGGGATTAATGTGGGAGCGAAAGTACCTCTCATCCCTCCCCCCTGAGAGGGTTCGAACCAGCGATCTCCGGATGATAGGGCGAGCGCTTTACCACTGCGCCACTCGGAGGCAAGTTTATTTATTTATCATGTCCGGTTGCTGAGGCATGACCAGTGAAAGTTTAATTTGTCTTAAGGAGTGCCTTGGAAAACTCCATGGAAATCCTTTTTTTTTTTTTTTAGGATATTTAAATGAGAATTCAGTGGCATACTTATTCAAAAGAATCCTGCATCTTTTTGACACCAGGATTTTCCTCCTACGCCTAAAAATAACTTCACCGGCAGCACTATTTTATAGCAGGGAAAAAATGTACGCGCTTTCTTTTTTAACCTTAACTAGAGCAACCAGGTTGAATAGTGTTCATTAAAACGCTTTATAACAATGGTTAGGATTAAAACTTTCACATTTCTATTGAAGGATCAGAACGATAAAATATTCATCGACCGAATTTTGCAGAAATGAGAAATTTGATACATTTCAGCTACTGCACTCTATTGGCCACACTGTAGCACAAAACAAACCTGTATGACTTGACACCTGACTTGATAGGATGAATCATTTTTGGATGTATTAATTACCACTACGTGAATACAATTTTAAAAATAAACACAGAAGCGAGCTATGTTAGCTTGTTAGATTCAAATTTTTATTTGACAAGTGTGTACTACTGAAAACGTCTCGGTTACTTTGCTGTAACCCTGTTCCCTGAAAAGCGGGAACGAGATGCTGCGTTGGAAACGCTATGGGAAACATGTCGGCGGCTGTGAAGCATGTGTGTACAAACACGCCAAATTTTGGCTTATATAACCTCGGTCAGGTGACGTCATCTGATTAGACTCAGCTGCAGGTTATAAATATCGGTTAGCCGGCGACGACCTCAGATTCATTTGTCTGAACGGACGTCCGGTCACGTGGCAGTGCGGCATTGCGACGCAGCATCTCGTTCCCGCTTTTCAGGGAACAGGGTTACAGCAAAGTAACCGAGACGTTCCCTTTCAAAGCTAACTCGATGCTGCGTTGGAAACGCTATGGGAACGAGAATACCAACGCCGCCGCACTGCAGGTGTCTGGACCCCAAGGTTGTGTAGCATGTGTGAACAAGGCCGCGGAGTCTCAGAACTATGTCTGGTAGCTACGTGGACATCCAGACTATAAATTTTGCACATGTGTGCGGGGAGGAAAAAAACCTGCCGCATCACACACTTGCTGCAGGGAATACCTCTTGCAGGAGCAATAGATGAGGTGACCCCTCTGGTTGAAAGGGCCCTGACTCCCAGAGGCAAAGTGAGATCATGCGCCTCATAGGAGCGGGCAGTAGCATCTATCATCCAGTGACAAAGTATGTGTAGTTGCGGACGCACCCCGCCCCCAGTTGCGGCCTCCATAGCACACAGAAAGTTGCCCTGACCTTCGCCACTGGCTGGTTCGGTGGACGTAGGTCTGAAGGGCACATACTGGGCAAAGCAGGTGATGATGCAGAATTGCCTGACTGCCCAGGGGCAGGTCCAGGCAAGATGGGGAGACTGACAAGTACGCAGATCTCCGATCCTCTTGGGAGAGGAAACGGCCATAAGAAAAACCATCCTAAGGGTCAGAGGCCTGTCAGGTGCTGACTCTAGTGGCTTCAATCAGAACGTGGCAGACTGAGATAGCGAATGCGTACGTTCTGAGGGTACTAGGCACAAGCCTGAAGACAATTCTTCTTAGAGAAACTCCAGCACTGGAGCAATTCAGCAGAGGACTGAGTCAACCTGCTTAGCACACACTTGCTGTAGGAGGGATACCCCTTGCTAGTGCAATATATGGGGCGATCCCCTTGGTTGAATGAGCCCTGATTCCTAGAGGTGAATTGAGCTCATGTGTCCCATGGGAGGGGGCAATAGCACTCTCATCCAGTATAGTGGCTGAGGCATCGCAGGTTGCGGTTCCAAACATGTAAAAACTGCTCTGGTTTACGCTACCAGCTGATGTGGTGGACGTAAATCTGAAGAGCGTGTACTGGACATAGTCAGTGAAATCTCTTCTGTTCTGAAGCTGTAATGGCGGAGGACAGGATGTTTCAAAAACAATGTCAGACGATAGTTGAGTGAGAATGCAATTAAGTACGTCCTGAGAGTACTAGGGCAAGCTCGAGGACAAACTTTTTTTTTTTCAGCAGCAGCAGCAGCAGTTCCAGCACTGAACACTTCAGCAGTGAACTGAGTCTACCCGCTAGAGATGACGTGGTACTGTGAGGCACATAGGCTCTTTCACCCAAAGGGCACATACTGGACACTGTAGATGAAGTCTTACCTGCTCCGAAGCTGTAACAGGCGGAGGACAGAGGCTTCAAGCTACAGTATATGGGCTGAAACACTTCGTATGTACGAATCTTTCACATACATTCATTTCTGAGGGCATAAGCTCTTCTAGGAGAGGGAGCCCTAGAATAGTCTTAATTACGCTGACTGGAAGACCAGCTTGACTTAGACTCCCTGGAAGCAGCGTTATCAGGAAAAATGTATAGAGACGTAACCTGGGCACAAGGGCCAAGGTGTCCAGACCCAGGGGTGGGGCTGGAAAGTCAGAGAGCAGCAAAGGGGACATTTTCTGGTCTTTCGAGGTAAAGAGGTCCACCTCTGCTAGCTGAAATCTCTCCCAGATTGACTGACTACTTCGGGGTGGGGTTTCCAATCCCCGTGTGTCAGAGCTTGACTGGACAGTACAGATGCTCCTTATTTATATGCCCTGAAATGTAAATCGCTCTGAGGGAGAGGAATCTGGTGCGCTAGCTGTTTAGTGGCGCGAGCACAGTCTTCCCTGGCGATAATAGTGTTGCACATCCACACTAGGGCATGGTAGCCTCTCAATTGCTGGAGGAAGTGCTTCAGGGCCAGAAATAGGGCCATCATTTCGAGGCAATTGATGTGCCGTACGAGATGAAAGCCTTTCCAGCTCCGTGGGGCTGGATGGTCATCCAAAACCGCATCTTAGCCCGTAAGGGAAATGTCGTTAGCATCTGTGACGACAAAATGAACTTAGAGTGGGACCCAAAGTAGAAACCGGGGTCTGAGCCACCTAGGGAGGGTACGAAGCACCTGGTGCGTAACCCTTGTTGGGGATTGGCCCTAGATTGAACTCCCCTATCTTAGAACGAAAAATGAGCTAGGACGACATGCTGATGTCGAAGCGCTAGCTACTGAGACTGGGCCAGCCAGTCATATATGTAATTCAATACATTCATGTAGAGAGCTAGGTAGAAATGGAAGGATCTGATACTGGAAAGCTTCGCTCCTGAAGTGAACCTCAGGTCCTTCCCTGTGTTGTGGCAATATGAAAATAAGCGTCCTTCAATCAATTGTCACAAATCAATCACTTGGTAGGATTTGAGAACAATCACTTTGACAGTCAATTTTGAAACTGTATTTATTTATTTATTTAGATGTTGGTAAAAACCACAAAATCTGAAAAATTGGACGCAGCCCCACTGTTCCTATAGGAACTAAGCAATACCTGACTCACTATCTGGTAGGGGAACATGTTCTATGGCCCCGTTCCTCCAGCAGCCTATGTCAGGAGATGCACACTTTCCGGTTTCATGGAAGTGGAGACCACGCCATCCTGAACACACGGAGAGTGATGTAATGCTATCACTCATCATTTGATGAGTCATGGGGGATCATGTTAGCTGTTCGGCATCCTGGAATACAGCAGGAATTTAACCGAATGAGCTAAGATGTCGTTGAGGACCGGCGTCGTCCGAAACACCAAAGGTGGCGGAACTAAACATCGGTCCCGTGGTTTGCCCGGGGGGGGGCGCATGTTCTTAAAGAAGAAAATTACGTGCTCTCCCCCGGGGAAGACCCCACAATCCTTCAGGGCCTCTTCTTAGAGAAGAAGACGGCGCGGCGGTCTGAGCTTTTAGAGGCGATCTGTGAGGGGCGGTGAGCCGTACCCCAGTCCTTACAGGGGGGTGCGCGGCTACTGACGCTCTCCTTCTGCGCCTCTCGCCTTTCTGCGAGACTCAGCTTTGGTCGAGGCTGGGTGGCCGACGGCCTCGGCTCCTGAGTACGGCGGGGGAGGAATTTCCCAAAAGCCTGTTTATAGACATTGGCATCTCGAAACTTGGTGGCAACGGAATTAACGGCGTCGCCAAATAGGCCTGATGGTGAGACAGGGACATCAAGGAGGAATGATCGATCCTTATCCTTGATGCCCGTCAGATTAAGCCATAGATGTCTTTCTGCACACACTAAGGATGCCATAGAACGGCCGATAGCACGGGCTGTTTGTTTAGTCGCACGCAGGGACAGATCAGTAGCCCGGCGTAACTCTGTGAATGCTTCTTGATCCACAGTGCCGCTCGTGCTCAAATCATTCAGCAGATCAGCCTGGTACGCTTGCAAAACCGCCATGGTGTGCAAGGAAGCGCCAGCCTGACCTGCTGCTTGAAACGCCTTCCCTACCAGGTTAGAAGAAATTCTACACGGCTTGGAGGGGAGGGTTGGCTTCTTAAATGATGATGTTCCAGGAGTGAGATAGCTAGCTAGCGTCTCCTCAACCTGTGGCATCATCACATAGCCCCGTGTCTTAGCATTAATAATGTTGGAAAAGAACGAGGTTGGTGGTACAAAAATACGGGATGAAAAAGGTTTATCCCATGAACGGGATAGTTCACTATGGAGATCATCAAAAAATGGGAGAGAGCGGCGTTTTGGCGCCCTCTCCTGGCCACCCGACAGAAATCTGTTGTCTAATTTTGAGTGTGTGGTGAGAGCTTGCTCCTGTGGCCAGTCAATGTGAAGCCGTTCGACTGCACGCGTTATGACTTCCAGCAACCTTTCATATTTTCTGTCATTACTAGAGGGTCGTTCTGAGGTGGCTGCTGCCATTTCTACAGAAGCAAGGGACAGGGTCTCTTCCATCGACTCACGAGAAGCACAGGAATGCGCTCGTGAAGTGGAGGGAGAGACTACGTGATCGGGGGAGGAGTCGAGAGAAAGGAGAGGCTCCGTCCCTCGTACCTCGGCCAGATCAACCTGTGATCCCCAGGAATGCAGCGCGGCACATGGTTCCCTGAAGAACGCGAGGCGCGCGCGGAGCATTTTTACCAGGAGATTGTCACAATGCTCACACTCTCCTTTAAATCCATCGAGAGCGTGGCTCTCACCCAAACATTTAAAACAAAGAGTGTGCGTGTCACCTTCGGAGAGAGAGTTCTCACACGGACATACAGCGCTAAACTCTGCCATTATCTCAGTGATAATTTTAATTTTTTAAAGATATTTGTTTTAAATGTCGTTTTTTTTTTTTTTTTTTCTTTGTGCTTGCACACGTTGCGTTCACAGTATCGTGAAGACAATGAATCTGAGGTCGTCGCCGGCTAACCGATATTTATAACCTGCAGCTGAGTCTAATCAGATGACGTCACCTGACTGAGGTTATATAAGCCAAAATTTGGCGTGTTTGTACACACATGCTTCACAGCCGCCGACATGTTACCCATAGCGTTTCCAACGCAGCATCGAGTTAGCTTTGAAAGGGAACAGGTTCTAACCAAACTTAAGAGTGAATTGCAACTAAAGTGAACAGTGTATTATAAAGTCAGATGGTGGGTACTTGAGCTAGTCATTTCAATTTTATTATAACAAACAGCAGATGTTACTCTTACAAGAAAATCAGGACCCAAGGTTTTAATCTGGCCAAATATTTATAAAACAAATAAATAAAAATAAAAAAGTTTTGGGCCTTTATACTGTATGTGTTAAAACAGAAAAAATAAACCTACTTCTTGTTAAATATTAAATAATTTACTATAAAATTCTATCAAAAATCAAATCTAAGGCCCATGTAAAGAAAGTCTTCTAGTAAACATCATCAGATGTATTTCATGTCATAATTCTTTATCATAAAAATGCATTAATAATCTCCCAAATACTGTATTTTTGCAAGAACATTGGCTTCTTCTGTTGCACTTGTGTATAACTTTGCAAATTTAATCTGGTGGTCTTGTTAGGGTTTGTCTGAACAATAGCTGCTTACATAATAATATGCTACTTTGTCTTGTCTTATGTAATACACTATCTGGCCGAAAAAGTTATCATTGTAACTTTTTACAAATTAGTCAAATTATTGGGCTTTATCAGGCAAAATTTATATATATATATATATATATATATATATATATATATATATATATATATATATATATATATATATATATATATATATACAGTCCTAGTCAAAAGGTTGGACACAAGTTTGGGTTTACAGTATTTTCTACATTTAGAACAACACTGTTTTTTTTAAACTATGATTTAAAACTAAGTTTAACATAAATTTATTGTTTACAGGGTCGCAGAGGGCCTGGAGACTATCCCAGGAGACTTTGGGCAAAAGATGGAGTACACCTTGATCAGGGTGCCAATTCATCTTTGGGCACACACACACACACACACACACACACATTCAGCACTATTTGGGAATGACAGTTACTCTAATCTGCATGCCTTTGGGCTGTAGGAGGAAAGCAGAGTAGCCAGAGGAAACCCATCAAGTATGAGTGGAACAAAGAGCTGGTGCAGGAATCAAACCCTCGACCCTGAAGGTGTGAGGACACGGTGAAAACCACTACGCCACTGTACCTGCCTACAACATCAACAGTCAAAAGTTATTTCAGGACATAAAATTCTGCTGTTCTGAAATAGTTCTTAAAAGAACAGCATTATCAGGTGCATTTGCAAAACCCATTAAGCACCATGATGAACCTGGCTTTTATGAAGACCATCCCACTGGGCACTGGTGGCACTGGTGGCTCAGTGGTAGGTGTTTCGCCTGCCATGCGGACGGCCCGGGTTCGATTCCAGCCAGTGCCCACACCCCAGCCACTGGATATAGTGCCGGTCCCAAGCCCGGATAAAATGGGAGGGTTGTGTTTGGAAGGGCATCCGGCGTAAAACCTGTGCCAAGTTGTAGTGCGGACTGGATATTCCGCTGTGGCGACCCCTTGCCGGGAGCAGCCGAAAGACCAACAACAACATCCCAGGAAAGAGGTACTGTAGTGAGCTACATCTGGCTATATAACTGTTGTCGGGTTTCTACAGTATATTTCAAAGAATATTATAAAAAGCAGTATAAAACAAAGTTTTATAAGTAAAGTAGCTGCTTAGTCTTACTGAACATTCTGCAGAACGAGCCAGAGTTCCTCTGATGATGTCATCCCTTCCTCATTTTTTCATGCATGCAATACCCAGAAGTTTATTTAGTTTTTTTTTTACAGAAAAGTGGTTTTTAACATAATATGCTGCTTTCTTTTCTGGTCTACAGACATTTGAATGTAGGATTACATTTAATATTCATATATCACAAAATATTACAATAAATCAGAATACTACTGTTTGGAAATCAGAAAGTTTTTTTGTACTGATTTTATGAAGTCATAAAATGAACATATATATCAAAGTTGGTAAAAAAAAAAAAAAGGTGCCTAAAAAGTTTTTGCACAGTAATGTACACCTGAAATGTTAGTCCCGTGCGTATAAACATATAGCGTATAGACATATAACATATAGACATAAAGCGTATAAAAGGAGAACAAAAAATGACCATGTACCATGCCTTGTGGGACACCAGTGGCAAGTCTGCATGAAGCAAATATGGATCCCCATCATTTTACCTGATATGACTGTCCTTCTAGGCTGGAAACAAACAACTATCATGCTGTGCAATGAATTCCAAGACTCTATCTATAACAGACAAGAAAGCCTTGTGGTTGACTGTGTCAGTCTATAAACTCTCTGGCGCTATCACTGATGCAGAAATCATTTTGCAGGCATGTTGCCCATGCCAGTGCATGTTTGTATTCAACAGAGCGCTACTTCCTAATGACAGTGCGAGGAAGCAGATCTGTTCAATCTGTTCAGCGGCTCTGACAAGAGACACGGCCACTTCACACTTTTGCCGAGGAAAAGCTTGATGCGTTCTCAGCAACAGATTGTCATCAAACAGACATTTGCCAAGCGGTTGTGCATGTGCCACAGCACAGAGAGTGAGGTTTTGATAGTCAGTGTGTGAGACAGACACAAAACCACATTTTAGTTCTGTCTGAGGAGAAGAAAATTTGTGCAATAACACCTCAGACCTAAAGACAAGCCACGTCAGCTATGCAGGTTTACAAAGTGCGTTTCATTAGATCAATACTCATTTTTACTATAGTGATTTTTCATGTACTTTCTGTTTTACAGATGCATTTTTGTTGTTGCTGTACTAGTATAACAGAAAACGTGAAGCAGAAAAGTCATAGCTAAAAGGGAGAAAAAGCATGAAGAGGGTAACTGGCCCAGTAATTGCACCATCAATCACACTACTCTCTGGTCCAGATAAGACAACAGTGCCAGATAATATGAACCAGAATAATGTTCTGTTAAACACACACACACACATACACACACACTTGCAAACATATAGGGCAAGGTGCCCTTTATGGCAGGTTAAGGCTATAGATTATTGATCAGAATGTTAGCGGTTCAGGTTGTTGAGCGAGACCCTTAACCCTGTCTGCTCCAGGGGCACTGTATCATGGGATATGCAAAGAAATAATTTCACTGTACAGTATGTATTTGCGACAAATAAAGGCTTAACTTAACATATGCTTTACGAAAAGTTTAGGATTTTTTTTTCATGTCAACTGAGACAGCAGCAATTAAGACATGTTTTGCCAAGTTTGGAACAAAAAACTAAGTTCTGCAGTCAGCCCTGACCTCACCCTCAGTGAACACCTTTGGGTGGAACTGTAACAATGCCTGTATCGCCCATCAGCATCGGATCTCACTAATACTCTTGCATATGTATGATCACAAAATCCCACAGAAAAACTCCAATGTCTAGTTGAAAGCTTTCCAGAGGTGGGGAGGTTATTATAACAGCAATGAGACTAAATCTGGAATGGGATGTTCAGCAAAGACATATGGGTTCTGGGTGTTCACAAACTATTGGCTATAACTATTGGTACTTTATTTTTTTTCCTTTAGTGGAAACATACAAATACATGAATTATATAAATGTGTTTTAGATACTGTAAATACCCAAACTGTATAGCCAGGTTAATTCTTTTCAGCAAAAATCACCAAACTTTAACTGCTAGAAAGTTCATCTTTACCCAGCTGTTTAATGGACTGGAGCAGATATTTACCTCCATTTAGACTCTCAATCCTGATTTTTCCTAATTTCTGTCATTGCAAAGCATACTCATTAAAATTAAATAAATAAATTAATTAATTAAAAAACATACTGCCACCACCATGCTTCACTGTGTAGACAGTTCCCTTTCAAAGGCTACACTCGATGCTGCGTGAAAACGCTATGGGAACATCTTTTTCATATGAGCACATCACCCCTATCCTATCTTCACTGCATTGGCTCCCTGTGAAATTTCGCATTGATTTTAAAATACTACTCTTGACATATAAGGCATTAAATGGTCTCGCGCCGCAGTATCTGAGCGAACTGCTAGTGTCTTACGATCCGCCACGCCTACTTCGGTCAAAGGATGCAGGCTGCTTATCAGTACCGCGTATTATGAAAACTACAGCTGGGGGCAGAGCTTTTTCTTACAAAGCCCCAAAATTATGGAATAGTCTTCCAAATAGTGTTCGGGACTCAGACACAGTCTCAGTGTTTAAGTCTAGGCTAAAAACCTATTTATTTAGCCAAGCATTTTTATAAATAGATTTGCCATAAGGTAAAGGAGCAGATCTGGGGGACTCATGGACGTAGAGTATTATGGTGAACTGGTATGTTTTAGATGCTGTCTTCCTCAGTCTCATTTGATCACTCAGGTTTGTTGACGGTGAGGTGATTGTTTGCTTTACATCTCAGGGAGCCCTCATGTTTGTGTTTCCTTCTGGCTCTCCCTTTTAGTTATGCTGTCATAGTTAGTCCTGCCGGAGTCCCTGCTTGCACTCTACAGTAAATATACATTCACATTAGACATTGTGACTGTGACCATACCTAATTGCAATCTCTCCTCCTCTTCTCTTCCTCCCCCTCTTTCTCTTTCCTCTCTCCCCCTGTCTCCCCCTTTCACTCTTTCTCTCTCTCTCTCTGTCGAGCTACACATGTGGTTCCTGAGCTGCCAGTGATCCAGACTCCCACTGCCCTCCGGACCTGTCTGATCCATCCTGGTGCCCGGTTTCTGGTTGGAGGTCTCATCGCATGGATGCCCCGTGTGTCTCTTTAGGATGCGTCTGGTGTCTGGGGATGATTCTCTATACTTAGAAGATGGTTCTGGCCTCGACTGGTGTTGTCAGCTGTTTCTCTGAGGACTTGACAATTCGATAGTTCAGGACTGGAACTTTCTACAAGTCTATCTGAGTCTCGAATAACTACTGGACTCCATTTTACATCAAGTATTATAACATCAATTAACATCAACTATTATAGCTGAACCTAACACTTAACACTGTATAAATGCAGATCATTTCCTGCTATCTGTTTCACCCAGATGAGGATGGGTTCCCTGTCGAGTCTGGTTCCTCTCAAGGTTTCTTCCTATTACCGTCTCAGGGAGTTTTTCCTTGCCACTGTCGCCCTCGGGCTTGCTCGCCAGGGAATATCTGAACATTTTGATTCATACATATTCACATTCCATACAAACTTAAATAATTCTTTTGATTGTGTAAAGCTGTTTTGAGACAATGTCAATTGTTAAAAGCGCTATACAAATAAAACTGAATTGAATTGAATTGAATTTTTCGTGTTGCCGGTTGTGAAGCATGTGTGTATCAAACACGCCAAATTTTGGCCTATATAACCTCGGTCAGGTGACGTCATCTGATGAGACACACCTGCAGGTTATAAATAGGAGCAAACCAGAAACATTCCTTAGATCTTTTGTCTTCATGACCGCATTGTGCGAGTGTGTTGTAACAAACTAAAATAGCAATTAGAAAGTGTTTAACTCATCGATATAATGGCAGAGTTTAAAACGAGATGTCCCCCTCCTTGTGAAAATTTCCTTTCGGAGGGCGATCTCCACACTCCACGCTCTGTTTTGAATGTTTGGGCGAAAAGCACGCTCTGCAAGTGCTCCAAGGAGACAGTGTGAACACTGTGATCTTCTTCCCATGAAAGTGTTCCGCGCACGTCTCGTGTTCTTTAGGGAACCACGAGCCGTGTTGCACTCCTGGGGATCATAAGTCGACCTGGCCGCGGTGCGGGAGACGGAGTCCCCTCTCCTCCTATTGTGAAGTCTCTCCTTCCACTTCACAAGCACACTCCGGTGCTTCTCATGAGTGTGTAGAAGAGACTCGTTTTCCTGCTTCCGTGGAAATGGAACGCCGCTCTCTCCCCTTTTTTGGCGATCTCCACAATGAATTAACTCGTTCTTGGAGTAAGCCTTATTCAGCCCGTATTTTTGTACCATCGACTTCGTTTTATGCGAATATCGTTGATGCAAAGGCACGAGGCTATATGATGATGACCCAGATAGAAGAGACGCTCGCGGGCTATCTCTCTCCTGGGACATCATCCTCATTAAAGAAGCCAACACTCCCCTCTAAGCCGTGGAGAACTTCTTCTGCCCTTCCAAGCAGCAGGTCAGGCCTGCGCTTCTCTGCACACCATGGCGGTCTTGCAGGCGTACCAGGCTGATCTGCTGAAGGATTTGAACACGAGCGGCACAGTGAATGAAAAAGCATTCACAGAATTACGCCGGGCTACTGATTTGTCCCTTCGTGTGACTAAACAGACGGTCCGTGCTATCGGCCGATCTATGGCCTCCTTGGTGTTTGCAGAAAGGCACCTGTGGCTAAACCTGACAGGCATCAAGGATAAGGATCGAACATTCCTCCTTGATGCCCCTGTCTCACCTTACGGCCTGTTTCGGGAGGCTAGGCTGTATGAGCAGGCTTTTGGGAAATTTCTCCCACGCCGTGCTCAAGAGTCGAGACCGACGACCACCCAGTCTCGACCGGATCTGATTCTCGCCAGACGCGAAGCGCAGAAGGAGAGTGTCAGCAGCTGAGCACCCCCCCCGTAAGGACTGGGGTATGGCTCGCCGCCCATCACAGGCCGCCTCAAAGAGATCAGACCACCCGGTCTTCTTCTCTAAGAAAAAGTCCTGATGCTCATGTGCCCAGGACCGTGGGGGTGACCGGGGGGCATGACCGGGGGGCGTATAATATCCTTTCACATAAGAGCGTGCCCTCCCTGGCACCTCCAGGGGGTCAGTGTTCAGTTTTGGCCGCCTTGGTGTTTCGGACAACACCGGTCGCCAACAGCACGTTAGTTCTTCGGTTATATCCTGCTCTATTCCAGGATGCCGAACCACTAACACTAAAGTGTTAAAACTTGTGCCCTTTTCGGGGAGAAACTGGCAGCGTGGAAGCTACTGCCAGGGATATCTCCCTGGGTGTTAAAGACTGTAGAGAAAGGCTACAGGATTCAGTTTGCACATCGCCCTCCGCGTTTCAACGACGTGGTCTAAACTTCTGTGATACCGGAAAGGGCGCATCTGCTAAATCTCGAACTCCAGGCGTTGCTGGAGAAAGGGGCCATAGAACAGGTTCCCCCTCCAGACATAAAGTCAGGCTACTACAGTCATTATTTCTTGGTCTCCAAGAAAAACGGGGGGCTGCGTCCAATCCTAGATCTTTGCGGGCTGAACCGCTATCTCAAAAAGTACAGATTCAAAGTGTTGACTGTCAAAATTATTGTCTAACAGATCCAACCAAAGGATTGGTTTGTGACGATAGATCTGAAGGACGCATACTTTCACATGGAAATTTTGCCACAACACAGGAAGTTCCTGTGGTTCACTTTCTGGGGCAACGCTTACCAGTATCGGGTCCTTCCATTTGGTCTAGCTCTATCACCCCGCACATACACAAAATGTATGGATGCAGTCCTGGCTCCCTTGCGACTCCAGGGCATCCGTATTCTAAATTACATAGACGATTGGCTGATCCCGGCTCAGTCTCAGGAGCTAGCGCTTCGACATCGGGATGTCGTCCTACTGTAGCTCATCTCCATTCGCTAGGATTGAGACTCAACACTATGAAAAGCGTTCTCTTTCCAGCTCAGAGGACAACAAACTTGGGTGTCACATGGAACTCGATCATTATGCGGGCACAACTGTCCCCCGCTGGTATCAAATCCATTCTCAACGCCCTTAAGGAAATCAGGCTAGACCAGAAAGTGACTGTACATCATTTTCAAAAGTGTTTAGGCCTCATGGCAGCTGCGTCCACGGTGATACCTTTGGGCCTTTTGCACATGAGAGCTTTTCAGTTGTGGCTAAGAGCCAGGGGATTTCATGCAAGGGCCAATCCCCAAAGGCAAATAAGGGTTACTGTACGTGCAAAGAACTTCGTACCCTTTCTATGTGGTTCAGACCCCAGTTTCTGACTTTGGGTCCCACTCTAGGTCCGTCTTGTCATCGCAAAACGCTAACAACAGACGCTTCCCTTACCAGCTGGGGTGCGTTCTTGGATGGCCATCCAGCCCAAGGGAGCTGGAGAGGCCATCTTCTCGCATGGCACATTAATTGCCTCGAAATGATGCCTCTATTTTTGGCCCTACAGCACTTGAGAGGCTACCATGTCCCAGTGCGGGTGGACAGCACTGCGGGAGTGTCCTACATAAATCGCCAGGGCGGACTGCGCTCGCGCCGCTTGAACAAGCTAGCGCACCAGGTTCTGCTTTGGGCACAGGACAAGTTCCTGTCCCTCAGGGCGATTTACATTCCAGGGCATATGAATTTGGGAGCAGACTTACTGTCCAGACAAGCTGTGACACACGGGGAATGGAGGCTCCATCCCGAAGTAGTCAGTCAGACCTGGGAGAAATTCTTTACAGCAAGGTGGACCTCTTTGCGTCCCAAGAGACAGCACAATGTCCCCTCTACTACTCTCTGACTCGTCCAGCTGCCCTGGGAATGGGCGCGATGGCCCATACGAGGCCCAATTTACCCCTTTATGCGCTTCCTCCGATAGCTCTGCTCCCGGGAGTCCTGGCGAGGGTCCGTCAACGTTTGCGCCTCTTACTGATAGCGCCCTGTTGGCCGACCAGAGTGTGGTTCTCAGATCTAATATCTCTCCTCGATGGCTCACCATGGGTGATTCGAGTGAGAAGGGATCTTTTCTGTCTCAGGCGCAGGGGACAATATTTCATCCTGGCCCGAGCTTTGGAACATTCAACTAAGTCAAGCTGGTCTTCCAGCCAGCGTAATTGACACTATTCTAAATGCTAGGGCTCCATCCACTAGAAGAGCGTATCCTCTCAAATGGAATGTATTTGAAAATTGGTGCATGACGAAGCAGGTAGGCCCAGTCCACTGGCGAATTGTTTCAGTGCTGGAGTTCCTGCAGGAAAAGTTGTCCTCGGGCTTATGCTCATGGAGCTAAATGGTTGAGGCCACCCATTAGAGCCACGGCCCATTTCATTGGATTTATCTATCGTGATTGAAGGTCTAATTGACACCCCTTTTGAACCACTAGAGTCAGCGCCTGTCAGGTTTCTGACCCTTAAGATGGTTTTTCTGATGGCCATTACCTCTTTGAAGAGGCCTTGTCAGACTCCCCATCTTGCCTAGACTTTGCCCCTGGGCTAATCAAAGCCATTTTGCGTCCTCACCCGAACTATCTTCTGAAAGTTCCATTCTCAACAATGCACCCTGTTGTTCTTGAAGCCTTCTCTTCTGATCTACATACACCGCACCAGCCAGTGGCGTAAATCAGAGCAGCTCTTTATATGCTATGGTGGCCGCAACCGGGGGACGGCCGCCACTACACAGACCTTGTCACACTGGGTGAGAGATGCTATTGCCCTCGCCTATGAGGAGCGTGGGCTCACTTCGCCTCTAGGAGTCAGGGCTCACTCAACCAGGGGGATCGCCTCATCTATTGCGCTAGCAAGAGGCATTCCCCTGCAGCAAGTGTGTGACGTGGCGGGTTGGTCCTCTCCTATTTATAACCTGCAGGTGCGTCTCATCAGATGACGTCACCTGACCGAGGTTATATAGGCCAAAATTTGGCGTGTTTGATACGCACATGCTTCACAACCGGCAACATGAAAAGATGTTCCCATAGCGTTTTCACGCAGCATCTCACGCACCTTTTCAGGGAACAGGGTTACAGCAAACTAACCCGAGACGTTTTTTCAGGGTGTTGAGCAATGTTGGTTATTTCTGTTTTCTCCAACAAGCCCTACATCAAACTTTCTTTTCTTTCATAAATAAAAATAAAGTAATAGTATTGTTAATACATAATTGAATTGTGACTTTTGGCAGGGGAAGTTAAAGGTCAGTATATGTTTTTATAATCTAACACTGCTTCTACATAACTGTGAGGAAATAATTCAACTTAGAAAAACTAAGGGGTTTGGTGTACAAATACAGTAACTTAAATTTAACTTTAATTTGCCATTAATACAATAAATACCAATTTCTATTTTAACTGAATAATCCGGATGTAGATACAAAACAGTAAACTAAAAAAATTAAGGCAAGACAAGAATCACAAGTATAGCACAAAACCGACATTGTTAGAAAAACAAGAAAACAGCAAGGAGAACTCAACAGCAACACAGGCAACTCATGATATTAAATGCTATGTTAACTACAAGAGGAAAACACAGGAAATAATAATTGGGAACACAACACAAGTACATAAAAACACAAGAAACCAGTGGAATAACCGAGTAAGAACCGAGAAGGAATTAAAAAATATGTAGGAGGGTGACCTCTGGAGGACTGGCAGAGAATCATCTGTGGTTATCCTCTGACATGGTTCTTATCATGTCTTTATGATCATGGAGAGTTTCAGTGTCATTACCTCACAGTCTTACTAACTCAGGGGAGGAGTGCCTCAGGGGTCAGTTCTTGGTCACCACAATTTTTTTTGTCTTTATGTTCCATGGGCTCTGGTGTCTGATATTATTGCTTTTCTTATTACTGCTACACTGATAACACACCATTTCATTTCTGCTTTCCTCCATTCACCTCCCAAGTTGCTCAAAAGATATCAGATTGTCATTTTGACATCTCTAAAAGAGATTTTTCTCATACCATTAGAAAGATATGATCTTTCTTATTAAAACTCTAGTTATTTCCAGACGTGATGACTGCAAATCTTGACTTGCTGGTCACATTTTATATGCCACATTTCCTTTAATTTCTACTGCTCACTAGATTCAAACTTGCTAAAGTTTTCCCATGGGCACCCTTCCTAATATCACTCCATTGCCTTTCTTTTGCAGGAGGTATACAGCTCAAAAAAACCTTTCTTTGCATTACAGGTGTAAAAATGTGTCTGGAGCACATTACATATGCAACCTGGTTCAGATCTACACACCAACTTAAGTTGTCCACTTTCACACTGTCCTTATTTGCGGCTAAACGTCCTTGCTGTAGAACATGAGCTTGCTGCTTTAGTGGTTGAGCGAGCTCCTACCTACTCTCTGAACAACAGAATCTCTATTTATTCAAAAAAGGAATGACTACTCCATTGCCTTTTGTATTACATATATTAATTATTTATTAACTTGTGCTTTCAAACTCTGGTTGGTTTCAAACAGTCTTTTGTATTGTTCATGCACTTAAGTCTGATATTATCTTTTATCTTTTTGGCGCTGTAACACTTGTACAACACTTGTCTGGTCTCGTTGGTAATGAATCCTTGCAGATTTCTTTAATCCTTTGTATTCATGCATCTTCAACTGTTTGCACATGCTGGATAACAGTAGCCGCTAAATGACTAATTGTTAATAAAATAAATAGATGAAATGATTTTCACTATTTTGCATCTATTACAAATTTAGTTGATTAAATTAAGTCATACATGGCTGAACTACTTTTGTGAAGATTCACAGAAATGCCTTCCTTGCAAAGGTTTGAATAAGAGACAGACATGAGTGAATGGTAACAACAGGTATCTATTAATGCTTAACAGCAAACAGCAAAATCATAAAAACATCTCTGAAAGCTGCCCCACTGATGACCTAATGTCTATTGCCCTGTGTAGCTAGTCTCTGATCTGATCAGTTACATCATTTATTTAAATGCATTGACTGGATAAAATGCAATAGAGGATGTTTAAGTCTGTTATACTAGGGTATAACCACTGGTCTAGTGGTGTCAAGCTGAGAAATGAAAATGCAGAAACAGTCTCAGCTACAGCACTTTTTTTTTCTCAATCTGCTACACACACTGAACTAGAGAGAGAAAGAGAGAGAGACTGCTTCAGCTCCTTTTGGATCTATTATAATAGCTTCCCTGTTAGTCTGAGGAGTGAGAAACCGCAAAGAGACTTTGAAAAACACAAAAGTCTGTTCTAGTTGGGAGCAAATACAAAACTGTTACAAGCTCAAAACGAGCGCGAGGGACAAAGAGAGCGAGAGTAAGAGAGCAAAAGAGAGAAGGGGAGGGGAATGTTCCTGGGTCTCCAGGGATCTTGAGTGGCACTGCGGTACAAATTCTTCTTCATCACTGTTATTCGTGTCTCAGATGCATACCAGGTGCCGGTGACAGGACGAGAGGTACTCGGTTGCAAAAGCAAACACCTCCAATCGTTTCCCAGCATTATTTTCTTTTCTACACTCACATTTGTGGGGCACCTCTTCTGGAAGACTTATCAGTACCAAAGGATGTGATAAACAAACTTGTTCCTCCTCTTCAGTGAGCAACACTCAGAGATTGCACGAGTGATTTGGGGAGACGAGGAGGTAAAAACGAGCACTAGGGACAATGAGCGAGACTCACCCTTGCTGCAGTGGATAAAGAATCCTGGTTACTGCAGACTTGGACCTGAGAACCGTTACTGTAATCATGAAAACCATTGTGCTGATGCTGTACATCTTTTCAGCCCACACGGGACTGTTTGACTTCCTGTCAAGGTTCTTTCCTCTTATCATCTCAGGGACACGCCGTCACACCTGTCTTGCTCAAATGTTCATGCAAATTTATGAAAAATGTGTTTATCGATAAATGCAGCAAACAAATAAAACTGAATTGATCTCTAATTTCTGGTAGTCGTTCAGTGGGAGTCTTTTGTGAGGACTCACCATTCAGCGATACCAGCAGAAAATTGCACAGTCATTACTCAATTAAACACTTGTGCAAGCAAGGAAATAGAGACAATGGTGGCAAGCTGATAATCAATGGACATCCAGTGGGGGTTCCATTTGAAGACAAATTAAAGTGAAGATTATTTCAGAACAAATGCACATACAGCACACAATGATCAGTTAGGCTACAGACATCAACTACGCAACGGATCACGCTTGATTTCAGTAATTAATCTAATTACTCTAGCATTAAAGTGATAGCAATTACTCTAATGGTACTTCCTGACAGCACGGGGTCTACATCTACCTTCTTGCTTTCAACCAGCCCACGTTTCAACCAGCCCACGTGTTGTATTTGGCTCTAGCAAATCCTTAAACTTTTGCCTGGCCAAAAAAAAAACACAACATCGTTTGGGTTTAAATAAGCGAATGCTGTACTTTTAAGGGCGGCGCGGTGGTGTAGTGGTTAGCACTGTCGCCTTGCACCTCCAGGGTCCGGGTTCGATTCCCCGGCCAGGCTTGATTCCCGTCTCTGTGTGCATGGAGTTTGCATGTTCTCCCCGTGCTTGGTGGGTTTCCTCCGGGTACTCCGGTTTCCTCCCACAGTCCAAAGATATGCAGATTAGGCTAATTGGCGTTCCCAAATTGACCATAGTGTGTGAATGAGTGTGTGTGTGTGTGTTCTGCGATGGATTGGCACGCTGTCCAGGGTGTACCCTGCCCCGTGCCCTGAGTCTCCTGGGATAGGCTCCAGGTCCCCGTGACCCTAAATACAGGATAAAGCGGTATAGAAGATGAATGAATGTACTTTTAAGCATTTGATTGGATAATTATTGTAGTGATTAATAACCCTAAGTGATGCAGTGAGGGTGTCATGGTGGTATAGTATCACTCTAGCCTTGCACCTTCAGGGTCAGGGTTCGATTCCCAACCAGATTTGATTCCAGTCTCTGTGTGCATGGAGTTCACATGTTCTCCCCGTGTTTGCAGGGTTTGGTGTATCGCATTCTCAAAGAAAAGATGTTACTGTGTTTCAGAAGGGTCAAATAATTTGTTCTGCATCAGGCAAAGAAAACAACTAAGGAGATTTCTAGAATTACTGGAATTAGGTTAAGGACTGTCCAATGAATTATTAGAATTGGAAGGATAGTGTTGAACTGACAACTTCAAAGAAGAATTGATTGGATTGGACTTTGGAGTGATAGAAAAGGCCATGTGGTCCGATGAGTCCAGATTGACCTTATTCCAGAGCGATGGACGCGTCGGGGTAGGAAGGACAGCACACAAAGCGATCATGCATAGTGCACACTGTATAAGCCTCTGGAGGCAGTGTTATGATCTGGGGTTGCTTCAGTTGGTCACATCTATGGATTGAAATATTTTTTCCTTCCCTGGTTGCACGGGCATATGAATGTAACCTTGGACTGAAACAAATGTTGTGTAGCTGCATCATTTTGTCTAAACAATTCATCCAAAACTATGAGCTGCAATCAATGCCTAAAGATGGTCCGAATAATATAGAAAAGTGTGCGTCTTTAATCCAAGGAGTGTATGTCATGAACCACTCAGTGTTGTTATGGGTGCAGTAAAGGCTCGTAGAGGATGCTCCTGAGCGCTGTTAAAATCTAAAACAAGAAATAAGACTCTATGGCCTGTCTGACCTCACAATATGCCACAAGTGTGCTGTTTGAGACAGGGGCGTCGCCCTGCTCCAGCTCTACCCTAACCACATAAATGTGACAAATGTCTTTTCCTTGTTGAGATAAATGTGTTGTTGCTACTGCACCCGTAATGATGCTGTTAGCTAATGTGTGAGGGATCAAAAGAGTACAAACAGCTTTGCTCTTGTATGAGTTTCCCTAAAAAAAAATGCGCTAATGTGTATTTAATTGTAACACATTTGTGACTATTGAGTAAACTCATTTGTAATGATCAAGATGAGAGATAAGGCATATAATGGGTGCATCGTAGAGAGATTGATTCCATTGAAGCACAGAAAAAAAGAGGAGTTTAGTCACAGAAGCCACTCAGTCATTGAGCCTGTGTGTGACCGAGGAGGCAATGATGAGCCTTTTTCAAGTGCTTAATTTATTCTGTGCTGTGACAGAGAAATAATTCTCATCTTAAAAGCTAAGAATGATTCACCGGCACTCGAATATCTCAACCTTATTTATAGGTGTGGACAGTATTCATGAGTACAACAAAAGAATACATTTAGGAAGCTGAGGCTTGAAGGATAAAGAAGATAAGAGGATGGATGGATGTCTTGGATGTCTTTCTGAATAATAAATGTTTTAAAGTCTTACCAATACAGCTTCTGTCAGTACTTATACAACTCTTTACCTATCATTGTTACTACTCCTACCATGAGTACTTTTGTACGGATAAGCTGCTTCGCCCGTAGACATTTCACTCTACATCCTAACATGCATTGAAATGCAACAAAACAAACAAAAAAAAAAACCAGTTTAAGAATGAAAATAAGAAAGATAGCACAGCTTCAGGCATCTTGAAGAATAACAGATCGTCCTTCCACTCGAAACATCTGCTCCATACCGCACATTTCCTCCTGAATGGCTAATCTCTCCACGATGCTTACCAAAGGCCAAAAACAAGCATCAATCAATCAACAATCATCCCTCTATCAGGAGGCACAGCTGGTCCAAAAAACCGCAACTGTAGCTATAGTAACCAGGCAAAAGAAAGTAATAATAAATAAAGCAGAGGGGACAACTGAAAACTCTTATTCTTTATACATATCTATTTTCCTGTACAACATAATGAGAAGCCTG
This sequence comes from Channallabes apus, assembly GCA_030522415.1. Classification (NCBI taxonomy): domain Eukaryota; kingdom Metazoa; phylum Chordata; class Actinopteri; order Siluriformes; family Clariidae; genus Channallabes; species Channallabes apus. The sequence goes on from CM060109.1 coordinate 44,541,091, forward strand.
GAGTCTATCTCAAGGTGCGGTAGACCCGCAAAAGGGTGCCAATCCGTTACAGGGCACGGGCACGCACACACTCGCACACTGTGGGCAATGTAGGAACGGCAGTTAGCTTTGTCTGCATGTTTTTGGACTGGACAAACCAGAGCACCCAGAGGAAATAAAAAAAATATATATTTTTTAAATTATATATATATATACAGTGGTGTGAAAAACTATTTGCCCCCCTCCTGATTTCTTATTCTTTTGCATGTTTGTCACACAAAATGTTTCTGATCATCAAACACATTTAACTATTAGTCAAAAATAACACAAGTAAACACAAAATGCAGTTTTTAAATGAGGGGTTTTATTATTTAGGGAGAAAAAAAATCCAAACCTACATGGCCCTGTGTGAAAAAGTAATTGCCCCCTGAACCTAATAACTGGTTGGGCCACCCTTAGCAGCAATAACTGCAATCAAGCGTTTGCGATAACTTGCAACGAGTCTTTTACAGCGCTCTGGAGGAATTTTGGCCCACTCATCTTTGCAGAATTGTTGTAATTCAGCTTTATTTGAGGGTTTTCTAGCATGAACCGCCTTTTTAAGGTCATGCCACAACATCTCAATAGGGTTCAGGTCAGGACTTTGACTAGGCCACTCCAAAGTCTTCATTTTGTTTTTCTTCAGCCATTCAGAGGTGGATTTGCTGGTGTGTTTTGGGTCATTGTCCTGCTGCAGCACCCAAGATCGCTTCAGCTTGAGTTGACGAACAGATGGCCGGACATTCTCCTTCAGGATTTTTTGGTAGACAGTAGAATTCATGGTTCCATCTATCACAGCAAGCCTTCCAGGTCCTGAAGCAGCAAAACAACCCCAGACCATCACACTACCACCACCATATTTTACTGTTGGTATGATGTTCTTTTTCTGAAATGCTGTGTTACTTTTACGCCAGATGTAACGGGACACGCACCTTCCAAAAAGTTCAACTTTTGTCTCGTCGGTCCACAAGGTATTTTCCCAAAAGTCTTGGCAATCATTGAGATGTTTTTTAGCAAAATTGAGACGAGCCTTAATGTTCTTTTTGCGTAAAAGTGTTTGCGCCTTGGAAATCTGCCATGCAGGCCGTTTTTGCCCAGTCTCTTTCTTATGGTGGAGTCGTGAACACTGACCTTAATTGAGGCAAGTGAGGCCTGCAGTTCTTTAGATGTTGTCCTGGGGTCTTTTGTGGCCTCTCGGATGAGTCGTCTCTGCGCTCTTGGGGTAATTTTGGTCGGCCGGCCACTCCTGGGAAGGTTCACCACTGTTCCATGTTTTTGCCATTTGTGGATAATGGCTCTCACTGTGGTTCGCTGGAGTCCCAAAGCTTTAGAAATGGCTTTATAACCTTTACCAGACTGATAGATCTCAATTACTTTTGTTCTCATTTGTTCCTGAATTTCTTTGGATCTTGGCATGATGTCTAGCTTTTGAGGTGCTTTTGGTCTACTGCTCTGTGTCAGGTAGCTCCTATTTAAGTGATTTCTTGATTGAAACAGGTGTGGCAGTAATCAGGCCTGGGGGTGACTACAGAAATTGAACTCAGGTGTGATAAACCACAGTTAAGTTATTTTTTAACAAGGGGGGCAATCACTTTTTCACACAGGGCCATGTAGATTTGGAGTTTTTTTTCTCCCTTAATAACGTAAACCTTCATTTAAAAACTGCATTTTGTGTTCAATTATGTTATCTTTGACTAATAGTTAACGGTTTTTGATGAGCAGAAACATTTAAGTGTGACAAACATGCAAAAGAATCCAAAAGGGGCAAATAGTTTTTCACACCACTGTATATATATATATATATATATATATATACAAGAAATGAAAATAGCAAAATAAATAAAAAGTTTAATATATAAAGTATGCAAAAGAAAAAAGAAAAAACTAAGGTCAATTAGGTGTAATCATGGCCTGACTGGACTAATGATAAGTCATTATATTAAATCCTGGACATTAATACACTGAATGTCTATAGAGAATTATCTGTTCCATCATTTTAAGACTCTGCATTAAATTGCCTTGCCAGTATTTTTTATGACTCACAATAGACCTGCAATCTGTATAAATCTGTAGTCTTGATAAATGAGGATGAAGAAAGAAAAAAAAACAGTTGTTTATTTAACTAGTGAGAAATTAACTAAACCATACTTGTTGGATTTTATAATTATTACAACAATTAACAGGTAGCCAGTGAAGGGAAATAAAATGGCTGTATTGTGGACAGACAGCAAGATTTAAATGTGACTCATATATTAACAATATTTCTAGTGTTCTTTAGACCAGAGATCGAAACCACAGTCTTGTTAACATAATATAAAACAGTCACCACCCAGTTCCTAATTTTAAGCAATAAGTTATAAGTCAATGCTGTCATAATTCTTCCCTTATAATGGTTGTAATAATTATTTCTGGTATATAATCTGAATACTCATAAAACATTTTTTTTTAATGAATCAATTTTATAGCCTATTTTTGTCCCAAAGGAGCTTTACAGAAACCCCAATATAAGATTTACTGTAGCACGTAGCACACTTAATGAGCAAGCTAGAGGTGACGGTGACGAGAAAAAATCTCTCTGAGATGAAATGCGGAAAAAAACCTTGAGAAGAACAATGCAGACTCAAAAGGAAACCATCATCTAGCAAGTGGAAGCATGGGAAATGGTGATTGTGGAATCATTCATGTTCTACAACTGGTTACGTCGAAAAGAAGGAAGTAGGATTTTAAGCATGAACAGATTGTGTATACTGAAAGAGAACATTAAATTAGAAGATTATCCACTGAAGCAAGCGGGAAACTGTTCCGGAACATGCAAATATTTATGGTCATCCACAAACATTCAGTGTTCCCTAATGAGCAGTGATAGCTCGAGTTTGTGGATATGTTTTTTAAAGGTAACATGTATAAAAAAGGTTTAAAGCAAAAATGGCCCTAATAAAGTGGAATGCAATATAAAAGTATTTTTTGTGTTTACTAATTCATAATTATGAGTCATATACACTGGTAAGCCATAACACTAAAACCACCTAGGTCTCTGGTTTTGCTTGTGCCATTGGGGTGGCTTTGGTCTGTTGGGGCGTGGCTCTGCAGATAATTATTACAATAAAATTTTTATGAAAAATTAAATACATTTATCAGTGCCAGTGAACTAATTATTAATTAACTAATCAGAGGAATGATGTTTATGAACTGCAACTTGGAAAAAAATAAACGTGCTCCACTGGAAATGCACAGTCATAAAATTAAGTTTGTGCTTTAAGTCATTTTTAAGCAGAGCCTTGATTATCAGTTCTCTCAATCATGGTTTAGTTATAACTCTCGACTTAAGCAAGATGGAAAGCAATGGATTGACACTGGTGTATTAATTAAACAGTGAATTATACACGGCATCATGGATACACACATCTCAGTAACTTAGTATTAAGTAAAGTATTGTACATTTGAAAACATATAAAAGGAACTCTGGGGAAGTCAGACTGAATGGGGCTGATGCAGCGAATAAAATTAATAAATGTTTAGCTTATCTATCTATACTGTTAAACTCTTGCTTCAGTGGATAATCCAAGCATAGTGGGACCACTGGAGTGCCAAATGAGACTGTTTGGCAAATGGTTTATATGGCTCTCAGGTCAGGTAGGATGGCCACATTGCACATATCCATTTAAATATCTCTGACTTCCATCAGATAAGTGTGAACTCCTCTAGACAAAGTCTTGCACTCTATTGTTTTGATGTTTCTTACAGTACTGTCTGTCTCATTACAGTTTCTGCCCCTGTCTATAGAGCTAGGATTCTCATCATTGCCTTGCTTTCTTTTATATATATATATATATATATATATATATATATATATATATATATATATATATATACACAGGTCCTTCTCAAAAAATGTGCATATTGTGAAAAATGTGCATTATTTTCTGTAATGTACTGATAAACATTAGACTTTCATATATTTTAGATTCATTACACACAACTGAAGTAGTTCAACCATTTTATTGTTTTAATATTGATGATTGTGGCATACAGCTCATGAAAACCCAAAATCCCTATCTCAAAAAATTAGCATACTGTATCATGAAAAGGTTCTCTAAACGAGCTATTAACCTAATCATCTGAATCAACTAATTAACTCTAAACACCTGCAAAAGATTCCTGAGGCTTTTAAAAACTCCCAGCCTGGTTCATTACTCAAAACCGCAATCATGGGTAAGACTGCCGACCTGACTGCTGTCCAGAAGGCCATCATTGACACCCTCAAGCAAGAGGGTAAGACACAGAAAGACATTTCTGAACGAATAGGCTGTTCCCAGAGTGCTGTATCAAAGCACCTCAGTGGGAAGTTTTTTTCTACATTCTACAACAATACTGCAGATTTCAAAACTATAAAATAACACATATGGAATTAGGTAATTACGTAAAAACAAGAAAAACAACAGTTAGTTGTTATTTTAAGACACAGAGGTCGGCCTTTCTGTAATAGTTCTTGCAAGAACAGTATTGTGTCAAGTGCATTTGCAAAATCCGTCAAGCACCATAATGAAACTGTCTCTCATGAAGGCCGTCCCAGGAGGATGAGACCAAAACCTACCTCTGCTGCAGACGAGAAGTTCATTTAGAGTTATCAGCCTGAAAAATGACCAATTAACAGCAGCTCAGATTAGAGGCGTTATGAAGTCTTTACAGAGCAGAAGTAGCAGAAACATCTCAATATCAACTGTTCAAAGGAGATTCATGCATTTTTTGGACGCGTTCAGCAAAACCTTACAATGTATATAATACACTACCGTTCAAAAGTTTGGGGTCACTTTCTAACTCCATGATGGTTCCTGATGTTTATTTCTTTATATATATATAGCTCAGCCACTGCAAGTAAGCAAGGCGAAGGGAGGATGGTGTTGCTGATGGTGGAGTCTTGGGTGGGGGTGAACTGCCTGGAGAGAGCATCTGGTTTGGTGTTCTTGGATACTGGACGGTAGGAGAGGATGAAATTGAACCTGGTGAAAAATAGCGACCAACGGGCCTGGCGGGAGTTCAGCCGCTTGGCGTCTCGAAGGTACTCAAGGTTTTTGTGGTCAGTCCAGACCAGGAATGGAACCTCCGTTCCTTCAAGCCAGTGTCTCCACTCCTCCAGGGCTAGCTTTATGGCCAGGAGCTCGCGATCTCCGATGCCATAATTTCTTTCGGTGGGGGTTAAGCGGTGGGAGAAGAAGGAGCAGGGGTGCAGTTTGTTGTCATGGGCGGACATCTGAGAGAGAATGCCTCCTACTCCCGTGCTGGAGGCGTCGACCTCCACAATAAACTGCCGTGACGGGTCCGGGATGGTGAGGATAGGAGCGGATGTGAATAGCTTCTTAAGTTCGGTGAAGGCCCCCTCAGATTCCTGGTTCCAACGAAAGCGGACCTTGGGAGAGGTTAGGGCTGTTAGGGGGGCAGCGATAGAGCTGTAGCCACGGATGAAACGGCGATAGAAATTTGAGAATCCCAGGAATCTCTGGAGTTCCTGTCGTGAGGTGGGCGTGGGCCAGTTCGTGACGGCTTGAAGCTTGGCGGGTTCCATCTGGATTCCTGAAGGCCCGATGCCAAATCCAAGGAATGTGGTGGATGTGGTGTGGAATTTGCACTTTTCTGGTTCTGCAAACAATTTGTTCTCTAGGAGCTTCTATAACACCTGTTGGACGTGATGTTGATGCTTCTCCAGGTCCCGGGAAAAGATCAGGATGTCATCCAGGTAGACAAACACAGATAAATTGAGAAAGTCTCTGAGTATATCATTAATGAAGGCCTGGAAGACTGCGGGGGCATTGGTGAGGCCAAATGGAACCACAAGGTATTCATAGTGCCCTGTAGGGGTGCTGAAGGCCGTTTTCCACTCGTCACCTTCTCGGATGCGGACAAGGTGGTAAGCATTGCGTAAGTCGAGCTTGGTGAAAATCTTGGCTCCTTGGAGAAGCTCAAAGGCGGTGGCCATTAGTGGGAGGGGGTACCGGTTCTTCACAGTGATCTCATTCAGGCCCCTGTAATCTATGCAGGGACGAAGGGAACCATCTTTTTTGCCCACAAAGAAGAACCCGGCCCCCGCTGGAGAGGAAGAAGGATGAATGATCCCCGCCGCAAGGGATTCGGTGATGTAAAGGTCCATGGCTTGGTGTTCCTTGGGTGACAATGAGTATAGACGGCCCTTGGGGGGAGAGGTGCCTGGGAGCAGATCAATAGCGCAGTCATATGGCCGATGGGGGGAAAGAGAAATGGCGCGCAATTTGCTGAACACAGCCTTGAGGTCGTGGTACTCAGGGGGCACGTGGGTGAGCTCCAGTGATTCATCCGCCTGGGCGGGGTTGGGGCATGACGTGGAACACGATGGGCTCCAGGCTGAGATCGAGTTTCCGGCCCAGTCAATCTGTGGGTTGTGTCGGATCAACCAGGGGAGGCCCAAGACGACCGTGGCATGAGATCCCTCCATGATAGATAGTGAAGTCTGCTCAGAATGGTTGCCTGAGACCCTTAGACTGAGAAGAGGGGTCATGTGGGTGATAGAAGGGAGTGGGCTCCCATCGATGGCCTGAACCTTGAGATGAGTCTCCAAAGGCAGAGCAGGGATTCCCAGGGCCTTGGCTGAGGCAGCGTTGATTAAGTTACGGTCCGAACCGGAGTCGATCAATGCCTGCACCAGGTGGGTTCGTTATTCGTGGATGAGGAAGATGGGAAGGAGGTTTCTTTGGAGAAGTGCCTTCCAGTGCTCCCAGCTGAACTTGAGGGCTCCTCCTCCTTACTGGACAGTTCTTAAATATTCAAATTCCCACAGCAGAAGCAGGTTCCCTCCACTCGACGACGCCGTCGCTCCTCTGGTGAGATGCGGGTTCTGCCCAGTTGTATTGGTTCCACCTGAGGGTGGGGTCGCGGGAAGGCTCTAGGTGGTGCAATCCACTCGGCCGGCCAGATCCATGAGATCTTGGAGTGATGACGGAAGTTCACGAGAGATTAGCTCATCCTGAAGTGCTTCTGTCAGCCCTTCAAAGAAAACATCACTCAAAGCACGATTATTCCACCGGCTGGAGAGAGCTAGGGTCTGGAATTCTATGGCATAATCATAGGCCAAGCGCGAGCCTTGGTGAAGCTTTAACAGTTTGTGACCTGCATCCCTTCCGTGACATGAGCGATCAAACACCCTCTTCATCTCTTTAGCGAAGTCCTCATAGTTAGAGCAGCAGGGGTCGCGAGAGTCCCAGAGAGTAGCGCTCCATTCTCGAGCCCGTCCTGAGAGCAGCGTTATCACATATGCCACCTTGGAGCGTTCGGTGGAGAATGTGGAGGGTTGGAGCTCGAATATCAGCGTACACTGAGAGAGAAATGAGCGACATGTGCCAGGGTCACCTTCATAGGTCGGGGGGGCAGGGAGGCGTGGTCCGCATTGCATGATGGAGTCCCCATCTCGCGTTGGAGAGAGCTGGAGCCTTTGGAGCTGGGTCGTGATGTCAGCAAGGGTTTGCTTGGTGTTGAGCAGCCCCTGGTGGTGAGCTCCAAGAAGAGCACCCTGATCTTCCAGTGCTGCTTTCATGCAGTCGACATCTGCTGGATTCATATCGCTGGCTGGATTATTCTGTCACGGGGCAGAGCGAAACGAGGTGAATCCAAGTGCAGATGACGTGCAACAATGTCAGACGAGAGCGCGGTCGGAATGCGGAAGTCAATACTGGGAGATCCGTCACCTCAACGTCTAAGCCAAATCGTAAAGCAAGAGCCGTAGTCAAAAGAGGAAGCGTTAAGTCGGTAACCGGGAAATCTAACCCTAGGTAACAATCCAAAAACGAGAAACAAAAGCCGTGGTCAGAAAAAGGAAGTGCGAGGTCAAAACCGGGAGATGAGAGAAACCGAAAGCGAAAACGAGAAACAAAGCGAACTTGGCAACATGTAATCAAAAGAAAACAAACGCGAGAAAATCGGGGCATGAAAACACAAGATAATCTAGCGATTTGAGCAACGCTCAACGCTAAAAACGCTTAAATCGCTGGAGTAATCAGTGGAGGGAATGAGGAACAGGTGAGCAGACGGGGCGGAAACGGGGGCGTGGGAAATGCGCATGAGGAAAACATAGGCACGTGAGAAGAAGTGACAGCGTGAGAAAAGTGCAGACAGGACGTGAATCATGACAAAATCCAATCGAGAATCTGTGGCAAGATCTGAAAACTGCTGTTCACAAACGCTGTCCATCTAATCTGACTGAGCTGGAGCTGTTTTGCAAAGAAGAATGGGCGAGGAGTTCAGTCTCTAGATGTGCAAAGCTGGTAGAGACACACCCTAAAAGACTGGCAGCTGTAATTGCAGGAAACGGTGGTTCTACAAAGTATTGACTCAGAGGGCTGAATAATTACACACACCACAGTTTATATCATGCCCTTAATTAAAGACATATACCTTTGTCTTTTTTAACTTCTCAGAGGATATTACAGCAATAACTCACAAAAGTATCTTCAAAGGAAATGACTCTTGCATAAACCTATCTAAGGTTTAGGTCAAAAATACAGGCTAACTTTGTCCTTTCACTGCGCACAAAATAATGACATTATTTTTTAGCTTTCAGATGTTTTCGCCTCTTTCATTTATGACACAGAGAACAAAGAGTCCTACTGTAAGTGCCAGGAGTAGAGGGCAGATCTGCAGCCATAGATTGAGGACAGCAGATTACAGAATTGAGGTGTTTTATTAGCCTCACAAAGTGCTATAAAACTGGACAGACTCAAATAACACTATATTTGACCTTTTGTATGTACAAAAGGACCAGGATTGGTCTAAAAATGTATATATACAGTCTGCTCAAGGAAGAGATAAAAATCTAACATCCACAGCAAGACAATGAAACTGTCAATGTTGAACAGTGCATAATATTATGGCATAATAAGAATGATGTAGGGCAAACTATTGCGCTTGCACAAACTCAAGACCAGATTTCTGGCATAACACCGCCTCCAGAGCCTTATACAGGGGGCACCATGCATTGCTTCATTCGCTTCCCTTCCTACCCTGATGCACTAATCGCTGTGTAATAGGCTCAATGTGGACTCATCAGACCACATGATGTTTTTTCATTGCTTCTAAGTCCTATATTTACCCTGATTAGCAAACTGAAGCCATGTCGTTTCTGCTAAACCTAATTAATAAGTGGTTTCCTTATAGACACACATTATTTTAAACCCAATCCTGCAAGTTCATGTTGCATTGTGTGTGTGAAAGTGCTCTTAATTTCAAAATTAAACATAGCTGTGATCTCTACTGTTGACTTTTACAATGCATAGTTCTGTGCAACCTGGCAGCACGGTGGCTTAGAGGTTAGCACTGTCTAACAGCGCTGAAGAGCACATCTCTTCTCTGTTCTCCCTGTGCTTGGTGGGTTTCCTCCCATAGTCCAAAGAAATTCAAATTAGGCTAATTGCCGTTCCCAAATTGCCCCGTAGTGTGTCAGTATGTGTGTGTGCACTGCAATGGACTGGCACCCTGTCCAGGGTGGACCCCACCATATGCACCATGTCACCTGGGATAGGCTCCAGTCCCCCATGACCCTGTATACAGGATAAAGCGGTATAGGCGATGAGTGAGTGAGTTCTTAACCCAATTCCACCAATGTCAAATCCCCTTAGTTGTTCTGTTTGCTTGATCCAGGCCAATAATTTGACCCTTGTGCAGTGGTGACTTTTTTAACCAGGTGGTATATTAATTGACTTTATCAAGAGAAAATACAACACCAAATTTGAAGAACTGCATCATTAAGAAGCGTCATGCATCGTCATGCATCATTGATTCATGGGTCATCAGGCTAAACTATATAGTTGATGATATCTAACCTCAATTCGCTAATCCATTAGTGAAATTAAGAGGTATTAAGAAAATTATGATGCACAATGAAAAAACAACAATTTATTCAACATTTACTAAATGGAAAACTTGTCTTTAAGATAATTAATTTTGTATCAGCGGCGCAGTGGTGTAGTGGTTAGCACTGTCGCCTTGCACCTCCAGGGTCTGGGTTCGATTTCCCGACCAGGCTCGATTCCCATCTCTGTGTGCATGGAGTTTGCATGTTCTCCCTGTGCTTGGTGGGTTTCCTCCGGGTACTCCGGTTTCCTCCCACAGTCCAAAGATATGCAGGTTAGGCTAATTGGCGTTCCCGTAGTGTGTGATTGGGTGTGTATGTGTGTGTGCCCTGCGATGGATTGGCACCCTGTCCAGGGTGTACCCCTCCTAGTGCCCGAAGTCTCCTGGGATAGGATCCAGGCCCCCGCGACCCTGAACACAGGATTAAGCGGTATAGAAAATGAATGAATGAATGAATGAATTATGTATCATATTCCTGATTCCCCCCAAAAAAGTCTTATTTTAGTACAGTATACGGCATGTTTTCCCAGAATAGCTAAGGAAATATATTTAATTTTGCATGTGCTTTATGTTCTAGTCTTGTGGTTGGTTGATTAGCCAACTGTTCGGTGTTAAGTCTCTAATTGGTTTGTCTTGTTTCCGGATATCCTTGTATTTTCTGCTATTGACCTTTCACCTTACTGTTTTGGATTGCCCTTGTTTAGTACATTCACAAATTGAATTAAATCAATGAATAAAGAAGGTTGTATTATAACGTTTTATAATAATAGACAAGATTGAAAAAGTGTAAGAAGGCACCTTAAAATATCAAAGACCATTTTAGTATACTTTTAAGCTACAGGAGTTTGAAGATTTTCAGTGCATATGGTATATCATCAGAGGTTTTATGCATTGCTAGACCGAGATTGACACATACTGTACTGTTTGCTTTTTGTGCACTAGGAACGTCCATATTGTGACTGGAAACTGCAGACGCCATCACAGCAGATGGCCACACATCTTTATCCACTCCAGTAAAAACCTGTGAGGTGGATGACTGAGATTCACACTCTCAAATCATAATGATTGATTGTGCTCTTTATAATGCCATCTGGAGTAGTGTTACATAAAACACCCATGGATTAAAGCATGGCTGTTCTTGGGAATAAGTGGCGATGACAGGTCGGCCTGGTATTTTCAGCATCTTGGGAATTTCACAAACAGAAGGCCACAGGATCTATTTCAACTTAGTTAATTCTTCCATCTGCGCATCATGTAGTACAGTAGAAGGTCAATGTACTGTGCACTGTGTATTGATGTGTGTGTGTGTGTGTTTGTGTGTTACCTTTTGTCTAAGATTTGCACAGATGTGTTGCTGGTGTAATCTGTCACTTCGCAGGTTCTGCTCTTCATCATAAATTACCCTGGCATCCTCCAGTAACTGCAGAGTCCGCATGCGCAGAAATGCCTGCTCCCGGTGCCAACTCTCCAGCAGCAGCCTCTCCTGCTCCAAGCTGAACCTGTACCAGTCCCAAGTCCGCTCATGAGCACTCTGAAAAACCACACACATATCCACACATACTGTAGCTACTCATGAATTATGGACGAATTGAGAATAAGTGAGTTAAAGAAAGTTTTAAGCGAAAAGTAATATGTATCTAGAGTTAAAGAATGGGGATGATGATGAGCACAGGAATCGGAAAGGGCACGGGTTTGTATCACATGGTTTTCGATGAGTGATGTTTTGCAATCTAACCTCTATCTACAGACAAAACAAACAACCTACATCAAATCATCAGGAAATAATGCAGGAGAAGCATAGATACAGCAATATGTGTGAACTTTGTATGTTCCATATACATTATGCATAAAATTACTAACGAGTAACTTGATTGCTCTGGACTCAATTTGGATGTGAGGAAGATACAGTATCAGCAAAATTTCACTTGCTTGTGAAGGAAAGATTGATTTAGATTCAAGCAAAATACATGAGAAGGATTACTTAAATTAATTGAGGATATGAATGAGATATGGATACAGAGATGACTTCCAGCAGACGTGACCTTTGATGTAATGGAAGATGAATTAACATGAGATTCTATTTTTAGAATCTTGGGTGAAATAAATTAAATGATGTGCAAAGCACTGCCAACAAACCAACTCACTGGTATGAGGGTGAGATGACATGGGTGTAAGTAATTGGACTTGAAGGAAGGGCCTTGATTACAAAACTAACAGGTGGGGAAAAAAACAAGAGGACTGTATAGAACCTGAAGACAGTGTGTGTATTTGTCTGCAACACTGTGGAAATAAAGTTGGCAAGCTTGGAAAAGTGAAGATGGCTTTACTATAGTGATGCAAAGGGCACTGGAGGAGTAAAAGTAGGAGTAATAGGAGAGGGCATTAGTGCAGAAGTGCAGGACAGATCTTGGTATGAGATCTTAGTTTTATCTCCGTTTTAAAAAGTGTTACTTCATTCCATAAAATATGTGTCACATTAAAATTAAGACTTGTTTATTCTTCAAGTCTTGGATTCATCCACTTATTCCAGGCTGTTAAGTAACTGGATGTCAACAAGGTAAATTTACGCATATGTAAACTACTGTGCAAAAGTCTTAAACCTCATTTCTTCATATCAAATTATGTAGATTAGATTAAAGAAATGGCACAGCAATGTAGACTACTAAAGATAAAATTGAAACATTAAACATTGTTTACTGTATGTAACAACTTCAGCAGCGACCTCATTTCCCCTCTCGTCCGTTCCAACCACTCAGCATTCAGCATCACCGGTACAGTACACTAATCACCGGCCTGATCATCTGCACCTGTTTCTCACTGGTTCATGCCTGAAGTTACTGTAGATGTTTGTTTTTTTTTTAAATCAGTTGAATAATTCATAAGTCACTGTGTGGTTTAACAAACAAAAACATTCCTCTGGGATTGCCCAGGTACAGGCACTGGACTGAAAGTTAAAGATAAAAACTTGTCAAAAATGAGAGCCAAAAAAGCCTGGAGAATTATTCCTCAAGACAACATTAAAAATACAGGAATATCTGGCTCTTTGGAAATAAAATATGAGGAAATGAAGGGGGGCTCAGGAATTTGCACAGTATTATAAATACTACAGTGAAAAACTCCAAATTTCCATGAGCGAGACATGCTACTGTATGTGGAAGTAAGTATATAATTAATGTGTAGTTTTAATGCTTTTAATGTTATGAAATTAAGTATCGTGTCGGTACGTGAACTGCTTTCTCTAGCTATTATTACCGCAATATTATTTATCAGACAGGTTTAATTAAAGTCAGGCAACACAGATTTATTAAAAACAACAACAACAAACTAAAGGTTACGGTGGTGCTGCATTGTAATAACTAAAATGAAATGATGAATATTTTTGCTTAATGCTGATGTAATAATCCGCATAATATCACAGTTATCAGGCTGCTTAAAGAAAGCATCTATCAAATAGTAGGTAGAATTGCTGCTCCACATGGTTCGATCATGGTTCGATCCTGAGCTTAGTTTCCCAGTTTCTGCACAGTTCTGTGTAAGTTTTGAGCCACTCCTCAGTTCTTCATATTTTACTCCCAAAGAGCCAGACGTTCTTGTATGTTTAATGTTGTCCTGTGGAATAGTTCTCCAGGCTTCCTAAAGGACTTTTTTTGGCTCTCATCTATGGCAAGTTTATGGCTTACATGTTCAGTCCAGTCCCGGTACCTGAGCAACTTCAGAGGAATATTTTTGTTCAGTGGTTTTTTCAACTCCGCGGTGACCTATATGGGTCATTAATCATGAAAAACATCTAACTTAAGGCATGAATCATCAAGAAACAGGTGCAGATGATGACAGATGATCAGGCCGGTGGTTATTATACCGGTGATGCTGAATGCTGAGTGGTTGGAACGGACGAGAGGGGAAATGAGGTTGCTGCTGAGGTTGTTACATACTATAAACAGGCAATTCTTAAATTCTTTAAAATCTTTGCAGCCTGTTGCAGTACAATATTTATTCCAATTTATTTAATTTTTCTACAGTACATTATTTACTAGGAAGAAATGAGGATTGTCTCAAGATCTTTGCACAGTACTATACAGTACGTATATCGAAATGTAATAATACATTGGTGTCAGCAGAAAGCTATTTTTCTTGTCATTTTTTTAATACTTTGTGAATTGCTTAGCATTTACATTTTTATTACGGCAAACGTATGTCTAATATCGATTTTGCTCGGCATGCTCATTTCATCTGTGGATGTCTTTAGAGTCTGTTTTCCCACAAGTACTTTCCTTTACCAATATCCACTAAAAGCCACATCTCCAATTATTTCCCAGAGAGGGTGTTTAGGCCAAAAACATAGTTTGAGCCTTTGAAGTGACTTATTGTCAACAATTCATTTCAGGCAGTTATTCATTTTCTCCCCAAGGACTCAAAAACAGGAAATCAAAGCTAACAAAGTAAGCAGCGAGAAGGAGAGAAAGAGCTTATTGCAATTTTTTCAAGCCTTTAACATGCTCTCTTTCAAGCTGTGAAATAACGGGCAAGTGAGAAACCCTGCTTCAGGTAGGCCTAAATTGGGCTCGAAAACTTTTATGGTGGAGAACGTTTATCTCACTTCAAAGCACCGAATGGGCAGCAATTCAGAGGCAGGCCGAGCCGGGCGCCTCAGCAATGCTTCCCTCCTGCGTGTGGGTTTATGGCCTTTGCTTTATAATTTGATCGCGGTTAAATTGTTAAAAATCACTTTTCTTGAAAGCACATGCAAAAGGTAAATAAATAAACGAATAAACACACACACTGTCTGAATTGTGGCATGTAGAGTAGCTTAACTCAAGGTCATGTCCATCGAATGATCAACACATACATCTATAATCTAAATCACACATCTTTATTTCATTTACCAAGGCTGCACACACACACACACACACACACACACACACACGTAGACACTATTCCTAAAATACACCGAATGTTCAGCATGCTTCAGATTCAGCAGGAAAACAGACCATCCTCCCTGACTGGTGCGTTCCCATATTTTAAAGTCTGCTTTCTTTCATTGCTTTCCAATCCGATGTCAGCTCCGAGGCAGACAGCACTTTTTGTGCAACACATGGAAGCTTCCAAAATAAAGGTTGTTCAACTTGAAAGGTAACTTGAAAGGCAACTGCATACTTCGATCCTTTCTTTTGCCAGCGGTGCATCACATGAAACTTTCATGGATCCTGTCCATGTACCATGCCTCAGACTGAGAAGTACTCTTTTAAATGTGAGTCAATTTCGTGTTAGAATTCTTACAAGATGCCACCAGGATCCCTAGCTCAATCCCGAATTCCTCTTACCGCTTGTGTACTGTAGCTCCTGGAATTTTGCCCTTGTGTCTACGTGAGCTTCCTCTGGCCAAAAGACACGGTAGCAGGTGGATCGATTATGCTGAACTGCCCTTAAGTGTGAATGTGTGTTCATAATGGCCTTGCATCCAATGCAAGTTGTATTCATGTCTTGTGTGAAAATGGTACTCTTTCACAATTTGAGCCTGATGATTGTTGGCCTGGAATATGCCCATGCAAACAGAGGAGGAAAAACGTCAATAGATCATTCAGTACACTCAGGGAGTCAGCTAACCTCAATTTATTACCACGTAATTTTGCTGAGTCTATACCTGACCAACTGAAGAAAAACCCCAGATTATAACACTGGCTCCAGAAGCTTGTACAGTGTGCACGCGGCTTGATGGGTGCATCGCTTCACCCACTTCCCTTCTTACCATGTTGCACCCATCACTCCAGAATAGGGCTAAGTCTCCATAAAACTGCAAACAACACGACCCTTTCCCATTGCTTCACAATCCACCTCAGCAAACTGAAGCCTTTTTAGTATCCTCACTAATCCATAGCCATACAGCTGTTTAGACCCAATCATGTGAGTTCTTACAAAAGTGCTTAGATGTTTCCATCAATAAATATTCAATTATATATAATAAATATAATATAAGCTATATATGAGCTATAATATAATATAACAAATATTAAATATATACTTCTTCACTAGGTTGTACTGACCATCAAACACTGTTGGGAAGGTTTTGATTTTCATTCATTCATTCATTTTCTATACCGCTTAATCCTGTGTTCAGGGTCGCGGGGGGCCTGGAGCCTATCCCAGGAGACTTCGGGCACTAGGCGGGGTACACCCTGGACAGCGTGCCAATCCATCGCAGGGCACACACACACATTCATACACCCAATCACACACTACGGGCAATTTAGGAACGCCAATTTAGGAACGCCTAACCTGCATATCTTTGGACTGTGGGAGGAAACCGGAGTACCCGGAGGAAACCCACCAAGCACGGGGAGAACATGCAAACTCCATGCACACAGAGACGGGAATCGAGCCTGGCCGGGGAATCGAACCCGGACCCTGGAGGTGCAAGGCGACAGTGCTAACCACTACACCACCGCGCCGCCGGTTTTGATTTTATTTATTTATTTATTTTTGTGCATGTCTTCTTGATGCATGTCTTCCTCCAGCAGTGTTTCTATGGTGGTTGCAGACAGCATGTCCAATTTTTTTTAAGTCAGATTTTTTTGTGTGTGTGTTAATCATTCATGGGCTGCAGAAAATGTGCTATGAAATAGGAGGAGAAAACACTGACTACTGACGTAAAAGAGGTCTGAGAGAATGACGGAGAAAGAAAGAAAGAGATGGGTCAAGTTTCTCAAACAGAGCACAAATCTCATCAGGAAACAGCAGAGCGATTATGAGTTTCAATCATATCTGCACTGTAACACTCTTGGGAACCTGAGACTTCGGGCGTGATCTGGGTAAGAAAGAAATAAAGGGAAAAGAGACTGATGGAGAAAGAAGCTGATAGGCAGTGGGAGAAAGAACCAGTAGTTGTTTAGCCCCTGTTGTGTGGGTATGCGATAAAGAAAATGAGACATGAGCTGACCTGGCAGTCCACTAACTGACTTAGATAAACAGGGACAGAGGCAGAAACGAATAGGCACAGGTGATGAATTTCTCTTCTACCACAGTAGTTTGCTCATGATTATTATTTTTTTAATTTTCTTAAAGAATGACAATCATATACACTTTATTAAGTTCCTTCTTTCTTCTATTTTACACTTAATGCCATGAAATGGCCCATACTTTACAATATGTTATAATAGATACCCAGCAGGGACCTAAACATTGCATAACCACTGTAATTCCCGTGACAGCCTCGTGTTTTAATGTTAGAGTGCCTTTAATATGAAAATGTTGAGATAACATTAAATATATGACCCCAACACAATGTTGCAAATACAACCTCAGAACTATCATTTTTTTGTGTTCCAAACTCTGTTTAATGACTAATAACATCCATTTGGACACCGTCTGACCACATCCATGATCCTTAAGTTTCTAACAGGGTTTAGAATTCTGATCGGGGATTGGGATGGACACAGACTTCTTTGTGTCTCCACTTATTCTGCTTTAGAACAGCCAAAGCTAACTAACTGATTCAGGGTCGAATCCCAAATACCGTAAAATGGAACACTAGCGCGCTATGTTGGTGGCTTCATGGTTAGAACTGTCGCCTTGCATCTCCAGGCTCCGGGTTCAATTCCCGCCTTGGGTTCTATGTTCATGGAGTTTGCATGTTCTGCCCATGCTCTGGGTACTCTCGTTTCTCCCCACAGTCCAAAGACATGAAGATTAGGCTAACTGGCGTCCACAATTGCCCATAGTGTCCTACCACAGGTCCTACTGTTGTAAAAATGGGAATAAATACAATCATCACCATTGGTCTCCACTGTCCCTAGTTGTTCTAGATGGATGGATGGATGGAGTGCGCTATGTAGGGTGTAGAATCCGTTGTTCCACACACAAGTAGTACCATTGTTCAGGGGTTAGAGAGGAATTTTTTGGGACTAATCATTGTGTTAGAAGCTATTTAGGTTTGTAGCTTGTGTTAGCCATGAACAAACAGGTGAGGTGAGTCCTGAATCTGTGAGTGAATTGGAGGAAGCTCACACTCAAGTTATCTAGAAGTAATGAAAGATCAAAACCCAACATGGACGGTTCAGAGGCAATTTCGAAGCAGTTACTAAGGCGACAAAGTGTTGATTAAAATGTTATCAGATGTATTTTCTTGATTAAAGTCTTCTGTGACTGGTCATGGATGTGGATTTTGTCAGGCAGCTGCTCTCTCTGCTTTCCAGTACTTTTTCTTTTACCGCCTCTGAATCTTTCAGAGGTACACATTACAGGACCATATCAGCTTATTTTCACCCATTGATAAGACGTTTATCTTAAAGCAATAAGCTGTTCATGAGAATTTTTATACAACATTATTAGCCTGGGACTTTACACCTCTCCCCCTTGTTCTGAATAGACACTTCCTATTACTTCCTTTTTCCAGAGAATACCAGCACTGTCGTGTGTCATGTCATTGTGAAGTCTTGCCATAATTTAGTGTCAAGTTAGAGTTTAAAACTTTTTAAATTCTTCATTCTGACTTTTGATTAGAATATTATGGTTTCTGTATTTGATCGTTTGTTTGCGTTAATAATTCTAGCTTTGGATTATGATTTGATGTTGCTAATACACCTACATCTGCAATCAGGTCCACCAGACTTACTGAGACTCCATAAATTAAATGAAAGTGAAAACAAATCAAAATTATGACAAAAAAAAAAAACATCAAGGCCAAGACTTTACACCAGGTAGTTGGCTTTATGCATTATGCCTAGGAAAAGGGAATACAAATTGTCAATCTTTGGGCATGAGAAAGAGAACATAAACAATTTTTGTGCAAATTCATGGTTGAGACCAAAACCATATTTAGCAGTGCCAAGATACAAATGCTTTGACAAGTCCGAGGGAAATCCAAGTCAAAACAGAATACATTTCCAGACTGGAGTCGTGTCATGTTGCACTAATGCATTCACTACCAGACCTACACGTCTACCTTGGTACACTTAATAAATTCTATTTTCTGAAAGCATAGTAATAACAGCATACCAAATACATACACAGAGCTAAAATCACGAATAAATTTAACTACAGAACAACAATTGATGCCACAATAACTGCCCTTCTTGTTGTTTTCTGATACTGGAGGACCCGCTAATTTCAATGAAGCACATTTCAGATGTTGTGTATATAAACAGATATTATACATGAGAAATAAAAAAAGCATTTGTTTTCTTTTCACCCAACATTATAGCATGGAATCATGGGGAGAGCTAAGTGGATGGACTTGCACTTTGCTGGTGCTCTAGGTCTGGCATAGATGTGTGTGATGGAAAAGCACTAGATATGGAGAGACACAAAGTGGTTGGGAGTATGTGTGTGTGTAAGCGTGTACAGTATGTGTGTGTGGTAACTAACCAGTTCTGCTCTGGAGATATGGGGTAGAACTCTCTGGAGCATGTCCATATAGAGACCTCTGTGGTTTCTTAGGTCAGGAGAATATTGGCCAACAATGTGGAGGAACCGCAAGTGATCCTCTTCATTCCAGCCACAATTCCTAATGCACACACACGCACATATGCAAACCATTAAAACAAAAAACACATCACAGCAAAATAGAGGACTGAACTGGTTAATACAATCTCTCAGGCTTTGATTTCATCAGTGTGGAGTTCAGGTCTATTACTATGTCTTGGTTAGAGTCACTGTATTTCTAATGTACTGATGTTTCTCCAATATCATCAGGTCATCTGTCCTTTACCTCTGACCTGCTGAAGACCCTAAATAAATGATGTTTAGTCAAATTAACTTAAATGTACTAGGGTGATTAACAATCATTGTTAGATATACAGTAGGTTCTCAGCTTCTCAAGTTCTGTGCATATACATTTTGGTGGATTTCCCACATTCTCAAATTTTATCCCTAGCCAGTGCAATTTTGAGACTGAAGAAAACCAAAGAGACAACATTGTTCAACAATTTTCCATCAAGTACACTCGCAAACACACAGGACGGTTTCTCGCAATACAGAATTAAATCCCAGGCAACTGTCAATGCAGTACAGACTCTTGTCCTACAGCCCCACAAGATAGCACTGCTGTTCAACAAGTCAAACCATATGGTGTCCCAGTAGTGTCTCTACTGTGCGAAAATAAATACTGTACATGTATTGTTTTCACTCACGCAAACTCTCTCTTTTGTTTAATCAAGATCTTAGATGAGTGTGCGCACCCTGACAGTGAGCTACAAAGCTAGAAAAATCAGAGACTGGAAGAAGGTCACGTCTGATTGGTTGGTTCTGATTGCCAAGGAAACAGTCAATCAGGATTAACCATCACCAGGATTTCTTCATGAGCTGGAAGATGTTGAGAAAACACAAAGATTTGAGTATTTTGTGTACTATGTTCCCTCAAAAATGACAAATTTCAGGCCAAATAAACCTGAAATTAGGAAAATTGGGGTTAATAATATTATATAAAAATGTATTGTATTAAGATGTATTACATTAAGATGTATTTTAAACGATATTCAAAACAAATATATTTTAAAAAGTTTGGACACACCTTGTATTTCCATGATTTTTTTCTGATTTTTATTTCTTTCTACATTGTAAAACCATGCAGAGGGCATACAAAATATGCAATAATCTCATTGTTGTTGTTGTTACTTAATTACCTAATGCCCTGTGTGTTATTTCATAGCTTTGAAATCTCCAGGATTATTATAGAATGTACAAACCGGATTCCAAAAAAGTTGGGACACTAAACAAATTGTGAATAAAAACTTGAATGCAATGATGTGGAGATGGCAAATGTCAATATTTTATTCAGAATAGAACATAAATCATGGAACAAAAGTTTAATCTGAGAAAATGTATAATTTTAAGGGAAAAATATGGTGAATCAAAATGTCATGTTGTCAACAAATCCCAAAAAAGTTGGGACAAGGCCATTTTCACCACTGTGTGGCATCTCCCCTTCTTCTTACAACACTCAACAGACGTCTGGGGACCGAGGAGACCAGTTTCTCAAGTTTAGAAATAGGAATGCTCTCCCATTCTTGTCTAATACAGGCCTCTAACTGTTCAATCGTCTTGGGCCTTCTTTGTCGCACCTTCCTCTTTATGATGCGCCAAATGTTCTCTATAGGGGAAAGATCTGGACTGCAGACTGGCCATTTCAGTACCCGGATGCTTCTCCTACGCAGCCATGATGTTGTGATTGATGCAGAATGTGCTCTGGCATTATCTTGTTGAAAAATGCAGGGTCTTCCCTGAAAGAGATGACTAGATGTTGTTCTAGAAGCTGAATATATTTTTCTGCATTGATGGTGCCTTTCCAGACATGCAAGCTGCCCATGCCACACGCACTCATGCAACCCCATACCATCAGAGATGCAGGCTTCTGAACTGAGCGTTGATAGCAACTTGGGTTGTCGTTGTCCTCTTTGGTCCGGATGACATGGCGTCCCACATTTCCAACAAGAACTTCGAACCATGACGCGTCTGACCACAGAACAGTCTTCCATTTTGCCACACTCCATTTTAAATGATCCCTGGCCCAATGAAAACGCCTGTGCTTGTGGATCTTGCTTAGAAATGGCTTCTTCTTTGCACTGTAGAGTTTCAGCTGGCAACGGCGGATGGCACGGTGGATTGTGTTCACTGACGATGGTTTCTGGAAGTATTCCTGAGCCCATTCTGTGATTTCCTTTACAGTAGCATTCCTGTTTGTGGTGCAGTGTCGTTTAAGGGCCCGGAGATCACGGGCATCCAGTATGGTTTTACGCCCTTGACCCTTACGCACAGAGATTGTTCCAGATTCTCTGAATCTTCGGATGATATTATGCACAGTTGATGATGATAACTGCAAAGTCTTTGCAATTTTTCGCTAGGTAACACCTTTCTGATATTGCTCCACTATCTTTCTGCGCAACATTGTGGGAATTGGTGATCCTCTACCCATCTTGGCTTCTGAGAGACACTGCCACTCTGAGAAGCTCTTTTTATACCCAATCATGTTGCCAATTAACCTAATTACTGTTAATTGGTCTTCCAGCTCTTCGTTATGCTCAAATTGACTTTTTCCAGCCTCTTATTGCTACTTGTCCCAACTTTTTTGGGATTTGTTGACACCGTGAAATTTGGAATCAACATATTTTTCCTTTAAAATGATAAATTTTCTCGGATTAAACTTTTGATCTGTCATCTATGTTCTATTCTGAATAAAATATTGACATTTGCCATCTCCACATCATTGCATTCAGTTTTTATTCACAATTTGTTTAGTGTCCCAACTTTTTTGGAATCCGGTTTGTAGAAATTACTAAACAAAAACATTGAATTAGAAGGTGTGTCCCCTTTTGGCTGGTACAGTACGTACATCAGGACAGCTATTTTCTTTCATTGCTTTCCTGGACTGATTCATTGAAACCGCACATACATACAATATACAAAAGACATTTTATACATTTACTTACACATTGAAAATATTGTATATAATTGCAACGGTTAGTATTGGTATAACTATTGGAGAAATTCGTAACTCGAATGTTTGTAAGTCAGGGACGTCCTATTTTTTTTTTTTTTTTTTTTTTTTTTTTTTTTTTCCCACCTTCCTTAGTTAACAACTGTGAGCACCTGTAACCGAGCATAAGCAATTTCCCTTTGGGATTAATAAAGTTCTTTGAATCTTGAATCTTGAATCTTGAATCTATATATATATATATATATATATATATATATATATATATATATATATATATATATATATATATATATATATATATATATATATGCATATGCTAGTCAAAAGTTTGGAGACATCTTCTACTTCAGTGTTTTTATTATGAAAGAACATGTATTGAATATTGTAACGAATATAAAATGTGTTAAACATACCTGTTTTTTTGTTGTTTTTTAGATTGTCAGAAGAAGGCCAGTCAATCCGAAAAGTCACATGTACCCCCAAGTGTAGTCACCCCAACCATCAATCACTATACTGAAACTGGCTCTCATGAGGACTGGCCAAGGAAAGGTAAGACCAAACTAATAAATTCAACCATACTTAAGGTTTTGAAACTTTGTGCAGTATGGTGTCAGTCCACAGGGAGGATGGAAAAATTCTTTGTCTCTCCTTCTCTACATGCCAAGTAGTGTGTACATCCCATAGACACAATGACATAAAGTCAGACACAATGAAACTGCATCTCAGTAGTCACTTTGCACTTCAGCAGAGCGAAAGAATACAACATAAAATACAGATTTAAATTCTGAACGCCCATCATACTACGTATAAACTACTATATATGCCCAAAAGTTTGGAGACACCTACAGTAATCATGACAACTATTTGTGCTTGCTGAGCATCCCATGCCAAATTTAGTCTCCTCTTTGGCATGGTAATAACCTACACTCTTTTGGGAAGGCTTTGTACTAGGTTTTTGTGCATGGCCATGGAGATTTCTCTTCATTATTGGGATCAGGCACTGACATTGGGTGACAGGGTTTGGTGCACAGTCTCTGTAACAGGTCATGCCAAAGGTGTTCACAGGGGATGAGTGCAGGACACTTGGGTTCTTCTACTGTAGCCGTCAACCATCATTTTCTTAACAACATTGTCATGCTGGAACAGGTTCGGGCCTCTTAGTTGCAGTGAAGGGAAATTGTAATGCTACAGCATAATAAGACATCTTATACAAGTGTGTGCTTTAAACTTTGTGGGAAACAGTTTGCTGAAGATATAGCATATAGGTTTGATAATCAGCTGTCCACATACTTTTGGCCATATTGTGGATTTTTAAGCCTAGTCATTCTTACATCAAGACGTTTAAAAAAAAAAAAAAAAACAGACATGGGAATGAACAGCATGGTGCGGATACTCCGAACTAATGGATTTATAATTTCTTTACCCCGGTATCAGTTGATTCTGGATTTATTTCAGGTTTCATATTTATGCAGGTACACCACCCAACACTTTAAAATAATTCATTTATAAAACCAGTTTTTCGCTGTTCTCTCACTAGGTAGTGTTTTTATATATGAGCATGTTGGTTTTTGGCCAATAAACAGGCACGATGATGCAATCGGACAGCCTGACAATCAGATCATCTCAGCTTCTTGTTCTCTAGTACTGTAAACTATAAACACCACCTTCTGCATTCGTCTAAATGTAGACATCAGATGTTATACGTAGATGATACGGTTTCAGATCATTTTTCTGTTTCAATTCATTTCAATAATGTCACTAGTCCTGCTCATCTCCCTGGTCCTGCACTGTGCTATTCAAACCTGCCCCCTTTAATATCAGTTCCTCATTCTACCGAGAATTTTGCTCACAAATCATATCCATTATCAGATTAACGTATTTTAAACACCCACCACCTGGCAAATGCGCTTAAACCGCTGCCAGCACCAGATAGGTTTTTCATAACAATTTCATATCGACTTTTTAAAATAAAAACCCCAGCAATATAACCTAAAGTCATATCCATTGGAAGGTTGATCAAATTCGGTACGTCACAGCCACTTATCTTGAGCTTGAATTTAAAAAATGTATTTAGACATATCAGCTTGCTCTGACTCAAATGCGAAACTACAGTATAGCCAGGAAGAACCACATACAGTGACTAATTAACACACAGTAATGTGTCAGTGTGTCGGTGCTAATTACACACCATGTGGCTGCATTTGCCAAAAAAGATAAACCTCCATGACATTGTGGATAACAGGAATGACTTATTAGGGCGATGTAATGAGAGACGGTGTATAATTATATCATTATAAATATGGATTTCTGAGCAAGAAGTGAAATTACCGACTGAACCCCTAAAGTGCCAAATGAAGGAAAGAAAAAGTTCCAGATCTTGCTTGTCTCTCTTTCAGATTCTCCATGTCTTACTGCCTTGTGGATTACTTCTTCGGCATGCATGTGGTGTAGTGTGTGTGTGTACTGTATGCGAGTGCGAGTGCGTCCCTGTAGGGAGTCGCTGCCTGGGGATCCATTGCAGTTGCTGCTTTTTAGACGATGTGATTCGGATGCCATTTTAAACCCTCAGCGTTCAGCTAAGCTTTTAATTGGGCTTAACGAGCTACGGGAGAACTGATATGGTGGTCAGGCACGTTAATTAGTCGTCACTGCAGGGATGACAGGGCTCTGGATCGCTGGAATGAAACGATGGGCAGAATATGACACTATTACATGAAAGACATTATAGCAGCTGCCTCATGACTTCTGCGATTTAACAATGAAAATGTGGGGATCATGTGGCACTGCTCTACGTAGGTGATAGAATGAGCAGGTGAGTCATGACTGTTGCGATCAACTTAGTTCTGTGTCATATACAATTACAGACTTAAGAAATCAAGAAGTGTGGCATATGCAATTTCAAGGTGCACCGGCTATGGTGTTTGCGCACTAGCGCATAAGCAGCTCTCACTGCAGGCCTTCATCCATACAGTAAGTGTTCTCACTGCTAATAATAAACGCCTGGTACTGTAGTTGGCGGCTGGTGCGTTATGCAAATGAGATCCTGTTCCTACAGGTACAGTATTTTCTGCTAGATTTATTTCTTGATAGTCACTTCGGGGTGTAGTTTTCCTACTGGGATTCAATCATGTTCATGACATGGAAAATCAGAGCAGGAATGTTGCCGAATTCCGGGAAATGTGGCAGAAGTAGATATTGCATCAGTGGAAACCACATGGTGGTCTGCGCTAAATAAAGATCCTCCATCATTACTTCTTCACTCAGCATATGGTGTTAAATAATTGTGTCATCAAAGCATATTCAAACTTTGCTAAATCAAATGTGTCCAAACTTTTTCCTGATGGAACCCGTTTCCGAGTATGGTGCACAATGTGAAAATGATTCCTCACGCTCTCAGAGCCACTCTTTCACAATCTGAGTCCTGCAATACAGTATGGTTATGCCATCTGAGGGAAAATGCCATCTAATGTGATAATCTGATCATTCAGTCCATTCAGACTTGATTTTATTGCCGCATCACGTTGCTGAGTCTAGACCTGACCAACTGGAGCGACCCCAGATTGTAACGCTGCCTCCAGAGGCTTGTACAGTGGCCACTGCGGTCGGTGTATCGCTTCAGGCACTTCCTTTCTTACCCTGTTGCACCCATCATTCTGAAATAGGATCAATCTGGAGTCATCAGACATTTCTCCATTACCTCACCAAGCATGTAAGCGTTCTTACATCACTGTTGTTCATTCTATTTCTTGTATGAAGTTGATGATTCGGTACTTTCTTCTTTCCAAGTTTGAATAATGCTTGATGCAGGCCAATAAATTGACCCTTCTGAAGTGGCAACTTGTTTTGCCCAGGCAGTTTACATCAGGTCAAGTCATCCCATTCATACAAGATTTACTGACACATAAAATATAATGAAAAGTGAGATGATTATAATAAAATGGAGTTGGGTGGATAATGCATGAAAACTAAAACATTACCATTTTCATATAATCCTTTCATACTTGTCCAGACTGGTTATCTGCTCAAACAGGATGGAGGAAAGCAAACATTTTACTGTCCAGTTATAACTACCAAAAATGATTTATGTGTATGTATTAACTCTTTAGTGTAAAACTACTGTAATTTCTAGCCATTTTCTTTTTGGTCCAAAACCAAAAGTGCTGCTTTTAAACAGAAATGTTAATCCTTACTCACTCATTATCAATACGAATTTA
Organism: Channallabes apus; assembly: GCA_030522415.1. Classification (NCBI taxonomy): domain Eukaryota; kingdom Metazoa; phylum Chordata; class Actinopteri; order Siluriformes; family Clariidae; genus Channallabes; species Channallabes apus. Next base: position 44,567,623 of record CM060109.1, read on the forward strand.
TCCTGTATACAGATGTCGCCATTAAAAACCTGCGTTTCGAGAAAAGGGATCCCGTGACGTGCCGCGGCTTTGCGCGGCTGCGTGCGGGAAGCTGTGAACATGCCCTTCATTACCTGTAGGGGGCAGTCGTGTTTCAGTCTGAAGTATTGTGTGTCTACTGAAGCCGAAAATGTGTGCAAATTAAACTGCGCATGCGTGTTTGGAGTCGCTGTGTATCAGTCGGTTGGGAATCATCACGGAGGTACAACACGGTGTGGCTGGAGCTGGAGTTTGTCGTGTTCGAGGTAAGTTTGGCTTTCTTTTTTGGATGTGATTCTCGCTTTCATGACTCCCAATTAATGTTCATCTTAATCTCAGGACGTACAATTAGCAATTTCAGTTTTTAATAGTGTGGAGATTCACAAAACACCGTTTTCGTGTAAAAACCTGAACCTACGGAGCCCCCATGGGTCCTGTGGTAAATAAATAAATAAATAAAATAATAACGAACCGAGCGCGCGGATTAATACACCGAGATGTGTTTCTTACCCCCACCCCGAGTGAAAACGGCGTGTTCAGAGACAAAGCCTCGCCAGTTAGATGCCATTTCTGAACAAACTGAGTCGTGTGTGTTAAAGCATTAAATGGTAAAAGAGCACTAGCAATAAACGTTTTTTTTTCTGAAGCCGAACTTTATTAATGAGTTACGAGTAAAGAACCTGTACATATGTTCATACAGTATTGACAGCAGCTCTAATTTACTGCGGTAAAGCCAGCCGCGGTTCAGAAAAACACGGTCAAGCCAGCCGCGATTGATTTTAGTGCGCGCGCATATTACAGCGATTACGGTAGTTTCATGAACAACACAGAGAGAATGCCCCATATCTGAAAAATGCTGCAGTAAAATAGTTTCATATGTGGTGTGTATATAGTATGGGACGTCCTGAATAAGAACTGATCATTGTTTTTTTTTCTGTTTCAGTCTGAAGTATTGTGTGTCTACTGAAGCCGAAAATGTGTGCACATTAAACTGCGCATGCGTGTTTGGAGTCGCTGTGTGTGCCCGCGCTGTGTACAGTATCAGTCGGTTGGGGATCATCACGGAGGATCTCTTTGATGATTGCCTGGTAAAGCATTGTTTTCTTATTAATTATACAATTTATTAATACCTTGAATATAGTGTTTGTTGTATTGGACAGAAGCATATAAATGCAAATGAATATATAAATATGAGTAATTATTGAACGAATTTTCATGTTTGGACTAACCCTTTAAATACAAACTCAGCATTCATCATAGGATTTCCTGACACTGTAAAGCCATCTCATGCCATGTTTTACTGATGCAAGATTAGTGCTAAAGCAATTTAACCCAAGTTTAACAATATGAAGTATATGAAGTGATGGTCATTTTTTTATTATCATTTATTTTTATTATTATTTTTTTCTCAATGAAGTCAGCACAGGTTAAAGCAATTCAGATTTTTTTTGCTTCTCAAAATAAATGATTTATTTTCTTGTACATTTTATGCAGGGGGACAGACGAAGTGACACCTTCTTAAAATCCTTGTCCGTGCTGTTGAAGGGGAAGAACCGGTTGGTGTATCCATAATCCTTGAAGGAGAGGCTATTGTGTGTGTGTGTATGTATATATATGGAAATATAATTAATATTTTCGTGTTTAATTACAAAAAAAAAAACATTTTAATGGTTAGTGATTGTTGCAGACATTTACACTATTTTTGAGAACTATTAAGTTCTCCTTCAACGTGTCATAGCCGATAACTGCCCCTTTGAAGCCTTTGAATGGTGTTAAAAATACTTGCAAAACAAGTATTGCAGCCATACATTGGAGGGAACTTCTGAGGTGGTCAGTGATTGATGGCACGGTCGGTCGGAGGGGGTTGTGATCACACCTATAGATCTTTTGTTCTAGGCTATCGGTCAAATATCTCTCCACTTGGAAGCAAAAACATGCAAGGGATTTCAGCATCTCGACGCACATACTAAGCTGTTTATAAAGTAGACACTGTTTGTTTTTTCATTTTGTAATCTTTCCCGTGTTTACCGTGTACTGTACAATGTATATTCATTTTTTAATGAATTACTGTAAATAAACTACACATTCCGTTGATTTACCAGAAATGACTTTTCTGTTTTTTTGTGTGTGCTAAACTAAACTTCAGGGTCAAAGTAATAGCGATTTTATTTGAAAAGTATTATATATTTACAATGCTGATAAGTTCAAGCTTAGATTCATATATAAACTGCTTCAAAGTCTTTCCGTGACCGCTGAAATCCGACAGACGCAGGGCTCAAGGGAGGTGTGTCTGTGTGTGTGTGTGCGCGCGCGCGTGTGTGTGTGTGCGGGTTAAGGGTGCGCTGCCCTCTCTTGCCCCTGCGTAGAGCCTACACACACACACACATCTATCTATCTATCTATTATATAAATACACATTTGGAATCTGCATCTACATTTTCTGTTACAAGTATAGAATTAGGTTCAGCTGAGACTCATGATCAATGGTGTTAGGGTACTTATGTAGTGATAATTAGTTTCAGCCAGATCATTAAAACTAACAATGGACTATGACACTCTTGAGAGGGGATATGAAGGTGTTATTCATTTATTTATTCTCTACAAGGGTGCGAACAACACTACAGACCAAACTATAACTCTCTCTTACTACTATAACAATTCTAGATATAAACAAACAAAATACAGCTTTTTTTCCTCAGAGGTAAACGGAAAAGTGAAGTTGTTCAGCTGTCACTGCAGCTTCTTCAAAGTCTTCCCACTCCGTGACCACTGAAATCCGACACGACACCACGTTAGGCTACGTCTTGACTCATTTGTATACCGACGGTGATTGGATGTTTCCCGAGGGCTCAGGGGAGTGTGTGTGTGTCTGTGTGTGTGTGTGTCTGTGTGTGTGTGTCTGTGTCTATGTGTGTGCGTCTATGTGTGTGTGTCTGTGTGTGTGTGTGTCTATGTGTGTGCGTCTATGTGTGTGTGTCTGTGTGTGTGTGTCTATGTGTGTGCGTGCGCGCTCTAAATATAAACAAACAAAATGCAGCTTTTTTTTCAGAGGTAAACGGAAAAGTGAAGATGTTCAGTGTCACTATGCAGATGTTACACTCAGTGGAGTTACCGAAATCATTGGTTTAGTCCTCATTGAGCTTTTGTTCCTCTTATGTGAGCATAAACAGTGAAACATTCCACAGATTTATAATACACCGCGGCCAAGTGAACCACGTTCCCGTCGAACGAAACGAGGCATAATCGTGGTGTTTGCTTCGGTTATGACACATCATAGTTTATTACCTGCTGTGGTAGATCTGAATATTTATTCAAACACAATAATAAAGCTTTATATCCTCAGGAGGGCTCAGTACATTGTTTTAGCGATAGTTTCACGGAAGCGAGTTCAGAACTAATCTAACCAAACCAAAAAAAAAATAGCTGGATAGTTTTGTTCTTCAGAAAAGATATCTGAAGTCACAGAGAGATCCTGCTCTGTAGAAGCTGCCTCAGTCTATTTGTGCAATTACTCCATCCCGCCCTTATCAATGATAGTATAGTAATGATGTCGCTGTTGATTATCTGTTCTTGTGCTTTTGAAAAATAAATATTTTTTTCTAAGAACATGTAATAGGATGGTGTTTATTGCATATATGTATGTTTTTTGTAATAGGCAAGTATATCAAAATAATTTAACTGTTTAATAGACATGGGTGTTTTTTTTACAGATTCACTGTAAAACATGAAAATAATAATAACCTATTTGTGAGGTAGAATTAACCCAACATTCCAGTTAAAATGAACCAACAAACCCCAAACATATGGGTAGAACATTTGAACCATTTATGTGGTAGAATTAACCCAGCATTATAGTTAAATATGACCTAGCATTTGGATTGAATATTTAACCCATCTTGCTGGGTTAAATTAACCCAGCATTTAGTTAGTCCTATATTTACCCAGCAGCTGGGTTAAAAACAACCCTAAAAAATGTGTATATATATATATATATATATATATATATATATATGTATATATATATATATATATATATATACACACAGACATGCGTGTGTCATTTTAATTCAAATGAACATTTTAATCTGTGCATGGGCGTCAACTCGCACGTTCTGTAATGTTCCATTGTCTTTTAGAGCCCATTACTAAAGCAGGTTACTAAAACCTGGCTTACTACCTATAAAAAATATTTCAATTTAACTCATGGGTCTCAATCACAGATGACACGACAAATTATATACTCTGAAACGTTCATTTGAACATTTAAAATGTTAATACAAAAATACAAAAACATGAATACTAATGTTATCATGGTGTAAATTATTAACATTAGGTTAGGTCCTGCCCTTAATTAATTCATATTATAATTACTTTTACATAGTATAGTTACTGGACTGACATTACCAAAACTAGCTATTTGATTTAGCCTTTCTAAAATCAACCCATATATCATTTATAATCAGAAAACATAAAACATATTATGATCTGTTCAACAGCCCATCTGTTTTAATTTAGTTTGTATTTTTTATTATTCATAAGACAACCTTTCAGTTTTGTAAATATTTTAGTTATAGTGTGTTAAGTCTTACTTTAGGTTAAACGTTTTTGAGAATTTGACCATCCAGCTTAGATAAATGTTATGTCATTGATAAAATCTGGATTAAGGATATTTTATTATATAATTATATATATATATATATATATTTATTTTTTAGTTTCCCCCTGAGGGATTGCCACCTTATTGTGGTCAGGGGGTTTGCGTGCCTCAACACAATTGTTGTCTGGTCTAGAACACCGTGTTGTCTGGTCTAGAACGGCGCTGCCTCTGACCGTCTTTTGTCTTGTAAATGAGTATTCACTCACCTTCCAATCCCCCCAGCGCACACACTCTGTTTGTACTGTAAACTGTACTGTAACTGTGTTTGCTAGGGCACTTGGTTATACACAGTACTTTAATGTATGGAACACTTACTTAACTTACTGGTTTGGTTTAAATATCGCTTATTACCTTATTCAACAAAATAAATTCATTATTAACGTATTGAAGTATTTTAGTTAAGGACAAAAACTGTGCTTGTGTTTAGAACTGCTGAACAGCCGAAAACACACACGCACCCATCCCCCCCGCCAAAAACACACACACACACACAGAGCAATTAACACCAGGAGTGGAAGGTGAGAAACCTTGTCGTTGCTCTTTTGGAGTTCTTAAAACCCAAAACATTTATTTATACTGAGAAAAAATTATTATGGGTCACAATCACAAATACATATAATCAAGTGTTTAACTGGTTTCATTTGTTTCTATGATCAATAATTATTATTATTTTCAGCCCAACTCTTTGACTATTTAAAACAAAGTTGTGTCCCATTTTTTGCCCATTGAAGTTGTTGGTTCAACTAAACAATTTTTAAATACCCAAACAATCCCCCAAAATTAAAACACGCAAAACATGACTTTAACAATTCAATTTATTCTTCCAAAACTAGTCAAAGTTAAAACAGTAATTTATATAAAACAGATGAATACATCTTGTCTTTTTGCTTAAAGTTCATTAAACAACCCGGATACACCAGCTGCTTATAAGTCTCTATCTATAGTCCTTTTACATTAAAATAAAAAATTTTCAAATATCAAAACTATTACATATTTGTTATTAATAATGTTATTACTTAACAGTTTAAGTCTTTGTTTCCCCCAAAGTACTGTATCAGACATTTTGCAGTTCTATGTTCAGAATATACAGTAGACCTGATCAAACATCATTCTAAAGCTGTCGGACTGTGACGTCATCGCTACCGCAGATCAGTTCATCAACTTGTAATATATACATTTTAGGAATATATTAACATGTGCAGACATTTAAGGGTGCGCTGCCCTCTCTTGCCCCTGCGTAGAGCCTACACACACACACACACACACACACACATCTATCTATCTATTATATAAATACACATTTGGAATCTGCATCTACATTTTCTGTTACAAGTATAGAATTAGGTTCAGCTGAGACTCATGATCAATGGTGTTAGGGTACTTATGTAGTGATAATTAGTTTCAGCCAGATCATTAAAACTAACAATGGACTATGACACTCTTGAGAGGGGATATGAAGGTGTTATTCATTTATTTATTCTCTACAAGGGTGCGAACAACAGTACAGACCAAACTATAACTCTCTCTTACTACTATAACAATTCTAGATATAAACAAACAAAATACAGCTTTTTTTCCTCAGAGGTAAACGGAAAAGTGAAGTTGTTCAGCTGTCACTGCAGCTTCTTCAAAGTCTTCCCACTCCGTGACCACTGAAATCCGACACGACACCACGTTAGGCTACGTCTTGACTCATTTGTATACCGACGGTGATTGGATGTTTCCCGAGGGCTCAGGGGAGTGTGTGTGTGTCTGTGTGTGTGTGTGTGTGTCTGTGTCTGTGTGTGTGTGTCTATGTGTGTGCGTCTATGTGTGTGTGTCTGTGTGTGTGTGTCTGTGTGTGTGCGTGCGCGCTCTAAATATAAACAAACAAAATGCAGCTTTTTTTTCAGAGGTAAACGGAAAAGTGAAGATGTTCAGTGTCACTATGCAGATGTTACACTCAGTGGAGTTACCGAAATCATTGGTTTAGTCCTCATTGAGCTTTTGTTCCTCTTATGTGAGCATAAACAGTGAAACATTCCACAGATTTATAATACACCGCGGCCAAGTGAACCACGTTCCCGTCGAACGAAACGAGGCATAATCGTGGTGTTTGCTTCGGTTATGACACATCATAGTTTATTACCTGCTGTGGTAGATCTGAATATTTATTCAAACACAATAATAAAGCTTTATATCCTCAGGAGGGCTCAGTACATTGTTTTAGCGATAGTTTCACGGAAGCGAGTTCAGAACTAATCTAACCAAACCAAAAAAAAAAAAACATCCGAAGCTTCAAATAGAATGAACGAACTAATGAAATTGATATATATGTAATTGATATACTGTATATACAGACGTGTGTGTGTCATTTTAATTCAAATGAACATTTTAATGCTTTCTGATACACTTATCAACTTATCCACATAAACTTATCAACACATACTCTCCGTGCACGCACATACAATCTCTAAAAAAGTAAAATTAATAACATACATATACAAATAAACAAAAATATAAACGTCTATGTATATTGAAGGTTACGGTGAACGCAGAGTCGGGTAAGCACATGTGATGACGCGCGCGCCCTCACCTCTTGTTACGACTGCCTATTTGGCCAAAAAATAATTGAACGATATGCCTGGTCCTGGAAAGAGACAATAAATATATATATTTTTTTATACATTTATTGCATTGTTTGTTGTTTACAGTCAAGCCATCAACATACAATAAAATGTAAACCTGAGATCTAAACTAAAAACTGTGCTCCCTGTGCTGCTGCTGGCAATATCATCTCTTTGTTCTGCTGTCTCCGGCTCCCTCCCTGGTCCTGAACCGTACCACCATACATACCAGATCAAGAACTTGAAGATGAAGATTATATCTCTGGTCTTCTCTCTCTGACGGGTTCCTCCCTAGTTTCTGATGATCTCAGTTAGTTTGTAGTGTTGCTTGTCCAAGGAAACCAGTAATCTTGCTTGAAGTGGAGCAGATATAATTCTCAGAAACTCATTACTGATCTTTAAAAAAAAAAAAAAAAGGTAAAAACAAAAATTGGACTGGCTCAAGTTCTTATGTTAGCAAATCTTAATTACAGTGTGTATAAAGTATAGAAAGCAGTACACTACAAACAGCACTCACTCCAAATTTGCTTGTTCTATGTTTACGTCACTTTCCTATTAATTTTTACATCGTTAACCAACGGTACTTAAATATAATTATTTTCTTCGGCGCCGCTGACTTACTGTATAAACTCCGGTGTTTTTGAAAATCACCACGTTAGTTAGCTAATGCTAATGCAGGTAATATAGGTGGTTTTAGCTACAGTAGCAAACACGGACACAAAACTCAATCTACAAAGTAGTTGTTCCTGACATAAATCATGAATTTGCTCATAGAAGAGATACATTTAACATAGAAATGACATGAGTTTGCTTTCTTACCTGGTTTAAAGGAGTTTTCTTTGAGAATCTCCACCCGCATGTGATTCAGTCCGTGAAAATGCTGCGTCATGAGGTCATGAGACACGGTTTGAAGCAGAAATGTCCTTTGTGAATGGATTAGATTTAAGTTTAATCAGGGGCTTTAACTAACAGTAACTGAAATACAGGTTCTGATATCCTTCCTTACTTGTTTCAACGTCATGCTCCGGTTTGAGGCGGAAATAAAATTATACCGGCAAAACTATGGTCTAAAGACTGCGCATGCGCAAATCACACTCAACCTAATAAGAGTACCTTGATCAAAATGAAATATTTCACTTTGGTTTCCTGCTGTAAACAGCATTATACTAAAAAAAAAAAAAAAAAAAAGATTCACCCATAAGCATAAATTAGACACTTCAGTTAAAAAGAGCAAATTATTTTTTTTACTAATGGAATGAGAAAAAAAAACACATTAAACTAGGTTTACTTTTTTCAGTGGATCCCTCAATAATTTCTGTCTCCTTTGCCTGTGTTTGATAATGTGAAGCACATATACACTCATTCATCATGAAAGATCTATTATAAAACAAAATAAAATTCATGTTCGCTTCAGCACTGTTCATCCGCGTCCTTACATTCATTGTTGTACTTGGTCCGGCTTTTAGATAAAGTCCTTCCATGCGCCATCTGGCGGATATTCAGTGAAGCGCAACACATTTATTTAAAATTCCCGAATGTTGCCTCCGGCAAGACCCGGCACGCCGCGCGCTAAATTGCGGCATCCCGCGGGAAAACACGCAGGGTTTTAAGGGCGACATCTGTACAGGGTCACGAGGGAGACTTGGGACACAAGCTGGGGTACACCCTGGACGAGATGCCAATCCATTGCAGGGAATACACACACATACACATATGACAGGCCATTTAGCGATGGCCGATTAGCTTAATAAGCATGTCTTTGGACTGTGGGAGGAAACCGGAGTACTTGGAGAAAACCCACCAAGCACGAGGAGAACATGCAAACTCCATACACACAGACCTGAGGCGGGAAGCGAGCCTAGACCCTGAAGGTGCACAGCGATGGTGCTAACCATTAAGCCACCGTGCCACTAATGTTAATGCTAAAAAAAATATATTTATTGAAGTTAAATTATACTGGATCAGTACTTTATCAGTACTGGATCAGTACCTGAATAGCAATGGATAAGCATGCACATATGGAGATCGCAAAGACGACAATGGAACGGTCATCTGTGGCAGGGAGTGAAAAAAACAAAAGTGCCTAGGGTAGAAGGAATGGTATACTCTCTCTGCCCTGTCAATCATAGAGACATTAGCTAGTCATGGATCTGTAAGTCCATATTTTTGGAAGAGGACAGAGAGTACATTCCTCTGATAGGGAGCAGATGAAGATGCAGGTGGCTTGAGCAGTTGTCAGTCTTACCTTACTCATACGTCACCCGGATCATCTGTTCTTTTACTTGTGTGTGTGTTTGGGGGAGTGATGCTACTCTTGTGAGGTTTCAGGGATGTTAATTAGTATATGGAGCTCCTACACACAATGCATAAAGCTTGGCAAGTCTGATACATTCATTAAAATCTATACTTTTTGTAATATTTGCTATAAGTTTGACTTATTTTACATGGTGTATAGTTTTATTTCATTCTGCTCTCTATGAACAGCCATGTATGTTTGATGGCTACTCATGATTCCTGTGTTTGTCCGTATACTCTGCAACTAAACTGATTCATGGCTCATTGAGCGTTTTTTTACAGCCCTATCCTCAAGGTCAAGACATCCATGCTCTAAAACCTCCCCAAACATTGTAAAAGATGTTTATTGTGATAAAGTCTTTTTAGCAGATATCAATCTGAATAGACACAGTAGTCAATGTAACTGTAGTGGCATTCTTGTAAGCAACAGCTTCACTGGAGAGACTGAACTAGTATTGAATATGTGGCAGGAATGTCATATTTCATCATAAAATATAAAACCCAGTCATGTTCAGGCTTGCAAAAAAAAAATTGATAGGTTACTGGGGGGAGAGACTAAACTTGATACAATATTTCATATATGATATGATATGATATGATATGATATGATATATTATCGGCGCGGTGGTGTAGTGGTTAGCACTGTCGCCTTGCACCTCCAGGGTCTGGGTTCGATTCCCCGGCCAGGTTCGATTCCCGTCTCTGTGTGCATGGAGTTTGCATGTTCTCCCCGTGCTTGGTGGGTTTCCTCCGGGTTCTCCGGTTTCCTCCCACAGTCCAAAGATATGCAGGTTAGGCTAATTGGCGTTCCCAAATTGCCCGTAGTGTGTGATTGGGTGTGTGAGTGTGTGTAAGTGTGTGTGCCCTGCGATGGATTGGCACCCTGTCCAGGGTGTACCCCGCCTAGTGCCCAAAGTCTCCTGGGATAGGCTCCAGGTCCCCCGCGACCCTGAACACAGGATTAAGCGGTATAGAAGATGAATGAATGAATGAATGAATGATATATTATATATAGTATTCAAATTCTCATTTTCAGTGTACAGATTTCTTTGTGTGTATATGTGTGTATACGTGCTCATGTATCACCTGTCCAGGCCCAACAACCTGCTTCGTGTTGTCTCTAGGCGCCTTGAGTATTTTTCTCCCATGTTGATGAAGACCTTGATGATGGATTCTTTGACCTCAGGGTAAGGGCAGTGTGCGGTCAGGATCTCCTCTGGTATTTGCTCCAAAACACCAACATACTCCTCCACTGTAGAGGCATCCAATCGCTCCTACACCAGTGCAATAACATCTTGTTCAAGCAGTGAGTCAAATCTGATTAATGTAATAAATATATGCACTGGCAGTCAAAGGCTTCTGAACACCTGGAGCAACTTATTACATCACAACTCATTGCAGCCTCGTGCCACGAAAGACACATTATTTACCACTAGATGCATAGTAGAGCAATACATGTCTTTTTTTTCTCAATTTAATTTACAATAATCTTAAATGTCTGAATTTTATTATATACAGTAGCACATATTTTGTGCTTTTCAAATCAGCAAAATACTCCAGTTTGGTTTTAACTGCCAAATGCAGTATATATATATTGTATTTTAAGGAAATTTTAATACTGCCTGATAATGTCAATACAGACAGCACGTTGGCTAAGTGGTTAGCACTGTCGGCTTACACCTTCAGGGTTCAGCCTTTGGGTCTGTGTGCATGTTCTCCATGCTCTTCCCGTGCTTGGTGGGTTTCCTCCCACAGTCCATAGACATGCAGATTAGTCTAACTGGCATTTCCAAATTGATCATATTGTGCCATTATGTGTGTGAATGTTGACCAGAGGTCCTAACATGGTTGTAAAATGGGAATAAATACAATGGTAATCACCATTGGCTTCCACTGTCCCTACAGAGATGGTTTACAGAGATTCCTAGATGGATATATCAATACGGTAACCTCTATATACCATATTACTTCATGTGAAATATGAAGCCATATTTAAACTTTTGTTTAAGGTTAACCTAAAATGCACCCTACAAAGAGATAGGATTTTTGTTGTTGCTGTTTAGTGTTTATACACTGCCTGGCCAAAACGTCACATACTCTAATATTTCAGTGGACTGCCATTGGATTTGATTTTGGAGGCCAATGTGGTAGCCATTTTACGTGTGAAATTAATCCCTCATGCTCTCAAAACCACTCTTTCACAATCTGATTCCTGCAATATGTCCGTGCTATCAGGGGAGAAAAACTACTGAATGTGAATGTGATAACCTGGTCATTCAGTGCATTAAGGTCATCAGCTGAATTCACTTTATTGCCACATAACATTTCTGAGCCTAGAACTGAAACAACAGTGAGCATGATGCATGATGAATGACGTCTTAACAATGACGCACCCCATCACTCATATAGGGTCAATCTGACCTCATTAGACCATTAAAGCAACATGGTATTCGTTTCTTGACAAGTTTAAATGAAACTACAAATGATGTGGTTTGATGAATAAAAATTTGCAATCAGAGGCAAATACATGTAGTATAAAAGAAAAAATAACGTTTAGTGGTATTGGATTACAGCAAGCCATTACTGATTGTTTTCTACATTTCCGCAGCACACCACATTATATTTCATTCTTACCATAGTATAGTATGACCAGTATCACAACACAAGCTAGTTTGTATGCAAAAATATATATATCGTACCTTACTACATCAAAATAGTATTTACCAATTTATCATTGCATAGCACAAACTATCATTCATATAGAACTAGCACTGGATCATTTTACGACGTCAATACCGTTATAACAAATGCTGAGAAACGTAGCATGAGCCTCAACCTGCCAAAAATCGCCAGAGTGATTAATACCTCCAGTCCAGCAGCGCTTAACTCCTGCGCCAGAGTGACAGACTCATCCTGCAGTCTGTCCATCACAGCCCGCTGCTGTTCCTTCACAGATGCCACCTGGTGCAGGAGACAGACAGACAGAACGAGAGGTAGGGATGAAAAGAGGAAGGAGATAGATAAGGTCGTCAGATCACATGAAAAACGAGAACAGAAACAACAAGCCATTATTTGTAAAGACTTAATTATAGGTATCCAGAAATAATTATTAATAATTAATGGTTGTACACAATTGCTGAAAATCGCAGACCCCAAAATTTCAAAAGTCTGCCTGACATATCCCACGCTCATTAAATCACTTTAAATTTACTTTCAACAAACAGATTCAGACTCCATCCACCTACATTTACTTTTCCACCTCTGTTTACTCTAACTTCTCTCTTCTCTCCATTTATTGTTACCTACTGTATACCACTAATAAGCAAGATGAGTCATGTCACATTAAGGAAGGCTACTGGAAGAAAGTATGAAGTTAGAAAGAATATATATATATATACTGTGTGTGTGTATATATATATATATATATATATATATATATATATATATATATATATAGAGAGAGAGAGAGAGAGAGAGAGAGAGAGAGATAGAGAGAGAGAGAGAGAGAGAGATAGAGATATATATGTATTCTTTTGATTGTATGAAATTGTAGACACAATACCCACATGCTACTACAGACCATTGTTCCTAACTGTGTCATGTTCCTAACTAAATGTAATAAATGACATCATTTTTTTAAATCTCATTGCATTAATATGCAAAGTAAAAAAAAAAAACATGGCCGTCTACATATTCAGCTAATTATTAGTGATACAGTTGATGGATGACCCAAAACAGTTAACTTTATAGTGAGGGTTATGGATTTAAAAGGGGAATATGTCTGTACTGTATGTTAAATGTATGTTACTCTAAACAATTCTTGCATATACAAGTGTGACAATTAAAAGTAAAAAATAAAAATGTTACTTTGCTTACTGCTGATTATTGTCTCTTTTTGATGTCACCCACATGTTTTTGAGTTTACCATCCTAGCAGGATCTAACTGTTGTTCAGAACCCACTTACTGTACAATAACAAGCTAATTTGAGGTTAGCTTTAGCTTAGCTAAACTGCTATGGTGATATTCATTTATAAAGTATGCTAACGCTACTTCGCATTGGATTGAACTCTGTCATTAATACCTTGCATCTACCTCAACTCCTACATTACATTTCTTGTGGTAAGTTAAACTACAATGATTCCAGTTAGCTAACGTCATGGTTAGCAGACAGCTAGCGGTTTTACACCTTAAAATCAGCCATGCCCCTGATTAGTCACCCTTTACAGTTGTCATGAATAGGAAATATAGCTATAGAGACCAAAACCGTGTTTTTTCCCCCTATAGCAATTGACTCACTTTTGGAGCCCAGTGGACATTCGAGGAACTGCACATTTTGACAATCATTTATTTTTCAGAACCAGACGTTCTTTGCTACGAGTGTTGATTTGACATCAGTTGAAACTAAAGATGTGTTCTTTGTATTTTCCCTAGTCAGTTAACATAACACATAAACAGTACATTGCAATGTATACCGTGCGTACATTTTATTGATTTTGTTTTAGCACCTTTAGTTTGTTTAATTACATTTTATTGCTTAGCAGATGCTACGGCAAGGAACAGGGTTTAAAAAATCATTAATCTCAGAGTAGCCAGATAGCAGAGCATAGCGATACCGACATGACAGGAAATGAAGGGTTATGTAGAAGAAGAAAAAGAAGTGCAGATCTGGATTTTTGGGGGGTTTATTTGTCACGTATATTGAAGTGCTTGTCTTGAGGCTCAGGTACTTCAGAGCCATGCATAACAAAAAAATAGATGAAGTCTCTCTCCGTGAGATGACCAGTGTATAGACAAAATAAGGCATAAGGAGTAAAGGGAGGAAATGTCACATGTACAGATCGAGTTATGATATCATTTAGCATATTACCCCATTCTAACAGGATTAATTCCGGCTATGCCCAACTGCAGTTTATTAAAACATATCTGTATATTTGAAAAACTGCAGTATATTAGAACAAATGAAGTGTGAAGCAAGGCAGTTTTTAATCCTACTATTCTGAACAACCCCATTTTCAGTTTTATACAGTGGTGTGAAAAACTATTTGCCCCCCTCCTGATTTCTTATTCTTTTGCATGTTTGACACACTTAAATGTTTCTGCTCATCAAAAACCGTTAACTATTAGTCAAAGATAACATAATTGAACACAAAATGCAGTTTTTAAATGAAGGTTTACGTTATTAAGGGAGAAAAAAAAACTCCAATCTACATGGCCCTGTGTGAAAAAGTGATTGCCCCCCATGTTAAAAAATAACTTAACTGTAGTTTATCACACCTGAGTTCAATTTCTGTAGTCACCCCCAGGCCTGATTACTGCCACACCTGTTTCAATCAAGAAATCACTTAAATAGGAGCTACCTGACACAGAGAAGTAGACCAAAAGCACCTCAAAAGCTAGACATCATGCCAAGATCCAAAGAAATTCAGGAACAAATGAGAACAAAAGTAATTGAGATCTATCAGTCTGGTAAAGGTTATAAAGCCATTTCTAAAGCTTTGGGACTCCAGCGAACCACAGTGAGAGCCATTATCCACAAATGGCAAAAACATGGAACAGTGGTGAACCTTCCCAGGAGTGGCCGGCCGACCAAAATTACCCCAAGAGCGCAGAGACAACTCATCCGAGAGGCCACAAAAGACCCCAGGACAACATCTAAAGAACTGCAGGCCTCACTTGCCTCAATTAAGGTCAGTGTTCACGACTCCACCATAAGAAAGAGACTGGGCAAAAACGGCCTGCATGGCAGATTTCCACTTTTAAGCAAAAAGAACATTAAGGCTCGTCTCAATTTTGCTAAAAAACATCTCAATGATTGCCAAGACTTTTGGGAAAATACCTTGTGGACCGACGAGACAAAAGTTGAACTTTTTGGAAGGTGCGTGTCCTGTCACATCTGGCGTAAAAGTAACACAGCATTTCAGAAAAAGAACATCATACCAACAGTAAAATATGGTGGTGGTAGTGTGATGGTCTGGGGTTGTTTTGCTGCTTCAGGACCTGGAAGGCTTGCTGTGATAGATGGAACCATGAATTCTACTGTCTACCAAAAAATCCTGAAGGAGAATGTCCGGCCATCTGTTCGTCAACTCAAGCTGAAGCGATCTTGGGTGCTGCAGCAGGACAATGACCCAAAACACACCAGCAAATCCACCTCTGAATGGCTGAAGAAAAACAAAATGAAGACTTTGGAGTGGCCTAGTCAAAGTCCTGACCTGAATCCTATTGAGATGTTGTGGCATGACCTTAAAAAGGCGGTTCATGCTAGAAAACTCTCAAATAAAGCTGAATTACAACAATTCTGCAAAGATGAGTGGGCCAAAATTCCTCCAGAGCGCTGTAAAAGACTCGTTGCAAGTTATCGCAAACGCTTGATTGCAGTTATTGCTGCTAAGGGTGGCCCAACCAGTTATTAGGTTCAGGGGGCAATTACTTTTTCACACAGGGCCATGTAGGTTTGGATTTTTATTTCTCCCTAAATAATAAAACCCCTCATTTAAAAACTGCATTTTGTGTTTACTTGTGTTATCTTTGACTAATAGTTAAATGTGTTTGATGATCAGAAACATTTTGTGTGACAAACATGCAAAAGAATAAGAAATCAGGAGGGGGGCAAATAGTTTTTCACACCACTGTACACTACCGTTCAAAAGTATTAGAACACTTTCTAACTCCATGATGGTTCCTGATGTTTATTTGTTTCTACATTGTAAAGTTTTGCTGAAGGCGTCCAAAAACTGCATGAATCCCCTTTGAACAGTTGATATTGAGATGTTTCTGCTACTTCTGCTCTGTAAAGACTTCATAACGCCTCTAATCTGAGCTGCTGTTAATTGGTCGTTTTTCAGGCTGATAACTCTAAATGAACTTCTCGTCTGCAGCAGAGGGAGGTTTTGGTCTCGTCCTCCTGGGACGGCCTTCATGAGAGATAGTTTCATTATGGTGCTGGACGGATTTTGCAAATGCACTTGACACAATACTGTTCTTGCAGGAACTATTACAGAAAGGCCGACCTCTGTGTCTTACAATAACAACTAACTGGTGTTTTTCTTGTTGTTACGTAATTACCTAATTCCATATGTGTTATTTTATAGTTTTGAAATCCACAGTATTGTTGTAGAATGTAGAAAATAAATCACTAAACAAAAACAAAGAAATTTGCAAGTGATCTAAAACTTTTGAATGGTAGTGTGTATTAAAAACAGTTTACAACATATATATATATATATATATATATATATATGTTGTAGTAAACCCAGATAGTTCTGTTTATGAAATAACTGATACACCGATCAGTCACATCACTAACACCACTTTCAGGTGATTTGAATAACATTTTTTATTAATTATATATGAGTAAACTGCTGCCAGGTCGGCGCGGTGGTGTAGCGGTTAGCACTGTCGCCTTGCACCTCCAGGGTCTGGGTTCGATTCCCCGGCCAGGCTCGATTCCCGTCTCTGTGTGCATGGAGTTTGCATGTTCTCCCCGTGCTTGGTGGGTTTCCTCCGGGTACTCCGGTTTCCTCCCACAGTCCAAAGATATGCAGGTTAGACTAATTAGCGTTCCCAAATTGCCCGTAGTGTGTGATTGGGTGTGTGAGTGTGTGTATGTGTGTGTGCCCTGCGATGGATTGGCACCCTGTCCAGTGCCCGAAGTCTCCTGGGATAGGCTCCAGGTCCCCCGCGACCCTGAACACAGGATTAAGCGGTATAGAAAATGAATGAATGAATGAATAAACTGCTGCCAGGATCATGGGCACCCAAGGCTCATTTATACCTGCGGGGACAAAAGGCCAGCCCGTCCACTCTGATCACATACTGTAGAAAAGCCAATGTAGCACAACTTGATGAAAAAAGTTGACACTGGCCACATTATAAAGGTATAAATATGACATGAATAGGGCACACATTAAGCAAAGAGATCAATATTGTTGATCTGGCCTCCAAATTCCCCAGATCTCAATCCAACCAAGCATCCATGAAATGTTCTGGACAAACGAGTCCAATCCATGGAGGCCAAATCCCGCAAACCACAGCACTCATTGGCTCTGCCATTGCACTCAATGTGCCGGATGTCTTGTGGAGTTACAGTATGCTCTCAGCAACCACAGCCACCCTGGCGGCACAAAGGGAACTTACACAATATTGGGCTTAATGATTTGCATTTTAATGTGATGTCCGATGGTCTACATCAGTGGTTCTCAAAGTGTGGCGCACCCCCCACTAGTGGGGAATACAGACATGACAGGTGGGGCGCAATGAACGGGAGGAAATTAGTGGATATAATAGGAAAAAACTACACAATCACACACAAATAAATGGATCATTAATACAAGTAAATTTAAAATAACATCAGTTGTGGGCCGGGAGAAAAAGTGGAACCATAGTGGAACAATAATGGTTTAACGTCGGGCCAACTTGAGCAGCGCTGATTGAATCACAAACCTGCGCGAGCCACTGGGCAGCGCTGCGCGACTCTGACAGAAATAAACAGCGCCGACCATCAAAATACATTTTACCCCGCTGGGATGCGCACGTACAAACCAGGCATGGCAAGGCGGAAACAATATTAAACACTGACATTTTAAATAAATTGTTTTTAAATAAAACACTGGGTGGCGCAGGTTTGTGATTCGAGCGGCGCTGCGCAATCCACCGGGCTGCAAGAAAAAAACAGATCATCACTGCGCTATCCAGATAGTCGCGCTGCGCTGTATTTGCGCAGATATTTGGTTCAATCGGGTGCCGCGGTTTCGTCCCACTTTTGATGTGTTTGGCTTCACATACACTTCGACAATGGAAGAAGACGCTGCAGCAGCAGTGAGTTTACTTACATGTGACGAAACCAACAAAGAGGAGATTGTAAAGAAAAAGGTGCCTCGTCTGTGGTGTGGAATTGGTTTGGGTATAAGAAAAGTGATACGAATGAGATGAGCGTGATTTGGAAGGTACGCAAGTGCACTGTTTTAATAAGTGGTGGAAACACGTCAAACCTTTTCTATCATCTGAAATCCAAGCATCCAAACGAATATGGCCAAAGTAAAAAAAAATGCTGCAAACCCCAGCAATTCACAGTTTAAATAAAATTACATTACGTAAAACAGTTTCTTTGTGTTTGAATTTTTATTTATGTATTTTCAGATACAAATTGCTATATTGTGATTGTGATCGTTATCGAGGTAGAAAATCGCTTCTCCTGTGTTAGAAGATTTTGGTTATATCGCCCCCCCCACCCTAATGAAGCCTATCTTGAGCTTGGATTCATGGTGGTGATGGTGGGGGCAGAAGAGAGACACGTGTGTGCTTTGTGTCTTAAACTGCTGGCAGCAGACCGCATGAGACCCAACAAATTAGGAAGACGCTTAGAGACAACACACTCCAGTCACGTTAATAAACCACTGGACGTCTTTGAAAGAAATCTGGCAGAATACAGACAGCAGGAGAATCACATGGTAAAATCTGAATCAGTGGACAGCAAAGCACAAATGGCTTCATTCAAAGTTACATACAGAATTGGCCAGTGCAAAAAAACTACAAACAATTGCTGAGCAGCTAATAAACATGGGGTCAATTATGCAAAGATAAGTGACAACGTAAGCCTTTTATAACAATTACACGTGTATTTTATCTGTTTTTAACTTGGTGGTGTTTGATCTTATTGGTTTAGGAATTGATATTTCAATAAACAGTAAACTTGGCCGATTTCGTTATTATTTTGTTGACAAGTGGGGCTTGAAAATTCGCTCAGCCCCTTAAGTGGGGAATGACAGAAAAAGTTTGAGAACCACTGGTCTACATCAATTTGTTCGGTTAGCACAAAATAAATCCAGCACTCGTGTTTAACTCCAACTGTTTTTAATGCAATTATTTTTTGTGCAAACTACTTATATTTAAAGTATGTTTTCAGTTGTACACCCCTCATTTAAATTCCATTTAAAAGCCTTCATCTTCTAAATTAATATACAGTCCATGACTTGAGTTTTATCTTTTAGCACTTATCATCAAGAAATTTGCTTTAAAAGGTGCTTAAGGCATGAGGTCAAGTTCTTTAATGGCTTTACTTCACCAAATTTAAGCTCTGTCTCACCGAGAGCAGTAATCACAGTAGTTTGCTGTCAGCCATTTAATAGACATTATAAAGCCAAATCTCTCTCTCTCTCTCTCTCTCTCTCTCTCTCTCTTCATTTTTCTCTGTCTATTTCACTTGCCTCTGTTTTTTTCCCCCATGAACGCTAACAGCTGCCTTACCTTAACATGGTAAAGGACAAACCTGGTTTTCTACGTGCTGTTTTTACTGGAAATGCACATACTGTACTGCATAGCAGACAAGATGGCACACACCCTGTGGTTTTAATGAATGCACTGGTTGTAACACGTCTTCAGAAATTATACCATGTCTGCTGTTTCAACAGTGGGTTTCCTCTGGGTACTCCGGTTTTCTCCCACAGTGCAAAAACATGCGTGTATGTGCGCCCTGCAATGGATATAAAGTATGAAGATGAAAGTAAAAAATCTCTCACAGTTGAATGCAGTGAAAATGTTTCACATTGTGATTTTTTTTTACAGGCAATTCATAAATACGGTCATTGTGTATGCCAAGACAGTAGCGAAAACCATTGGAAAGACTCTGGATTACATCACCATGCTTCTCCACTTCAACAAATAAGCACCTTAGAATATCTGGCTTGACACTGCTGTCATTTTTCTGGTCATCATGGTCCGCTGGAACAAAGGGAACCATGATGACATAGAATTATAGGGCAAATATAATGCTCCTGTAGCCACGGGGCCATCAAAAAGGGGAGAAGATGTTCAACTTTGGACGTCTGTAGCAATGTTAAGATGTTAACAGCTATGATTATATGTAATTATATTTACAGAAAATGGTCTTGTCCTGAAAAGCTCTTTCTCAAGTGCTGTTTAACAATAACACGGTTTTATTTATTGAAGAAATAACTATCCAGCTGCACATTTCAGAGTATTTCTTTATAAGTTTACCCCACAGCCAAGGTGAAATCTATCAATCATGGAAAGCACTTAAAATCAGCTTGAAAGCTTCTATAGAATAAAACCCAGGTCCAGCCAGGCTTTCTCGTATATAAAGGAGAGAAAAAAATCTGTGAAGGTTGAAATAAAGTAGATCTGCTTAAAAATCCATAACTGAGGATATTGAATGGGAGAGAACAGAGAGAGAGAGAGAGAGAGAGAGATGGTGCTTTCATTTGTTCATAGTGCTGAATGAGACGAAAGAGAGGGCCAGCTGATTAGATGACTCATATCTCATGTCTCAGAGAGTGTGCCCTCTCCAACAGTATGTATGTGTTACCGAAGCCATTAACATACTGACTATGAACCCTGTCCCCTTTTCTCATCATTACTGCAATAGAGGTGAGGAATTTAATAATCACACTCGGGCAAATAGCATAATATCATTTCATTCAAAGCTGCAGTTATATAATGTGGGAAAATGTGCATTGAAAACGTTAGCAGGAAGACGATAAGGCGTCCTAACGGGTCATTTTTATGTACTGGAAAATGACAGAGAGAAGTAGGGGAGTGACTGTGTTTCCAGGTTTTGTCTGTGCATACAGTATGTGTGTGAGGCTGTTTTTGAAAAAAAAAAAAAAAATCTATATAATTACTTGCATTCAGGACAAAACCAGTAGATCCACAGGGATCTTTTATTGTTCAGAGACAAATGAGAGTCATTTATTGACTTTCAAAGACCGTCTCAGATCAATGTGTGTGTGTGTGTGTGTGTGTGTGTGTCTGTGTGTTGAAAAAAAAACATGCTTTATGTCAAAGCTATCCATTTATATTCCTATAACAAACTGCTGAAGGTGTTTGTAAGATACACACTCATCTGCCTCCCATTACACACCAGAGGAGCGTGACTCGTACCAAGAATTTACTACACACTCCACCTATTAGTTCAGCTACTTTCACCTTCATACCGTGCATCCGGAAAGTATTCACAGCGCATCACTTTTTACACATTTTATTATGTCACAGCCTTATTCTAAAATGGATTACATAAACTTTTTTTTCTCAGGATTCTACACACAACACCCCATAATGACGACATGAAAAAAGTTTACTTGAGATTTTTGCAAATCTCAGATGCACTGTATACTACCGACTCCTTGATTTATGTGAAATATATACAGTAAAACCTCGGATTGCGACTAAGGCGGTTTGCGAGTGTTCCGCAAGACGAGCAAAGATTTGTAATAATTTTTGACTTGGAAAACGAGCATTGTCCTGGTTTACGAGCACAGAGTACCATGTATCATGCATGTGCTTCTTGTTTTGACTCCGAGCGTCACAACTGGGCCAACGGTTTTTCTCTCTCTTATGCTGCGGAATTGTGGGTAATCGTTTCTCATACTGGGTCTTAGTGCTCGTATCTCACTGGTAAAAGCAAGTGTCATTAGAGAGGTTAACAATCCATTTTCTCCCTCTGCTCAAGGCTTAGCCTGCTCTTTGTGTCTGTTGTGCACGTGCGACATTGTAAAGTGCAGGTCAATTCGTTTTATTTTTACTTTACAGCAGTGATTCCGTTAGTGTGTCGCTCAATCGAGTGTCATTAGAGAAATTTCTTGTTTATTTTTCCTATAAAACGGTGTTTCAGTTGTGTGCACGCATGGGTGAAAAGAGTGGAGGAAGCGTAAGATGAGAAGGGGGAGAAGGGAGTTTACTTTAGATTCAACATACATACACAAACAGAAATACTTAACTGGATTTATTTTTTAAAGGTAACTTTTTTACTTAATATTTTGTGTTAATACTTTTTATGTATAAATTTTTTGGGGCTGTGGAACGAATAATATGAGTGTAACAATCTAAGCAGCAACCTTATTTCCTTTAGGAAGCCTAGAGAACTATTTCTCGAGACTACATTAAAAATACAAGAAAGTCTGGCTAAATATGAAAATTTGAAGCTAAATATGAAGAAACGGGGGGAGAATAAGACTTTTGCACAGTAATACAGATCAGGTTGATACACAATTCATTTGTTAATTCGCTCAAAAAACTATGATGCAATTGCTCCAAAGTGGTGCAATATAAAATTATTTATCCATTTGATGGAATAAAAATCCATAGTTGGGGGAGAAGAGAGCATGACCATGTTTTTATCCATACATCCATCCATCCATTTTCTTCTGCTTATCCGAGGTCGGGTCGCGGAGGCAGCAGCTTCAGCAGGGATGCCCAGACTTCCCTCTCACAGGCCACTTCTTCCAGCTTTTCCGGGGGGATCCCAAGGCGTTCCCAGGCCAGCTGAGAGACATAGCATGTCCCTCCAGCGTGTCCTGGGTCTTCCCCGGGGTCTCTTTCCGGTGGGGCGTGTCCGGAACAATTCACAAGGGAGGCGTCCAGGGGGCATCCTAAATAGATGCCCAAGCCACCTCATCTGGCTCCTCTCGATGCGGCGGAGCAGCGGCTCTACTCTGAGCCCCTCCCGGATGACCGAGCTTCTCACCCTATCTGTAAGGGAGAGCCCAGACACCCTGCGGAGGAAACTCATTTCGGCCGCTTGTATTCGTGATCTTGTTCTTTCGATCACTACCCACAGCTCATGACCATAGGTGAGGGTAGGAACGTAGATCGACCGGTAAATTGAGAGCTTTGCCTTTTGGCTCAGCTCCTTCTTCACCACGACGGACCGATACAGAGCCCGCATCACTGCAGACGCTGCCCCTATCCACCTGTCGATCTCCCGTTCCATTTTACCCTCACTCGTGAACAAGACCCCGAGATACTTAAACTCCTCCACTTGGGGCAGGATCTCACTCCCAACCCTGAGAGGGCACTCCACCCTTTTCCGGCTGAGGACCATGGCCTCAGATTTGGAGGTGCTGATTCTCATCCCAGCCGCTTCACACTCGGCTGCGAAACGATCCAGTGAGAGCTGTAGGTCACAGGGTGATGAAGCCAACAGGACAACGTCATCTGCAAAAAGCAGTGACCCAATCCTGAGCCCACCAAACTGTACCACCTCAACGCCCTGGCTGCGCCTAGAAATCCTGTCCATAAAAATTATGAACAGGGGCTGCCCTTTGTCACCATGTTTTTAGATTTTTTTTTTACTGTCATTCACAGTGGCAACTAATGATGCAGCAAAGGAACCTCATATATCTAATCTTTAATTTAATTTTGTTCTTCCAATGCATTGTCTTTCAAACGAAGGAATAACTTCAAACAGTTCCTTGTAAATCAGGGTAAGTGCAACATTTTAAAGAGATAGTATGTCTCTAGTCCACACTAGATCACCTGAGAGCTAATGATATTTTAAACATATTCAAATTTTAGACTAATTGATTTTTATACACTAAATTTCAAGTTTGAAATGATCTCCCTTGCAAAAAGTAAATGTTTGATTAAATTAGATTAGATTCAACTTTATTATCACTGCACATGTAGGTACAAGGCAATGAAATAGAGTTAGCATCTAGCCAGAAGTGCATTTCCGCAGTGCAGAATAATTTGCATATATAAATAGTACACAGTGAGGGAGGTAAATACTGTACAAGGAGTGCAAATGAGCAAAGAATTCTAGGTGGGTTCAATACAGAAGTATATTCATTCATTCATTCATTTTCTATACCGCTTTATCCTTATATACAGGGTCGCGGGGGCCTGGAGCCTATCCCAGGAGACTTCGGGCACAAGGCGGGGTACACCCTGGACAGGGTGCCAATCCATCGCAGGGCACACACTCATACTCACATACACACACTCATTCACACACTACGGGCAATTTGGAATGTCAATTAACCTACATATCTTTGGACTGTGGGAGGAAACCAGAGTACCCGGAGGAAACCCACCAAGCACGGGGAGAACATGCAAACTCCATGCACACAGAGACGGGAATCGAGCCTGGCCGGGGAATCGAACCCAGACCCTGGCGGTGCAAGGCGACAGTGCTAACCACTACACCACCGTGCCGCCTACAGAAGTATATTGTATACCATAATTAAGAGTAAATAGTTTACTCTGAGGGAGGTAAATAACACAGTAAGCTTTACAGCTATTTTGCAGCAAAAAAAAAAAATTGTCAGTTCCGACAGTTACATTTAGTTAGTTCCGCCAGTCATGGAAGAAAAATCCTGGCTAAATAAACAAACTAATCATAATTTGTTGATAATAAAAATGTTGTTCTATAAAATCAATATCACACTAGAGATCATAACAACGCACACCGACACTCATTATCATGTAATATTTCTTAATTATATTTAATTGTTCACCACAAATTTGCCACAAACCTAATTTGCATGTGAACATACCGACTAACCAGTTATTTGACAAAAGCTTAACATTTTAAAAAAATTAAGTGAATTTTAAGAAAACAATTCTAGAAAAATTTTTAAAATCTATAGAATTTTTTTATTATCTACAGTATATCTGTGGGAATTGGTGGCTCAGTGTTCGATATGCAAAAGGCTCAGGTTCAAGTCCCACCGATGCCCAAACCCCTGACGCAAGAAGCAGTGCCGGTTCCAAGCCCAGATAAATTGAGGGAGATTTGATGGGAAGGGCATCCCGCATAAAACCTGTGCCAAGTTGTGTATGGATCGGATGGTTCGCTGTGGCGACCCCTCAACGGGAGCAGCCGAAAGACAACCAAACACTTATTATCCATATCTGCAATCATAAAACAGGAAATGTTACATACATATATTTAAGATATTTATAGGTGCTGTGATAACATTTTTAACATTCTTTCCTCTTGGTCATTCATGAATGGAAGCCATTGATTCTTAAATGTTGGTCCTATTGATCCCTTCAGTAGTAAATGATAAGTGGAGATTTTTTTTTAGAGATGTTCCGATACCATTTTTCCCCTCCCGATACCGATTCCGATACTTGGCCTCAGGGTATCGGCCGATACCGAGTACCGATCCGATACCTGGGTGTGTATCTGTACAGTGTGTATATCATTTCTTTTTTTAAGTAAAATACTACTAGCCCTGTGTAACGGGTTCGACCCTAAGTGCACGGGCGACACCATGAAACACGGACACGAGGCGAGGTCTTACAGGAAAAAGGGTCATTTATTTAGAAAAATGGGGAAGGAAAGGGTTAAAGGCTCTCTGCGGCCTTTTCCACTTCGGCGGCAGGGATGCGAAGGCGGGCTCTACGCGGAAGTGAAGGTGCCGCGGGAGCTCGCGCAGCTCGTTCACGCGCTCCTCTCGCGGAGATCAAAGGCGCCCCCCTTTTTAAAGTCTCTGGGGTGCATCACATCACCCCGCTCTTGTGCCACTGTCTCTCATAAAATCCACCGCGTCGCAAAGTCCAGCTTCCCAACAGTCAGACCCCGAGCTACACTCCCCGCTGTGTTTTATAGCGCCGGGATCATTAGCGGCGATAGCTCATGGGCCGTTGCCTGATTCTGCGGCCCTGCTCCTTCACATACCTAAAGGGAGGGGAGGCCGCCTAACTAGTGAGCGAGCTAGTAAGCTAGCAAAGCTAGCGGGCATAAAGAGGCTATGTTTAGGAAAATGGTATCGCATCGGTACGTGGACTCAAATACTCGCCGATTCCGATGCCAGATTTTTTTGTGGTATCGGTAGCATTTTCGATACCAGGATCGGAATCGGAACAACCCTATTTTTTTTCATAAGTTTTTAATTTTCACATAAAGAAATGTGTATTGTACATATTATTTACCAGGTAAACTCCAAGAAACGCCCCTTTTTCAGGACTGTGTATTTCAACAATAATGTTGTAAAAATCCAAATAACTTTACAGATCTTCATTGTAAAGGGTTTAAACAATGTTTTCCATGCTCAATTAATTAGTTAATATAATCAATTAATTAACATGCACCTGTGGAATGGTCGTTAAGACCTTAACAGCTTACAGAAAGTAGGCATTTAAGGTCACAGTTGTAAAAACGCAGGACACTAAAGAGACTTGTCTACCGACTGTGAAAAACACCCAAAGAAAGACACCCAGGGTCGCTGCTCATCTGCGTGAACGTGCATTAGGCATGCTGCAGGGGGGCATGAGGACTGCTGATGTGGCTATAGGGCAATAAATCGCCATGTCCGCACTGTGAGACGCCTAAGACGGCGCTACAGGGAGACAGGAAGGACAACTGATCATCCTCGCAGTGGAAGACCACGTGTAACAACACCTGCACAGGATGGGTACATCCGAATATCACACCTGCGTGACAGGTACAGGATGGCCACAACAACTGCCCGAGTCACACCAGTGACACACAATCCCTCCATCTCACAGCAAGAACTGACAAATCTGGTCCAGTCCATGAGGAGGAGATGCAGTGCAGTACTTCAAGCAGCTGGTGGCCACCAGATACTGACTGCTACTGACTGATTTTCAGCCTCCCTTCATTCCGGGACACATTGGGAAACATTTTTACTTTATGTCTTATGGTGTTGACTCTTTTAGTGTCCATACAAATATTTACACATTAAGTTTACTTAAAGTAAAACCAGTTGAAAGTCAGAGGACGTTTCTTTTTTTGCTGAGTATACTGTACTGTATGTTCCACGCAGTATTTATTCCTAAGTAAAGTTTTAAAAACTGCTTGGATCATACCAGGTACTTACACTAAACAATAATGTTTAAGGTTTTTTAAATCATCAAGGTCTCCTATTCATGCCCAGGTTCTTACTGTGTTTGTACAATAAAGCCTAATTAAGTTATAAAATGAAAACTACAGTTGTCTTTATCAGATCTTTATTTAAAGAACGAGCCTTTGCAGCAGCACTCCACCCAATAGGATTGATTCAGTGCATCTTATTCTGTGTACAGTTTTTCATGCACCACCAATAGCACCAAGACAACGTTTTTGTCTTGTCCATGTCAATATACTCGGCAAATAAAGTGATACATGATTCACGAGACTCTCAAATCCTTTAGGACAGATGTGTTCATTCAGTAAGAACATAACACCGCCTAAGGTGAAGTGTGTCTCCCATGAGTGTAACAGCAGCATGATGGTGCTATTCAATTCCTATCCAATGCCCAAACCCCAGCCACATATTCAAGACCTTTATACATGCCATGATGACACTTGTTAACATACTTTCCTCTTGCTTATTCATGAGTGGAATCCATTGATTCTGTGAATGATGGTCTTGTTCGGTAAACGCAATGCTTTCATTTCAAGGTTTTTAATGTTCACATAAAACTACATTTTCACCACTAATGGCACAGAGATAAATGTCTTGTCGATTTCCATACACTCAGCTAATAAAGTGATTTATGATTCATGAAACTCTCAAATCCTTAAGGGCATATCTGTTCATAACACTGCCTAAGGTTAAACGTCTCTCCTACCGTATGAGCATAACGGAACCATGATGGTGCTATTAATTTGCCAAGTCACAGCCAAGTCACTGACCAGGGAAACACTGACGGACTTGGATTTTAACTGACATTTGTCCATCTGCTGGCTGCTTTCTGTTACCAGCAATGTCTATAGCCCTCCATTTATAGACCATATGTTAACGTTAAGATAATTATCACTTTTAATGGCCATTTCTTTCATACTTCAGTGCATTTCCAAGTGTCAAGATAAACAGCGTTCTGAAATGTCACATTTATGTTTCATTGAATTGTTTTCCCTGTTCCAGTAGACACAATGCAACACGGTTTAAATGAGGATTTCTGTTTCTCAGACTTTTTTTCTTGTATCGGCTGATGTGTTTGTGTCAGAGGGGATTTATACAGTATGTATATACGCGGCTGTTTGGAAAGAGAATATATCAGAATAAATTTGACATCTATCTGGGTAAATCCTGCTGCAGTCTGTTTCTGTTATAAGAAAATAATCAGCAACAGGGTTTTTGTAATGCACTATACACAACGCGAGTTCTTTATACAACCATGAAGTTGGTTTGTTTCCAGTAGTAACATATCATATAGTGTATATAGCACAACTAATTGCACATTATGTTTTATATTATTATTATTATTATTATTATTATTATGATGATGATATTATGATAATTATGTTCAACAACAGAAGCATCTTGTTTCTCTTTCACAAGATTCCAAATTCATTCATTCATTCCAAAAACTCATTCCAAAAGAATTATCTCCATACATAGGGCAAGCAATTACGTACAAGCTCATGAGAATGACTTACTATAGAAATGACGACATGTTAGAAAGAGTCCATTCATTGATAAAAAGCATATTAATCTATCTAATCAGAATTTTAAAAAATGCTACAAAAGAAATAAATAAATCATTAACTACGTACTGTACCTGTATTCCGTTATGCTTATCATTTGTCTATATTAACCAGTAATTGCTATGAATTATTTAATTATTAGAGACAAATATTGGAAAAGGTGTATACAGTAGTTATAAAAATTACGATTTTAAGAGTTGGTTTGCTACTGTATATTTTCACCCTAGAGAAAGAAACGTGTAACTGCACAATAAAACAGTGTAACTAAGGTTATGTTTTTACTGTAGTTAGGAGGGTTACGATGCCACTAATGTTTCACGTGGCTGTGATTCTGTACTTCATTTTATGCTTCAGTAACTTTGTAAACAAGCATGTCTGGCAATAAGCCATCAGTTTATTTGAAAATTAGCAAATTGCATGACAGCAGAGGAGAACAAGCATTATGGTTGAGCATGTGTGTGTGTGTGTGTGTGTGTGTGAGAGAGAGAGAGAGAGAGAAAGAGAGAGAGAGAGAGAGAGTGAGTGGGAATAGTGGTATATATTGCATACTGTATATGGCGAGTACTAAAGTCAAAATGAGGATTATTCTGTATAGCAGCAGTGGGGACTGATATACGTGCCATGATGACACTTGTTAACATACTTTCCTCTTGCTTATGCATGAATGGAATCCACTGATTCTGTGAATGTTGGTTTTGTTTGGTAAATGTTCATTCATTCATTCATTTTCTATACCGCTTAATCCTGTGTTCAGGGTCGCGGGGGACCTGGAGCCTATCCCAGGAGACTTCGGGCACTAGGCGGGGTACACCCTGGACAGGGTGCCAATCCATACACACACTCACACACCCAATCACACGCTATGGTCAATTTGGGAACGCCAATTAGCCTAACCTGCATATCTTTGGACTGTGGGAGGAAACCGGAGTACCCGGAGGAAACCCACCAAGCACGGGGAGAACATGCAAACTCCATGCACACAGAGACGGGAATCGAGTTTGGTAAACGTAATGCTTTCATTTCAAGTTTTTTAGTTTTGACATAAAAAAATATATAAAGATATTTTGGTGAGATCGGTGTTCGTTTATGTACCTGCTGAAGGACTTGCACCCACTCTGCATCGTGATTGGCTTTTGGATGCTGTGACATCAGTCTGTAGAGCAGGTCCTCTCTTAGCTGGCACACTGGCTCCACTGTGGCCAAGCGAAATGCTTCACGTTCATGCTCCAAAGTCAGATCTACAGACATACATACACACACATTAGCACTAATCACATCATTCACACTATGTTATTCATATCTATCTGTATTCAAATAAAAAAAAATAAGGGATCTTGACATTTTTTAATATGACTCTTATTGTATTCAGAAAATACAATAAAATAGCCTATTTTATATTAGATATTATATCAATGTGCAATGTGAGAACCACTCTTTCACAATTTGTGTCCTAGAATATGCCGCTGCCATCAGGGAAGAAAAACTCCACAGCATGATGTGATAGCCAGGTCTAGGCTCAGCAACGGTATGCAGCAATAAAATGAAGTCAGCTGATGACCTGAATGTACTGACTACATTCAGGTCGTCAGCTGACTTCATTTTATTGCTGCATACCGTTGCTGAGCCTAGACCTGACCAACTGAAGCGACGCCAGATCATAACCTCATCATAGTCTCCAGAGGCTTGTACAGTGTGTACTATGCATGATGAGTGCATCACTTATACAGTACTGTATGTGTTCCCCTTCTTACCCTGACACACCCATCACTCAGGCATAGGGATCTGGACTCATCAGACCACATGATCTTTATCCATTGCTCCAGAGTCCAATCTTTATTCTGCGTAGCTAATTAAAACATCTTTTTCTTGACTTGACTTGATCTCTCTGATCACAGATTTGTCTTCCAGCACATCTCCTCCACAAGGTTGAAGGTTCACTGCTATCCATCTAAGATTTGAATCATGTGTTGGACAGTTCTTAAATTAATTTCAGTCATTTCAGCAAACAGCTGAGTTGTTTTCTGCCCAGGCAGTGTCTGCAATCCCAGCCAACGTTTCAGAGAAAATGATCCATACATGATAACTTTAAACCAGTTTTGCATTTCTCACTTGAAATGTGTTCACAATACAGTACGTGCACAGACAAAACCATTTCTGCTGAGCAAATGATACACATGCAAATGCATTCACATCATATGCATCACTTCACCAAGGCAACATCGCCACCATTTTGCAACATAATCTACTCTGACTCTGATGTTACCCAGCCAAAAGAAAAAAAACACCGCCTGATGCCATTATTGCTCTCCATGATGCTAATGACACTAAAAACACTATTTGATTATTGCATGTCGTTAAATTCCCCATCAAAATGGTAGTTATTCTTTATTACCAAAATGCAGAAGATCATTGAAGAGGTCTCCATCTCCTCCTTCTTCCAGTCTGCTTCTGGATAGGAAGTTCCTCATATCTGCCTCCACCCGCTGCCTAAAACAGGGGAATGAGACACATGAGTACATCAGACACTCTGAGATACGTTAGTGTTAGTGTAGTTGAAGGTATCAATTTCTGTTCCATGTTGCCCTAAATTGTATAATCGTATCAGTTTTATTACTAGTTGCATTTTGTTTTGCGTATACAGTAAGAGTGCATGAGTTACTTTTTTTTTTTTTTTTAATTGTGAGAGTGTACCGGTTGATTGTTCTTACATTCAGCATGGTTTAAATGCTCCATTATCAGAACTACAAGACTCACATATTGTTAATCAGCCAAAAGATGTTTGGTATTTAAAGATTGCTTCTTTAATTATGCATTGGCTCTATGAGGTTAATGTAGCTAATTAGTAAGGGAAGCTTACAGCCTGTACGTAGCTTCTCTATGCCTGATTTATAAAGCATCTTGAACTGTCTGGTATCTCAAAGAAATATACAGTTTATATATATATATATATATATATATATATATATATATATATAAATAAACAAATGTTTTGCAGATCTGAAAATATAATTGTGTTGATTAGGCATGTGATCGACTAACTTTTAATCATTTAAATGCTGTAAAGATTTGATCAAATAGAAAAATCTATTAACAATATTAATTCATTCATTCATTCATTTTCTATACCGCTTAATCCTGTGTTCAGGGTCGCGGGGGACCTGGAGCCTATCCCAGGAGACTTCGGGCACTAGGCGGGGTACACCCTGGACAGGGTGCCAATCCATCGCAGGGCACACACACATACACACACTCATTCACACACTACGGGCAATTTGGAATGTCAATTAGCCTAACCTACATGTCTTTGGACTGTGGGAGGAAACCGGAGTACCCGGAGGAAACCCACCAAGCACGGGGAGAACATGCAAACTCCATGCACACAGAGACGGGAATCGAGCCTGGCCGGGGAATCGAACCCAGACCCTGGAGGTGCAAGGCGACAGTGCTAACCACTACACCAGCGCCTATTAACAATATTGTTTTACGTTATATTTCTCCGCAGATCACATATGTTTTTAACTTGGACACCACAAGAGGGCGCACGTGTAGTTTAGGTGGTCCCAAATTTCGGATGTTGAATTTTGATTGTTTTTGAATGAGGACAATTTCATTACCTCAATACCCTAGCAGTATTTTAATAAATATATAATAGCTATCCTTGCTCACCAGACTCCTTACGTATTTGATAATATCAAATATACGTAAAAAGGTGGTACTTCACTGTTCCAATCCTACTGTAAACACCGGATTCATTCGACCTGCATATAACCACTTACTCTTCTATCGTGTCTATTTTCACAGAGACCCTGATCTCAAAACGGCGTCCCGGGTTGTCTTAAAATACTTTTTCAATAGCACAAAAGACCTTTCAATAGCACAAACTGGCATAGGATCACAAGTGCTTCACAAGTGCAGAAATTGGGTGCGAACGAACAGGTCGGAATATTCAGATATGTCTGTGTGCATTTACAGAAAATGTCAAGCACAGAACAGTGATGAGACTCTTAGATGCAGTAAAATATTTGAATGGTGCAGACATTTTTTAAAGAAGACCGTATGTCCATGGTAGAGGTGGCTCGGAGCCCAATCCGGTCGTTCCCGTCAACATTCAGCAAATTAAATGCCTGATCCTTGAAAATCGGTGAATAATTTCTATGAAAATAGTTGTGTTGTTGGTGAGACCAGCAATGCTCTACGGCTTAGAGACAGTGGCACTGAAGAAAAGACAGAGCTGAAGATGTTGAGGTTCTCTTTGGGAGTGACGAGGATGGATAGGATCAAGAATGAGTTCATCAGAGGGACAACTCATGTGAGATGTTTTTGAGATAAAGTCAGAGAGGCCAGATTGAGGTGGTTTGGACATGTTCAGAGGAGAGATTGTGAATATATCGGTAGACGGATGCTGAGGTTGGAACTGCCAGGCAGGAGGTCTAGAGGAAGACCAAAGAGGAGATTTATGGATGCAGTGAGAGAGGACATGAAGTTAGTTGGTGTGAGAGAAGAGGATGCAGAGGATAGGGTTAGATGGAGGCAGATGATTCACTGTGGAGACCCCTGAAAGGGAACAGCCGAAAGACAAAGAAGAATTTGTTGGGGAAGAGATGCTGCTGTCTGTGGAAACACCACTTGCGCATTACAGAAACTCAACTGCCACATCCTCGCATCCAGTCCTGACCTCGCCTCAAGTCATTTCCACATGTTTGGGCCATTAAAGGAGTTCCTGGTAGGCCAGTGTGTGAGACATAAAGCAGACAGTGAAGCCTTTTTTACCTTGATGGAATCCAACTACTAATGAAATGCTGGAATAAGTGCATTGGTGTTTTTAATGCAATATGTTTTAGGCATCAACGTCGACTAATTGCAACTATACAATATTAACACGTTGTCATACTATGTTAGTGTTTCTGCTTGGATTAGCCTTGTGGCTCTAGAACAAATCTAAAGGAGCACACTTCAACAGAATATAAAACATGGCTGATTCATTATAGCATAAATAAGAAAGAAGTTGCGTAAATGCTACTTTTTTGGCTGAAGTGTTGCTTCTATAACGAAAAAGCTGCAGTCACACAAAAGTAACAATGAGAATTTTCACAGGTCGGATAAAAGGTGAAAGCAAAAGCGCATCTACCAAACTTTCCACCAGTGCATACTTCCTGATGGTGCTAATGAATTGGATGGCAGTATCCGTGGGTGGCTTTGTGTGTGTGTGTGTGTGTGTGTGTGTGTGTGTGTGTGTGTGTGTGTGTGTATGCGCGTGCTGTTTGCTCGTTACTGAATCCCACATGCGTGCACCCCATTAACCTTGCCTGACTCACACACGCTCATTACCCCAGAGCTATGGCTGCCCTTCTCAAATCAAACACCTTTATAAACCTGCGGGGGTCTTTCTTCCATCTCCGCATGTCTCTCTCTGTCTCTCCGTCTCTCTGTCTCTATCTGTCTCACTCCCACACACATCCATTTAAACACAATGTCGCATGCCTGCGTGGGAAATATACCAAAAATACAGGGCACACAGAATCTCATAAACCTGCTGAACTAATACATCACAGCAGACAGAGTAATGTACAGGGCTCCAGCTGAAGCTTTCTCTTCCAGTCTTCTTAAAAATCTTATCTTTCCTGACTTTACTCTTCCCTTATGCCTTTACCCCCCCCCCCACCCCCTTCTCTAGGACGATTCTCTCTATCTGTCTCTGTTTCTCCTCATTTCATCCCAGCTTTTCCTCTCCTCCGGCAACAAAAATGCAATCAGGAGTTTCGCTCCATCTATCTTTGCCCGTTTTGCCTGAGTGCCCAGGCAGCTGTAGAGCCGAAGGAGAATAAAGTATCTGACTGGCTCGCGAAGTACCTGACAGCCTCGGGCCTTTTACAGGAAACTTTACCATGTCACCTTCCTCTTGTAGTTTACAGCATCGTGAGAACTACAACTCCCTTCATCCGCCGCTGACGTCTTTATCTCACAAAACTTACGACCCAGACGGCGAATCCAGCCTGTACAGTAAATCACAAATTCATGAAATTCATGATGATGAACTCGTCCAATCTGGGCTCCCAGAACACAAGCACAGCTCGGCTGTATCTCTGACATTATATACAGGGGAAGATGGAGCAATGAAGCAAAGCCTCAACATATGTTTTATATATATATATACAGTATATTAGCTTTATAACCAGAGGCGTATAACCAGGTGGTGTAGTGGTTAGCACTGTTGCCTTGCACCTCCAGGGTCTGGGTTCAATTCCCGGCCAGGCTCGATTTTCTCCCTGTGCTTGGTGGGTTTCCTCCGGGTACTCCGGTTTCCTCCCACAGTCCAAATTCTGCAAGTTAGGGTTAGGCTTAGGGTTAGGGTTAGGGTTAAAGTTGCCCATAGTGTGTGAGTGAGTGTATATGTGTGTGTCCCCTACGATGGATTGTCACCCTGTCCAGGGTGTACCCCACTTCTTGCCCTAAGCCTCCTAGGATAGGCTCCAGGCTCCCTGTGACCCTGATTACAGGATAAAGCGTTATAGATGGTAAGTGAGAGCTTTATAACCAATTATTTATTAGTATAAAGTTATCATTTATAAGTGTATGCAAATTAAATGATGTTGAAATTCATTTGAGTGGCCATTTGTTTAAAAAAAAATTGCAGTTTCACAGATATAAGCGTGTGTGCCATTGATTTGCTTGCCCCTCTTAAATGTTCACCAGACACTTAATGATAATTGCACCTAGTGGTCAATACTGTAACAAGCCGTAAGTAGGAATCAGGAAACATCTTCAGTAGAAGAGGAGAAGCAGCATTGACAAATGTATACGAAATACACCAACACACATACTTTGGGTGTCTTCCCTGTACATACTGTAACCATGCCTCTTGAAAGGTACAGTATATTGCACAGCCTGGGAGAGGAGATAGGAGGGGGGGGTGGATTTCTGATTTTTTATATCAGAAATGCATGTGTGCAACGGTGATGTACCTCGTTTCCTACACAAAAGCTGGGAAAAAGAAGAAAATCTGTCTCACTTTTCACCTTAGTTATAAGATGCAGATAATACCTCTAATGTCTGCATCTCAGGCACTTTGACAGGAAACACAGATGCCGGATCAAGTTGAACCAGGGTATATCTAATATATATATCTATATCTATATCTAAACCCGCTCAGAACAAAGTGCTAGACTGTACACTGAAGTTGTTGACTCTCAACTGTCTATTACAAGGTTATGTTAAAACAAGGAATCACTAGACAGGAGCCTACAGCATACTCACGATAAGTCTCACAACTTCATTTAGTCTGAGGTTATGCTTTTAACTCAAGGAAATCAGAAAATGAAAACCAAGTCTATCCAATGCCAAGTCTATCCCTGTCCAATACCCTATGCATGAGTACATTACCAACATCCTTATCCAATACCTTAATACCAATGTATCACCACAAACTGCTCTAGAATAGACCATCTTCAGTAAATGCATTATTCTGATCAGAAATTATCCTTATCCAACATTATCCTAGGTACTTCCTTACACCCTTTTTGGAATTATTCAAATATAAAAGCGGGTGGCGTGGTGGCACAGCAGGCCACCTCGAAACAATATTGTCCCCGAGTCAATCCTGAGCTCTGATTACTGTGCATGCAGAATTTCACATGTTTTCTCTGTGTAGGTTCCCCTTAGTTTTCTCTGTTCCCTCCCACCTCCCAAACACATGCTGGTAGGCAAACCGCTTATGCCAAATTGTCAAATTGTGAATGAGTGTGTGAATGTGTTTGGGGTGCACTGCGATGGATTGTCATTCCATCAAGGGTGCATTCCTACACTGTAAAAAATACAAAAAAAAGCCTAAGCCTATTTCTAGGCAAATCTTACAAAAGTATAGACTACTTGTTGTATTATAGAAGAACATGACGTCATCTTGTTTGTGAAATGGATAGAAAACTGATGCTGACAGGCAAGTTGTTGGGCTGTTAGACTTCAGACCTCTGGATACTACTGTATAAGTGCAGTGCAGTGCAGTGCAGTAATGAGACGGTAAAGGCAGGAGTGTACAGTATGTTTAGGTGTGATACCTGGCTCGGTTCAGTTTGTGGATCTCTGAGATCCACACTTGTCCGTGCTGGTCTAGGAGGCAGCTCTCTCTCCTCTCCTGGGCAACACGCCGACTCTTCTGCACCTGACACAGAGCACACAAACATCAAGTACATCAAAGTAATGTCTAACACTAGCATTACCTTCATACACTTCAACACACTTGCCAAATACTGGACTATTTCACTCTTCTGTGATGTACAGTATATGGGAATAATAAAGGTTTTTCACACTTTCACACTTCGTACGTTTGTTTACTTCCCTGTACAGAAGCTGCTTCTGTAATTCCCAGCACAATTGGCACAGAGCTACACAATAAATATCTCATAGCACAACCAGGTTACTTTCACTGCACATCGAAAATATGTTTGTTTCGTCAATGAGTGAACCGTTAGTTCAGTAGGTTGCATGACGATTCGGGTTAAATACACATGTACTGTACATTTCATGTACATTGATGTCTCACTCAGACTCTGTTCCCTGGATATGAAGAAACATGATGATAAATGGATCATTATTTCCTCTTACTCTTCTATTTCTTATGCCCGGTCTTGTTTCTCTTTTTTCCATTTCCACTCACTTTCACTTATTCTCTCTCTCCGTCTTGTGTTTTATTCTTCCCGTGCTCTTATTCTTACTGTACAGTATGTCTAACTGTCTGCCTGTCACTTGTAAAGCAACACTACCCGATGTGCCGACATGCCAGCTCTTGAAGTCAATTCCAGATATTCTCTTTTTTTCCTACGCATTTTACATTTACATTGGCGTATTTGGATAGACCGATGCGGTAAGGGTCTTGCGCAACAGTAGCAGTCTTGTCTGTGATGGGATTTGAAATTCCGATCAGTAGTCTGGAGCTCTAACCAGCCAGCCACCGCTGAAAATCCTCCAGAAAGGTCTCCATGTCAGGAAATTAAATCCAGATCTTCTGCGTGGCAGCCACAGATACTGTACGTCTTTCTTAATGTCTTGTTTCTGGTTTGACTTGAACATTCCGCATCGCTAGGGTTTTGCATTGAAAGAATAAACACCTACAATACCTTTCAGTCAGATCACCGTGCTGTAAACAAACTGTGTTGTGGATTAATACATTTTTCTTTTGGACATGAGCAGTGAGAGATGATAATGGATGTAAGATGATGAAATGTTATTTTGTCTATCGTGAAGTTTTAGCAGAGCGGAAGGAAGGCGTGGAGAGAGTATAGCTAAAATGACTGAGCGCGTTTTGTATTAGCGTGTTGTTGTTGCATTATGAGTGGTACTTTTCAGCCACTTATGCTTATTAATAGAATGCCTTGTGGATAGGTTCTGCTCTGCTGCTTGTTTTGGTCATTTTATTGACTGGAAGCTAAAGGTAATCACATTTAATACTTGAAATGCCTTGCAGACAGCACACACTGAGAAATACCAACTCGTGGCTTAGTGGTTAGCACTGTTGCCTGGCACCTCCGGGGTCGAGGGTTCGATTCTGGGGTTCGAGTCTGGTTTGTGTGCATGGAGTTTGCATGTTCTCCCCGTGCTTGGTGGGTTTCCTCCGGGTACTCCGGTTTCCTCCCACAGTCCAAAGACATGCAGGTTAGGCTAAGTGGCATTCCTAAATTGCCCGTAGTGTGTGATTAAGTGGGTCTGTGTGTGTGGACCCCACCCTATGCGTTAAGTCTTCTGGGATAGGCTTTTTCCCCTTTAATTTCCTTTAACTTTTCCTATTTATTCCCATCAAACATTCTATTTAAGTAACTTCTTTTCGGTCAGCAGCATTAATGCATGAAAAGTAATATAATAATAAGATATTTTTACATTCAAATATCTAATGCATTTTCCATGGTGGTTTTCTTTTTATTTAGTTCTGCAGTGTTAGTGCTGGTGATGATGTTGGTGTCGATATTGATGCTGTACTCCGATATCTGCATTAAACATCTATAAAAAAAAAAAAAAAGGAACCTCTGCCTTCATAGCTCTGTTGACCTGCACCTCCAGGGACTGGATTCGATTCCCTCCCCTCCTGACATACAGGATAAAGCAGTATGAGGAATGAGGAACATTGAGGAACAATGAGGAAATTTTGTAGCATTTGTTGTACTGGATTGTTCCATTCATTCATTCATCTTCTATACCTCTTTATCCTGTATTTAGGGTCGTGGGGGACCTGGAGCCTATCCCAGGAGACTCTGGGCACGGGGCAGGGTACACCCTGGACAGCGTGCCAATCCATCGCAGAGCACACACACACTCATTCAAGCACTATGGTCAATTTAGGAACGCCAATTAGCCTAACCTGCATGTCTTTGGACTGTGGGAGGAAACCGGAGTACCCGGAGGAAACCCACCAAGCACGGGGAGAACATGCAAACTCCATGCACACAGAGACGGGAATCGAGCCTGGCCGGGGAATCGAACCCAGACCCTGGAGGTGCAAGGCGACAGTGCTAACCACTACACCACTGCGCCACCTCTGGATTGTTCCAGTTGTTGAATTTTTTTCCTTTGATTTAGTGATACATCATAAGACAAACCAAGTTTGAGATTTTTTTTTAACCAGTAAACCTTCTAACAACCTCTAAAGGCTTGCAACAAGAGGAAGATTTCGATTTTTACATTAACAATAAGCAACAGTTTAACTGTACAGAGGAAAGTACTAGAGTAAATGCGTGACTTCTGGCAGTAACTTGTTGCACGATGACTAATTCAAGGTTCTTATAGCAACGGGGGTGAATACTTATGCAATCACAACTTCTTTGATTATCATTTTAAATACATTTGCAGACCTGCATATCCAGTACAGTACTGTATGTTCCCTCACTTCAGGATTTGCTCCTATTTTGTATAGATTCCTGACATGTAACCCCACTGAGGTACATATTACAGTTGCAGGTTATATGAATTGTCTCCTTGTTTCGTTCGTCTTCTCTGTGTATTTTGAAACGTTCCTTCTTTTCTCTTAATATCTTTTTTGTTCTATACTCTCTCCGTACCATGTCATTTTCAAGGTCACTTTGTCTTTCTTTCTTACATTTACTTCTTTGACCACAGTCACTCATCATAACGTCCTTTATTCTATAAAAGGAATAAATGAGTGGATTATCTTGAAAGAAGTGAAGTGACTTGGTAAAATACCGGTGCCCCGGGCAGGGTTTTGATTTCCAGACACCCACTTCTAAGTGCTTATGCAAAACATGTAACCCTTCACTATTCATCTGTATGCATTCATATTAAATGATCACATATAAAATGAAATTTGCTCAGTTCTTCCTATTCAGATTCCTACTGCTAAGACAGATAACGTTGTATAACTACACACATACACATACACATACACATACACAAACATAGTCATACATCTCTATCCAGACAGTTTGCCGGAGTTATCAGTTCTACATACTGTACAGGTTCGATTTCCCAGCAGGCCCATTCGGATGGAGAGCGCACAGTCTATTAGGTGGAGTCGCGATACCTGGATTCCAAGAAGTGGAAGTTCTTTTGGCTGTTTGTTTATATCATTGTTCAGATTGTATCTGGATCTTCAGTATAAATAATTTTCACGTTTTTTTTTATTATGTTGATTTAATAATCTAGATTTTATATTCAAAATCAGATTGTTTTTTTATTGTACACTCTTATACACAGAAGTAAATAGACACGCATTATTTATTATAAAACGTACACACCGAAATCTGATACATTTTAAACGAGCAACCTTTAATTACTGTATTACTCACTCACTGACTCATCGTCATTACCGCTTAATCCTGTGTTCAGGGTCGCGGGGGACCTGGAGCCTATCCCAGGAGACTTCGGGCACTAGGCGGGGTACACCCTGGACACGGTGCCAATCCATCACAGGGCACACAGACATACACACACTCACACACTCATTCACACACTCCGGGGAATTTGAGAACACCAATTAACCTAACCTGCATGTCTTTGGACTGTGGGAGGAAACCGGAGTACCCGGAGGAAACCCACCAAGCACGGGGAGAACATGCAAACTCCATGCACACAGAGACGGGAATCGAGCCTGGCCGGGAATTCGAACCCGGACCCTGAAGGTGCAAGGCGGAAAAAGGTGGATTAAAGGCGCCCCCTTTAATCATTAATACATTAGTAATACGTACGTTCTTGACTTTCCTTTCACAGCTCTAAAGGTCCCATATTTTCATAATTTTTGTTATTATTTACTATATATACATACACCCAGGCATAGAATGAGAAGGTCATTTGAACAGAAAAGATCCAGGTCGACCAGGTTGTGAATCTGTTGCTGTTTTTTGTTTTTTCTTTAAATGAAACTAGAACTGTGCTAACTGTAGGAAAGGGCATTTCAAGATTCATAACTACATAACTATCTCTTATACACAGACACGCAAGAAGTAAATAGACACCCATCATTTATTATAAAACGTACACACCTAATGTACACACCTAAATCTGATCAATTTTTAACAAGCAAGGTTTAATTATTAATACGATATAATACGTTCTTGACTTTCCGTTAGCCGCTTTAAAGGTCCTATATTTGACTATTTCTTTAACAAGGTCTTAGAGCTCCCCCAAAACTCCAGCTAAAATAACCCACAGATAATGCATTTTTCACACCTCAAATTCCCTTTATTATTGAAGCAGAGCTGAGCCATTACAGGGGGAGGGGCATGTTCTACTATGAGGTCACATTAGGGGAGAAACTGATTTGGCTTGCTTAAGCCCTGGCCACTACAACAATGGAAAATGATATATATATTTAAAAAAAAAAAAAGAAAAGCAGGGGATGTTTTCATATCACATTTATCTTTGCAGTGGTACACTGGAGACACTAAATACTATAATAGGTGCCCTTTAAGAGAAACAGCTTACCCAGGCAAAGAACGAGAAGGTTGTACACAACAGACCTTTGAACAGCACAAAGACCCAGGTTGACCAGGTTGTGAATCTGTTGTTGTTTTTTGTTTTTCTTTAAATGAAACTGTAGAAAAGGTCATTTTAAGATTTATATCTACATAATATGTATAATAATAATAATAATAATAATAATAATAGATCAGATTGGCACGCTGTCCAGGGTGTACCCTGTCTCCTGGGATGGGCTCCAGGTCCCCCGCGACCCTAAATACAGGATAAAGCGGTATAGAAGATGAATGAATGAATAATAGATCACTGTCCAATTCAAACAAAAGATAAATAACATGTAGTAGTAAATAACATTAAAACATTTAAACGCATCCTTACAACATGTGGGAAAGGCTCTCCTTCATGAACAGGTCTTAAGACAAGTTTTGAATGCGGTCGAAGGGTCTACATTATGGATATATTCAGGAAAAGAATTCCAAAGACATGGGGCAGTGTGGCTAAAGTCTCCAGCGCCGATAATGATCAGGCAGGCAGTGGGCGCAAAGAGAAGCCTTAATAAGGAAAAGTGCAGAGGGCAAGAGTGGTGGAGAACAATTTGAGCTCAAAACTCTATATGATGTTTGATAGGGAGCCAGTGGAGTTGTTGGAGGAGGTGGGGGTGGTGTGATGCATTATAGGTTTTCAGGGTATGATACTGTATGGGCAGCAGAGTTCTAGATGAGTTGACGTTTGTGGGGGAGGTTTTGAGGTAAACCAGTTAAAAGTGAATTACAGTAATCAATCCGGGAGGCGACCGATGCTGGAGTGGCAGCAGTGTGTGGGGTGAGGAATGGGCGGAGACAAGGTGGTATACATATATGTCTCCGGGAAAACCATCCTTAGATTGAACAACATTCTGACAATCAGAAATGTCACGTCTAGACCCGTTTAAAGATGGGTATATTCCAAATAAACTGTTTTTATTAAAAACAAATCGTAGTACATTATCATATATGTAACATACATCTGATCATAAGACTGATCATAAGACATTTTCCTGCTGTGTTCTCAAATCAAAGGGAATGCGCTTTGATTTGCAAATCGTTACATGTGCTGCACTGCTTCTTGTTGCACATTTTTGTCTAACTAGCAAACTCGGTTATTTCCTTTACTGTACCTCATGCATAATCCCTAAACACCCCTACACCATGTGTGCTTTATTAACAATGCTATAATACAGAACTACACTGCACTTCACACTTGTTAGAACAAACAACAATACACAACATTGCAGTTCTATGCACTGTACACTGCCTCAGTAAAAAAGAAAAAAAAAATTGTTGTTTCAGACGAACCTGCGTCAAGCGAAGAAAAAACTTAGGAGATGGCTGAAAATAACTGTAACTGGTTTAAGAACTATTCTAAGTGTTATTAAACCCTGTAAGGATAATGCGTTCTACTTCATGGAAGAAATGTGGTCAGAAATAAATCATGAGTGACTATGATCTGATATCACTTTAACGCTTGGTGAAGCAGCATCGTAAAATATCTACAGTAGAAATCAGAGTGATGTTTAATAGTGAAAGTAAGAGCATTTCCACTCAGTTCGATGAGAACCCATGTGATACTGTATGATGAGTCTGGACTGACCCGATACCAGAGTGATGGACGTGTCAGGGTAAGATAGGAATCACATGAAGCGATGCCTCCATCATGCACAGTGGCCACTATACAAGCCTCTGGAGGCCGTTTTATGATCTGGGGTTGCGTCAGGTCTGTTTGGAGCTGTATGTCCTGTTACCAGAACCTGAACCTGATGTCTGGATAAAACATGGACTCGGCATATCTGATGTTGATCTCGTCTTGATTTTGCCCCACTGTCATACTTGCTCTTGACTCAGACTCCATTGACTATGGTCATGGTTAATGCAGTCTTGAAGCCAATACTACTCATTACAGCTGTTGTTAGTCTTTTGGCTGCTACCGTCAAGGGGT
Source organism: Channallabes apus (assembly GCA_030522415.1). Classification (NCBI taxonomy): domain Eukaryota; kingdom Metazoa; phylum Chordata; class Actinopteri; order Siluriformes; family Clariidae; genus Channallabes; species Channallabes apus. The sequence continues at coordinate 44,611,263 of CM060109.1, forward strand.
CGCCACAGCGCACCATCCAATCCGTACTACAACTTGGCACATGTTTTACACCGGATACCTGACGCAATCCTCCCATTTTATCCAGCTTTGGGACTGGCACTGCATCCAGTGGCTGGGGTTTGGGCATTGGTTGGGAATCGAACCCGGGCCTCCCGCATAGCAGGCAAGAAATCTACCACTGAGTCAACAATGCCCCCAACAACACTACTAATCACAGTATAATTAAATTATTACATGATGTATATCCTTAAAATTGATAAGTGTACAGTTTGTCTGTGTTTGAGCTGATAAATGTAATTAAAAATTTTTTTATTTAACCACGTCAGTTCAAATTGTTGGATCAGTCCAAAACCTTCAATCAGAGTGAAGTGAGAGTATAAGCCAGCTAGCAATGAAACACTGAAAAGCTGAATTAATATAATTTCAGCTGAAGTGAAGTGAGAAGCTTGCTTATAAAGAATATGTCTGTGTCCTTGGAAACAATAGTGTATATTGCAGTGTCTGAATAAACAACCTCTTGAAGTTGCGAGAATATAAGTTGTATTGACTGAATAAAAGGCAGTTGTCTGCTCTCATTTTGTTCTGTCAAATTATCATTTTTTCAGAGAATGCAATTTAGTGATTGTTGTTACTAACGAAATAACAGCAAACATTTTTTTTAATAAATGGATTATTGAAACTGCTTCTCTGTTTGTCTTTGAGAAATATCCAAAGCTATTATTTTTATAGTAGTCCAAATAGGGACCGTGGAAGCCAATGGTGACCAATGGTGACCACTGGAGGACAGTGATGAAGACTGGAGGCCAATGGTGACCACTGGAGATCAATGATGAAGACTGGAGGCCAATGGTGACCACTGGAGGTCAATGGTGAAGACTGGAGGCCAATGGTGACCACTGGAGATCAATGATGAAGACTGGAGGCCAATGGTGACCACTGGAGGTCAATGGTGAAGACTGGAGGCCAATGGCGACCACTGGAGGTCAGTGATGAAGACTGGAGGCCAATGGTGACCACTGGAGGTGAATGATGAAGACTGGAGGCCAATGGTGACCACTGGAGGTCAATGGTGAAGACTGGAGGCCAATGGCGACCACTGGAGATCAATGATGAAGACTGGAGGCCAATGGTGACCACTGGAGGTGTATGATGAAGACTGGAGGCCAATGGTGACCACTGGAGATCAATGATGAAGACTGGAGGCCAATGGTGACCACTGGAGGTCAGTGATGAAGACTGAAGGCCAATGGTGACCACTGGAGATCAATGATGAAAACTGGAGGCCAATGGTGACCACTGGCGATCAATGATGAAGACTGGAGGCCAATGGTGACCACTGGAGGTCAATAGTGAAGAGTGGAGGCCAATGGTGACCACTGGAGGTCAATAGTGAAGAGTGGAGGCCAATGGTGACCACTGGAGATCAATGATGAAGACTGGAGGCCAATGGTGACCACTGGAGATCAATGATGAAGACTGGAGGCCAATGGTGACCACTGGAGAACAATGATGAAGACTGGAGGCCAATGGTGACCACTGGAGATCAATGATGAAGACTGGAGGCCAATGGTGACCACTGGAGATCAATGATGAAGACTGGAGGCCAATGGTGACCACTGGAGATCAATGATGAAGAGTGGAGGCCAATGGTGAACACTGGAGGTGAATGATGAAGACTGGAGTCCAATGGTGACCACTGGAGATCAATGATGAAGACTGGAGGCCAATGGTGACCACTGGAGGTCAATGGTGAAGACTGGAGGCCAATGGTGACCACTGGAAGGTGGTCACCATTGGCCATTTATTTCCCTTTGTACGACTGTGGTAGGACCTCCGGTCAAAACTCACACACACATACACACTACGGGAACTTAGCCTACTCTGCATTTTTTCTTCTGATTAGGCTATATATATTACAGCTAAAGATGTTCTGCTCTTTTAAGTATACACTGAAAGCTGTGTCAAAGATAATAAGATTAAGTACCTGTAATATGTAGGGATTGCCATTACTCTTGCACCACAAGATTTAGTCAAGCTGAAGATCTCCTTGCCAATGCCTGAGCAGTGGGTTAGGATGAGTGCTTGGATGTGTGTTTGATTCTCAGATGTGTGGATGAAGCAGCATTATGGAGAAACCTCTATACTGCTGAGCTGTATGTTATGCCTTGTGTATTAGGAGAGGTGTGGTGCTACAGTATGTAGATCAATGGAACTGAATCTTATTAATGCAGCACAGACCCAGCAGCGCAATACTATTAACACATGCTGCCTGTGTTTGTCAATGCATGATGTAATGATTATTTCAATAGATTTTAATGAAGTTGTACAGTGTAATGCAATACAATTCATTAAGATTTAATAAAGTATTAGTATTAGTCATAATTTTTCTTATATTAGAAAAATAATCCCATGCTTAAGATAGGAACTAGGAACAAAACAAATGGCAGTGGGCCAACTTAGAGCTGGAAGAGTCAGTGTTTATTGGTGAGCTGAGCCAAACCATCTGACTCACTGAAAAGAGTCAGAACTCCCATCATACTGTAAATGCCAACTCTACAGGTTATTGACCTCTACACCAAAATATGCTGAGCAGTTTATTTCCTGGGGTATCCTGCTATAAATATAAACATTTCTTCTCATCTGAACCAGCTAATTGTCCCCACAAGGTCAAACATGTCAGTTAATGAGATGGTAAACACCCAAATACACACACACACACACACACACACACACACACACACACACACAAGTGGAAGCTTGGTGATCCTACCCTGAGGCTTCCCTTTGAACCGTAACGGATCTCACCGTGCGAGAGTTCACGACCTCACCCTCTATCAGTAGGGTGAGAAAAACCGCCGCAGGAAGAAGGATATGATTAATCATGCTGAAAGTAATCTAAATACTAAAAAGCTCCTTGATATTGTAATATTTAACAAAGATGCACACAGGCTACGAATACAAAAACGTAATTTTTTTTGTGTGTGTGAACTTTAGAGCTTTCTTTTTGATTCGTCAAACAGAAGGTGTTAAAAAAAACAGCTAAATTTAGCACAATGCACGCTCATACACATGCATAAACACACATTTCGACAAAGTGTCTCTGCAGTCAGGAAAAGCAAACACAAACACGGAATCGCTAATTAATCTGGGGATGAATTTGCACATCGTACTGAACAGAGACTCATTCGGCTGTGGTTGGGCATGTTTACCATCTTTGTGGGGACCAATATATATTGTTTTGATATTGTGCTTATGCTTGGTTGGTCCCCATAGAAAAATTGCATTAAATAAGAATGTTAATACAATAAAATAAAATAAAAAAGTGTTTGTTATTGAGTTTACGGGTTCGATTTAAATGACGTTGTAGCAGTAATTAGCTGTCAAAGAAAGGTCCTCGCAAGGATAGTAAGACAAATATGTCAGTGTGTGTGTGTGTGTATGTGAACGTGTGTGGCTTCTCAATGCTACACACTGTAGTTTGGTAACAAAGCGAGCTTTCTGACGAGACAGAGTCAGATAATTGTGCATTTTCCTGTCCAGAGATCTTCCAATTACAGCCTGTGGGAAGAGCCTGGGTGAAATCGAGGACAGAGATGATGAGGCAGGCCTCCAGTAATGGCCCTATACTTCATTTATATAAGCTATGGATGTTCATCTCCTTTGCTCGAGTGCATTATAACTACTAATGTGGCTAAACGGAATGTCACTAGGTCTACACCGTGGATACAAGACTAAAGAAGCAAACACACAAGGTACAATAGACAATTCTCTTTCCTTCTATTTCTCATTTTCCCTTGAGCAACATTAGTCAGTCTGTCCAATGTGCTTACATGTTTACTGAGTACTGCCGATGCAGTATTGTCCCATACGGAAAAACTGGTCCTGTTAAACACTGCCATCAAAGAGTCCATCAAAACTATATAACTGCTGCATCTGTTCAGGCTGAGGAAACACTCCAGGATGTTATCCCATCATCTGAGCGGATTTCTGAGATTGCTTAGGACTAAAAAAAACAAACAGGCGTAGAAGGCACTAAGGTCTCATAGGGGAAAAAGCCACCTTAAATGATTTGCATATTAATATTTTATTAACATATAATTAAGCAATAAAAACACAAGGGAGTGCTGTTGTGCTGAATATCAGCACGGCTGTGATGCAGCCGTTGGCACAAGGGGGCAGCATGACCATACAACATCATAGTCTGACAACAAAACCTTGAATGTTGTATTGCTTTAATACAACAGTTCCACAAACACCAATTGTTATCAACAGATTATATGAACAATATCAACAATATCCTATCATGACTGGCGAAACTAACTACGCGCGACTGGTGGTGCTGGCGACTGACTTTTAGTTAACTGACACTTAGCCAAAAGCTGGGGAGAATTAACCATGGAGGTGGTGGACAGTCCTGTAAATTTTAAAATTTTCTCTTTTTATATTTCCACTTATTCCGTTTTAAAATATCAGCTGACCTCTCGGATTCCGAGGTCAAGCGTTACATGGAATGCTAGTACTTTGTAGGGTTTAACAGGCCAAGTAGTGCCCTTGATCGGGTTTAGAGAGAGATTTGGGATTAAGCCTTGTGTTAGATGCTAGTTAGCTTTTTAGGTCGCGTGAAAAGAACAATACAAATGGTTCAGAGGCAATTCAGAACTACTTAGAAGCAATTGCTAAGTAATGCTAAGTACGAAGTGTCCTTTTAGATGACGTAACAATCAGATTTTTGATGTTCAGTTTTCTAGCTGAAAGTGCTTCCGTGGCTGGTTTTGAATCTGGGTTTTGGCAGGCAGCTGCTCTGCTCTCTTTCCAGTACTGTGGACAGTACCAACCTACTTTCACCCACACTGGTGACTGACCGAGGGTTGTGTACTTATACACACAGACTTAAAAATATATATATAACTAACTAGCACTTTAATACTAGATATTCTCATAAGGAAGCTTAAAAAAATTCTTGATTAATTTTGAAAAAGTATACATTTATAGCTTTTTCTATTTGCCACCTAATGAACAAGCTGGATGTGACAGTGGCAATGAAAAACTCCTTGAGATGACATGAGGAAGAAATCTTGAGAGGAACCAGACTCAAAAGGAAAACTACAGTATCTTCATCTTAATGAAACCGCTATAAAATCAAAAATGAAATTGTATATCAGGAAAAACAATCAATAAACTTTCCATTTAATTTGAGTGATTACCAAACTCAAGCCACTGTTTCGCTGCCAAGCATCTTCACTCAGTCCTTATGCAGGAATATACAGGAAGCAATATGCAATTCAGACAGGTTTGTGGTACATACAGTACAAACAAGGCGAGTAAGATATATAAATATTAATGATAAACAGTGAAATGCAATTACACACTCGAATGTATTTGTAGGGTGTTCCTGTGAAATAATTTATCTTTTCATGATTCACATGAAATATGGCGGACTGCCACTGAGTAATCAGTGCTGATGGAGAACCTTTCAGTTTAATAACCCTAGCAAGAGAATAATATGTAAATATAAATCTATACATTATTTATTTAGGGGGACTAATTGGGTCACTGCAGATTCTGTAGGCCAGAGAATCAAGATCTGTGTGAAAAATAAATGAACTAATTTTACCTCGTGCAGTTCATATACAGTTTATGATCTGATCGGCCACCAGTTTGAAACGCCTACGACATTATATCCACTAGGGGCACTAAACTGGGAGGTGGTCCATTACAATATCATTTCTTGCTTTAGTACAGTATGTACAGTATGGTGCACAAGAAGTGCAAAACAAAATAACAACCCCCATCCCCCCCCAAAAAAAAAAAGAAGAAAGAAAGAATTTAAAAAACAAAATAACAAATTCAACAACAAAATAATAGGCATAAATAAATAAATTAACTAATTCAAAAACAAAATAAATTCAAAAACAAAATAACAAATTCAACAACAAAACAGGCATAAATAGGCATAAATAAATAAATTATGTAATTCAAAAACAAAATAACAAATTCAACAACAAAATAATAGGCATAAATAAATAAATTAAGTAATTCAAAAACAAAATAAATTCAACAACAAAATAATAGGCATAATTAAATAAATTAAGTAATTTAAAAACAAAATAACAAATTTAAAAACAAAATAAATCCAGAAACAAAGTAACAAAACCGAAACCAAAATAACAAATCCAGAAACAAAATAAAAAATCCAAAAACAAAATTACAAAAACGAAAATAAAATTACAAATTCAAAATAAATTAATTAATTAATTAACAAACAAAAAAACTAAAGCAGAAATAAGATAACAAATTAGAAAACACAACGACAATTTCAAAAAACGGATACTTCCAGAGATTTTCGACGAGACATCTGCCACTCTTCTTTTATATCTTGAGTGACAGATGTCTCGTCCAATCACTGATAAGAATTCCATTCGCAAACTACGCCTACCTTTTCTGGTTTGTCTGAATTGTCATTGTGTTTTCTGATTTGGTAATTTGTTTCTGGATTTGTTCTTATTTTTGAATTTGTTATTTTTGGTTTTATTATTTAGTTTTTTCCCCTTCCTGGCCACCGTACTTTAAACTTACTATCACCCTAAATGCCAAGAAACTCTAGAAACTAGAAAACATTTTTACTAATCACTCTTATAATGTTATATAACAATACCACAAGACTGTGCAAACAGATTCTTGCATCTGATTGGTCATAAAGTGTTGATTAACTTTCTCTAACCACAGCTCTGACAGTACTGCTGGAGTCTCGAATGTCAGTAATGTGTAATTGTCTGAGGGAAAGCTGCGCTTCTGGGCTCTCTGCCATGGCAAACTCTTCAGGACAGAAGACATACAGTAGCATTATGCAGATTCTCAATAGCAAGTTGATTAGTCTGACAGTATATAGTTAAAAGTAATGTTACTGGTGAGGTGGCATATTTGCACTCCCACATCAATCACAGTGACACTAGCCAGTCATGGGTGTCTGTGAGTTCACACAGGCGGAGCGGGGTGAATGGCATTTCCCTTCTACAGCGTTACCCCTTAACAGTGCATAGGCAGCAGTTTGAGTAAATGCAGTCGGCTGCTGTCACACGTCTCAAGGAAACCATGTGAAAGCACTCACCTTCCCTGGTTGATAGCTGTCGGTTGATAAGATACTAGAGCCCTAAGACATGGTGGAACTTGGTTATGACTATCACACTCTGACGAAGAATACAAAGTTTCCATTGCATCCTAAAAATATTGCAAGACTGCAAGAGGAACAGGGTCAAAATGTAAAAAATGTGCATTAAGTTTATACTACTTCCTAGCCACATCCCTATCAGGGTCTCAAAGCATCTATCATGTATTCACTACTTTCCCATCACACACATGGTCAATCTCTCACCAGGTCCAATGAGAGTTGCTACTATGTCCGATCAGATCACACCTTACCAGATGCTTAACATGTGCTTATCATGTTTCATTGCATCCCGCGGATTGGTACGAATACAACGAAATCTGCAATACTTTTCATCAAAAAGTCATGGTGTGCGGGATTCGACCAAGTATTTACACTTAATTCATGTAACGTGACATAGACACGCTGATAACCTGCTGCATGCATGCCATGAACGCGGTAAGCACCAGAAGAATGTAATATGAACCTAATGCAGTCTTCTGTAACATTGTAAGACATTGTAAGAACTTAATTCTCACTGTGTTGATTCTTAATTCTCAGGTTGCGATCCAATATCATGGATCTTCTTCGTCTTCGTCATGATGTTCGTAGTACGTCAATGAAGTCTCTAAGATGTGTTAGTTACATAGTTAACTGCTGTCAATGTCAAAGCTGTCATTAACACATCTAATAAGTTCTTCCTGTATCTATCTTTGACCGTGTCCTCACCAGGATTGTCAAAAAAAACAAAAAAAACAATGGCAGCTCCATGTCAAGGGGGACAATACGATATGCTTATAAGGTTCTATAAGTTGCATGCGTTCATACCATTTTTTTGCAGAACTGGTGGGATTGGTGGCTTAGTGTAATGTGGGTAAATCCGAAAATTCCGGGGGGGGGAGGGGATGGGGGGGGGTTAATAAATAAATAATTAATTAATTAAGGGGGGGGATTAATAAATAAATAAATAATTAATTAATTAATTAATTAAAGATAAATTTTTGAATAAAAAAATTAAACAGATGCATTTAATGATTTGGATCAATCCATAAATGCATTTTTAATTCCTGCTTATATTGTGTGTATACATGAACCGAGTGGGTAAATATATTTGCTACAGTATGTTGTCCTTTCTTGCCATAACCCTCTTTAATAAATGAAACCCCAGTGACAGTTCTTCTTAAATACAGGTTGCTGCCTAAGGGTTGTGCGTACAGTATTAATAATTCAGGGAGCGAATACAGGTTTATTTATACTATATAACTTGCCACCTAATTATTCTTTATGGATTTTGAGTTTCTTTTCCTTCTGAGGTTTCTTCCTAATGTTCCGCACCACTGTCTCCTTTGGTTTGCTCATTAATGGTCTTCTTGTTCTTGTCCTGGTAAAGGTTTTGGGCTACTGATCAGAAAGACGACTTCATGCCCCAGCACCTCCAAGCTGCCACTGTCATGGTTTTGGGCAAACCATCTTTGCTCCAGGGGCTCAGTATCATGGCTGACCCAAATATCCTGGGATATGAGGAAAAAAAGAATTTGTGTGTGTATAGTATATTGGAGAATGAAGTCTTTCTTCTTCTGAGGCAGCCGAATGGTTATTTTTCTGAGCAGTTGATCAAATGATTTTAATTGAGATCAAATCCCAGTTCAGCCAAAGTGAACGACAGACCAAGTGCTGTCTTAAGGCCTTAACTGCTCTATGCTTCGCATGGAGTTTGAAGAAATGTTTGCATACGCAGCACGTAAACAGAAAGGGACCACCATATCACATGATCTTCTTTTGAGAATGGATCATTAGCCGCACAGCAGTCACAATGACATGTCACAATGACATGCTAATGACAGTGCTGATATCTCTCTCTGGCGCATCAATTTGGCTGGCTTTTTAAAAAAATTTATCAATATCCCTTATACTGTACATCCCTCAACCAAAAACAGTCAACCTGGGATCACATGGTCAGAAGCTAACCCTCGTGAAGGGCTAACAAATGCTAAATAAACACCAACATGTAGAGTGGCACTGCTGTGATAGTGACAAAAACTGCGTTATATGAGGGTGAGTCAAACATTATTCACACTATTTGTACTATTTATCTTATCAGTGCTTTTCCGTTTAAATCTGCTACTGTATCTCCCAAGGCTTTGCTATGCAGGTGTGATCAGGTGAATAGGTGAAAGTTTCTTGACGAGAATCACTCGCCTGGACACTAGGAAAGGGAATTATGTTAAAATGCTCTTCATCGACTACAGCTCTGCATTTAATACCATAATTCCATGCACACTCACCACCAAGCTGGAGCACTTGGGACTGAGCTCATCAATGTTTCAGTGGATCTCCAATTTTCTGACTGGCAGACCACAGGCAGTAAGGATTACATGTCTCAGCCTCACTCACTCTCAGCACTGGAGCCCCCCAGGGTTGTGTTCTGAGCCCCCTGCTGTACTCTTTGTACACCCACGACTGTGTGGCCACTACCAACTCCACCACCATCATCAAGTTTGCTGACGACACTGTCGTGGTCGGACTGATCACCAACAATGATGAATCGGACTACCTAGAGGAGATTGGAAATCTGGAGAACTGGTGCCAGAGGAACAATCTCCTCCTGAACGTCAGCAAGACAAAGGAGCTGATAGTGGACTTTAGCACGAAGCAGGAGAGGAACTACCAGACCCCCGTCATCAACAGGAGCCCAGTGGAGAGAGTGGACAGCTTCCGATACCTCGGTGTTCACATCACGCAGGATCTGTCATGGTCCTGTCACATCAACACCGTGGTAAAAAAGGCCCGGCAGCATCTTTACCACCTCAGACGCTTGAGAGACTTCAGACTGCCCTCTACGGAATTTCTACTCCTGCACCATAGAGAGCATCCTGACGGGAAACATCACGACCTGGTTTGGAAACAGCACCATGCAGGACAGACGAGCTCTACAGAGGGTAGTGCGATCAGCTGAGCGCATCATCCGCACTGAGCTCCCTGACCTGCACTCGATCTACAGCAAGCGGTGCTGGACTAAGGCCAGGAAGATAGTGATGGACCTCAGCCATCCCAACAATGGACTGTTCTCTCTGTTGCGATCTGGGAAGCGATTCTGCTCCCTGAAGGCCAATACAGAGAGACTGAGGAAGAGCTTCTTCCCGCAGGCGATAAGGTCTCTCAATCACACCTCCACACAGGACTAATAACATCTTTTTAAACATTGACTGGACAATCATGGACACATTCATGCACTACATATTTATATATCTGGACCATTGCACATGACACTTTCATAAGTCACTTGTCATGCATATTTGCACAGCCATTTCCACTTTTATATATACTCCCCCCCCCTATATTTCTATATTTCTATATTTTGTAATATTTTTATCATGCCCTTATTTGTACAGTTTATTGTACTAGTTAAATTTATTTTCTTTCGTATTTCTTTTTATTAATATTTATTCCTTACGTATAAGCTTTTGTTTTCTTTTTTAAGGTCACTGGCGGTCGTACAAGCATTTCACTGCATATCGTACTGTGTATGACTGTGTATGTGACAAATATTATTTGAATTTGAAATTTGAGAATCATTATTGGTGACGAGACATGAATTCATCACTACGAGCCTGAGAGTAAACGGCAGAGCATGGAACAGAAACATCCTCAATCACAGACCAAGGAAACGTTCCAAAGTCAACCATCATTTGGAAAATTGATGCTTATGGTTTTCTGGGATTCTCAAGGGCTAGTATTGGAACATTATCAGGAAAAGGGTTCAACCAATCAACAGTACTCATTACAGTAAGATGCTTACCGAAGAGCTAAAGCCTAAACCTTTGGATTAAATTCAATTCAATTCAATTCAATTTTATTTATATAGCGCTTTTAACAATGGTCATTGTCTCAAAGCAGCTTCACAAAAATTAAAGAAATTTAACAAAAAAAAAAAATAAATAAATAATAATAATAATAATAATAATAATAAATAAATAAATAAATAAATAAATTAAAAAAAAGACTGTAGCCTTTGAAAGGGAACGTCTCGGGTTACTTTGCTGCAACCCTGTTCCCTGAAAAGGCCGGAACGAGATGCTGCGTCCCAATGACGCACTGCCACGTGACTGGACGTCCGTTCAGATAAATTAATCTGAGGTATGTCGCCGACGCTCCCGCCCCCTCAGGGAACATGGCTACAGCAAAGCAACCCGAGACGTCTTCCTCTCACAGCCGGAGACATAGAGAGAACTGATTGGCCGAGCTCTCTCAGGGGGGAGGGATGAGAGGTACTTGCGCTCCCACATTAATCACGGCTCTTCAGCCAATCAGGGGCGTCTGTGAGCTCGCGTGCGTGGAAGGACCGGCTAGCGCTTTCATTCCAAGTGTGTTGCTCCGCCCCTAATGGTGCGTGAGCAAGCAACAGAGTATTGCTATTCAAGCGTGTTTTTAACACTATGACACTTCTGCCCATGCTGTCGAAACTCTGAAAAAACATTTTTTGGGTCATTTTAAGGTGTTAAAGCACCCTCCCTATAGTTCTGATCTTGCTCCATCAGATTTTCACCTGTTCAGTTCCCTGAAAGCAGCCCTATGAGGACGAAGATTCACTTCTGATGAAGAAGTGAAGACAGCAGCGCATTCGTGGCTGGCAGCTCAGCCTGCATTAAAAACCAGCTCTCTAATAGCTTTGGAGTGCTAATAATTGTGGATAAAATTAACCCATCAGGAAATGATGCATACAGATGAATGACTATGCCTGGTCAATAGGTTAATGTGCTGAATTAAGAATCTTATTAACACTCCTCTTGCAACGCTTAAAGAAAACCACATCTTGTACTTCCTTCTTCCCCGTGCCTTATCCCATCAGTAGGCCACGCTCATGAATGTTTATTCATATAGTATCTATCTGTAGTGGGAAAGCCTGTCTATGTGAGTGCCGTGGCCATACGCACACATGCACAGGCGTCTTATCAGGCCGCTGCAGGGAGCTGCATCTGAAATGACTGTGAGCGACGCATAATGAGCCTCCAAAACAGTGCTGCTTCGGTTCGCCAGCTAAATCACAGCAGGTCCGTGAGCCCAATCCCTACCGCCCCGGGGTTAACTCCTCAAAGTGATGGAGAGCTTAGTCTGATCTGGGATTTTTTTGGACCCGAAATCCTAGTTGTTGCATAAGAGCAGCTGTTATTATATAAAAGGCATTATGTCTTTCTTTGATGTCAGGCTTATATGCTAGTCTGAAGTCGTGCAAGCGTGTATACAGTTGAAAATGCATCATGTGCACCTGTGTGTAAGTGTTTGCAAACAGTTGGGCTTCATTTACATCATCCACTCTGATTCTGTGCCAAAGTTTTACTGGTAGTCTGTTCCACATAGCTGTCTCGAGTAAAAACGCAAAAAACCAGCAGCACCGCGATATGATACCGCGCAGTGCAGTGGGAATCCCATTATATCATAAATTAGCATAGTGTTTCAACTAATTGTCTAATCGCCAGTCTGGTACCACACATTTTTTTTTAAGTGCCCCTCTACTGCATAGTTTATTCACCTCTCAGACTAAATTATAGTCTGAAGGACATTACTCAATTAGCATTAGTCATATTGCTTTTTACAATTCATCTCCACAAGTGCATTTTGTCTCACGCTAATGGAGATGATAGCGTCCAATTAAAAATTCCATCAAGCCGATGTATGCACACCAAACACCTTTTACTGAGGGCTAAATAAACAATTACTAACTCACAACCGTTACACTTAATGCTACCAAATCTTGCATGCTGTACCTACAGTAAACTTTAACTTGGGAGAGCTTCTCCGACAAATAAACACTTGACTTGACAGGACAGACATTTGGTCCTAAAATCCCCCTGAAGTCCTTCATGACACTAAACTGAGCTGACAGAAACAGAGTGAGTTAAATCCGAGGAATAAGAGCAGAGGTGAAAATCATATCCCTGGTGGCCATGTTGAAAGCACAGTCAGGTTTTTTCGACTTTGCAAAACCAAATTTTTTTCCCTACCGTGTGTTGACTTTGTGTGCATGATAAGAGCCCAGGACTGAACCTTCCTGCCAGCAAAAGTTAGTATTCCCAGACTTCTAATCAGTTCCCCAATTCCTGTTTCATTTCTGCTTCTTGATTTGCTCTTATTATATAAGCAAATGGTGTTATAACAAAGGATATTGCCATTCCTTCAACTTGTGGAAGCCATGTTTTTCCATAATGAGTGTTTTGCCATAATTTGGCAGAAATTTGACCATTCTTTGGATTTCCTTTGCATTTTGACAATGAAACTCTGTTTGCGCAGTTGCTTAATGATGATACTCGTTTGGACTGTGATTCTAACACGAACACAGGTGTGACTAGATGTGACTAAAAACATGACTAAGTATAAGGCTTGGTAACAACTGGTACAACGCAAGAGTATATAGTCCGCATACTGTGGTAGTAAAATAAGTCCAGGTGTGCAGGATTAGTAATCCGGTGAGTTTGAACTTGTGTGTGTGATGGGAAGTGGAGTCCTTGGTGATGAATGTTATGGAGGTAAGTTCCACCTAGCATCAGCTAAGTTACTGTCTACTTACTAGATACCCTAAGTTGCTATCTAGATTCAAATGGATATTACATGTAATAAAGATTCATTATTGTGATGAGGAGTTTTTTGTTGCCTTGACTGTATCAGTATACGCCCAAAACATTTTACATTGCAAAGATTGGAAAATTGGAAATGAAATAACTTATGAATTAGCTTATACATACTTTAATTTCCGCTCAATATGTGAAATCCATGCCGGTACCATGCCTAACTGTAACTCCCTATAGACCTGCACTGGCTACCTGTTCAGTTTAGAATAAATTACAAAATAGTATTACTTACATACAAGGCCTTAAATGGTTTAGCTCCCACATACCTAACCAGTCTTCTGATGCGCTACAATCCACCACGCGCCTTAAGATCACAAAGCTCCGGACTTCTGGTAGTTCCCAGAATTTCTAAATCTACAAAAGGGGGCGGGGCTTTTTCATATTTAGCTCCAAAGCTTTGGAATAGCCTTCCAGACAGTGTTCGGGGAGCAGACACGGTTTCTCAGTTCAAAAGTAGACTCAAGACGCATCTTTTTAATCTGGCATACACATAACTCATCCCAGTACTCATACTCCAGTACACCTATACCGAATGGCAACTACGCTAATTCTCCCCATCTGTTCTGTATTTCTCTACCCATCCCGAGGCATCGGGAGATTTTGCCAGCTTCAGTAGACAAAGGCCGACCCTGCGAGGTTCCTGAGGCATCCAGAGAAGGACCAGCTCCAGCTGGATTCAGCTTTATGATGGTTGGAGCTACACATGCTGCTCCTGTGCTTCCAGTGATCCAGACCTCATCTGCCCTCTGCACCTACTGACTCGTCCCTATGCTGAACTGGTCTTCGTGTCAATTTAAATAATTTCTGTCATATTGAATTTTCACCTGCACAACACACAAGATGTTATATCATTTCTATCTGTTATCACCCAAATGAGGATGGGTTCCCTGTTGAGTCTGGTTCCTCTCAAGGTTTCTTCCTAATGACATCTCAGGGAGTTTTTCCTTGCCACCGTCGCCGTCACCCTTGGCTTGCTCATCAGAGAAATTTCATTCATTCGTCTCATTATTATTATCTACACATTTTTCTCACACATACACACTTCCAATTATTTTCTTTTCTAAAATTTAATTTTTTTTCTTTTTTTTTTTTCTTTCTTTCTTTCTTTTTTTTTGTAAATTTTCTTTCATTTTTGTGAAGCTGCTTTGAGACAATGACCATTGTTAAAAGCGCTATATAAATAAAATTGAATTGAATTGAAAATTGAACCAGATCTCCACCTCGAACCTCAGATCGGGAAGACTACACCGTCTACATCGTCTATGTCACCACACAACCACAACAAACACACCTGAACTCTATTATACAATCACACATTCTATAAATAGGTCTATTCTATTCCATGTGCTAGTGCTAATTGCAAAGTATATGATCATCTGATATTATCCGCTATGTTACAAAGCCATTAATCTGTGATTGCTATTTGTACAGTATATCACCTAGGTTGTTGTTTGATTCTGAACTCTGTCTAGCCTAGTTTCTGCCCGTTCTACATCAACTATCCTATGCCTATTTTGATTTCCAATTGAGATATACGTGTGTTTGATTAGGTTGCCAGTTTCAGAGTTTTAATACTGTTTAACTTACATTTTTAATACTGTTTTACTTAAATATTGTTTTATCTGGACCTGCATTTACCATCCTTTAGCGCCTGTTACAATAATTAGACTATTTTTTTCAGTGCCACTGCTGCCTTGCAACCTGATTGGTCACTTGATTGGTGTCACTTAATGCTTTTTCAACATTTTTCAAATTTGAAAATTGCAATGTTTTTCAAATGTGTGTGTTTATGAAAAAAAATGCCAGCATTGTTCCAAGCTTGTGGCCAATTCCACAAGGATTTCAGATACAATGTGTGTTGACAGCTAGGACAAAATCACTAAGTATAAAAGCACTCTAAAGGTTTCAATAAACATTTATGCAAAACAGATTTCTTTTTCTTTTTATTTTTTTTTCGAAATTTGTTACTTAGAGATTTATAAATCATACATTGAATTAGTACATCTTGCTGAGAGATTTCTTTATTATACTCTATATTATAGTCAGCCACATGTGCAGTGATTTGGGTGTAACAGTTCATGAAAAGCACTAAACCTTCATGACATCCTAAATAACTGAAACCATATTTTACTGTATCCTTAAATTTTGCCATATTTGTTTTATCCTAAGACATTTATTTCTACACACAATGGTTTAAACTACAGTGTATAAAATATATTTGATCTAAACACTGACAGTTCAATTCCACCTACCATTCTCTTCAGCATACAGTGCTTATACTACCATTTATGAACATATTCAGGACAGGAACATGTGTTGAAATTATTGTTCCTGCCAATCGCACATATGTTACAGATGTGGTGGATAGAGATTAGGTTGATAAAATGCTGGCGTTGGACTGAGTTGTTGTATTTAATTACATTCAGGACACAAGACTAGAACTTCACTAAATGTCAAAGTGCCCTGACACTGCAGACAAATTGTGCATATGGTGGTAAATAAAACTTTATTCATTGCACTATTATTAAATAGCACTTCGATTAAATCACTCTCTACCGTGTTCTTACCTTGTGTTCAATCTGGTCAGAGTGGAGCTTCTTAGCCTCCACCATGGCCTGAAGCTCGTCATACTGAACAGGTTTGTATTTGGTGATTCCCAATTCATCCTTTACTCTCTGCGTCAGCTTCTCTAAATCAGAGGGCAAACAGACGGCCATCAAACACCATATAACTGGCTTTATCATGGATAAAGTCTCAGTCTTCAATAGAAATGTCTGTTTTCTTTATTTTTGAGTTGTGGTTTACTCATGGAGGTACATTATCACCAGCCTGGTTCTCTAGATCATTATAGTTCCTGCCAAAAATATTCGTTACTCTTTAACTGAGACCAATCAGAACAAATAGCGTTAACTTGCTACGGAGAATAAGAATTGGAAAAAGTCATGATGAGTTCTGACTGTATGCCTATTCCAGAGTGCATACAGCGATGCAACCATCACCACTGTACAAGCCTCTGGAGGCAGTGTTATGATCTGGGGTCGCTTCAGTTGGTCAGGTCTAGACTCAGCAATGTTATGAAGTCAGCTGTTGGGCTAAATGTACTGTGGCGGGTTATACCATCAGTAGATAGTTTTTTTTCTTGTTGACAGAATCTGAAATCCGGATGGAGGAATATTTTCACCATATTAATGTTGCTAATCACATTTATTGGCAAGCAAATGAAATCTTAAAACGTGCCACTTTTTTGGCAATGCTTTTTAATAATATACAGAAGAAAAATGTAGGCAATTAGTAAACAGTAACAGGTTTGTGCTTTTTTTAATAAAAAAAAAAACAAAAACAGCTATATCAGAAAGGCAGTCCATCACACATGATGGTCTGCACTTCACTCGTTGTTACCGTTGACGACGGCACAATAATCATCCAATTTCCAAATAGTTCTGTGCAAGGACCGCAGGTCAGAGTCTCTCCAGCAGAGACACGGCTTTAAGAGCACCCGCACTTGAATCTAATCTTCCTGAGTGAAAAGGGAAAGAGTGCTGTCGTCCATCGGTTCACCTTACCTACGTCCTCAGCTCGGTGGCTCAATAGGAAGGCACGCAGGTCTCTCCCGCTCATTTCACACTGAAACACATGAATGTGAATTCATGAATTTCACACATGGCTGTACAGTATGCATGTGACAGCCACTGAAACGCTGAAAGTGTTATCACAGGCAGTCAAAGGTTGAAGGAGGGAAATCCCAAATCCTTTCCAATTCTGCAGCTGCACTAATCAGCTTATTGTGAAGGATTAAAAGTAACACGGAGAAAGTTAACTAAAGAAGCACTAATCTAGCAATTACACATAAGCAGCAGCGTTTAAATAAAAACCAGCATTCTAGAAAAATACCATATGATAGGTTTTTGTCACTTTAAACACCATATGATTTGCTGTTTCTTGATTGATACATATAGTGACACAGAACGCAGACAGAAAAGACTATTTTCTTGAAATAAAGCATCTGCTTTTAGATTGCTGCTCATAGCTTTATTACATTCATGTCCTATGAACATGATAATAGCAAACAGAAGGATCTCATTTCCCCCCTGAAGCATGCTGCTGAGATACACATTCTCCCATCTCTCAGATGGCAAAGACAGACATTAGGTGTTTTCCAAATATTTTTAAATTCATTTTGCTTTCTGTAAAAGCCTTGAGAGCCAGCAGGGTTCGAATGAATGTTGCAGTATTTGATTATGGCTGAGAGGAACGTATAAACCATTGTGATCTCTTAATCTCCATATTGCGCTGAGTTAATGATTTCATTCAGATGCACAAGTATGTGTTTGTGTTTTGCATGTTGTTAAGACCTAATAAGATTATTTCACAGTGAGTGATGACATGCATAGAGCATACAACAGGGAGTAATTGCCAGTTTTGGGATTATTATTATTATTATTATGCAGGGTGGTGTAGTGGTTAGCACTGTCGCCTTGCACCTTCAGGGTCCGGGTTCGATTCCCGGCCAGGCTCGATTCCCGTCTCTGTGTGCATGGAGTTTGCATGTTCTCCCCGTGCTTGGTGGGTTTCCTCCGGGTACTCCGGTTTCCTCCCACAGATATCCAAAGATATGCAGGTTAGGCTAATTGGCGTTCCTAAATTGCCCGGAGTGTGTGTGCTTTGTCTGTGTGTCCTGTAGAGGGTGTACCCTGCCTCATGCCTTAAGCCTCCTGGGATAGGCTCCAGGTCCCCGTGACCCTGAATACAGGATAAAGCGGTATAGAAGATGAGTGAGAGTATTATTCTGCATTACTGTTGCCATTAGATTAAATATAAGGAATGGCTGACAATAATAATTATTGGGTTTTTTCTACACTACCCATTAAAAGGGTAAATAAACACTTCATTATTCATAAAGTACTGTACTATATGTTGTAATGTTAATTCTAATAATTACATTACCTTCCTTTCTTTTGCAGGCTTTGTCAGCTTGGCAACCAAAACTGCACACAAAAGCACTACAGACTATAAATGCTATAATCTGTGCAATAATGTCAATTGATGTTTGAGTAAATATGCAGGCTGTTCATTTTACAGTCGCAAAATTAGCATTTGTAAAATATATAAAATTGGACATTTGTGCACAGTAAAGTTTTGGGAAAATCAAATTCAAGCTTTATTAGCACACAGCAGCACTAATAAAATTAACAGACTACATACTTAATAATTAATCGAATTGTTGAGCAAGGAAGCAATTTGAAATTGGATATTTAAGTATGATAGTTTTAAAATGCACAAATCTCTTTTAATCTTTAATACACAGGATCTGCATTACTTATTAATGAGAAAAGTTATTATTTGGAGAAGAAATACTGCTTTCATTTTTATCAGCTTTGTATGCTATACATGTCGAACGTTTAGACTAATTAATACTTAAAAGTGCATTACATAAGATTAAATTTTTTTTCCCACCAAAAAATGAGGTCTCTTAGAATCAGATGTGTTAATTTTTTTTTCCAAGGTGTGTATATGTACAGTACAGGTGTATAAGGTGTGTATGTATATGTACAGTACAGGTGTATAAGGTGTGTATATGTACAGTACAGGTGTATACGGTGTGTGTGTATATGTACAGTACAGGTGTATAAGGTGTGTATGTATATGTACAGTACAGGTGTATAAGGTGTGTATGTATATGTACAGTACAGGTGTATAAGGTGTGTATGTATATGTACAGTACAGGTGTATAAGGTGTGTATATGTACAGTACAGGTGTATAAGGTGTGTATGCATATGTACAGTACAGGTGTATAAGGTGTGTATATGTACAGTACAGGTGTATAAGGTGTGTATGTATATGTACAGTACAGGTGTATAAGGTGTGTATATGTAGAGTACAGGTGTATAAGGTGTGTATGTATATGTACAGTACAGGTGTATAAGGTGTGTATGTATATGTACAGTACAGTATATGTAATGGGGGGGGGGGTATATTAGGCAGCCACTGACTTCTCTAAGTAGATGAGCTAGAAGCAGGACAATGAGCAAGCATAAGGACCTGAGAAAGCTTAGTAATAGTCACATTGTGATGTCTAAAAAGCTAGGTTAGATTATCTTCAAAATGGCTGCTGGGGTGTTCCTGATAAGCGGTGGTTAGTACAGAATAAAAAGTAGTCTGTGGAAGGACAACCGGTGAAGTGGTGACAGAGGCATGGGCATCCAAAAATCTTTAAACTGCATGGAAAGCAAATGCTAGCCTGTTTGGGCCAAACCCACACAACACAATTTGCTGAAAAACGATGTCTCTGGCCATAATAGAAAGGTGTTAGAACACACAGTGCACTTTGCTTTGTATGAGGCTGTGTAGCAGCAGATTGGTCAGAGTGCCCATGCTGAATCCTCTACACCGCTGAAAGCTCCAACAATGGGCATGTGAGTGTGACAACTAGACCATGGAGCAATAGAAGAAGGTGGACTGGTTTGATGGATCATGTTATCTTTCAAATCACGTGGAAGGTGGGTGCCTGTGCCTCACTGGGTAATAAATGGCTCAAGAAAGCACTATTGTAAGACGGTAAACCAGAAAGACAGCGTTATACTCTGGGCAATGTTCTGGTGATAAACCCTGGCTCCTGGCATTCATATGGATGTTACTTCTAACACCGACCAAATTTACTTGCAGGCCACGTATTCGCTGGTGGCAGTAGCCTCTTTCAGCAGGATAATGTACCCTGCCTGCACTGAAAAATTATTTAGGGATGGTTTAAGGAACATGACAATGAACTCATTGTCTTGACTTGGCCACTAAATTCCTTAGCTCCCATTCTGATTGAGCATCTGTGAGATCTGCTGGACTAACAAGTCTGATCCCAACCTTGAATCCCCAACCTTACAACTTACAACCTTGCAACTGCTAGCACCTTGGTGCCAATCCATATGACAGTAAATGCTACTTGACTTGAATATTTTAGAACCGTGGAGCTCAAAACAGACTATTTAGTTTCACTCAGACTTTTACACTGGAACAGGAAAACTGATAGTCAATACTCTGAAACAGCCTAGAATAAAACAAGCGAATAATTTGAGATGTGATATTAGTTGGAGACACAGCATCACATGGCGCTACCACTGATCAGCCATAACATTACTGTATCAGTCAGGATTTAGGCCTCATCACAGCACAGAAACAGCACTCGTTAAAGTAGTAAATGACCTCCTATTGGCCTCTGATCAGGGTTGTGTAACTATGCTTGTATTACTCGACCTCAGTGCAGCTTTTGACACCATTGATCATGCTATTCTTCTTCGCAGATTAGAAAATGGAGTAGGAATTAAGGGTACAGTCCTCTCCTGGCTCAGATCCTATTTGACCGATCGTTATCAGTATGTAGACTTAAATGGTGATTATTCTTCATGTTCTCTAGTGGAGTTTGGCGTTCCGCAGGGTTCAGTTTTCGGCCCACTACTTTTCTCCCTTTACATGCTTCCTCTGGGCAACATAATCCGTAAGCATGGTATTAGTTTTCATTGTTATGCTGACGACACACAGCTATACGTCTCAACAAAACCTGATGAGAAAAACCAGCTTACTAAAGTTGAGCAATGTGTGCAGGACATAAGAAATTGGATGCTAATTAACTTCCTTCTGCTTAATCCGGATAAGACAGAAGTTCTAGTCATAGGACCGCATACAGCTAGAAGTAAAATCTTAGATCACACCGTAACTTTAGATGGCCTTTCTGTTCCATCAAGTGCAACAGTAAAAGACCTCGGCATGATTATAGATTCCAGCCTTTCATTTGAAGCTCATGTAGATAATATCACCAGGATAGCATTCTTTCACCTCAGAAATATTGCCAAGATAAGAAATATATTGTTGCTAAACGATGCAGAAAAACTAGTTCATGCTTTTATAACCTCTAGGTTGGACTATTGTAATGCCTTACTGTCTGGTTGTTCAGTTAGGTGCATAAACAAGCTTCAGCTAGTCCAGAATGCAGCAGCGAGAGTCCTCACTAGAACCAGAAGATATGAGCACATCACCCCTATCCTATCTTCACTACATTGGCTCCTTGTGAAATTTCGCATTGATTTTAAAATACTACTCTTGACATATAAAGCATTAAATGGTCTCGCGCCGCAGTATCTGAGCGAACTGCTAGTGTCTTACGATCCGCCACGCCTACTTCGGTCAAAGGATGCAGGCTGCTTATCAGTACCGCGTATTATGAAAACTACAGCTGGGGGCAGAGCTTTTTCTTACAAAGCCCCAAAATTATGGAATAGTCTTCCAAATAGTGTTCGGGACTCAGACAGTCTCAGTGTTTAAGTCTAGGCTAAAAACCTATTTATTTAGCCAAGCATTTTTATAAATAGATTTGCCATAAGGTAAAAGAGCAGATCTGGGGGACTCATGGCCGTAGAGTATTATGGTGAACTGGTATGTTTAGATGCTGTCTTCCTCAGTCTCATTTGATCACTCAGGTTTGTTGACGGTGAGGTGATTGTTTGCTTTACATCTCAGTTCCCCCTCATGTTTGTGTTTCCTTCTGGCTTCTCCCTTTTAATTATGCTGTCATAGTCAGTCCTGCCGGAGTCCCTGCTTGCACTCTACAGTAAATATACATTCACATTATACATTAGGTGACTGTGACCATACCTACCTGCCATCTCTCCTCTTCTTCTCTTTCTCCCCCTCTTTCTCTTTCCTCTCTCCCCCTGTCTCCCACTTTCACTCTTTCTCTCTCTCTCTCTGTCGAGCTACACATGTCATTCCTGAGCTGCCAGTGATCCAGACTCCCTCTGCCCTCCGGACCTGGATGGATCCGTATTCGCATGGATGCCCCGTGTGTCTCTTTAGGATGCGTCTGGTGTCTGGGGATGATTCTATAGAAGATGGTTCTGGCCTCGACTGGTGTTGTCAGCTGTTTCTCTGAGGACTTGACAATGCGATAGTTCAGGACTGGAACTTTCTCCAAGTCTATATGAGTCTCCAATAACTACTGGACTCCAATTAACATCAACTATTATAGGTGAACTGCCTGCCACCTAACACACTGTATAAATGCAGATAATTTCCTGCTATCTGTTTCACCCAGATGAGGATGGGTTCCCTGTTGAGTCTGGTTCCTCTCAAGGTTTCTTCCTATTACCGTCTCAGGGAGTTTTTCCTTGCCACTGTCGCCCTCGGGCTTGCTCACCAGAGACTATCTGAACATTCTGATTCATACACATTCACATTCCATACAAACTTAAATAATTCTTTTGATTGTGTAAAGCTGTTTTGAGACAATGTCAATTGTTAAAAGCGCTATACAAATTCAATTGAATTGAATTGTTGGGCCCTTAAGCAACGCCCTTAACCCTACCTGCTCCAGGGGTGCTGTATCATGGCTGACCCTGCGCTCTGACCCCAGTTACACTGGGATATGCGAAGAAAGAATTTCACTGTGCTGTAATGTACTGTATATGTGACAAAAAAGGGCTGACTAATAGTGCGTAGGCCCCTATTTTCCACCAAAACAGTAATGCACTGTGTTTTGACACCTTTCTGTTGGAACCAGCATTAATCTTTTCATCAGTTTGTGCTACAGTAGAACAGTAGCTCTTTCTGTTCATGTTGCAGCAGTGAACCTTGGCCACACATGTCCCTGTTGCCAGTTCACCGGTTTTCTGTCCTTGGATCACTCTTTTGGTAGGATATGACCACATCAGACAGTAACATCTCACAAGAGCTGCAGTTTTGAGGGTTGGCTCTGACCCAGTTTTCTAGACACAATTTGGCCCTGTGGATTATTTAAGACCTGTTTCTAACCATGTTAATGAAACCCCGCCCACAGGCTCGACGGTGGCCCTTAGAGAGTCCATTAAATCACTACAGGAGGCGCAACCAAACACAAACATCTCTTCTAACACCGAGTTTCCTAACAGCTTCTCTCAAAGGACTTTTTCTAAGGTCATGGTTTCTGAAATGTGTTACTTATTTTTTGGGTTACAAGTAAGAAATAAAAAACGACTATTGCACCTTTAAACATTACACCAAATAAGTTAATACCAAATGTTAAAATATGTCATTTTCATAATATCCGCATATACCTTTTACACGTTTGATTTCCACGCTTCATCCGCGAAGAAGGCGTTCGGTGTACAAGACGTAACCAAGGAGACCGCTGCTCGTCTACGATTGGCTGATTTCACACACACGCGCACACGTCCTGCCCAATCAGATTGCAGCTCGTCTTCCTACAGGCCAATCGTAAGCCGACCTGGGAAAGACGGAGGACTGTGACGTCATAGGGACGCGTGCGGCTCCGGAGTGGAAGCGGGGCAGACTCGATGAGAGGGAGTGAAGCAGGAGGAGAAGGAATTTTCCCCACTAGTGCGGTGTGTGGTATGGAGCGGAGTTCGTACTCTCTGTGCAGACACAGCGCCCGAGCGGGACTTTGAAACGCGTCTAACAAACCCCCGGCGACGGATTTCCCTGCTTTATTATGTTTGTTTTTCCCGATGGGGGCTTCCAGGACTCGGAGCGTCAAATAGATTAAAACTGTCCTCAGAAAGGTATGGAGTTTCTACTTGATCTGTTTTAAAAGACATGGAAAATGTGCGTACGTTACACACACACACACACACACACACACACGGCTCTTAGAAAAGTCTAACACGGGTACGTGCTTTAACGTGGAGTCAGTATGGTTATTGGTAGTGTACTTAAACTCAGTTTTTTGCGTGTTTTTGTATGGTTTCGTTCATTAATCCATCATTTCTGTATATATTCTTTTGAGGATGACCGTTAGATAGTTCTGGAGAAATGAGCGCGCGCGTGTGACAGTTTGCAAATTTTGAATATTCGAATGCTTTTTGCCTTTGGCTCGCGCAGCAGGACGCGCTCGCGCTGAATGAATAGCCAGGTGCGCCGCGCGCACAGGAATCCGAGGAACGCGAGATTGCTTAAAAAAGGAGGAGGGACTGTTGGAGCGAGGGGGCGGAGCTTAACCTGCTTCATATGCACAGTTCTGTGTTGCCTAATCTTCTTCTTTCTTTTTTTTTTTTGAACTGGTCATTTCCGTGTACATACCTGAACTAAAGTTATGGTTTCATTGTTAATAATTAACCTTATGGGTTAAAGTGGGAGAATGGGGGATTATACAGAAACATGGTTGAGTTGGTAAACATTGACTTAGCTTATAATCCACTATAATGCACCAGAATGCTGAGAGAGGAAGAAAGAAAGGATAATCACATTGCAACTATGAATTTTCTTAATGATCCCTTGATGGACAGAGGGGCGGTTGAGGACTGGTGCTGCCGCTCAGATACAGAGTTCAAGCCTGTTCTCACATTACTGCCTGTGTGGAGTTTCACATATTGTCTTCGAGCTCTTTGGTTGCCTCCGGTGTCCCCAAACATGCCTCGAGGTAGATTGGCTGAGCTTAATAACCCATAGGGGTGAACAAACGTTCCTGTAGGTGGATTGGCTGTGCTTGATAGCCCCTACAGCTGAAAGAGACGTTTTCTCTGGAACATGGCGTTCACTGTGTTCACCTCTGCTATCCAATCCTGATCGATACAATGGTGTTTTCGTTGTCATTATTGAGGAAAGACTCAAAAAGCAGGATTTGAAACAGCGTTATTCTACCCTGATAAAAGGCAAGCTTTCAAAATGCATCATTACAGTTCACAAGATTCTGAATTTGAAATGGAATAATTGGTCAGCACTCCTTTCTTTAGTCACGAGTTCAAGGAAGTGAAAATGGCAGATTAGGGGCCATGCTATCTCCTCTGTCAATCACAACGACACTAGCTAATCAGGTGTCCCATATCTGTGCGAACATGTATGCAAAAGAGGGTGGATAGCTCTTTCCTCTGAGTGCAGTACAGTGCCCCGTGAGGCCGCATGCACAAACACTCCCAGGTAGATATCTGTCTTATGATGTTAAAATTAGGGATAAAGTTATGCATCATTGGGGACGTCTGTCCAACCCGAAACACTGATTTATTTGTTGATAACTGTGAACCTGCTGAGACCTGTGTTCACACTGATTTTTTTATTTTAGATTTTTTTTAGATTTTTTTTTCTCTTCCATAGTAGGTTTGCTATTGTTGCTATGCTGTGCATTTTACATAGTGACCTGCTTCGGTATAAGAGCAATAAAACACTTGAGTGCCCTGCTATCAGAAAACAGTCAACATAAGTTTGAGAGCAGGCCTCATCACAACAACCCGTCATTAGCTTTAGTTACACAACAATATTTTTCAATGTGATTAAAATTGTTCTGATTCTAGATTCCAGCTTAACTATTTAAATGGTTACTTGTCCAATAATAGGTGTGTTTACATGCTCAAAGCATTTAATCAAAAGAGCACAAAGTGGATATGCCTGCTGTGAAGTTTTTAGTCTTTGGGGAAATATACTGCTCAAACTAAATAAGGAAACACTTAGCCCAGGTTTGAGTAAAACGCCATCATATGGTTGTATATGGTTCAAGTCACACCGGGACTAAGTGTTCCCTTATTTTGTTTGAGCAGTATATAAATAGTATATATAAAAGTGATAGTCAAAAGTGATCAGTTGGACCCAGGTCATGCCATGGGAATAACATTTGCATTTCCACTGTTCTTTCTAATTAAGCAGCAGACACATACATACATACATGCAAGAAGACCTTTACAGCCCATCAAAAGCACTAAACTTCATAGAGCACCTTCTTCCACTAAAGACCAGGAGCAAGTTGATGCAAAGACCAGTGAGAGCGAGTCATTCTCACAGAGTTTACCGATGAGGAATGATAGCACTACAGTCATTTATGAAATAATCCATGCTAATGGAGAGTTATGGCCCCAGTGGAAGTGACTGTACAAGCTCTAATTCTACTTATAATGCGAATCACTATTATATTAGGAAGCTGTGCAGAATACTGGGACGGGCAAACGTGCAGAGAAAAATTTTATTTAATCAGATCAAGTGTTGTCATGGCTAATAGTTTTTTATTGAGCAGATTATCAAAGGTTTACACCAGCCTTCCCATTCCAATCTGGCCAGACATTTCTGATTGAGGTGTTTACATGGTGCATTTCTATTCTAATCGGCCTATTATTCTGATTGTTAGTGGAATATTACGGTCCATATAAGCAAAGCTGTTCAGTTTATTCTTTTAAAAGTATTTGTATTTTTTAATTTTATATTATATACTTTATGCATTTAGGCCTGACCCACTACTGAAGCAACCCCAAATCATAACACTGCCTCCAGAAACTTGTACAGTTTATCGCGATATGCACTTCACTTCTTACCCTGACACACCCATCACTCTGATATAGAGTCAATCTGAACTCATCAGGCCACATGATTCTTTTATATTGTTCAAGTTTAATCTTTATGCTACCTACCAATTTAAATGTTTGCTTTTTTCCCTGATTAGTTTCGCTAACAAGTGGGCATCATATGGACGGACAGCTGTTTAGTCCCAATCCTTTGAGTTCTTCTTACATTGTGCATGTGGAAATGCTTTTGCTGTCACTATTAAACAATAGCTTTGATTTCTATTGTCAGTTTTTTTCCCCTGCATCTTTACAAAGTATTTAAGTGATCTCTATTTACTTAACGGTATCAAAACTTCACGGTACGGTAATACCTCGGTATGAATGGCACGGTACGGTATTTACTGAATCATTTACAGGAAAAACAAAACTAATGAAGAGACTCGAAAAAAGTGCCAGAAGTGTTTATTAAACAGTATACATGAACATATCAATGGCATACAAATTAGACATTTATCTGTAAACTTTGAAACGGAAACTACAATTCCCATCAGCCCCGGCGTGACCATCATCCTTTGCGGTCTGTTGTCGCTACAGATCCAGTAATGTGGAAATGGCGGTGCTGCTATTAGCGGCGAAGGAAAAGAGATGGAAAGAGTAATTAATCATTACGGAGTAAGCGGGTTTTAAATCGGATGTGCGCATTAATGGATCTGTAGCGACAACAGACCGCAAAGGATGATGGCCACACCGGGGCTGATGGGAATTGTAGTTCCCGCTACCTCCCGTTCGCTACATTCGCCCGAGCAAACTTTTCTCAGAAGACCTATAATTTTATCGTCATGCGACCGCGGTATTATTGAAAAATTTGTTATTGCGGTACGACGGTATTTACAGTACCGTTACATACCCTATTACTTACTATTTGTGTCTGACCACATTTCTTCCACAAAGTAATAAGGGTCAGCAGAGTCCTTACAGGTTTTAATAGTGTTTTGGACAGTTCTTAACCCAATTCAAGTAATTTCAAAACTCCTTAATTGTTTTTGGTACGTGGTGTAGCTCAATAATTTGACCCTTCTGAAATGGTGATTTTTTTTCTTTTTTTCTTTTCTTTTCACCAGGCAGTGTATTACGTCATTCCCTCACATCCCCTCAATCTCTCTTGTAATGTTAGGAAAGAAATATATTCTGTATATCTTGTTATCGAGAACCTGGAAAGCTTAAATGCCTTTACAAATGTCTTGCGGAGAAGACCTTACTGCCACTGAACAAATTGCTCCATAAATGTTAAATAAGGTGTTTCTCCACAGACCTCAGCAAATCACAGAAAATATGCTTTAGTTTCTTAAATAACATTTTAATTTTTAATGAATTACTTTTATTGCTTAATTGTGTAAGCATCCATCTTACAGGTTCAGTGCCGTTATGTAAGTACTCAGCGTCTGACCTGCCGACGATCATGTCACAGAGACCATGTCAGAGTTTAAGCAAATGAAAATGTCACAGGGATCAGAACTGCTGTTTAACGAAGCAGGCTTGGAGAACAGCCGGTCTCGACATTCCCTCTCGAATGCTGTTAGACGTAATGGCTGATCTGCTGTGCAGCAAAATGCTGACAAACTGAAAAAACAACAGCCAACAACTTTACAAACATCTGAATTGTTCATGAGAGCTCTACTGGGGTTGAGCTGCAGAGTATGGAGGATTATGTTTGCAGTTGTGTTGGTTCTAGTTGTGCTTTCCCAAATCCGATCCTTTATTCTACACTGTATGTCTCTAACACACCCTCTTGATAATGAGCCACTGAGGTGAGGTAATGCAGGGGAAACTCCACCGCATTAGGGTGGTGTGTACTATAAACTGGCTTAAATGGCTTTTAATAATATGTCATGCAGGTAGTAGTTATCTTCTTCAGTGCAGTGGTTAAGCGAGTACTTGTTTCCACCTAATCTCTGTCTGCCACATCTGGAGTGTAAAGTGGAAATTTCCCTGGCAGAACTTTAGCAAGGACGAATTAGGAAAATGGAGACTGATGGTCTGATCTGGTAGTATTAAAATTTCTGTTGGTCGCTCTCTCTTAACATCGCTTTCTGTCTAAGGCTACTGTCTTCCCAGTCGCTGCTCTTCAGGTGGGAATGTGTTATATCAGTTCATTTGTAACTGCAGTGTGAGCAAAAACGGATGCCTCACTTGTGACTTGCACAAAAGAAGAGCAGTGAACATTTTAACTGATACTCTAAGGAAGGTGAAAGTTTCTTAAAGAGAATCATTACTGGTGACGAAACATGGGTTCATCACTACGGGCCTTGGAGTAAACTGCTGAGTATGAAATGGAAACATCCTCAATCGCTGACGGAGAAAAAGTTGAAAAAGTCAACCGTCAGCTGGAAAATTGGTGCTTACAGTTTTCTGGGTTTCTTAAGGGAAAGTATTGGAATGTTATCAGGAAAAATGTTGAACAATCAACAGTGCTGGTTACAGTGAGCTGCTAAAGTGAAGAGCTGAAGCCTTAACTTTGGATTAAGTGCAAGGTATTGATCTACGTGATGTTGAATTCTTGCAACACTTAGTTTTGAGGTGGTAGAGCACCATCCTCAGGTGGACTATAATCCATCTGGTCCCCTGAAAGCAGCTCTAAGAGCACTGATGAAGTGCATTCATGGATCACAGCTCAGCCTAAAAACATTAATGATGGTAAATGAAAGCTTGTTACAACGTGTATTGAAAAGCAAGGGGATTACGTAGAGAAGATGTATTTGTCTTTTCTAAAAAAAAAATAATTGCAATAAATTCTACAGCCAGAGTGCGGATAATGCGGAGATTCTCCCTTGTAGTTGAACATGTTAATCAATAATTAATAATTATGACAAGATGTTCTCTTTGGCTAAACATTTTGGGAAAATTACCATAGATTTACCTTTCATGTGACCCTTTCTGCCGCCTCCCCCCTAGTAACATGCATATGCACAGGGAAACGTACAGCTTGAGGACCCTGGTCTATACATGCTGCATGATTTTGTGTATCTGTGTGTAAGGAATTGATAACACAAGTGGCAGTGATGTGTATATTGTGATTTAAAAACAGGATTCATTAAATGTCACATCAGAACCAAATCTTGTCCTTGTTCATCAGGTCTTGTTTAGTCATTCTGTGCACAGTGATGTTAAACACACCCATTTAAACCTTTACATCCTTCTCTTGATCACCGTCATTGGCTTGTTCAAAAGTAACAGAACTTTTGATGGGGTTGGATGGCTGTGATTTAGTTAAAATTTGAAATGATGCTTTCTACATAGGTTTCAGAGGGATGCAGAGAGGAATGCAGCTGATATTATTCATAATTTTTTTTTACACAGAGATGACACTGATATATATATATATATATACCGGTATACGCGGTTAACTGGTAGAAATTTGTCAACCGGTAGAGATTTTGGTCTATCTTCTTAATCGCAGTTGAGATCACATGACGTTGCACGTTACGTAATCACGCAATACACATTCACTTCTATGGGAAGCCAAACACATCTAAAGTGGGACGAAACCGTGGCACCCGATTGAGCCGGCGTGGGCGGACCAAATATCCAGACCCGGTGGATCGCGCAGCGCCGCTTGAATCACAAACCTGCGCGTTGAACCCTGCTTGCAAATGAAGTGACTCTTGGTTTGGGAATCTAAATTACTTGTAATGGAAAATTTTTTTTATTTATTATTATTCTCTGGAACTCTACTTCTAGTTGTTTTCTGTTTGATTACAGTAAAAAACATTCTGCCAAAGTGTTTATTGTAATCCCCTCCCAACTCCAACTGTAAAGTGGCCTAGCGGTTCACATTAACGCTGTTGATGTTCTTCCACCATTAAGCTTTCGGTAACTGGCCAGACGCCACACATCAGCATGCAACACGATCTGCTTATCTTGGCAACTGTCCAATCCTAGACAACCTCAATGAAGCCATCGAACATAGCATGCGTTTCTATTGTGTGACACGTGCTGAAACGCGATCTCACTACTGTTTGTTTATTTTTTAGGTCTGTAGGTCTTAAAGACGTCAGTGCCGTACATCATGACCTGCCTCGACATAAAAACAACAACTTGCGGTCATTTATAAGCCCGTGTTAAAGAACACAATGAGTTAATTTAACACTGAAAATGTGTTAACTGGTTAGGTTTATGTTGCATGTAGCGGTAACCTCAACTACCCAGCTGTACGTTAGCTTATCTGTCCTTACCAGCCATGCTTGCTGATAACTGTCTCTGTGATTTCTTTCATGAACATCAGATTGAGTCAGCCTGCTTACAATCTTACAAACACTTTCACTTCCGCCATCTTGGTTTTCACAAATAGCTGTCGCGAAACTGATTGCAGTTGTTCTTAAAAAAAAAAAAAAAACTTGTAAACTTATTATTTGGTATTACTTATGAAAAGCTGATGTCATAACCAAACAGGAAATCTCCTTTCAGGGTGTTTATTATTTTTCTTTCTCAAGCATCCTTTTTTTTTTTTTTTTTTTTTTTCCTTTCTTTCTTTTTTTCTTTTCTCCACCATTTCAGTGGAGAGTTTTGTTAGTGTGTGTGTGTGTGTGTGTGTGTGTGTGTGTGTGTGTGTGTGTGAGAAGTTCTCCTCGTGGTACACATCATGCCCTCTACTTTGATCATAGGAATTTGCCAAGCAACAGTGGGCAGCAAAAAAAAAAAGACAAAAAAAGTCTTTATAGGCCTTTTTTAAAGGCTTTTAGTTTCACAATATTTCTGCCTGTTTTCTGTGACAAAAAGCGTTTTTGTGAGCATAACATTCAAGCCATACCAAAGGCTCAAATAAAAGATTTTTTTTGACAGGAGCTTGATATTTTACAATAAATTCCTAATCGTAGCTGTACTTCTCAGCTCCACAGCGCTTTTGCATTTTATACACCAATTAACTGCGTCGTGTCTCATATCTGTCATGCTATTGTTAGCTGGATGTTTTTTCTCTCCCCAAAATGAAGATCGAACAGCGTGCATATGTGTGTGTGCGGATATAAAAGCGCAAATCCTGTTATTGAAGACGGGATTTGAGCGTAAAAGAAACGCGGTGCGTGCTCGCGCTCGTCCCTTTTGTTGTGCCGGATCGCTGTGATTGTTCAGCCGTGCACTGAGGCCAGCTTAGATCTAACGGGAACTGACAAGAGCTGAATAGTTCAGCAGTTCTTCTCAACATCCACTTTTTCTCCTTGACTTTCATGACGCCATGTGAAACATTACGATGAAAAACTCTATATATTCACTACTTGTTCTTTGAGTGTGACTGGTTCGGATCAAATTTGATCAGACTGACAGTCACTATTGGTTGTGTTGAATTACAGTGGCTGTTGTTTAAGGCCATACTTATTTATTCATATTGGCTAGTTTAGCAGATTTACCAGGAATGTGTCCATAAGGGGTTCTTTAACGAGTAGTGATGAGGTTTATATTGCATGTAGTGGTAACCCCCGACTACCCAGCTGTACATTAGCTTAGCTGTCCTTACCACCCAGGCTGCTGCGTACATGCTTGCTAATAACGGTCTTTATGATTCCTTTCATGAACACCAGATTGAGTCTGCAGGCTTACAGTCTTACAAATGCTTCCACTTCTGCCGTCTTGATTGTCACAAATAGCTCCGTCACGAAACCGATTACTGTTGTTCTAAAAAGCTTTCAGTAAACCCATCATCTAAACCCAACTGTCGTATGTTTCTTAACATACATTAATCCACTATCGATTGTTAAGGTGTTTAAAAAAACATGTGGAAATTGCAGCACGCATCACTAGAGGAATTTACAAGATTGGTCTGTTTAACAAGAAGCACATGCAGATGTTAATTATAGAATAATAATTCAAGCTTATCAACTTTTGAGGGCAGTTATCAGATTTGCTGCACTGCTGAACTTGTTAACTGTTAATAATAATAATAATAATAATAATAAAAACACTCTTAACACTGCTGACTAGCTGCTCACCCACAATCTCACAAAGCCTCTGCCGTATTATACATCGTCTCTGATTTGCTCCCTTTCTTGACTCTTACGGCCTCATTCTTTAGAAGTTTTTTTTATTTTTTTTTATCTCTTGAGGGTAACCACAAGTAGCAGTACGCATACCTTCCCTTCGTGATGTTTCTTGGAAACCCTGTTCAATGAAAACATATTTAGTTTGATAAGTCTTGATACAAAGAATATTCCATCTGTTTGAGTTGAGCTTAAAAGTCTTCCAAAAGTAATAGATTTTTTTTAAAGAGCATGTAAACTAAGCTGTCTCTAAATTAAATGTTCTGCGTGGGGGGGAAAATGTACTCAGTAATCAGCAAATAAAAATGTCACCATGGTTCAGCTATTGTCGATTATCCATTCAGGAAACTTTTTGCCTTTCTCCAAGCCCGTCAGCTTCTTTCCACTGCAAGACTAAACGCTTACCGCAGCCACATCACACTGTTTTATGCCACTGTGGGCTCGCGTGAATCATTTCTTTTTCCGTTTGCTCAGTAAGAACTAGGAAACACGGTATATGGCATTTGGATGAATGTATTTGGAGGCCTAACCTTTACATTCAGATGCGTGCTTTCCTTAAAGAGCTTGCCATCAAGCACACCAATGAGTGTTTAGAATTTAACTGATTAAAAACATAATGACCAATAAGGCTTGTGTTGCTAATGTTTGCTTCGCTTTCCTTACATGCTTGCTAATAACTGTCTCCATGATTCTGTTCGTGAACACCAGATTGAGTCAGCCTGCTTACACTCTTACAAACACTTCCATGTCTGGACTTTCACAAAGAGCTCTGTCACGAAACTGATCTCCGTTACGTACCGTGATTGTTTTTGGGGAAATTATTGATGTATGTTTGTGTTTAAAGCTGAAAAAAAGTTGCTGTTATTCTATGAACGTACAGGGTGTGCTCTAAATAATTCACACAGCACAACACAGTGCTAACGGCTATGCTACTATGCCACCTACTGTATATTGCCAAAAGTATTCAGTCACCCATCTAAATTATTGAATTCAGGTGTTCCAATCACTTCCATGGTTACTGGTGTATAAAATCAAGCGTCTAGTCATGCAGACCGCTTGTACAAACATTTGAGAAAGAATGGGTCGCTCTCAGGACCTTAGTCAGTTCCAGCGTGGTACTGTGCAAGAAGTCCAGTCGTGAAATTTCCTTGCTACTAAATATTAAACAGTCAACTGGTAGTTGTATTATTACTAAGTGGAAATGATTTGGAATGAGAGCAACTAAGCCACGGAGTGGTAGGCTACGTAAAATCACAGAGTGGGGTCAGCAGATGCTGAGACACATAGTGTACAGAGGTCGGCAACTTTCTGCAGCGTCAATATCTACAGACCGTAGAACTTCATAACGCCTTCAGATTAGCTCAAGAACAGTGCGTAGACAGCTTCATGGAATGGGTTCCAAGTACAATTCAAAGCATCAGATGCAGTAGTGTAAAGCACAACACCACTGGACTCTAGAGAAGTGGAGGCGTGTTCTCTGGAGTGACGGATTACGCTTCTCTGTCTGGTAGTCTGATGGACGAGTCTGGATTTGGCGGTTGCCAGGAGAATGCTTCTCGTCTGATCGTATTGTGCCGAGTGTAAAGTTTAGTGGTGGAGGGATTATGATGTGGTGTTGTGTTTCAGGAGTTGGACTCAGCCACTTAGCTTTAGTGAAAGGAACTCTTAATGCTTCAGCATGCCAAGACATTTTGGACAATTTCATGCTCCCAACTTTGGGGATGGCCCCTACAGTACCTGTTCCAACATGACTGGGCACCAGTGCACAAAGCAAGGCCCATTAAGACCTGGATGAGCAAGTTTTGTTTGGAAGAACTTGACTGGTGGAGACTGGTGTGAGCCAGGCCTTCTCGTCCAACATCAGGGTCTGACCTCACAAATTCCCATAAACACACTCCTAAACGTTGTGGAAATCCTTTTCAAAAGAGGTGAAGCTGTTGTAGCTGCAAAGGGCAGGCAACATCAAATGAAACCCTGTGGATTAAGAGTTGGATGTTACTCAAGTTCATATGCATGTGAAGGCAAGCGAGCAAAAACCTTTGGCAATATAGTGTGTGTGTGTTTGTTTACATGTATGTGTGTATTTACACTACTGCTCAAATGTTTGGGATCAGTGGTAAATTTCTTTGTTTTCCAAAGAAAAATAAATAAAAATTTAGCTAGAACCCAAAAACTTATTTCAAGTAACCTAGCTGATCATGTGGACCTCTGATGCACGTCCAAGTAACCCAGGCGTAAACAGGTCTGTTTATACTTGCAGCGATGAAGGCATAGAGACAACATTTAACAAAAAATACAGAATGGAAACGGCCAAAACATGGTATTGGTTCTAAAAAGTTATAGGTGAAAAAGTGAATTTTCTTCTGATCCGTGCTGTGGTTTTTGAAAATATGCCTACGCATTTATATCTTTATCAGATAAAAAGAAGCCCATTTGCAAATTTGTCCTTTTATGTAGTGTCTGCAAATTCTTTTGAATTCAAATCTTTCAACGATCTGAATTGTCCTTCTGATGTAAAACATTTAACCTGAAATAAAGTGTATTATTCTAAAATACGAAATAGTTTAAATGTTGCAGCATGAAGTTGACATGGTTATGGACAGTACAGATTTTTTTATTTTATTAATTTATTTATTTTTCTGTTTAAGCAATAATTGTTAAAGGTCATATGCTTTTAGAAGCTTATACTAATTTAGTATCAATACTTCGAGAAACATAAATAATTTTAGTTTGAAATGATCCTTGTTTGAATCGAGACAGTATAACACTAACAATGACCATTTTTGGGGCAGTTATAAAATAATTTCTGTAATCTGAAGTTAACAGCTTGAAATTTTTAAGGAAGCAAGATTGTTTACTTCCATATTGCATAAACTTCAGAAGTAGATTCTTTGGCACACACATTTTCTGTATTGTATGTACAACATAAGCGAAATAAAATCAGCACCAATACTGTGTTTTGGCCAAAAGTGTTCGATTTGATCCAAGTGTTGGTTTACATGGATATACTGTAGACTGCCACGAAAAGGTACAGTAGTCTGCTGACACACACAGACGAGCCTTGCTGTACATCTGGCACAAATCGGCCAACATCGCTTACAGCATCTTTAATTAAATGAACAGACACTGAAGTCAATTGACGGCACATTGTCACTACTAAAAAGTCATGTAGTTTTAAGCCTCTGGAAATGTAACTCTTGCCCTGTGGAACAAGGGTTTTAAATCTACTTGTGTTTCTGTGCAGTGCTGTTTATTTAAAATAAAAACTGTCTAATCTCATGATTGTACAATAGCTTCTAGAATAAGCAGAGACTTCATTAGTGACCCTATCTGCATTTCTTTCATGAGCTGGCGGGATACAGCCCGAGAAAAGCGCAGAATCTTGTCGGTGCTTTTGGACATTATACGTCCAAAAGAATTTTGTTCATTACTGAGACGGACATCCTGCAGTATGAGTGAAGCACGGGACACCAGTACAGACTTAACTGCTAGTGAGACCAGCAGCGGATGTTTAAAAAAAAAATGCTTTATTATAGTGTGTGAGTAACTTCAAACCACCACTACTGGCCTCGACCTCACTACCAACAGAGCCTGAGGTGGTATTCATGGCAACTCGGTAAATATTTCAGGCGGCTTGGTTTGCCAGCATGTGGGCAAGTTCTCTGCTTACTGAGGGAAAGGCCGTATGGGACAGCTTCATCTAGCTAGTCTCGCTTCAGCGAGAAGGACAGTTCTACTTCAGTTCAAGAGCGTCTGCTTCGACATGGCACGATGAAGTAGTTTTTCATGCATGATGTCATAACCAGAAAGTATCCGATTTTCAGTTGAGAAGTTTCACTTCTTATACCCGTTTGACAAATTGGACAGAGTTAGTTTATATATTCAGCCTCACACTTGTATTTATATGCTCTATGATATACTTTTGTGAAATTTGATAGCTGTGTAATTTTCTTAACGACCAAATTTAGGTAGATTGATCGCGACTGATTTCTCTCAAACCCTTCTCTGTACAATATCTACAAAGCATGACTGATGATATTGCTTCGCCTCTCCGAGGAAATGCATGAATTTCTGTGGTGTCTCCTTACACTTCAAGTGGCTTAAAACCACATGATTCAAAATATAGTGATCTTTCAACCGCTTTCTGATGGTCATGTCAAATTACACTGAAAATCACTGCACTTCGACAAGCATTTGTGCCATTTGTTTCATGTTGCCGCCGCCGCCGCTTCTTCGAACAGTTAAATTTCCGTCTCGCTGTAGCACTTATTCATTTTTAATGAAACGTAGTCTGTGTTTTTGGAGAAATCGTCCATGTCTTTGGCATCTCTCACTCCAGTCTATAAGAGGAATGGAAAAAAGGGAGATCTAAAGAGAGCAAAAAAAGTCCTTGAATATCCGTTACTTGCTTTTTCCTAATGCAAAAAAAAAAGGGTTATTCAAGGACTTTCTTTGGCCTTTTTTGGTAAATTTTGCCGAATTTAAACAGCGCTCTATAATGCAAGTCTGAGCTCTGTTTTGACCCCTAGCTTGTCTAGTAAAAGTGTGATGGAAAGCATGGTTCAGCCTACTTCTGGCTTGCAGTCAGTGTGAGCTCTGGTTATGTTTTGGAGTCCCAGTTTAAACATTCCTAGCATATCTGATGGAACCTCCCCGATTTCTTCTTGTTCCGTTCTGTTTCTTTGTGCTTTTAATTTAATAGCCAAAAGTTCCACATACTTGCACAATAAAGTGATAGTTGAATTGCAGCATCGTGCTGGCCTGCCTGGTGTAGGTCAGATTGCTCTTTTCTGCACCGCCATCATCTCTTGTGATTTCTTTTCATTCTGTTTGAACCCCCCTCCCCCACCCCCTTCCCTTAAGATGTGGGTACCATGGCATGTCCATCATCCTGTGCTCCCTCTGCCCTCGTCATTCTCTCTTTAGCTAGTGAGACGGGAGGCGTCAAAGCAGCCGCGTGCTTTGACTAGAAAATGAAGTCCATCTCAGACTAGCAAGTTGAGCAGAGTACCAGCAGCATGTGCAGAAGAGATTCATCATGTTGGCTCATATACAAGATCACACACGCGCTCCCTCGACGAGAAAGTCTTATGAGGCCTCTGGTCATGCAGTGGAGCTCAGCTGAGGTTTCAGTGATTTGCTTGGCTAAATATTTTTCCATCCCAATTAAGGACCTCCATATGGTTTCTTCCTCTAACAAACACACTCTACGAACATCACCATCCTTATATAAAACTCTTGTTCTTGTTTACAGCCGTTTTAGTTAGAAAGTGCTGGTGCACTGTTGCTTAAGTTCATGTGGTAGTCATTGGGAAAAGGGTTATTTAAGGGAAATAATGGAAGTTTCTGTTTTGTGGCAGGTAGCCAGTCCCCACCCACTGCTCGATTTGCAGGAAGGAGAGCATAAATAGTGGGTGTAGAACTGTCGCAAGTAATAAAAAAAAGAAATTGAAATTTATATAATACTATAATACTATATTACCACTCTTCACAAATGTTATTAAGTTTAGTGGCAATTACTTTTACACATAGGGGCAGGTAGATTTGGACAGCTCCCCCCCCCCTTAAAGTAAATTTAAATCATGCTTTAAAAACTGTATTTTATATTCAGTCAGGTAATCTTTGTGTAAAATATATATATTTTTGATGATCTGAATCATTTATGTATAACAATTATACAAAAGGAAAATCACACCATTGCATGACTGTACTAATGGATGATGTATAGGCAGCCTAGGGCTGGGCGATATGGCGGAAAACTGTATCACGATATCAGTGTTTCATATCGGTCGATATTGATAATTATTGATATTTTTTATGACCCATTTAAAATAAGGACCAGGAGCAGAATATATTATATTTAAACTTAACCTTCTTCTGATCATAGTCCCATCAGTTATTAAGACAGAAATGTCAACAACCATGGAAAAATCAAATAATTAAAATGTAAACATAAGTCTAAAGTCACAATGAACACTTAACAATTATCTCTTAACATTTAAGGTGCAAAATGTAAGAAATGCTTAATAAAGTGTAATAAAATAGTGAAATGTGTTTATTATATCACATGGCTTTAGAGAAAACTACAACAAAAATATATTGTTGTAATATATTTGAGTTTGATATGTGTCGTGTGCACTGAATGCAGTAAAAGAAGAATACCGTTTTTTCTCCATGCCTTTTTGTCTCACACAAAAAGCAAGTAATATTATAGATGTTAGTTGTGCATATTGATGCAAACATAACAATTGTCATACCAAAGAATAAACTACCCGCCAATGTGGCTAGTGAGACTAAAGTTATTACCCGCCACAGCCGAATTTTACCCGCATTTGGCGGGTGGGCGGGTGCCAATGTCAACGCCATCTTGTCTCCGTTTATGCATCCTGAATCGCGACCGTACTACTTCCGGGTCCTAGAGCCGGTCGCGGAGCGAGTGCGCATGACAGCAACCAAACTAGTTTCGCGACCTCTGTTTTCTTCCGACAAAGAATAAAAAATATCGAAGGTTCTATCAAACACATTTTTTATTGATATCGATCACGTGTCTATCGCGAAACATATCGTTATTGTTTTATCGCCCAGGCCTAAGGCAGCCTATATACATTATAAGCCCAAAGAATGTCGACGTCTGAACTTCACACCCATGTGCAATCTTCTTCATACTTTTTTCATAAAGTCTGGAGTCACACAAGTCTACAGGATGACCTTGTATGCAGGATCGTTCCGGTTTTCCTTCACTGGAATTGAGAAGTCTAAACCTGTTCCCACGAGACAATGATCCACAGAGCAAGCTTCGTGAAGACACGTTATGACAAGGTTAGGGTGGAATGGTTGGACTAACCTGTACAGAGCCCTGACCTCAATCTCCCTGAACAGCCTTTGGATGAACTGGGACTGAAACAGATCATTTCATCTGACATCAGTGTTTGAAGCAATCACGCTAATTCATCTGGGGAATGGACAAATCCACACACTCGTATTTCTAATGAGAGATCTATTTGAAAGACTTCACCAGAAGAGTTATTGTAACAACAAAGGGGGACAAAATCTGGAATGAGATGTTCAACAAACACATGAGTGTGAATTTGAGTTGTCCACATCGTGTTGGCCATGTCGTGCTAGGATGGATGGGTGAATGGAAAGACTACCTACAGTGATGGTGGAATAGATGGATAAATGGATGGTTAAAAGTAGGGCTGCACGATATATCAAAAAATTATCGTTATCGCGATAATGGTATACGCAATATCTGTATCGCAAAGAGTTGATAAATGAAATCAATGAGTGTATGGTTACACGTAAATAAAACGTAATGTTTGAAATAGGGCTGCAACTAACTATTATTTTGATAATCGATTAGTTGGTCTATTATTATTATTTTCAATTAATCGTATAAAAGCTAAACACTTCTTTAATTTGATGTTTTGCTTATAATTGTATATAAAACCAAACCAACATTTGTTTTGTTTTTAACAATAATTGCAGATGGCAAGTTGACATTATATTGTGTGTAAACAAACTATACAACTTTTACACGATGAAGAGATACAGTTGTTACTGACCCTGAGTTGTTGTTTTTTTCGCCATCCGTAACACCAACATCTTTTCCTTTTAAGTGTTCGAGCTTTCATGGCATGGCAGTACCACAGTTATGCACGGTCTTGCATAGCGTGCAGGTTACCGTCTTTTTAGACGCGTTTAATGTAAATTGCTCCCATACCGTGGAGGACATTTTCCTGCAGACGCTTCTGTAACCTCCATTGCGCAACCGGCTGTGTATCTGTGTGTATCTGTGTGTATTTGTGCATCCTGTGGTCGTGCTCTTCAGTAACATGAGCAGCCCAACTAATCGATAATGGCATTCGTTAACAACGAATTTCATTATCGATAATTATCGATATAATATATAATTATCGTTAAAAGCAATTTTATCGATTAGTTGTTGCAGCCCTAGTTTGAAAGTAATTCATATTGTGTTGGCAGGTTTATAGTAACAGCAAACCAGAAGTCAGAATATCTGCTGAGGGGTTTAAGTCCTTCATAGTGTTTTGAAGTCTAAATATTTGCAACTTCCTTGACATATAGTTTCTTTTTAGCCTGAATTAGATTTAATTACATCAGACGAATATCTATTACCTGTTTATTTTAGTATCATTACATATATAAATGATTTTTAAAAAATAGCCAATAATAATAAAAAATGCATTTCTCTAGGGAAATGTTATATCGCAAGAAATATCGTTATCGCAGTATTGCATATCGCACATTTTCCTAATATCGTGCAGCCCTAGATAAAATGCATGTTTTGCACTGTATATTATGGCTGATTGGTGTATATGCGTATTGTTGGATAGCCTAATATTCAGTGATTGGCAGATGAATGGACAGATGGATCTATGATAAAGGACGGATGAATAACCTACATGTGATAATGGTTTATGTGCATTAGATGGACAGCTTTTATATAATAATGGGTAGATGAATGAATAAATAATGTACTGTATGATGGTATTCCATGGATCTGTGGTTAGAAAGCATGTCAATGAATTTGGGATAGGAAGTGGTACACAAATTCTAACTCATAATTAATTTTTATATTTATTACATTGTACAGGGTTAGAGGTTGAAATTTAAATGAATTAT
The DNA here is from genome assembly GCA_030522415.1 of Channallabes apus. Taxonomy (NCBI): domain Eukaryota; kingdom Metazoa; phylum Chordata; class Actinopteri; order Siluriformes; family Clariidae; genus Channallabes; species Channallabes apus. Next base: position 44,652,953 of record CM060109.1, read on the forward strand.
GTACACTAAGTGACCATTTGTTACCAGCTGCATTAATGTTTACTCCTCAGTTAGGTATTGATTAACAGATATTACATCTCGTGTGCGTGTGTGTTTGTGTGTGTTCGAACAGAAGCTCTGATTGAGCCACTCTAGTCACACACAGACTCCATGGAGCTGGACTAAACACAGCTGTGGGCCTCATGGATGCAATAAAATGCATGTAGGTGACCTTTTGTTTTCTGACCCCAGCTTAAAGCATTGTGTTAATGGAGCCCCGGATGGGCGAAATGGTTTGGATAGCTGCCAGTTTCATCAAAAGCTAATTTCCTTCCTTTTTTTTGCACCTCGGTCCACCGCAGAATAGAATTCCACAGTCTGTTTACGTTTCATTTATTTTCATGAGTCCGTCTAAGGTATGCTTAAACAAAAGGCTAATGTGTTGATCTAGCTCTAGTTGTACAGGTATCGAATGCTCACACTGCACCGTTTTACATGATTTAATCAACACTTCCTTGTTCCTGTACTGGAATTGGACAAGAGTGACATTGGCTGACTATTTTTGGACAGGTGACTTTACTTACAGTTCTCACTTTACAATTTGCTTTTAATAAATTCACCAAAAAAAAAGTAAAAAGTCGTAATTTATAATTTTTTTTTCAGAATTGTTTTCTAACTATTTATATACTTTGGAATAAGACTAGCGTAGGTTAATCATCTCTAGTCTGATTAACCGACTAGATCTTCACCTGTTACAGGAGATGCATTATCGTCAGAAATACTCTAAAGCACGATCATTTTGTTCAAAATGCTGATATAAATGGGTGTGAAGTCTGTGTGTTTTGGAAAACTAAGCTACTCTTGTTTCCTAAGATCCCGGCAATGCAAATATCTCTAATATATTTGCATAGTACATAGTAAACTGTATTATATACTGTATGTTCCTAAACTTTCTGCAGCCTGTGGCCCCTTCAACTGAATAATCATTTTCACAGACCCTCTCTGAATATAATCCAACTTTTAAAATAATTGGCTCATCCTTTAAGTCTTTGTTATTTACTGGCCAAAACAACTTTTCTTCCTGAACTTTTCATCACCTAATTTAAACATTATGTATGAAACTCAAGTCAAGTTTAACTGGTTACTAAGTATTAGATACAGTACTATTAATAAGTCTTAGACACCTCGTGTTTTTAGTACAAACGTTAGATATTTTTTTTTATTTTAATTTTATGACCTTATTATTGAGTCAGTACAAAACGTTTCTGATTTCAAACATCAGAATTCCACCACAAAATTAAAAGTTACCGGAAAATATTTGTATGCCAGAAAAGCAAACAAATTAGCAGATTTCCTTGTTTCCGTTTAGTAATAAAATTTTTTAATTCTACAATAATAGTGGGGATTTTGAAACTATGAAAAAACGCATATGGAATTAGCTAATTATAATAACAGTCGATTGTTATTTTAAGACATGGGCCACCTTTCTGGAATAGTTCTTGCAAGAACAGTATTGTGTCAAGTGAAATTTGTAAAACCCATCAATCACCATAATGAAACTGGCTCTCATGAAGACCTTCCACATCACAAAAAAATAGTAAAAATATAAATCTGTACAACTTTTTGCGGTTACACAGGAGCATTTGCATGATCAGCATCAGGTCAGCATCAGGTCATGGGCCAGTTTATTGGTGCATTATTAATTCACTGGAGTCCAGTAGCTTTAAAACATGTGGATTTGCTTTAACCCTCTCCAGAATATGTCAAGGAATCGTTCTATGCGGTATTTTGTGCTTCCCTGTCATGTCTTTGTTTTATGTAAAAGTTTAGTGTAGTATCTGTGTTCAACAAAATAATAATAAAAGCTCAAGTCTCTAGCTATAGCCCTGTCTGATTTAACAGCATGTTGTAGAACGTTTCAGAAGAGTGGCAGGATTTATGTTCCTGGTCATCTAATGTAAGAATGTTAGCATTTGACTCCTATCATGGTCTTGATTGAACAGAAAGATGACTAGAAAGGATATGTGACTTTGGGAAAAGTATTTCATTAAGTCTTAAGGAATTCAAAGTTCTTGCTAGAACCAGTTTCTGATGAAGGACAAGCTACAATCCTGTGTGTATGTGTTGGATGCAGGCTTCAGTTATTTGCTTTAACACCTGCTGTAATACAAGTGTATGGTTTGGGATTGTTAGTGTAACAGTAACTAGTAAAAGGTGCAATGAGTGTTTTAATGCTTGGAAATTAAATAGTTTGTGTGTGAGTGCACATGCTGAGTAAACACTACCTGGAGAAAAAAACGAGCATTTGATTGCTGCCGCTGCTTCGTCTAAATATACCCTTAGCTGCTTATCTGGAAAACCTTTAATTTTTTTCCCTCCCTGTAATTATCTTGCAGATCTAAGCTCATCAGCATGGAGGTGGTCATGGATCTGAAGCTGACCTCAAACTGATGCACTCACACACACACACACAAAGTACACAGCTTAATAATCGCTTGTATTGCAAATCACCCAGCTCGAGGGAACTCGCTCTGTTGCCCATTTTCTTCTGTACGTGTCATAATCAGTTCGTTCGTAACATGCGGTCAGAGCTAAAATGAAAGCCCCACACCCGAACACTTCCGTCTACAGTGTCGACGCGCTGCAAAAACGTAGCTTTGAGGTGTTAAAGCATCCTCCCTGCAGTCCTGATCTTGCTTCACCAGAATTTCATGTGTTCGGTCCCCTGAAAGCAGAATGAAGAAGTGAAGACAGCGGTGTATTAGGCTGAGCAAACACTTTTAATCAGGGAGTGTATAGAAAAATAAGGAGAGTATGTCGAACAATTAATTTGTCTTTTCAAAAAGTTTAATAAAAATAAATTCTACCGCCAGAGTACGCTTGAATGTTTTACTCACCTCGTATAAAACAGGCAGCTTAAGATTGGAAAAAGACAAAGCGATTCCTGTCCTGGAGTGTGACAGTAGTAGAACCTGACATGTGTTTTAGTTCTTGCAGCCTGTCTTTAATGTTTGTTTTGTTTGTTTTGAGTTTCTTTTCAGCTTAGCACAGTTATAAAGGATGGCGATTCATGTTACCATCCATTTCACTTTCTGTAACACACAACTCTACAGATCATCAGAATCAAATGAAGAATACACGAAGTAACGAAAGTGAACTTTTAGTTATAGTACATATAGTAACACGAAATTACTCGAGGTATGCATTGTTCTCTGAGAAACTGGACATCTCACTCTAAAGTGCTTCATCAGCTCCGCAAGCAAAGTGCTAAAGCAGAACTTGAACCATATGGTTCAATAATTTAAATAAAAATAATCTCATTAATACTGGTATTGTGCTCACCACTAATCCCTCACTGTTTCTTCTACTCTTTCTCTCTCCTGCTCTCAGACTGAGCACATCAGATCCCTGTCTTTTAGTCTCTGAAGCATCAGGCAGGTGTCAGGGGCCATCATGAGGACAATTAATTCATCCTCACATATCTGGAACTCTTTATCGTGCTTCGGTGCTTTTAACATGTCAGCTAATTATATACAGTAGATGCAACTCAGCAAGATATTCCCAGCTCTTACAATAAAAGCTTTTAAAGGACAAAATGTTAAGATGAATATTTGTGTTATTAGTGTCGTGTTGCTGTGTGTTTTTCTTTTTTTTTTTTTTTCTTTTTTTTTACATTTAGCAAAAGACAAAATGTCATCCTACCAGTTTTCGTATTTGCTTTACTCCTGATTAATCTGTTAGCACGGATCTTCTCAAGGTCGTCTGTAGTCTGTGTTTAACTCCTAGTAAGTGCTACGGTGCTACTGTATTACTTTTTCTTAAGAGTCAGCTCATTCACAGAGAATAACAATGGGCAGAACCTTGCACTAAAAGCACTTTTCTAGTTTTATTATCTGCCTGCATAACAAATAGAGGCGTCATTATAAGGTTTTTAAGTACAAATTAGAATTTTCTGTGTATCCCCAGAGACGGGCTATTTCTACATTGTGTACGGGGCAACTGCTGTGTGGTCCACCTGGTCATCTCTCTCTCTCTCTCTCTCTCTCTCTCTCTTTCTCTTTTTCTTTCTGGGTTTCTAATCCAGATGGTTGGCACAGGCTGTATTCCATCAGGCAGCTGAAATTAGATCATGTTGTTGTTTTTTTCATGGCAAGGAAGATTTTCTGCTTTATAAACACGTAATTATTTAATTAGGGATTAGTAATGGGGCAAACACACATCACACATCTGTACAATGTGTGTGCATACATATACAGTACCAGTCAAAAGTTTGTACTCGCCTTCTAATTCAGCGTTTTTAGTTTTATGATCTTTTTTTCTCCATTCTGGAACAATACTGGAGATTAAAAAAAAAACTATGAAAATACACATATGGAATCAGGAAATTAAGTATGAACAGCAGCAGCAGTCAGTTGTTATTTTACGACAAGATGGTCAGCTGTTCTGGAAGTGCTGCGTGATTATGTGTATATACATTTTGTTCATTCAAATTGGTAGACCAGGCAGCACATCAGGACTTCTCTTGTAGAAAAAGTCAACATCACTTCATTTGTTAGTCAGTTGAATGTATCGTATAGTAGTCATATTCTGACTCCATTGAACCAGGATGACACCGACACATGAAAAGGTAGACAGTTAATGAATATAACTACTGTAATGGCGATGGTGTTTGTTTGTAGTCCCACAGTTAAATATTCAATAGTTAAAAAAAGGCAGGACTTCAGTATGTACTTTGACTGTAGATATGTGATTTCCTAGAATGCTGAAGCTATAAATGATGTGACCTTTAATGACCTCACAACTGTGAAGCAATGCAGTCCACTTGAACAGCAGTCCTCATCACAAGTACCGTCTGCCTTATCTTTAAATCTGGTGTAATGAACTAACGGCTTATTGACGAATGGTTGCGCTACACTAATGCCAGTACCGCTACTCACAGGACGCATCGATCACTCCGAGCCAGACACTTTGTCTCCGGGTTTAATGAGGGGGACGGGGAAATCGAGGGGTGGGGGGTGAGTGCCGAGCAGGCGTCGCGATTCACTGGGAGACGGACAGCTGCATTGTGCCGCTCCAACATGTCCAATATTGTGCTGATTGTCATGCAAATTCCCTGCCCGGCGTTTCATTTGACGGAGCGTACAGCAGCACCGAAATCATCGAAGCTGTCAAAGTGACGCACGGCAAGTGAGGAATTTCGGTCACGCCCGAGTTGAATGAAGCAGATCAGTGATTAAACTGAACCGGGAGTGAGGAATGTGTAGGCTCCCAAAAGCCTCAATTTAACACGCAGCAATTTTTTCGTCATTACAGTTTGTGATGTGACATCTGCAATCACTGATCATGTACAAAAGGAAATCATTGGAAAATTAATGTTACACAAAGGTTATTTTTCTCCTTAAGCGGAAAAGCCATGTATTCCCCTTCCCCCCCCCCCCACTTCCAGCTACAATATACGCAAACTAGATATGCAAAGTCGGTTCCAGAGCAGGACCAAATTCCCGCCAGGCCGATTTATTAGAACTGGTTTAAGATCCCTGACCTCAGCTCTCATGAATGCCTTTGAGATAAACTGGACCACTGACTATCCTGTAGAAAGCCTTTCCTATAGCATAGACATTGTTACATCTGTAAAAATACCCATGGTTTTGAAATGTTCAATATCCAGAAATGTCGACGTTTAATAATCCAGGTGTCTATATACTTTTGCCCATACAGTGTACTCTTCATTTTGTTTGTAGTGTGGAGGCCGTCATTGTGTATCATTTAGTCGTAATCAATATAGAAAAACAAATCAACATCGGAAACCAACACATGAGTGCGCAGTGTGAAAAACCAAGTGCTACATTCCTTACATAGCAAATGGGGCGCTAATGAGAAAAAGTAAAGGAAACGAACAAGCTCGATCTGTATGAAGTGGTCGGGCAGTGTGACCTTCCCAGTGTAAAAGGTTTTCAATTCAGTTCAATTTGATTTATGTAGCTATTTTAACAATGGTAATTGTCGCACAGAGTCAAAAGAAAATTAAGGAAATGAGTTTTAAATCTTTATAAATCATAATGATCAGATAGCAAGCCAAGGGCAATGATGGTAAGGAAAAGCGCCTTGAGAGGAACCAGACTCGACAGGGAAGCCACCTTCATTTGGGTGATATCAGATAGCAGGGATTGATCTGCAGTCATACGGAGTTGTTAGGAGGCTGAAAGTTCAGTATAACAGGAGATGTGTGGAAGTTAATAGGGAGTCCACTTTATTGGAGGAACAGAACTATTTGTGGGAATTTTAGTCCTGACCTATTGATGGATGGAATGCATGCAGAGCACACGGGGCAATCTCTAAATAGGAGCGGGCCACCAGGGGGAGTCAGACAGGTCAGGAGTACTTTGTGTAGCTCGGAGAGAGAGAGAGATAGAGAGAGTAGAATGAGGGAGAACAATTAGGTACAGTATGGTCACAAACACATAATGTATGAACAGAATGTATAATTAGTGCAGTGTTCGAGCAGGGGCTCCGGCAGGACTAATTAAAGTTGAGGGCCAGAATGAAAATGAATACCGAATGTAGAAATGGAGAGTCACAAGAGACCACACAATACAATAACACTGTACAGCCATATATAGGCATTAGTTCAATTTGTATTGCAAGTCTATAAATATCACATTTTTATAACCCGATTTGATTTAAACACATCTTGGTACAGTTCTAAACATAATTAGCAAATAAATTGTTCCTAACACACAGGATGCAACACTGTGCCAGTTTGTGTATAGTTCAGAGAGCACCACCTGAAGGATTACAGAGGAAGAGCAACATTTTACCACCTCGAATGCAAACATGTATGCATTAAAATAAATGGATGGATGGATTATTAATCCCAAAAGGAAATTGTCATTTTAAATGAATTATATATAAAAAATATATATATTTTGGCGACAGTTTGGTGAGGTTGTACCGCGTTAGCTGAGTCGCAGCTGCAGCCCTACACCATGAACAAGCATATAGCTGTAACCACATACCACTTAAATGTGCTTCAATTATAACCCGACTGTGTGAAAATGCTCAGAACACATGAATGTGTCAGGAAATGTCACTAAGGGTGGTATTTGTCCATCTTAAAGCTGCTAGTCATGCCATGTGACGTTACATAATCAACCGCCAGTTCTACTGGAAAGTTTTAAACAGTTACTTCTCATTCTCTACCATAGCTTCAGTGTCCTAAAGTCTCAAAGTAAACTGCATTCTTATCTGGGTCTCTATAATATGTTTGTTGAACTAAATATAATTTGTATTTTTTTTTTTAAGCAAAAGTCTGTCGATCCTTTAATGGCTAATATTAAAGCGGCAGTGACTTTCCCCCTGAAACTGTATCTTTATGAAGATTAAATAACAATGTTTGGAGATGTATTAAAGTGTAATTTGTTCACTGTCCCTTTTTTCAGGGTCAGGATATAATCATTTGACATTTTTTATTTTTTTTTTGTGAAATGGAGGGAAGCTAGAATATGTAGTGAATATAAAACCTTTACTGCAGTACCGCATCAGATGATTATCACAGATGAATGTTTTTGAAGTTTTCCATGGGCTCAGTCTTGCCTGCAGTGCAAAATTTGGAGCACTTTACTACAAAAAATACAAAATAAAAATTATATATATATACACTACCGTTCAAAAGTTTTAGAACACTTTCTAACTCCATGATGGTTCCTGATTTTTCTTTCTTTCTACATTGTAAAGTTTTGCTGAAGGCGTCCAAGAACTGCATGAATCTCCTTTGAACAGTTGATATTGAGATGTTTCTGCTACTTCTGCTCTGTAAAGACTTCATAACGCCTCTAATCTGAGCTGCTGTTAATTGGTGATTTTTCAGGCTGATAACTCTAAATGAACTTCTCGTCTGCAGCAGAGGGAGGTTTTGGTCTCGTCCTCCTGGGACGGCCTTCATGAGAGACAGTTTCATTATGGTGCTGGACGGATTTTGCAAATGCACTTGACACAATACTGTTCTTGCAAGAACTATTACAGAAAGGCCGACCTCTGTGTCTTAAAATAACAACTAACTGTTGTTTTTCTTGTTTTTACGTAATTACCTAATTCCATATGTGTTATTTTATAGTTTTGAAATCTGCAGTATTGTTGTAGAATGTAGAAAAAAACTTCCCACTGAGGTGCTTTGATACAGCACTCTGGGAACAGCCTATTCGTTCAGAAATGTCTTTCTGTGTCTTACCCTCTTGCTTGAGGGTTGCTATATATATGTGTGTATATATATATGTGTATATATATATATGTATATGTGTATATACTGTATACAGTGGTGTGAAAAACTATTTGCCCCCCTCCTGATTTCTTATTCTTTTGCATGTTTGTCACACAAAATGTTTCTGATCATCAAACACATTTAACTATTAGTCAAAGATAACACAAGTAAACACAAAATGCAGTTTTTAAATGAGGGGTTTTATTATTTAGGGAGAAAAAAAATCCAAACCTACATGGCCCTGTGTGAAAAAGTAATTGCCCCCTGAACCTAATAACTGGTTGGGCCACCCTTAGCAGCAATAACTGCAATCAAGCGTTTGCGATAACTTGCAACGAGTCTTTTACAGCGCTCTGGAGGAATTTTGGCCCACTCATCTTTGCAGAATTGTTTTATTTGAGGGTTTTCTAGCATGAACCGCCTTTTTAAGGTCATGCCACAACATCTCAATAGGATTCAGGTCAGGACTTTGACTAGGCCACTCCAAAGTCTTCATTTTGTTTTTCTTCAGCCATTCAGAGGTGGATTTGCTGGTGTGTTTTGGGTCATTGTCCTGCTGCAGCACCCAAGATCGCTTCAGCTTGAGTTAACGAACAGATGGCCGGACATTCTCCTTCAGGATTTTTTGGTAGACAGTAGAATTCATGGTTCCATCTATCACAGCAAGCCTTCCAGGTCCTGAAGCAGCAAAACAACCCCAGACCATCACACTACCACCACCATATTTTACTGTTGGTATGATGTTCTTTTTCTGAAATGCTGTGTTACTTTTACGCCAGATGTAACAGGACACGCACCTTCCAAAAAGTTCAACTTTTGTCTCGTCGGTCCACAAGGTATTTTCCCAAAAGTCTTGGCAATCATTGAGATGTTTCTTAGCAAAATTGAGACGAGCCTTAATGTTCATTTTGCTTAAAAGTGGTTTGCGCCTTGGAAATCTGCCATGCAGGCCGTTTTTGCCCAGTCTCTTTCTTATGGTGGAGTCGTGAACACTGACCTTAATTGAGGCAAGTGAGGCCTGCAGTTCTTTAGATGTTGTCCTGGGGTCTTTTGTGGCCTCTCGGATGAGTTGTCTCTGCGCTCTTGGGGTAATTTCGGTCGGCCGGCCACTCCTGGGAAGGTTCACCACTGTTCCATGTTTTTGCCATTTGTGGATAATGGCTCTCACTGTGGTTCGCTGGAGTCCCAAAGCTTTAGAAATGGCTTCATAACCTTTACCAGACTGATAGATCTCAATTACTTTTGTTCTCATTTGTTCCTGAATTTCTTTGGATCTTGGCATGATGTCTAGCTTTTGAGGTGCTTTTGGTCTACTTCTCTGTGTCAGGTAGCTCCTATTTAAGTGATTTCTTGATTGAAACAGGTGTGGCAGTAATCAGGCCTGGGGGTGACTACAGAAATTGAACTCAGGTGTGATAAACCACAGTTAAGTTATTTTTTAACAAGGGGGGCAATCACTTTTTCACACAGGGCCATGTAGATTTGGAGTTTTTTTTTCTCCCTTAATAACGTAAACCTTCATTTAAAAACTGCATTTTGTGTTCAATTATGTTATCTTTGACTAATAGTTAACGGTTTTTGATGAGCAGAAACATTTAAGTGTGACAAACATGCAAAAGAATAAGAAATCAGGAAGGGGGCAAATAGTTTTTCACACCACTGTACACATGACACATTTGATCATAACTTTATGTATTCTTCATTGAGGATGTAACACCATAGTGCTTAGCGTATTATGGCACTGAGAGTCCACTTGGTATTTTCCTCCATGCTTATAAACAACATTACGAAGTAGCAGAATAAAAACATTGCACTACCTAAATATTAGGACATCGGATCAGGACATAACTAGAGCTGCATTCCATCCGAGAGTGGTACAGAAAAACAAACTACATTTCCATTTGCATCGTTTCTAAAGTTAGATTGGATCTTCATTGCAATGGTATTTCTAAAGTGCATCTGGCAAAGCATTGTTTCCTGGCAGCATGCTCTTCAGCTTCCTTATGACCCGAGAATAACAAAGTGAGGTTTCACGACTGAAAGATTAGTCAGTAAGTGAGTCAGAAAACAAGTTCATAGACAAAAACTGCCAGTGATGGTGTAAATAAAAATGACTGAATTATAATTATTTCCTTTATGATAATGAGGAGGAGTCTCCAAACCTGTCTAGATTGCTTGAGGCTGATCTCGATAGTTAACGCTGGTTAGAGCTAGCAAAAGTTTCGTCCCTTTGTCTTTAGGCAGCAGTTGCAGGAAGCTTTCATCAGCTTTACAATTATTTAAAGGACGTTGACCAAATTTAATGTGTTATGACAGATGTGGACCTTTTGTTCAGTAATTGCCACTGAAATTGTTCTCTCATACTGTACATACAAAATCTCCAGTAATCGTTTCATCACAAGATGGGAGACACAATAGCTGCCTTTTATCCAGAACAAATGAGAATTGGCTTCTTGTTGTACAATGACTAGGCAATAAAAGTCATTTTTCAGTTTTGTTATGTTACTGTACTGTGTACACATTATACGTTCCCTCAGCTACAGCCTCAGTGGGGTAAGTAAACGAACAAACAAAAATTCTTAGTGCTAAGCATCTGCATCTATACAGCCGCGCTTTGTTGAGAAATTCATATTTATTTATATCAGACTTTATTAATTTAATAGCTGTTAGTAATTCCATAACACACATGCAGTCTGACTCTTGGTCTGTGGCTTCAGCATGAACTCTATTTTAGTTTGGATGGGTTTGGCTGAAATAATCAGGGTGACTGTACTTTCTGCTGTGCTTAAAGAATTAATGTCTTGAAAGGCTTAAACACAATGCCTGGCCAAAAAAAACTTTATTAGCATTATTATATAGTTTGAGATGGGATTAGGGCTTCAACCAACCAATAATCTATGTACAGTGGAACCTCGGATTACGAGCATAATTCATTCCGGAAGTGGGCTCGTATTCCAAAACACTCTTAAACCAAATTTAATTTTCCCATAGGAAAATTAATAAATAATAACTCAAATTATTCATTCTACAGCCCCAAAAAATAAATACATAAAAATAAAGTAGAAATAAAACAAATTAACCTGCACTTTACCTTAAAAAACCGTAAAAATAAATCCCGACAGATAAGTGTTTCAGTGTGTGTGTGTGTACACAAACACATTAACGGAGAGACCGTTTTTTAAAACCGTTTAAAAATTTGCAAGGAACATCGCTAGTCACACCCGCGTTTTCTGTCATTCCCCACTTAAGGCGGTGAGCGAATTTTCAAGCCCCACTTGTCAACAAAATAATAACGAAATCGGCCAAGTTTACTGTTTATTGAAATATCAATTCCTAAACCAATAAGATCAAACACCACCAAGTTAAAAAAAGATAAAATACACGTGCAATTGTTACAAGGCTTACGTTGTCACTTATCTTTGCATAATTGACCCCATGTTTATTAGCTGCTCAGCAATCGTTTGTAGTTTTTTTGCACTGGCCAATTCTGTATGTAACTTTGAATGAAGCCATTTGTGCTTTGCTGCCCACTGATTCAGATGTTACCATGTGATTATCCTGCTGTCTGTATTCTGCCAGCTTTCTTTGAAAGACGTCCAGTGGCTTATTAACGTGACTGGAGTGTGTTGTCTCTAAGTGTCTTCCTAATTTGTTGGGTCTCATGCGGTCTGCTGCCAGCGGTTTAAGACACAAAACACACACGGGTCTCTCTTCTGCCCCCACCATCCGCACCATGAATCCAAGCTCAAGATAGGCTTCATTAGGGGTGGGTGATATAACCAAAATCTTCTATCACGGTAGAAGCAAATTTCTAACTCAATAACGATATATACAGTATCACAATATAGCAATCTGTATCTGAAAATGCATAAATAAAAATGAAAACACAAAGAAATTGTTTTACATAATTTCATTTTTTAATGTAATTTTATTTAAACTGTGAATTGCTGAGGTTTGCCGCATTTCTTTACTTTGGCCATATTCGATTTGTATTTCAGATGATAGAAAAGGTTTGACGTGTTTCCACCACTTGTTAAAACAGTGCACTTGCGTACCTTCCAAATCACGTTCATCTCATTCGTATCACTTTTCTTTTACCGAAACCAATTCCACACCACAGACGGTGCAGCTTTTTTCTTTACAATCTCCTCGTTGTTGGTTTCGTCACATGTAAGTAAACTCACTGCTGCTGCAGCGTCTTCTTCCATTGTCGAAGTGTATGTGAAGCCAAACACATCAAAAGTGGGACGAAACCGCGGCACCCGATTGAACCAAATATCTGCGCAAATACAGCGCAGCGCGACTATCTGGATAGCGCAGTGATGATCTGGTTTATTTGCGCAGCCCGGTGGATCGCGCAGCGCCACTCGAATCACAAACCTGCGCGACCCCCTGTGTTTTATTTAAAATGTCAGGACTGTTTAATATTGTTTCCGCCTTGCCATGCCTGGATTGTACGTGCGCATCCCAGCGGGGTAAAATGTATTTTGATGGTCGGCGCGGTTTATTTCTGTCAGAGTCGCGCAGCGCTGCCCAGTGGCTCGCGCAGGTTTGTGATTCGAGCAGCGCTGCTTAAGTTTGTCCGACGTTAAACCGTTATTGTTCCACTATATGGTTCCACTTTTTCTCCCGGCCCACAACTGATGTTATTTTAAATTTACTTGTATTAATGATCCATTTATTTGTGTGTGATTGTTTAGTTTTGAGCGTACGCTCTTCATTATCAATAAAGAAAAGCATGAATTAGAATAGGTACTTTCCTGTTATTTCCTCTCGTTCATTGCGCCCCACCTGTCATGTCTGTATTCCCCACTAGTGGGGCGCGCCACACAGTTTGGGAACCACTGGTGTAAGTGAATGAGTGCGCGCTCATTGTGATTACGTGGTCATTCAGTGCATTCAGGTGGTCAGCTGACTTTGTTTGTTGCTACATAATGTTGCTGAGCCTAGACCTGACCAACTGAAGCCATGTGTGCATCGCTTCATGCTTCCCGTCTTCTTACCCCCACTCGTCTAGAATAAGATCAGTCTGGGCTCCAGTCTTTATGCAGATTGAGGTATTTGTTTTTTTTCCTCATTAGCATCACTAACAAGTGGTTTTCTTAGGGCCACACAGCTGTTTAGTCCCAATCCATGCATTATGTTTTTCCATATTTGTAATTGTCTTAATGTTATCAAAGCTAAAAATATCTCCGCAGGAGACCTGACCTTACAAAAACATAAATCAATGCAGTTCTATATGACATCGACTGGCTTTAATATTACTGTATATGATGTTGTGCTGTATGGGCAGAAATGTGTAGACACCTGATCATCACACCACATGTGGACCCTCTCCCAAACAACAACGTTGAAAAGCACAATTCTTTTTTCTTTTTTTCTTTGACCAATTTTGGACTGGAAGGACTCGAGTGTTCTGCACAGAGTCTTGACCTCAACCCTGCTGAGCTCCTCTGGGATGAGCTGGAACATCGACTGCACCCGAATCCTCCTCATCCTACATCAGTGCCTGACCTCACTAATGCTCTTGTGGCTGAATGAACATAAATCCCCACAGCCAAGCTCCAAAATCTAGTTAAATACTTCCCAGAAGGTTACAGAGCAAAATAATGAGTAAATATGGAATGTTTAACAAGGTGACTTATGGGTATGATGATCAGGTGACACGTACTTACCCGCGCACAGTTTTTCCTCATGACCCATTCCTCATGACTACACTAAACTGGTGTAGTTCAATAATTCTAGCAGTTTCTACACCATGGCAGCTAACCGGCCTCTGCACTGATAAAGGTCGATAGGAGCAAGACTCGAGTTAAAGAGCGTTTAGTGCCACTGCCTGGCCCTAGAACACCGACCCTGCTGTCTTTGACCCTGAGATGGTGGATGTGCTGGTGGAGGAAAATTACTCTTTAGCAGAACAGTAGGCTGTAGAAGAAACTGTATTGTGCTCTGTTCTGGTATTTACATAGTCATGATATATTACTTTTATATTTTGGTCAAGATTTATAATTGCAGATTTCATTTGATAAAAACAGACACGCCAATCAACATACAAAAACGTTTGTTTTAACCTCCTTATATTTTAATTATATATTCTCTGGAAGCCCCGCCCCTTCCCTCACCCATATCACATTAGTAATGCTTTAGCTGGTGCTCTTGTCTCAGCTGGACTTTTCTACTTTTAAATGAAAATGGCGAGGTACACTAACTGGCCACTTCATTAGGTACATCTTGCCAATGCTGGTTCGGCCCACATTTGCCTCCAGAACTGCCTTGATCCTTCATGGCATAGATTAAACAAGGTGCTGGAAACATTCCAGACATGGCACGTTATCCTGTGGTTACACAGTCACCAAATCCCAAAGATGCTCGATTGGAATGAAATCTGGTTACTGTGAAGGCCATTTGAGTACAGTGAACTCATCGTCATGTTCAAGAAACGAGTCTGAGATGATTTTAAACTTTGTGACATGGTGTGTTATCCTGTGCTCACAAACAGATCAACGATACTCAGGTATGCTGTGACATTTAAATGATGCTCAATTTTTGCCAAAGGACCCAAAGTGTGCCAAGAGAGAATCTCCCACATCATTACACCACCACCAAGCCTGATCTGTTAATATAAGTCATGCCAAACTTTAACCCTATCATCTAAATGTCACAGCAGAAATCCAGACTCATCAGGCAAGGCAACGTTTTCCCATTTTCTACTGTACAGATTTTGAGAGTCCATGTGAATTGCAGCCTCCATTTCTGTTCATAGCTGACAAGCGAGGCACACATTGAACGTTTAATACATCGAAAACCACAGAGATGCTCTCCGGCATACCTCAGTTGTAAAACGAGATGCGATTTGAGTTACTGTTGCCTATCTATCAGCTCGATCCAGTCTGACCATTCTCCTCTGACGCCTGGCATCAACAAGGCATTTTCATCTAGAGAACTGCCACTCACTGGATGTTTTCTTTCTTTTTTTCTTTTTTTTTTTTACTATTCTGTGTAAACCCAAGAGCTGGTTTTGCATGAAAATCAAAGTAGATCAACATTTTCAGAAATATTTGACCAAGCCCGTCTGGCACCAACAACCATGCCACGTTCATTTGAACTATGGCAGATTGTCTTGGCCGTATATACGTGCCTAAGTGCATGAGTTGCTGCCGTGTGATTGACTTATTAGGAAAGTCACTGAAAAACTCAGAGGGGGAAAAGAAAAGTTTAATCAGAACTACAATAAAAGTGCCAAATCTAATATTTATGATATTTAGTAAATCCTTTTATTGTTGGCACTTACTGATGATTAGAAAATCAACAAACGGCCCTCGCACCCCACAGTGCTGTTTTGCACCGTCAGCACTCGGACACGTTCGAACAGTTTGAGCCGCTGCAGTCATCAGAGAAAAATGTCAGCCCTGTGGAAACATTTCAAAGTTTCAGGACATTACACAAGCACTTTGTGAAAGCACTGTATCTAAAATTCCACCCCCCCCCACCAACTTTTTTTTTTTTTCCCTCCCACAAGACTACACATTACTCCTCTTGGGGGTCTGCAGATCTGCATTTGTGCAGTTTTATTTCTCAGCCAGCACACGCTGCATTGTCCACTCTAACACTCCAGAGTAGCTCTGCAAAGTGAAGTAGCTCTCGACGATGTCGTAGGTCAGGAAACGTAAAGTAGAGCACAAAAACCATGCTTCGGTGATACAGAGTAGTAATGAAAGTCATCTGGTGGATATTTTTTCCCTTCTCGTTACCATTGATTACATTTAAAAGCCTTTCATCAATACGCATTTTTTTTTTTGTCGTTCACTCCATTAACAAGATTAACACTGCCCTTAAATGTAACGGCTCATCATTACGCACTTCATTAGCCGGATAAATTGCATGAGGACAGAAAGAGGACCCGAGCGATTAAGTGCAGTGGGGCTTCAGAACTGGGATGTGAATGAACGACGTCGTAAACTTGGCCTCCGTAGGTGAGAACAAGCTTCAACAAAGATTACGCGAATGCTGCAGCTGGCCAAAAAAAAAAAAAAAAAAAAAAGGTGGTTTGCGTAATGAGGATTAAGCCATCCCTCTAAATCTCAGTTTATTGCTGGTTAATGTTTTATGGTGTCTGAGTGACCCTTATTCATGGCTTTGTGAAGGAGTGCTTTATTGATTTAAGGGTGTGTGTGTGTGGGCTATGATGATAAGCGGAAATGAGTGTGTTGCATGGCTTCAGGTGGTACATGTCTGTACTTCCTGTGCTGCGCGTGGTGGAGCCCAGCCCTTCCTCCAGACAGGTCTTAACTTAACAGTAGTCAGAGTTTACCGAGTGTTCACTGCGAGTCTGCTCATCATGGTACAGGCTCCTGGTGGTTTAACCTCATCCAGACCTCCACTCATCTGCCAAGGAGATAAGAGAAGGATCGGTCGCTCCCTACACTCGCGTCTCCACACCTCCCTGCTCTCGGCAGGTAGGACCTTTTCCTCCGTGTCAGGTTTATTTGCTTGTGATTTGAATTTACGGAACAATAAGTTATTAATAACAGAGCTGCAAAGTGGTCTTAAAGATTTATGGGAAGGTTTTACTCGGCGTCATCTTGTGAAGCTGGGAGATGGTCCAGGTCTCTCTGGGTGTGTCAAACAGAGTAAAACATATCTCAGCTGTTGTTTACTCTTCCCGTTCTTTCCTCTTCTCTCGCGCTAACATTTGCAGAAAATGATGATAGTATTTCACGTCCTCTGTCGTCCGTCGTTTAATGACGCGTTACTCAGACACGCAGACCTTTTACCTTCTGTAGACTCTTCCCGGCTCTTTGTAGTCGTTCATAAAATGGGGCGCGGTGGTGTTTAAGAGGATTTGGAGAAATCTTTAGTGCTTATTATTGTAAATGCTGGATTTTAAGCTTTCTTACACACTCTTCAGACAATAGGTCCGGCTTTAAGGGAATCCGAAGCTCTGATGTGAAGGATATTGAAAATGTCAAAAAGTTGGAATTGAGTTGGAAGTGAAACTAAGTCTCAAAAAAAAAAAAAAACTAAATGTGTGTGAATTGACGACTTTTAGGGATGCACCATTTGATTAAAAAGAATAATTATTATTGGATTTGCAGTTATACATTTCAATTATTTTGACATATTGTGATTACAATTTAAAGTACAATATATTAAATAACTATTAAATGTACAATTTAGTTTTTAAACATGTTTTTCTAGGTTAACACCATATAACGATAACATTAAGAGGATGTTTGCCAATATTTATTCAACACCTCAAAGGTTATATATATATATATATATATATATATATATAAAAAAGTCATCATTTTCAACATCCTAACCCCTAAATCCTTACTATAGTATGTATATATTACCTGTAAAAAAAAAATGTTAATAATAATTTCTTTTTTTAAAAAGCAGACATTTGCAGTTAGATAATTGCACTGGTCCTGCATTTAGATTATTTTCAGATTTTCAAATTCAGTTGAGTTTTAGAAGATGATAGTATTTCACGTCCTCTGTTGTCCGTTGTTTAATGACATGTTACTCAGACACGCAGACCTTTTACCTTCTTTAGCCTCATTCGATGCTAAAGTCTGATTAGAAATCTATAAAATGTATAACTTTATTATATTTTATAAGTTTTCAAATGTATAATGTTTGTCAGGACTACAGGACGTGTCTTCTGACATGGTTGTTTAAGACATGAGAAGTTATTCACTGCACTGTGTGTGTGTGTATTCGAGTGTGTATATGCTAATATTGAATGTTATGTTGTTTCATAATTATAGAGATGTTTTTTTTTTTTTTAGTTTAAGAGTTTGCTTGGATATTCTGAAGGAATGCTCATCACCGATAATTTCGTCACTCCCTTTTGTGAGGTGTGAAATATTGTATGGGCCGTGTTTATAGAAGACTGAAGAGGTAACCTCGCCGTACAGATATGACTTTTATGCCGCCGAGTCAATGCGCTGTGTGTGAGAAGCAATTAAACCTAGTGTGTCTTTTGGGAGTGTTTCAGTGAGGCTGCTATAAGCTGCATAATGAGAAGGGTCGCTCAGACCCGTTCAATCCCTGTCTCTCTCTCTCTCTCTCTCTCTCTCTCTCAGCCGGGCGTATCGCATACACCCACACCACATCATGCTCACTGCTCACTGTTCTCCTGATCCACAAAGCATGACAGGTTTGTTTCACTCTAAGTTAAATGTTTTGCCCCTTATGGATTTCAGGTTTATTAGAGTGCTAGCTGCTTTCCGTGTTAGCCACAGTTGAATGCGCGATTAAGCCGGATCGCTAGCACAGCGATCCTCAGGGCCGTGAGTGTAAATAAGGAGACCGGGAGCGCCTTATCGTCGGCAATCAGGAGGGTGCGGTTGGCTTTGATCTTGATAAGAGGTCCCCAAGCAGGCAGTAGCCACCCAGTACATTAATAATGCATTGCGCTGTCCTCTTCACTTAGACCATCATGAGCATGCAATTCATTTTAATGTCACCAGTTAGTCATATTTCTGTTTTGTATTTTTGACCGATGTAATGTTGATCCGAGCCAAATGGTCCGAGCAGGTGAAGTAAAAGTCACACCTTTGTGCTCTGTGTGTATCTGTGCGCATGCACCTACCTGTTACTTGAACGTTACCTCAAGGTGTGTTCTCTTACTCTCGCACATTTTTGCGGCATAGGTGTGACACTCCTTCCCCTTTTCGTCTCCTCGAGGCTGTCCTTTATTCCTTTCATTACGTCCCGAGAAGCCGAATTCGGGAGACGCCGTGTACAGTGGTGTGAAAAACTATTTGCCCCCCTCCTGATTTCTTATTCTTTTGCATGTTTGTCACACAAAATGTTTCTGATCATCAAACACATTTAACTATTAGTCAAAGATAACACAAGTAAACACAAAATGCAGTTTTTAAATGAGGGGTTTTATTATTTAGGGAGAAAAAAAATCCAAACCTACATAGCCCTGTGTGAAAAAGTAATTGCCCCCTGAACCTAATAACTGGTTGGGCCACCCTTAGCAGCAATAACTGCAATCAAGCGTTTGCGATAACTTGCAACAAGTCTTTTACAGCGCTCTGGAGGAATTTTGGCCCACTCATCTTTGCAGAATTGTTGTAATTCAGCTTTATTTGAGGGTTTTCTAGCATGAACCGCCTTTTTAAGGTCATGCCACAACATCTCAATAGGATTCAGGTCAGGACTTTGACTCGGCCACTCCAAAGTCTTCATTTTGTTTTTCTTCAGCCATTCAGAGGTGGATTTGCTGGTGTGTTTTGGGTCATTGTCCTGCTGCAGCACCCAAGATCGCTTCAGCTTGAGTTGACGAACAGATGGCCGGACATTCTCCTTCAGGATTTTTTGGTAGACAGTAGAATTCATGGTTCCATCTATCACAGCAAGCCTTCCAGGTCCTGAAGCAGCAAAACAACCCCAGACCATCACACTACCACCACCATATTTTACTGTTGGTATGATGTTCTTTTTCTGAAATGCTGTGTTACTTTTACGCCAGATGTAACGGGACACGCACCTTCCAAAAAGTTCAACTTTTGTCTCATCGGTCCACAAGGTATTTTCCCAAAAGTCTTGGCAATCATTGAGATGTTTTTTAGCAAAATTGAGACGAGCCTTAATGTTCTTTTTGCTTAAAAGTGGTTTGCGCCTTGGAAATCTGCCATGCAGGCCGTTTTTGCCCAGTCTCTTTCTTATGGTGGAGTCGTGAACACTGACCTTAATTGAGGCAAGTGAGGCCTGCAGTTCTGTAGATGTTGTCCTGGGGTCTTTTGTGGCCTCTCGGATGAGTTGTCTCTGCGCTCTTGGGGTAATTTTGGTCGGCCGGCCACTCCTGGGAAGGTTCACCACTGTTCCATGTTTTTGCCATTTGTGGATAATGGCTCTCACTGTGGTTCGCTGGAGTCCCAAAGCTTTAGAAATGGCTTCATAACCTTTACCAGACTGATAGATCTCAATTACTTTTGTTCTCATTTGTTCCTGAATTTCTTTGGATCTTGGCATGATGTCTAGCTTTTGAGGTGCTTTTGGTCTACTTCTCTGTGTCAGGTAGCTCCTATTTAAGTGATTTCTTGATTGAAACAGATGTGGCAGTAATCAGGCCTGGCGGTGACTACAGAAATTGAACTCAGGTGTGATAAACCACAGTTAAGTTATTTTTTAACAAGGGGGGCAATCACTTTTTCACACAGGGCCATGTAGATTTGGAGTTTTTTTTCTCCCTTAATAACGTAAACCTTCATTTAAAAACTGCATTTTGTGTTCAATTATGTTATCTTTGACTAATAGTTAACGGTTTTTGATGAGCAGAAACATTTAAGTGTGACAAACATGCAAAAGAATAAGAAATCAGGAAGGGGGCAAATAGTTTTTCACACCACTGTACGTTATTAGTCGATTGTATTGAACAGAATTTCATTCCTGCATTACCTGTACTGAAGTGGGATTGACCTTAACTCTAGCGCTGATCAATGCGCCTGCCACACTGACACTGATTTAGATGGGGGAGTAATAAGGTCACATGGAAAATCAAAGCCTTGTTTATTCAAGTATGCAGAATAAATCTGTGCACTGTTTGAGATGCAGCACACACACACACACACCCTCCTGTATGCCTTGTATGTTTTAATACCAATACACATAAAGGCCTGCTTCTTTTCTTCAGAGTCCGATATGATTTTTTTCAGGCGATTAATGGAAAAGAAAGGCGTTACAGGGAGTTACCTTGAGCAAGGATCCTAAGCCTGTTTGTCCAATGTGGAATCATGAGCTTTATATCTGAAACCGGGAATCATAGATTATAGACTGGTTTGATTTTTGGCCGTTGTATTATTGTATTTGGTTCAATAGCACTTATTGTTTTATAGCTTTTGAAGTATTGATAAAGTATGTAATAAGCATTGAAATGCTCTCGTCTATTCAGCAAGATAGCAGAAAACCTGGATGAATTTTTATAAAAAAAGAAAAAAAATTTTTAAAGAACAAAAACGGAGATGCCCTCATGATGGTCACCTGCACAGGACTGGCCTACGTGCATTTAGCGTAAACAACCCAATTTACATTTTATTGACACACCCTGAAAAGCATCCGTTTGTCGTAGAAGGAGATGTTTAGTCCGGTGTGAAAGAGCTGTTAGAGAAGCGGCCATGCGATTGGTTTGAGGAGTAAGGATGGGCGTGGCCATGAGCGCGCTGCCAACTAAAGGCACAAGATTTAAAAAGAAACAACAGTCAACATGCGTGTAAGTGAAATGTATTAGTGCTGCGAGGCGTAACCGCTGAAGACGCAGAATGCTGGCAGGACTTGTTCATCGTACTCTTGGACATGCCGCTCGTTTTAGTTTCATTTCATTTTCTTCTCTTCTTCCTTTAAAGGAGTCATCATATGACTAAAGATTGAAAGAATGAATGAGTTACCATGTCCTAGAGAACAACATTATCATGTTACTCTGAGCCAGAGCTCTTTGGTGCTGGTGTTTGTGTATACTGTATCTGTCTGTCTGTCTGTCTGTCTGTCTGTCTGTCTGAACAATCTTTCTCCTCCTCTCACTAGCTGCGCTTCCTTACTATTCAGAGGGGTGAAAAAAAATCTAACTGGGTGTGTGAAACCTGCCAGGCAGGTAACTGACACACGACACGTCTGTCTACACACAAACACAAGCGCTCACACTCTTGAGTGCCCGCTCGATCTCTCCAGTGGAGAACGTGCTACTGATTCGCAGGCGGATTCTGGGGAACGTGCAGCGCGACTAAACTCTCTGGTTTCGTATAAAGCGCCTTGAGAGGACGTTTACACTCAGGTTTGTTATGATTATGAGAGAAGATCAGAGAGATGTCTGTTTCTCAAGGAAACCCTACGGTGAGTGACGGATCACGTTAAATACACGTCTCAGTCTATACACTGTATAGTGGTTTGAAGTAATTATGGGATTTTATTCATTTTTTTGACCTTTCTGTACCCAAAAGGGACACATTGAGGTTTAAAACACGCAGGTGTGTTGCAGCAGTAGGAGAAGTGTATTACGCTTAAGTCTTCACAGAGTTGGTGTATATTTATGGTCTGGCAAGGCTAAATTATACTTTATGCTTACTTACACAGCAGTATATAATGCTGAGGGTGAGAAAGCGTCGGCATGTACATGAATTAAAAGTGCACTTGGCCAAGATGGTCTTCAGATCAGATGGTTTAGATGCATTCGGTGCTGCTAACTCTCAAAACCTTTAAACGAGATAAACATTCTAAATGTGTAAATGAGAAGTCATTTACTCTGTGCTGTCTAAGATTTGTCTAAGACTTATCCCCGTTTCAGACACAGTCAGCGCACTACTAATTTAAAGGGTTTTTTTTTTTCCCCTAGAAACTTTTAAATGAGAAGATTCATAACTTAAAGATGCATTCAGCATATATTTGACATATGTTTCACATGCTGAATTAAATGATGATTTAAAAATATATATTTTTCATGCACATTTCTGCAAGGTAGACGTTGTCACGTGGTTAGTAGAGCTGTGATTCATAGGTAGACTGTCAGGTCGGTCTTTGTGCATCGATACTGATTTTTGTTTCAAGCGGTTATGTTTCTTACAGATTTAAAAATATTTTAAATATTGTGTTACATGTTGTTGATTAGTTAAATGTCACGTCTCAGACAAAGCAGTGATCTTTTCCCCTAACAATTAGTGCTGCAAAATTCAAAAATCTTTTTTTCTAATTATTTATTACAATATCTATATATATATATATATATATCCTAATATATCGAGAGTGTCGTATATATGTGAAACTTCAAAGCACATATGTGCTTTGAAGTTGAAATGAATAAATCAATATGTTCAATAAATATAACAATGGTTTACTAGGTTACCAATTAGAAGTAACATCAGTCGAACAAAACGCTACATTTAGCAGTTACATATTACAGTTGACATTGCAATCGCAATATGTAATTTTTATTATTTTGTTATTAAATCATGCAGCCCGTCTTCTCCACACTCCAGTCCAGTAGATGGCAGTATTGACTCCCCATTAATTCAAAATAAAAAAAGCAATACTCTCACAATATTTGAGTATGCAAGCGGTTTCGAGAATCATCACTTTAGATAATTTTATATTTAAGTTTAACTAAATAATTGAAAAAGTGTGAACCGATTCTGAATTGGAAACTGACTCATCAATTTCGTTAATTGTATTAATCAACAAACGAACTGTTAAAGTGCATAATCGGTTTTTTAAAATACACAGTTTGAGTGATTAGGGCTCATTATAATATTTGAGGGAGAAACGAAACCAAAGAGGCACAAGCAGGCAGGAACAGAAAGTCATGTAAAGTGGCACCAAGCAATTTTTTTTTAAATAATGATTTCTTATCTTCTAATCTTCTACAGCACGTCCGGGTTTGTGCAGCACTGCCTGCCATGCACATTTTGAAATGAAAAATTTTACCTGCATACAGTCTGCAAGTGTCTCGAAAACCAATTTATGTCTCATTTCATGTAATAATATAAATCTTAATAAGGTCGAAATCTTTGCTAAGATAAGCGGAATACATCTTTAATTAGCCTTACCATTTGCAGTATTCTCTCGAGCTGTGTTTGTTCTCTCAGCCTCCTGAGGCGTTCCTGCAGAATTCATAGTTTTGAATCATGGGCCGATCAGTGCTGATCATCAGTGAGACAAAACCCTGTACAGGCTTCTTTACACACATTCATTGAAGGAAGCCTCACTTTGTAGGTTATTTTCTTAAAGCAGGAGCTTGGACAGTGGTTCCTGACGAAGTATGAATAATAGTTTATATAAATTCACTCATTTTAAGACGATATTGTTTCTATAGTAACATCTCGTACACAAAGACTTGGATTGCACACTGTCTTCACCAAAGGCTACTAATAAACAACGTGGGGTTTTTGTGATGAGGGGGGAAAAGGTTTTGTTAGGAGATTTAAATTTACATTTAATTAGTGTTTATGGAAGACGTCTCGGGCATCTTTAAGACAGAGGAGTTCCAGCTGTGTTTTTATTTCTTATTACCAACAAGAGAGAGAAAAGGAAATGATGTTGAGGAAATCGTTGTTATGACAGGAACTTGTCTAAGATATAAATATAAAACAAAAAAATTGTTCTTTCTTAAACTGTAAAAAATGTGTAGCAGCCCAACATGTTTCTCCGTCGCACAGCTACAGCTACAGTACTTTACCATCCATAATTACAAGCGACTTTTATCTGACACTAATGCAGAAGCATCTGTCCTCTGAAACGGTACGCATGCGCACGTCTTTGCTCCTTACCATCTGGGCTAAAACACATCAAGTTTGTTCAGCCATCCATTCATCTCAAACAATTAATATGATTTTAGCAAAATTATACTCGGATTTTGCTCTGAAGGACGGAAAGTTAGTTGGCTGTATTTGTTGAGGTCCAGTAGAAGGAAGAAAGCCAGACGCCTCATTTCTACAGTCTCGATCAAAAGTTTAAGACCACTTGAAAGATGGCAAAAAAATGATATTTTGCATGGTTGGATCTTAACAAGGGTCTAAGTAGAGCTTCAACATGCAACAAGAAGGAATGCGAGTGAGACAAAACATTTTTTGAGCGTGCAATTTAATGAAAACAGCGATTGAACTGAAACAGCTGTTTTACAGCTGATCAAAAGTTTAGGACCTCGCCTCCAAAAAAAGCCCGTAAAACCCCACCCCAAAACTCCCAAACATGAACTCAGTACTGAGTAGCTCCACCGCTATTGTTGATCACTTTAAAAATTCGTTGCGGCATGCTCGATGCAAGCGTTTCCATGAGGTGAGTGGGAACATTTCTCCAAGTGGTGAAGACGGCCGCACGAAGGGCATCTACTGTCTGGAACTGTTGTCCATTTCTTGCCGTCCATCCCCAAAGGTTCTCAATTGGATTTAGATCAGAGGAACACACAGGATGG
Source organism: Channallabes apus (assembly GCA_030522415.1). NCBI lineage: Eukaryota > Metazoa > Chordata > Actinopteri > Siluriformes > Clariidae > Channallabes > Channallabes apus. Next base: position 44,678,107 of record CM060109.1, read on the forward strand.
GCCAAAAGAGTGATGTTATTCTCCTGGAAGAAGTCCCTCGTGCTGCGGGCGTTGTGTACTGTAGCGTCGTCCTGTTGAAAAACCCAGTGGTTACCACACAGACGAGGCCCTCAGTCATGAGGAATGCTCTCTGCAACATCTGGACATAGCCAGCGGCCGTTCGACGCCCCTGCACTTCCTGAAGCTCCATCGTTCCACTGAAGGAAAAAGCACCCCAGACCGTTATGGCGCCCCCTCCACTGTGGCGCGTAGAAAACATCTCAGGTGGGATCTGCTCATCATGCCAGTAACGTTGGAAACCATCAGGACCATCAAGGTTAAATTTTTCTCATCAGAGAATAAAACTTTCTTCCACCTTCGAATGTCCCATGTTTAGCGTCTCTTGCAAAGTCTGAACGAGCAGTTCTGTGGCGTTCAAGGAGACGAGGTCTTTGAAGACGTTTTTTGTTTTTGGAGCCGGTCTCAGATGCCGTCTGATGGTTATGGGGCTGCAGTCGGCACCAGTAACGGCCTTAATTTGGGTCGAGGATCGTCCAGTGTCTTGACGGACAGCCAACTGGATCCTCCGGCTCAGTGCTGGTGAAATAGTTTTGGTCTTCCACTTGACTTTGTTTTATAACCCTCAGGATCATTTAAGAAATTCCGAATGACTGTCTTACTGCGTCCCACCTCAGCAGCGATGGTGCGCTGTGAGAGACCCTGCACTTATGCAGTTCAACAACCCGACCACGTTCAGAAAGGGAGAGTTTCTTTGCCTTTGTCATCAGAACGTGTGACTACCTGACAGAACATGACAATGAATCCACATTCGGCCTTTTAAAGGCATGTGGTCCTAAACTTTTGATCAGCTGTAAAACAGCCTGTTTCTGTTTAATCGTTATTTACAATTAATTGCACGCTCAAAGAATGTTTTTGTCTCGCTCCCATTTCTTCTTGTTGCATGTTGAAGCTCTACTTGGAACCTTGTTGAGATCCAACCGTGCAAAATCTCATTTTTGTGCCATTATTCAAGTGGTCTTAAACTTTTGATCACGACTGTATTGCTACGGCTTCAGCGCCACACACATGCGCAGAGGCAAATATTCTCGGATCCGATCCAGAACCGCATATAAACCGCATATTCTGGGGTCCGATCTGAAAAACAAAAGGTCTTTTGAAAAAAAAAAAAATAATAATCATTGTCACTTCAGGCTGGTAATATACAGTAAATAACACACTGTTTAATAAGTTTGATTCTCTGTGGCTTTAAACAGCGCAGAGCCGGTAGATATAAAGTGAACCTGTGCAAACACCGCGGGTTCACATCATTTCATTTCATGCCGTCTCTTTATTAGGGACAGGGGGAACAAAACAGACAAGTGCCATCTCAAGGGTCTGAAGTTAAAATAAATCTGACAAAGACAAGCGCAATATATAGTATAAAATAAATAAAATAATAATGGCAAATAAACAAAGCAAGCTTGCAGTGTTGAGAAGAAATAAATTGTCATCTCCATCACCAGACTCAGACATTCAAGCCATCGTGTGTTTAGGGTAAAACACTGTTTGCTTTGTGACCTCATTTTAAACCCCTCAGAAGGCCTCACACTATGATTAAAACTACTCGTGCTGCCACTATTACTATTACAACATCTACTAGTGACACTACTATTACTACAACTATGTTTACTACGATTATAGAGACGCTACTACCATTACTATGACTACTGGCAATTCCACACAAAGGACCAAATCACACTGAAACGTTGTGATGCTAAGCTCCAAAAAACACAAAGAGGCAAAAAATAAGATGAAAGCTACAAAGAACAAGAAGAAAAGTAAGAGAGGAACGGTCCAAAAAAAATGTCTGCAAAAAAATAAAAAATAAAATATTCATTCATGTTCTATACTTCTATACGCTTATCCTGTACAAGGTCACAGGGGTCAGGAGGAGGGACGTTTTAGGAACAATTTGGGAACGCCAATTAGCCTAATCTGCTCATCTTTGGACTGGGGGAGGAAACCGGAGGAAATCTAAACACAGGGAGAACATGCGTGCACACACACACACACACACACACACACCGGGGTGGGAATCGAACCCTCGAACCTGGAGGTGTAGGGCGACAGTGCTAACCATTACGTCACCATGCTGCCGTCTGCAATAATAACTCATTTCATAGTTTTTTTTTTTTTTTTTTTTCCCTCCCAGAATTATTTTGTTTGAAATATTGGATGTAAAAAAAAAATAAAAATAAATCCCTGTTCGTTATATAGTTTGTAGAGGGCTGATTCAGATGCGTCACATCCATAACGTGAATGTCAAATTCATAATGCCAGTTAATGGTTTGTTCCAAAAATTACACACATTTTCAAATCTCTAGTTACAAAGTGTGAAGCTTTCTGCAGCTGTCCTTAAAACTCTAGAAAAACTTGTACCTTCTAGTAAAAGTGTGTCCGTTGAATGTCACATCCATAATGCTGATAAAACGCTAGATATTTTCAGACCTCCACCCTCCTGGTTTCTTTTGGGGATCGAGTGGAGCCGACTGTCCGTGTGGACTGAAAAAAGAAAACAGTATTAGTGCTGCACCAGTTTTGTGAGTGGGATCGACTTTCCTCTGCTATATAGGCTTTTGTCTGTACTCGCTGACCAGACCAAGCTTTTCTTACTTTATATAGTGTGTGTGTGAGAGAGAGACAGAGAGACATGCACACAGGGAGACTGAAAGAGTTAGTTGTGTTTTTTTTTTTTTTTTTTTTTTTTATGAAGAGGAAAAGTTTGGAGGCAAATCAGGCACTTGTATTCTTTCCACCTTTCAGCTTGAGCGCCTAAATAAGTTCTGTGGAATGTGTTTTGTGCCTGTGCTTGCATTTAATACGTGTTTGTGTTTTGTGTGCGCAGGAGGAATGCCCGCTCCTGAGCTGAGCCCCATGTCGGAGGAGGGACTTCTGCTGCCAATCAAAGATCAATTAGCCAATCACAACATGGAGTCTGAGAGCACTGCCAATAATATCCTGGCTTCTGTCAAAGAACAAGTAAGAACATATTCTCTCTTTCTTTCAGACACGTGCACACACACACACACACACACTCCCTGATTTCCTGTCTCGTCTTGAACATTTGCATTGCACTTAAAAAAAAAAATAGCGTTGTATTAAAAGATTAGACAACATTTAGTCATTTGGCAGACACTCTTTGAAGATTGCTTTGTTGTTTCCATCATTAAATATATCCTTACACTGGTTCACTAGGTTACTAACTAGAAGCACCATCAGTCAAACACTTAGCTAAGAAACACATGGAGCTTTACTCGTCGCTTAAAGGTGAGAACCGGCTGTACGGACATCTAGAGGACGTTCATCCCACCACCGAGGAGCCAGAAGAGAAACCAGGCTAGGTGCACGTCTTCCTCCATCCCCGAGCGCATGAAATCACGAGGAGACCTACAGACTCTCTCCGTTACAGGACTCGAACCACCGTCGAGCTCCCGCGCCCGAGCCGCGCCCTGCTCATAAATCCCCCGTGGGCCGTCGTCGGTTTTGGCAGAAGGTGCCGGGGAAGGGAAGAGAAAGTGGCGGCGATGTTGCGCGCAGAGGAAACCGTGACTAATATCCGTCTGCCTGCTGCGGCCAGTTCAAATCTTATTTACTCAGACCCAGTGACTGAGGGGAAAGGGGTGCGCATACTTGCACCTTCCCCTGCCCCCTCCATTTGTAAGACCGTTCCTTCCTCTCTGACACTTGGCCAAATTTCCTGTTGTTGACTCCATGGGCACCTGGATGTGTCACTTCCTCTTTCCTCGGGAAGCAGCGAACATAGAGAGAGAGAGAGAGAGAGGAGCAGGGAAGAACAGTGAGACAGAGTGGAATGGTGGCTCTCGGGGAATTCTGGCTTTCGCTTGAGCTTTTTCAGACTGTAAACTAATCCCTCTCAAAGTTCAGCAAGGCCTGAACTGACACACACACACACACACAGAGAGAGAGAGAGGGAGAGGGGGGGATAGGGGAGGGGTGTGACGAGGTCCGTGTGCAAGGAAAGAGAGTTTTGTGTTTGCTTTTGTGGTGTGTTTCGAACGCGTTGGAGGAATCCTTCAGCTGTAAACATGCAGCAGTGCACAACTAGAAATGAGAATGGCCAGAGTGAGTCTATTTCTAATTTTCTCTTTTTATTGCCTTCTGCATTCTTTTCTTCTCTCTCTCTCTCTCTCTCTCTCTCTCTCTCTCTCTCTCTCTCTCTCTCTCTCGTTTTTTTTCTGTTCAGTGCCCAAACATGGAGTAGTTTCTCAGGATCTCTGATTGCGGTTTCATATGCGTGTGTGTTTGTGCTTTGTGATGTTTATTTGAAACTCTACTTCTCCACCCTGTGGGCTTCTTGTCCGCAGGAGAGACTGTCCTGTGCATTAAGCTGAACAGATGTTATATACAGTAGTTAATCCCTTTGCTTTGTTTCTGCCAGTCCGGCTTCCACTGCTGCAAAGAACTTTCAACTGTTTTTCTTTTCTTTGCAGTAAGTCATGAACTGATTCTGCTGCTGTTTTCCTCCTGATAATTCTCATATAAAATGTACATTTGCCTGTTGTACAGTGTTTAGTACGTATAGTAAGGTTATGTTAGGATTTGCTTGGATGGTGTAGAGGAAGTGGGATGGAAAGTGGGCAGCAAAATAAATGTACTGCACCTTCAGGAGTAATAAATCAAAGTGTGTGTGGGTTTTGTTGCCGCCTTTTTTCCTTTTTTGCGACGTTAGTAACATTACCTAGGGCAGATTAGATCAGCTCTGAAAGAATTGCTTGTTCTGCCTCGAGGTATTTACACTCCAGTCTAAATATGAAATTATGTCCCATCAGCCAGTCTGAGTAATAAAGGACTCCAGTGTAGAGGGAAGACCAAAATCCACCCTCTAGTTCATCGTCACCTGTTGCTTTCTCCAGATGTTCCGCTCTCAACAGGCTGCACGGAATCGTACCGCGAGGTTGGATCCGAGTCTCAGAACCGATTTCCATTCGATTGTGTTGGGAATTTAAAGCTGTCTTTGTTCCATTCAGTCGTGGCTTGTTGAATGGAACGAGCTTTAGACAGTGTTAAATATCACTAGATGTGTTTACATGAACCCTAATATTCCACTAATAATGGGAATAACTGTCTAATAGGAATAAAAGCGTAATCACATAAACATCTAATGTTGTATGTATGTTAATTAGTTTGAAAAGTGTGAGAAAAAATAAAATCTATAGATCATAATGATGATGAGTTTGTCCCTGCTGAGGTTGACGGTGGCAAGGAAAAACTCCCTGAGATGGCAAAAGGAAGAAACCTTGAGAGCAATCAGACTCAACAGGGAACCCATCCTCATTTCCTAATCCCTGGGAATAATAATCTGCTGGTACTTTTCTAAGGAATCTGACTGACGGTTTTCCCAAAATGTCTACTTTTTCTAATTCAGGACTAGGCACTGCTGTCCCACTGGATTTTGTACGCACCCCCATGAAACTCTTTAAGGCGTCAAATCTGATTAAACCTCTCCATGACTACATCATATTTTAACAGTGTTCAGGTATGGCTGAAGCGGTATTTTAATCAGTTCTTGGTTCCAGACCAACAGCATGTTGATTTTCCTGCTTAAACTAATCTGGTTCTGAGCAGAAACTTGCCGTAGTAGGAGCCGTACAGAGCAGTGTGGGACACCAGCATCAAGACCAACACTATGGATTTCTAACACAGTTATGTTTATCATGTGAAACACACAAATCCAGAAAACGCTGTCCGCCGCCTTCCGCATACACGACTCCCACCTGAGGACAAGCCCATTCAGAATCTGTGGACGGTAGGAGGAATGCTTTTGGTGATGAAGAAAACTCTGAAGCTTCCTCCTGCGGTTGTGCAACATTTAAAATCCGAGAGAATAAAAAAAAAAAAAGCCTGATTTTTGCTTTTAATGTTATGCAAATATTGTATTTTACCTAATCAAAGGTCTTTTAGAAGTGAACGTGCAAGCTTTGTGGTTTACTCTGTGCCTGCCAATTAGTGTCGTTTAATGCATTTAGTTAAAGCCCCTGCATTTCCCACTAAGTTTAAAGTACTCAGTGTTTGGGCGTCTGTGTTTAATGTCGGCGTAACCTTGGAGACACCGAGTGCGAAACGGGTCTCTTTGTGTGAAGCTGGTCATAAGCCTATATGTGAAATGTTTCTTTTAACGGAGGCTGTAAAGTAAAAGCACTTGAGTGCACATAAAGTACCGAGTGCTGAATACGGGAGTGCTCGTTCCGTCGCAGTGACGCCGTGACGGCCTCCCACCACACATTCGCCTCGGTAATGTGTAAACACCCTCACTGTGGCAACAGCCACGGCACACGGCGCGCCGCTCCCAACTGGTGCCGAGCACAACTGCGGGACCACACACTCGAGCAGCACATGAAACAAGAAACACACGACTTCATCAATTTAAATCTAGTAATAATAATAATAATAATACTAATTAAAGGCAAACTACTGTCACACTTACTGTTTTTAGCATTTTAAATATCGAAGCAGATTTTCAGAATATCTTTATTGTCATTGTAACAAGTACAAGGAAATTAGGTGCAGTCCCTGCCTCAGAGAGACATACTGTACAAATAAAAACTAATATATAATAAGGGAAAAGGGGGGGGGGGGGCTAACGTACAGTATGTACACTAATAGCAAAAATGAGTTGTGCTCTAAATGAGGTAGGTTGACAACAATCCATTGCATGAGACATTATTGCACATGGAAACAATATAAAAGCTCATTTCTAGACCAGAAAATCAAACTCTAAACCTAAATGAGGATTAAACTGTAGATTAAGAAACTGCACTTATTGAAATTCTTACTCATTATTTATTTAGATTTTAAATTTGTCTCCCAATTTTAGTTATTCAAACATTCCTCATTAAGTTTCCTCACCTAACTCTTCCAGAAGTACGTTTACACAAACAAAAAAAACAAACAAACACAAAAACGTCCCAACTTTTTTAGACTAAAAAGACCGTTTTCTCATTAACAACCTGGGATTGTTTCCAAGAACTCTCAACCCCAAAGTCTTTTTTTTTTTTTTTTTTTTTTCCCCCTCCCCCTCGGTGAGAACACAAGCATGCTTGGGAACCGTGCCCAAGTCTCGAGCATGGATTTGAAAGCCAGTCGTACCCGAGCGTGGAAGTGGACCACAGACGTCATAAGTCCTGTCCGTCTCCTCCAAAATCTGTACGTGTACAGTACAAAAACCTTAGCTAATAGTTGGAAGGCACTTGAGAGACAGTTTTTCCGAAATATCAAGAATATTAGGCATACTGTAGCGTGAAGCTTGACTTCCTTGTTCTCTTCTTCTACACTTTGTTTAATGGAGACTCGCAAACCAGTTACCTGCCAGTTACCAAACCTGCCACCTGCTGTATCGTGTCCTGGTGTCGTTCTACTGCGGACTGTTTTTTCAGCGAGTTGCGTTTTCGGATCGATCCAGACAGGCTGGCCTTTGATCCCCACAGACATGGATGAGCCTCAGTGCCCATGATCCTGTCAACAGTTTACTGGTATATAATCGATAATCAGTGTTAATGTGTTACTGTTATGTGGTGTTGGTGTTATAGCTGTTTGGTCTACAACATTTTTTTTTGCCAATTAGAAACCTGAATTAACGTTAATACCGAGTATGTCCCACACGGTGGACACTCTTACAAGGTTCCAACACGGCATCTCCTGTCTAGACGTTAATGCTGAAAAGAGAGTTTCTAAATGTTTTCCTAAAGGTGGCGCTAAAGGTGTCCATCGAATGACCAACGTCTGATTCTGCATCTTTACTCAGATTCTCCAGCGTATCATTTGTTTACTTAACTCAGTTTTACATAATATACTAATCAAAGTGGAATTTTTTATTTCTGTGAGCCGCTGCCAAGTCAAAGTCCTCGTCTCACTTGGTAAATAGACGTCTGATTCCACTCCAGCAAAAACCTGAATTCCTAATTTTATTTGTTCTGCTTCTATGACTACCAAAGAACATACCCAGAACGTCCTTCCATGGGGAAGGTGTGTGTGTGTCCATGTGTGTGTCCCACGCTGTTCTTCAGTCAAAACTGAATAGCAGATTCCTTTAATGGGTCTCTGCATTCGCTATTTTTAGTTCCCTTGCTTGAAGAAGGGGAAAAAAAAGAGACCAAGAAACTGGCTGCTGTGCTTTGTGAGATGTTTTAATGCATGATTACCTCGCTGTAGTCGTAGCTAAGGAGTACAAAGAGCCCACTGTACAACATCGCTCACACCACATATCCACTGCAGGCCGAGCCAGAGCTGCACCTTATGGGCAAAACTGATCACCCTGAGGTTAGACCACTATATCAAAGCTGCTTCTTTATCACATGTTGGTTAGATTATATCAGTTTAACAAACTGTTCAATGACTGATGGATGTATTGTAGTATTTTTTAAATGCATACATTTGTTATTATTATATGATGTCGGTCTGGATTATGGGATTAACTTCCTGCAAAGCCACGATGCACTCGAGTCTAATCACTTTCTCAATCGAGTCACTATGGAGCTCACGTGGAAGCAGACAAACACCAGTTTGCCATCTCGAGCCTGGTGGTTTTTTTATATCTGCACCCGGGTGTGATTGTTCTCACCTGAACAAAAGAAGCGCACAGAAAAAGACCAACACACCGGGATCCTTTTCAAACCGAGAAAATGCCACGCGTTTTTGAAAGTATCCCACTGATAAAAGCGGATCCGTGTGGGGAATTGATTTAGTCATTATCTCCATACTTGCTGCGCTGATTTTTGACTTAAATCTTTGCCCCCATCCCCCCCCCCCATTATCTCCCCCTCCTCAACCCTCTAGGGGATTAAACCAAATGGAAGTGTTTAAACACCCTGTCCTGTTTAGCTGGTAACTGATGAACTTTGAACCTTTTCAGCCTGTTTCAGCACATGCCATTTGCCTTCCTGAAGCTCACACACGCGCGCACACACACACACACTTTGGAAGATGTTTGCTGGGTCAGAGGTGAAGTCGTAGGTTAACGTGCTTATCTGTGTTCCACAAGGTTCCGCAGAGAAACGCCTAGACATGTCTCTTTTAGGCTCTCGAGAGAGAGAGAGCAATGCGAGAAGTTTATCTCTGTTCCACAACAAGATGTGCTGTGTCTACAGTCTCCTCAGGTGTGTTCGCTCTCGCGTCATGGCTTAATGTCTTACACGTTTGGTTGTTGAAGGTATAGTTTTGTTAAAGGAGTTTTTATCGATGATGAAAACAATAGCGCATTTCTTTATTTATTATTTAATAATTAATTAATATTATTTCTACGTTGAAATAAGTAAATGTCATTGTTTACAGAAGCTGGTAATAGTGTGTTATTGTTAGATAATGAGAGAGTGAGGATGTTTTACAAAAAACTGAATTTATTCAGTGAAATTATGCAGAACAATGTTACGTGTGCAACATTTGTAACTCTCTTTCAGTCACATTAACACCACAATGCTGTCTGTTTTTAACTTTATTAACTTTCTATTAAGATACCACAATGTCTTTGTATGCCAATAATAATGTAACATAATGTAAAAAATATCAAAGTAAACATGTTTCAGTGTTTTTTTTTCTTGTTCAGTGAGAGAAATCGAGCCTCTGTTGAACTTTAACAAGAGCATCAAAGTCAGGTGGAATGTTTTAGGTGGAGATGTGAAGCACATCTGTCATTTATGCAAAATTTGGAAAGTAGGTTTTATTTTCTTAATTCCAAGCAACCTTTCGCGGGCCAGTCAGAATCGGGCCAAATGTGGCCCGCGGGCCTTAAATTACCCAGGTCTGATCTAGGCTAACAGCAAATAATGACACTAATCATCACATCACCATGATGTTTGCCAATAGTTACGTGTTTAGCACCTCAAACAGCTGCTCTAAACAAACAAACAAACAAAAAAATAATTAAATTATTGACCTGCTTTACATAAATTCCTGACCATTCAAAAGTTTGGACACACTTTCTAATTCAGTTGTCTTTCATGATGACTATAAAACAACATTGAAGGTGTCCGAAATATACAATAATCTCATTTGAACATTTGATATTTGAGATGTTTATCTGCTACTTGTGCTCTGTATAGACTTCATAACGCCTCTAATCTCAGCTGCTGTTTAATTGGTGATTTCGGAGGCTGGTGTCTCTAAATTAACTTCTCCGCAGCAGAGGTAGGTTTCGGTCTTGCTTTCCTGGGAAGGTCTTCATTTGAGACAGTTTCATCATGGCGCTCGATGAGTTTTGCAAATGCACTCGACACAATTCTGTTCTCGCAAGAACGATTCCAGAACATCTCGTCCTCTCACCTGCAAGGCCATAGCTGATAAAGCATGATAGTGTTGCTCTTGTTTTTTGTTTTTTTTCCCCCGGAATATAAATAGTTGTGAACATTTTGCTATGATACAGATTTATTTAAAAATGGATTAAATGTATTATTTTTCTCAAAATTCTATAAACAATACCCTGGCCAGGGGAGAAGACCCTTAGTCAGGGAGGTAACCAAGAACCTTATGGTCACTTTAAAGGATCTGCAGTGTTTCTCTGTGGCGAGAGTAGAACCTTCCAGAAGAACAACCATCTCTGCAGCACTGCACCACTCAGGCCTGTATGGTCCAGAAGGAAGCCACTGCTTGCCAAAAGCCACCTGAAGGAGTCTCAGACCATGAGAAACAATTTTTTTCTTTTTTTGGAGCACCTTTGGCACCAATTACACCTTTTTTTTCTATATGATGATTTATTTTTTTTATATGAACGGGTACATACATCAATTTTTGATGTGATTATTTGTGCAGCACCAAATAGATTTACAACTCCTACACAAGTACAATGATAATATAACGGTGGCAGGTCCGTCTGAAAGCTTTACAAACACATTAGACTAAAAACTGAATGAAGGGAATCTACAAAAACGTGTCTTTCCTGAGCATGGACAAAACTTGACACTCATCCTGACGTCACTTCTGATTAAACAGATCTTTTTTTTTCCCCCCTCAGCACAGGAGAGGACAGTATGTTGAAATTCGAGTGCTGTGGTGATGATACTCTGTAGCTCATGCAGCTGATAGAGATCAGGAACTGGAGTATTTATGTAAATGAGCTCAGCAGTCAGATCAGTTCTGTCTCAAGTCCAGCTTTTCTTCTTGGCTCAGGATCCACCCTGCTCACAGCTATAGACACTTTTCTTTTCTCTCTCCTTCCGTCTATTCTCTCTCTCTCTCTCTCCCTCTCTCTCGGTTGATGCAGAGTTATGTGTGTTATGTTTCTTGTTCTACCTCTGGGGAATTTTCCCAGCAAGAGATCATTACACTTGGAATGTTTGTTGAGCTGCATTTCTCTCTCTCTCTCTCTCTCTCTGTGTGTGTGTTGAGTACAGCATGGTATGCCAAGGACTTGACTCTGGTATTTAATGCGGATGGGTGAAAAAAAGGTAATTCAGTGATGTATCGTGTTTCTTTTGTGTGGCAATTCATGTATCGACTCACAACGACTCAAATCTCCATTTTTTTTTCCCCTTCTAATTATTATTATTTTTAATTTGTTACCATTTGAGGTTGCAGTTCCTCTATAATCTTACAGATGGCGCTCTCTAAACCATTCACACATCGGCAGGCAGCACAGCATCCTGTGTGGTACGAGCGAATTATTTGCTACGTTTGTTTAGCATTATAACAAAATTTGATAAAGTATATACACGTATACATAAAATCATGATATTTATAAAACCGCGATAGTTACCACATCACAGTACAAATCGCATCAACACCCTGGTATCATGATGATACCGTATCATCCGGTCTCTGGTGATTTCCGTCCCCAGTATTTAAGGAAGTCATCTAAGTGTTCAGGGCAAAAAGTTTGCACCTAGTTATCTCGTTATATTTTGCAGTGTCTTCCATGACAGTCAATTATTCTTGTCCTCTTGAGAGAGCACTTTTTATCTTGAGGTTTCTTCCATCCACAGATGGCTAGTCTGTGTGTGTGTGTTCTCTCGTTCAATAAGTATTCCCAGTCTCTCGAGTGGTCGAGATATCTAAGCATTTGACCGTTTACCCCATCATCAGCAGATTACAAGGTTGAGTTCTGATGACGGTGCAGTAGTCCATGGCTGGGAGTCTATAAGAGCGTAATTGGCTGGTCTCAGCGTGTGTCACTTTCTCCCAGAGGAGTAAGAGATAATCACAGGCATCTGAGATTTTATCATCAGGCACAAGACAGGAGTTCATCCATCCAGATTGGTAGCTGTCATGCAACAGAGGGGGGGGGAACGAGCTGGTACATATGGATCAGCTTACAGCTAAATAAAGAGAACATTAGGCAAAATCAAAGAGAGACAGAATTTCTTCACGAGGTTGCGTTTTTCCCTGGCTTCATTGGCGCTGTTGATTCAGGTCAAATCGGTTCAGCAATTACATCTGGTCCTAAATTCTGCAGCTTTCCACGCTCCTTTTATCTTCACCGTGCTCTCTGGACCGTTCCAGCACAGCCTGGCGTACAAAAACGTCTACAAGAATAGGGGAAAAAAAAAAAAAAAAACCCTGAACTCTAAATACAGTGAAACCTCGGATTGCGAGTAACGCGGTTTGCGAGTGTTCCGCAAGACGAGCAAAGATTTATAATAAAATTTTGACTCAGAAAACGAACACGTCTTGCTTTACGAGTACCGAGTATCATGTATCACGCATGCGCTTCTTGTTTTGCCGCAGAGCGTCACGTGATCACAACTGAGCCAAAGGTTTTTCTCTCTCTTGCGCTGTGGAATTGTAGGTAATCGTCTCCCCTTCTGGGTCTTAGTGCTCGTCTCTTACTGGTATAATCAACATCCGTGCACGCGTGTACTGTTTACTATAACACCGTGACCATGTGTGTGTGCGTAAAACATTTTATTTTGTGTGTGTGTGTGTACAGCAAAAGAAAGTCTCTTTAGAGAGGATCCAAAAAGGATTTAAAGAGGATTAAAGATCCATTTTCTCTCTCCCTCTCTGTATCACCTGCACTTTGTTATTGGACACCATTCCCCTTCACACACACACTTCCTCTCACCTTCACGAACACACCCCTCCTCCCCTCGCTTTCTCACACACACATACACACACATTTTTTTCCTCTCTGATGGAAACACTATTCTGTCGCGATTCTTTTCAAAAGTAAAGTGTAGGGTAATGTGTTTTATTTTTACTTTACAGCAGTGATTCCGTTGTGATTCCTGGGTGTGGGTGTGTGTAAATTTAAATAAGAGAGGAAGACGGGTTACTGTGTAAGTGTAGGGTCTAATTCCTCCTCTCCTCTTACTTTAGCTTCACACACACACACACACACACACACACACACACACACACACACACACACACACACGCGCACGCGCGCGCGCACACACACAGCGCCTGCGCATAAATGCAAACACTTATCTGTTGTGATTTATATTTATAATAATTTGAGTTTCCATTATTTCTTATGAGGTAATTCTATTTGGTTTACGAGTGTTTTGAAATATGAGCCCGCTTCTGGAACTAATTGTGCTCGTGAGCCAAGGTTCCACTGTACAGAGGGGGGGAAAAAATCATCATTTTATTACAAAGCAACAATTAGCTATGTTGGCTGACATGACATGAAGCTGTCTCCGTGGCTGGACACAAGGGATTAATTTATTTCACAAGCCTGGCTAGATGGAAAAGCGCAACCAAAAAAATAAAAATTTAGATTTTGCCTTTTCCTTTAAGTAGCACTCGTAAGAGCGAACGCGCAGAAACATGTTAATGTCTGTAATCTGTGAGAGCTGCACATGGTGCGCAATTTAATCTCGAGAGTCTGTCATTTTAGTCCTGAGCTGCAGGTGGATGTGGCGGAGCGAAACCCAAGTAGATTTCTCAAGATAGAAACGAACAAGGTGTATGTAGATGGTTAAAAGTTAGGGCTCCAGATCTCTGGATTTCACTCTTCAGTGTTCAGTCCTCTATTCCAGTGGTCATTGTTCACACCAGATATCTTACATCAGAATAAACTAATAAAAGAACAGCAATATCAAAAAAGTTTTTTAAAATGTCAGCTTCATTTTTTCTGTAACAGAATGTGATTAGAAAACACAAAAACAACTCATCTACTTTCATCTACCACTGTACGGCTTTGTGTACGTTTTTTGTGAATCACAAAAAAAAGAAAATGAAAAACAGTCAATGTAAAAGTCCAATTGGACTTTGGGGAATTTGGTGAAAATAGTTTTGAAGTGTGTTGTTTTTTTTTTTTTTTTTCACTGCTCAGCGAGACAGACGTACAAGATTTCTGTGAAAAAGACAAAGCCCAAATGTTCACTCTGGTCCAGAGATTCTGTTAATATACAAAATACAGCTTTTCCCATTCATCTGCTGACCTGCTCATTCACGTCGAGGTTTCTGATGGGCTCATTTCTCCCATGACACAATAACTTTTGCCTTTTGTGTGTTCAGTGCCAAGACAGATTTTTCACCCTTTATTTATTTTATATAGTGTAAAAAGTTAAACAGTGGTAGAATTGCCTCCTCTCAGTTTCAGCACTCCAGGATGGATAGCGAGATCAGGTTACTGTACGTGCAGGTAGTTTGTCACAGCCGTGGTCGGCCGTCTTGTTTTCTGCTGTCCTCCGCAACTATATGTAGACTTTAATTTGGCATGAATGCATGCGAGTTCTCAGTGTTCCATGATGATCTGGCATCCCAGCATGATCCACTGCAGGCCTGACCGGAAAATTTTGCAAAGGAAGCTTTTGTTATGCATGAAAGGACTTTTTTTCCTAAAACAATATAAAGGCACCTTTTAGAGACTTTTAGTTATGTATCACTGTTCTTTTTGTGACTATTCCTATATCCCCAAAATGACTCGAGATACATAATTTTAAATAAATTTTGCATTAATATACGGGTGCATTTCAGTAAATTTGAATATTATTGATAAGTTGATTTTTTTTTTTTTCTCCAGTGATGCAAAGTAAAACTCGTATTATACAGATTCTTTACACACAGTCTGATATTTCGAGTGTTTTTTATTTTTTTATTATGGCTTACAGCTAATGAAAACAAAAAATTTGGAAATAGATAAAGTATTTTTTTTAAATAGATTATTTAAAAAAATATTAATTTTACATTAATATGTTTTGCATTTAAGGTGGTAAAATGTTGCTGTTCATCTATAATCCTGCAGGTGGCGCACTCTAATCTCTACATGCATTGACAGGCAGCACAACATCCTGTGTGTTTGAATTGCAATAAAATATGTTTAAAAAATGATCAAATTGGAATATTTATAAAATCATGATCGCAATACAAATCGAATCAGCACCTGAGTATCGCGATGATGTCGTGCCGTCGTGTCTCTGTTGATTCCTGTGCCTCGTATTACAGGAAGTGATCCTGGTGTTCAGTGCAAAACGTTTGCACCTAGTTATCTCTTATCTCTTCAGTGGCCGTCAATTATTCTCCTTCTCTTGAGAGCACTTTATCTTGCTTCTAGATATACCCCGAGGTTCCTTCCTTCCGCAGCCCGGGTGTGTGTGTGTGTGTGTGTGTGTGTTCTCCTGTGCAATAAGTATTTCCAGTCCTTCATGTGGTTCAGATATCTAAGCAGTTGTTATTCCTCTATAATCCTGCAGGTGGTGCAGTCTAAACTATTCACACATCGGCAGGCAGCATCACAGTCCGTGTGGAATATTTTACATATTATCATTCTTTAATGCGCGCTTTTTAGAGTGTTAATCATATTATTAAATGCATTAACAGTAGGAGTGGTGAATGGAGCTAAAGCATATTTAGTGAACATGTTTAATGGTGTAAAAAATCACAAGCGCCGCGTTTTAATTGTACAGTACATTTGCATTTTTGAATAATGTATGTATTTTACTGTATTATACAGTGTGTTTTGGGGGAAAAAAAAACCCCCGCTGATTTTAGTGCAATAATTGTAATAAATAGTCATGGTGGTTTATGTTGTGCAGAGTAATAATGACTATCATTTCAGACAACATGGTGCTGCCCTCCAGCGTGCTGTAAACCCTCAGGTCTGTCCTGCCAGGTGTATCTGCTATGAATCAGCAGGGTGTTATTAGCTACCTGCCCATTTTCCCCCACCTCATTCTCTCCAGTAATAGCAGCCGCGGGCTCGGCGCGCGTTCCCCGCCGGAGGAGAGAAATAGGAGCTCCGCACACCGCGGCTAACACTTCCCAAAGCACCCCTGCTATCGATCTCCGCGCGTGTTCCCGTGCTCATGTCGAATTGTAGCGCGGCCGTGATTGCACCGCCTGCAGGTGCGAGAAGCTTTTCTTCAGGAGAGAGACAGATTGATTTTGTCATGCTTTCTCTCAGCAGGTGACTTCATCATCATCATCATCATCATAGTGGTTGTCTGATAATAGGCCTGTCGTGCATGTTGTAGTGTGGGGGTGCAAAGGGAAAGGATGTGAGACAGGTGGATATTTCGCATAGTAGAAAAGGAAGGACCTGCCTGGCGAGCTGTTGTAGATAAACCACCGACTGCATACACTTTATTTCTTTCCTTATGCTTTCCTTATCCCCCCCCCCCCTCTCTCTCTCTCTCTCTCTCACACACACACACTCTCTCACATCCACTTTCTTTCAGTGAGCAGCCAGTTGACAGGTTCTTTATTAATGACATTTTAATGATCCGGCAGAAGCACGGCTCTCTGGAGAGAATTCGTCTCGGGGCCGTCTGATCCAATCTCATCACCTCCTTCTCCTGACGCAGCTCCTTATTTGCTGCGTCACCGCTCCGTGTGTGTAGAAGAGCCGCTCCTCCCTGCTGCCAGCCAGAAGAGTGCCGGTCGTGTCCTACAGCGCGTTACGGAGTGAGACCATGAAGACCATGCATATCAATGTCCTCACACTGAGATTACGGATTTCTTTAATGAACTGTTTCTGGGTAAAAAGTGTTTTTCAGTGTCGGTACATAATGCAGTATAAGTATCAATGTCAGTAGTTTGGTATTGAGCCAAAACAAGTAAGTTTACAATTTGAGAAAGAAAGTCATCTTTTTTTTCTTGCTTCCAGAAACCAAAGGCACATCACTTGTATGTTGAGATTTAACATAGCATGACGCGGTTGCTGTGTTTAGCCCCGGGCTTGATGTTGTTTACCCTATTATAACTTGTCCCCCCGAGCTTTGTAACACTCTCAAGGCGTGTACAGTATGTGGAGTCATGTTTCTTTCATTCTCTGTTTGAGGGGGGGTTTGTCGAGATATTCGAGCAATCGAGATTCATGGTTTTACTAAAGAAGAATCGCAAACACTCGACACACCGGCCGGGTCCTCACTGTCCATATTCCAAGAAAACTTTTTGGCTTTTTGCCTGCCTCGCCTTAAACACAAAGTCTTTCATCGCCACGAGTGAGATCCGACACCACACACTTCAGCTATATATTTACTGGAGATACGATGGAAGCTAGGATGCGGGAGGAGTAAACAGAGATTGCATGAACAAATCCACTAGTATGAAGACGAAGTTTATAAGATTCTCATCTCTTCTTCTTATGCTCTATACTGGCTATAAAGCCGTCATCCAAAGAAAGATCAGTATCTGTGCTGTGTTGTCAGTTCAGCTGTGAATTCATATACATGTTCACTTTTTGCTTTCATTTATTAATAAAAAAAAAATACAACCTACAGACTTTTTGTGTCAGAAAAAAATATACTCATTGAACTGTCGTACGCCTTTTTTCTCTTGATGGTCGAGAAGGGTGAGAAACAGCAGGGGCGCTTTAGTTTTAGTTTAGCCTTCGGACGGGTTGGAAGAGTTAGACGTTTGATTTGACCTTCGATGAATCACCTAGGCAAAGAAATAGGACAGATACATGTGTTAATGTGTG
Source organism: Channallabes apus (assembly GCA_030522415.1). Classification (NCBI taxonomy): domain Eukaryota; kingdom Metazoa; phylum Chordata; class Actinopteri; order Siluriformes; family Clariidae; genus Channallabes; species Channallabes apus. Next base: position 44,695,961 of record CM060109.1, read on the forward strand.
TTTATGGTCGTTTTACCTCATTTATAGGAATAATATGAGCATTTAGTGAGTTTGATGTCTTTCCCATATTCTGGTAGCCATAAATTTACATCATCTTCATCATCATCATCATCATCATCATGCACAGTTGGATGGCTGCAGCGCGTCCCCTGACGACGCAGGACTTCCGGATAAGGTTTTTTATTTTATTTTTTAAACCAGTTAATGACCAACGCTGTGTTTCCAGCACGTATCCATGCCGCGTGATTTTTTTAAGGGATATTAAATGAATTAAATGCATGTGATATGCCAGAGAAAAGTACAAGAGAAATTGTACCAGACATTAGAGACAGGGCCTGTTACATTGGGGGAATAAGACGTTATTGTTGTCTGAGAACATTTCATATGTTTCATATTTAAGTGTTTACAGGCAACAAAAAAATGTTTCCACATTGAGACCTTTAAGATCCCAGCAGAAACCGTGTCAGTAGCGTCAGTGTGTCGCCTTGCGCGCTCCTCGCTAAGCCAAGATGCTAGCTGCATGAGCAATGTGCAAAACAAACCAGCTGAAAGAAGTCACAGTGGCCATCGCGGGTGATTCCGCAAGTCGAGTTTTAAAGGTCCCATATTTTACTACTTCCTCAACAAGTTGTCACAGGTCTCAGAGCTCCTCTAAAGTGCATCTTTTAAAGCTCCAGCTGAGATAATCATACTTCAGACTCCCTTTATTTCATTGTCTGTGTAAATGCGCTACTGCTCAAACATGATAAGAGAACAGCAGGGCTGGGCGGAGTTGAGCAGCAAGTCAGGGGAGGGTTTATTCTTATGTGAGGTCACAATACAGGAAAAATCTAATTGGCTATTTTAAATTTAGGTTAAAAATAGAAATGCATAAATAACAGAGGATTTTTTTTGTACATGCATACAGAAAGTTTAGTCTGAAAAATGACTAAAAGCCTTTAAAAGGAATTCTAAAGGAAATATTCAAGATGTAACGCGAGTACAGCCGACTAGCATTTCTTTGACGAAACGGGTAAAAAACATTCATGGATCATTACAGTTTGTGATAAAAGGATAATCCTGCCTCATGGTGGTTTTCCTCGCTGATCAAAGAGAGACATTGGCCCTTTTTTCTACTCTGCTAATACATCACGAAGCGTCCTTTATAGTGTAGCTGCTGCTGCTGATGTTCGGCCTGTCTGTTGACAAGTACAGCATTTCTTGTTTTAAGTTTAAAATGTGAATGAGTTTTTTTTTTTTTTTTTCACAGGAAGACAATTTGTCTAAAACTGTAGCAGAAGACCGTTAGCATTATGTCGGAGGATTCTCTGTGAAATGACGGGAATCTTGTGGGGAAAAACACACACACACACACACACACACACACACAAATGATACGATGCATGAAAAGGGAACTACTTCCTTTTAGGGACATGCAGAAGGTGTATTCTGCTGAAATGCAAAATCGTTTTTTAGTGTGAAAGTCGCTAATGAAAAGCGTTACAGTTTGAGTGTTGGGTTGCAGATTTTTTTCACCAGTTTGATGGCTTTTCTATTTTAAACAGTGGAATGCGATGACAGCAGGTGGGTTTCTTTTAAAGTTGGATCACTTTCACTTGTGACTTGTTTAATTCTGTTTAAAAAAAATCTGAAACATAAAATTTTTTGCATGGTACTTAAAAAAAAAAAAAAAACTTTTATGTATTGAATTTCACTTCAAAGTAAGTGAATAAGTGTATGAGTTTGCGTATTGCTTTGGCACAGAATTGTGGTCAGCTTACATACATGGTTTAACTCCAGATTGCTGCAGGCTACATCAGTAAACATCAGAGTTTGGCAGCTCAGCTGTTTCTTAAATGAGCGAGCGTTTAAACCGTCCTAATTAAACCACTTTCTATAAAACTGGACATACGCTGACATAAATCAAGCGAAGATTGAACACGGGCAATCATTACCTCATTAACGTTCACCTCATTATGTTTTATAATCGCCCCAATGCGCTCGCCAGAGCAATCAGGTTTTTTTGGGGCTCGCAGAAGGTCGTTGGCAACAAGCGCCCGTGAGGATATCTCACAGGAGGTGTAATACGTGCGGGGACTGAAACGTACAGTACACATCAACAGAAGGTGTTGGCGTGAGAGTCCCGAGACGTGCTCGAGCTCTAGTCTGTCAGAATGAAGCCTCTCAGCCTCATATGGAGTTTTAATAGATTATCCGGGTGTGTCAGTGGGAAGCAGAGTGTTTCTGACAAAACGCCGCAGCCCATTCGAACATCCCCGTCCCTCACTTCCTGTCAGCAGCGTCTTCCTTCAGTCTAATGCAGCTTATTGCCGTCGAGTGGCTTCGTTACTGTAAAACAAAAGCAGGTATCATTTAAAGGGCTATTTCTTTAACAACTTAACACAGGTCTCAGACCTCGTCCAAAGTATGTGTGTTAACGCTCCAGCTGAAACGCCCCTCAGATTTCATTGGAGTTCTGTGTCGTCGTCCTCCCCCCCCCCCCCCCCCCTGGACATGCCACTTCAGTGTCCATGTAAACGATCGGCAGGCTGGGGGAGGAGATTTTCTCATATGAGGTCACAAAGAGGGAAAATCCGAATCTAAGTGGTTTGATTTGTTCAAACTGAGTGTACATTTAAAAATATACATTTACTAAATAACTTAAAAATGATAAAATGTGCATTTTGTGTAATAGATCCTTTAATGTGCAGTGCTTGTGAGAGTAATAAAAATGTATATCACTGTTATTTTGTGAAATGTCATACACAGACTAATTAGCAGAAAACAATAAAAGGCGAAGCAAGCATTACACGAGTGTGAAATGTATTTAGTGGCCTTAGGTGTGTTTGTCCATGTGTTAAGAGTCGCACTCAGGCTGTCTCTCTCTCTCTTTCTGTCTGTCCGTCTCTCTCTCTCTCTCTTACAGGAAGAGATGTCATTTCTCAGACAAGCCTCATTACCACTAAAAGAACAAATATATTTACATTTGATTGCCTTTACAGCCATCTGCCCACATACATGAATTATCCCTCGAAACCTTTCACCTCCTCGTGAAGCCACTCCGTCCCTCACCTCCTCTCTTTCCCTTCCTGTCTTTACCTCCTTCAGTTTCATTTTCATTTCATTAAACTCGAATCGCTTTAGCTAATTAAAGAGAAACTGGGCTTCCGTCCACGAGTCCAGCGGCGCTTCATTCACTGGAGAGTGCTGAGCCATATGGAAGGATGCTGGACCGCCTCGTCTGGGTTTTTCGCTGACTCGTAGATGACGACGCTAAAAAATATATATATATATCTTTTATTTGGTTTTATTTTATTTTCCAATTCTTGATCAGTGTGCATCATGATGATGCTGGGCGGTGTACCGACTGTAGCGTATAAGAACCAGCTGTGACGCAGGTGTCAAGAACCCTTTAAATGTTCTGGAAAGTTCCTTCTTCAGCTTTAGCTCCTTCTCTGACATCATTGTAAATAAGCTCATATACATTCTGTTTTATTGCACTGATATGATCATGTGCTTACATTTTCTTTTATTAATATATAAATTTACTGGTTATATAGAGTTACTCAAGTTTCCACCTGTATGTACTTTTTTTATTTTCATTTATTTATTTATTTATTTATTTTTTTTTTTTATTATTTTTTTTCAGATTGTCACCTGACTGCACTATTGTAAACAGTGTATCATAGGGGCATATGTTCCCCTTCCTGATTATATATTTATAATCATATAAACATACTTTTTTGTATGTCACTTAGGACTTTTAACTCAATATCGTTTGTTTGATGTTGTCGAACATCAAGCATTTTTTTTTTTTTATATGAATCCATTCCAGTGTTTGCGTCTCTCATCCGGCCCCACTCTTGTTCTGTGCCTTCGTTTAAACCCGGTGTTTACAATTTGTGCTGTTTATTATATATATATATATATATATATATATATATATATATATATATATATATATATATATATATATATATATATATATATAATAAAGGAATTTGAGATGAAAATACAATTTGTAAAATATTCTTCAGCACAGCATTATCAGCCACAAAACCTGCAGCGTGATGATTGTGTTATAATGCGCCACAAATTATTCACAGCTCGAAAACGTAAGTAAGCAAGCATCAGTTCAGCATGCCGTCAATATGGATTTATTTCTCTGTATAACACTCCAGGAACTCTGCAGTCACACTCAGTATAAAGCATTTAATCAATCTGTTATTATCGTTAATTAGAACTGATGGATCATTCTCAGAGGTAGACCTATATATATATATAATTATTATTATTATTTTTTTATTTATTTAATACAACTTGTTTATTTGTCTAGTTTTAATTTCCATGTTTAAAACAGTTAAATGTTAAACAGTTTTTCGCATCTTCAGTCAGTTTTAATAAAAGTGCTCATGACGTCTCAAACGTGGCTGAACACTTTATCCATTTCAAAGAAAATTCTCTGTGATGTATATCGTGTATCAATATTCCGTCTAAAGACGTTTCCAGTGCATACATTCTTTTCCTCCGAGCTTTCTCTCTCTCTCTCTTTTCTAATCCATCCTCCGGTAATAGTGACTCAAAAAGGTGCTTTGAAAAATACCCTGCTTGGCTGGATTGATTATCATTTCCTCCTCTTGTCTGTTTGACGGAACACTTTTGTGCCCGGTGGGATTTCTGTCGTCGCTCGTCCCTCACACACACTCGTCGCCTCTTCACAGCGATGCACGCAGTGCTAATTATCACCGAACCGTAGCACTCTGGTTCCCGGAGTCGTGGCACACAATCTTCTCCGGAGCTTATTAAGAGGTATTATGATCGATATAGTCAAATGCAGTTGAAAGCTTTGCTCTAATAAACGCTCTTGGATGGGATAAGGCTGCATAAAATGGGATCACCTACAGCTCGCTTATTGTCATAAATCTCTCAGACAGTGAGTCTATAAAAAGCTTTCGATCGCGCTACCGATTGTAATAATAATAAACGGCAGCAACACAACTGTTTAGGGAACTTCGGCTCCAGTCGCTGTGTGCATTTTTTCTTTCTCTTTTCCTCCTCGATTTGGCTCGCCGTCATTTCGGCGGCGCACACGTTGAAATCATTTAATACCAAGATCCATGCGCTGACTGTTTTGACTGTTTGTTAGTACAACGTGTCAGACATGAGTAACAGATGCTGACCAGCAGCTCACCAAGCTCAATTCGAACAGGGATGCATCGATATTGATCTGATCTCTGTTTTTGTACCGGTTGATAGATTCCTGATAGATTGATGCTGAAACGAGGAGCAGTCAGGGGAATGTTAGAACATTTTTATTTACCTACTGCATGTGAAAAACTAGCAAAGCAAAGTACATTAGCTAGCTACTGTATGTAAGAGACGTTTTTCATCGCAAAGAAATCCATAGTTGTAAATGATCAGTTAAACATCAACATCGTACTGGGTAACAGCTGTTATTTTCTAGCTAGCTTCACCAGTGGCGGCACCGTATCGCATTGGTTATCGCTGTCGCCTCGCACCTCTGTGGCCGAGGGTTCGAGTTCTGTCTGTGTGCATGGAGTTTGCATGTTCTCCCCGTGATCGGTGGGTTTCCTCCGGGTACTCCGGTTTCCTCCCACAGACCAAAGACGTGCAGATTAGGCTAATTGGTGTTCCCAAATGCTAATTGCCGTCGTAAACTTTTTATACTGTTTTGTAAAGTCGAATCATACATAACATATGTCATGCGTGTTCTTATGTGAGAATATTATTCCAAAAAAATACTAAAAATAACTAAAATGATGATAATAATAATAATACGAAGCATGATTTTACGCTTGGGGTTTCTCCATTATGAATACAAATTGATAACCGCGACTCGCATTTTTGTCGCATTTAAAATATCCGCTAACTGAACCTGATGATACAGAAAGAAGTTGATAAAGTTAAAACTTAAAAACATACTAAAGTCAGAAGTAGGTTATTATTATCACTGTCACAGTAAAGCACAGCTCTGGCCTACGATATAACAGCAACTAGCTGCCGCAAATCGATACTACATCTGCTTAGTGTATTTTTTTTTTACCCCATAGGGTATAAACGGAGGACCCAACAGCTCAGCTGATGGAAGGTTTAATGCTTTGCTTATTATCATAACCATTATTTTTATTGATATAGAAATAAGCCCTTTTAACCTCATTGTCAAAAACCTTCACTTCTGCCTATTAGCCTGTTTTTCGTCCTCTTAGCCGTTGGTGCACATGACCTTTTATGGAGCTTTATGGGCGTCACTAAATGCAAATGAGAATGCGGTTCGTACTTCCTGGGTGAGAACACGGGTGTGAAAATACTAAGCGTTTCTTTCTTGTAACTATGCAAATATTTCCATGCAACTTTTGCCCAACACCAGCGTTTTTACTCCGGTAGTGTGAATCTAATAAGAAGAATCAATTTGTAAGTCGTATTTAAGAACGAATCAGTCTCCACTCAACAACACAATGAAAATCCGCAGCGAGACCGGACTGAATAAAGACCCTGATTAGCACAACAAGGACGTAATCAAGACTGGCGTCGAGAGCAAACTGCAAAACGATTGAAAAATGTAAATTGATTATAAATATTAAAGATGCGCTCTGAAAACATCTTACCCTGTATATTAGGTGTCCCTATTTATGCGAATCTTCTCACGAGGACTTTTAATTGAGACCGACTGGTGAAACGTTTACATCAACTCACCGCGTGTAATCGGTGCTCAGCAATCTTCAGGGTTTGTTCAGGATGGGCTGAGAGCCACACCTGCTCCTCTGCTGCTCGGCTGTCGGATCCGGGACACCGGAGGCCTTCCATGAGTTTGTTTGCTGGCAGGACCGAGACTGTGAGAGAAACGGATCAGCATGTCTGGACTGAATTTGTGTAGCTCGAGGATGTTTGGCGTGCATTTATGAGACTGGGACAGCTGTGCAGATTTCCTCTCCAGTGTTCTCCGCAGATCTCCGAGCTAATCTCATCATGATTTCCTCTTCGCAAGCCAGAGATAGTCTGAGTGTGTAACAGAGAGGTGTGTGTGTGTGCACGATCACCCAGACTGCATTTACTTCAGATGTCAAACAAAGTGCCTTCAGGTCTCAATCCTGTCTGACTGGTTGTAGCAACACACCGAGGCTGCATCTCATATTTCCCTCGAATCAGCGCCGCTGCTTCTTGATCTTCAGATGCCTCGCGCTCATTCGTAGCCGTTACCGCTTTAACCCAGCGGAACAGCTGTAGCTCGCGGCATAGCGACGATGTCTGCGGACGAACGGCGATTAGCATATCAGTGCTGCGATGAAAGCCGTTCATTCCGAGCTTAATGAGAGGCTTAGAGCACTCGGAACACTTCTTGCACTAATGCTTCACTCCACACAAGCTTCTCTTTTAGCCTGGGGCTTGCCAGTGGCTGGAGGATCTCAGGTTCTCTAGCAGAAGCGATGCGGTTCCAGCGATCACATAAGCAGATCACTAATGTTGACGTCTCGAAATGCTGTCACGTCACAATTCAGCACCATTTTCAGTTCCTTGCGTCTACAGATTTCTATTTCTTTTTTTCTATTTCTACGTTCCTCCACCCACACCGCAAGCTACACTGTCGCTCAAAACTTTTTATTGACATTTTATTGTTTTCCAAAACACGAAACGCGCACACGCAATTATTCTGAATAGCAAAAGAACCAGACATGCAGAGATTGTGAGAGTTAGAACTAATCATTTTTGATGGAAATGATCAATGCGTTCTTCAAATTTTGCCTTCATTAACAAAAGAAAAAACAAAAAAAAAAACACAACCCCTTTTGCAGTAATTACAGCCTGGCAGACCACAGGCAATCTAGCTGCCAAGATCTTATCTGATCTGATAATATTTATCAAGATAATCTGATGAGATGTCGCCCCGTGCTTCCTGGAGCATCTCCCTCCCACATGGAGTGTTTCTCCGTACCATACGGTGAGGCTGATCCCACAACAGCTCAGTAGGGTTCAGATCCAGAGACTGTTCTGGTCGCTCCATTACAGACAGAACTTTAATTCTTTGTGAAATGGATCAAATTGTTTGTGAATTGCATGAAAATTCATTCCAATTATTTTGAGCAGTAGTTGTACGTCGCACTGTGATCCAGCCTGTCATCGTTTTTTATTTTCCTTTTATCTAAATGAACTTTCTGACCTTTTGCTGACCTTTTTGTACCCAAGTGTTTGTAGACACCTGACCCTAATGTCCATATGTGCTTTTTTTAAAAAAAAAAAAAAAACATCCGGTTCCAGGTTTAGGCTCCTCTTTGAATTCTGTGAAGGATTTCCACTAGCGCATTAGTGAGGATGTTGGAATTAAGCAATTTCACTCTGGGATTAATAAAGTTCTTTGAATCTTGGATGCGCTCCAGTTCATCCCAAAGACATTCAGTGAGGTTTAGTTGAGGTCGGCTTTTTTTTGCTTCTTCTTCTTCTTCTTCTGTGCAGGAGTTTCCACTTTTTCCACTCCAACATCCAACTCTGGGTTTGAGTGACTGCGTTCTCTATAATTTTACTCCGTCAATCACAGCGACATTAGCCAATCACAGACTGGTGTGGGTTCATGTACGCAGAAGAGGGCGGACAGCGCTTTCCTCCAAGTGTGTCATGTAAAAATGGCAGCTGGCTGGATTCACACGTCGCAGAGGAAGCATGTGTTAGTTTTCACCCTCTTTGTTTGGCTGTCGTCTGATAAAAGAGAACCGAATGGTGGATGTGGATGTGAGGAAACTCCTCCTACACTCATGAGTACATGTATTTATACAAGATGGGATGAGATTAGTGATAAGCACTCAGGACCTGCATTGCCCCTCCAGGGGTACCTCAATGGTTGGACTAATGATCGGAAGGTCTGATGTTCAAACCATCATGTTGTCCCTGTTGGGCCCTTAAACCTTAAATGCTGAGATGTATAAAGAGATGTAAGAAAATGTAAGTGGCTCTGGATGAGGGTTGTCTGCCGGAGGCCGAAATGTAGATTTGAAGGAGAAGCCCTTTAGATTAGTTTACTGGTGATGTCTGTGTTGTTGTCTCAGTTCTTTGAGAGCGTGTAGGTAAAGTCTCCCTCATAAAAACTGATCAACTGCCATATATACTCGTACACACACACACACACACCTCTGTTAGAATTGAATCGGTGAGTTACTTATAGGTTTCTCTTGCCGATGCCTATAGTGATGCAACAAAGAGACAAGTGAAGGGACTGCGGGACGGTCTGTCTCCGACTGTAAGAGCTGATTACACTGATCACAAATAAAAGCACACATTTGCAAAAATCCACTAGTGCTTCAAATTTACACACACACACACACATCATTTGCACATGCGCATGGTGCACTAAATTACTCAGCCTCCAACACTAGCATGGCGACTGATTAGACTGAGACTGATTTGGCTAATTATACACCTGAAATGTAAGCTGTAAATCTTGCTAAATGAATCCAGAGTACATGCGAGTAATGCGATTCGGTCCTGTGTGGAAACTCTTCTCTCTCATTTCCCACACACACACACACACACAAAACACGCCTGGGCTTTTTTTTACACAGATAAAGCCTCGGGATGTTTAAATAAAGATTTCGTATTAACACGGACACTCGGAGTGCACTGCTGTAAATGCCTAGAGCAGGGGAGCCCAACCTTTTTTGAACAAAGATCTACTTTTTAATTTGTCAGTGTGCCGAGATCTACCAGTCCAAACAGAAAGCCAGTTGCTATTCATAGCATATTTACATATTTAATTTGCACAAAGCAAACAGAAAGTAGCCCTAAACCATATATAATAAAACATAGTCTAATTGTAGTGATAATAAAGTTATTAACCCTAACCCTAGCTCTTCTTCTGCACCCATGTCTCCAAAAACCATTCTAATGAAAACACACAGCTGTGCCGCATCCACAACATCAGCCGACTCATCAGATTGAAGAGAAAAACATTCACACTGTTCAATATCCTTCCTTAACTGCGCCTCGACCTCCCTCACGTCGCCGTGTAACAGAGCCACGGGATAATTGCACGTCCTTAACGGCAGCTATGATATCACTTTTATAAGTCACCAAATAGTGCGTCTGCAGCCGCGACAAAAGGTTCTTTCACAACTTCGCCATCCTTGAAAGACTTCTTGTGTTTAGCAAGAACGTGACTGACGCGATAAGATGCTACAGTTGCAGTCTTACCCGCGGTGACTGGCCTGGTGAAAATGGACTGCTGTGCCGCTAACTGCCTGTTCGATTCCTGGACTTTTCGGGTGCGTAGAGCTGATTTAGCCGGGAAATCTGCAGAGTAGATGAAATGGCGCTCCAAATTGTCCTTTTTTTTGCTGCTGCCATAGTTGCCTTTTACTTTGCTGAAGTTGCAGCTCTCTCAACATCTCTACTTAAACCACTGAGTCCCTACTAGTAACGGTCCCTATAGCTAAAACCCTGGCTATATTCAGATTAGCGTACCAGCATACTACTCTCGCTATTTCTGCCATATATTTATATGAAATAGTATGAGTAGTATGTTAGTATGCGATTTCAAATTCCGCCACTAATTCCGTCGGTTTAAATTTTCAGCGCAGAGCCGAACGGAATCAGTGATCTTGTAAGGGGAAATAAAGAACTGTTTTTTAAAATGAGTACAGGGTTTCTTTACTCAAGAAATATCATGTCTATGAAGGTTATTGTTTTATTTGAGGTTTGAGGCGTGGAAACAGTGAAGAAAGGGAAAAGGCAAACCAGAAGGCAGTTTACTCTCGCGATCGACCGGTCGGGCACAGCTGGCCTAGAGGCTTACACCGACCCTGTGCCTCGGCTCATTATTTTATTCATTTACAGACATGAAGGTCATTGTTTATTATGTTTTTTTTTTGTTTGTTTTTTTTTTTACTATTCCTCAAAGAAGTATTTCCCCTACAGTCATTATGCCCTTAATCATAAATATCCTCCATCACCCATGATGTGTTGGTGTGTGATTGACGCTTTACTAGCTACAGAGTTTACCATGTTTAGTCACCAAGTGTAGAACCACCAGTGTTCACACAAGAAGGGCTTTTGACTGACTTGGCAACAAACAAACCACAGACCTTTTTCTTCATTCATTCATCTTCTAGACCGCTTTATCCTTCAAACAGTCGCAGGGGACCTGGAGCCTATCCAAGGACACATGCAGCATGAGGTGGTGTACACCCTGGTGGACAGGATGCTAATCCATCCCAAGGCGTGCACTACACTACACTACACACACTACACTACAGGCAATTCGGGAATGCTGATTAGCCTAACCATGTTCTCCCTGTGCTTGTTGGGTTTCCTCAACGTCCAAACTCCATGCATACGAGAACGAAGATCAGATGCTCTTAACCCTTTTCCACCAAAGTGAACCAGGTGTTCGTTCTTATGCTGTTTCAGAGCCAACGCAGTAGCGAACCTCCAAAGGAACTGGCTTTGTTTTTTCCACTGGCTAGAGAGTCACGTCATTACATCACCGTATACTGTACAGTACGTCCGTGTACGTCTCTAGCTAGCAGCAACAACAACTACAATAACGAACTTCATGGCCAAGGACAACTTCTGGTCTCCAGGGTATCTGTACGCCAATGGGGTGGAGGAGTACACGGCTAACTCGACGTTAAGGAGACTTCTAGCTAGCGCCCGGTTTAGCACTGTGCTGCTAAATTACACACTCGAACGTAATCTAATTATGCAGAGGTGTTCAGTGTCTCCGACAGCTGTAGTCCTGGGGTTTCTGACGGACTGTTATCTATGACAATGGATTAAAGTACAACAGCTAAAAATAGTCAAGGCTCTATTTCAAAGCCAGATCTCTTTCTTTATCAGCACACAGTTTGATGTCATTCTGTGCTTTAAGCTCAGGAGGTGGGAGCTGCGGCTCAGAGAACCAAGTCATAAACATCAGAATGGCCTTGACACGACTGATGATGTTTGATTTAAATCTGCTACTTCATAAACCCCTTAGTGGACAAATGGTTAACTAATGAGATGAATAATGTACGAGATAATTCTACTTGATTAGCTACATTAGCTCGAATGTGTGTGTGTGTTTGTGACATGGATGATTTTGTGCATGGTGGTCATTACAGTATGGCAATGGTCTCTACTCCATAGGGGCAGATGGAAAGCTGGAGGGAGGGCACTGCTACTTCCTGTTGGCAAAAACTGGGATAAGGAAGCGCGGGCGTGCACCCTGGTGTGCATATGCACATACACACACTAGCAATCTAACCTGCTTCATTTTATCAGTAATTATGTATCTACAATAGAACTGATTATTCCAGTGACGAGTGATGGCTGATTATACTGTAGCTAGAAGACGAGGTTGAGCTGCTCCCATAGTCGTCCATTAAAACGTCCATTTTTAATTCAGCCAATGAGCCGACACCCACGAAAAAGAATGAATAGACTTCACCTCGTGATTCATCGACTGATCTCAACTGATGCAGATGGCTCAAGGTGCGATGTATTAAAATAGTTAATCACGACATTATTTTGTCAAAACACGCAACACCAGATCCGAGCAGAGAACAAACACCACTTGAGTTGTTTTCTTTTTCTCCGTTCTAGTTTGATATTAGAACAGTTTGACTCACTGCTTCAATTCTATAAGGTATTAAATGCGTCACAGATTTACGCTTATCTCTGCAAAAATTATTTTCGAAAGATGTACAGTATGAATAACCTGGAAGTTTGATAAAACATGATCAGAAATTAACAGTAAGTGATGAGGTTTGAACGAAAATTATAATCCTTATTCCTGTGTTCAGGGTCGCGGGGGAACTGGAGCCTATCCCAGGAGACTTCGGGCACTAGGCGGGGTACACCCTGGACAGGGTGCCAATCCATCGCAGGGCACACACACATACACACACTCACACACCCAATCACACACTACGGGCAATTTAGGAACGCCAATTAGCCTAACCTGCATATTTTTGGACTGTGGGAGGAAACCGGAGTACCCGGAGGAAACCCACCAAGCACGGGGAGAACATGCAAACTCCATGCACACAGAGACGGGAATCGAGCCTGGCCGGGGAATCGAACCCAGACCCTGGAGGTGCAAGGCGACAGTGCTAACCACTACACCACCGCGCCGCCTTCGTTTTATTTGAGTTTGATTAAATGGAGTGATGAACATGGACACGAACGAGGAGCTTTTCAGAACATAGAAATACAATCAGAACTGTTAGAAATAGGCTAATAACTTTGCAATGAAACAAAATAATAAACAAACGTTGATTTCTCAAGTAATCAAACAGAAAAGCATTTGGTCTAATACTGCTTCAGAACGTTCGGCTTTTTTGCCTTCAGCAACGTCCAAACATTGAACATAAGTTATCCTTATTTCTCAATAAATAAAAATAAGTTCCGACTTTGCGCCTGTAAATAGTTTTTATTTTAATTTAGTAGTTCTTGTTGCTTTTGTGCAGTAGATAAATAACACAGTATTTGTTTCAATACTTGTTATCAAATCTTGTCCCGCGCCGCACTCCGTGCGCTGGGTCCCGCGGTGTTCCCGCGCGAGTGCAGGCCTCTACTTCAGGCTTAAAGGACGGGTGCACTAAGGCATGGCTTTTTTATTTATTTATTTTTTTTAAAGCTCGCTAGCGCTTCGGAAACGAGGAAAAACTGTTACGACTGGCATTTTAACCGTTTTCATACGCAATATGTGAACTGCTTCTCTGGACTTTGACTTCAAAATCATTTTGATATTACAGAGTCTTGTGATCTTGAGGTTTATTCAGGGATGAAAACGAATAAACTTTGCTAATTCAGTTTAAGCATGAAACTCAGTCAGTGAAGATTTTTCTCTTGTAGTTAAAATTTCTACACCTTGAACCTGTAAAATGTTAAAAGTTGGAGCTGTTTAAGTTCACAAACAACAATTTGCAGACGAACAGTGCCATTTCTTTTAGCTTGAACTTGTCATGTGTTGCTCTAATGGTAGAGTTGCTTTGGTTTAAGCACCTGATTGCAGTCAGGCAGTGGTGTTTCTGTTCACTAGGTTTGAATGTATTTTATCTCCGTTGCTCGTAATATTAGTTTGAGAACGCCCCTGATATAGACAGAGACTTTCTGAGTCGTAATATTTTAAACAAAACGTGGACAGACAAGCACACTTGTAATCAGTCGCTCTTCAGTCATGTGTTTTGTTTTGGATTGCGTTTTCTTAAAATCACACCAGAACAAAAAAAAAATGTACCAGAGAAGCACAAAGTAATGCTTTCACTCTAGAATCATTTAGAGTGATGATTTTATGGGGTTTTATTTTGTTGTTGTTGGTTTTTTTTTTCTTACATTTTGGAAAATGTCGTGTTCCAGTTTCTGTTTTATTTCCGTGTAAGATTTCTAATCCCATAAACACATTTTATTGTGATGGTATACAAACTCTCACACCAGAGACAATAACCTTTCACTGTCCGTGCAAAATACGCCAGGAGTGCTTTATGACACTTTATGAAGATAATAAAGACCCCACAGTTTGCTGCACATACGCTTCCTATTCCGTAATGCCAGATAATTAAAATGAACTTAACTAATACTTATCTCATTAAAACTCTAAATTGATGAACTGTAAAACTGTTTAAAAACAAGCTCTATTATAGTGGAGTACATGAGGTGAATCCTATACAGTGCACTACGTAGGGTGTAAAACTTTATATTTTGTTCCCTATTTAGTGCACTTTTGTGCAGATTTTGTAGTAGGTCGAGTTTATTTTTAAACATTTTGGCAATTCTAAACACCACCGTCAGTCAGATCTTTATTTTTCAGTTCCACACATCAGTCGCTTTTATTTTTACGTTCAGTGTAACAAATTTTTGTAAAATTGTGGTGAAAAACTGGCTGAATCGCCGCTGAGCGAACCGACTGCTCCTTCTAAGTGTAAAAACCCACTCGCCGGACTCCCGATATTGGATTTCGGTTTGTGCGTTACTCCAAATAAACCTCCCTCGAGCAGGATATCGAACACGAGGAAGAATTCGAACGAGACCGAGGAATAAAGGAGCGTGTCTTCAATCTGCTGTGTGTAATTCCACAAGGATGCTGCGCGCTCCAGACAGTGCGGGTTTGTTGGCACATCTCGTTCACAGAGTGTGAAATTAGTCGTTTTGTTTAGTACACGCCGCTCTTAAACATCTCCCATTGCCTTTCTTTATTCTCTTTGTAATTAGGGTTCGCATCCTTAAACCCCATCACGATAACTTCCGCTCCTTCAGACCCTCCGTTTCCAGACTTCAGCTTGAGACGTTCGTGCTCATGTCGGATTTACTGTAGCTGCAGCGAGTTATTCAGGAGGAAACCGTATCTGTACACTGAGTGGATGTGTGTAGTATCTAAATGTTTGCAGTGTAAAATGTTAATAATGTTCTGCTTTTCTTTATTCATCACCGTGGTTTGGAGTTTTGAGCTTGGAGCTTTCCCGATGCAGAGTGGCTGAGAAACTCTCAGAGGCCCGGAATGATGTATAGGAACCATTTTAAGCATCATTTTGAACAATTTCCTAAAGAAAAATGGCCTATTATTCATGAAGAATAAATTCACTGGCTTGGTAAGAGCGCGCATGAGACAGCCAAGATTTAAAGGCTGCCCTTTTGACTGTTTCAGAGGAAATTGGCCATTCAGATTGACGGAGGGAAAAAAAAAGAAGAGTTATGGATAGACAGTTTGTCTAGTGGCAAGAGAAGCAAGTCTGTGGTTTAAATGCCAAAACTAACAGAGCATTTATGGGATGTTTTTTTTTTTTTTTGGGGGGGGGTGGGGGGTTGTAAATAATATAGGGTCGTTAACCAATCTACTACTGTGCCATTGATTACGCTGTCATACATAATGATTTGTTAAGTAGCAAGCAGACAGGAAAGCTCAATTAAGTTCTACACAAGAGAAGCATTCGATGGGTTTGATTCCGGCGCTCGTTCTGATCTCTATTCAAACCTGATCACTGGTCAGCTCTCAAATAGAGTAAATTTAGGCTTTTTAAGAGCTTTTCCTTTTAACGCTGACAGTTTTGCTTGTTTTCATAAACAACACTGTTGAAATGGTCGAGTCAAGTTACATGTAAAAGTATTGGAGGCCAAACCAGGCTAAACGTTTCAGACCCGGGTCTAGGAAGTTTCGGTATCGCTGATTTTCCAGTCACCGCTTAAACGCTGCCTGCGACACATCTTTCAATAACGCAGCTCAGCCGCTGCCTCCAGATACCAAACGCACGCTGAGGGCTTGTTCATGCGTGGTATTAACGTCCGGCTCACACGGTCCAGTCACAAGAGGACGTCTGAAACGCGTATCTCTTTTATAACCTGGTGTTTTTAAACGTCATGTTAAAATCCAGGCAGAAATGTCCTTCAAATTCATCAAACCTCACTTAACTGTACAGGCTGTTGAAGAGATTTACTAACGGTTTTATTTATATAGCGCTTTCAACAATTTAACATTTTAACAACGGCTATTATCTTCCTAGGAAGGAAACTCAACAGACAAACCCGTCCCAGTTTGTATGATATCGGGGATTAATCTTAAGACGTACTGTGTGTTAGGAGACTGGAGATTCAGTACGACTGAGAGGGGTTTAAGTTCATATGGAATCCACTTTCGTCATTGGAGGCTCGGATACAGAACCGTCGAGCCCAGAACTTCTGTATCGAGCTGTCTGCATCAGCCGAGTCCAGGTTCATTCACCACACACATCCCGAGCAGACCACATGGGGCCTCCATGCGATGAGATCTCTAACCAGAACCGGGCCACTGGGATGAGTCGGACAGGTCTGAAGTGAAAGAGAGAGAGAGAGAGAGAGAAACAGTTGGGTATAACAGATGAGGCGACCGTACAGTATATATTTTGTGCAGGGACTAATTATGACGGCATAACTATAAAAGGGAGAGCCAGACAAAAACAGAGACATGAGGGAAGACAGTATGCTAACGTACCAGCTCACATGCGAGACCACAGTGTTACTAAGCTGCCATCGTGCCAAGTTTTAAATAGTCTTGTAATATTGTTATAATATAAAGCACTCCAAGCCCGAAACAAGGCTGCAGATAAACCGTATCCGTCTATTGTCTATACAAGTCTCACTCTACGGGCAGTTAGAAAATGCCAATCAGTCTACAATACACGTCTTAGGACAATGTGGGAGGAAGAACATGTAAATTCCACACACACACACACACACACACACACACACCACTGGTGTGTTTAAACCCGCTTGACGTGTTGCAGAGTTTAAACAGCAGACTGCACAGGCACATTAGCCGGACTAGCGCTTTTATTACAGATCAACTCCTACAGCTTCGGGGTAATCGCGATCCTGGGTTCGTTTCGAGTCTGGTTTTATCCTTGTATGGATCTGTAGCTGGTCAGAACAGGAACCTCCAGGGGTGTGTCAGAAATGTGTGTGTGTGTGTGTGTGTGTGTGTGTGTGTGTCTACAGTACATGGACACAGAGAATGTTTTGTATTTCCCCAGGAAACTGGACTAGATGTTTTGGATTTCCAAAAAAAAAAAAACTATCTACACAGCATCGGCGTCAACAGGGAGAGATTAAACAGAGGACGAGAGAGTGAATGAACAAGGGGAAGAAAAGAAAAGACAAGGATGTGGGGGGGGGGGGGGGGGGTGGAGCGATAAACCACACTGCAGGCTGCACTTTTCCGCTCATGCACACTCGCACATGCTCACACACTCGCACATGCTCACACACTCGCAGCAAAGCCAGACGGGAGAGCGGGAGGTGAGCGTACGGGTGGAGTGTAAGAGGGCTAATTCGACTCCGGTCCCAGGCTGTGTATCCTGACACATAAAGAAAAGGTGAGGTGCAGCGTGTATGATGTTTTCTGCCATTTAAATGAAGGGTTAAAACAGATGCGGTGTCCGAGCGATGATCAGGGCTCATGTCCTGTGAAAATTGGTTGTAAAAGTTGATAATTTTTTGTGGGTTTTTTAATTTTTTTATTTTAAGCTGCAAGTCTGTTTCAGAAAAAGGTTTAGGAATTATTACCAAGCCTGCAAACATGTGGCTGTAAGTGTGTGTGAGGGAGAGAGAGAGAGAGAGAGAGTACACTGCAGTAAGTCCATTTAGATGACAGGTGTCAGGATGCAGTTAAAGAACAAAGTGACCCAAGTGTACATCGTGCACCGTGACCCGGGTTCTTACTCCACCACATGGGACATGATGGTGTCTGATGGCTTTATCAGGGATAATGTACCCAGAACTTATCCTTCCTGAAGATGAAGCGTTAATAAACTTCAGTAGCTCAGTGCAATTGTATCTTGGAAAACCAAACACCTTTTTTTTTGTTTGTTTTTTTTTTTGGCTTTTCAGTTACAGCTCATATCCAAGGACTCGCATGGCAGATGCACCACGTAATCTAAAACTAATTATAAGTAGGTTTATTTTAGCCATACAGTAAAACACATCATCTGTTCTAAAGCTGAGGAAGCAGGACTAGCGTAAGAGTATCTTCAACGACATGGCAAATGATACGATTGGAGGCGTGTCCAGGGAGACTCGGACATGTTCAAAACTTCAAGACCGTTTTCCTCGCTTTGATCAAAAGCGTTAAGAGTAACATCGGTGATTTAAATCCCTTAATCCGACTTAAACAACTATATTGAGTCGAAGCATCCAGAAAGAGAAGACGTGCAGAAAGGTAGAGGAGAAAAAAGGAGCTTCTCTGGGAACAAAATGCACTGCATGTAGTGTAACTAAAACTATTCTTTGGCTTTATGATGATGATGATGATGATGATGATGGCTAAAATGTTGTTGTACATCAGGTGAACTTTAAACCGTGCATTATATCACAAGCTGACTCGTGTCTGGTCGAGAGTTTCTCAGATCTACAGCAGGACCTGAAATATAATCACTGATCATCAGTGTTACCTCATGCAGTGCTCTGATGCTTCTTCATCATTCATTCCAGGGCAAACCACTAGACTTTCATCTAGGTTTTAGATTTTTCTGCCCCCTAGTGCTCACTATGAATTCAGACTCTTTAGGATGCACTCAGTACTAAACTTAAACTCTTAGCCATCGAGTCCCGAGTGTCTAACCGGAACCGAAACTCTAACACGCGTCCGTAACCGACCTCATGATCCATGATCAAGTCATGTAAACACTGTGCGTTTTGTTTATTCACCACGTTTGTTTGTTTAATTTATTTATTTACTTATTTTTTAATCATCACAGAAGTGTGTGAGCCACGCCCGCGCCTGTGTGTTTGTGTCGGCTCCATCAGCTCCACGTGAGATCATTCAGAGGAGAGCTGGAGAAAATTCCTAAATCAAAGTCACGAGCGTTCACACGGATGATCAGTGCCAAATGCCTGAATGTTTAAATGTTGATGAGGCTGGACATTTTAACAGAAGAATGTCCCACACGAGTCTCGAGTCCTTTTTGTCTCTCTCGCCCTCCTGTAGGAGCTCCAGTTTGAGAGGCTGACCCGGGAGCTGGAGGTGGAGCGACAGATCGTGGCCAATCAGCTGGAACGATGCCGACTGGGGGCGGAGTCACCGGGAGCTGCGAGTGGCAGGTAGAGTACACACACACAAACACAGGCACACACTCAGCATGACTGTGGTTCTAGTCCACAGACCGACAGATGCCCGTCTGCAGTAAGTTGATTTTGTTTGTTTGTTTGTTTGTTAACTAATCCACTATTGAAATGATTTAGTAGACGTATGTGTATGAAACGTTCTCAGTAAACGTAAACAGATTGTTTCTGCATGTAACATGTCCTAGCAGGCGTCCCATGCTCCCACTTGTGTAAATCCACACTGACCCCAGGGTTAATGCGAGTGATTGGGGGGGGGGGGGAGGCTTTCCTGAAATGTGGGAGTTAATTTCTGTATCCTCAGGCACACACACACACACACACACACACACACTCGTGCTCAGCTTTAATGAGTCTGATTATATCGAACAAATCAGTTTGATGGGTCTGTAAAGGGATGTTTGTTTTTAGTATGCTTGAATGCGCACACACACACACACACACACACACACACTGAAGCATTAAATTTGAAGATCGTCATCAATATGATGGAAGTATTTCTCAGGCTGTCTGAAGTCTGAACTGTTTAATGTTTAGCGCTGAATGTGTATTAAACCGTTTTAACGTCATTTAGATTTTTTTTGTTTTTTCATTTTTGCTGCGTCTTGTGGAAGGAAGGGAAAAAAAGGCAATTCTGTGTTTTTAAACAAAACTATGAGCTTCTAGAAAACCAGATTCATGTAGTCATGAAAACACTGTGTCTACATATATCTTTTTTCTCTTTTTCTTTAATAAAAATAACATCTAAGCATACAAATTGGTGAATATTTAAACATTAAGTCTTGAGAAAGCAATGTTTAATATACTGTATGGAAAAAATATATATATACAGGATATAAAAAAGAAATGATGAGCAAATTTTAGTTGCTAAATTGCAAACTGTAAGATGGTGATTGTAATCAGTTTGTAAATGCGAAATCATTCACGGAATCACACTGAAACAATGACCAGAACCCCAAAAAGATGATGATCACAGGCTTGAGAGAAGACGTTTCCACAGGAGCTGCTGTGTCGAGCTGAATCGGGATCTCGTGTACTCTGAAATCCCTTCACACAGAAGTACTTCTACATCCCAGAGTATGATCTCCTCTTTCACTCGCTCCATCACCGTCCGAAGCCACAGCCTGCACGAGATGAAACCGGTTCTCCCTCTCCGTCAGATAAACAAACGAGCTGCAGATCAGAGATCAGAGCCAGACCCCCCATCGAGACCAAGGTGTGCATGGAGGACTCGGCCTTAATCACTCAGGGGATCTACACCGTCACTATAATTATCATCTTCATATGCTGCTGTACAGATGGTGTTTGTGGTGCAGCTCTGGATGAGGCACAGGACAACATAGTGTGGAGTCAGGTGTGTGTTTACCCACAAGTCCATGTTTACGTGTGCGTTATGGAGTGCGATGTGCTATTCTGGGAATCTGAGCAATAGTGCACAGGAGCAATAAGTGCCTCATATGGGGGTGTATAGATTAAATAAAGGGGGGAAGAAAAAGGCTGGGTATGAAAAGTGCAAACAGAATCTAAAAAGAGAGAAAAAGCCGACAGCGTGAAATTCAGTTTGAGAGATAAAAGTGTAAATGAATAGTTGGATTCATTGTGTGATGGAGAGATGATGTCTAGAGGGATCGGGGTTAAAACGTGTTTATAGATGAATAGAACAGAAGCAAGTGTAGTGATTATTATGTGGGTGAGTTGTACAGATAATCTCCTACTACGTTTTTACTCACATAACAGAGAGACTGAATTATTTCTGCAGTGGTTAATATGAGCCGTGTATTCCATAAACACTCTTCAAAAAGTCTTTCCAGATTAAGATATGAATCGATAGAATGAAAGAGAACTGCTTTTGCATTCGGAGGAATTTGTCCTCATGTGCCAATTGAGATCGGAACGTGGATTAAAAGTATTGTTTGGAGTAAAGCTGCATTAGAAGGAACCGCATTTAATGTGCCTGTTTTAAAGAACAACAACAACAACAACACCCAGAGTGTTTCTTAAACCTGTCTGTAACTTTCACCACCAGCTCTGCTTTAATAGTCTGTTCTCTGTGCACTGTTGCCCCATCAGAGCTTCTGATGTCTGCCATCACTCGGGCTTTTATGTCCTTCTGCCTCCGAGCAATCACCGACTCCAGCCCTTCACCGAACCCCCAAAGCTCCACCAAAACATGCTTTAGCAGTTCTTCACTCCTTTTACACACGCATTATCATGCACGCATAATACGGATAACACACGCTGCCCCCATGGGCAGTTTAACAGGCCGTTCACACCTCCGCTGATCCCAGTAAACGGCCATCTTTTCATTTGTGGTGCTCCAGCAGAGCGGGTGATCTCACAGCCTCTTCTTTTTAATTTGGATGTAAGCTCGTTTGCAGTAGCCAGGGGCAACAGGACGGACGACTCCGGTACACGCATAGCAATAATGCCTTGTTGTTGTGTTTTTTTTTTATTTTTATAAAGGTTACTGCAAGAGATGATGAAGCTCGCGCTTAAACAGCACGCATCAAGATGTGCCAGGCGATTTTATTGATTTATTTGTAGTTTACTGACTATTGAGAGTTTAAATAAGGCAAGAACATGCTTAAATGCTTAAATCTTGTAAATGTATTTAAGAACGTCCTCGTCACTCATTCACTCAATGAGACTCCAGGACTTTATTAAAGTTAATGTAATAAGTCTAGATTCGTCTTAATTAAATCTTGTAGAATTTTTAGCCAAAGCAAAACCTTTCTCAGCTCATTCATACAAGGTTTAGATTTAGTCATTCTAAGGTATTTAACATTTCTTAGTTTTGAACTAAAATAATATGGTAATAATAATAATAATAATAATGGTAAACTTTTACTCTCAGCATATGTAACAGTAACATTAGTACAGTTACTTAAAAATAGGAAATTACGAGTTGTTCATTGTTTTTCAGGAAAATGTAGCGTTTACTCTCAGGGTGTCCCTACTGTTGTTTTTATTTATTGTATTATATATATATTTTTTTATAAAGAGCGAAACCGTTACGCTCTTATTAGTGTGCTGTTCCTCTTCAAAGGAATCCGAATGACCGCTTCCCCCAAATTTCTGTGTGTGCAGTGGGGAGGGGTGGCGACAGACAGACACAGACAGACAGACAGACAGACAGACAGACAGACAGACAGACAGACAGACAGACAGACAGACTCACTTGGTTCTTGCCAAAACTTCTCGCCATGCCGTTAGAAGGACGTTGAGTTTGCATACAGTAAAGAAGAGGCTGAAACCTGCTCCTGCACGACAATCGATGCCCCTGTGTACAAAAGCGAGCTCCATGCGCACACAGTTAGGCCTGACCTCAGCACCACTATGCATGGACTACTGAAGTGCTGAGCATCCATCAGTGCCCGACCTCATTAATAATGCTATTAATAAATCTAATGGGAAGCCTCCTCTAAAGAGCGGAAATAATTAAAAAGGCACTGAATCCGTACGGAAAGAAAGCGCACGAGTCTGACAGTGATGCGTATTAGTCTGACACAGCAGTTCAGGTGTCCTTTCACCCTCCTGTACTCTTACACAAGCATGCTGTTTTCTTTTGTTCAGTTTTTTCTTCGTATGCTTCCCAATCAGTGACCCACTTTGATCTGATCTGGCCATTTTTATGCAAAGACATTCAGTGAAGTTCTCCCTGGTGGATTTGTCAGCATGATTTATTCTCATACTGCAGGTTGGATCTGTCCTGGTTTTGCTTGTATTGTCTAATCAAGTCAAACGGTCACCTTTTGTTGTTAAAGAATGTAAAGTGCTAATGCACAGGAGCACGAGTCTGCTTCTTGCACTCTTTCTGAAGTGAAAATCTCACAGCCAGAGCGAGAAAAAGCTATTTATAAATATATATATTTGTATTTTATTTTCGCCGAGGCCGAATGGTGTGCGAGAATGCACTTGAGAGAAGCCGTCGGGACGAAGTCGTCGTATGTTCCCAGCCCACCATTATTTGAGACGTACATGCCAACACGGCGAGGTTCTTCACCTTTACATGCTGTGTAATTATGACTCTGCTTGTGCTTGCCTGTTTTATGGCTGCTAGCAGGGAGCAGTCAGCGAGGCGAATGCTTTTCATTCCTAGTGCCTGGCTCACACCGTACAGTACGTACACCAGATCTGGTGCACAGTGTAAAGATTCGCACTCTTGACTTTGATTCGGTGAGTTTCAGCATTTAGACTTGATGTCGATATGGCAAAAAAAAAGTGCTGTTTTAGTTTAAAGTCCTGACATTGTCGTGAGAGCTATCGTGAAGTATGTACGTTGTTGTGTCTTTCATTTCTCAGCTCGTGCTCTGATTGGGTGTGGTGTTGTTGTTTTTTTTTTTTTTCTGGTTCGAGTTGTAGATATCTGTCGCAACCTTGATCCTTAAAGCACATAACAGCACTTCTTTTCAGTGGTGTTTTTCCAAAAGGCGTACGCGCTTCAATCCATCGTACATACAGAATATTTCTGGTTAATTTCACTTCTTTTATTAATTCTGTTTCGTTCTTTCCTGCAGTTCTTCTGAGAAGTCTCTTCACTGGAGACCTACAGGTAAAAATATTTAATATTTTTCATCTTTTTTTTTTTTTTTTAATATAATTTTCAACAAAAATGTATTGGAGTAAGTAAGTAATGTATGTAAGTCCAAGCAGCCATTTTCATATTTCTAGCTCTAATGTATTTATTGTTTTGTAATATCTGATTTGTTGCGACAGAAGTAAATATATCCGTCTTCATGTTCAGTCTTCTATCTGATTATCTACCCGAGGGTACGGAAATACCGAGAGGATGTTCAGGATCAGATCGGATTTAATCAGGAACGACTCGACTCAATTAACATTAATGCAAGGCTCGTACCGATAATCGATGGCATAATGCGTCTCAGTCGAGACCTTAAAGTATCCTCGCAGGCCCCATGTTTTAAACTTCTCATTTCCAATAAATCATCGAGGAAACATATGTAAAACATTTCGATATTACAACAAGTGATTAAAAGGGTGGACAGTCTGGCGGAAATAAAAAAATGTAACATCAGTTAATAACTGCCAAAAGTAAAATATTTGTCCTGAGGGAACGAGGGAGTACAGCAAGACTAGTGCGCGCGAGACGAGACATAAGTCGGCGTATCGATCGCGCTAATGCACGCCGCCGCCGCTAAATAGATTTAAACCCGTACAATTGTAAAACGAATTAGAATGGGGACACTGAGACATTAGCATTAGCTGCACGTCATTGCCTTTGTTTAGCCGCGTTATAATAAATCATACTAAGTACTGCTGTGGGTCTAATATTCCACCGATGCCTCATTAGCGTAACCTCTCAAATCTCACTGCTCTAACCTTTCTAATATTATTAATAAAAATGACATTTTGGCTGCAAGCACAAATAATTTCACACAGTCGATAGAAAGAAAAACACGCGCGCGCACCACATTCCCTACGACACTGCAGTGGATTAGAGCGTCAACTTTAACGTCTCTAATGGCCACTCTGACACCATGCTGTAGAAATGTCCAGTCCATGAACCAAGTGTGAGAAAGTCCACCGAAATAACGCTTCATATAGCAAGAAACGAGATATTTATCTAGCGAGAAACAAAGCGGTGCAGCGTGTCAGCTTTAGCGTCATTAGTGTCCTAATTATACGTTTCATCAGCTCGTACAAACATAATACTGATCTCTTATTGTTTTCATGCTTTTGTCGAACATTTCAAGGCTCACAGCTGTTGGAATGCACACAGCTAATGTTGTGACTGACTGACAGTGTGTGTGTGTGTGTGTGTGTGTGTTCATGAGACAGACAGACAGAGAGAGAGACTGTTTCTTAACTAAATCTTCATGGCTTATCGTGTTTCACAAGCTTGAGATGGAACGTCATGTTCTCACAGTTCACACGTACAGTATATGATGTGTATAAGTGTAGAAACACGGACTGAAACCCCACTTCAGAAATATTCACAAATTCTTTAAAATGATTTCTAACTCTTTGAAACGCTTTTGGAAAGTACTCGATTTTTTTTTCCCTCCCATTATAATTAGACTAAAGGGAGAGAGAAATAATTTCATAGTTCTGTATATAGTTTCATTTCTTGTTTAAACTCCACGTTATAGCAGAAAGTTAAAGGAGGAATTTATTTACTTGTTTGTTTATCGTCAGGAGGATTGATTTTCTTTTGAGTCTGGTTTTTCTCAAGTTTTCCTCCTCATGTAATCTCAGTTTTTTTTTCTTCCTCGCCATCGTCGCTTTCCAGCTCGCTCATTAGGGACAAACTGATAGTGTACAAGGGTATAAGTTTTTTTTTTTTTTTTTTTTTTCCTCCCCCCCCCCCCAGTGTAAAATCCTGAAATAGTCCATCAGGTGAAAGCACCATATAAATTGAATTGAAGTGAACTAATCCGGCTTTTCTTGCGAGTCTGCTCGGCTGCATGTGTTATCCCGATAACATTCAGTATAAGCAGGTTGGAAATTCACACATTGCCTTTTATTTTATTATAATTAACAGCATTTTTACATAAAGACAATCATTGTATCAAGACAATACAAGTAATCACCAAACATTATTTGAAATTGTTGTTTGATTGCGTATATGAATGTATTTGTAACAGTGTCTTAGAATAGCTCATCGCGCTAGCTAATTACGAACAACAATGAATGCTGCTGCTAATGAAGGAGAAGTCACATGTTCCAGCATTGAAGATCCCCTTCTTGGTGATGTCATATAAATAATCATATAAATCCTTTTTTTTTTTTTTTTGGCCTAGTGATGGTTGAAAAAAGGAGCACGATATTTAGAAATGTTCCTACTATTTATGTCAGAACCGTGAAATCCGTAACGAAACTGTTATTGTATCTGTTTTATGTTTATAATGGGGAGATCCGTCAGTGTGCACTCCAATGCGACATCATGCCCTTTCACGTCCTCTCTGGACTTATTAGAAGGAAATGGGTGATGCGTGCTCTTTGCTAGATACTTTTCGCAGCGTCACAGTGTGTCCCGGCAGCGTGGTCACGTCACAGTCGAGATATAGAATGATGAAGTCCAGACCGCCAGTGATAAAACCCAGTGTGAGCCATGAGGACGCGTCAGTGTGTGAGGGAGAGAGATGGGAAGATCTGATTGCAGGAGGATTTGTTAGTGTCCCAATGGTTGTGAATTCCCATTGTGATGTAAAGACTGATCATCGCTTTCTGTATCAGTCATATACTAGGAGCTTTATATATGGCAGTTTAACCTGATACTACCGTTTTTTTTTATTCATTATTCACAAATTCATCTGGATGCATTTTTATAAACGTCCGACGTGATCATTTTCCATAAAATTAAAGTCTCAGACGTTTATCAAGATATAGCAGTCTGTCGCTGTCCGCGCTGGCGTATTAGTCAGAGTAATAGACCGGGACGTGACTCGCAGCGACTGCGGCGTGTTTATGTCAGTGCGAGATGAGGAAATGGCCAAGAAGCTCTGCAGACACACTCAGAGCAGCGAGAGCTCCTGCGTTTTTTATTTTATTTTTTTTTTTTGTCTCGTCTGGTCACCGAGTCAACCAACATGAGCAAAAAAGCATGCTGAAGAAACTAACTCGCGTGAACGCTGTAGAGTTCATCCTGTCTATCCACATGAGACAAAGCTGTATGACGTCATACACAGCCCAAGGCCAAGGCCCAAGCCCCCCCCCCCCCCTCCTCATACGATGCGAAAGCTTTTAAACATTTAGCCTTTTTTTTTTTTTTTTTTTTTTTGTCAAATCAAAAGATGGATTTGGATACGTCTTTGTTTTATTACGAGATTAATAATTAGAATGCAAACCGTTTTCTTTAATCTTAGCTCTTGACTTTGAGATTGACTGGCTTTTTTTTTAACAAGAAAGAAATCCTATAGGGACCTGGGTGTTTGAACTGAAAGACTGTTCCAGAAAAGCTGTAGCTAATGCCAATACATAATCCTGAGCTCACACAGTGTGTGTTAAGGCTATTTCATTTAAAAGCTAGTTAAAGATGAAACAAATAGGATTTTGTTTTGTAAAACCTCCTTATGGCTTATGATACCTCCAGGCTTAGTCCGTGCCTGCTTATAATCCCATGTGTTCCCGAAAGCTTAAACGGAAAGGTTCTTACTGCTCCCAGGCAAAAACCCATGACTGTTATCTAATTTGTGTCGTTTTTTTTTTTTACATTATTTTTCCATAGATGTGTCGAGCGCAGCCGATGCCAAGCCTGTCAGGGAGCAGCTGTCACTGTGCTCGCCGGAGCAGAGCTCTCTGCACGAAAGTGAGGGTCCGTCTGTACACGACACTTCTGATCAGGAGCCACACCGACCACTCACACACGGGGGGGACTGGATATCATGTTATCCTGAAGAGAGAGAGAGAGAGAGAGAAAAGAAGCAAAAATGTTGTTGCTTAAAAGTGTAGTACAGATTTAATTTCCCTGCTGCACACTAGTTACATGACATGTTTGGTAGGAAGTTTAATTTAAAGTGATTGAAGATGAGGCAGTCAGAGGGCTGGGGTGGCTGGTCCAAGATGTAAAACCCCACCTTTAGTTCAAACTAGACTTAGAAACTGGACCACAAAGCTTTGGTTTATCCGAATGATGATAATACGATTAAAAAAGGAGCGAAAAATCACATCAGCCAATGACTGAAATGAATCAAATCAATGGATAGATAATGAATCGTAAAACTGTGAATTTTTGATAATCTGTACATATAATAAAACTGTAAAGTGGGCGTGTCTCTACAAAAAAAAATAATTTGAGGGATGTAAGAAAATAGTTTTTTCTGTCTGTTTGTTTGTGCACGCGTCACATAAAAAGCTACTGAATGTATTTGAATGACGTTTCCACAGTATATTTGGCCGAGCTTGAGGTAACATATAGGCTTTGTTTCATCGCCATCCACGGGAATGGAAAATACATTTAAATGGAAATATTTCATAAAAAAAAAATCAACCTTGGAAAAAATATATAAAAAAAATTTTTTTTAGTTAATTTCAAAATGCAGCAGATGGCGCTGTACATTTTTTAATACGCTCTTGCAAAAATATCTATTGATAAAACGCTTATTAATTATCCACTTGAAAGTGTTTATAATTGAGGCTCTATCTGTATAATTTGTCTTCTCAAAAATGTGTCTCATGTCAATCCAGTCAGAAAAGCTTTAATGTAATTGTTGTAGTTTTTGATTTATTATGTACAGCACTCTTCTTTTTTTTTATTTTTTATTTTTTTATTTAAAATATATATATATTTTTTTTACAAGATTCCATTCTCGTCTGCTCTTGTCCGTGATAATCACACACACATGCTCAAAGCCTCGTACGCTAAGAATGTAATCTTTTCCGAATTCCTTTTATCGCTGCTCAGATAACGAGGCGTCTGACACTAAAACTAAATTAAAGCTGATACAGTTACTCCAGACTGTTGTTCAAGTAAAGAAAACCCAATACGTTTTTATTTATTTATTTTTTTTTTTTAATAAGTTGTGATGTAATGATCTCAAACGTGCGTCTTTCTGCCCCTGGTTTTCAGAGTCTGTCGGGAACTCGCGCAGTTCCACTCAGATGAACTCGTACTCTGACAGCGGCTACCAGGATGCAGGCAGCTACTACGGCAGCCAAAATGTCGGGAGGACGGAGGCGCGGCTGCCGCACTCGTACCCGGGCGGCGGCCCTGCTGCGAGCGCCACGCTCATGAGGAACTCCAGGGCAGAGGGCCAGGCATCCACCCAGGTGGGGGTCATTTGTTTAATAAAAATCACATGAGCTCGGTTTACTGCGTGAGGTAAGGCAGAAAGAGGAAGAAAGGTGGTTTCTATGGTAGGATGCGACGGGAAGATAAATCAGTTTCTAAATCCACGATGAGCCCAAGCGTCGTCTTTTCATCCCGGTGGAGATTCAGCATCAGGATGAAACCCCATTACTGCTACCAGGTTATTATCAAACGTACAATAACTGGAGCAGCCGGAGATCTGCTGCAATCCTCTCCAAGGAAATCGATCCATACCTTGTGTGTGTGTGTGTGTGTGTGTGTGTGTGTTGTGTGTGTATGTATAAGAAGAAAATGCACACACACAATTCTTTCACCACACCTTAATAAAATCTTTTTTTTTTCTTTCCCCCTCTCCTTATTTATGTGAACCGAGGGCTATTTCGAGAGAAAGAATGTCCAGGCCTGGTCTCATTCAAGTGCAGAGATTTGTTCAGCACTCCACCTTTTGCTATATTGCAGTTTTATAATCTTAAGCTTACATTATGTATTTTTTTTTCTTCTTCTCAAATTCCGGGTTGCAGGTTTAAGGGAAGAGACGGTAGAAGGAGCAGAACTGCTTAATTATTGATGAGAGATGCATAGCATTGAGGAAAGAGACAGAGGGCTGAGAGATGAGGCTTCATGGAGACCCTGGTGAAACTGTCGAACTCGTGGTTAACTAGATCTAAGCTGAGCAAACAGTCAGGGGGGCGTACGGGTGTAAAAACACCACAGAGATACAGAAGGACGCAGCCTGTTCTCGGGTCAAGATAGCGCTTCGGGTCCCTGAAGGCCGACACACACAGAGAGAGAGAGAGAGAGAGAGAGCTTCTTTTCCGCAGGCGATTCAGGCTATGAAACACATTCTGTGTACATTTTAAATACTTTTGTATATTTCTATTTTAATTCTGTTTTTATCTTTTGTAAATTTGTATAAGGGAACAATCTCCGCATTCTGGCTGTAGAATTTATTTGTTAACTTTTTAGATCATTTTTTCTACATAATCCCCTGAAATAAAAATGTTGTCATGAGAAGTGAATCTTCATCCTCGTAGGGCCGCTTTCAGGGGACCGAACTGGTGAAAGTCTAATGGAGAAGCTTCTCCACACATCAGTCCATCAGCAGAGCTCCTGCTAGGGATTTTCAGTCAGTGCTGGAGGAATCCATATACATGTGGTCATGCTGCTCGTGGTTGCTTAGCAACAGCAGACGCCACTGGAGCACAAGCTCATGTGTGCTTTGGAAAGAAGGATTGCGTTTTTCACATGTTCTTAGATGCGATTCTTTTAGATGTGAACCGCTCCCTAGTGCACCGTGTAACTTATTACCCAAAGATATTTTGATGGTAAAGTACAAGTTTAATGTACCGTTCAAGTCATTTTGTTTGATTAGGTTCCTTAGGCATGAACAAATGTAGATACTTTGCTCATTTAGGTTGTTTTAGGCATGAAAATCAGTCAATGAAGATTTTTCTCTTTTCCTTCTAAATCTATACTTTTTACCTCTAAACTAATGGTGTTCGAATTTGCTCAGCACTTTAGTTACCGGAAGATAAAGTCATTTCTGCGAGAGTCAGAAGCAAACGTTAGTACAGGTACAGCCAGGAGTCACCAGGATCTTACGTATGAAATCTTGTTAGCGAACCAAAGAATAGTCAGACCAGGGAAAGAAATGTCTCTATTTCCTGTGGGAAAGCCCAAGAGTGGATGAGCTGGCGAAAGAAGCAACCGAAAAAGTACATGTTGAGGTCGATATCAAGTTATTAAAGTCAGAATGGAAAGGTACAGTGTGGAGAACGGCAAAATGGTGAGAAGTGGGATAATGAACCAAAAGTGAGCCATTCGCATTTAATACAGAAGAGAGTATCTGTGATAGGGGGGGGGGGGTAAAAGAGGAAGTATTAATTAGCAAAGTAACAACTGGACACAACAACCTTAATTAGCTCCCTCGTCGCCCTACTTCACCCGACAGGACTGCCATGAAAGTGAGACTGTCGAATATGTACAGCTCTCATGCAGGAAATAATGTCTATACTGTGCAGGAGAGGCTCCAAAACACTAGGGAGAGTTCAAAGACATTGTTAAACGTCGTTTAGATTAGGGGGATGATGAGGGAGAAGGAGATCTCTAGGTGGCGGTGATACAGGATTCCAACCAAAGTTGCAGAGAGGAAACATGTGGAGAGGATGGAGTGTGTGGAAAAACAAGACAAGACCAGATTTAAATTTTTTTTTTTTTTGAGGAAGACCAGTCTGGAAAATGGGCTTTGAGAGCCCTGGAAGACGAGGGAGAATGAGACATACCGTCGGCGGTAATGTAACCTACTGGATTTCATCCGCTGTTAAACACAACTCAAGAAGAAAAAGTTAAGATTTGGAGCTGGTTAGGTTCACCAGCAACAATTTGCAGACAAGCAGTGCCATTACTTTTGCACCAACTTGCAGTGTTACTAGAATCTTTCTGACACATGAATGTAAGTTGCTTTGGCGTAGTTAAGCATCTGATTGCAGTTCAAATAATTAGATCTAAATGTTAGTTATAAGCAAGTTATTTGCGTATTACCGATCATTCGAGACCTTTGACCTTGAATAGAAATCAGGTTCGAACCTTTTAATATTAAGTTTGAGTACCCTTGGACTGGGCTTGGAACATCCCTCAAGTTAAGCAGAAATGGCAAGGTTACAGTACCGTTAGTGGTCTAACAATAACCTAACCGATGTAAATACTCGGATTAAAGATCTGATTTATCTCAATTGGTTTTAAAAGTAATTAGGTGGCATCCCAGACTTGAGCTTATGTATGTATGCAGGCTAATAAAGACAGGTGTTGTGGTGCGTGTTATTTGTTATTCAGCCTACAGTGAAGACTAAGGCTCTGACAGTGACTCATTTATCCAAGAGGGAGAATGTAGGTTACGAAAAAGAAGTAGACCGAATATAGATCCCTGAGGGACCCTGCTGATTTGTGTTTGTTGATGATAATGAAATGTCTGTTGGAGTGATAGGAAGGAAAGCAGGAGGAGGGCTAAATCTGTCATCCCTGAGGCTAAGAGTTGTGCAGCAACAGCGTCAGGTGAGATATTATCAAACACGGTGCTCGGATCATGGATTATGAGAATACTAAGACTCTGCAGACAAGGCGAGGTCATTAGCAGTTCTCACGAGGCCAGGTTCTGTGCTTTGGAATGTTAGGGATCCAGACAGGAAAGCAAATTGTTACTAACTAGAAGTGCTTAAAACTTTTCAGCACATTTGGCACAAACGGGAGCTTCGGCGTATAGTTTGCTAGATCATTAGTATCTACATGTTCATGATGTTACTGCACGTTAAACAGAGACCCTGACTGTTAACTTACGGTCTCTCCGACACCGCGCCGCCGTAAACAATGCCGTCTTTTCTCTGTGCCAGATGACAGGAGCCGTCGGCGTCGCGATCCCTGGACGAGCCATGAGGCGTGTCTGCTCTGTGCCATCCAGGACACAGTCACCAGCCTACAGCACTAGCATCTCTCCCTCACGTGGGTCTCTGCGGGCGTCTCCGGGAAGCGGATACGCGTCACCCATCGTGACCGAGCCCAAGCCCCTGTCCAGCATCTTCTCCACCAGCACCCTGCCCAACTCCCAGCGGGCCAGCTCTCCGTTCTCCGCACAAAGGAACTCGCCCTCCACCCTCCGCAGGGTGGGCTTGGGCACGAGCGCCAGCCGCACCACCTCGCCCTACTCCGCCCGTCTGGGCTCGCCGCTCGGTGGGGCGGGGGACGAAGGTCAAGCCGCGTCGGGTTCGTCTCCGGTGCGAACGGGCATGACGGCCGTGCCGCAGCATTATGGGTCGACGCTGCCGAGGACGCTGCTGCACGAGGGCTCCGATCCCTACAGCACACACTCGTACGAGATCTATGAGAGGATGGTGCCACGTCCGGACAGCCTGGCAGGTACGTCCAGACGTATTATTTCTTCTTATTTGTCTGTTATTCTCACTAAGATGTCAGTCGAGTGATGTGTATAACAGCATCATCCTCTCCCGCCTGTATATCATAGAGCCGTGTTTGTTTGTTACATTTTTAATTTCAAACTTAAACAGATTTCTAATCCGCTTAGTCTCATTCTTATTCATACAGTCACTTTTTACGTATAATCTCGCTCTTTGCGAAAGGTCTAATCAAACACTGAATCAGTAACCGCATTCTTGATCTCTGTTAATTCCCACCAGCACATCTCACTCCCTCTGTCTCCACGTTCCTCCGTGATGGGTCTCCGGTCCCACGTCTTTATACCGTAGCTCTGCTATTTGCCGTTCTACGTTACCGATTGCTTTTGGCAATAGGGAAACAAATCTGTCAATAAAATGCGGCATCAGACGACTGGTTTTGCAGAAGTATTGCTCATAATTCTATAGCTATTTACTGTTAAATGTGCGTCTGGAACATAGATGCCGATTCCCACGAGCTTCAGAATCGAGTTTCCTGTTGTCTTCACCGTCGTACGTCATTGTTGGATCGAAATGAATAGGGAGTTAAAAGCATGTGCCATGGGAAGAGTAAAGGAGCGAGCCAGTGGGAGGATGATAGAAGCTTTGCCGAGGCTGACAGCTCTTATGGGCAATTTATCCATAAGCTCTGATGGATAGATCTGTTGTGGTTTCTCGGCGTGGGCGTCTGCCGAGAGCTTTAGCGCTGACATTTGGAAAGCTCGCGGAAGTGAATTTTCTGTGACAGGGCAACACTCCTGTCTGTCCTTATCTGTCTTTTTTTTTTTTTTTTTTTTTACTTTTTCTTCCACACCAATAGGAATTTGATTTAAGACCGCTGTGCGCCACTGCGTAGCGAGTCAAGAATCTCTGCCGTGGCTTTCAGAAGCCCCGTGGTTTATTTCTGCCCACTCAGGAAATTGCCGGCCATTTGTGATGATAAGTTTTTATCTATTGGCGATGGCACACACAAGGAAGCATTTCAAGCCATTTATTTATTTATTTTTATCTGCAGCTGGTGGTAAACTCACTCTTCAGAAAACTAAATCTCAGTATGAGCTGTACGCCGAGGCGAGTGACGTGACACAGGTTGCCTTTAGAATATGAATTTGTCACTTTAAGGCAGAAAGTTAACACTCCCTCCAGACGCTTGTGCATCCTTTTTCCTCCCCCCCCCCTTTTTTTTTTACCCTGACATCGCTCTGGAATAGGGGCAATCTGGACTCAACAGACCATGTGACCTTTTTCCATTGCTTTATGCTCTCTACCAAACTGAAGCCTCCTGATTAGTGGTTTTCTTATGGCCACACAGCTGTTTCAATCAGTCATCATGTGGTGAGTAAATACTCTCACGGTGCACTCTTATGTGATTTATACAGTTGATTCACAATTTATTTAGGGTTTTTTTAGATCCAATTTGTTCTGCTTTGTTGACAGAGTGTGTGAATTTACATAAGTAAATACTCAGCACTAATTGGAACATCTGTACACCAGACTCATTCATGCAGCTATATCCAATCAGCCGTTCATGTGGCAGCAGCATTACGCATAAAATCATACAGACACACGTCGTCAAGAGTTTCACTTATACAGTACATTAAAATCTTAAACATCAGAATGGGGAAAATTTCATCGAGGAACAGTCAGCTACTGATCGGAAGGTCACAGGTTCAAACCCCAGCACTACCACGTTGTTACTGTTGGGTATCTTTAACCCGTAACTGCTCAGATGTGTAAAGAGTTAAATGTAAGTCGCTGTTGGCTGAAGCTTCCATGTGGACTGGCTTGAGTATTCCTGCTCTCGTCAGGCAGAGGATTATACAGATCGGTGAGGGTAAGAAAAAACATCCAGATCGATCTGACGACTTCATGCTGACAGGGAGGCTGTGATTTATTTTATTTTTTATTTCAATAATCACTCTTTACAAACATAATGAGCAGAAAAGCATATCAGAATGTACAACCGAAGAAAGCCATCACAGGTTACTATAGCAGTTTGCAGCTTAAGTTTACAGTGTACAGTATATATGTATATGCTGCAAGCTTATACAGGTTGCTATAGTAACCTGTGATAGCTTTACTTTATTTATATATATATATGTATGTGTATGATATTGTTAGCCATTTTATTTGTCACATACACAGTCATACGGAGTGACATGCAGTGAAATGCTTATACGATCGCCAGTGACCTTAAAAAAAGATTATCGGTTACAAATAAAATAAGAAATAACATATAGAATTTTTTTATTTTGCTATGGAAAATATAGCTATAGAGTGTATGAACGAAATAAAAGAAACTTTTGCAGTACAAATATAGAAAAATATAGAAAACTTCTGTTGTGAAAGAGTTTGCAAATATGCATGAATGTATAGATAAGGTGTCCTTAACTGTCCATAATGTCCATGAATGTCCAGGGTGAGTGCAAATGTCCATAAATGTGCAATGTGCAAAATCTGGTTTAGTCCTGAGTGGCGTTCTGATCGAGAAACCGTATCACCGCCGGGATGAAGCTCCTCCTCCTCCTCCTCCTCCTCAGTCTCACCTGTTAGTGTTGCTGTGTTTTGATCTCCAGTATCAGTGATGTTGATTAAAACTGTATAACACAGATATGAACCAGATGCAAAGTATTTGGTAATCGCAGTTGGAAGGGGAAATTTTTTTCTCCATAATTCACCGACCCTAGATTTTTTTTCACATTTGAATAATCACAGCTGTAGCAGATGCTCTGATTGCAGCCTGAAAGAAGGTCATAGAGGGAAAGCAAAGAGGTTTCGTAGATTTTGAGAGGAAAACTAAATCGGTGGATTTCGTTCAGACTTTCTGGCCCAATTAAATGCAGTGAAGAGACGACTGGACGAATGTATGATCAGGTGAGAGTGTATGGTGATATGTAGTCCGCAGCACTAATGTGAACCAAAACAGACGTCAGATGTCCAGCTGGGGATTAACGGCTATGCATTTAAAGATAACTGTTCTCTTGTTTCAGCTAGTTGCTTATCCAGACTTTTCTAAAAGATTGTTTGACTTTTCCAGACGTTAGCTGCAGCTCTGTGCACTGCCAGGTGAAAACCAGGAAAAGGAAAATGTGGTGGATATTATTTTTTTTTATATTAAACTGGACCGCGATGTAGTTTCCTCACACTCACTTTGTCCTGGTCTCAGAGTGCACATTGTTCCAGGTGTCCTGACCTCCAGTTAGGAGTGTAAAACCCACACAGGAGAGTTGACGGAGGAGTTCCAGCTCTGAGATCATTAGAGCCGAGGCTTTCTCGCTGCTGTGTGTGTGTGTGTGTGTGTGTGTGTGTGTGTGTGTGTGTGTGTGTGTGTGTGTGAGTGACGGGATCAGACTGAACGCATCTGAATGAATTTTTATGTTTTTGACACTTTGATTAATCCTCATTTCTGACCGCATGCTTTCACGACAGCTTGATGTGCATGCTCATGTATCGAATCCCAAACTCCTGCCAAGACATTCACTGACCGATAACGTCTGAAATGTTTTTGTGTGTGTGTGTCCCGTGCTGCATTCGGATCTCTCCAGACGCCTTGATTGACGACGTTCCAGGTGAAAACGTCTTACCTTCTTGATGTTGTTTCACTCACTCTTTGTGCTTGTGTGTGTGTGTGTTGGTATATTCATGCATGTGCAGTCGTTCCATTTGTCCCTCCATCAGCCTTTCCTAAAAGGGATATTAATATAGATACGTATTTTTGTCCCTCATCCACCTTCATTAGGTTTTTCACCAAGACAAAGTCATCCGCACTCATCAGTTGCTTCTCTGTATAGCGTGTGTGTGTCACATGGTACACATCAGCACACAGAGGGAATCGTAACACACTCGTATGTTCTTGTGTTTGCACCGAGTCTTTTTTCTTATTGCTCCGTCAGTAGTGATTGAAACTCTGACAGTTAACCGCTTTCACTACACACACACAGCTGACAAAGCTCGCCTTGTCTCCTTAGCTTCAGCTTTACTTTATCTTCCCTGATCGTGTGTGTGTGTGTGTGTGTGTGTGTGTGTGTGTGTGTGTGTGTGTGTGTGTAAGGACAGAGAGAGAGAGAGAGAGAGAGAGATGGCTCCTTGCTGATGGACAATGAGTCACTGACTTTGTGCTGATTCATTGTGATTTATTAAAGGCTGCTGACAAATCGGATGTGAAAACTAAGAGTATGGCAACCCAACTGTGCACACATTCACTAGCTCTCATACAAGTCTTTCTGTCGTTCTTATTTTCTTTTTGCTTCCTAACGCTTGCTTTCTGCTTGCTTGTTCTTAACCTTTTTTCTTTATTTAATTTCCTTTCCTTCCCATTGTTTCTTCTTTAACACAGTTTTCTTTTTCTTTCCACTCACACTTATTCCTTGCTATCTTTAATTTTCCTCTGCTTTGACATCTTTTTTTCCCCCTTCCCCCTCTTCCCTTTAGTTTTTCCCTCTTTTTCCTTGATTTCCTCCTTCTTTCCGTTCCCTTTCTTCCTGTCTTTCAATTCAATTCATTTTTGTTCTTTATATAATTTATAGAATTATCCCAACGCTTTAGCTTTACAGAAAAAAATATGGAAATAAAATTTTAAAGTGTGAGGAAATATGTCCAACTTGGCACACGTTTTACGCCGGATGCCCTTCCTTGCGAGCAACCCTCGCATTTTTATCCGGGCTTAGTACCGACACCGCATCCAGTGTTTGGGGTTTGGACGTTGGGTGGGAATCGAACTCTGGCCTTCCGCTTGCTAGGTGAGAAACCTACCACTGAGCCATTGATGTTCTATTGTGAGGAAATGTATAAATCATAATGATCAGTTTGTCCCCGATGAGCACACGAGGTTGCCAAGGAAAAACTCCCTGAGAGTGCAATAGGAAGAAACCTTGAGAGGAACCAGACTCGGCAGGGAACCCATCCTCATCTGGGTGATAACGGATAGATAGATCTTCTTACAATTCTAAAAGAAAGTTCCTTAAAACAGTTATTCTCTCCTCCCAACACTGCCTGCCAATGTGTGAATAGTTTAGTGTGCGCCACCTGTAGGATTGTAGAGGAATTGCAATGTTTCACATATATAAATTGCAATGCAAACATGTATAAATTGAAAACAGTTTTTTTTTTTTTTTAAATCAGTGAATTGCCACGCATAATCACGATAAATTACTGAACCGGTTTCTCTTCCTGCAGTCTCTATTGTATTAGAACATCCAGACAGTTATGCGTTATAGTAGTCCATCATGTAGTGACAACAATATTTCTTATCTCGGCCAGAATGTTATCCTTGTAATATTATCTACATGAGCTTAAAATGAAAGAATTAATAATCACACCAAGGTCTTTTACTGCTGTACATGATGAATCGGACAAACCTTCTTCACTTTGCTTCTTCTTTCAATTTCTTTCTTTCTTTCTCATTCTTTCATTTGTTACTCACATCTTATTTTTGCTTGCTGTCCTTAATTTGTATTTGCTGTATTGTCTTTCTTTCCCTTCTTTTCATTTGTTTCTTCTCTTCATTCACATCAAAACTTATCTTTTATTCTTTTTTTTTTCTGTTTCTCCAATTTTTTCCCCATTGATCTCGCCCTTCTCTCTCTCTCTCTCTCTCTCTCTCTCTCTCTCTCTCTTCAGACTGGATTATTACCACTGATTTTATTATTGGCAGTCGACAGTCACGTCCATTTTTCCTCAGTGAAGATAGCTGAGGGAGAAATATGCCTCGTCATGTTGTTTACGTCTGGCGTTGCGAACCTGCACAGATACCGAACTCTTCTGCGCAGATTAGTACGATGATATGATCCGATTAAAACATTTCTGGATGCTCGCCGCGCGTCCTGCTGGGTTTCTAGTATGTGTGTGGGAAGCGAAAACCCCAGGCTGCCATAAGCTTTACATTTGCGTTTCTCTTTTGTTTAAAGGCCAAAATCTGTGTCTGTCTTTAAACAAATGCCAGTCAGCTGCATCTAGTTAAGTGTGTGCATTCGTTTACTGGGTCTTTTGTGCCAGGAGAATCCTGCCAAGAACCATCAGCAGAGCCTTCGGTAATAACTAATGAAGCCAGGCCAAACGAGGATTTATTAGGCACAGTAACGGTGCACTGCCCTGCCAGTGGCTAAACCTTCTCCTTTCAGCCAGATCATTAGACTCAGATGACCCATGACCCATGTGACACAAGTCTGTGATACAATATTTTCTATAATTTGTTACCCATTTGTGTGTGCACTTCCCGTGAATATACTGTAGTTTAAAATTTGTATTATTTAAGGAGGTATTTAATACTATAAATGTCAATTAATAAGCGTTCACCACCGTTAAGGACGTGTTGTCAATTTAAGGACGAAAGAAACAAGTCGAAGGATCAAAAACGGGCATCATAAAATACATCTCAGCGAAAGTGTATCGAGTCCTCAGGTGAAGATTAGATTTGTGGTCCGAGAGCTTTGGAGTGTGATCTAGTAAATGGTCGGGGTGGTCGTGACTCGTATACTGTTATCTTCAGGTTTCCACCACAGCATGGGCGTATTTTCCTACATGAGGTTGTAGAAGCATCAGTGCAACTCCTTCATAGTAGACAGAAAGCTGTCTGAGACATGTGAAGGACATTTCTAAAGCATCCTGGACCAGGGTGATAGATTAACATTATAAAACTGGACATAGGATTAACATTCTAGACCAGGATGTTGGATTAACGTTCTAGATTAGATCGTTACCAGGTCAGGGGTAACTCAGTGGTTAAGGCGTTGGACTGCGGTTCAGAAGGTCCCAGGTTCAAACCCCATGACCACCGAGTTGCCACTGTTGGGCCCTTGAGCAAGGCCTTTAACCCTCAACTGCTCAGATGTGTAATGAGATATAAATAAGTTCGTCGCTCTGGATAAGGGCGTCTGCCAAAGGCCTAAATGTAAATGCAGATGGTAGTGAAGGATAAAAGCAGGATGGTAAAATAACATTCTAGACGATGTTGTAGAAATAATATTCTAGCACAGGATGTTGGATTAACATTCTAGACCACGGTTCCGCGACCCCAGTCTTGGAGGTCGCAGAACCGTGATAGTTTATAATTCACCAACAGCTAAGCGTTATAAAACCCCACTGAACCTGGTAATTAACAGATTAGTCGAGTCAGCCGCGTTTCAGCAAACTACACCGGACACCGACCCTTCAAGCCTGGAGTCGAGACCGGGACATCGGATTAATATTCAAGGCCAAGGTGTTGGAGGAAAAAACACTATAGACCATGTTGTCGGATTAATATTTTAGAACAGGGCGCATTATTAACATCACAGAGCATGTCATAGTGGGATTAACATTCTAGAACATACTGTAAGGATTCGCAATATTAATCCATGAGTAAAGATATAATGTTTATAGAACATTTCTGAAGGGTTCTGTAAGTTTCGCTTCAACTTCTTGACCTGAAGTGAGTGAGTGTGTGGATGACCACATGGTCCGAACAGCATGAAAGTCTCTCTCTCACACACACACACACACACTTTCTCATGCCCTTTGTCTTTTTCATGCTCTAGCGCTCTCTCTGTCCTGCTTTCTCCATCCCTCTTTTCTCATTTGCTCACCCTGTCCTAAAGTCGATTATCCGTGAGACAGTTTGTCCTGCTGCGCTCTCTCTCTCTCTCTCTCTCTCTCTCTCTCTCTCTCTCTCTCTCTGGATTTTCCAGGGCTTGAGAAGTCTTTGGTAAGATTGCATGGAACAAACATCTTCAGAGACGTGTGTGTGTGTGTACGTGTGCTTAACATAAGTATTCCAGTGCAATCTGATAT
Source organism: Channallabes apus (assembly GCA_030522415.1). Lineage (NCBI taxonomy): Eukaryota > Metazoa > Chordata > Actinopteri > Siluriformes > Clariidae > Channallabes > Channallabes apus. The sequence continues at coordinate 44,736,992 of CM060109.1, forward strand.
TGAAGAGCCTATAATTTCATACTGCTGCAGTGAGGATATTAGCAGTAACTTTACACTCTGCATTTGAATCACACAACCCACAAAACCGTTTGTCACACAGTGATTTCTTTTTTTTTAATTTTATTTAATTTTTTTAAGTTAAGAAGGACTGAATGTATCCAAGTCCTCTTTACGTCACGGTTTCCATGGTAATGATGGTTCTTCCACACTCGCTTCACTAATACTGTATTAATTCCTTTCTACCTTGTAGTGTTTGTTGAGTCACAAAGCCGTGATGTCTTTGCTTCCAAGTGTTCATTGTATGTTCAGTGATTTTCTGCCAGTTTGTTGTCAGTGTGTGTTACTGTTTGATTCTGAATATCCCTGTGATGATCCTGACAGCTTGGGTTTTTATACACACACACGCACACACACACTGTAGACTGTGTAAGACTGGATGAGCCCACAATGAGATGATGTCCTGTCTCATCATCCTGCTTATTAAACTACTGTATTATAAAATGACTTTTTTTGATGTATTCTTGTCACTGATATTCAACTTGTGTTGGTCCACCATCTTTACTTCATGTGATGGAGGAATAAATCACACACACGAGATTCTCGTTCACTTTATTTACTTATTTACATTAGAATTATACAGTTTCCTTCCAAAATATCGTGATGACGAAGCCGGTTATTTTCTTGTACACTAAACACGTTTGAGATACAGTGGTGTGAAAAACTATTTGCCCCCTTCCTGATTTCTTATTCTTTTGCATGTTTGTCACACTTAAATGTTTCTGCTCATCAAAAACCGTTAACTATTAGTCAAAGATAACATAATTGAACACAAAATGCAGTTTTTAAATGAAGGTTTATGTTGTTAAGGGAGCAAACGTTGCAAAAACGGCCTGCATGGCAGATTTCCAAGGCGCAAACCACTTTTAAGCAAAACGAACATTAAGGCTCGTCTCAATTTTGCTAAAAAACATCTCAATGATTGCCAAGACTTTTGGGAAAATACCTTGTGGACCGACGAGACAAAAGTTGAACTTTTTGGAAGGTGCGTGTCCCGTTACATCTGGCGTAAAAGTAACACAGCATTTCAGAAAAAGAACATCATACCAACAGTAAAATATGGTGGTGGTAGTGTGATGGTCTGGGGTTGTTTTGCTGCTTCAGGACCTGGAAGGCTTGCTGTGATAGATGGAACCATGAATTCTACTGTCTACCAAAAAATCCTGAAGGAGAATGTCCGGCCATCTGTTCGTCAACTCAAGCTGAAGCGATCTTGGGTGCTGCAGCAGGACAATGACCCAAAACACACCAGCAAATCCACCTCTGAATGGCTGAAGAAAAACAAAATGAAGACTTTGGAGTGGCCTAGTCAAAGTCCTGACCTGAATCCTATTGAGATGTTGTGGCATGACCTTAAAAAGGCGGTTCATGCTAGAAAACCCTCAAATAAAGCTGAATTACAACAATTCTGCAAAGATGAGTGGGCCAAAATTCCTCCAGAGCGCTGTAAAAGACTCGTTGCAAGTTATCGCAAGCGCTTGATTGCAGTTATTGCTGCTAAGGGTGGCCCAACCAGTTATTAGGTTCAGGGGGCAATTACTTTTTCACACAGGGCCATGTAGCTTTGGATTTTTTATCGGGTCAATAATTAACTAAGCTAAATGGTTAAAATTACTACACAAAAAACTGTTTTTACTCAACTTCAATCATTATATTTTACCAAATATCATTCTAAAACCACGAAAAATGCCACACTGTATTTACGTTCAATTTATCCCACCTATGCCGTACAGGTATATGACACTTATGTGGATATGGCTACTTCTTGAAATTATACAAGAAGAAAAAAATGTTTTATTATAATATAACCTAACCTATAATATTTATAATAAAAATTTATGTAAATCAATCACTGCTGTAATGAAACTTTCTGGAAATTAATGTTCATTTAACATTTGAGTTTTAAGTAAGTTTTAACAAAACATTTTTTAAATTAAATATTAGTACACTGAACCCTTAAATATTCATGAGTAGGAAAGACCAATGCTTTTTTTAATATAAAAAAAATAATAATATTCCTGGGTGAATTATTTATCTATGTATATATCTGTCTGTCTATCTGGCATTTTATCGGGTCAATAATTAACTAAGGTGAATGGTTACCATTAATATTAGCATGACGTTCAGATGCTTTGATGAAGAGAGAAAGCGTTGGTTTGATAGCGTAGCCAGCGATACTAAGCTTTAGTAGTTCCTTTGAAGAGAATCACTACATGGCAACACAAAATTACACATCAATACATAGATAATTTTCTTGCATACATGAATAACTTCAGATATTTTGGGTAACTGCGTGATCCGACGTAATTGCTTCATCTCGTCAGCTTGTGAATTGGTTTTATTATCTCACAATGAGATAAAAATGTAAGTCGCTCTGGATAAGAGCGTCTGCCAAATGCCTAAATGTAAATGTAAATGTAAAACCCTCAAATAAAGCAAATAAAGCTGAATTACAACAATTCTGAAAAGATGAGTGGGCCAAAATTCCTCCAGAGCGCTGTAAAAGACTCGTTGCAAGTTATCGCAAACGCTTGATTGCAGTTATTGCTGCTAAGGGTGGCCCAACCAGTTATTAGGTTCAGGGGGCAATTACTTTTTCACACAGGGCCATGTAGGTTTGGATTTTTTTTCTCCCTAAATAATAAAACCCCTCATTTAAAAACTGCATTTTGTGTTTACTTGTGTTATCTTTGACTAATAGTTAAATGTGTTTGATGATCAGAAACATTTTGTGTGACAAACATGCAAAAGAATAAGAAATCAGGAGGGGGGGCAAATAGTTTTTCACACCACCGTATGAGATGGTAGAGCAGAAGTTAAGCTTTAATTTACTCATATTTACCTCTAGACATGATGATCAGTTCAGAACATGGCACATTTAGTTTGAACCCACCCACTTCCCCAGTAACTGGGGAAAGGAACTGGAATGGGAAAAAAAGGGAAGGAAGCTGTGGTCCAAGTGTGGATGAGCATCAGTGCAACTCGGCAGCAAGTCAAAAGCAAACAAGTATTAAAGGTCCCATACGTTGCAAGGACAGTTTTTTTGTGTGTGTGTGTGTGTCTCCACGCACACTGGAGACTCATCTAAACATTTAAAAAATAACTAAAAAGTAATTTTATTCATAATAGGTCCATTAGTTCCCCTAGAAACCAGCTGGACCGCCAATAAAATGTCTTTACCACCTCTAGATGTAACTGTTAGAAAAGGAAAGGTGAAATTCATAACTGTTATTTCATTTTCGATCTGGTATATCCTTCACTCTATACCTAAAAAAAAATATATATATATATATATATACACACACACACACACACACACACACACACACACACACACACACACACACACTTCCAGTCTCTTTGGAGCGGAGAGAGTGTACATATGAACAGTGAACTTTGCTTTTAACAGCGCTAGAACTCACGGTTATCTGCGTCAGGCAGAGTGGCACTTGCGTCTCAGTTCAGTAAACTTTCATTTTAATTAATTGACTTTCATTTTAAGAGTGTGTGTGTGTGTGTGTGCTTGCAGGCACCGCTAACCGCCCGCTGTGGTTTTCCTCGCATCCCTCTGAGCTCTGTCTCACATCTGGACCGAAAGCACGAACACAGAGCCGAACCGATGCGCAGTATCCCCCTGGAAAATGAACACACACACAAACACACACGCGCAGAGTGTTGCGTCTGCTGCACACAGTCATAAACCTAGACTCGATTTGCTTCATGCACAGATTCTCTCCATCACTTTCGCAAAAAAAAAAAAAAATGCAAACCCAGCTTTTTGTTCCGAGTTGATAAATATGCAGGGCTATAATTTAAACTGCAGTAATATGCATGACCTCATCCGGGTTTTCCTTTGGCAGACGACACCAGGATTGATTTCCCCATGTCCCTTACTATGCATCAAAGTGACTGTAGTGGTGAGCTACTTCACTAAACCATCTTCCCTAAAACACACTCTGTAGATTTCTTCCTCATGCATAAGAATTTTTCTTCTTTTCCAGAAAAAGGGGATTAAAAAGCGCACACCTCGACTTTCTGTATGCAGTACAAGAAAAATAAAGTGTGAGGCCGCAGAGCAAAGAGAGAACTTTGAATTAAGTTACCTTGTTTCCACGTGTCCAGACAAACACGTTTCTGCGCTCCATCATCGTCCTGCAGATCTACTTATTAATGAAGACGTCTACTGTATAATGAGCGTTTAAGGCTGAATGGTTTTCGTTTGTGGTCAGGAACACATGCGTCACTGTTTTCTCTGAATTTCTTCACAGCCGAGGCTTTAAACCTAACTCTCACATGTGTGTAGGACAGATAATAAAATTCTCTCCAAAAGCCTTTCAGCTAGCCCCTCGAGCACTTCACCTCAGGATCTGTAATGTCAGTGTTATTCGCACTATAAAGGTCCCTTTCGCATCAAATATTCTCAGTCGTGTTCAAACGACGCAAAGCCGCATGCAGACTATATAAGCGTGAAGCGTATTTGAATCCTATTCCTTATTCCGTCTCCCCCATTGTGCTCCGCAGGTCTGCGATCATCCTTCTCCAGTCAACACAGTCACCACGGAGCAGATCCACGCTCCACCGTGAGTCCGGACCGCCATATCGGACCCATTTATGAAGACCGAGCCTTCCACGGGCCTCTGTACCGCAGCCCGAGCCACGTCACACACTCGCCCATCTACAGATCGCCTTCAGGTAACGAGCTCTACACACCCACCTCGTTCAAGATACTAAGAGTAATTTGTTATTTTATGGAACACAACAATCAACATTTGAAGTCCTTCAGTCTTTTAATTGTTCAAAACCAGCTGGATCCGGCTGCGTATGAACTCAAAAAGACGCCTGCGACACTCGCTCGATTCATCCCTGCTCGATTCAGCCTCAGAAAGTAAAAGTCCTCGTCTCAATAGCAGAACTCTTCGGCCAGAACTAAGTTGTAAAATCACCATTTTTTTTTTGTTTGTTTGTTTGTTTTTTGTGCACAATTAATGTCTTAATACTTTTGACCACCACTGTATTATGTATGCACTGTGTATGAATGTTTAAATCAAATAAACCCTTTTTCATTTATCCGTCACTTGAATTACAGCGAGCCGCTCAGAATTAGTTCATTAAAGCAGAAATGAGTTTATGAAGTTCTTTTATTGCGAAAAAAAGGCATTATTTAGTTATAATTACTGATGACTTATGATTAGCTGCTATAACTAATAATAACCAGTTACTTGTTACCCTCTTTGCATAAGCAGGAATTGAAATAAAAGAAGTTGTGTCCTTTCAGTGTTGTCTAGGGTGGGCGTCAGGGTGGGCGTCAGGGTGGGCGTCAGCATGTAATTTGCATCTAGGTGAGGGATTTCTACGCCGGGCTGCACATGCCGATTGTAGGTGTTCTGAGAAGCAGAAAAGATTGCCTCGAATCTCGAGGGAGGCTTTTTTAAAATGGGCATATTCTAGTGTCATTCTTCATGTGTGGGTTTTCATAAGCTTATAAGCCACTTTGAGTGAGTGAGTGAGTGAGTGAGAGAGAGAGAGAGAGAGAGAGAGAGAGAGAGATTGCTCTTAAAGCCTCAGGTGTACCTTCATGTCTTTATCTCCCCATAGAGAACACTGTGTTCTTTAACGAAAGGATGTAAGTGAGAGAGAGAGAGAGAGAGACTAAGAGCAGGTCTCCAGGCTGGAGTCCACTGTGTAAGTGCTAATCGCCACCTTATTTCACACTGCCAAGCCACAGGCGACTGTTCACTTCCTGAGTAAATTTCCAAGACTGACAAGAAGACGTTTAAAAATATCTTTGAAAACTAAGATCTGCTTTATTTCTGTGTAAAATGCAGCAAAGTGACAAATTCATCAACTTTGACTAAAACCGCAGTTTCTCTAGAAGTGTCTAGTAAATTGAAATTCAACTTCAATGTTTAGATAGTAAAATCTAATGGAGAAATCACTTTTGATTTTCACGAAAGAACAACAGCATGCAATTAGTTTTACTGTGGTCTGAGGGAGCACCTGGTGTCGAAACATAAGCGTTTTGAACACAATTTGGACCGATACTCTTAAAAAAGTTTCTTAAAGAGAATCGTTACTGGAGATGAGACACGGATTCATCACTACGAGCCTGAGAGTAAAAGGCAGGATACAGTATAGAGCGGAAACATCCTCAATCGCCGACTGAGAAAAAAGTTCAAAAGTCAACCGTCAGCTGGAAAATGTATGATTTTAGGATTCTGAAGGGGAAGTACAAATGGTCCAACAATCAACAGTGCTGGTTACAGTGAGGTTTCTGTGGTGCTTGAACACAAATGACCTGCGTGGTCGAGTCTCTAGGAGAAAGCAGTTACTGTGCCCATGCCACAAACAGGCCCATGGCAAGATGAACGTAGCATGTTATCCAAAAACACTGCCAGACATTTTGCATGATAGCTGCGCATGGGGACGCCCTTGGATGTTCCAACATGACTATGATCCAAAGCACGAGGACAAGTTTGACCCTTCAGTGGCTGCAACAGAAAAAACGTGACGGTTCTGGCGTGGACACCACAGTGTCCTGTGACTTTGGGGACATTTCAAATGTGCAGTTCAATGCAAGACAACCAAAACAATTACAGGAACTGGAGAGATTTTGTTAAGAAAAATGGTCAGCGGTACGACCTGAGAGGATTAAGGACGTTTTATTACAAAAGACTGCTTGATATCGTTGATATCGATATTTTGAACAGGGATTATTTAATTTTCTTTGTCTTTGTCAATATTTTATTTGATTATCCCATATGAAGAACATTTATTTTGCCTTCTCACACGTCTTCTTCTTAAAAATGGTACACATCTTGCAAATTCTCCTAAGTAATGCAAACTTTTATGCTCAACTGTACATGTGGTTTATAATTATCATGTAGTACATATCCACCTGTCACATGACTGGTACCCAGAGTCCCACCACAGTGTCAGTAAAACATGTGCAGGACTGACCCAGTTACACAGACGTGCATCACTTTATAATATGGAAAATAAAATAACGAATGTAGAACGATTAGTCGTATGAAGCAGCAGTATAGTTTATTAGAATTGTAAATAAAGTTGGATGTGAAAGCGAGACTTAAAAGTGTCTGTGAAATTCCTGCGCACAAACCCGAGACGAAGCGTTAAAAAGTCAGGGCACGCCCGCATTCACGGATTACGCACGTCTTTTGGATTCAGCGTGGATTGAAACGTTGGTCAAAATAGAAGTTAAAGCCCTTCAAACTTTTTTCCGAAGTGAATTGGCTTTTTATCTCTCGCTCTCTCTCCTGCTCTCCGAGTGTCTCACCCCAACCTCATGCCTTCATAACTGATAGGTTTGCTCATAAAAAAAAGTCTGAAGACAGACATCTTTCATAAATGCCTGCATCGCAATAGGTTCGTATTCCGCCGCATCCTTTACAGGCGAGACGAGAAGACGAAAGGTCATCTGGGTCTTCTTACTAGCTCACTACAAATAATCCACGTAGTACACTCGGAGTGGTGGTTAAATTAAATCTCAATAACCCATTTCTGTCACGGCAGCTTTAATCATATTCCCGTCACAAGTTTTGCCTCAGACCCAATTCGACGCTAATCAGACAGAAATGCCTAAACACTTTATCCTTTAAGATATAAAGCATTTATGTAAAACCCTTAATGAGGAACATTTATTTGTAATACACTCGTGTCACATCCTGTTTTGTTGGAAAAAGCCAGAGCGGTCACAGAACCGTCACCTGTTTGTGTACCAGATGGCACCTTTAGCCCTGGGTATTGCTTCAGTGGCCAAAAAAAGAAACAGCTAGTCAGTACAATGTGGAGAAAATCACCCGCAGCCTCACCCTCGCTGATTGGTGGCACCTCAGGAAGCGAGAAACAGACAGTGTGCACGATTCAGTGGAGGGGAAACGTTGATGGAACAAAAAGATTTCTTTCTCGCTTCACGAAACTAAAGTGCATTCATTTATTCTGATAATCATACAGACCACTGACAGTTATGTGGCGTTATGTGACTTTAGAGGTGTAATGTGGATCATATTTTCCTTATTACTGTAACACCGGAGGCCCTGACGGGGAAATTCCAAAATTCTAGAGTGCATGCATAAAGTCATAAGTCTTGCCATGTTTGCTCCGAATAAAAAGAATGAATCATGTGTGAAAATATTTTTCAGCCCGAGTGCACTATGCAATTTTGACTTAATCCAAAATAAGCCCTCGTATTAAAGAACCAATCAGTGCTTAGCTAATTGAATTAAATGAGCTAGTCCGCCTGCTTAATGCTCTAATGCTGTTTCAGCTATTTGCCCACAGTTAAGGGCGAAAATTTTCAAACACACACACCCTTCTCCTAGTGCTTTTGAATGGAGGAAAATAAAACAATGTCTTTCATATTTAGTCTTCATGCAGGGAAAACTGTTACATTAAAAATTAAGTATAAGTGCATCTTGACACAACGTACAGTAGTAATCAAAAAAAAAAAAAAAAAAAAAAATATATATATATATATATATATATATATATATATATATATATATATATATATATATACACACAGTGGAACCTCAGATTACGAGCATAATTCGTTCCGGAAGCGGGCTCGTATTCCAAAACACTCGTAAACCAAATAAAAATTTCCCATAGGAAATAATGGAAAATCAAATGAAACATTCTACAGCCCAAAAAAATAAATACATAAAAATAATTAACACAAAATATAAAGTAAAAATAAAGCAAATTACTCTGCACTTTACCTTAAAAAAAAAAACGTAAAAATAAATCCCGACAGATAAGTGTTTCCGTTTGTGCACGCAGGCGGTGTGTGTGTGTGTGTGTGTGTGTGTGTGTGTGTGTGTGGGGGGGATGTCTTTACAGCAGTGATTGTTAGTATGCACTCAGGCGAGTGTGACTAGCGATGTCCCGTGCTAATTTTTTAACAGTTTTAAAAACGGTCTCTCCGTTAATGTGTGTGTGTGTGTGTGTGTGTGTGTGTGTGTATTCACCCACCAGGGGAGACGATTGCCTACAATTCCGCAGCGCAAGAAAGAGAAAAACCGTTGGCTCAGTTATGATCATGTGACGCTCGTTGTCAAAACAAGAAGCGCATGCGTGATACATGATACTCGGTGCTCGTAAACCAAGACAACGCTCGTTTTCCAAGTCAAAATTAATTTAAAATCTTTGCTCGTCTTGCGGAACACTCGTAAACCGCATTACTCGTAATCCGAGGTTCCACTGTATATTTTTTAATCCTCTGTATAATACACCACTCAAAACACACTGGTACAACTTGCATAAAAAATGTATCGGATCTTGTTGAAGGAATTGTTCAAGATGAAAATCTTCACTAATGTACTTTATAATTTGTTGAGAACAAAATGACATAACAGTCAATTAAAATTTTTATGTTCACTTTTAGCAAAATGAGCTCCAGCTTCCAGTATGAAGATTTTAACTATAAATCTTGATAAATTCACAAATTGCGATACGCCGTGGGTTAGTTCACCTTACTAGGGTGTATCAAGATTAATCCGGCATAAGTCCATAAGCCTTAAGCGCTTCGTTGCTAATTCTGTGAGGGTGTGTTTACAAGCGGCATTTTTCATTATGCGTAGCAAATGTTGTTAAAAAGTGGGAATTGGGCTTTATAGTCATGGAAATGTCTTTGTGATGTTTTTTTTTTTTTGCCATTATCTAAGAGTTAAAAGCAGATTTAGGCACCATTAAATATTAAATGTTTAAAAATCTTGTTGAAACACATTTTAGACACAGAAACCAAATTCTGCTTTTGTTTCAGAGACACGATCCTTTAAGATCAGCCGTGTGAACGTCGGGCCGGTACAGTTTGTGACTCAGTTCACTTCAATTCAGTTCACATTCTTGTTCACAGTTCACATCAAATATTGCCTTTTAGTTTGTGTGTGTGTGTGTGTGAGTGTGAGTGAGCTGGGTGTGGGTGGCTGGGTGTCTGAGTTATTATCCGCAATACACCGTCTGACCCGAGCTGATTCACAGGATCCTACTGGGACCGAGCTGGCTTGTTGCGTGGAAAAACCAGAAACGTAGTTGTGATGAAGCCGGAGAAAAAGTCCTTATTTACAAAGAACGACACGGACAAGGTGCTCACTAGCTAAATATTTAACAAGGCTTGGCAGGATATAGAGTCTGTTCCTCGCTGTTTGTCTGTATACAGGCGTAGCTCATGGAGAAAGTCAGTCTCGTCGTCAGTTATCAGCTCTGTAGTACGCAGGTTCGCAGCTGCCAGAGGTCTTCAGTAAACGTCCTGCACGTGAAAATAACAAGCACGCGCTGGCAAAAAGTGAGTCGTGTTTACTACAGGAGTCGACAGCTATAATGGCTTCCAGGTTGATGGGATAACTCTGCGCGCATGTGTGTGAGTGTTGAAAAGGCTGTAAAATCCCAGACACCCACACACCCGCTAGTGCAGATGCTCTTTTGCCGTCAGTTCTCTCTCTCTCTCTCTCTCTCTCCCTCTCCCTCTCCGCTCTGCGCTTCTGATAGATATTTACCCTAATAAAAGTCGTGTCTCATGTTTTTCTCTAAGCTGTGGGGACCCTGCAGAGGAGCTCCAGCCAGCGCAGCAACATGACATACCAAAGAAGCAACAACTACACAGCGGTGACGTACTCGGACCCGTACCGGCCCGGCCCATACCGAACCACTGACGCTGGCTTTACCCGGCATGCCATCGGCATCGACGACGGAGCCGTTCGCTCTCCCTCCATCGACAGTATTCAGAAAGACCCCAGGTACAAACACACGTTTCAGTTTACTACACCTTTTATTTTTGACACTGAAAACTAATCTCTTGACCAAATCCGTGATAGTCTTTTATCGATGTTATAAATGTGTATTTTATTTAATTTACTTTCTTTTAGTTGTTTCTTTGAAATGTAATAAAATAAATCGTACTCATTTGTTGACGCTAACTTGTGAAACGTCGTGTAAGTGACAGCAGCATATAAAGTCTGTTAGATCAACTCTGATAAGTCATTTTATCTGACTCTCCCTTAAATCATTCCCTTTTTTAATAAATATATATATATTAGGCATGTAACGGTATCAAAACTTGACGGTACGGTAATACCTCGGTATGAATGGCACGGTACGGTATTTACTGAATCATTTACAGGAAAAACAAAACTAATGAAGAGACTCGAAAAAAGTGCCAGAAGTGTTTATTAAACAGTATACATGAACACTGAACATATCAATGGCAGACAAATTAGCCATCTATCTGTAACTTTGAAACAGAAACTACAAGGCAGCACTGGCAACACTGTTACAATTGAGTGTGAGATTAATTTCCTTCCGCACGGTTATGTTTTTTGCCTACATGATGACAGAGGGGACAGGGAAAGGGGACAGAGATTTAGTCACGTGGATTGGTATGCTTCACATTGTATATTAGTGTGAAACTTGAGAACAAATCTGACTTAAGAACAATTTTGACATACAAACATGCTTCTAGAACAGAACTCGTTCATAAGTTTAGGACTATCTTTATATAAAATACGATGCACCTGTAGCACTCCATCTGAGCCCTCACCCTACCAAATCGTCGTCTTTTCCCCGTGCCTATACTGTATGCACTGCTGCTGGGGTATTTCACCTTACCTGTGTAATGCCACAGGTAATGACATCAGATGTCAGAGCCACAACAACCCCGATATTAAAACTGTACTGCTTTCGAGCAGAGAAGGAGAAACTGGAATACAGAAGCAAATACATTTCTCTATACTTTAGTGCAGGTTTTCTAAAGTTTGATAAATGTGCGATTCTGATTATTATTGTTATTTTTTAAAAGCAGTTAAAGTAGCTTGTGTGTGTGTGTGTGATTCTGCTCCTGCTTACTGGACTGTTCTCTCCTGGTGCTGACTCAACACTGTCGTATTCCTCTCCATTCTCTCCGGACTGGGCCGGTCAGGGGGCCAAGCGGTTCAGCACTAAAGCCTCACGCCTGGCCCGTTTCTGTGGATTCCCCACACTGCTCTGATGCTTCTCTGTATAGCAAAGCAAGACGTGCGATAGAGAGTGAGTGTGTGTGTGTGTGTGTGTGTGTGTGTGTGTGTGTGTGTGTGTGTGTGTGTGTGTGTTCTCCTCCCCTCTCGTGACCTACTCGCATCAATTTCCCTGACCTTGCACAGCGGGTGTGCTGTTCACAACCTCGTGTGTGTTGACGCTGTGGCAGGTGGTTTGGAGTAGCCACACGCATGCAGTTTTCTGTACACACACACACACACACACACACACACACACACATGAAGGTGTGTGCACTGGTAAAGGAGAGATTTTTACAGCATAAGGACGTTAGCATGTGTATTCTGTAAATCACAGCAGTGCAAATGCAGTGTTGCTCCAGGCTAATTTTGAGAGCTCAGTAAAGTCAGCCTGTCCCCCCTGCCCCATCCAACCCCACCCATGCGTCCTGCCAGTGGGTATCGCTACATCATTGCATCATTGACACCCACTCAAGATTGTCCTTTACACTGCCGTCCCCAATCTCACACACAGTCTGCTCCTGCTAATCAGTTTACTAACCGAATCATATCAGGAATTTAAAGGGGTTTGAATCGAGCCCTGCTGTTCGCCTCCTCAGTGCGGTACGCAGTCCTACTCGAGCAGGAAGACACCAGGACTGTGTTTTTGGTTACAGGTAGAGTTTTCAGTGCTGTTTTTATAGCGTATATAATTATATAGATGTATAATTAAAGTTCGGTTTCCAGTAGTTGAGATCGACACCATACACAAGCAGTCATCACATCAAACACAAGATCCTGCAGATTCATCGTCATCTCTGTTCAGAACCATACACACACACACACACACATCTCAGTATGCTTAGGAGCTGCGTCACAAATAGTGCACTTTGCATGCCTTTAGTGCTGTGCACAGGGAGTCGACTTCTCCCTCCTCACATCTAATTTCTCTCATCTTGGCTTATTTTCTCTTCTCTCGTCTCTCCTCACTTCACTTCTCTTCTCTGCTCTTCTTTCATCTTCTCTCGTCTCTCCTCTTTTCTCTCTTCTCCCATCTCTTCTCTTCTGTTACATTCTTATTTTTTTTCCTCACCGTCTCTTCTCTCCATTTATCTTCTGTTTTTGGTCTCGTCTTGTCTTCTCGCTTCTCATCTTACCTTTTCTTCTCTTGTTTTGTTTTGTCTTCTCTTTTTCTTTTCTTCTCATGTCTCATCTTTTCTCATTGCCTTTTTTTTCTCTTTTTTTTTCATCTTTTCTTTCTTCTCCACTCTTTTAAGGGCACCAGTGGCTCAGTGGTAGGTTTCTCGACTGCCACCTAGTGCCCAAACCCCAGCCACTGGATGCAGTGCCGGTCCCAAGCCCAGATAAAAAGGGAGTGTTGTGTCAGGAAGGGCATCCGGTGTGAAACCTGTGCCAAATTCTGTTCGGATTGGACGGTCCGCCATGGTGACCTCTCGATGGGCGCAGCTGGAAGACTAACAACAACTTTTTCTCTGCTTGTTTCTCTTCTCCTCACCTCCCATCTTTTCTTCTGTCCTGTTCTTTCTCTCTCCCTTTTCTTCTCTTCTGACCTCTTTTTCCTCTGTTCACATTCCCTCTCCTCTCTCATGTCCTCGTCTGCTCTTTTTTTTTTCTTTTTCACTTCTCTTCTTTCCTCATCTTATATTATCTTATTTCATCTTCCGTATTTAAATTTTCATGGAGAGTTCTACCACCAAGCAGAACCTCTACTGCACACCGGAGTCAAATGAGAATAAAGAGAGAATAAAGAAATGTAAATCAGGTACTCCGTTTTTGAAACCTGAAGTTTGTTGCAGTTGAGTGAATTGAGATACTGATATTTCTGTCTAGTGTATAAGGCTTGTGTTGGACCTGAGGCATTACTACACTGCAGAAAAACAGCACCTTCACACACTGCATGTGGTATATAGTGTGTAACGCGTAACTGGGCTGGTTAAGGGAAAAAGAATTGGTGGCCAGTGTGAAGAATGTGATTGCAGAGAGTCCCATTCGCCCAGTAACCATGGCTGTTTGGAGGAGTAAAATAAGTTTGCCAGCAATAATGAGCAAATTCCATTCCCTGACGATACGAGCGGCCGCCGCGTTGCTGAGACGGCACCGTTAAATGTCAGCTCGCAGAGAGCTTTAAGGTGGGGGAGATTGTTTTTATTGCATTTGAGTTGACAGACAGTTTGATTTCCTGACCAGCTGCTTAAATGTCTTTGCTGCAGAAAGTATTGGAGGAGTTGTTGCTCGGGTGCGAGTATGCGCAAGGAAAAGGTGATTTTTTTCAGAAAATGACTTAAATTAGGTGTAATTTGGGCTTCGCCAATCTTCATTTTAGGTGTAACGAAGTATAATGACCTCAGCATACTCCTGTTTATCGAGACTTGGCAACTGCCTGGGACTTTTTGCTTGGAGAAGTGCTGTGGTTTAGACGAGGAGAACTGTGGTGTGGCAGACGAGGAAAGTGTAGTTTACTGTAGATAAACGTTTTTCTTTCACTATCGACCCCGTCCGGTTTGGTGACATGATGTAATGTGGTGGAGAGGTTTGTCAAAGGTCAGAGCCAGGATCAGGAACAGCTCAGTGGTTATGATGTTGGAATAGTGACCAGAACTACACACCAAACTGCCACTTGTTGGGCCCCTGAGCAAGGCTCGTTCACCCTCAACTGCTCCGCTGTATAATGAGAGAAATGTAAGTTGCCCTGGATAACGACATCTACCAAATGGAGTAAATGTAATTTGATAAAGGAACATTCAACCAATCCAACTCAGGCTCTCAGAACCATTCTTCCACAATTTGAGTCCTTGAACATGCCTGTGCCATCAGGGAAGGATCTATGGATGTCAGTCAGTACATTCAGGTCATCAGCTGACTTCATTTTTTTCCCCCCTACACAATGTTGCTGAGCCCAGACCTGAGCAACTGAAGCAACCTGGGATTTTAACACTGCCTCCAGAAACGTGTACAGTGGACACTCACTTCTCATCGCTCTGGAATTAGGGTCATTCTGGACCCATCATACCACATGGCCCTTTTTCTTTCGCTTCAAAGTCACCTTTTCAAAAACAATTCAATTTTATTTGTATCGCGCTTTTAACAATTGTTATTTTCGCAAAGCAGTTATACACAATCATAAGAATTATGGAAGTTTGTATGAAAAATAACCAACTTTTTTAACTTAAATAATAATAATAATAATAATTCGTTGCTTGATGTACATCAGTAATTTAATTCTGTTAAATTTCATAGTTGTCTCTATAGTGCTCCTGTATTCGGTTTCCACCCTGCAGCTTCGTCTCCCCCCCAAGAGAATCATAAATAGCTTACATCATCTAGTTCAGCTATGGTTGTGCTTATGTGACATTTATCACGCGTGTCATGTACAGTAGATTCAGCGTATTGATTTCCTCACTCTTATTCATGGCCACACGCTAGAGCTAATCTACAGCGTGTACGTTATTGACTGTCGTGCAGATAACTCAAGGCTTTCTCATAATCCCGCAGTCACTTTTTACTGCAAAACGAATCAGCTCATGACTCTCGAGGGTGTTTAAGTATTCCGACACAAGCTCATTAAGTCCAAGTTGTAGTAATTTTTCTTGCTTAATTGAAATGCGTGTGTGAGGAATCTAATTATGATTTTTTAACAAACCTCTCATACAGTAGCTTGTGCTGATATTGCGCTAGGAACTGCAGAACAACCATAAAAATAATGTCTTTGTAAGCAAAAACAACAGTAACGGTCAAATTGTTTTTTTTTCCCCCCCTAAGACTCCAATCCTTAATCCTCAAGCATCCGTTTGACCAGATGAGTAAATACTTTTGGCAGTAATAGTGTATGAGCATATATACATCCTGTGTCAACGTTGTCTGCCCATGTGTTACCAAAGAGATGTTATATAAAATTAAAAGACATTGTCGCTTTTACTCCAACTCGACTAGCTCGACTCTTGACTTGCAGCGTTGCCAGATCAGGCAGGATCCCCCGTGAACGGAGCTGTCTATAGTCACCTTGAGCTGATACTCAAAGGCCTCATTTGTCAAAGTTACACTCCATGCTGTGTCCCGCACGTCCAGACACTACATCACATTACACCGATCCGTCTCATGTTACATCTTTACAGAAATGCTTAAACCCATTAATTTTTTCCTTGGTCATTACTGCAGTACTGGATTTATGGTTCATTTTATGCAAAGTTTTATGGAAGTGATCGTTTATAAGGGATGTACATTTGTCTAAATAATGTGCCGTCTTGTTATTACTTCCAATGAACGGAAGAGTGTGTGTGTGTGTGTGTGTGTGTGTGTGTGTGTTGTTTCAGAGAGTTTGCCTGGAGAGACCCAGAGTTGCCAGAGGTGATTCACATGCTGCAGCATCAGTTCCCCTCTGTGCAAGCCAACGCTGCAGCTTACCTACAGCACCTGTGTTTCGGAGATAATCGCACCAAGGCAGAGGTAGCGCACACACACACACACACACACACACTTTAACTGAATACAAAACATGACTAATGTAATAGTTATTTAAACGGATGACAAATTGAAAAATGCAAGTTTTTTTTTTTGCCGTCTTCACACACACACACACACACACACACACTCACAGTGATATCTTTGTACTGTACGTCTTGTACCGTACATCTAACCGCTTTCCGAATATATATATTTTTTTAAGTCTACGATCTTAGACATCTGAGTCGCACCCTGTTGAGAGAGTTCAGAGCGTGCAGTAAACATCTGGCTTCACCTTGAGCTTTTAGAGATTTGCTCAGTCAGACCTCAGGATATTGCTGTTTTTCCAGAGCACTACACATCCCTTCACTCAGAAACATTTCTTTTCCTGAGCCCTCTCTCTCTCTCTCTCTGTCTCTCTCTGTCTCTCTCTCTCTCTCTCTCAGATCACTGCAGAGACCATGTCACTGTACATAAATTACACACGCTGGCTCAGTGATCCGATTTTCCGAGCCGTATTTGTTCTCGCGATTCCAAATCTCGCAGATAAATACACAATTTCCGAACATCGTCCTTGACCCGGCAGAACCGTTCTGCTCGGGAGCGCCGCGAGTTCTGAGAAAGGAGGCCAGATGTTTGGATAGCGATTATCATCATCTTCACACGCCGATGTGTTCCAGGGTGAAGCGTTCATGGCATTTATCCGCAACGGCCCTCCCGGGGATCCGCACTCCAAACCCAAATTAAACGTCCTCCGGCATTCAGTTACTCCTAAAGACCTTTGCGGATCTCTTGACCTTGATTAACTCTGCTCAGATGGAGGTTGTAATGAGCGTCGTTCCCCAGGCGCGGCATTTGGAGGACTCTGGTTCCTGCGTGAGGTCCATTTAGATCACAGCCACAGGGTTGCTCTGACTAGCGAAGCCTACAGTTGCCTCCCTCATTCTGCAGACTGTTAAACCAAGTCGAATGGAGCTTTACCTCCTGCTCATTGTGCTCATTATACACTATGTCGCCAGAACCAACACATTTCTGATGGGTTTCTGGCAGGTCCATGATGTCGGTAGCTTAGCTGGTAGCACTGTTGCCTTGCACCTCCAGCTTTGGGGGTTTGAATCTCACCTCAGTCCTGTGTGATGACTTGCAGTGTGAGCAGGTGTGCAGTCTGATTTTGTGAACACAACTTGATGACTAGGTTGACGAGGTGTACCCGTATACTCGTACAGTCCACAGATGTACACGTTCCGGTTCACTCTCCAGAACAGACAGACCACATTATGTACGCGCTTTGGTTTCTGTTTAAAGTAAAATTGCTTTTCAGCTTTTTAACACAATCCTCTACGCTTCAGATATTTTGTGTGAATAAACCATTTTTGGAATTATGAATAAACAAACATTCAGTTCTGTTTAAAAAATACAGTGTGAGCACTCGCATCATGCCTGGTTACTTTTACTACGTAAAGTGTGAGCGGAGAGACGACAGCTTCAGGTCATGTGGGAAAACTGATGAAAAGTTACGAATCCCACAATGTCTGTCCGACTTACGAAGTGCTGTCGCTATCCAAGGTTGCATTGCATTTCAATTATTATTCATTTATTCCCCTTTATATTACTCGTGACTTATACGCTTCTATATGTATTCTTTATATACATTCTAGCAGTTTTAGTATGGCACTAGTAACTTTGGTCAGCTCCCACAAATGTAAGATATACAGTGTGCAATCACATCTGCATGCCTGTCTTTGTGTTACTGTCTTCATTCCTACTGGACGTCTGGAATTTCCTTCAGTCAAGTCAAGTATCTTTATTTGTACCAAAGGTAAAATTGATTTGTAGTAGGGCTGCACGATATATCGACAAAATATCGTTATCGCGATAAGCATATCGCAAATAGTTGCGATAAAAAATTGATGTGCCAAGCATTCGTGTGTCCAAATTTGACCAATCAGATGGGCCCTTACTATGTTTATACCCGCTTATATCTTTATATATATCTTTAAACTTAATTCTGTCGCGAACTAACCCGGGATGATCAGAAGACTTAGCCCTTTGTAGCGTGGACGGTAAACCCAAACGCGGAAGCAAGCGAGTATGCAGGATAACCACGCGAATTAGTCTAAGGACTCTCACAGAAGGGGAGCAAGGGAAAAACACAAATTTTACCCGCGTCCTATAAACACACACTCGAATCAGAAAGTAAACAATCTGAACCGACATGTGCGAACTCAGTGACTAAGCTCTATGCGGTGGTTTGTTTACTCCTCTTATACTTCCGGGTTCGCGCCCGCATTACTTCCAGGTCCTAGTGCCGGTGCCGGAGCGAGTGTGTGTGTGTGACAAATAGTATTTTTTAAATTTAATTTTAGTTTAATAATATTTATTTTTATAAAATAAAAGCCAAAGAGAATATTTAGTTTAAAAGATGCTCTTGGTTTAAGACACTATTGATGAGTGTTACACGGTTACATGTAAATAAACAGTAATGTTTGAAAGTAATTCATATTGTGTTGGCAGGTTTATAGTAACAGCAAACCAGAAGTCAGAATATCTGCTGAGGGGTTTAAGTCATTCATAGTGTTTTAAAGTCTAAATATTTGCAACTTCCTTGACATAATGTTTCTTTTTAGCCTGAATTAGATTTAATTACATCAGACGAATATCTATTACCTGTTTATTTTAGTATCATCATTACATATAAATAAATAATTAAAATAAAGGCAATAATAATAATTTAAAAAATGCATTTCTCTAGGGAAATGTTATATCTCAAGAAATATCGTTATCGCAGTATTCAACAACAATATCGCATATCGCATATTTTCCTAATATCATGCAGCCCTAATTTGCAGTCAAGAGTCCTCGTCCACAACACAGAGTACAAAGCAGCATCAGTGAAGTTGTCTGTATGTCTGTCTGTCTGTCTAATTATCTACTTATCTTTCTATCGGACAAAGAACCAGAGACAGAGAGAAGGTCACAATGTGAGAGAGGAAAATAAAGAGGATCAGGGAGAAAGAAAAAGAGAAAATGAGTGAAAAACATACGTGATGTATAGTCACTGCAAAAAAGGCAAACCCTTACTCTCTTTTCATTTCTTGATATTTCTAACAGGTCTATTTGTCGCTTGTTGTGTTTATTCACTGTATTACTGAAAAAAGTCAGTCAGTAATATCTGTCAATCAATCTATTCATCCATCCATCTAACTTTCTACCTACCTCTTCATTCATTTATCCATCTATCCATCTACCCCTTCATTCATTTATCCATCCACCTACCCCTTCACTCCTCCATCCATCCATATATCCACCCACCTACCCCTTCATTCATTTATTCATCCAACCATCTACCTCTTCATTAATGTATCCATCCATCTCCCCATCTATCTATTCATCCATCCATCTACCCCTTCTTCCAGTTATCCATTCATTCATCTGTCATTTGTCTATTCTCCTACCTATCCATCCATCCATCCATCCACTCATCTATCTATCTATCTATCTAATGTTATTTACAGAAACACTGTATTTGGTTACAGAAACATATAGACACATTAGTTTTTTTAAAGCTTGTTGAAACCAGGCAGATTTGAATGACTGAATCAATTTTCCCAAGTGTGTGTATCAAGGAGAGAAAAAAATAGTAGAAATAGTATTCGTTAACTTTCCGTCACTTTTGTCACTTTTTTTTTCATTTCTCTGATATTTCCTTCATCAGTCTTGCCCTACATTTCCAGCCGTTCCGTTCTCACCGATCAGCGTGATACGGGTTTGATCTCGTCAAATCTCATGTTACTCTGTCCGTCAGGTGTGTCGGCTGGGCGGAATCAAGCACCTGGTGGATCTGCTGGACCACAAGGTCGTGGAGGTTCAGAAGAACGCGTGCGGCGCTCTGAGGAACCTGGTGTACGGAAAAGCCACCGACGACAACAAGGTCGCCGTGAGAAACGCCGGGGGCGTGCCAGCTCTACTCCGCCTCCTGAGGAAGACTGTGGACGCCGAAGTACGAGAGATCATCACAGGTAAAGAGAAGAGCATGATGGGTTAACCACCAGTATTTGTGTTGTGTTCATTTGATTGATGGAGTAAACATGTGAGCACTCTGTCAACCATGCAGTCTGTCTTTCCACTTAACACTTCAGTGTTTCTCTTGCCATCTGTCACACACTCATTATAAATCACACTGTGTAACCATCAAACAACTCACAGTCCAATGTCTCTGTATAAACACCTTTAACTACTCTCTACTCTCGCTTTAAATCCGACGATAACGACGTGCACGATGTTTATTTGCACTACAACATCCAGATTGGGCGTTCTGATGAGGAAACATGTATTATTTATTATGTATACTGCTTTCCTGCTTAATTAAAATGTAAACCTGCTTCGATTTATGAAGTCACAGCCTCGCTTGTAGTCAGCGTAATGAAGTCTCGATCGTAAGGCAAAGGTCCATCCAGATCTCAAACAAAATCAGATTAAACATCTTGAACAAAGATCACATTTTCTGTAAACGTCACTTTCTACATGTTCACCGAGACAGAGAGAGAGAGAGAGAGAGACAGAGAGAGACAGAAAGAGGGAGAGACAGGAGAACATCTGACCTGCCGTTTGCTTCTGCAAGGTCTAATGATCTGTTTCGGCGCAGCGGGATCCAGCGCCCTCACCGGCACGTCTGAGTCATTAGTGTCTGATTCAGACATCCCCTACCGTCCTCGGTGCTAAACCCGGTCCTGTCTGGGTCACGTAACGCCGTACTGCGATATGCCCCGAGTCTCAGACATGCCAAAAACGTCAGCGGTACCTCTCTATCTACGTGCTCGTCCTGAGGATTCATGCAAGAGGACAAGCAGGAGAGAGGAAAAAAAAAAGTTCTTGAAGCACCAGGCGCAGTGTCCTTTATGTGTGAGAGCACAAAATGAAACACACTCACACCCACTTGCAGATCTCTAGTGCTTTAAGTATCGTCTCACCCTGCAGTGCAGCAGATGCTGAATTTGTAGAATCGTGACCTGTCGAGAGAGAGAGAGAGAGAGAGAGAGAGAGAGATTCAGGCCACAGTCAGTATCACTTGGGAGTGGAGGATTATTAACCGCCTGCTCCAGCATACACACCGCCTCCTTTTAAAAACTAAATAAATGTATCTATCTAAATGTATAAATGCCTTGTTTAAAATATTTTAACAATATATATGTATTAATATTGATGTAGCCATCAAGCCAAATATTCAATTCAAGTTGAGTTATAATAAATAAAGTGTGAACACATGAAGATAACGAGGTGCAAAATGGCATAGAAAGCCAGGAGATCACCTGAAATCTGTCAGTATTGAGAGAGAAACCCCGCCCCCTATCAGTACTAATCGATATCAGCTGCTTTAGTCTTAATTGGTGCCTATAAAGGCTTCTCGTTACCCAGAAGGCACATAGGAAAGACTTCACGGTGGGTAAAAGCAAAGAACTCTCCCAAGATCTTCGTAATCTCATCGTTGAAAAGCGTCCTGATGGCAATGATTATAGGCGCATTTCCAGAATGCTGAACGTCCCTGAACGCTTCAGCAAGACAACGATCCCAAACACAAGGCCAAGGAAACAATGACGTGGTTTTAAAGAAAGAAAATCAAGTTGCTTGAACGGCCCGGTCGGACCTGACCTAAATCATATAGAAAAATCTATGGAGAGAAGTGAAGATCATAAAACAGGCACAAACAATCTTCAAGATTTAAAGACCGATCTCCATACAAGAGGCGTGTAATCACCAACAAAGGCTTTTCTACAAAGTAATAAATAAAGTGTGTTCTATACTTATTCTGCTTTATTTATTATGACTCACCTTGTATACTTAAATGTTCTGATTTCTTGGTATGAATTCAATATTTGTCTTGATGGCCACATCTGGTGTAAATAGTGTGTCAGTAGCTCATGTAGAAATCCCCTCACTGATAAACAGCCTGATGTGTCACATACTTATTTTCCCCACGGTACTGTACATCATTTATTTATTTTTGTTCATATCTCCTGTACATACAGTATTGTGTTTCTCTCCCTGGCATTTTGTCCGTCTGAGCAACATCAGGCCTCCTACATGCGCGCAACCCAGACAAAGTGACACCTCTGTGGCAGATCTCCAACAGGTCCGTCCCCCTGCTCCAGCCGCTCTCGTTAACGCTGAAGTGATTAATTCTGACACCAGCGTGTG
The DNA here is from genome assembly GCA_030522415.1 of Channallabes apus. Lineage (NCBI taxonomy): Eukaryota > Metazoa > Chordata > Actinopteri > Siluriformes > Clariidae > Channallabes > Channallabes apus. Next base: position 44,759,689 of record CM060109.1, read on the forward strand.
TCACGTCGTTCGGCTAATTGGCGGACGACGGAGCCGTTTCCCGGAATTACAGGAGAGCAAGAAAGAGTGGTAGCTCCGCCCACACTCCTGGCGTCTCACCTCGGACTCGTTTTCAGCCAATCGGCGCAGAGAACACATGGAGACACAGCCAATCTGTGGCCACTGCCAGCTCATTAGACGCGACACCGCGTAGAGCGAGACGCTGGCCTCTTTTTCTCCTTTTTGTTTTTTTTGGAGCACAGTCGTAGAAATCTCAGCTGAGCGTCCGATTGATTCCAGTGCGATCGTCATGGTGACAGACTGCACAGTGTGGAGTCCGTAATTCCACTTTAATTTATCGCCCATGACGGCTATGTAACTGTGTGTGTGCGCGCGTGTCAGATATTGACAGGCAGTTGTGTAAAACATACACACACACACACACACACACAGGAACGCGTTTCAGGGTAAACATGTTTGTGACAGCTTTCCCAGACACTGTGACATATTATGGCCTGGCCTTGACAGACAAAAACAAGTGTGTGTGTGTGTGTGTGTGTTCCCATGGGTTTCAGTGTGTTCAGTTGGGAGAAACAGGTCAGCACACTGCAACAACAATAGCAAGCAAGTGATATGGCTCAGACATGCATGCACACAACCAGAAGACAAACAATTATGTTACATAAGAGTGTGTGTGTGTGTGTGTGTGTCCAGTACAAACAGTTTGACTGTAATAGATAAAAGTTTTTTCTTTGGAGAGAGGGAGGACATGCATCCTTTAATGCACCTGATGGTGACGCTGAAAGAGGAGTGACCTCATTGTGGGATTGATTCTGAGGCCACACCCCCTTCTTGAGGATTGACACAGAAGTCGAACCCGCTTTATTTGGGCTAAAAAGCACAGTGGCCACGCCTCCTTTTTGGGGAATGAGGAGAATTTGGCCACGCCTCCTTCACTCTTTCTGTACTAAACTCTCTCTCTCTCTCTCTCTCTGCTTCATGCTGCATTCCACTTCTGCTGTGTGTTTTCAGTCTCTTGAGGGAAGGGGAATGTTGGTCCTCTTCTTGAACTCATAGTCAGAGGCGTGCGCGCGTGTGTGTGTGTGTGTGTGTGTGTGTTATTTAGGGTAATGCCCTTAGTATGTCATCATCTCACTCCTTTTTTTTTTTTTCCTGTTCCTCTTCCTCCCTCCTTTCCCCGATCCTGGCTGTAGCTCATATCTCATTAGAGTTGGAGAAGGCAGACAGCGAGGCTTCTCCACCCGACCGCACAAACACATGACGTCGTCTTTCTCTTCAAAATACGTCCACCATCACCTTCCTCTTCAGAGCTTATGTCCTCTTTCTCTGTCTCTTTCATCTTCATCTCGCAGTACACCTCAGATCCACTCGGTTCATTCATCTGCGGTGCTTATTGGCACGACCAACACAAATCACCGAAGCTTTGGGTAACACATGAGACGAGTGGTGTCAGAATTAGGCTGATCAGACCGAGAGTGTGAACAGGTCCTTCACAGTGTGCGGGAGAAACATCAGACAGATTAAGAACTTGTTAGTGTTTGTGATTGGACAAATAGGAATATTAAAATGTTTTTGAATCCCTATATCAGTGTGTGTGTGTGTGTGTGTGTGTCAGTGTGTACGTGGGTCATGCAGAGGCCATTGAATATGATTTAGTGCTTTTCCTCAGTGAATTGTGAACCCAGGCGGTCACGTTAACTTAGCAAAGCTGTAAATTTCATATAGGAATGAATTCTATAGAAACAACACCAGACAAGCGCACACACACACACACACACACACACACACACACACACAGTGCAGGCTTTCTGTCTGTCTTAGCCCATTAATTGAAAGTACTTTGCAATAAGACACAAACCAGAGCACTGCCTCTGAAGAGGATTTAAGAGCTCACCAGGGAGACATGGGAGGAAAGTCTCTACACACACACACACACACACACACACACACGCACACATGCACAAGCACACACTCTGTCTTTTCAGTGCATTACCCAACTAAAGAGTGTGGGCTGACATCTACGTACTAACGTGTAACCACATGCTCTGTTGAGTTTGAATGTTTTGGATTTAATTCAGTTTTTGTTGTTGTTGTTGTTTATTATTATTATTATTCCACATGCAGTGCCCTCTAAAACCTACTAAACTCACTTTAGACCCAATAAACTGCTTTTTGAGAATCAATCAGAAATAATGATCTGTCTGCGCATGGGTGTGAGTTTGTGTGTGTGTGTGTGGAAGGTGTGTGTGTTGGGTAAAAATTACATTAGCAGAGAGAGAGATGTGTTTTCCATAGTACCTTCAGTGACGGTAGGTTAACACTGAGCTGATGGAGAGAGCTACACACACACACACACACACACACACACACACACACACGGAGAAGGACACAACTGCGTGACTCTAGTTTTCCGACAATCACGTTTCTCCTAAGCAGCCCTGGACCGACACCTCTGATTTTAATCGCTTGCTCAAAAGTGGTGTGTGTGTGTGTGTGTGTGTGTGTGGGTCACATTATCGTCCTATAAAGATGTCTGATAACCCGAGACAGGGAGCCTAACCCTGTGTGACCTTTGGATATACCTTCCTCAGTTTCTCACTTTATCACATCTCTCTCTGTCTCTCTCTGTCTGTCTCTCTCTCTGTCTCCCTCTATGTCTCTCTGCAGGGGTCTTGTGGAACTTGTCCTCCTGTGACGCTGTCAAGATGACAATCGTCCGCGATGCCTTAACAACTCTTACCAACACTGTGATCATCCCCCACTCGGGCTGGAGCAACTCGTCCTACGACGACGACCACAAGCTCAAATTCCACTCGTCACTCGTGCTGCGCAACACCACCGGCTGCCTGAGGTACAACGCGGCCCTGCGGCTCCCCCTGCTGGAGGAGGAGGGGTTTTACACGAGCACAAACGCAAAAATCACATTTTAGCTCTGCTGAAGTTCCCATCCATAAGAGGATCATTGTACTCGGTTTGATGTTTAGTGTTAAACAACTTTTATACAGTGGTGTGAAAAACTATTTGCCCCCTTCCTGATTTCTTATTCTTTTGCATGTTTGTCACACTTAAATGTTTCTGCTCATCAAAAACCGTTAACTATTAGTCAAAGATAACATAATTGAACACAAAATGCAGTTTTTAAATGAAGGTTTACGTTATTAAGGGAGAAAAAAACTCCAAATCTACATGGCCCTGTGTGAAAAAGTGATTGCCCCCCTTGTTAAAAAATAACTTAACTGTGGTTTATCACACCTGAGTTCAATTTCTGTAGTCACCCCCAGGCCTGATTACTGCCACACCTGTTTCAATCAAGAAATCACTTAAATAGGAGCTACCTGACACAGAGAAGTAGACCAAAAGCACCTCAAAAGCTAGACATCATGCCAAGATCCAAAGAAATTCAGGAACAAATGAGAACAAAAGTAATTGAGATCTATCAGTCTGGTAAAGGTTATAAAGCCATTTCTAAAGCTTTGGGACTCCAGCGAACCACAGTGAGAGCCATTATCCACAAATGGCAAAAACATGGAACAGTGGTGAACCTTCCCAGGAGTGGCCGGCCGACCAAAATTACCCCAAGAGCGCAGAGACGACTCATCCGAGAGGCCACAAAAGACCCCAGGACAACATCTAAAGAACTGCAGGCCTCACTTGCCTCAATTAAGGTCAGTGTTCACGACTCCACCATAAGAAAGAGACTGGGCAAAAACGGCCTGCATGGCAGATTTCCAAGGCGCAAACCACTTTTAAGCAAAAAGAACATTAAGGCTCGTCTCAATTTTACTAAAAAACATCTCAATGATTGCCAAGACTTTTGGGAAAATACCTTGTGGACCGACGAGACAAAAGTTGAACTTTTTGGAAGGTGCGTGTCCCGTTACATCTGGCGTAAAAGTAACACAGCATTTCAGAAAAAGAACATCATACCAACAGTAAAATATGGTGGTGGTAGTGTGATGGTCTGGGGTTGTTTTGCTGCTTCAGGACCTGGAAGGCTTGCTGTGATAGATGGAACCATGAATTCTACTGTCTACCAAAAAATCCTGAAGGAGAATGTCCGGCCATCTGTTCGTCAACTCAAGCTGAAGCGATCTTGGGTGCTGCAGCAGGACAATGACCCAAAACACACCAGCAAATCCACCTCTGAATGGCTGAAGAAAAACAAAATGAAGACTTTGGAGTGGCCTAGTCAAAGTCCTGACCTGAATCCTATTGAGATGTTGTGGCATGACCTTAAAAAGGCGGTTCATGCTAGAAAACCCTCAAATAAAGCTGAATTACAACAATTCTGCAAAGATGAGTGGGTCAAAATTCCTCCAGAGCGCTGTAAAAGACTCGTTGCAAGTTATCGCAAACGCTTGATTGCAGTTATTGCTGCTAAGGGTGGCCCAACCAGTTATTAGGTTCAGGGGGCAATTACTTTTTCACACAGGGCCATGTAGGTTTGGATTTTTTTTCTCCCTAAATAATAAAACCCCTCATTTAAAAACTGCATTTTGTGTTTACTTGTGTTATCTTTGACTAATAGTTAAATGTGTTTGATGATCAGAAACATTTTGTGTGACAAACATGCAAAAGTATAAGAAATCAGGAGGGGGGCAAATAGTTTTTCACACCACTGTAAGTCGTGAATATTTGTGCATTTATGATCTGAACAAATTATGGTTGGGTATGAAATAATTTTCCATTAAAGTACAACACGTTTTGTTTTTTTCCATATAAAAACTGATCAGGATTTAAGAACAAGTGTTTATTCTTCCACTCTTTATTTGGTTTAGCACTCTGAGTTAATGTTCAACTCCTAAATGACACACACACACACACACACACACACACACACACACACGACACACACACACAGGTCCCCCTCCCTCCCTCACTCATGGCTTCACTCATTGAACTCGAGAGCTTCTTTCTGCCCACCTTGCGTGCACGCTGCCGAGTGCGTGAGCTTTCATTACATCTCAGATATGAAATTGTGGTGAGGTGATGACCCCGAGATGCTTGTTGCCATAGGAACCTGAGCTCGGCAGGAGAGGAGGCCAGGAAGCAGATGCGCTGCTGCGAAGGGCTCGTCGACTCGCTCCTCTACGTCATCAAAGCCTGCGTCAGCACCGCCGACTTCGACAGCAAGGTATACGCACTTCTGGACTTGTACCACCTACAGCACCTGGTGATGGTAATGCACTAATACGGACAGTTAAACCAGGACTTTTTAGGTGTAAAAAAAAAAACAATTGACATTTCCACAAAAATATATATTCGAATGCTGCAAACGTTTTAAAGAATGCCGTACGTCCATGAACGATCCATCCTGCTGTAATTCCCGTGAATATTCAGCAAGTAGGCACGATGGCTTAGTGTGGTTAGCACTCTCACTTCCAGGGTTGAGGGTTCCTTTCCCACTTTGGGTCTCTGGAGTCTTCAATGTTTTAGTTATCATGTTCTCCCCATGCTTGATTGGTTTCCTCTGGGCCCTCCGGTTTCCTCCAACGTTCCAAAGACGTGCAGATTACGCTCATTAGCGTTTTAAAGTATGAAAGTTTTGTTCAGTGGCATTAATAGGGTTAACCCTGCATCAACTACCTTTTTTCAGCATTGACCCATATATGTCCTGTATATGGAGCACATTCTACTGCATACACACACACACACACACACTGCAGAAGGGAAGGCCAGCCTGTGTGATCTGAAACCTATGCTATAAGTTAGTAGTTGAACATGCTATAAGTTAAAGCATTTAAGGCTTTCAGGCAGGATCTAATTCCCACTTGGCCGTGTCTTCCTGCCTGCTGCTACTGTAGTGTCCTGCATCTCGATTTCTCCATTAGCTCTGATCCAGATCCTCCTCCTTCTCAGCACGCGCTGATGTACTGAATTCTAGTCATGTGTTCAGGTCTTTCTGTGGAATATAAGGAGGGATTTCTGTAGAAACAAGTAGATCACTAAGGCAGAAGGCATTTATCGTACTCCTATTGACCTTTTCCCTTCCCGCTAGTCCTCGGATCAGTACTACGAGTTACAAATCACAGCAGTGTTGAATGATCATGCACATGGAATAAAAGGAAGTATAAATAGTCTAGATCAATGAAGTAAAAGCAACCTTTTTTTTTTTTTTTTTTTTAACCATAAAATCTGATATTTTTATTTATACACAACACACCAGAAGGATTTAGCGCACCGATAAAATCCCTACAGTCGTTATGGTCAACAGAGTTTATGATCGTTTACTAGCTGGTCTTCAATTAGTCTCCTTCATCTCTCCTCTCCCTCTCTCTCTCTCTCTCTCTCTCTCTGTGTGTCTCAGATTGTGGAGAACTGTATTTGCACTCTGAGGAATCTCTCGTACCGGTTGGAGCTGGAGATGCCGCCTTCACGGCTGATAGATAATCAGGAGACGGATGGGTTGCTTGGGTCCGAGTCACCCAGTAAAGAGGCCGACTATAGCTGCTGGGGGAGGAAGAGGAAGAAAAAGAGGAAGAGTGTACAGGAGGAGCAGGTGAGCCACATGAGCATCAGTACGGCTCTGAGTGAGCGTGAGCAAGAAGCAGCATGTCGACTTTTGAAGTTATCGCAGCCTGAGCAGGATCGTTTTTATACCACAGTTCCATGACCAGAGATTTAATTTAGTAGTAACTGATATCTTGGCCAACCGTTTATTTTTGGAGATGCAGACAAAGTCACATTCACTTCACTAGCATGCTGAGTGGCAACCTGGCAATTTCCAAGGAAACTCGGCTTCCCTTCTTCTTTTTCCGTCGCCATGTGATGAGTGTTAATATGTTAAATCAAAAGTCGTATTCCTGTTAAGTATTGATTTCCTGTCTACTAGTGATGTTGCTCAGAAGACCACTTTACCATTAATCAGATAATGAACTGTGACTAACTGTTGTATATTGAAGCTCTTCCGTTGGCCTTTTGTTACATTTCCAGTGTTTATAAAGGAGTTATTTTCAGTTTACTCAGCTTGAACAAGTTGTTTATTTGCAATCACGCTAAAACTGCTCATCAGTCAGTCAAAACATTCCGGAATCTACTGCCTTCACGAGTTCTTTAGCCCTTATACGGGGTGACTTCGTAACTCATGAACGAAGGCATAAAAAACTTTGACTGTCCTGTCCTGAGTGTATGAATTAAATGTCTCTCTCTCTCTCTCTCTCGGCTGATCATTGAAATGAGTCTGTTTTTAAACAAAGCAATATGAAGATATAAAAGCATGCCCATGCACTTATGCTCATTTTTCTGCCTGTAGTCTAATGTATTATATCTCAGTTAATCTGTGTTAAGGCTTTACCGATAACATATCGTGTGTGTGTATGCGTGCCGTCTCGTTCAGTGGGATGGTGTGGGGCCGATCCCCGGTTTCTCCAAGTCTCCTAAAGGCGCCGAGATGCTGTGGCACCCCGCCGTGGTGAAGCCTTACCTCACGCTACTGGCCGAAAGCTCCAACCCTGCCACACTCGAGGGCGCTGCTGGCTCACTGCAGAATCTTTCAGCCGGCAACTGGAAGGTACGTCGTCACGTATCGCAGAGAGCAATTACAGAATGCAGACAATACGACGAAAATGTTTACGGTATGCAGAGTGTCGGCCCATATAGTCAAGGACTTAAATCCTGCTCTGTCCCGGTGTGTTCTCCGCAGTTCTCAGCTTATATCCGTGCAGCAGTGCGTAAGGAGAAAGGTTTGCCCATCCTGGTGGAGCTGCTGAGGATGGACAACGACCGTGTGGTGTGTTCTGTAGCCACAGCGCTCAGGAACATGGCACTGGACGTCAGGAACAAGGAGCTGATCGGTCAGAGAGCACACCTGGCACTTTGGCACTTCTTTAATAAAGTTTAGTAACGAGTAGAGCTGCCGCTGAAATATGAAATATGATGCATGCTTTACAGGAAAGTACGCAATGCGGGATTTGGTGAACCGGCTGCCCGGAGGAAGCACCACGCAGCTCTCCGACGAGACGGTGGCGGCCATTTGCTGCACGCTCCACGAGGTTTCCAGCAAGAACATGGAGAACGCCAAAGCTCTGGCCGACACGGGAGGCATCGAGAAACTCGTCAACATCACCAAGGGACGTGGAGAGAGGTCCGTTCAACTCGAGCTCACACATCAAACATTAACACACACAGGTTTCCATGCTTAAATGAGTCGTGAGTGAGACAGACTGGTACACATGATGGAGTTAATGAACCCTGCTAACTCTTAAGCAGCTGTAGATGATGATTGATGGGTCCTGTGTTTGCTCTACAGTAGGTACTCGATGAAGGTGGTGAAGGCTGCAGCTCAGGTGCTCAACACACTGTGGCAGTACAGAGACCTGCGCACTATCTACAAGAAGGTCAGAGTCCGAGCACGACCGTGACTCAACAGCTCGCCTCGTGAACCTAGCACTCGCAGAGACAACACATAAATGATTGTAGAAATAGGAAGTGTGTCTGTATATCGCAAGGTATTCATAACCATTGTGTCTTTGATAGAGCAGTAATGTACTGTAGACTCATTTCGTTAACAGTTTTTAAGGTAAAAATCATATTTTGCACGTAAGAGAGACAAGAACCCTGATTTCAGGAGATCGAGACCTTTTTGTAAGTGTTTTGTTTGTTAGTTTGTTATCGAAGGTATCGTCCCAAACTTTCTCCCAAAACCTTTTTTTTCTAGAGCATGCCGCATTATCTAACATAATATAATTATATACATAATTAATATGTAACGAACTCTGATTTAGCCATTTTAACACAGTTGCCTCACCCCCTGTATGAGGAGATTATTACAGCAGGTCATATCGACACCAAACAAGGAACTCAGCATATATATATATATTTTTTTAAATATACTAAGATGTACAAACCGGATTCCAAAAAAAGAGGAGACCAGTTTCTCAAGTTTAGAAATAGGAATGCTCTCCCATTCTTGTCTAATACAGGCCTCTAACTGGTCTCCTCAGTCCCCAGACGTCTGTTGAGTGTTGTAAGAAGAAGGGGAGATGCCACACAGTGGTGAAAATGGCCTTGTCCCAACTTTTTTGGGATTTGTTGACACCATGACATTTTGATTCACCATATTTTTCCATTAAAATGATAAATTTTCTCAGTTTAAACTTTTGTTCCGTGATTTATGTTCTATTCTGAATAAAATATTGACATTTGCCATCTCCACATCATTGCATTCAGTTTTTATTCACAATTTGTTTAGTGTCCCAACTTTTTTGGAATCCGGTGTGACCATGTTTTAAAATGTGCATGGGTGAAATATTTTTTGCTTTATCCTGCATCCTGAAAGATCTTTTAAAAAAAAAACATTTCTACAAACACAAGACTCGCACTGTATTCAGTACCAAATTCAGACGTGTGGCATAGCTTCATAGCATAGCATAGCGATCTCATGAAATACTAGAGGTTTACCGCCTGCATGCTATCATTACCTGTGAAAGGAGCGTGCGGTCAACTCACTGCTCCGACGTTCCGGCAACCCCTAATCCTGCCTGTCGTATGCGGTGTTGCTGTAGACGCTCTGCAGTCTGATCCGGGGTGACGGTAGCTACGAGCTCGGCCTGACACACCCATTTTTGTGGTGGACAACACCGCCTGTTTCAGTCGGTCACCGTCCAAACTGAATTTCTGTTTTACTGTTTACACAATAATATATAGAATTGGCTATAGTACTTTGTTGCAGTGTGTATTGCTTAAAGTGCCAGTGTGTGTGTGAGTGTGTGAGTGAGTGAAGGCCACTGAGGGGCAGCGGTAGCTCAAAGGGGTTAAGGCACTGAGTTACTGATCAGAAGGTCAGCGGTTCGAGTTTCCCTGTTTCATTGTTGGTCCCTTGAGCAAGGCCCCTTAACCCTATCTGCCCCATGGGGCGCTGTATCATGGCTGACTCTGCCCTCTGACCCCAGTTACGCTGGGATATGCAAAGAAAGAATTTCACTATGCAGTAATGTATATGTGACAAATAAAGGCTTACCTTAAAACTTAACATTGATGTGTCTTATAGGATGGCTGGAACCAGAACCACTTCTTAACTCCGGCGTCTACACTGGAGAGAGAGCGCTTCAAATCTCAGCCCACAATACCCTCAAACTCCCTGCAGATGTCTCCTGTCAATAAGACCGGTAAGTGTGTGTGTGTGTGTGTGAACCTCAGCAATGAGGAAATCAGAAGCAAGTTCACAGTTTAAGTCTATAAAAGACACTTTATAAATAAACGTTTAATCTTTGTGTGTGTGCTTAATCATTAACAAGCAAAATGTGCTTTTTTTTTTTTTCTTTTTCTTTTTCTCCCCCCCTGCAGCGGGCAGCACCACCTCGTCTCCTGCCGTGTTGGGGATTAAAGAGCAGCGCTCTGACTACCAGAGGACACAGCCACCTATGCAATTTTATAACCACCAAGGAGACAGCAGTGCACATAAAACCCCATACACGGGTATATGATAAGCTCAAAACATCACGCTGCAGCAGATTAATTCTGTCAGGATATAAAGTCATCTCTGCTTTAAGATTAGATTAGGCAGTGAAAGAGGTTTCAAGCATTTGTATGATTTAATCAGATATGAGCTACAACAATAGATTGTGACATCAGTCCTATTTCTGATTCTAATAAGACACGGTTTATTTCAGTAAAGTGCATGCTGCTGTAGATCACTGATTAAAGAAATAAGTGCTTGATTCAGCTTAGAAACGTGCTGATTTAATCTTAAAACTGGTTTACGTTTTATTGATCTCATTGTTCAGTATTCAGTTCATGCCTGGTTTTAACATTCACCTCTGGTCATCAGGTCACAAACGCCAGCACGAGGATGAACAACAGTCACATAGATCTTTAAGACAGGTTTATAATGTGAATATCAATAATGATTATAAAAAGAAGGTGTGTATTTGTGTAAAGTAGTTCACAAATATATTATACATATAGAATGTAGCTCGAAGTTTTTTTACAAACTATTTTAAAAGGTATGGAACAAGAGGATATTCAGGTCCACAAGTCCGATTGTTCGAGTTGACCTTGTTTTTGTTCGAGTGCTGTTTTTGTGTATACCCTCACTGGGATGTTCAGATGTCTGCATCAAAATTTCACTTTCTGTTTCACCACATTCATGATGTTAGTGACGTCATCAGCAGACTGATCAGCCAATAATTCACGGGTATTATTTCTGACTTAAAATATGGCGCGTACTGGAACGGTCAAGTCAAATTGGGACTTTTGATTGTGCAGGATAACAGAACATTTACATTTAGGCATTTGGCAGACGCTCTTATCCAGAGCGACTGACGTTTTTATCTCATTACACATCTGAGCAGTTGAGGGTTAAGGGCCTTGCTCAAGGGCCCAACAGTGGCAACTTGGTGGTTCTGGGGTTTGAACCTGGGATCTTCCGAACCGTAGTCCAATGCCTTAACCACTGAGCTACTCCTGGCCAAACAAAGTCATGAGAGTAAAAACTCCCTTTATTTCTCTATATAAGTTTCATCAGTACGCCAGAGCCATGATCGGACTTCCTGCTTCACGCCGGAAACACTGGCCTCCCAGGAGCTCCTCTAATAGCTCGAGCATGTGGGCTGGACGTGGGGATGGTGTAATATCCCTTATAGTCGAGTTCCTGTAACGTGCAAGTGGTATTGGTGAAAGATTGTGTAGACTTCCTTAAAAAACGTTTGCAACGAAAATGTTTCCCCACGGCTAAAGCGTCTCATCAACATACTGTGTTTGATGTGCTCTGTACGTAATTTACGTCTTCATTCACAAGAAAGTTCATCACAAGTCCCAGTTTGACTTGAACGCCCTACATGCTTAAACTCGGCATTTCTCATGTCGTCTTTGTAAACCAAAAAATAATAATAATAATAAATTGTGTATGTATTTTATTTGAACCTGTGATCGCTGTGTCTGTTTCAGGATCAGTGAAATCCTCTCCATTTTATCTCAGCTCTTACTCCTCACCCAGCAGAGACGACTCCAGGAGAGGACAGGTGAATCTCTCTCACACACACACACACACACACACACACACACACACACCTCACACTCAGCTCGGTCATGAAACTTTCTTTGTACCTCTTAAGAAATGGCTCCGTAACTGACAGTAAATTAATTAGGAGTCTAATTGTCAGGATGGTTTGTATCCTGCGGCACTAGCTTAGTCCTAGGCTGAATCCCATTTCTACCCCTTACCCCTTCACATAGCCCTACCCCTCCGTTTGGCGCGTTCACGTGAAGGGGTAGGGGTGTCTCATTTCTCTTTTGGTTGGAGGGGGAGGGGGAAGGGGAAGGGCCAGATAGCCCTTCAAACGAAGATTTTTCAGGACCTCACTTCAAACGAAGGGCTAAGCGAAATTTTCAACATGGCTGCTCACTCGAGCAAACAGACCCATAAATGTAAATTTTTGCCATAAATAAAGATTTTTATGACAAGTTTTCATTATATGTATATTACCTCTAGTCTTGTGTTTGTGTTTATGGTGATGTTCTGTAAAGAAATGTTTGCAAAAAAATCGCTAAAGTTTGCTAGCGGCTAGCACCGATTGCACGATATTACAAATATATATTTTATTTTTATATATTTTTATAATTTATATTATGTATAGGGATGAAATACGGCGCGAAAATACTTTGGGAGTGAGTAATCTCTCTCTTATTGCAATGTGTGATAAACATCGGCGCATGTGCTTTAACGTAACATTAGGAACTAGTGACAACGTATGATGACGTATAACAGTGTTGTAGTGGTGTCCCATTTCTTAGGGGAAAAATTTAAACCCTTCCCCTTTCCACTTCGTTTCAAGGGACAAGGGGAAGGGGAAGGGGTAGGGGAAGGGGAAGGGGAAGGGGTAGAAAATAGAAATGGGATTCAGCCTTAGTCTGTTAATGAGTTCATGTACCTCCACACATAACCTCCACCAGGGGGCAGTGTCCTACTGAAGACTGATAGGGAGATAATATGATGTAATGGTCAGTGTTGTGGTTTGGGTAGAGCAGTGGCTCTCAATTTCTACCATAAATTTTCAATCAGACTCTCAGAGATCTGGACGATTTAACCGAGTCGATTTGCTTTTCCTGAGGAAAGGCTTCAACACTGATGCATTATCTTCCCAAACAAAACCTTCATCACAGATCCTATTGTGTTTTATTCCACGAATGAGAGAAGTGTTGAGTGTACATCTGTGCATTGACTGTTGAGGTAATGATTGTTGACTCACATGGTCCTGTGGACCTGAACACATACAACCCCAGATCACAAACGATTGAAGAAATGTAATTGCAGTCATCTTGATGTGTTTTATTAGAACCTTCTTGGCCAGTTTGTGATTTATAAATTAATTAGAGAGTACATGCAGATCCTAACATCTGCATGTTACCAGTTAACTGCGAATGGAGTGTTCGGTTAACTGTCGCTCCTCTCACTACTTCAGACATATTACTACCTCACAGTATGACACAAAAATGTGATGATGACGCTGTTCTTCCAGTTCGGTCACCAACACTGACTCTCTGTCTTGCCTACCTGTTAGTCTACCTGCATGTTTTCCCCGTTATAACCTTCCCGCACCACATGTTCGAGCAACACTCCATGTTGGATTTCATCTTAAAGGAGATTTATAGTCTTTTCGGGGATGTGATTGGTTTCAGATTCTCAAAGTCTGACAATTCTGTGAAAAAAAAAAAAAAAAAAAAAGTCTGTGAGCACTCAAAACTAAAGAATGATTCGCATTTTTACACTTCTACCAGTGTTTGCTTTAGAAATGCAAGTTACAAAGTGAATCCATTTTTTCTTCAAGACTGATTCATTCGAAAAGATTTTTTTTCCCCCACAACTTGATCAGGGGGGAAATTATTACATTTAATTTCATTTGTTTGACGTGTTTAATAAAGCCAGAATGTTCCGATATAAAACTGATATAAAAAAAAAAAAAATAATAATAATAATTAAAAAAAATATGATGCAAAATATGACACATCATCTTACATGGAGTGATTCCATCAGTTTTTCCAGAAGTTGCTCCATGAACATATCACATATGATGCTCTGTAAATCCAGTAACTTGTCACTTTTCTCTGTGGCTGAATTCTGGCCATCAGCTAATCAGACTAAAACTCAACATACTTTAACATTTCAACTTTAACATACAAGGTGTAATTAATTCACCAAAATATGATAAATTTGCTTTTTATTATTACATTTTCTTGCTGAGCTTCCCTGTAAAGATTGTATCACAAACCAGATCAACAATCACAGCGGTAAAAACAGACATCTTACCATAATTAGGTTAATTTCATATAAAAAATTAGGGGTGGCTTAAGACACATGAAGGGATTTTCTTAGGATTTTCCACATACTGTACGAATGATAAATGATACATATATTATCATCAGGTGCCATTTTAAAACTCCTTTGAAGTTATATCCACCAGGGGGCGCTGAACTGGAAAGTCCAGTTCCTTATGCTGGACTCTTTAACTCATGACCGCATCGCCAGTCATGTCGGATTTAGTATTTTAGCGGCAGTAAACTGTAAGAGCGTGAGAACTCCGTGATTCGATTTTATTTTAATAGGGAATTAAACATCTAACATGTGGCAGAGTTTTTATACAACTAATACATTTGTCCAATATAGTTAAAGGAATTTATGTAATTTATTTATGTGTGTATGTGTGTTTATGTAGATATGAATTGAACCCTGCTGCATATACAGTATTGCGCCTTACATGTGCAACGTTTCTTGCTCTTGCAGCAGCAGGTATTCTACGCGGATGAGACTGGATGGAGGGGCTACGAGCCGTATCGGACGTACGCGCAGTCCCCGCAGGGATACAGCGACCCGTACCTGGAGGAGACGGTGCAGTACTCGACCTCAGACTACCCCACACAGCCTCACACACTCAAAGCCACCACCAACTATGTGGACTTTTACTCCAGCACACGCAGAGCCTCGTACCGCACTGAACAGTACCCGGGCTCGCCAGACTCCTGGGTATAGAGACACGACATCATCACCAGACCTACAGCATCCTCAGTACACTGTGTGTGTGAGATTTGAACAGAGATGGATTATGAACGTGGCTGATGTGAAAGATGAAAAGAGCGAACGATTTGCCAAAGATGGAAAAGAAGCAAAGTGTGTTTTTATCCATGACGGTAGAAAGAAAGTGAAATTGGGTTGTGTGTGAGAGAGAGAGAGAGAGAGAGAGAATAGCAAGAGTTCTGCTCTGAGTTTATTTTATTATGGCTGTGCATGTGACGGTGGCCTGTGGAGGAGGAAGAAGTGTGTGGTGTGCAGAAAGGTTTGCGTCAGAGAATCAGACCGGGAAATGTGTATGAACTTAGACTGAAATAATTCATGAACTTATAAATGTAAAAAAACTAATGATAATAACGATGATCTTAGCTTAAACAGTGGGAACAAAAGTGTACACGTACTTGTTGTTGAGATTGTGAATGCCACTGAGTCTTGTACATTTCCTTCAGTACACTGTAAATACAGAAAAGAAAGAAGACGCAGTGCCGCATTAAAGAGATGTAGAAATCTATAAATATACTGAACTAAAAGCAGAAGGCTGTTGGCCTGGCACCATGAATACTACAGTCTATCTGAAGTAATAAAAAGTCATCTTTGTTTTTTATAAATCTGGCTTTGTCTTTCTCTGTGTCTGTGTTTTTCTGTTGTTCATAAAACGTGCTGTTCAGAGCTCTTTTAATGATTAAAACTACAGATCTAAGATCGTTTATACGATTCACTGATCGTAAGAGAATCGCTGCAGGTATCTAGGGTACTTTTTGTCTTCTTTAAGCTCAAGAGGGACGCAGGGAGCCTGACCAAAGACATCAGAAGCAAAAACTAATCCTACTGTAATTTTGATGCAGATTTTCTTTTCAGGACAGTGGAAAGATGTAAAAGAGCTTCATGAGGGCACACTTACTCGGATAATGATTATGCTGCAGAATACTCCGACGCCAGAGCAGTACAGCGAATATACAGTATAAAGAGAAGTGGTTGATCTTTTGACACCTTAAATGCAGACTTTACTTAAGATGAGCTTGTTTCCTTTTTTCTGTCTGCAAATCATCACTTGCTAACATGACTCCATCACTGACAAAGAGGGTCCATGGTAGAAGAGCATCTCATCATAAAAGCATTTAATGGATCCAAATGTATTGCACTTACTGTAGTGATCTGGAGGAAAAGTGGTTGATCGTGTGAATATTCAAACAGACTTTAACAACGTCTGTTAGGAGAGAAGGCAAAACAGGAAATTCGGTTGAGAAGACTAATCGGGTTTAATTATTTTTATGACCTCCGTCTGCTCTTGATTCCAAATGTTTCAAGTCAGTTGGCATTTATATCAAATGTATAATGTGTTCAAAATAATAGCAGTATGTTGAAAAAATTAATAAAGCTCCATATCCATATAATAACTTTTCATTTAATTCAGACAAATGCATTGTGGACATCCTGCACATTCTATTCTGAATCACAACACGAAGAAAAATGTGCTAAATGGATTAGTTTACAGAAAGTGAAGAAAAACAAATACTAGTCCGTTCAAAAAAAAAAGCAGTGTCTTTACAAAGTGATGAATTTACAGTTTAAACAAAAGTGCTTGAAGTGTAATCTTTCTTGTGCATGAACTAATATTTAGTTGTATAACCACGCTTTCTGAGAACTGCTTCACATCTGAGTCAACCAACTTCTGGCACCTGTGAACAGGTATTCCAGCCCAAGGAACAGCATTTTATGTCCCAGAAACAGCATTTTTAATGTCAGCCCACAAGTTGTTCTATTGGATTAAGATCTGGGGATTGGGCTGGCCTCTCAATAACCTTAGTCTTGTTGGTCTGGACCCAAGATGCTGCTCGGCTTACTGGTGTGTTTGGGGTCATTGTCTTGTTGAAACACCCATTTCAAGGGCATTTCCTCTTCTGCATGAGGCAACATGACCTCTTTAAGTGTTCTGATGTACTCAAATTGATCCCTGAAATGTGATAAATAGACCCAACACTATAGTACGAGAATCGTCCCCATATCATGCTGCTTGTGCCTCCATGCTTTACTGTCTTCACACTGTACTGTGGCTTGAATTCAGTGTTTGGGGGCCTGACGAACTGTCTGCGGCCTCTAGACCCAAAAAGAACAATCTTGCTTCATCAGTCCACAAAATATTGCACCATTTCTCTTTAGGCCAGTCAATGTGTTCTTTGGCGAACTGTAACCTCTTCAGTCTTTTTTCCAACAATGGGACTTTGCTGGGCTTCTTGCTGATAGCTTGATTTCACATAGCAGTCTTCTAATAGTAACAGCACTAACAGGTAACTTTAGATGTTCTTTGATTCAATTTTGTTATTCTTCAATCCATACGAATGGTACTTTTCCGTTTTCTTCCACGTCCTTTACTTTATCTTTAGTTAAGGCTAATAACTAGTCACCTAAATTTGGACATCTACGCTGCTTATCCTATCTAGGGTCGCAGAAAGCCTTGGAGCCTATCCCAGGAAACTTCTGGCACAAGTCAGACCCGGGTGCCACAAGCACATACTGTACTGCACACTACACGCAATGTGAGAACACCAATTAGCCTGATCTGCATGTGTGGGAAGTAACCCACTTTTGTCTATGGTACTTTTGGCCACCACTGTTCACTTTATATACCTAGCAGTAATATTTTTGTTCCGTTGTTCCATAGTGCACTTCCGTCTGAAAGTCAAAAACAATTAGGTTTCATGCAGGGTACTAATTTCAGTCTGTATTACAAACTCAATTATGTTAGTCTATAATGTTGTGGCCTGTGAACTGTCTTTAAATTTTATGATTTCTGCATTTTGTAATGATGCAATAATGTGACTCAGTTGTCTATTCCTTTAACAAGGACTGTAAGGAGTGGCACAGCTTTAGTGTCCCTGGTTTGGTTGTGAGCTCAGATTATGTACAAAGATTATCCATGTTCTTGCTATATTTGTATTAGGTTTCCTCTCGGTCCTCTAACTTTGTCTCGTCTGCTAACATATTCTCACGCCCAGTCTTCCCAGGATAGACTGCAGATCCTCCACCACCCTAACCAGAATAAAGCATTATTCAAGATGCATGAATTAGGAGAATGATTTCTGTCCAGTCACAATGCTGTGGTACAACACTGAGCACTGATGGAGGGTGAAAGTTATCATATTGATATCATGTTCTATACCGCTTATCCTTCTGTACTGTGCGTGATGACAGGGTGCCTAGAGACTATCCCAGGAGACTTGGGGCATGAGGCGGGATACACCCTGGACAGGATGCATATTCCTCGCAAGGCACACGCACATGCACACATAACCAATTAACCTAATCTGCATGTATTTGGACTGTGGGAGGAAACCCACCAAGCGCGGAGAGAACATGCACACTTTACACACACACACCTTGAGGCAGGAATCGAACCTGGAGGTTCAAGATTCAAGAATTTGATGTAGTTGTACAACAGGAGTGAAATGCAAATGCAAAAACTCCTGCAGATTTTTAAGAAATAATAATACAAAAATACAGGAGACGTCTAGAAGAATACAAAAAAAAAATAATAATAAGACTATGGCAGCTTGTCTACTATTATGATAGGTGTGTCTAATAAAGTGGCCACAGATACAACAGTGTGAACATTAATGATTTATAGGTTTATTTACACACAACACAAATGATTTATATGTTTATACAGGAGAATATATGCACTTTATGACAACTAGTTCACATTAGTGGTGTTTGAAGGAGTCGACTCTTTGAATCGATTCTTTTGTGAACCGTCTAGTTTATAATTACATTTTTTTTTAAATGTTGACCAAGATTTTAGTTTAGAAATAAATACAACTAAGCTAAGTTTGTGAATATGAGCCACGTATACAATAAGAGACGACACACACACACACACGGTAGTTGCCATGACTATTCACACAACACCACACGGACGTTCACGTCACTTCCGGGGTCTGCGTTCGGGTTGCTACGTATTTCCGGTAGGCGGTGCCTGGCCGGTGTCTTGGTGACGCCCCGCCCCTTGTGGTGGCCGCTTTCATGCTGGTGGTTAGAGAAGGAGAAGGAGGAAGTGCAGCGGAGCTCCGGCGGTTATTCGGCTTCTATATTACACGGTTAAAGGTAAGAGGACTGTTTTACACACCGGGGTAAAGTCGGAGATGTGGAGTCTGGGGGAGTTACTGCATTTATGGGGTTATGAGTGCGGTGTCCCTGTGGTAGACACAACCGTCTCCAGGTGACACTGAGTCTGTCCCTCATGTCTCCAGTGTCCCCAGTGTCTCCTTACACTACCTGGGGTCAAACTGAAGCATCCTTTAGCCCCTGTGTCTAAGTACATCTGTGTCTAATCCATATCCAGAGTCACTGGTCTGATCTCAGTCTATCTGATCAATATATACATAATCTAGTGTCTGATCTCTCTGTATACAGTCACACCGTATAGTGTCTGATCTCTCTGTGTGTGTGTGTGTGTGTGGGGGGGGGGGGGGTCACTGGTTCAATCTCAGTGTCTAAGTTAGATTCTCTACAGTCGCACTCTAGTCCGTGTCTGATCCGTGTATACAGTCACACCGTTTAGTGTCTGATCTCAGTGTATCTGATCAATATATACACAATCTAGTGTCTGATCTGTGTATACAGTCACCGTATAGTGTCTGATCTCAGTGTCTGAATATATACAGCCATGTTTTAGTCTCTGTGTGTCTGATCTATGCTAACGTCATACAATATAGTGTCTGTATGTCTAATCAGTCATTGGTCTAATATGTGTGTCTAATATACAGTATGCAGCTACAATCTAGTCTCTGTGTGTCTGATCTGTGTGTGTTAGTTGGTGGTCTGATCACTGTGTCACTCACTATATAGACCGGTATTAAAAGCAGTGACGGGTGAGTTGAGGTTCTGCACTACAGTGGTACGTACTCAGGGGTGGGAGATATTATGCAGCGAATGAACAGTCAAGACAAGCAAGTCTCATCGCCGGAGGCCCCGGCTTTGTCTTTGTAAGTTACAGGATGTAAATCAGCTGTTGCGTAATGTGTCTCGTGGTCTCGTCTCGTCTCGTCTCGGGTCGTTTCCTTGTTCAACAATAAGAATGGAGAACTGAGATCAGATAGCCGGTAACTGTAGTATCAGAGGTGTGTCTCTGTTGCAGCGTGCCTGGTTTCTCCATTCAAAGCAAACACTGAAGCCGGAACCCTGACCTCCACCACACACACACACACACACACACACACACACACACACACACACTTATCACATATCAGAGTGACTTTCTGGCATAGGCACGATTCTCTCTTGATTAGAGTCAATTAAACCCGTGCCGTGTAAAACTAAAGCAATAAAATTAATGGATTAAAATGAATCATATAAACTGTGAGATAAAATCATTTGGATGTTTGTTCATACCTGGCATGTTTGGCTTGATCTTGGGCCCATCCCAGAAATGCTCACCATGATGCGGTAACACACCCCGGTTACACCTTGGGACAATTTAGCATAACCGATCCATCGACCAGGTTCGGATTAAACAGAGGAACCACAAATGTCACGAAACGAACTGCGGCGTCTATTATAGCAAATTGAAATGCCTTGAGTTAAGATATGTTTATAATGAGAATGTTAGAAATGAGATCATTCAGGTTTTATAAGTTTTAATTTAACTGGTGGACAGTTTCAATTCTTTCTAGGAATAAATACAATAGAGAAAAATGAAAAATGTCCCGGGAAAAGGTTTAATAATTTTATCATATGAGCTTATAATCATGATCTACTTGGTATGTTTGTTTATTATGGATGGGAATAACGAGGGAACCTCCGATACGAGATTATCACAATACTTACGGTAGGTGCCGACTCGATTTGTATCACGACTTTATAAATATCCCAATTCTATATAATTTTTTTTTCAATATGATTTTCTGACAATCATAAACAAACTTGCAAAATAATTTTCTTAATAATTAATTCATTAATTAAGTTAATCGAGTAATCGTGATTTTTTTTCCCCGTCAATATCGAGATCACAATTATTTTTAAAATAAGCATTAATCATCGACTAAAATGACACAGTTTGTGGTTAGCAGCCACTATTTACTCTGACTAATAAATGTTGCTGCACACACAATCCACTCATGTTAACATCGATGGCATCTCGCCATATGTTTTCCACAAAGATTCACTACGCATCATAAAAAGTTTGTTCTTCAAAGGTGGAATGCTGTTTACATTCCTGATTATATCCTGTACCGTGACTGGTCCACTGTTTATTGGTGACTCGTCTATAAGGAAGTACAAGTGCTCAGGGTTTTAAACTCCACCACCTCCACCACTTGAGCAAGGCACTTAAGCCTCAACTGTTCAGATGTTCCAAAGAAATCTTCTGAAGGATGAATATCTGAATATGAAATAGGCTTCATGTTGAAACATAAAAAATTTATTTATCAAAATCCCAAACACGTATTCAAACGTATAAATTTCATAACCGCGTTCAGAAATGATGTAAATTTTTTGGGACATTTTGTTATAATGAGATAAAAATCTAAGTGTCTCTGGATGAGGGCGTTTGCCAAATGCTGAAACGTAGATGTAAGTTAGAAGGTTTAAAAAAAAAAGGTAAAATTTTTTGTGATGGATTTTATTAGGATTTGAAAAGCAGGACCTGTTTTTGTGTTTAAACCACGTCTGTCTTCTGTCTGTCTCAGCTTCCTGCTATGAAATGGAATATACAGTACTTCTGATATCTCTTGATCTCTCTTTATCTTTAAAACAACAGGTGTCATCTCATGGAGGCCATCCGTCATCATGTCCCTTCTTGATGACATCACAGGGCCGTTCCTGCCAGAGCTGAGTTTCCCCACATCATCTCTTCTGTCTCAGTGAAGTCAATCCACTGTGTGCTAACGAACATGGCCCCTGTACCCCCTGGCATTCGCTTCCTGGCGTCCTTTAACCGGGACCAGTGGTCAGTTCTCTCTCTCTCTCTCTCTCTCTCTCTCTCTCTAAATGTGCTATAATGTAACTAGATTATATAATATAACTATGAAGTATAAATATGTCTCTTTGATGTCATGTTTATTGGTTCTTGTTCAGACTGTTATTGTGTTATTCTGCATGTAGTCATATATTTTGAATCTCTGATAAACGTTCAGTGACTATACATGATTATAATCATACTGCGTGAAATGATGAGGTTCAGTATTTGTTGATGCCTCATGTGTCTTGGTCTATTCACTAATCATGCTTAAGGACAGTTACAGTAGGTGTTACCTCATAACCACTGTGTTATACTGTATGTACTACTTCCTCTACTTTATCACTGCCTAGTGTGTAATAAGAGGTAGAGTACTAGTATTTATAAAAAAGACTTTAAACTCCATCAAGACCACTTTGCAGATTGTCTGAACAATAGTGATTGATGGGTACATTATGAGAGGTTGGCCTTTGGAAACAATAACGTTCGAGTGCTTGGGGAAGTTTGGGCTTTGGAGGGGAAACTGGGATTGATGATCCTGTTTTGGGAAACAGTGGAGATCTGTCCTTGGTCTTTGGAAGCAGTGATTGAATTTTTAATCAAAAGCACTATGTTTATGTTTACGGCTAGTGTTTATCTGTGTGAGCCTGAATGATGTCAGTATCAGTCGAGCTGGTGTGATGGTGTTCGTCAGCGTCAGGCATCGGTAAAGAGATGATGGAAATTTCATGTGAACCAAGAGGGGAATGAACCTTGCATCTGTGCTCAATGTTCTCAGGAGACACAAACACACACACACACACACACACACACACACACACATATGGCGCTGCCACTGACTCTTATGTAACTGTGCACATGGAGACAAAGGTTGTCCCTGAGACAGGAGATCTTCATCCAACACACAGGGTTCAGGTTTCAGACACTTTAAGATAAATCTTTTATACGTCATTGTGTAGATGTTTTAATACTGATGTCTTGACATCATTTCTGAATATAATCGACACGGACAGCGTTTTACTATCGTGTCTAGTATTGCTGGTTCCATCCGGAGTGTCACATGTTCTCGCAGGGTTCCCCCGGGGTTTCCTCCAGATCCAAATGTGTGCCACAATAAAAGTGCTCCAGTTGTGAGTGAGTGATTGATTTAAATGTGCGAGTGCTGACATCCTGTCTGAGGGTTAGGGTTAGGGTTAGGGTTAGGTTTAGGGTTAGGTTTAGGGTTAGGTTTAGGGTTAGGGTTAGGTTTAGGGTTAGGTTTAGGTTTAGGGTTAGGGTTAGGGTTAGGGTTCTCGTGCTTTGCATCTAGTGTCACCAGGATAGACTCCGGATGCACCACCGCTCCTGCACATATTAAAGATGAAGAAAGATTATATTATTTACTGTGTAAATAACTGTGTAGGATCTCATTTCAAAGACTAACTTTCCACCAGAACAAGCGAAATGTAATCGGAGTGTGCCAGCGTCCGGTCACCACCAACCTGCGAGTTTAAAGAACATACAAAACAAGACGAGACGGGACTTAATACCTGTATTATAGAGAATTTATTCATTAAAAAAAAGTACTGCAGTATTTATTTCCATAAAAGTAATAATAAGTGTAAAGTTTTTTTTAATCAAATGTACATAAAAATATGCCTTTTACTTACTGTAGGTTTTTCTCAGTTTATCATGAAAATAAACAGGATGTTAAAAGTCCTTTGAAGACGACCCAAGACCGGCCTCGGTTCTGTCAGTGGGTCATAAAACACAAAGACGCTGACGACATCAGTAAGCTGCTGCGTCCTGGCTGCGGGTAGACCGATCCGCTGCGGTGTGACGCATGTCGCGTGTATCGATTTTAAATTGTTGTGAAGTATTTACAAGGTGGTGTGTAATGTAATAAACACACCCTGTAACACACCTAGCACGAGAGAAGGAGGGAAGCACTATAGCGCTACACTGTACATTGTTTACACACGTCACTGAGCACTGTTAGCAAATTCCTTGTGAGTGTGTAATGAGACACATTTTAATTATATAGCTGCTTATTTACTTAACTAAACACCTATTAACAAAGTTACTTATTTATTCAATTGCGTAGTTATTTAATTACTTATGAACCCCATGTACAATACATCTTTCTGTACTCTTTAACCTACGTACGTACATACAGACGTTACTCACAAACGTACTTTTAAATAAATGAGAAATGTTTTACTTTGATACGCTGCAAAGCACCTAAAGATATTTACTTATAAACTTTACATAGTTACTGCGTTATATGGTATAAAATTACACGTATATACCATACATTACTTATTTATATACCTTACTTACTTACATAGGTAACTGCTTAGTAACATAGGTAACTACATACAGTAAATATCTACAGTAACTATGTACTGTACTTACTCTCTTACTTACATAAATACTTATATATTTACATATTTCTTAGCCTTTTTACTTGCATACTTTTTGACATATTTACCCACCTTATTTGCATGCATACTTACTTCCTATACTAATTTGTGTATTTATTTATATACATATCCTTTGGGCAACTTGAAAAACACTGTTTAAAAGAGAGTAATAACCTTATAACATAACGTTAACGATACTTAATCAGTTATTTGAGTGATTTGAAGCCTCTGAAGCCCACGTTCCAGACTCGGGTCCACTCGGGATGTGTTAATCCATTCGCAGTCTCCTGTGAAGCTTCACTATGTGCTGATTTGTTTGCTGGACACACAGCCTGTGTGCTTTGCGGAGTGGAGAGTAGGTGTGATGCACGGCTCATGTTTGCATGGCTAGTAAAATCTCCCACAGCGTCTTACTGGTGATGGCGTCCATCTCTGAGCTACACAAACCCACAGAGCTGAAACACTAAACAGGGGAGTGATGATGATGATGATGACCAGGGAAAGTCAACAATTCAGGCGGTGTTTTATTGTTAATTAGCTTTTTGTTTTTAGCGTTTTCTCTATTTGTGGAGTTTAGCTGAGGCTTATACAATCTAAAGTTAGACCGTAACCTTCTCTCTGTTATTAATGTGGATTAAAATATCATGAGTAATTTAAACCAGTGCGTTCCCGCTGTGTTTAAACTTCACAGGGAATTGCTCAGCATGACTTTCTGGCTAGAATACCATCATTAAACATTTAACTTTATATTATTTTAATAATGCATTAGATAACTGGAGTAATTGACTTTAATTTTGATGTACAGCTGATTCTGTGAAATGCCCCAGTGTGCCTGAAGCACTTTTCAGTCTTGTTTAGTCTGGGTTTTTGTTGTCTTCTTCTTATTGTTATTGTTTTGTTTGTCTTGCATTGAGTTTGTTTCTTTGTATCTTTTTTATATCTTTGTTTTAGTTAGTTTTTGTGGATTTTCTTTTGTTTTTCTGGTTTATTTTATTTTCTTTGAATTTTTTTTTTTTTTTTTTGAAGTTTTGTTTTTGGATACTTTTGTTTTTGTTTGTTTTTGCCTTTTGCTTTTACTTTCTCTTGACTTCCTTTGTCTTCTTGTTTTGTTTTGACATAGTCTTGTTTTATTGTCCAGGGCTCCGTTCTTCGTACATCGCTTGACACATCCGGGATGAATCGACACATCTAAGATGAGATCTTCGTGCTAATTACACTCCGGCTAAGTTGGTTCTTCGAGCCACCTGTTGTTGATGATTAGTCTGGCCGGATCGAGTTGTCTAGGATTATTGCGCGTTCGTGTGTTGGTTTAAAAGGCGATATGCATCGACAGTAGAAACACTGATCACAAGCCCTTTGATTGGTTGAAGAAATGGCAAAAGAGCGGCTCAATTTATTTTGTAACACGTGTTATGCGCTGAAATGGCCCCTGCCATGGATCCCCCCCCTACATAATCAGTATAAACTATTATATTAGAACATAAATTCATAGGTTTATGGTTTACAAATTACATGAGACAATAAAATAAAATAAGCAATATAAAAATATATATGTTGTATATGAAAAAATCGAAATATGAATCATTTTTTTTCAAATACATGTGTACTTTTATATTATTTATTTTATAATAAAATTTGTTTCGTCCAATTTTTCATTATAAAAAGTATTTCTTTTTATTATATATAAATATTTATTTGCATATTTGCATATTTATTCACGACAAACCCCTGAAAAATAAATGTTACAAAATAAACATTATACAATGATACAAGATACAAGACCATTTGTATTAATGTCTCGTGTCTAGGCTTCATTATAATAGTAATATCGTATTTCATAATAATAAACCTATGAATTTATGTTCTAATATAATATTTGATAGCGATTATGTGTGTGTATATATGCAAGATACTTTCCCCACGTGAGTCAGTCCACGTCAGCGCTCTTTAACCAATCAGATGTGACCTCACCATTTCAACCAATCATAACGCGGTAGGAGCGCAGCCTTAATCCTGTTTACATGAAATAAAGCTGCTACCGAGCAGGTTCAAGCTTACGGACATGTTGCTATGACAACAAGTGCGAGAAGCGCATCGAAGAACGAAACAATCCAAGATCAGGACAAATCCACAACAATCAAATCCAGCTAACTGAGTTAGCGACGTACGAGGAACGGACCCCTGGTTTTTGTTTTGTAATGTTTTTTTTTTTTGCATTGTCCTCCACCATACCCCCCCCCCCCCCTTTCTACTGTCGGTCCCTTGAACAAGACCCTTAACCCCAAACCCCCGGGGGTTACGGTATCAGGGCTGACCGGGCGCTCTGACCTCATGTCATATGTGAAAAAAGAATTTTACTCTGCAGTAACGTATACTGTATGTAGCAAGTAAAAGCTTCACTTGAAATCTTACTCTGTGCAGCAAAACGATAGAAACGACAGGAATGTTTTATTCATCCTTTAGCCTTTTATTCATATCTTTCGGTATGGCTACACACAGTCTTGCCATTCCTGCTGTTCTAGTTCCAAGGTAAAACTTGTTGGAATGTTAGAGAACAGTTTGGTCCTAGAAACCCACCAAGCACTGGGAGAACATGCAAACTCCATGCAAATCCAGGTACAAGGCGACAATGCTAACGACTAAGCCACTGGTGCCGCCACGATAGTTCACAGGTCAAGTTACTGAGATGGTGAAACGCATTTTATTTTATTTTTTCTAAATTTTGTACTTAGCATTGTGTTTTAACAGGGCAGATAAAGACTTTGTCCATTCAGATACAGTATGTATATGGGCCAGGAGTAGCTCAGTGGTTAAGGCATTGGACTATGGTTCGGAAGATCCCAGGTTCAAACCCCACAACCACCAAGTTGCCACTGTTGGGCCCTTGAGCAAGGCCCTTAACCCTCAACTGCTCAGATGTGTAATGAGATACAAATGTAAGTCGCTCTGGATAAGAGCATCTGCCAAATGCCTAAATGTAAATGTATACTTCAAGGCTTCAGTTTGTTTCTCAGGTTACTTGACCTCAAACAGCAAGAGTATTCTTTTAACTCTCTCTTTTTGCATTTTCCAAATTAAAGGCTTAATGTATTTGCACATTTATTTTGCTTCTTGTTCAGGCTATGATGTCTGTGTTTGTGTGATGTCTGTCTGTACGCGTGTAGGTACCGAGCCTTTACGTTCGTCCTCACGTTCCTGCTCTACACCAGCTTCCACCTGTCCAGGAAGCCCATCAGCATTGTGAAGGTGAGACTGTGAGACTCTCACTTACACCTTTACTGTGTCAGATTTTTATCAGATTGGCTGAGGCTCAAATCACTGTCTTGTTTTTTTGTTTTTGTTTGTTTGTTTGTTTGTTTTTTTTGGGGGGGGGGTTCCAATTTTCTCCCCAATTTAGTCGTGGCCAATTCCTCCCCGTCACTAGGGGGCTCCCACATTAAGGCTCCCACTACCACTCAGTCGGGAGGGCGAAGACTATCACGTGTTTCCTCCGAACCGCGTGACGTCAGCCCACCGCATCTTTTCGAACTGCTTGCTCACGCACCATTAGGGGCGGAGTAACACACTCGGAGGAAAGCGCTATCCGCTCCTTCCGCATGCGCGAGCTCACAGTCGCCCCTGATTGGCTGTGGAGCCGTGATTAATGTGGGAGCGAAAGTACCTCTCATCCCTCCCCCCTGAGAGAGCTCGGCCAATCAGCTCTCTCTATGCCTCCGGCTTTGAGAGGAAAACAGCATCACCCGGGGTTCGAACCAGCGATCTCCAGATGATAGGCTGTCTTGGTT
Source organism: Channallabes apus (assembly GCA_030522415.1). Lineage (NCBI taxonomy): Eukaryota > Metazoa > Chordata > Actinopteri > Siluriformes > Clariidae > Channallabes > Channallabes apus. The sequence continues at coordinate 44,787,832 of CM060109.1, forward strand.
TTTTAATTGTTGTTGCGTGTTGCTATGAAGAGAACCAGCTTTGGTTTCATGCAAGCATTGCGGTCTTTAAAATAATAATAAACATAAGGTGTGCCGCCTTAACTCACAAAACACTTTTACACTATCCACTTTTAAAATAATTTATTATTTTATAGTCTTTTATATTGTATTTTTTTAGTTACAGTTATGAGAAAAAAAAGGCGGGAAATGTTTAATCTATGCAAATGTAACATTTTACAATTTAACATTAGATAAAGACGTCATATGATCTGCTTTCAGTCTGCATATAATTAAAAAACTAATTAATTAATGAATGTTATATTAAATATAATCATAATATCACAGTATCGATGTTATCGATCAGACCTGCTGGTTGAACATTTAACAACCTGACCACAGACACTTGCATGAACGTCACAGAACATCACAGTCTAACACAGCCTCTAACAGGAACAGCATGTTCAGGTCGTCTGATTCGATAAGCATCGTAATAAGACCTAATCAGTAACACTTATGATTTATGATTCAGAAACCATACTTCCTTATCGTATTATATTTGGTTAGTGATTAAGGAGTGTGTGTGTTGATTTGTTTAGAGTGAACTCCATAAGAACTGTACGCAGATTAGAGAGGAGACGACTACTGTAAAACACGTCGGCAGTCAACAGCCCATTATTGCTGATACAGACTGCAGTTGGAAACCATTTGGTAAATCTATATGTCTGTCTGTCTATCTCTCGCTGTCCTTTTCTCTTCCTTATTATATTTATTTGCACACTTATCTCACCACTTGGATTTAATAAGCAAATACTTTAGGAGCCTGTAATTGGATAATTACTCTAGTGATTAATCTGCTTAATTTGGCAACAATTCTTTTAACCCTAACTGATGCATTGAGTAACTTCTCATTTTATAAGCAACCATGTTACAGTTCTATAGTCAAGTTACTGAGATGCATCGAGCAAAGACAACAACTATAGAGATGCCTGAAACAAATTGAATTGAGTTAAGAATTGTGCGACATATTGTTTTTACAATGCAAGTGTGTACAGTAAATGATATCTAGTCATGATCGTCCGTGGCAGTGTTTTGATCTGGGGTTGCTTCAGTTGTTCAGGTCTAGGCTGTAGTAATAAAATTAAGTCAGCTGATGACCTGAACGTACCGAATGACCAGGGTATCACATTAGACAATGACCATTGTCTGTAAAATAAAATTGAATCGAATCAATGTAGTTTTTCCTCCCGGATGGCGCGGCCATGTTACAGGACTTAAATCGTGAAAGAGTGTGGTTCTGGGAGCATAAGGAATCATTTTCACACATGAACTGGTCACTACAGGATCCGGAACATAACTCCATTTCATAATCTTTGATCAGTGGTTCAACTCCCCTGTCATCAATACAAGATCTTGTCCAAAAGTGAACGCGACTTTGGAGTGCGAATGCGTAACATATTAAAAGTTAAAGGCAGTCCAACAAAATATTCAAGTATGCAGGCCAACATCGTACATGATAAATAAAACACGACTGTGTGTCATATCCGAACATAATCTGTGGTCAGTGGTGTGGCCTGACATGTTTCAGTGTTCCTGTCACCACCAAATTGTGGATTATTTTCCACTAAGGACATACCCTGAAGGTTTTTATTCATCCTCTATCACTACAACATGTTCACCTGGTGATAGTGTCAATGTTATGACTGATGTGTCTGCAGTGTCTCGTGTTCCTGTAGTCTCTGTACACTGTTCATGATTGTGTGTGTGTGTGTGTGTGTGTGTGTGTGTGTGTGTGTGTGCATGGCACGCAGATAAAACAAACTATAAGCAGCTGTTGGGGGCGATGGACTACTCCTTCCTGTTTGCTTATGCTATAGGCATGTATCTGAGGTGAGAACTGAAGCTCTTCTGCTGTTTATACACGAAGGACTTGACTACATTTAAGCTAAATGGAAGTTTTAGAAAAAAACATAACTCTATATATGTGTGTGTGTGTCTAAAAATCCAATTAAATGAGTTTTATTACAAAGCCTTAAAGACTGTTTTATCACCCATATTTGTGAGTAGATTTTAGTGCAGGGTGTTATTTTGAGGTCTAGGACACACACACACACTCACACACGTACTGAGCTCAATAAGACAAAGCTAGATAATTCATCATAGGTTATAAATGTTATTAAAAAAATACTGATGATACTCGTCTATCTCAGAACATTGGATTATTACATACAGTCCCGATCTCATGGTCTTGCTCAGCTCAGCTCTGTTCACTCAGACACACACGTTTGTCCTCCGCTACTGTAAACTGTGCTGATGTGTTTATCATGCCATGTGGCAGTGGGATCATCGGAGAGCGTCTGCCCATCCGTCTCTACCTGAGTGTGGGCATGCTGACCAGCGGCCTCTTCACCTGTCTGTTCGGACTCGGATACGTCTACGACATTCACAACCTCGGATTCTACGTCTTCGTCCAGGTCAGTTTTTGTGTACATACGTGTGTGTGTGTGTGTGTGTGTGTGTGTGTATGTATGTATGTGTATATATATATATATATATATATATATATATATATATATATATATATATATATATATATATATATATATATACACACACACACATAGTTTATAAACATATTGTCCCACACAAACGACAGATGTATCACGTGTATTAGATATGTCTAGAAATTAAGTGGGAAATGTTTGTCTTGTATATTATATACAGTATATATTGAATGTACATCACACGTTTTTTCATTCAATCTCTTTTTCTTTTTCCACTTTGCTTCTCTCCTATTGTCCATCACTCTCTTTTTCACTTACTGTCTGTCGCTCTCATTGTGTCTCTCTCTCTTGTCCATTCTCCTTTTGTTGTTTTTCTTCTTGCTCTCTTGTCTTTTGTTTTCTCTTTTGTCTATTTCTCTCTCTCTTTCTATTCTTCTCTCTCTTGTTCTATCTCTCTCTCTCGTTTCCCCCCTCTGCCTCTTGTTCTTTCTGATGTTACAGATTGCCAACGGAGTGGTTCAGACTACTGGCTGGCCCAGTGTAGTGACTTGTATTGGAAACTGGTTTGGCAAGGGCAGGTGTGTGTATTTGTATATATATTTGTGTATGTGTGTGTGTGTGTGTGTGTGTGTGTGTGTAAGTGTAAGTGTGTGTGTGTAAGTGTAAGTGTGTGTGTGTGTGTGTAAGTGCGTTTGCGCTCGTGTGTGTGTGTGCGCGCGCGTGAGTGTGCGCGCGTGTGAGTGTGCGCGCGTGTGAGTGTGCGCGTGTGTAAGTGTGCGCGTGTGTGTGTGTGTAAGTGTGCGCGTGTGTGTGTGTGTAAGTGTGCGCGTGTGTGTGTGTGTAAGTGTGCGCGTGTGTGTGTGTGTAAGTGTGTGTGTAAGTGTGTGTGTGTGTAAGTGTGCGCGTGTGTGTGTGTGTAAGTGTGCGCGTGTGTGTGTGTGTAAGTGTGCGCGTGTGTGTGTAAGTGTAAGTGTGCGCGTGTGTGTGTAAGTGTAAGTGTGCGTGTGTGTAAGTGTGTGTGTGTGTAAGTGTGTGTGTGTGTGTGTGTAAGTGTGCGCGTGTGTGTGTGTGTGAGTGTGTGTAAGTGTGTGTGAGTGTGTGAGTGTGTGAGTGTGTGAGTGTGTGTGGGTGTGTGAGTGTGTGTGTGGGTGTGTAAGTGTGTGTGGGGTGTGTGTGTAAGTGTGTGTGTGTGTGTAAGTGTGTGTGTGTGTGTGTGTAAGTGTGTGTGTGTGGGTTGTGTGAGTGTGTGTGTTTGTGGGTTGTGTAAGTGTGTGTGGGTTGTGTATGTAAGGGTGTGTGCGTACAGGATGTAAAGGTGTAAGTGTGTGTGTGGGTTGTGTATGTACAGTATGTAAGGGTGTGTGTGTGTGGGTTGTGTGTGTGTGTGTGGGTTGTGTGTGTGTGTGTGTGTGTGTGTGGGTTGTGTATGTACAGTATGTAAGGGTGTGTGTGTGTGTGTGTGTGTGGGTTGTGTATGTACAGTATGTAAGGGTGTGTGTGTGTGGGTGGTGTGTGTGTGTGTGTGTGTGTGTGTGTGTGTGTGTGTGTGGGTTGTGTATGTACAGTATGTAAGGGTGTGTGTGTGTGTGTGTGTGTGTGTGTGGGTTGTGTATGTACAGTATGTAAGGGTGTGTGTGTGTGTGTGTGTTCCATTTTGCGCTCTGATTTCTAACAATAATGAAATGTGTCACTACTGAAAAACACTTATACTAGCGTGAGAAGGTCAAACGCTGACCTGTTATACATTACAGTGTTTATTAATTATTATTACATTATTAGTCTTCAGAAAGCACAGAAGCCTGAAATACACACTGCTCTACGTAACCTTAGTTAAAGATTAATTATCAGTTAATACACAGCCTGCATTATTAAATAATATCCAACTTTAGATCCAAACTAAAATCCATTTCATATCTGAATAGGTTTCCAGTTTATCTTGATTCTTGTCAAAACGAGAAAAAACAATAATAGTGATGAGCAGAGTGTAATAACATCTACGTATACAGTCAGCTCCATAATTATTGGCACCCTTTGCGAAGAGTTTTGGTGATGTAGAGGAGTCGTTCATACTTATGATGATTGAAGAACACACAAGTTGGTTGACCTTCATAATTGATTATTATTTTCTCCACAGATTTGAAAAAAAAAAAAAAAAACATATATGTGCATATACATCATAAGATTTTCTGATGTTTGTATTCAATTAGACGAGGTCTGATCATGGGGCTGTGGAACTCTCACACATCTGTCGGGAACATCCTGGGTTCTCTGATCGCCGCGTACTACGTGTCCTCTAACTGGGGGATGTCCTTCATCGTCCCCGGCATCATCATCGCCGTCATGGGCGTCATCTGCTTCCTCTTCCTTATAGAGCGTAGGTGTCGAATGAGGCTTTATTTTGGTTTTCCTGTGGGTCTTAAAAATGTCCTCCATTTTTTTTATTTATTCTTTTTTTTTTTTTATTATTAAACAAACATGACAGTAAAGTCACATTAAGACTACATCACACATCTGGATCATCAGAACAAAAATTAGAAAACTACTTACTTACTTTAATTAGCTTGCTTTACTAATGGTGTTTTCTAGTGAGTGTGTTTGGTCTGGGAGTTTACATTCTCAGTTATGATGTGTGTTTGTGTCTGCTTCTTGGTATATGGAACCTTGCTGAGTCTGAATGTATTTTCCGTTTCAGACCCAAACGATCTGAAAGCGATTACCCCTCAAAATGCCATCAGTGCTCCCCAGGCAAGTACACACACACACACAATAATCTTTTTCCTTTCCTTCCATAAGCAGTCATTACTATAATTTACAAAAGGTTCCTATGGGTCACCTGGAAAAGGCGAAAACACACACACACACACACACACACACACGTCGTTTTACGGTTTCTAAACTGTTTTGTGTTTCTGGCAGAAGTTGAACAAAAGCTGGAACGGCGTTAATGGCCATAAGGAGCTCTACCTGCAGTTTAAACCAGCAAAATCCAAGGTGAGTCTCTAAACTCTCACTTTTATATAATTTGTGTTGTATACTCAGATTAACAGATTAACTTTTGTGTGTTTTACAGAATCAGAGACCGGATACAGAGCTGTTGTTGGGGCAGGACAGTGTAGGAGTGTGTGTCCCGGTGCAGCAGGTGGTGGTAGTGAAGAGTGATGCAGAGCCGGGTGCCATTAGTTTCATGGGAGCTTTGCGCATACCGGTCAGTGACATCACACATCCCTTCATCAATAAATAAATAATGTGTGTACAAGTCCGTACACACAGGCATGGAACATCTGACCAATCATTACATTTACAAAATGTGACTACATTCAATACATGCTGTTATTTATCTACCCTATGAGACATAATTATTCCTTCCATCCATCCAATAACAGTTGGGTTAATGTCCTTTATCTGTTCAACCAGAACTGGAACAAATTACATCCATCCATCTAAAGTTACACCAAATTCCAGAATGCCTCAATCCCTCCATCCATTTGTTCATCTTTCAATCCATGCATCTATACAAATATCAATCCACCTAAAGTTATACCAAATTCCAGAGTCCATCCATCCATCCATCCATCCATCCATCCATCTAAAGTTACTATATACCAAATTCCACAGTCCATCCATTCAAACATTTTATTAAATCTCCATTAAACCATCCATCTACTATCTAATATCTCATTTCAAAATGCATCCATCCATCCATCCATATATCTAACCAAATATCCATTCATCCATCCATCCATAAAATATTATACAAAATTCCACCTTCCATCAATCCATCTAAAATTACAACACACTCGTCCATCCCGCCATAAAGTATGATACCAATTTACTGCATTCTTCCATGCGTCCATTCATCCAGATATTTAGCAAATTATATATAATTATAAATTATAACATTATATATATTATAAATTATACGTATATTAACATATACACAGCCATCTGTTCATCAATCCCTTCGTCTATTATTCCACAGAATTTCCCTCCTTCATCCATCCATCCATCTCCAATTATATGGAATTTCACAGTACAGTATATCCATCCTTCCTGTTGATCCATTTATATAATATTATACTAAATTCCTCACTCCATCCATCGATCCATCTAATATTACATTAAATTCCACAGTTTATTATCCATGGTCTGTCCATGCAATATAATAAACAATCAGTAACCAGTCTATCCATTCATGTAGATGAACTTCCATTTCCATCCATCCACAACAGTGTGTTTAATAGTTTATTATTCAATCAGTTTAAAATCTCCCATCCGTCATAATACACGACCATCCATGTTTCCCCGGACCAGTTTAAACCTGAACATTCATCTGTTCAATATTTATACCAAATGATTTGTTTATTATTCCAAAATCAGACCAATTTTACTCCATTATCCACTTTTTCATATCGAAGCGCAACATTACAGCTGCGCTTTAAGTGAATCTGTACATCTATATTTGTGTGTCCATATTTTATGTTGGTGTATATTTTATATATATATATATGTGTGTGTGTGTGTGTGTGTGTAGGGTGTTGTGGAGTTCTCCCTTTGCCTGCTGTTTGCTAAGCTGGTCAGCTACACGTTTCTGTTCTGGCTGCCCCTGTACATCACTAAAGCAGGTGAGAGATACTGCGTAACGTCACAAACCTGTTGAACTGGTCCTTGTGGTATGCTGAGACACTCAGCACTTTCTGACTGCATTGTCCTGATGTGTGTCACAGCTCACCTGGATGCAAAGAAGGCAGGAGATCTCTCCACCCTGTTTGATGTGGGAGGAATCGTCGGTATGAAGCACCACCTACCTCCTATTTTTTTAGGTCATCTCTGGGGTATTTTAGGGTTGAGGCAATCACTTATATCTCGACACGTGTGTGTGTGTGTGTGTGTAGGTGGAATCCTGGCAGGCGTTATCTCCGATAAGATGGGAAAGAGAGCCACTACGTGTGCTGTGATGCTGCTCCTGGCTGCTCCAACAGTACGTATCATTATCACACTTCTTAAAATAGTCACATTAAAGGTCCTGTATTCTACTATCATTAATAATCATAGGTCTCAGATCTCCCTACAAAGTTCCAAATTGTGTCTGGTAATAAAATTAAATACTCCTCAGATAATGTGTTTTATTATACTTCACTTTGTACACGCGTTTGTACGACGTCATTTTCACATCACAGTAACAGTAAAACTTTCCGTATTTGATTCCGTATAGTGATGATTTTGGTTCTGACTTGTGAAAAACCCAAATGTGTGAAACCTCCTCTATTGACACACACTGCACGACTTCTGTATAAGCAGTTAGTTTTTTATTAATTGTGTTTCTGGCACGGATCTGTACCACTTGAGTTTTAACGGTTAAAATTAAGATTCAGTGATTTGTCACACGTACCTCACCATATAGAGTTTTGCTCATATCGCAGTTGTTAGGAAAACTGGGGTCCGAGTGCAAGTTCAAACCGGATATAGCGCCCCCTGGAGCTGATAGGGGTAAGGGCCTTATTCAAGGATCAACAGTTGTGGCGATTGGTAACCTGGAGCCTTAACCGTTTGAGCCACCCCTGCCGCACAATGTGGTTCCTGTTAAACCTGTTTAACCGACTAGTCTAATAACTTTTACTGCTGAAATTAAGGAATGAGAAATGACGGTGTGCTGTTATAGGAAAATAATCAACCGCACGGTGGTGTAATAATGACACAGAGCTGCTGCAAACGCACCAAAGATGATTTTAATAGTAAAGAACGATACATAATGATACATTGTACTTTTTGTCTGTCTTGTAACGTTAACATAAAAAGTCCAGCTTGTCATGCTCTCGAGAACGCAGAAAGACCTCCGTCCTGAAGACTTTCCTGTTTCCGACAACTTAAACCTTAAATAAACTAATCTTTACAGAAAGCCTGACACATATTTTAATCTGTTTTAATCCGTTTATTATCAGGCATAAAACACAGATCTAACCCGCCCTCCCCGTTTGTATAGAGACGTAGCTGCTTAGGCAAACCAGTCTCGCTAAAGACTTATCAGAAAATGTTTTCACTTTTACAAATTACTCTACAGCATCCGAGGTCCTTGAAAGCTTCATGTCGTGGTTAAACATGTCGAGGATCACCTTCCTCATATGCATGTCTTCTTTTTGTTATAATTAAGCTAATAGGATCGTCTTTATTTTATGACCCCGAAATCAATTATAGTACAGTTATAGTACAGTACATACAGTAACTGTACAGAACCTAGATGTGAAAGTTTTCCTTTATAAGAGACAGGAAATGACTAAACCATAATCGTAATATAACTATAGTAACAGTCACGTCGCAGTAGTCGGAGAGGGCGTGGTACGAGAGGATGTGATAGATTTTAAAGTCATTCGAAGCATCTAATGTTCTCGGACACTGACGAAGACACTGGAGATCTTAACATTAACCAGTGTATTGACCGTATCATTATTTATAGCCACCTTACAGAAAGAAATGTTATGAATGAAGTTTCCAGGTTTATTTGCTTTTCTTTTTAAAATGAAGACTTGAGTTATTATGAGATTATTAGGTACACATCATGACACACATGAGGGTCGATATGGGACCAAGTTATATTCAGGCATTTATTGTTGAATTAAACTTCCTGTGACTGATAATAGTTCATTTGTAACTTTTTTGTTTTGTAGCTTTATGGCTTTTCCATGATGAGCCAGTTTGGTCTGGGCCCCACTATCGGTAAGACTCTGTCTCTGTCTGTCTGTCTGTCTATCGATTGATCGTTTTTATATCAGGGGAAAATGAAGTAAATTCTTTATTTTATGAATATACTCTATGTAGTTCATTATTTTAATATAACAATATTTTTGGCTAATATTTTTCCCATGAATAAAAACAATTGACGTTGACCGAAGATTTCAAGCACAGTTTGGTGATGAGACGCGTTGTTAGCGGAGTTCCTGGGAGGCCGGGGTTTCTGATGTGAATCAGTCAGTCTGATCATAGTGTAGCAGGGGTTTATATAAAGCAATAAAGATATAGTTTTTAACTCTCAGAACTCTGTGTCCTGTTATTCTACACAATCAAAAGTCCCGATTTGACTTGAACACACGATATTATGATATAATAGTCAAAGAATCGATTCATTTTCCACTCGATGTCCTGATGTTTAATGCATGTACACAAGAGGGATTGAAGTGTGTGTGTGTGTGTGTGTGTGTGTGTGTGTGTGTGTGTGTGTGCTTGATGTAAACATACAAAGTGTATTAGTGTCCTGTATGAAACATGTGATCTGATGAGCCGTGTTGTGCGTCACAGGGATGCTGCTGGTGTGTGGAGGGTTAGTGAACGGACCCTATGCTCTCATCACGACCGCTGTGTCTGCTGATCTGGTGAGTGTGTGTGTGTGTGCGTGTGTGTGTGTGTGTGTGCGTGTGTGCGTGTGTGCGTGTGTGTGTGTGTGTGTGTGTGTGTGTGTGTGTGTGTGTGTGTGTGTGTGTGTGTGTGTGTGTGTGTGTGTGTGCCTATATACATTTTATCTCCTGTTCTTACTATTTCTGTCCTTTTACCTTTTCACCATTACAGGGCACCCATAAGAGCCTGAAGGGTAACGCCCGTGCTCTGTCAACAGTCACCGCCATAATCGATGGGACGGGGTCTGTGGGTAAGTGGATCAGACCTCGGGTTTTAAACGTGATATTTAAACTTGTATTGAAATTTGGAGTGTGTTATGGAAGCTGGTATTTAATGGTCACGTTGTTCTCTTAAGAAACAAAGTACAAGCACAAAGCGTCATTAGTCTGCACAATTATGTATGACTCGTGTATTAGTTTATTTAACCTACTGTAGGTGGATACGTCAAAAACAAACATTTTTTAAATCAATAATTAAAACGGGTTCACATAAAGGCGTTCATGCCAGTTGAACATCATTCCAAGCGTGCATGTTATTTATTATAATTAGCTTATAATGATGACTAGTTACTCCTGTATTTCAGTAGTTACGCAAGAGTGTATGCAGACGGATACATGTGATTCGAAATCCGACATTTTTTCTAATCATAAAGACAGACAGCACGTCTGGCTTCATGATTAGCACTGCCTCTAGGGTCTGGGTTCAATTCCCGCCTTAGGTACGCCTGCATGGGTTTGGCATGTTCTCCCTATGCATGGTGGCTTTCCACCATACAAAAGCACAAGTTCTCTTTTAAGTCTGTTTTTTTTTTTATCCTTAAAGTTTCTTAAGCAGTGTCCTTATCACACTTATCTTACTTATCCTTATTCGCACATTATGGATCATTAGTTCACATCTGGATTTTTGTTAAGAGTTAAAAAAAACAATGAGCCGCATGTTCGTATACAGGGTGTCGGACAAATGCGTAAAGCGTTACATGTAGAGCGTTTGTTGTAAATAATAATAAACAGAAATAATGATGTGAAGTTTTAAACGCGTTGGTTCCCGATGTCTCCAAGTACGACGACTGTTTATGTTTATGTTTATATAGACACTAAAAAACATGCTTATAAATTCATACATGCATCTTCTATTAAATCTGTTTTTGTATCTTGTGTCCGGCAGTTTTCATCGATTTCCAGTGCAAAACGTTGTGCTGGCCGTGCATTAGTGTTTTATACCATGTTGTAATGGACCATAAGTTATAAAATGTCAGAAGGTGTCATGTCTGAGTGGTTGTTTTTGTTGTATAGGTGCTGCGGTAGGCCCCCTGCTGGCCGGGCTGCTCTCTGCACACGGTTGGGATCAGGTCTTCTACATGCTTATGACAGCAGACTTTCTTGCACTACTGGTTAGTATAGCTCAGATATCACACACACACACACACACACACATTTGCGATGTGTACATATTGTGTTTGTGTGCAGCTGTTGCTGAGATTGGTGTTTAAGGAGTTGAAATCAAACAAGAACCATCCAAGAGCATCTGTAGAGTGAGTCAGTTTTATTTATTTATTTATTTCCGAGCGTATTTCTTAACATCTGAACCTAGTGTGTGAACGGTGTTTCATGCTTCTGCCTTCCAGACTTAAGGAACATTGAGCACTTTGCACTTGAATTCGCATGGAGGAGGAAGGACTTCCCGAACCCGGGACCGCAGCTCGAATCTCTTCTTCTCCGGACCGGACCCGGCCAGAACCGGCTTGGTTAATGTCCACTGTGCTTTTGTGTTGCTCTAGCAGTGTAATTGGACAAACTTGACATTGCTGTAGTCCGAGTAGCAGCCTGTCACACGCTTGCCTTCTTTACCGGCTGAAGTCCTGCTCCTTCTTCATCTTCTTCTAACCAATGAAGTTCTTTTTTTTTTTTTTTATGCTTTACAAGTGAGCTTGTAAAATTGGATCAGTGAAGGAATTAAGCATGGTCTAAATGTTTATCGCTTCCTCCTGTGTCTGTGTTAGTAGATTAGGTGTCCTTGTAATGAGGTGTCGCTTAGTCACATGCTTACGAGGTGCAGGTATTTATTTGGACCCTGTAATAATTATAGTTCAGAATCCACTCTCTATTAGTGGAATTATAATGTTATTTAAAGATGCAGTGTGTACAGTACGTGTTTGTATCAGACATGCTCTAGCTAAACTTTTTAATTTCTGCTTAATTTATTTCTGGGCCTGAAATGAGCTCCACCACAACACAACACAACATGGCAATTTTGCCAAAATAAACAAAGACAGCATCAGGTCAGTTAAGTATGAAGACAAAGCCTTGATTAAAGAGTTTCCCCTGCTGTTGCAGTTCCCCTTGGTGGCAGCTCTGAAAGTGCATCGTCACAGATGAAGCATTCGTTGATTGGATAAACCTTACATCTTTCTTTCGGCTGCTCCCGTCAAGGGGAACCACACAGGTTTGCCACCCTTGTTGAAGCAACCCTCCCATTTTTCTCATCGGGCTTGGGACCGGCACTGCATGCAGTGGCTGGGGAGTATGGAGGGGTTGTGGCAACCCACCGACGGCAGGGTTTGAACCCGGAGCCTCAGATCCCCAAATCAACAACCTTAGAACCTTAGCCACCACTCGAATTTATTGGATAAATCTGTTGTTGGCCACAGCTGACCATCCAGTCTGCACATACAAGCTTGGCATAGGTTTTACACCAGATGCCCTTCCTGATACATCCCTCCCATTTTATATCCGGACTTGTGTCCAGTGGCTGGGGGTTGGGAACTGGCTGGGAATCAAACCCGGGTCTTTCGCAAGGCAGGCGAAACCAAGTGCCCAGTTTAAATCTAATAGACCTAAAAGATAAATTGGCTAACAGGGTTTAACCCATAGATGCTGTGATGGCACTTGCACATTTTGGTGAGTTGGATAAGTTTTAAAAACCCAACCAGTCCAGTGTATTTACTGTTTTTTTTTTTTAAATATATATTTATATATATATATATAATCTTAATGCACAAAGTCCACAAAGACACAGACATGTAGCGTACATGGCGAGACCAAGACTAGGACTATGGACTTCCCCATGTTGCTACTAATCAATGAAAGCTGAAAGAACCTGCTTAGTGCCACATACACAACGACTCACATTCATAATGAATGTTTTCTTTTTTTTTTCAGCTTGTATTAAAATCTCTCACCTTTTCTTGCTGTCAGTAAAAGTTCCACTAAATATCCCTTCAAGCACATGAAGAGTGTACAGATAATTGTGTCCTGTGTGTCTATGTATGTACTGTATTAGACAGGAGTTAATGTTAATATATTGTTTTTCATTCACATCTGCCTTTCAACGAACCAAAGTCAAAACCTTACGTTATTTATATATAAATACTATATTAGCTTATTTAAAGCTGTGATTTAAATCCTGTGGTCCAAAGTGCGTTGAGATTCCGTGTACATATATTGAGATATTGTTGAGTTATTTCGGACCGGTGCAGATGCAGACAGATGTGAACGGTCCTCTGACTGCTTTGCTCTGATACACAGTGACCGTGTGCACGAGTGTGTTCTGTACTGTGGTGTTATAGGCGACTCGTCGTCGTTCCCTCATCATGGAGATTTAGTTTTTTTCCTTCAACGTTGCTTAGTTCATTTTCTATAATGAGTATAAAGACAGAATACACAGTAGGCAAAAACACGAGAACTTAAAACATGGTTCATCATCAATCTTTTATTCACTTTGAAACTGTTGAAATGAAATTGTTTGACTGAAATGCTGTGATGAAGAATGATGCCGTTGAATCTGGTCTGTGGTCCGGCTGTGGATGTCGCGCTATAGATGGTTGAATGTATGTTTGTATAAGAAAGTTGCATCTCATTTTTTTTAAGGGTGTTCAAATCGTGCCTTGTTTTCTATTTTATTGCTCTTTATATGGGTTTGTTTTTGTTATTTTTCTTTAGACGCCTTTATGACTCTCTTAGAAAGTCATTGCAGTAGCTGTGCTGGAAATTCACTTTGTATAAAGGAGTTAAAAAGAATGAATGTGAGCAAGAATCACATTATTAATAAACTGGAAAATCAAACATTTCCTGTTGCAATATTTGTCTGATTCTTTACTGATTTTAAAATGATTGAACTAAGATGTACATTTGAGTATGTTTTCCAGTTTGTCGCTCTAGTGGGTCTTAGTATTAGGCAAATACAACCTTTATTATTTTATTGGAAAAAAAATTTCGGGGGCTTAATTTTTGTTAGGCGGCGCGGTGGTGTAGTGGTTAGCACTGTCGCCTTGCACCTCCAGGGTCCGGGTTCGATTCCCCGGCCAGGCTCGATTCCCGTCTCTGTGTGCATGGAGTTTGCATGTTCTCCCCGTGCTTGGTGGGTTTCCTCCGGGTACTCCGGTTTCCTCCCACAGTCCAAAGATATGCAGGTTAGGCTAATTGGCGTTCCTAAATTGCCCGTAGTGTGTGATTGGGTGTGTGAGTGTGTGTATGTGTGTGTGCCCTGCAATGGATTGGCACCCTGTCCAGGGTGTACCCCGCCTAGTGCCCGAAGTCTCCTGGGATAGGCTCCAGGTCCCCCGCGACCCTGAACACAGGATTTAGCGGTATAGAAGATGAATGAATGAATGAATAATTTTTGTTAAATAAATAATGGCAGGTAGGAAAAAGTTCGTCTAAGGTTTTATTTACTAAATACTGAGACCCGCTACGATCAGAATATTTTAACACATAGATTAGGAAATGGGCTACGACTGTTCTGTTCCTACTCCTGGAATAACCAGTGAAATGAAGCCACTCCTGGAACGGAGACGATGTCAGAAGCATCTAAACTGGGCTAAGGAGGAAAAGAACTAGACTCAGTGGTCCAAAATCCTCTTTTCAGATGAAAGTACATTTTGCATTTCATTTTGAGCTTAGGGTCTCAGTGTCAGAAGGACGAGTGGATAGGAACAGAATCTACGTTGCTTATTGAGTAAGTCCAGTGTGACGTTTTCACAGTCTATGATGATCTGATGAGGTTATCTGCCGGTGCTGGTCCTCTGTATTTTAGCAATGCCGCCATCTACAAGAAGATTGTCGAGCACTTTATGCTTCCACCTGCTGACAACCTTTAAGCAGATCCTGGTTTCCTTTGCCAGCAGGACTGGGTACCTGCCCACACTGCCGAAACTACTAATAACTGGTTTGCTGAACATGATATTACCAACTCGCCTGACCTAAACCTCGTAGAGAGTCTATGGAGTACTGATAAGGGGTAGATGAGAAACACCTGACCACATGCTGATCGCCTCCATGCCATGCAGTCATTTGTGCTGAAGGAACCCTTACCAAGCACTACAAAAATTCATATATTTTTATAGAATTGCTGTATTGTAAATACTTTTTTTCATTGATCTTGGAAACTTTCTTTAGATTTTCCTATGATGTCAATCTAAGAGGCACTGAGTGTGATGGTAGGCCTTAAAATACTTTCATCTCCATCCAACCATCCTAGGAAACCTCCAGGCCAATAGTGATCACTGCCTTTGGACTGAGGGAGGAAACCAGAGAACCCAGAGGAAACCCGCCAAGCATGTAAAGAACATGCAAAGTCCAGGCACAAACAACCAGCATGGGAATCGAAACCGGACCTGGAGGTGCAAAGCGACTGAAATGCCTCCAATTGACTTTTATGATGTCAGTTAGCTTTTTAGAAGCTTCTAAGGCAATCACAATTTTCTTGAGTTTCCCAAGGTGTTTAAAATCACAGTCAATTGAATGTATGTAAACCAGTGGTTCTCAAACTGTGGGGCGCGCCCCACTAGTGGGGAATACAGACATGACAGGTGGGGCGCAATGAACGGGAGGAAATAACAGGAAAGTAGCTATTCTAATTCATGCTTTTCTTTATTGATAATGAAGAGCGTACGCTCAAAACTAAACAATCACACACAAATAAATGGATCATTAATACAAGTAAATTTAAAATAACATCAGTTGTGGGCCGGGAGAAAAAGTGGAACCATAGTGGAACAATAACGGTTTAACGTCGGGCCAACTTCAGCAGCGCTGCTCGAATCACAAACCTGCGCGAGCCACTGGGCAGCGCTGCGCGACTCTGACAGAAATAAACCGCGCCGACCATCAAAATACATTTTCTGGGATGCGCACATACAAACCAGGCATGGCAAGGCGGAAACAATAATAAACAGTCCTGACATTTTAAATAGTTTGTAAATAAAAACATAGTGGGCCGCATTCGAGCGGCGCTGCGCGATCCACCGGGCTGCGCAAATAAACCAGATCATCACTGCGCTATTCAGGTAGTCGCGCTGCGCTGTATTTGCGCAGATATTTGGTTCAATCGGGTGCCGCGGTTTCGTCCCACTTTTGATGTGTTTGGCTTCACATACACTTCGACAATGGAAGAAGACGAGCAGTGAGCTTGCTTATATGTGACAAAACCAACAACGAGGAGATTGTAAAGAAAAAAGCTGCCTCGTCTGTGGTGTGGAATTGGTTTGTGTATAAGAAAAGTGATACGAATGAGATGAACGTGATCCACTTTAAACATGTGGATTGCACAACCCTGGACATTACCATTCTTTTCCTACTCGTACAGCTGCTCTTATTGTTCACATATTCTTCATATATTTTCTATATTGTGTATTGTTGTATTGGGTGTGTGAGTGTGTGTATGTGTGTGTGCCCTGCGATGGATTGGCACCCTGTCCAGGGTGTACCCCGCCTAGTGCCCGAAGTCTCCTGGGATAGGCTCCAGGTCCCCCGCGACCCTGAACACAGGATTAAGCGGTATAGAAAATTAATGAATGAATGAATGTATTGTTGTACAGTTATTTTATTTTAACTTTAGTTTTTATATTTTATTTTATTAATTCCTAGTTAAATTTACCCCCTATTTTATTTTTCATATTTATTTCCTATTCATAGTCTTTTATTTTAAGGTTTGAATTAAATAGAATTTTTGAATTTGATTTGTAAGGTACGCAAGTTCACTGTTTTAACAAGTGGTGGAAACACGTCAAACCTCTTCTATCATCTGAAATCCAAGCTGCCAAACGAATATGGCCAAAGTAAAAAAAAATGCGGCAAACCCCAGCAATTCACAGTTTATATAAAATTACATTATGTAAAACAGTTTCTTTGTGTTTGAATTTTTATTTATGCATTTTCAGATACAAATTGCTATATTGTGATTATATATATATTTTTACCGAGGTAGAAAATATCTTCTACTGTGATAGAAGATTTTGGTTATATCGCCCACCACTAATGAAGCCTAACTTGCTTCATGGTGGGGATGGTGGGGGCAGAGGAGAGACCTGTGTGTGCTTTGTGTCTTATACCGCTGGCAGCAGACCGCATGAGACCCAACAAATTAGGAAGACACTTAGAGACAACACACGTTAATAAGCCACTCGACTTCTTTCAAAGAAATCTGGCAGAATACAGACAGCAGGAGAATCGCATGGTAAAATCTGAATCAGTGGACAGCAAAGCACAAATGGCTTCATTCAAAGTTGCATACAGTATTGGCCAGTGCAAAAAAACTACAAACGATTGCTGAGCAGCTAATAAACATGGGGTCAGTTATGCAAAGATTTTTTATAAAAGCCTTTTATAACAATTGCACGTGTATTTTATCTGTTTTTAACTTGGTGTTGTTTAATCTTATTGGTTTAGAAATTGATATTTCAATAAACAGTAAACTTGGCAGATTTCGTTATTATTTTGTTGACAAGTGGGGCTTGAAAATTTGCTCACCCCCTTAAGTGGGGAATGACAGAAAAAGTTTGAGAACCACTGATGTAAACGTTTGTCCCATTTGAACCGTGATATAATTATATGTGAAGTAAGAAAGTGCATAAAGATAGATTAAGTTAAAAAATAAAAAAATTTAAAAAACAAGATGGCTGATTCTCTTTCATGGTTTTTGGAATGATGTGAATGTTGTTTGTTAGAGACAGTTTGCACTGTGTACTGAATATTGGTTAGTTATATGAATGTTTATTTCTTCTTGGTGTCACCAGTGCTTCATCATGTTTCTCTGGGTTTTAGTGGTAGGAAGAAAATTTTGGGATAGTTTTGTAACAGCCTTCTTTTTTCATATGCTGGGAGAATCATTTTGTTTTTAAAGGTGCATAGGTATCACTACTTATAAGGTGAAAAGCTTCGGCCCTGGAGAAGTTGTCTACTGTTTGGTGGAACCTCCAGGGTCCGGGTTCGATTCTCGCCTTGGGTCTGTGTGCATATTTTAATTGGTGCTTCCAAATTGCCCATAGTGTGAGTGTGTCTATGGGTGTGTGTGCGCTGCGAAAGATTGGCATCTTATCCAGGGTGTACCCCACCTCATGCCTTAAGTCTCCTGGGAGAGGCTCCAGGCCCCCTGTGACCCTATATGCAGGATGAAGCAGTATAGATGATGAAATGAAAAGTTTGCTGTCCAAATTTCACATCAGACATTAGCTTAGTAGCCTGTAATAACTTTTGGTGGTCAAGTTCCACTGATGGATAAATTAGAAGGAGATAAGAGGAAAACAGGAAGATGTACTGAACATGGCATGATGTTATGTCTAAAACACCTTTGGGCTTTTGTAGATCCCATCAAATCCAATAGTTTCAGGCAGTGACATGTACAAAATGTACAAAGAGTGAGAAATTATGGCTAGATGTTATTAATTTCTCTACCAAGTTTTCTTATATATTTCTAACCATCATGTCGGTTTCTTCTCTACAACAGGTAATCAGGTTCTTGTACACATTCCTCTCAGGTGCTTCTTCTACCTTCCTGAGGCGCTCTGGTACAGAATACAGCTGCATGACTTTTTAACCTACCCCGTTGTTGTGTTTTCTCCACTGGCTTTCTGGAGCATAAGATTTAAAGCACAAATGCTTGCCTACAAATCCCCAAAACAGACTAGCCCACAACTAGCTGAAGGCATTTCACACACCTCTGCACTATGCTGCCTTTATGCTTGACTAGATCTCTCAAGATAAAAGGAAGACATGCATCACAACTCTTTTTTTTTCTATGCTGTTTGTTCTAGCATGAGAGTAAGTTGCTTTAGCAAATAGCATAAAAGTGATACACATATGATTAAATCATAACTATATATGAGGTTAATAGATCCCTACATGATTTGAGATCCTAATTGGAGAAGCAGTTGAAGTGGCCAATGCTAAATCCCCTTTTTCTTATTATTTGCAGGTTAGTAAACCTACGCCAATTACTGGCCTCCAGTTGATACTTTACGTACACTGTAATGTGATTTTACAGATTAACACCAAATTAAAAGTCTGTTCTCTGTTTGTTACACTTACATACACGGAGGGGATCAACATCAGCTCCATGCTGTCTGCTGGTGTCCCACAAAGCTCAGTATGTGGTCCTCTTCTGTTCTCCATCTGTTACTGATCTCTTCATGAGATTACATCCTCACACAGCTTTTCATACCATTGTTATGCGGATGACACTCAACTCCTTCTCATTTTTTCTCCCTCAGACAATCATGTTTCTACGCGAGTTTCAGCATGTCTGGCAGGCATCTCATTTTGGATGACAACTCATTAACTAAATCTTAACCGAACTGCTGTTCATCTCTAATCCACCAGTCAGGCTGAGTGTCTTATGATCTCCATGGACAACACTCAGACCACTCCTTTAGTCACTGCCTTGGACAATCTACTGTCCTTTTCCACTCCCATTGATTAACCGTACTTTTTATTTTGAGACTGAACTTCTGTAACTCACTCCTGGCAGATCTGCCTCAGTGAACCATAAGTTTGCTGCAGCTCATCCAAACTGTGGTGGCACAACTTGTTTTCATTCTTCCTAAGTCCTCTCACACCACTCCCTCTACTGGCTTCCTGTAGCTTCCTGCATCAAATTAAAAATACTGTGCCTAAAAATACAAAAATGGCTGAGCACCCACTTTCCTCAAAGCACTTATCACACCCTGCACAGAACCACATTCTCTCCAATTCTCCAGCACTGCTCGACTGGTCCCACCATCTCACAGAGATCGAGGAAGACATTGCACTGTTTTTGTCTTCTGGCACCTAGGAATGAACTTAATCTTAATGTCCTTACAGCTGAGTCACTGGCGACTTGTCTGTTTCTTAGGTATTTGTGTTAACCCCGCTCAAAAAATGTAACTTGTGTAAGTCAATTTAAAATATGTGTAAGTCACTCTGGATAAGAGTGTCTGCCAAATGCCTAAATGTATTTGGGGTCCAAAAGTCACAACTTTCATTTGTAGAGTTTGGACCACTTCATGTGGATTTTCATTATTAGTGGTGCTTGAAAAGCATCACTATTGTTATCTTGCAGGCTTATTTTTTTTTTTATTATTCTTCTTCCGTATGAAAGTTTGGCGCGTAGCTAGTCCCGCACCGTTTGTCGTAAAACCATGAATGAGGTGTCAAATCGTGCGGGCTAATCGGGAATGGGGTGCTATGACTTTTCTAAGGGGTGGGTGCTTAATTGCCCCCGCAGGGGGCAATTAAGCACCCAAAAAAGTCCCATAGGTTAACATGGAGGCCAAATTTTGACGGCTTGTGGCGCAGAGAGGGAATTTTGTAGAAACGTGAAATTCGCCACAATTGAAGAGGGTTGCAACCTGTGTCAGAGGATACCCCGCACAAGGGTATAAGTTGTACCCCCGGGGCAAGAGAGGTCTCCAAATTTGCCCCATTGACTTATAATGGGGTATTTATCGAAGAATTAGTTTGTCGCAGACCCATGAATGAGGTGTCAAACCGTTCGGCTGGTTCAGGGATGGGGTCCTATGCCTTTTCTGAGGGGCTGGGCAGTTAATTGCCCCCGCAGGGGGCAATTAATCGCCCATAGACTTAACATTTTAATGGCTAGTCCCACACCGTTTGTCATGGACCCGTGAATGAGGTGTCAAATCGTTCGGCTTATTCCGGGGGTGGGATGCTATGACTTTGCTCAGGGCTGGGCGGTTAATTGCCCCCGCAGGGGGCAATTAAACTCTCTTAGACTTAACATTTTAATCGCTATTCCCGCACCGTTTGTCATACACCCATCAATGAGGTGTCATATCGTCCGGGAGGGGTGCTATGACTTTGCTCAGGGCTGGGCGGTCAATTGCCCCCGCAGGGGGCAATTAAACTCTCATAGATGTAACATTTTAACCGCTGTTCCCGCACCGTTTGTCATACACCCATGAATGCAGTGTCATATCGTTCGGCTTATGCGGGGCTGGGGTCCTATGACTTTGCTCAGGGCTGGGGTGGTTAATTGCCCCCGGAGGGGGCAATTAACCACTCATAGACTTAACATTGAGATCAGCTTTGCCTGAGTTTGTCGTAGACCCTTGAATGAGGTGTCAAACCGTTCGCCTCATTCGGGCATGGGGTTATAAGATACTACTGAGGGCGGGCGGTTAATTGCCCCCACAGGGGGCAATTAACCGCCGGTCACACACCGTTCGTCGTGGACCCTTGAATGAGGTGTCAAATTGTACGGCTTATCCGGGAGGCGGGTGCAGTGACTCCTCTGAGGGGCTGGGTGGTTAATTGCCCCCACAGGGGGCAATTAATCGCTCATAGACTTCACATTGATTTAACTTTGGAACCGACTGTCGTAGAGACACGGGGGAAAGTTCATTCAACCAATCACTCTTTTGCATTTATCATCATGCTCATTAGCCACGCCCCCTAGCACCCTCATTAGCATGATGCTAACGTGATTAGCATTTTGCTAGCATTATGCTAACGATATTAGCATGTCGCTAGAATCATGCTAATGACATCAGCACATCGCTAGCGTGATGCTAACGCGATTAGCATGTCGCTAACATTATGCTAACTTTGGTAGCATTTTGCTAATATCATGCGTAGAATGTTCCTAGGATGATGCTAGTGTTGCTAGCATGATGTTTAGCTCGTTAGCATCTTGCTAGCATAATGCTAACCATATTAGCATGTCGCTAGCAACATCATTAGAGTGTCGCTGACATTATGCTAGAGTGCTTGTCATGTTGCTAGCATCATGCTAAGAATATTGGCATGTTGCTAGCATCATGCTAGCTATATTAGCTTTGTGCACGTAACATGATTACCATCTCCCTATGATGGAGTTAAGCTGATTAGCTGGCCTTGAATTAAATTGCCACGTCAAGCACCACTCACATTTTCTTCAGGAAATGTTCCTCTCTAGTTATTATTATTATTCATTCATTCATTTTCTATACCGCTTAATCCTGTGTTCAGGGTCGCGGGGGACCTGGAGCCTATCCCAGGAGACTTCGGGCACTAGGCGGGGTACACCCTGGACAGGGTGCCAATCCATCGCAGGGCACACACAGATACACACACTCACACACCCAATCACACATTACAGGCAATTTAGGAACACCAATTAGCCTAACCTGCATATCTTTGGACTGTGGGAGGAAACCGGAGTACCCGGAGGAAACCCACCAAGCACGGGGAGAACATGCAAACTCCATGCACACAGAGACGGGAATCGAGCCTGGCCGGGGAATCGAACCCAGATCCTGGAGGTGCAAGGCGACAGTGCTAACCACTACACCACCGCGCCGCCTATTATTATTCATTCATTCTTTAATCTTCTATACTGCTTATAGAATGCCAATCCATCACAAGGCACACACAAACACATATACACTCATTCACAAATTTAGGGATGGCAGTTACCTTAATCTGCATGTCTTTGGACTGTGGGAGGAAACCGGGGTACCCACCAAGCAGGAGGAGAACATGCAAACTCCATGCGCATACACACAGACCAGACCTGGCAATAAAACCCTTGAGGCTGGAGCTGCGAAGCCACTGTACTAACCATTACATCACCTATTAGTATTAGTATTAGTATTGCTGTTGGAAAATTATTGATAGTGTTAGTATTTAGTTTTTAATTAATGTATTTGAAATATATATATATATATATATATATATATATATATATATATATATATATATATATATATATATACAGTACAGGCCAAAAGTTTGGACACACCGTCTCATCTATCAGTCAATGTGTTTTCTTTATTTTCATGACCATTTACATTGGCAGATTCTCACTGAAGGCATCAAAACTATGAATGAACACATGTGGAGTTATGTACTTAACAAAAAAAGGCCTCCACAGTCACCGGACCTGAACCCAATCGAGATGGTTTGGGGTGAGCTGGACCTCAGAGTGAAGGCAAAGGGGCCAACAAGTGCTAAACACCTCTGGACTCCTTCAAGACTGTTGGAAACCATTTCAGGTGACGACCTCTTGAAGCTCATCGAGAGAATGCCAAGAGTGTGCAAAGCAGTAATCAGATCAAAGGGGGCTATTTTGAAGAAACTAGAATATAAAACATGTTTTCAGTTATGTCACCTTTTTTTTAAGTATATAACTCCACATGTGTTCATTCATAGTGTTGATGCCTTCAGTGAGAATCTACCATGTAAATAAAGAAAACACATTGAGTGAAGGTGAAGGTGTGTCCAAAGTTTTTTTTTTGTACTATATATATATATATATATATATATATATATATATATATATATATATATATAAGCATTTTTGTTTGTGAAATAAACATTTATTATTATATAATTTTTTTTCTTCTTCTTTCCATTACTTTTAATGATTCTTTCATTAAAGCTGTGTGTGTGTGTGTGTGATGCCTGGTATCAAGGATGTAACCCTTGCATAATTGTTTGCCAGTGAGCGCGCGCGTGCGTTTGGCACGCGGTGTGTTTGAGTGCGCGCGCGCGTGTGTCAGTGAGACGGTCTGAGAGCTCGATGTCTCCGCTACACACTGTTCCCGCCACCGCCGCCACCGCTGCTGCTGCTGCCGCTCATTTCTTTTATACCTGGCTGGAGCTATAGGACGTGGATACAGAGAGAGACAGAGAGACAGAGAGAGAGAGAGAGGGAGAGAGAGATGGGCTCCGCGTCCTCCGCTTACAGGATCATCTACCTGGAGGTGGACGGCAGGATCCAGAAGGTAACCAAATCCTCAACTTCTATACATTCACTGTTTTTTTTTTTTTTTTTTTGTGTGTGTGTTTGTTTTTGAAACAAAGTTGAATTCATCAGGTCAGAGCTGTTCAGTGGCTGTAAAATCAGGAGATCAGATCATTTTAGTGTCAGAGTGGAAAATGAAATGTAATTAGGTCATCATGCATCAGTTTGTATGGAGAGAGAGAGAGAGAGAGAGAGAGAGTATGGTCTGTTACAGCTGCTCATGCAAACATGCAAGTTTATAGCTCATAATATCAGATATTACAGCTGACTGCAAGCGTATACTGTAAACTGATGTGTGTGTATATATAATCAGCAATAGCAGCTATAATAGATGATAACCAAGCATGACCTGATGTTTGAACTACTGATCATATTCACACTTTGTTGTCATCGTGTCTCCAGTAGTAACCGGCACTATTGCATGCCTTATCAAATTAGGAACAAGGAAGCTGGTAATTGTGCACCCATTTGCCCTTTTCTGAAATATTCTAGTACATACTGTAGCAGTCACAGTTTGAAAAGAAAAGAATGTATACTGTAAGACCAGACGTTTACTGCCAACCAGGACATAAACTCCATCCCAGTGCACGTTCAGCTGAATGCATGACTCGTATTAATTCACATCATACCCTTTTTTCAAATTATTATTACTGTAGACGTATGAATATAATCAGCTAGCTTGTGTAAAAGACAAGGAAGCAAACTAATAACCGGGTAACATTAGAATCTGTATAATGTATGTTTGCAGATTATACAAGGAAGCTGGTAATTACTGTATGCATGGCTTTTCTCAGATATTCTACATTGTAAAGTTTTGTTCCAAGCTTGCAAAGAAAAAAAATCTATAAAATCAGACGTTTACCGTCATCCAGGACATAAATTCCATCCAAGTGTTCATTCAATGACAACCAAATAAATGCACGACTTGTATAAATCCACGTGATATCCTACTTTTATGCTGTAGAAACAGGGATATAATCGGCTAGCATGTGTCAAAGACAAGGAAATATCATCTGCATTTGTTTGCATTTGCAAATATTACAGCGCACTGAACAAAGTAGTATTTTATACAACAACCTGCAGAGCATCGAGTCTGTCCGATGTGGTTTATATTAATTTAGGTTTGAAAAGCACATTTGAAAATGAAGTTCTATACTAAATAAAGTTCACTCCGGTCATTGTGCAACCAGGTGATGAACTACAGTACAGTACTATATGTAATCACGTTCGTTATTCAGGTTTGATCTATTTATGTATATAAAGTAAGTTGGAAATATCCTGGTATCTTATTTTATTTGCTCCGTCTGTATTTCTGTTGTGTGTTTGTACGGGAAATCTAGTCGTTCTTTACTGCTCTTTGCTCTTTAATAGTCCCACTCATCTCATAAAGTTTCAGTTTGTGGCTGGTGGTTAGACTTTTTAGAGACATAGAGATAATTACGGCTTCATGGACACTTTTCTTGGTGTCGAATCGGGTTATGATTACGATTATTAAGTTTGGTTTGGAGAGGGTTGTTTTTTTTCCCATTACTGCTTTCACACAGAACGTTTCTTTTGTTCACTGTGACCATAATGAGTTTAAGCGATTCTATAATCTATAATGGAAATTCTATCATTGTGTGCGTCGATCAAAAGAAGCTCTACGTGTATAATAATCCCCAGAAAACAGCTGTAGGTTGTGTCCATTTCATTTAGTCTCTCTGTCATCTCACACAAGCAAACAGGGACACCCAGTATTACAGCCACTTAGAGATACGGAAATGAGGTAATGTTTTCTCATTTAGTGTCTGCAATCTCCTGGGCTGAACCATTCGTCTAGTCTGGGGTGGGACTTGATACCAAAGTATTGCATGGCTGCTCATATTCATTTCTGTATTTGTTCCATGCTCCATGCGCCATATGAGGTCATTTCTACTTTAATGAAATCTTCATAATTTTTGAAATAGAAATATATAGGAATAGAAAAATCGGATGTAAATGCATGGTTCAGTCCCCCCCCTCTGGGCATTGTTAGCCAGTACACTGTATGTTTGTTTCTCTGTGAAAATGATAAGGAGTCAAATTAGACACAGCTCAGCGATTTGCTGTCCTTCTGGACCTCAGCGCGTTCAACTGAGCGGCTGTGGCTTTTTAAAATTCCTAACGTCTTTAAAATCGTGACATTTAAAACAGATTCAGAATAAAGTGCGGCCCACTCATACTGTATGTCCTTTAGAGTAATTGTAATTACAGGTTAGGATTGGTTGGACTATGTGCTTTTGTTGTTTTTAGAGGGCCTTGTGCAATTAAAATGCTGATTTTCAACGAATAGACAAAATCCAAAACTTATACTGTATAAACATTTCTCACTTGTTCAGTTACCATTTAGGTGAATTAGTGATTCTAAACATCTCCAGTTCAATAAAGCGAAATTGTATTGTGTGTTCTTTGAAATAAAGTTTTTTTTGTATAAATTAGAAAAAGTCTATAAGGGAAAGAAGTATAAATTCTAGTTACAAGTCCGTCCCTGATGAGCAAGCCGGCGGCGGAAAGGAAATATTCTCCGAGATGAAAAGAGGAAGAATCCTTGAGAGACTCAAAAGGGAATTCATTCTCATTCGGGTGACCATAAATCAGTCTCTGCTATGTGTGTGCTAATATAATAGGAAAGGTGTTTAAGTTCATATAAAGTCTACGCTAACGTTTATGCCGATTTCATTCCTAAACTATCATGGTCATCACCTTAAACCGTGCTCAGTCACCACACACACACACACACACACACACACACACACACACACACACACACACACACACACACACACACACGGTACTATACCATCCTCAGCACCAGCCATGCCAGGATGTTAGGCATGTGTGATTATGCATGTGTCAGGCTGTTGTAGAAAAATAATCAATGATCTGTCATAATCCAACATAGAGCTACTGTTTTCAATAAGAAAAATAGTTTATTACTCTTCTGATTCCAGCTTATATTTATTAAAAAATGACACATATAGTACTTATACCTGATTTACAGTTACATGTAATATTGTTAACGTTAACTGAGAAGCAGGTTAATTCCTGATAACACTTACATTAACAGCTACTTCACCAGCCTCTATATTAAAAACAAAAACAACAACAACAACGCAAAAACACAATATAAAATATAAAGTTCTATTCATGACTGTTTTAATGCACTGGAACTGGAGACTCCTTCCAACTCTGCTAAATAGCACATTTTTTAAAAATGTGTTTATAAACATGCGCTGTAACCATCCACGTTTAAATTGTTGTTAGAAAGGTAAATTGTTAAAACTTGGAAAGTGACCTCCTGTGTGTGACATCATAATACATTTATAATCTATCATGACATTATACATTACAAATTTACATTTATACGTACGATTTTTGGCAGGTGCTTTTTTCCACAGCAATTTACATCTTTCTCATTTATACATTTTAGGGTTAAGGGACATGCTCAAGTATCAGTTTAACAATATATAGCATCATACAGCACTTACTGTATAATGCATGTGTAATGTCTTTGTAATGCATATATCAAACAACACAGATAAACATTTTTTTTATACTAAACTATTGCATTAATTCATGTTTGTCCTGTATTTCTCTCAAACACATCTGTAAGCACATGTGATCCATGGTATTGCTCTCTCTCTCTGTGTGGACAGGAGAGTGTCTTAGAGTGTGTGTAGGATTTTATTGATAATATGATCAACTTTGAGGCGGCACGGTGATGTAGTGGTCAGGACGATTCCCGCCTCGGGTCTGTGTGCATGGAGTTTGCATGTTCTCCTTGTTCCCCAGGTACTCCGGTTTCCTCCCACAATCCAAAAACATGCAGATTAGGTTAACTGGTGTTCCACAGTTGTCCATTGTGTGTGTGATTGATTAGCAGACTCTCCAGGAGAACCCCTCCTCGTGCCCTAAGTCTCCTGGGATAGACTCCGGCAAGAGAGCGAGAGAAAAACAACAACAAAGAAATACAAATAAAGCACATTCTTCTTATTCTTCTGAGGTTTAATATTCGGTATTGATCTCTCACATTGTTCAGCAGTTACTTATGTAACTCGGGCTCCTTTTCTTCTTCCCTCCCCCCTCCCTCTTCCCTCCCCACCTGTCTGTCTCTCTGTCTTGTCATTCACACGCTCTCACCGCTTGCGCCTCCCCGTCCGACTTCCTCTCTCAGTTGCAGTGCTGCTTGTGTTTGGCACCTGCCTTTGTTGCTTTGTCGTGCCTGTCTGCGCCATCAGAAGCACATGCTTCCATCTGATTGGCTCTCGGGGAGCGTAGTATAAAAATGCCTGATAGCGCATTTGTTGAAAGCACTCGTGTTCGAGTGTTAATCAGAAGAGAAAACACCGGTTGAGATGTCTCGTATGGAATTCAGCATGAAATGTCCTGCACGTGTTGATTAGAGGCGCTCGGCAAAAACATTTAATCACACACCAGATTTAAAACATCCAGCGTGTCAGATCAGTTCCTTTTACAATATGATATGTTAGATCGCACATGCTTCCCAGCCGACAATACATTGAACGATCCGAATCCTGTCTATTGCACCAGCCTTTAATTTGGAGTCTTGAGCTCGCTGCAAACTAACTGCAGTTGGACATACAGTACAGACCCTGATATCGTTCCCTCTCAGTGACAAATCTATTCTGACAGATGGCCAATCGTGTCCTCTGGGATGCTTAGCCATGTGGGTTCCTTACTGTAGCTGTGATTCAAACCAAAAATCAATAACTTTCTCATTTTAACCCAGTAAGATCCAAGTCTGTATCAGGGTATATTTTATATTCTTATATTTTAATATATCGGTCATGTATTATGCTCCATCCTTTCGTTTCAAAACAGTCATCTACGTAGTGTTCACATTTAATTCAACGAGTTCATCTAGCTATTAAACATTTCTAATGTTCTCTGATACATTGATCGTTCTACAGGTAAATGTTTGCTAAGCTTTGTTCCCAGGAATGTGTCGGTTCCTCTCCCTCAGGGTTTCTCATCAATGCTGTTCTGATATTGATATGCAAAATAAGTAACCACTTAGGATTAAGCATTCATGAGCACAATGGTACATTGTCATTGTGCAGTACAGAGTGACATATCGGTTTTTTTTCCCCCAGCACAACCTAGGCAACTGAATTTGATGAAATTTTAACCAACTGTATGACTGAAATTAGAGAAAATGGGTCACACAGGCAAAGAAATAGATCAGATCTACATGACCAATAAAGTTTTTATTGTTGTTTTCAGTTGTTTCTATGACCTAATAATAATAATAATAATAATATGCATTTTGAGAGTTAAACATTTTTGCGACGTTATTCCTATATACTGATAGTAGTAGAATTGACCCTTTATAAAAGTAATGATAACTTTCCTTCTACCTGACATATCTGAAAACATATACTACCATAGTTTACCATTACTACTCCTTACATCCTTAAAATGGTTCCAAACGCTTAATTTGTATCTGGTTAACATAAGCACCATCCAGCACAGCTGATCCTCCATCAAATATCACCTTTATTTCACTGACTGTACTAAAATTGTAACTTTCTGTATTGGAATTATAAGCGTATGTACAGTAATTGTGTCCTGAAGCGTGTTACAGTTATATTGTTCCTTTTTAACCGAGTCATCAAGTGTGATTCATTCAACCGTTATGTCATTAATTCTCCAAAGTTTCCTATTCAAGTAAAGGAACGAGACATTAAGTTGAATTTTCCTGTGCTGTACAAGCTCCTTTTGTGTCCGTCACAATGAAAAACCTTGAATGGAACGGCGAGGCCTTCAGCTTCAAGGCTGTGTTGTATTAGCGTCAGATTCCTTTCAGGAAGGTTTTTCTAAAAGGGATGATGACGTAAGAGGTACATGCGTGCGAATGACTTGCTGTAGTTTAAACCTTAGTTACTTGAGTTAGATTAGAGTTTTTCATAGATTGATGCACCAGGTTCGGAAGAAGTCGTTTTATTTGCGAAGTAAGAACTTGGAATGGTTCTCCCAAGGAAACTGACCTTAGTCTTTGTGCCTCTCTAATAGGTGGTCTTCAGTCGGTTCTGTAGTCCCTGTGATATCAAGGAGCTCTTTTGCACAGCCATGGGGTTGCCCAGGTAACGTGTGTGTGTGTGTGTGTGTGTGTGTGTTTGTGTGTGTGTGCGCTTGCCTCTCTCTTTAGTTGAAGTGTTCCCATATTTAGAATGTGCATCTGCTTTTGACAGGAATACATCCATTTCCCTTCTGGACTCAACCGGAGCTATGGTCTCCATCGACCCCACCATGCCGAGCAACTCGGAGAGGTAATCCCCCTCTGACCCCTCTTGCCCTTACACTACATTCCCTTACTTAATCCAGACAATATACTTCAAATGAAAGAAAGCACTTTGAAGCCAAATGGCGTCTTTAAAACAGCTGGTTTTACACCGAATGATTTATCTACCAATAGGAGGACGGCATAGCGTCACAAAACAGCTCAATGGACATGGAGCAGGGATCATAGAGTTTATTTACTCTTATGACAATGTGTACACTCGGTATGGCCGAACATAGTAACCATCATCAACATTTCATTTGACACTGAGACACTTTATCACACATATTCTTATTGGGATCATCTCATACAATGTGACAAGTCATAATCATAATCGTAAAAAAAACTCGCACAGCATGAAACCGGCTTTGGCCAGTCTGGTCAGGGAGTTTGACTGACGTTACAGACATGCTTCGGGAAACCAAATTTTGGCCCAAGAATGTTGTTTCTAGACCATGAATTACAGTACATTGGCTTTCAGGCAACAGTAACTTTCTAGAACTGTTTAAGTTAATGTTCCTCCCAAATAAAAGCATTAATATATAGCCGAGTCTTTCATAGAATAACTATAATAATTATCAGGCTAGACAGAAGAAAGGAGAAGATGTCCTAAAATAAAGACGATCATGTCTTTAAGAGGAATCTATGGCCGTGGCTTTACATCCATATGAATGATGGACCCAATGATTGAGGTGCCTTTTTTTTTTTTTTTTTTGTCAATACTTAGAATCTAAGTAATCAATTGTATATGGATATTGTAACTCATATAATGCAACAGTCTCATTTTTATCAAGCTTACTGTACATGCTTTTCTTTTTTTCCATACAGTACAGAAATTTCAGATGATGTGAACTTGTCTTGAATATTCAAAATATTACACAAGGAAGTATGTCTTTACGTATCATTGCTGAGTGAATCGATGTTTTTCTAAATTTTTCCAAAATTGTAATCTATTACTTATATTTGTAAAGACACCTTAATTGGGGTTAAGTTATAATAAATTTGATCTTTTCTTTAAATTTACCTGTATATATTCAGTGGATATAAAAAGCTATGTCCACTGTTAAAATTGCAGGCTTATGGTACAAAAATATGTAAACAAGATAAATCATCTCATATTTC
The DNA here is from genome assembly GCA_030522415.1 of Channallabes apus. NCBI lineage: Eukaryota > Metazoa > Chordata > Actinopteri > Siluriformes > Clariidae > Channallabes > Channallabes apus. Next base: position 44,819,155 of record CM060109.1, read on the forward strand.
TTTTATGTATATCATCTTATATCTTATATCAACAACCAACAACATTTAACACAAATAGAAATGCTTCAGGAAGCAAACAGAATATCGTTTTTTTTCCATATAACTTTGCTTAGAATTAACCAATCACATTTAACTCATCCATCCATCCATCCATCCATCCATCCATCCATCCATTTTCTTCCGCTTATCCGAGGTCGGGTCGCGGGGGCAGCAGCTTCAGCAGGGATGCCCAGACTTCCCTCTCCTTGGCCACTTCTTCCAGCTCTTCCGGGGGGATCCCAAGGCGTTCCCAGGCCAGCCGAGAGACATAGTCCCTCCAGCGTGTCCTGGGTCTTCCCCGGGGTCTCTTTCCGGTGGGGCGTGTCCGGAACACCTCACAAGGGAGGCGTCCAGGGGGCATCCAAAATAGATGCCCAAGCCACCTCATCTGGCTCCTCTCGATGCGGGGGAGCAGCGGCTCTACTCTGAGCCCCTCCCGGATGACCGAGCTTCTCACCCTATCTCTAAGGGATAGCCCAGACACCCTGCGGAGGAAACTCATTTCGGCCGCTTGTATTTGCGATCTTGTTCTTTCGGTCACTACCCACAGCTCATGACCATAGGTGAGGGTAGGAACGTAGATCGACCGGTAAATTGAGAGCTTTGCCTTTTGGCTCAGCTCCTTCTTCACCACGACGGACCGATACAGAGCCCGCATCACTGCAGACGCTGCCCCAATCCGCCTGTCGATCTCCCGTTCCATTTTACCCTCACTCGTGAACAAGACCCCGAGATACTTAAACTCCTCCACTTGGGGCAGGATCTCACTCCCAACCCTGAGAGGGCACTCCACCCTTTTCCGGCTGAGGACCATGGCCTCAGATTTGGAGGTGCTGATTCTCATCCCAGCCGCTCATACCAGTGACCCAATCCTGAGCCCACCAAACTGTACCCCCTCAATGCCTAGAAATCCTGTCCATAAAAATTATGAACAGGATCGGTGACAAAGGGCAGCCCTGTCGGAGTCCTACTCTCACCGGAAACAGGTCCGACTTACTACCGGCAATGCGGACCAAGCTCCGACACCAGTTGTACAGGGACCGGACAGCTCTTAACAGGGAATCCGATATCCCATACTCCCGGAGTACCCCCCACAGGACTCCCTGAGGGACACGGTCGAATGCCTTTTCCAAGTCCACAAAGCACATGTAGACTGGTTGGGCAAACTCGGGCCACCACGGAGCCTTTTGATCACCTCGGCGACCAGAGATGGAAGAGTCCACCTCTATGTCCCCAGACTCTGCTTCCTCATTGGAAGGCATGTTGGTGGAATTAAGGAGGTCTTCGAAGTACTCCCCCCACCGACCCACAATGTCCTGAGTCGAGGTCAGCAGCGCACCATCCCCACTATACACTGTGTTGACCGTGCACTGCTTTCCCCTCCTGAGACGCCGGATGGTGGACCAGAATCTCTTCGAAGCCATCTGGAAGTCATTCTCCATGGCCTCCCCAAACTCCTCCCACGCCTGGGTTTTTGCCTCAGCAACCACCGAAGCTGCATTCCGCTTGGCCTGCCGGTACCTATCAGCTGCCTCCGGAGTGCCACCAGCCAAAAACTCCTTCTTCAGCTTGATGGCATCCCTCACCGCCGGTGTCCACCAATGGGTTCTTGGGTTGCCACCGCGACAGGCACCGACCACCTTACGGCCACAGCTCCTGTCGGCCGCCTCAACAATGGAGGCGCAGAACATAGTCCATTCGGACTCAATGTCCCCCACCTCCCCCAGGACGTGGTTGAAGCTTTGCCGGAGGTGGGAGTTGAAGCTCGTCCTGACAGGGGACTCTGCCAGATGTTCCCAGCAGACCCTCACAATACGTTTGGGTCTACCAGGCCTGACCGGCATCCTACCCCGCCAACGAAGCCAACTTACCACCAGGTGGTGATCAGTTGACAGCTCCACCCCTCTCTTCACCCGAGTGTCCAGGACATGTGGCCGCTAGTCTGACGACACGACCACAAAGTCGATCATCGAACTGCGGCCTAGGGTGTCCTGGTGCCAGGTGCACATATGGACACCCTTATGCCTGAACATGGTGTTCGTTATGGACAATCCGTGACGAGCACAGAAGTCCAATAACAAAACACCACTCTGGTTCAGATCGGGGGGGGGGCGTTCATCCCAATCACGCCCTTCCAGGTCTCACTGTCATTGCCCACGTGAGCATTGAAGTCTCCCAACAGAACGATGGAGTTCTGTTCTCTAGCGCCCCCTTCAGAGACCCCAAAAAGGGCGGGTACTCCAAACTACTGTTCGGCGCATAAGCGCAAACAACTTTAAGGATCCGTCCCCCTACCCGAAGGCGGAGGAAGGCCACCCTCTCGTCCACTGCGGTGAACCCCAATGTACAGGCCCCGAGCCGGGGGGCAATAAGTATGCCCACACCTGCTCATCGCCTCTCACCGGTGGCAACTCCAGAGTAGAAGTCCAGCCCCTCTCAAGAAGACTGGTTCCAGAGTCCAAGCTGTGCGTTGAGGTGAGTCCAACTATATCTAGCCGGAACTTCTCAACCTCACGCACTAGCTCAGGCTCCTTCCCCGCCAGAGAGGTGACATTCCACGTCCCTAGAGCCAGCTTCTGCAGCCGAGCATCAGACCGCCAAGGCCCCTGTCTTCGGCCACCGCCCAGCTCACACTGCACCCGACCTCTTTGGCCCCTCCTACAGGTGGTGAGCCCATGGGAAGGGGTACCCACGTTGCCTCTTCGAGTTGTGCCCGGCCGGGCCCCATGGGTGCAGGCCCGACCACCAGGTGCTCGCCATCGGGCCCCACCTCCAGGCCTGGCTCCAGAGGGAGGCCCCAGTGACCCACGTCCGGGCGAGGGAAAACGTTTTCCAAGGTTTTTACTCATCATAAGAGGTCTTTTGAACCACTCTTTGTCTGTTCCCTCACCTAGGACCAGATTGCCATGGGTGACCCTGCCAGGGGCATGAAGCCCCCCGACAACATAGCTTCCAGGATCATTGGGACACGCAAACCCCTCCACCACGATAAGGTGGTGGTTCAAGGAGGGGCATTTAACTCATGTTCAGAAAAAATTATAATTCCCCAGTTGTTACATAACATCAGCTGTTTCCCCCAACCAACTACTGAATCTATGGTCAGCTTAAGTTTGTATGGGATCTGACTGGGGTCGTGTCAGGAAAGGGGTAAAGATGAATTTTGAAATAATTGGAAGTACCATTGGACACCATAAAGCCCATCATCAGCCCAAGTGGTAAAAATGGGGCACTTAAGTGACATTACCGAGAACAGGATGTCGCCCCAGAAGTAATGAAAGGACAAGAGCAAACATCATAAGCAAGGCTTTCAATAGACTTTTTGTAGTATTAAAGGAGCTGCAGGACTATCTGGCATGAGCTGTACGTGTGACAGCAGTGTGTTTCCTTATGTCTGGGCTGTAAACTACATCCAAATACACCAAACCCTGTTTCAAACTGTATTATGGTCTGACGAAAACAGGGTAGAACTTTTTGTCCATATTACTAAATGTGATGGTTGGTGCAAAATCAAGAACATCATACCTATTGTGAAGCATGGTGGTGGCAGCATTATGCTAAAGGAGCTGTGCCTCGTCTCTTTTCAAGATATAAAGACTAATGAATAGCTCCAAATACCAATCTACATAGTTCAGACCTTGCAGGCCTTTGTTAGACAGCTGAAGATAAATAATACAATGACCCAAAACAACAAATCAACAATGAAATGGTTTTAGAGGAAGATTCACTTTCATATGCACTGTATTAATAACCAAAACTCGAATGGCACTCTAGTCGCTCAATCGCTCATACAGTATACTGTACATGGGATTCAAGTCAAACTGAGACTTTTGACTGTGCAAAATAAAAAATACAGTTGTAAGACTAGACAAATAATTTATTTCTCTATGTAATCTTCTGTTACACTAGTGCTCTTTTCCCAGCATTTCACAAGGGCTTGAATACCATCACGGTAGAAAGTTTTCCCACTACGCCAGAGACAGGATCAGACTGCCTGCTTCACGTCTCAAACATTGGCCTCCCAGGAACTCCTTTAATGGTCCAGACATGCAGAAATGGCATGAAGAGAAGTTAGGATGTGGCAATAACTCCCAGCCCACCTCCTGTAATGTGCAGGTGGAGTTTGTGATTAATATGTGAACAGTTGGCCACAAGTTATCTATCGATTTAGAATTCCCCTTGCATAATGCTCACAGGGTCGACTGCAGTGTTCTGACGCATGGGCTTCTTTATACTGCTTGCATCATTCGGATATTTTACAGCAGCTAAGGGTCTCATCACCATACAGTGCTTAAAGACTTCCGTAATTGTCAATTGTTTTTTTGCCATCTTTCATGAGAAATTTTACATGTCCCAGTTTGACTTGCACACCTCTTGTGTATAGGAGTTCTAATTAACTACAGAAGTAATAAATGCCTCAATTAAAATCGGGGTAGCATTTGAAGTGCCTGATACCATTCCAAAATGTCCCGGACTTGAATGCCGGGTAAACAATCGTCCATATGATTCAACAATCAGAGTTTTTACACTAGGGTATGGTATTATGGCTGACCCTGTGCTCTAAACCCATTATAATGCAGGTCACAATGCACTGTAATGCATATGTGACAATAACTAAATACCTATTCTTGTAAGCTAGCGGTGCTAGTATGTTAAAAATAGCTTCCATTTTCGGACTAAAAATGTCTGTTTTTAAAATTAAAGATTAACCAATAAGCCATTTCTAGATGCTGGGCATTGGCTAACAGATTGAAAATAGCTAGCATTGTATCGAATCTTAAAGAGGATCTTTTAATGACAATAATAACCTTAAACGAAAAAAAAATCTGGAACAAATATCTTGTATTGTATCCAGGTTAATGTCGTCTACTTTAGGAAGAAAGAAAGCTAGTAAACATTAGCTACCTATATGTTATGTTATGTGTTTAGTTAGTTAGCGGTTCAATTGATTATTACTTGCTAACGTTTCATTTACTCTTTATACGGTAAATAATTAAAGAGCCAGTATGAATAAGGCTGTATGAGAAATGCTGCAGCTATTGATGTAACTTTATAGTTATAAATATCGTCTGATGCGCGGTGGTGTAGTGGTTAGCACTGTCGCCTTGCACCTCCAGGGTCTGGGCTCGATTCCCCGTCTCTGTGTGCATGGAGTTTGCATGTTCTCCCCGTGCTTGGTGGGTTTCCTCTGGGTACTCCGGTTTCCTCCCACAGTCCAAAGACATGCAGGTTAGGCTAATTGGCGTTCCTAAATTGCCCATAGTGTGTGATTTGGGTGTGTGAGTTTGTGTATGTGTGTGTGCCCTGCGATGGATTGGCACCCTGTCCAGGGTGTACCCCGCCTAGTGCCTGAAGTCTCCTGGGATAGGCTCCAGGTCCCCCGCGACCCTGAACACAGGATTAAGCGGTATAGAAGATGAATGAATGAATGATATCGTCTGATGATTAAGTCAAAAAGTAATTTTACCATGCGTTAGTAAAGCTGCAATTACTCATCAATCATGACATATTGCACAAACTCACATGACATATTTCCAGATGCATGTATTCAGATGACATTGTGCACATAAACATCCCCTGCTTGTGAGATTTTCATCGTATCTGAAGGTCACATCCAAAACAATGTTATTTACATAACAGATATTATTAGTCATCCACATAGGAATGAGGAAGGGACTCATCTACACATAACAGCCGTGAGTCATCGAGATCCCTGAGCGTGGCAGCAACAGTACATGCAATCAACACTAATCACTACCGAGGGCTGAGACAGAAGCCAATCAGGGCAGTCGTACTGCAGATAGTGAGAGCGCTCACAGATCGCAGGCTCACAAGGCTCTAAGAAGGGGTGTCTTTTTCTTTGGACATTACACCAGCTGCTTTTGTAACCACCATGTGTGTTTGTTTCCACGCTTTTTTTGTGTAAAGGTCGCCGTACAAAGTGGTTCCCCTCACTGAAGGACAGCTAGCTGGTGAGTTTTATAATGATGTGTTTGTATATGTTTATACACAACGCACCTCAGACATCATAAAATGCATAAAACCATCTTACGACATACATTAACATCCTATCGGTATAAACAAAGCTATAAAGAGTACTGTATACAGTGCTTTCTGCATGTATCATGACAGTGGAGTAAAAATTGTTTTGAGATAAGGATGCACATGTGGTGTGTATGTGTGATATATACGCTGCCAGTCAAAAGTCTGGACACACCTCAGAATTCCATGGTCTTCCCTGTTTTTTGTCCTCACCACCCCCCCCCCCCCCACCCCCCAACGTTGTAAAACAGGCAGCCCGGTAGGTTAGTGGTTAGCACTGTCGCCTTGCCCCTCCAGGTCCTGGGTTCAATTCTCACATCAGGTCTATGTGCATAGAGTTTGCATATTCTCCCTGTGCTTAGTGGGTTTTCTCCGGGTACTCCGGTTTCCTGCCACAATCCAAAAACATGAAGATTAGGCTAATTGACGTTCCCAAATTGTACTCAAATATAAATTTGAAAGGTCCACTTGCCAAATTTATATTCAGTCCGACGTCCTGAAAAATTACGGTCCAATTTCAACTACAAAAAAAGTCAAACCCAAAATTTTCAAACAATACCCAAAAATGACATGCTAGTCCTTTTAGTGTTAAAGGTGACATCATCTTTGTGCCACCGGTTGTTTGAAGTTGGGCATAAAAGGTGTGAGGACCAGGTGGAGGCACTGATGTAAATGTTCACTGGTGATGGAGCTGCGATGTGTGTTTTTCACCCCGTGCTCATAGTTGAAACGGCAGATTCATAGCAGTACGTTGAGGAAAACATTGTGAGAATTTGAAGGGCCATTTTCTGCAGGACAGGAACACCTGCTGCAGTAACCATCTTTGTCCAGAAGGTGAGAAGGTGACCACTTTTGATTGCGAGATTAAGCACATTGGTTTTCTGCTTCCCACAGGGAGCACAAATGTATATTTTTCTGTCCACTCACTCTTAAATTCGCTGTTTTCAAAATCAACTTCAATGGCCAGCTTTGAGCACACCATTAGGATATTAAGTACATATTAGAATAAACAGAATGATTAGCTCACCTCTTATATCTTCCAGTCTGAGTCGTCCGTTCTTTTGAATCTACTGCACCGCATAGCATCTTTAGGAGTCACGTGACAAAGGAACGAACAACTAGGGAATCGTGCTGATTCGTTGAGAACCGTTCAATTCTGTTTCCTGTAGGTAGCCTACGGAGGTTTTGCGATGATTTGCGCATGGGCGCAACTCATTCTTCTGAGTCACGTTAAAGATTCGTTCAAAAAGAACGAACCATCACTAGAAGACCCAAAGATATATCATGCGTAAACACAGTCGCGCACTTCATAGAGAACTCATTTGGATTATGATTAAATTAGCAGGTTTGTTTTGGTGTCGGTCCAGATTTAACCGTATTTGGGTCCGGATGTGGACCGGAGTCCACCTATTGAGTCCCCCGGCCGTAGAGTGTGTGATGGATTGTTCATAGTGTGTGAATGATTGAACAGCTGATGGTCCTCTGGAGAAGGAAATGGCAACCCACTCCAGTATCCTTGCAAAGAAACCCCCATGGACGGCATCTAGGAAGGCCTGGCGTGCTATGGTCCATGAGGTCATGAAAAGTCGGACATAACTGAACGACTAAACAACAACACTGTAAAACAATGCTGAAGGCGTCCAAAATATGTAATAATCTCCTGTGAACGGTTGATATTGAGATGTGTCTGCCACTTATTCTCCACAAAGCCTGAGGATTTCTGAGGATGGTGACTCTAAATGAACTTCTCCCCTACAGCAGAGGTACGCTTTGGTCTCGCTTTCCTGAGAAGGTCTTCATGAGAGACAGTTTCATCATCATGGTGCTTGATGGGTTTTAAATGCATTTGAATATTGCAATACTGTTCTCGCAAGGACGATTCCAGAACATCTGACCTTCATGTCTTAAAATCACAACTGACTTAATCACCTAATTTCACATGTTTTATTTCATAGTTTTAAAATCTCCAGTATTGTTCTTGAATGTAGAAAATAAATCACCTAAACATAAAGCACTGAATCAGAAGGCGTGTCCAAACTTGTGCGCATGTCCTATTTTAGACGATTGCTGTACATAACTATATACTCTGTTTACCCTGAGAAATAAAATACAATAAAAAAGATTCGGATGATAAAATTTGTTTGCTGAACAAATGAAGTGTCCCATGATGTAGCACATAATAGAAGAGGAAGGACGGCAGACGGAACAGACATGACTGCTGAATGAATTAAATAAACTTGCTCGTGAAAATTTGATGCTGAAGTTGCATCAGCAAGTACTGAATACAGCATCGGGATACTAAAAGCTAAATGTGATTTCATTTGCAGACATTTCTAAACAGTTATTCTTGGTTTGTTATTATGGGCTATAGATAGATTAAAAATATTAGAATCATTCGAGTTAGTAGTTTCCATGTATCAGAGTTCAGACTAGTAGTTTGTAGGCTCGGAGTATTCATTGTCGATTTGTATTTTTTAAGTATTAGTGTAAAACATCTTCGAGAGGAGCACCAGAAAGTGTGTGCACTTGGAAAAAGGTTAATAAACCGGGCCAACAATCTTGATGAAGGAAACTCTATGTAATTAGCATGGCGTTTTAAAGGTCTCCTTTGTCACTCAAGGGCTTTTGGAATTGTTCTTAACAGGACCCAACCCATCCTCGCCCCCTACTCTTCCCTCCTCAAAATCCCCCCCCCCCACACCCTCACCCCTTTTACAGCACTTTAGTTTTAGAAGTTACAAGTATAAGTTTTATAGGTTTTTTAGTAGTAGGGTTAGTAGCACTCATTAGTACATTTTGAGCATTTTGGGCTCCTTTATAAGAAGTTTCATTGGGGTTAGTAGATGTAGGTCAGTGTCACTCGTTTCTGGGCATTAAGGTCACATATTTGTAGATATTAGGGTTGCAAGCAAAGACATTTTGACAATTAGGGGTAGTCAGTTCTCGATATTAGAATAATTGTTTGTTAAGGTTTAAGGGCTTATTTTTCTAAGTATTAGGTTTAATAGGGAATTATTAGAAAGTACAGTACAATGACATGGCACAATGGTGTAGTGGTTAGCACTGTCGCCTTGCACCTCCAGGGTCCGGGTTCGATTCCTGGCCAGGCTCGACTCCCGTCTCTGTGTGCATAGAGTTTTTCATGTTCTCCTCGTGCTTTGTGGGTTTTTATCTGGGTACTCCGGTTTCCTCCCACAGTCCAAAGACATTCAGATTAGGCTAATTGGCATTCCCAAATTGACTATAATGAGTGTGTGTGTGTGTGTGTGTGTGCCTTGCGATGGATTGGCACTCTGACCAGGGGTCCATTCTTCAGACGTCGCTTAACACATCTAAGATGAGATCATGGTGCTAATTACGCTCCGGCTAAGTCGGTTCTTCGAGCCACCTGTTGTTGATGATTAGTGTAGCTGGATTGAGTTGTCTAGGATTATTGCGCGTTCGTGCGTTGGTTTAAAAGGCGATATGCATCGACAGTAGAAACACTGATCACAAGCCCTTCGGTTGGTTGACGAAATGGCAGAAGAGCGGCTCAAGCGGAGAAAGAGCTTTTATTAGAGGGTTATGGAGAATTTCAAACTTTAATAAAGACACCGGGAAACACAGCATACTGTATGCTGCAAAAGCTAGGCGAGAGGGCTGGCAAAAAGTAGCGAACAAATTAAATGCGTGAGTGCTGCCCATGTTACATGTTCCTTATGTTATTTTATATTAATATAATGTCTATAATGTCAAAACCAGCAGTGGACCCATGCGAACATGGGAACAAGGAAAAGTGAAGTACAAGAACATCTTAACATCTTACATAGTGAAGTTATCTTCATTTTCTTTTAACACAAATCAATGTGTTTCATGGTTTAAAACAGCACATGTATACATATACTGTACTGTATGTATGTTTAAATCCATCCATCCATATATATATATATATATATATATATATATATACAAGATACTTTTCCTTTCCCACGTGAGTCAGTCCGTGTCAGTCGTGCTCTTTAACCAATCAGATGTGACCTCTCCATTTCAACCAATCATAACCCACCTGCTTCCGAGCAGGTTCAAGATTACGAACATGTTACAATGACAGCAAGTGCGAGATGCGCATCGAAGAACGAAACAATCCAAGATCAGGACAAATCCACAACAATCAAATCCAGCTAAGTTAGCGACGTCTGAAGAACGGACCCCCGGGGTTGTACCCCGCTATGTGCATAAGCCTCCTGAAATAGGCTCCAGGCCCCCCACGACCCTGTATACAGGATAAAGTGATATAGAAATTGAGTGAGTTGTCACACAATGCTATACAAAGTCAACATGGATCATTCATTCATTCATTCATTTTCTATACCGCTTAATCCTGTGTTCAGGGTCGCGGGGGACCTGGAGCCTATCCCAGGAGACTTCGGGCACTAGGCGGGGTACACCCTGGACAGGGTGCCAATCCATCGCAGGGCACACATACACACACTCACGCACCCAATCACACACTACGGGCAATTTGGGAACGCCAATTAGCCTAACCTGCATATCTTTGGACTGTGGGAGGAAACCGGAGTACCCGGAGGAAACCCACCAAGCACGGGGAGAACATGCAAACTCCATGCCCACAGAGACGGGAATCGAGCCTGGCCGGGGAATCGAACCCAGACCCTGGAGGTGCAAGGCGACAGTGCTAACCACTACACCACCGTGCCGCCTCAACATGGATCAAACATAATTAAATGTTTATATAATACAATAAAAAAAAAAACAGGACAAAAAAGGAGCAGAAATTAAAATACTGTAAAGGGCAGAAAACACAAATAAATGCAATAAATAAATATGACAGTAGACAGTATATTTGCCTAATATGCTTACAACCTAAAGCATCGAAGCCTTTTTTTGCCATTACCATTTTTTTTGCCTGTTTTTTAATAAAAACATTTGGGGTCAGGATTGTGCAATACAGAGTGTCTTATCATTTTCAGCACAACCTGGGCAATATGATGGAATCATTTTAACCAACTATAAAAAAAAAAGTGACTGAGTTACACAGACAAAGAAATATCATAGACACATGAGATAATGTCTTTTACTTAATTTTTTTTATGCTATTCATAGTTTGTATTCTCTTCAAATGAACCTACTGTATAAGGGTGGTTGGCCTAAAGCTTTAAATACTTGTATATGTTCGTGCAGTCAGAAGAGGAAGAATGTTTATTATCCTGTAAAAATGTTCTTATTAAGTTGTTATGGGCTGCGTGTTTATTTGATCTGGCTCTTATCACTAGTACATTCAGAACATTAAACCAATTCTGAAAAATGTCTGACATTGATAGCATTTACACAGCGGATTCACACACACACACACACACACACACACACACACACACACACACACACACATAGAGAGAGAGAGAGTGAGAGACATATGCACTGTAATATTATTTTTGCTTGGTATTTCTAACACTAACCTTATTACGCGTAACCTCACTAATCCTAACCCAAACCTCAACAACACTAACCGTGACTTTATTAACACTAAACTCTCTAATTCTAACCTGAACGCCATTAACACAAAAACTGACATCACTAAACCAACAACTAACCATAAATCTATCCGCGTTTAATTTTAAACAGAACCTCACCAACCCTAACCTTAAACATAAACCTTAACAAGACTATCTCTGAATACTTGAATAAATCGAAACGTCAAATCATGCGACACAGGAATGTTCTGTTATTTCCTGTCCCTCTGTCCCTCTTCTTCTTCTTCTTCTTGGTTTTATATCAAACACTCTGCATATAAACCTAACGATTGTTTTTTTTGCATAAGTGAATGTTTTACGCTTTCCATGGAGTGGATCCTTAAGCGTCAGTGTGACCTTTCGCCCAACACTTTCTCTGTCTATAGACGAAAAACACATTGTGCACCTGAAAGCAACCAATCGAAAACCTTTACTATCACCTGCTTCTCTCGCTTTTGCTGTTTTCTTTTATTGGTCCACCTGGGTGAACTTTGTCCACCGAGTCACAATGGACCAATCAGAGATGAGCTGTTTGTTGTTGTTGTGTGTGTGTGTGTGTGTGCGCGGGAACTGAAATTGACACCCAGAGGTGAATTTCAGTAGTACAGTACATAATAAGCTGAGGTAGAAGGGAGAGTGACTGTATGTCCCTCCGTCTTTTCCTGCCTGGTTACACGCGTCCTCCATTAACTCTCCATCTCCTCTGCCTGCATAATGTTCGCTGTTTGCCCCGACGGCGTCTCGTACACACTCTGATGCTGTCTGACGAGGAACTGTAATGTCTCTCCTGATGCCGACCGGCTGCACTGTGTGTTTTTCTGAAAGCAGGTGACTTGTGTTTGCTGTTTTCTCTCCTTTGATAGATAAAGAAGAACTTTTTCAGAATGTATTGACTCAGGTAGCAGAGCAGTTCTCCAGGTACTTACCTCTGTTTTTCTCGCTCGTTCTGTGTGTGTTGTCATTGCTAATGTTTAACAGTGTGTTTCACCTACTGTACCAGCTCAGTGCAATATAAAACTTCTATCTAACCTCATTATATCAAGCAGGAAGTAGTCCGTTTCAGCCGCAGACGACAGAAGGATTGTCTTTTATTATTTTATTGATAATTACGTCTCATTCGAGCGCTCGACTGCTGTTGCGTGCTGTCATGTGTTGCCTTGACTGGGTTTTAATTCGTCTCACCTGTCTCGACCTTTCTCTTTAGAGCTTTTAAGATAAATGAGTTGAAGACTGAAGTGACGAATCGCTTGGCCATGTTGGAGAAAAGAGTGGAATGTGAGTCATATCATATTGAGTCATTGTTGTTTTTGTTATTACAGTATATTTAATGATCATAATGGGAATGTTGCAGTCATTTTCATGCATTTATTGTTCTGCAGTCCCACATTAATGTCCCAGAGAAACGACAATCTGTTCCTATTTATATGAGAAATGACAGGTGTTGGATAAAAATTGATTTATATTAAATATAGTAATAAAATTTCAATATTATTCAATTCAATTCAACTGTATTGTCATTGTTATAAATAACAGGGTATAAGTGTAAAGGGTATAAGATGTTAGTCATATTTTAGTATTATTTGGTAATAGTTACTATGTTTGGAGTGAACATAATCAACATTGGAATACAATAAAGAAAGATGGCTTTGCTCATATCACATGCAGCAAGTAGTAGTCAAAAGTTTAACCATCTTTTTGGTGAACTTGAACACATTAACTTAAGTTAGCTCCAGATATAGACAATCTAAGGAAGAAATTGGTACAAATAAACTGAAAAATGTTTACTGATAAAATATTTCTTATTGTTTATTATTTAATTTTTTTTTTTGGGGGGGGGGCGGGGTACACACACTTTAGATACAGAGTAAATCCACAGGGTTAATGTAACACTTTCAGAGTTCATACAAGTACCACGATAATGTGAACACTGTAGTGTAGTGTGTTAATTCAACATTGGGAATTCTGTATCTGTATCAAGGCTCCAGAGTCTGAGGTTCTCTGCTTTCCTCCCACCTCCAGTGGTATACAGTATTTGTGACTTGTTACTTCATTGGGAATGATCTTGATAACTTTGTACTTCAAGTGAGCTACAATCGAGAAGAAATTCCATGTAGCCCTGTCACGTTCTGCTATGATGATGGACTGTGGGCTTGGTGTGGAGGCAGAGGGGATGCAGTGAAACAAAGTCTTTTAATAATAATAGTAAACAAAAACCAAACATGAACAAAGGATGAACTAAGGAAGTTGGCATGAACTTTGGAGCATAATATAAACAGAACTCATAAGCACTTAGACATCAGACGAGGGATTGCACAACTAATATACAATACAGACATGGGGACACAAACTGGACGAGACAAGACACACTAAACAGACTAGAGGACTAAACACAAGGGACTACACGTGCAAGCGATAAACACACACAACACAGGCTTGGCTAGGCCTACCACCTGTTCTGCACATTAGCTGCTAAGCTAGCTAGTAACTAATCAGACTAATGGCTAAACAGACTAGTACCCTGAGACCCAAGGGATGAACAGACAAGGTACACAGCAGACTAGGTATGAAACAGACTAAGAACTCTAAAGGTTAGTGGCTAAAGATGTTAGTACCTAAACAGACTAAGAGCTAATCAGACGATGAGACTAGACAGACACGAAGCCTAGACAGACTAAGATCTAAACATGTTAGTATCACCCTCATTAGTATTTAAACAGACTAATAACTAAACATACAATGGGGGTTACTTACACAAAAGGCTAATTCTCCTAGAGGCTAATCCTGCTAGGAGACACAAAGACAAGGACATCTTAATATAAACAAACTTAACTTAAAGTGCTCCTGAAACCAAAAGGCCAACCATACTGTTAAACTAAAACAGAACAAAACCCACATAACAGAACAGAAATTATATTACTTTAATGCTCGACCCAGTTTCCCAGAACAAACAGGTATTTATAACAATGCTAATGAGCTTCCTCAGTTCAGGTGAGCATCCGCATCACCTGACTGAGGAGCCTTCTGGGAAACTGAGTCTACGAACAAAACTACAAACTAAAACACTGCCCTCTAGTGGGCAACCCTCACAAGCCCCAGTTAAACATTTCATTGGTGCTAACCTGGTCGAGGTGGTTTTGAGCCCACTGCGGTTGTTCCTGTGAACATTTAGCGAAGGAAACTCCTCAGCCTTGAAAACTGACAGATAACTTGTCGCCTGATTGTGGAAGAAACTCAGCTGTGTGTGGGAACTGTACTGTACACACAATCATTTGCACATCACAGGACCTTTAGGACGATGGTGTGGTTGCTACGTCCTCATACAGTCCTAACCTCGTTCCAAGCCATGCCCCCCCCCCATGTTCGGCCTATAAAAGGAGTTCCTGGGAGGCTAGTGTTTCAGACATGCCAAAGCAGGCAGTCCGATCATACGGTAGCTCCGGTGTACTGAAAAAAACGTTCTACCTTAATGGTATCCAAGCACTTTGTTAAATGTATTAGTGTAGCAGGGGATTATATAGAGAAATACAGGGAGTTTTTACTCTCATAACTGTGTTGTGTTATTCTGCACATAAGTGTTAATGTCCCAGTTTGACTTGAACACCGGTTGGATATTGATTGCATTGATTGATCTTGCATGATCAGCCTACAACCATGAGGTAATACAAGCTCACTACTTTTGATACACAAGTACATTTGAACATTTGAACAACAAGTGGAAATGTAAATTGAGGACTTTCACTAGAGTTAGATTTTACCCAGGGTGTCCTTACTTTCACTCAAGTACAAGATTTGCGCATTTCACCCACTGCTGCCCACCTCACAAAAACACGCCAGCAGGTGAATTGAATTAAGCTAAATGACTTTACGTGTGAAGGAGTGTTCCATTTAGACTGAAGCCGCACTTCAGACACAGTGTTCCCAAAATAGGTTCTTGTGTGGATCCCTTGTCAGTGTGGTTGTCATGCACACACAATCTGCGGCCGGCACTAGGACCCGGAAGTAAGTCGGCCGCCTACCAGGAAGTATAAGAGGAGTAAACAAACGGTGGCTTACCGCTCAGTCATTGAGTTCGGCCCATGTCGGTTAACGTTGGCGTTCATCAAACCGTGAGTACTCACTGTGTTTTGGTTATCGTTTCTTGCCGTTGTGTGTGTATTTATAGGACGCGGGTTAAATTTGTGTTTTTCCCTTGCTCCACTCTTGTGAGAGTCCTTAAAGTAAATCGCGTGGTTATCCTGCCTACTCGCCGTTACTCCGCGTTTGGGTTTACCATCCACGCTACATTGGGCTAACCGCTAAAGCTACGTCTTCTGGTCACCTCAGGTTAGTTCATCTCTGACAGAATGACTGAGCCCCAAGCGGTAAACCCAGCGGAGCATGCGCGCCTATGCGGCGTGGTAGATCAGCATGCCGTGCTCATTAACGGTCTAACCGCGGAGCTCGCTACTCTGCGCCAGAGTGTCCAAGACATCGCGGCCTTGCGCCGCGAGGTTGCGGAGCTCAGGCGGGAGAACGCGGATCTGCGGGCGGCCGTTGAGGGCGCGGCTAGCAGGCCTCCCGTCGCGGCGGCCGCGGCGCCGCACCAACCCCCCCCCCCCCCCTACTGATGTTTTTCTTGCACTTCCAGAAAAATGGAATGGCACGGACGGGAGATGTGATGTGTTTTTGACAGCGCTTGATCTGGTGTTCGAGTTCAATGCCACCAAGTACTCCACGGATCGGCTACGCATCGCTCTCCTGGTCTCGTTGCTAACAGGGCAGGCAGCTGAGTGGGCCACGGCAGTGCTTAAATCCGATTCTGATACCGCCCATTCCTACAATGAATTCACCCGCCAGCTCAGATTAACTTTCGAACACCCAGCGGGTGAGGTGGAGACCGACACTAAACTATACCACCTGCGGCAGGGAGGATCGTCTGTGAGCCGGTACACAGCGGAATTCCGGACCCTCGCCGTGCAGACAAACTGGGGAGACGCCGCGCTCC
Organism: Channallabes apus; assembly: GCA_030522415.1. NCBI lineage: Eukaryota > Metazoa > Chordata > Actinopteri > Siluriformes > Clariidae > Channallabes > Channallabes apus. Next base: position 44,835,727 of record CM060109.1, read on the forward strand.
GGACATCCTTCTACGAGGGACTGGCTTCCCGCATTAAAGACGAGCTCGCCGGGCGAGAACTTCCCGCCACACTCGAGGGGCTGATCCAACTGGCCTTGCGGATCGATCAGCGCCTTTTGTCTCGCCCGAAGCCAGCCCCGAGAACCCTGCCGCCTGCACCCGTCTTCTCCTACACCACCCCACGACCATCAATGACCTTCACCAACACCAATGCTGGAACTGTCGCATCTCCACCTCCTGCCGTGGTTGACACCGGAGCCGGGGAACCCATGCAATTAGGGCGCGCCTCCCTGACCGTAGCCGAACGTACACGCCGGTTTAGAGAAGGCCTGTGCGCGTATTGTGGGTCTCCAGAACACCATCGGGCGACCTGTCCACTGCGCCCGGGAAACGCCCATCCCCGGTGAGCGGAGGGAGAGACTCACCGGGCCCACTCCTGATCTCCACCACTACTGACGCCACCTCATCTCGACTTACGGTTCAGGTATTCCTCCAGATTGGCCACAAACGAGTCCGAAGTACTGCGTTCATCGACTCCGGGGCAGCAGGTAACTTCATTGACTCTTCTTATGCCAAAAAATTGGGGGTAAAATTTGAGGCGTTATCCCAGCCTGTTCGGATCACATCCGTCGACGGTCGCCCCCTATCTACCAGCCCAATCACCACCCAGACTCAACCCATCACCCTCCTCATCGATCAACACCACGAACAGATCAGATTTCACGTCACCTCCATCTCATCTCCTCCTATCATCCTGGGACACCCGTGGCTCCTGCAACACGATCCTCTCATCTCCTGGACACAACACAGGATTCTACAATGGGGCGCGACCTGCACCGAACTATGCCTAGGGGCGCCGGCTGGGACGTGCTCTAGGGAGTCCGAGGCCCCCGACGTCGACACCAACGCCATTCCCGAGTCCTATAGGGACCTGGCAGAAGTTTTTTGCAAGCGGCGGGCCATCCATCTTCCTCCACACCGCCCTTATGACCTCGCCATCGATCTACAACCAGGCGCAGTCCCACCCCGCGGCCACCTCTACTCTTTAACATCAACAGAGACGCAGGCGATGGAGGAATATATAACCAACGCCCTCCGCCAGGGGACCATCAGGCCCTCCTCCTCACCTGCTGCCGCGGGGTTCTTCTTCGTAAAGAAGAGGGGGGGTGAACTTCGCCCATGTGTCGACAATCGGGGGCTCAACAACATCACAATCAAAAACCGACACCCTCTGCCTCTTACCAACTCTGCCCTGGACGCCCTCTCTGGTGCCACCATCTTTACTAAGTTGGACCTCCGGAGCGCCTACAACTTGGTGCGCATTAGAGAGGGCGATGAGTGGAAGACGGCCTTCATCACGCCGACTGGACATTACGAAAGCCTCGTAATTCCCTTTGGACTGTGCAACGCCCCCGCCGCCTTCCAACACCTGATAAATGATGTTCTTCGAGACATGCTAGGGCGGTGGGCGTTTGCATATCTGGATGACATCCTCATTTACTCCCGTACCGCTGAGGAACATACCCAGCATGTCAGGGCGGTTCTGAAGAGATTACTCGCCCATCAGCTGTACTGTAAGTTGGAAAAGTGCGCTTTTCACGAGCGCTCCACCACGTTCCTGGGTTTTGTCATCTCGCCCCAGGGTGTGGCCATGGACCCGCAGAAGCTGGAAGTTGTGCGTCATTGGCCCCTACCCAAGACCCTCAAGCAACTTCAACGGTTTCTCGGGTTTGCGAATTTCTACCGTCGCTTTATCCGGGACTACAGTACAGTTGCCGCCCCCCTAACCGCTCTGACTCGCCCCTCCTCTCTCCCTTTCCGCCTCAACTCTACTGCCATCTCCGCCTTCAACAGTCTTTGTGACCGCTTTACCACCGCTCCCATCCTCCTTCATCCTGATACCAGTAAACCATTCGTTGTTGAGGTGGACGCTTCAGATGTGGGCGCTGGAGCCGTTCTCTCACAACGAGGTCCAGATCAGAAACTACACCCATGTAGTTTCTTCTCCAAAAAATTTGACACCACTCAGCAGCGATACGGGGTAGGGGACCGCGAGCTGCTGGCCATAAAGTGGGCTTTGGAGGAATGGCGTCACTGGCTCCAGGGCGCCAGGGAGCCATTCATCATCTGGACGGATCATCAAAACCTCATCACCATCAAAAGTTTAAAACAGCTCAACCCCAGACAGGCGCGATGGGCATTGTTCTTCGAACATTATAACTTCCACCTTTCATACCGCCCGGGGTCAAAAAACACCAAGGCCGATGCGCTCTCACGACAACTCGAGATGGAGCCACCCCGGGCGGACCCCGCGCCTGTCCTACCCTCCTCCAGAATCATCGCACCACTTCACTTGGATCTGGAAACAAGGGTCCGCCAGGCGCAGACCTTAGAGACCGAGCCGGCAGGTGTGCCGCCTGGACGACTCTACGTGCCCAACGCCATGAAATCCGAGGTTCTTCAGTGGGGCCATTCATCCACCATCGCAGGACACCAAGGCACACAGCGCACCCTACGGTTCCTCCAACGGGACTTCTGGTGGCCATCAATGGCGAAGAACGTAAAAGAGTTCGTTCAGGCGTGTCCAGTGTGCGCCCGGGCCAAGAACCTCAACCAGCCTCCCTCCGGAGATCTTCAACCTCTCCCGGTTCCTCGTCGGCCCTGGACGCACATTGCCGTCGACTTTGTCGTGGGCCTGCCGGCCTCGGACGGAAAGAACACTATCATGACCATCGTAGATCGGTTCTCTAAGGCCGTGCACTTGGTAGCCCTTGCCGGACTCCCGTCAGCCAAAGAAACAGCAGAGCTGATATTAGAGCACGTAGTCCGTCTGCATGGGTTCCCCAAGGACATCGTCTCGGACAGAGGGCCCCAGTTCACAGCCAGGTTCTGGAAAGCCTTCTGCCGTCTGATCAATTCAACCTGCAGTCTCTCATCTGGATACCACCCCCAGACTAACGGTCAGACGGAGCGGACCAACCAACAACTGGAGCGCTACTTGAGATGCTTTATTACCGATCGTCAGCGCTCCTGGGCTCGCTACCTCATCTGGGCAGAACTTTCCCACAACCTCCATGTCTCATCAGCCACGAAGCTAAGCCCATTTGAGGTATGCCACGGCTTCCAACCTTCGATGTTCAACCATCAGGAACCGGAGGTTGATGTGCCGTCAGCCCAACAGTTGGTCCGCAGGTGTCGACGGCTGTGGACACAAGCCAACCGAGCCATCCAACAGGCCAACGCCCGCTACACCATTCAACATCGCCGTCGACACCCCCCGGGACGATTGTTCCACGTAGGTGACAAGGTATGGCTTTCCACCCAAAATCTTCACCTCCACACTGAGTCAAAGAAACTGTCACCTAGATTCATCGGCCCATACCGCATCACCCACCGGATAAACCCTGTCACCTACCGGCTCCAGCTGCCTGCGGCGCTCCGGATCCACCCAGTCTTCCACACCTCACAATTAAAGCCCTTCATCACATCACCCATGATTCCACCCTCCCCCCCTGCTCCTCCTCCCCGGATCATCGACGGTGGTCTCGCCTACACCGTGCGCCGGATCCTCGATTCGCGCCCTCGGGGCAGAGGTACGCAGTACCTGGTTGATTGGGAGGGCTACGGTCCCGAGGAGCGGTCTTGGATTCCGGCCCGGTTCATTCTCGACCCCGAACTAATCCAAGACTACCGTCGTAGGGTATCCTCCACCCCAGGACCGTCGGGAGTCGGTCCTGGACAGGGGGGTACTGTCATGCACACACAATCTGCGGCCGGCACTAGGACCCGGAAGTAAGTCGGCCGCCTACCAGGAAGTATAAGAGGAGTAAACAAACGGTGGCTTACCGCTCAGTCATTGAGTTCGGCCCATGTCGGTTAACGTTGGCGTTCATCAAACCGTGAGTACTCACTGTGTTTTGGTTATCGTTTCTTGCCGTTGTGTGTGTATTTATAGGACGCGGGTTAAATTTGTGTTTTTCCCTTGCTCCACTCTTGTGAGAGTCCTTAAAGTAAATCGCGTGGTTATCCTGCCTACTCGCCGTTACTCCGCGTTTGGGTTTACCATCCACGCTACATTGGGCTAACCGCTAAAGCTACGTCTTCTGGTCACCTCAGGTTAGTTCATCTCTGACAGTGGTAGCATTACAACTTCTCTTCAGGGGAGCTAAGAGCTCCAGAAATGTTCCTGCATGACAAATGCAACGGTGCACATTGTGATGTCTATAAACACATGGTTTGCCGGAGTTGGAGTGGAAGAATGCAAAAACTCTAATTCATTCTGAACAGACCTCTGACTTTAACCCCAGTGCACACCTTTGGGATAAAACACAGACAGCTGCCCAGACATAATGCCTGAACGATCACAAATTCCCACAGTCATGGTCCAAAATCTAATGGGAAGCCTTTGCTGAAGAGTGGAGGTTATTATTAGAGTAAACAAAGACTACTTCTGGAATGGGAGGTTCAAGAAGCGTACAGCATGTGGGTGTGATGGTCAGGTGTCCACATACTTTTGGTCAGGCGGTGTATGTCACTGTTTAGTTGAAATAACACTTTTGAAGGACTACATGCAGCTACATGGTGTACTGTAATGTTTTAACAAGCCTATGGTCAGTGACATACAAGGTCAAAAGTGATGCTACTGTATGGACACCATTAATAGAAAGAGTACAGTCAGTATTTTTAGATCTAAAGCAACCAAAATGGTTGTTTTAAACAATAAAATGCCCAATGAGTTTGGACACATCCTAATAAATAATAATAATAATAATAATAATAATAATAATAATAATAATAATGATGATGATGTAGAAGGAAAAGAAAATGGAGATGAGGACATGCATGCATTGGTTTCTACTTTTTTACCATGCATTATGACATTTATGTGTAATCATACTGTATTGTACTCAAACTGTTTGTTTGTTTCTTTCTGAAAAGCTGTAAAACTTGCTGTTTGATCTGCATCTATTACCATGATATAAGTGCACTTTATGTAACTCTGAGGTGAAAAGATTATTTATAGTGTATATGATATGTGTGTGATATAATGTTTATATAGAGCGCGAAGAGAGGAAGTTGGCATAGTTTTGCATGTGACTGGGTTATGAAACATGATCAGAGATGTGGTGATAGCGGTGTGGTGTCTGCTTACACACATTGAAGCTGATAACGGAGAGGTAGAGATGATTACAGACTATTTACTGTTCCATATTTTCAGGATTTATTATCACAGTTAATCAGAAATACAGCAGTTCGAGTGTCATGCACTTGGCAGTAAGGCAGTTTCGAGTTCTGTTCATAATGTTTAACAATAATAGCAGATTCTCTTGATGTTAATGCATTTAAATATTCATTTCGTTCGTGGTTTGTCTGCTTGAACTTCATCACAGGATGTGGAGATGTTCCATCATCTGTAATTTAAACCATAACCTTGGGTGAAGGTTCACTATCAGGCTGGGAGACTTAGAGAGTTATGGATAATCATCAATAATATGATATTTATTCATTTTCATTCTACTATTCCTTGGAGGAATGACGGTGGTAACCGGTTAAGAAGATCAGCCAAAAAATCACCATTTTATTGCCACACAACCTTGCTGAGTCTAGACCTGACCGACTGAAGCAATCCCAGTTTATAACACTGCCTTACAGTGGGCGTTATGCATGACACACCCATCGCTATGGAATACGGTCAATCTGGACTCATCAGACCATATGACCTTTTCCCTTTGATCCAAAGTCTAGCCTTTATGCTCCCTAGCAAATTCTAAATAGTTTCACTAACTAGTTTTTTTTTCTCTTATGAACACACTGTTTAGTCCCAATCTAAATACGATGAGTTCTCATCACATTGCGTGCGTATGGAAATGCTCTTACTTTTATTATTAAACATAGCTGTGGTTTGAATGGAAGTGATTCTTTTTCTGTCCACATTTCTGGTCCACGATCATTCCAGGTTTTGATAATGTCTTGACGGGTTCTTAAACCAGTTCCAGTAATTTCAAATCTCCTTAGTTGTTTTCTTTGCTTGCTGCAACCCAATAAAACTTTGGAAGTTTGATTCCACTAGCTGACACCTACAGCAGAAGGAGCAGACTATAGTGTGGGTCAGTACCGTAGTGAATGGGGTAAAATAGGCCAAGGAAAAATAACAAAACAGAGGAAATTTATTACTTAATAAAAAGTTAATAAACGTAACGAAATGCGGCATAAGTTAATATAGAATATATTTTATGATGTGGTATAAACTTACATAGAGGCATATTAGTGTAGTGCTATTTAGTTTTAAGTAACAGCCAGTTGAATTTGGCCCTATGTTTAAATGTCCCATCACAAAGTTAGCTCTGGTCTGTTTAGTTCTAGTATGTTAGTATTGTACACTGCAATAATAACTGTCCTAAGTAGTGTATTTCTCGCTGTCATGAGAAGAATTGATTCTTTTGCAGTACGCAGTTTTTCTGCTGTAAAATGTCTTGGCTCATTAATGATTTGATGCATCATAAGGTAAAAAAAAAAAAAGGTGTGATATCTCATTCACTGAGTGTCTTGCTGCTCTGGGTAATTAAGCCACTGCTAATGCTTTATATTAAGGTTCTGCTTAAGGAACAATATTTACTTCACTATTTACCATAAATGTCTGGTTATAACATACAAGTAATTAATACAAGGTATAAATGTGAATATTAGAAACCAACATTCCCTCCTCTATTAATTTACCAACTAACCATCACTAGCATATTAATTAATGCACATTTACATTAACCTAAAGTTCCTGGCGTATCATGAAACTGCACGGCCTTTTGTCCCCAAAAATCCTATGTTGGAAAGTAGAGGTTTGCTGCTTAATATCTGTTTTATCTTAATAGAAAGGTTTATGTGAAAGTCCAAGTAAATTACCTATTATTATAGAAATTATAACCTTCGATTAAGCACATGAAAACAAAACCTAACTCTGTGATTGGTCTTGTAACTGGCACAAATGTCTAAGCTGCTGTTATAGAAAATGACTCAATACAATCTGAGCAAGGGTCAGGGATTGAAGGATTTATTGTGTGGTGTGGTGTAATATGACTTAGCGATCAATATTGAAATCAGTGAAATTGATATGAGTGTGATTGGTGCGTCAGTTCTCCCTTATGTGATAGCTTAAGATGTTTTAATCTATAATGTATAAAAAATAACCAATTATTCTTCCTTTTTCTTTTATATCATATTAATTATGGATGTATTACTGGAGATTTGTTGGGTTATTTTAGCCTGAAGACATCATTTGGCAGTCTATCCATAACAGACAGTGACCTATGCATCATTTAACTTAAGGCATGAACCAGTGTGTAACAGGTGCAGATGATGACAGATGATCAGAGCGGTGATTAGAATACTTGTGAATGCTGAGTGGTTGGAACAGAAGAGAAGGGAAAAGAGGCTGCTGCTGAGGTTGTTGCACAAACAATACATTTTGTATTGTATCTTTAGGTGCTTTCCCACTTGTCACAGTCAAACATTTGCTTCCATTTCTATAATCTACATCAATTAATTTAATTTAATTTAATATGAAGATATGAGGGGCGGCTCGAGACTTTTATATGTACTTAAAAATAGTATTTTTATTGTGAAACTTATAATAACTCACATACTTCGAGTTCATTTAAACTCATCTAAAGGCAGGACTTAAGGAAAGCTGTGTAATCGTTCTTTTTTTATTATTTCATTAATCACCAACATTATTTATAAATCTGACTTTATAAGACTGACACTGGTCTAAAAACTATTTAAGTCCCTCCTTCAATCTCTAGGTTTCTAACCAATAACAGACAAGACAGAATTTGTCTAATCAAGGCAGAAGGCGGGATTTTGCCATAATTTTTTTAAATTATTTATTTCAAAAGAGTATTTATTTAGCTATGTCTGTTCTTACATTGATTCGAATATATTCCCTCCCATCTCAGCAAAAATAGAGATTTATTTTTTCCCTGAGTGATCTTTCTCTTTTGAGTGATCTTGCTATTCTTCCTTCTTTCTTCCTTAAAGGGAATTTCAACTCAACTTTCAGTAACCATAAGTTTGTTTAAACCAAAAGCTGCTGATCAGAAGGTTGTGGGTTCAAGCCCTGGAACCTGTATGCCGTTGGGATCTTGAACAAGGCCATTGCCTGCTCTGTTGGATAAATGAGATAAATAGACGTTGCTGTCTATAAAGATGGCTGGCAAATGTCTGGAAATCAAATAAATGTCTTGATTAAGAAAAAAACAAATGTCTGAGGATGTTTAAACCCTTGCTGGTTAAGTGCTTTATTCACATGGTAAATGTCATGCCTTACTCATGCTGTTGAATGGCCGTGTGCCTTTGCAAAACACATCAATTCACTTTGTAATTCGATCTCAGCTGTCAGAAGGCATATAGTTTATAGAGCTGTATATCGAAGAAAATGTCAAAATTAAACCATGTGAAGGGTTTTTCCAGGCCACACAGATAATCAGAAAATAACAACAACAACAACAACAACAACAAGCATTAATCATGTCGGGAAGTGAATTTAATTTCTAAAAAAAAAAAAAAAAAAAAGTGCTTACACTATAATAAATACGTAACGGTCATTACCTCCAAATAAACAGAGCAGGTAGGACAACACCCCGTAATAGATTCGTAGATTAGGTAGTTGATGTCATTCGATGTCGGTGAACGACCTGTACTGCTGTTAGCTGGCTGAATGCCAGGGAAAATCAACAGCTGTAAAGCCAACAGTTACAGGAAGCGTCAATAGCTTAACTATTATGTTCTTTGCTTGCCTGTGTGTTCAGCTTTTTCTTACTTTGATGTTCAGCCATAACATTACCAGTCTCTTTTTAAAAAAAAATAATATTAAACTTATCTTTTCTGTCCTCTCCATTTACTGCCTTTTTTTCAGTGGAGGGGATGAAGGTGGTGGAGATTGAGAAATGTCGCAGTGACATTAAGAAGCTGCGGGAGGAGATGGCCTCCAGGAACAACAGGTCTGTCTCTGTCCACCGTACCACAAATCAGCCTGCCACTTCACCTGCACTCAAACATGATATATAAAACTGATCTCTCCTGGGGTGCAAGAAAAAGTCTTTTATAATGTCCGTGACAATGAAAAAAATCATGTAGTTACAGCTGATTTATTAAAGTAGCTATTGAAGTAGAGGTGATGATTATGAATTTATCAGTAATAATAATATTAATAATAGTAATATTAATAATAATTGTTATTATTGTAATGCATTTCATTTGTATTTGTAAAAAAGAACGATTGCACAACTGTTAGCCAACTTTTGAGTCCTGCCTTATCGTTCTTTTTTATCATTTCATTAATCACCAACATTATTTATAAATCTGACTTTATAAGACTGACACTGGTCTAAAAACATAACTATTTAAGTCTCTCCTTCAATCTCTAGGTTTCTAACCAATAACAGACCAAAAACCGACAAGACAGAATGTGTCTAATCAATGCAGAAGGCGGGATTTTCCCATAATTAAAAGAAATATATTTTTGAAATTTTTTTTAAAAAGGCATTCATTTTATTTATCAATGACTTTCAAGCACCCCAGGACACTTTACATTGAACATACAATTTAAGAAACTAAAAACAGCATTTAATAAAGAATTGCGAACAAAAGCAATATTAGACAATTAAGACCCACAAGATGATATAGTATATAAAGTATAGAAAAATAAAATAAAATTTCATAAAATGAGTGATTGATATGTACGTATAATAAATTGCTAGTTACATCAAAGTTATAGAAACATTATAAAAAAATATATCTATAAATGATAAAGAATTATATAAAGTTTTACAAAAAAGGCAATAAAGTTAAATTGAAAAAGATGAGTCTTGGTAGCTGATTTAAAGTGCCCCTATTATGCGTTTTCAAATATGATCTTTCATGCAGTGTGTCATGTAGCTGTATGTGAACATAAACTATCTGCACTATGTGACGCCGACAGTGCACGATAAATGGAGTTTTTTGTCTATTAAAAAAAAGAGTCGGCTCACGTTCGCCTGAACGAGTCGTTAGCAATTCAAATCTTTCTCTGTTACGGATCCACGTCACTATGTAACATATTTGCATAAAGTCCGCCCACGTTCTATGTCGTGAACAACTTGCCCGCCATCTTATTTATAGTATTTGACACTACCAGAAATAAGTGTTTGGTTGATCAAATTTCTGTAGAACGTTAAAAAGAAGTCCAAGGATGCATCATATTGTTCATCAGTAATGACTGAAATATGGCATTAGTTTAGGATTAAAGAGATGCTTTTTTTTGTCTCGTCTAAACATGCTAAGGCGGCGTGGTGGTGTAGTGTTTAGCACTGTCGCCTTGCACCTCCAGGGTCTGGGTTCGATTCCCCGGCCAGGCTCGATTCCCGTCTCTGTGTGCATGGAGTTTGCATGTTCTCCCCGTGCTTGGTGGGTTTCCTCTGGGTACTCTGGTTTCCTCCCACAGTCCAAAGATATGCAGGTTAGGCTAATTGGCGTTCCCAAATTGCCCGTAGTGTGTGATTGGGTGTGTGAGTGTGTGTGTGTGCCCTGCGATGGATTGGCACCCTGACCAGGGTGTACCCCGCCTAGTGCCCGAAGTCTCCTGGGATAGGCTCCAGGTCCCCCGCGACCCTGAACACAGGATTAAGCGGTATAGAAAATGAATGAATGAATGAATAAACATGCTAAACAGAAACCTTAAAACTAAAGGCAAAGATCATGAAAAAGACAAAGCAGTAAACCAGGCTGAGTTTTAGATCAGTACCCATGACATGATAATCACCAAACACTCAGCAACTCCTTTGCCTTGTGATTTGACAGCACGTCAGACGGGGTGCAAAGAGTCAGAACAAATATCATCCCAAACAGGACTGGTGCAATCCATCCATCCATCCATCCATCACCCTGGCCAATTTATACCAATTAGCTCAATGGTAGTTTCAGTCTAGCCATCAATTAGATTTGTGCTCAGCTGGCTCTTAATAAGGGAACTAATTGAGGAGAACTGCTTTACTCTCGGCGCGGTGGTGTAGTGGTTAGCACTGTCGCCTTGCACCTCCAGGGTCTGGGTTCGATTCCCCGGCCAGGCTCGATTCCCGTCTCTGTGTGCATGGAGTTTGCATGTTCTCCCCGTGCTTGGTGGGTTTCCTCCGGGTACTCCGGTTTCCTCCCACAGTCCAAAGATATGCAGGTTAGGCTAATTGGCGTTCCTAAATTGACCATAGTGTGTGAATGTGCGTATGTGTGTGTGCCCTGCGATGGATTGGCACCCTGTCCAGGGTGTACCCCGCCTAGTGCCCGAAGCCTCCTGGGATAGGCTCCAGGTTCCCGCGACCCTGAATAGAGGATAAAGCGGTATAGAAGATGAATGAATGAATGAATGCTTTACTCTCGTCAGCTTCTCGATGAGCTGAATAATGAACACATGCTCATCTGTTTTCGCACCTGATAATGCTCATTAGTGAGGGTGCACCCTTCTTTTAGTTCAAGTTCAGATCATCTGTCTTTTAAGGTTTAAAGAAATGTCTTGTGATGAACAAAACATCATATTATGTGTTTTTAAAGAAGAAGTATTAATTATGTGGTGATGTAAAGCAGAAGGACACATACAGTAAGACCTTAAAACTCTAAAGTAAAAATCCAGGGACGTTTTAAACCTCTAAAACCACTTCTGATCATTTAATTTATTAAAGAGCAACATGTAATGCTTATAAATATAAATAAAACACGTATAAATAAAATGCATTTTATTTATAGCTATTTATGTTACTTTATGCAAAACAAGGTAGATGCTGTTATTATTATTGTTACTTATATTATAAAGGATATTAAAACTCATTAACCAGGGCCTTTTTCTCTCTTTTCTCTTTTTTGTTGGAAAACTGATTTATCAGGTTCGCAAAGCTCTCACAACAAACAAAATAATTCGATCTTAACAGTGGAAGATTCTTGAACTTAGCTAAATCTATCTATATATTGCTTTTAAAAAGTTTAGAACAAACCAAATATAAGATTATTACGCTTATTTCTAGTCAAATGTTACTAAAATTGTAAATAAATTCTTTTGTTCTACTGGAAGAAAAAAAATTCTAAAACTAGTAGAATTATCTGCCAATAGAACAAAAACATTCATTCATTCATTTTCTATACCGCTTAATCCTGTGTTCAGGGTCGCGGGGGACCTGGAGCCTATCCCAGGAGACTTCGGGCACTAGGCGGGGTACACCCTGGACAGGGTGCCAATCCATCGCAGGGCACACACACATACACACACTCACACACCCAATCACACACTACGGGCAATTTAGGAACGCCAATTTAGGAACGCCTAACCTGCATATCTTTGGACTGTGGGAGGAAACCGGAGTACCCGGAGGAAACCCACCAAGCACGGGGAGAACATGCAAACTCCATGCACACAGAGACGGGAATCGAGCCCAGACCCTGGAGGTGCAAGGCGACAGTGCTAACCACTACACCACCGCACGGCCTTCAAAAACATTGTGTTTAAAATTTTAGTAAAGAGAAAAATTAAGATATTTTAAATTATTTTATAAGACATATTTTTTTGCCTTGTTGACACGGCAAAAAATCTAAATAAAAAAAAAAAATTGGGGGAATTATAAATACAGTGAAATTTTATATTAAAACATTATTTATGTTGAGTTCCAAAAAACCCTACAGTATGTAACAATGAGTTGTTACAATAAAATACTCCAATTAGCACTATTCAATAATTTTTTATTATAAATCAATATGTTTAATTAATGGTCATTGTCGCAAAGCAGATTTACAGAATCGAAAGGAAACGATGGAAATATGAGTAAAATAATGAGTAACTTCTAACCAGACAGAATTAAGTATTTACCCGTGCTGTGCCTGAGTACCCATAAACCACATAAAGTTCTGTCTCCTCAGTGTTCTGACTCAAGTGCATTGTCTAAACTTTGCAGTAGTTTCCTGGATGACACAAAAAAGCTGAATCCTCGCAGAGATGTGCCTTCTTACCCAAAGGTAAACTCACACACAGAGTTATTAATATTAATTTTCTACTAGTGAATTGATATTGTTTTACCATTTGGTTGCTAGTTGGTTCTCTGTGTTATTTAATTACGTTGCAATACTTAATTATGAATAGGACGTTTATTCTAGTTTTCTTGGTTGTTGTTATGTTACGAGTGCATGAATCTTGTTTTTGTTTTTTGGCATCTGATTAGATTGAATCTAGATTTCTTACAGTTTCATTAACATTTCTCATTAAACATTCATGAATCCTGTTCCAATGTTATCTTTTAAAATTTAATGTCACATGATTTTTTAGTGTTATATATATATATATATATAGTTATGTCGGAGATCCGGTAATTATAAGAACATGGTTGAGAGGTTGTACTCTGAGCTGTTCATATTCTTGGAAATGAACTTGGAAATTAATTCTTTCTGTGCAAATGCACAAAACCCAAATCTCCGTTAATTTGGGTTTGTAAAATAATCATAATAATTTTACAAGGTGCATCCTGACATTTTATTTGTTCATTCACTGATATCCTGGTATGGGTCATGGTAAGTCTGGGGAACGCTGAGCTTAAGGCATGAACACATTGCATAAGGTCATCATTACGCAGACAATGAACTTTCCAAATTCCTAAGTGATAACTAAACCTCTAGCATGAACATAAAGTCTTTACATGATGTTGTAATTCTGACATGACATGAGCACACTAAAAAGCAGCGTATCAGGTGATGTCCCCAGCCAGTCGTTAGGAGCAGACGGTTAACTGGGAGCTCTGTCTGGCTGTAGTACATGCTCTCGCAGCAGACCGTAGACGCCCTCAGGAAACCCACCCTCGACGTCTGGCTGTGGGAATCCAATGACGTAAGATACTTAATACCACACTAACGCTATGGTTTTGTCTTTCTTCTCTCTTGTCTCTCGTTTTCTTTTTGCGTGTGTGTGTGTGTGTGTGTGTGTGGTTGTGTATGCACGTTTGTCTGGATTTTTCACGGGTCTACTGTATGTGTAGTATCACCTGTCCAAAGAGACGATAGACACTCTGAGACAGCCCGTCTTCGACGTGTGGCAGTGGGAACCTAATGAGGTGACGCCATTAAACATTTCTTGTTCATCAATGCATTATTGTCATTTCACAATAAATAAGATTATTAATTACCTCAATTAAAATGTAACATACTGTATATAGGGCGCAGGGTATATTTGGAAACTGGAAACAGGGTTGATTTTGAATTGTAAGAGCATTTCTACATTTATTTGTGAACTGCTTTTTGGTCTCACCAGGAAAATCATTTTATTTCATTTCGCTAGGAAATAAATATTTGATTTGATCGTGCAACCCAATCATTTATTCATATAAAAGCCTTTAAAGAAAACAAAACGAGAAGACCTTTGCAATGCTTTTATTGGGTTTGGTCCATTCAGAGACAAGGTCACTGGTAGCTCTCTGATGTCATCTCTCTCTCTCTTTCTCTTTTTCTCTTTCTTTCTCTCTTTCTCTCTCTCGAGGTTCAAAATCCATTCACTGAATCAATGCCTAGATTTATAAATAAAATTAAAGATGATGGACAGGTGCAGAAGTTCCACACGGCTCCTCTGATTCCCAGTTGACCTTGGTCACGCCCACATAACCACATTTCTGTTTCTATATCACAGATTGTATTTGTTATAAATTGCGAACCATATTTTTTAAATTGTTGACCATCAGCGAGATACATTTATGTTGGTTTAAATAGAAACCAGCACAAAGTGGCACATAATTGTGAAATCGAAAGAAAATGATAAATAGTTTTAAACGATTTAAGAAAAGATTAAATATCTGAAAAGTGGGATGTGCATTTATATTCAGCACATCCAATATATTTCCTTATAACCCAACCCTGCTTTACACTTCTCTACAACTTTATCCCGGACTTGTCTGGTGTGTTCTTTGGGCTTTATGATGCTGAGCGCTCTACAGAACAGCTGTAGTTATACTGGAATTAAATTACACACAGATGGACCCTATTTACTAAATATGTGACTTTAAAAGGCAATTGGTTCCGTCGGGAGAACCAGAGTAAAAAGGGCTGAATGCAAATGCACGCCACACTTTTCAGATACAGTGGTGTGAAAAACTATTTGCCCCCTTCCTGATTTCTTATTATTTTGCATGTTTGTCACACTTAAATGTTTCTGCTCATCAAAAACCGTTAACTATTAGTCAAAGATAACATAATTGAACACAAAATGCAGTTTTTAAATGAAGGTTTACGTTATTAAGGGAGAAAAAAAACTCCAAATCTACATGGCCCTGTGTGAAAAAGTGATTGCCCCCCTTGTTAAAAAATAACTTAACTGTGGTTTATCACACCTGAGTTCAATTTCTGTAGTCACCCCCAGGCCTGATTACTGCCACACCTGTTTCAATCAAGAAATCACTTAAATAGGAGCTACCTGACACAGAGAAGTAGACCAAAAGCACCTCAAAAGCTAGACATCATACCAAGATCCAAAGAAATTCAGGAACAAATGAGAACAAAAGTAATTGAGATCTATCAGTCTGGTAAAGGTTATAAAGCCATTTCTAAAGCTTTGGGACTCCAGCGAACCACAGTGAGAGCCATTATCCACAAATGGCAAAAACATGGAACAGTGGTGAACCTTCCCAGGAGTGGCCGGCCGACCAAAATTACCCCAAGAGCGCAGAGACAACTCATCCGAGAGGCCACAAAAGACCCCAGGACAACATCTAAAGAACTGCAGGCCTCACTTGCCTCAATTAAGGTCAGTGTTCACGACTCCACCATAAGAAAGAGACTGGGCAAAAACGGCCTGCATGGCAGATTTCCAAGGCGCAAACCACTTTTAAGTAAAAAGAACATTAAGGCTCATCTCAATTTTGCTAAAAAAAACATCTCAATGATTGCCAAGACTTTTGGGAAAATACCTTGTGGACCGACGAGACAAAAGTTGAACTTTTTGGAAGGTGCGTGTCCCGTTACATCTGGCGTAAAAGTAACACAGCATTTCAGAAAAAGAACATCATACCAACAGTAAAATGTGGTGGTGGTAGTGTGATGGTCTGGGGTTGTTTTGCTGCTTCAGGACCTGGAAGGCTTGCTGTGATAGATGGAACCATGAATTCTACTGTCTACCAAAAAATCCTGAAGGAGAATGTCCGGCCATCTGTTCGTCAACTCAAGCTGAAGCGATCTTGGGTGCTGCAGCAGGACAATGACCCAAAACACACCAGCAAATCCACCTCTGAATGGCTGAAGAAAAACAAAATGAAGACTTTGGAGTGGCCTAGTCAAAGTCCTGACCTGAATCCTATTGAGATGTTGTGGCATGACCTTAAAAAGGCGGTTCATGCTAGAAAACCCTCAAATAAAGCTGAATTACAACAATTCTGCAAAGATGAGTGGGCCAAAATTCCTCCAGAGCGCTGTAAAAGACTCGTTGCAAGTTATCGCAAACGCTTGATTGCAGTTATTGCTGCTAAGGGTGGCCCAACCAGTTATTAGGTTCAGGGGGCAATTACTTTTTCACACAGGGCCATGTAGGTTTTTTTTTTTTTTCTCCCTAAATAATAAAACCCCTCATTTAAAAACTGCATTTTGTGTTTACTTGTGTTATCTTTGACTAATAGTTAAATGTGTTTGATGATCAGAAACATTTTGTGTGACAAACATGCAAAAGAATAAGAAATCAGGAGGGGGCAAATAGTTTTTCACACCACTGTATGTATTTGAAAAAAAACCTTGACCCTGGTGACTTCTTCCATAAAGATTAACATGCTCTGTTGGTTTATATCAATAATTTATGGACAAAATGGAGCTAAACCCTTTTCACCCAGGTAGAGAGGATCAACCAAAGGGATGAGTAGACAATTAAAGGTTTGATTAATCATGTTTTGGATTAATTAAGAAGCTTTAACCAGGTGAACAGTTTTGTGACTCAGATACGTAGCACTGGTGCTTCTACAGATGAGACGACCTTTTAACCTGACGCTGTGTGTGTGTTTTCTAGATGCTCAGTTGTCTTGAGCACATGTATCATGATCTGGGCTTGGTCCGAGATTTCAATATCAACCCTATTACGCTGAAGAGATGGCTGGTAAGGATTATTCCTGGACGGCTATACAAGATACTGCTAAAATCTTGTCGATTTTATTGCCTAGATTACAGTGTGTGTGTGTATTTATGTATATATTGATCTGTTGCCGTGATTCCTGCTTCATGTCTGAAATGCTGGACTCCCAGGAACTCCTTTAATTCCCTTTTCTTTTAATGGCCTCATTTGATCTCCAAAAGTGTTCTGTTTTTTGCAGGACAATTCACAACCTCATACTGCTCACCACGCAACGTGCACATTATAGAATCTCGTCTGGTAGTTATTAGCACATCCTCCGCGCAGTCCTGAATTTACTCTAAGCGATTTCCACATGTTTGGGCCATTAAAGCAGTTCCTTAGAGGCTGATGTTTCAGGCGTGAAAGCGAGCAGTCCGATCATGAGACAACTTTCTACCCTGATGGTGAAACACTGGGATAAGTGCATTAGTGTAGAAGAGGATTATATAGAGAATTGAGTAGAGCTTGTATATACTGGAAATTGTTTAATTGCATACAGTACATCCATTTCAAGATGGTGCAAACTAAGTAAAAAATACTTAAAGAGAATAAATACTATGCTAAATAATGCTGCTTTAGGTAACATGTAAAAATTACAAAATAAATAGGAATGAAACCTTTTATTAGCTTAGACCAGTCAGACATCCCCTCTGACCTCAATTGACCTAAAACCCTTTGATCTGTATCCTCAGTGTTGCTCTGCTGCCATATGATTGTCTGATTAGATCACTGCATGTACCTTCAGGTTACCAGGTGCCAGAAAGGAATGAAGGATAAAATATATGCTAAGGACAGAGTATAAGTTCCAATTCAAATGTATTTAATAGTATACCTCAAGGCGGCGCGGTGGTGTAGTGGTTAGCATTGTCGCCTTGCACCGCCAGGATCCAGGTTCGATTCCCCGGCCAGGCTCGATTCCCGTCTCTGTGTGCATGGAGTTTGCATGTTCTCCCCGTGCTTGGTGGGTTTCCTCCGGGTACTCCGGTTTCCTCCCACAGTCCAAAGATATGCAGATTAGGCTTATTGGCGTTCCTAAATTGACCATAGTGTGTGTGTGTGTGTGCCCTGCGATGGATTGGCACGCTGTCCAGGGTGTACCCCGCCTCGTGCCCAGAGTCTCCTGGGATAGGCTCCAGGTCCCCGCGACCCTGAACACAGGATTAAGCGGTATAGAAGATGAATGAGTATACCTCATCAATAAGGCCTAGGCTGAATCTAGTCACACACATCAGTGTGTTGCTTCACAAATGAATGTTCTGTTTTTGGGTTTATAGCTCTGTATTCATGACAACTACAGGAACAACCCATTCCACAACTTCCGCCACTGCTTTTGCGTTACACAGATGATGTACAGCATGATCTACCTCTGCAACCTCCAGGTAATGCATCTACCCTATAGCCTCCATCCTCTCATCCTACATACTGTACATTCACAAAAAAGGTTGCATCCCCCAGTTGGGAAATTTTGTATCTCCATAGGAAAAAAAATAATAAGACAATTAAGTAATTTCATAGCAACAATACAGTAACAGAAACGATTAAATAGTTTACATTTAGTCTTTAACTCCAGATGTCGTACGTGATCTTCTTCAGATTCGGTTAGCAAATCAAAACGGACATGACAATTTCTTTCCATGCTGTGTTCCTGTTAGTTGTACCTGAAGGGTTTGGGGTCATTATAATCAGTACATCGGAATCATTTTAATTAAAGTAATTAAATTTGAATTTTATCCAATTACAAAACCATGGGGGAGTGCATGACAAGTGACATCAGGAATCTTTCATTAACAGGCAGCAATGTGAAGATGATGATGATGATGATGATGATGATGATGTTAAAGCTTTCAGGATTAAACTAGCCCTTAGTCTTGTTGAATTCTTTTTGAAATTCCGCTTTGCCGCAATCGGTGGTCTCCAACTGTGCTACAGAATGTTTGATGACATCAATGTGCACAGATGGATGAAGAAGAATGCATTATTTTCGGGCCAGCCCTTATAGTATGAACAGGACAATCAAGGGGAAAGGAACGCAGATACACAGATGGGAATTTGAGAAGAGCAACAAATGATTGATAGAGGGCCATGGAGAACATCTGCGTGAAATTCTAACAAACTAACACAATACTGGACTATTTATAGCTATGCTGTAGAGTATAAGAAATAGGTAAGTGAGTAAACTAACTTAAAATACCTGAAAAAAGGTTCATAAACAGGACAGGAAATGAAAGGAAGACTGCGAAGAGAATAGACAGAAAGGGAGAAGAGGAGTGCAGAGAGGATGTATGAAAAGGTGAAAACAAAAATGGTTCTGCCTATTTAGAGATGCTCTTTCGCCTCTCATATTCCTCTTTGCGCTTCAGTTGCCATGGACATCTATTTACAAGGTTTCTTCTTAATTATCCAGTCTGTAATGAGTGCAGCCACTGGACAGAAAATTGCTTCATGTTCTCAAGTACTGGGGCATATTTAAATATCCCCAACCCACACACACACACACACATTTATAATTTGTGTTCACATCGATCAATAACTCTGACCCTAGATATACAGTATCTATTAACTTGAGCCCTAAAAAAGTTTTTTTTATTCTTAAATTCTTAAAAATGTTATTTGAGTAACAATTTTTAATTTTAATTACTTATTCATTATGCGATGCATTATTTAGTGAACCTAATGGGAACAGTGTGTGTTTATGAGAGGAATGGAAGTCTGAACCCATGAAAGGGGTTTAATACTGAAAATAAGAGCATTTGCATACACACAATGTGATGAGAACTCACAGGATCGGGACTAAACAGCTGTGTGGCCATAAGACAACTAATCAGGGTCTTAAATGAGATATAATGAAAATGTTTGTCATTTTTATTTGTAAGACGTAGGGATGAAACAGAGGCCATAATATCAGTAAAATGTGTGCTTTACAGGAAAAGTTTACACAGGTGGATATTCTGATCCTCATGACTGCCGCTGTGTGTCACGATTTAGATCATCCTGGATACAACAACACGTAAGACTAAACATGTGCATGCACTGATGTAAATATTAACATTATACAGTACTTCACTTATATATTACATAGAATATAATATGTATAGGCGGCACGGTGGTGTAGTGGTTAGCACTGTCGCCTTGCACCTCCAGGGTCTGGGTTCGATTCCCTGGCCAGGCTCGATTCCCGTCTCTGTGTGCATGGAGTTTGCATGTTCTCCCCGTGCTTGGTGGGTTTCCTCCGGGTACTCCGGTTTCCTCCCACAGTCCAAAGACATGCAGGTTAGGCTAATTGACATTCCAAATTGCCCGTAGTGTGTGAGTGTGTGTGTGTATGTGTGTGCCCTGCGATGGATTGGCACCCTGTCCAGGGTGTACCCCGCCTTGTGCCCTAAGTTTCCTGGGATAGGCTCCAGGTCCCCGCGACCCTGTATAGAGGATAGAGCGGTACAGAAAATGAATGAATGAATAAATGAATAATATGTATATAAACTCAGAAGAATAAATGTGTAATATATAATATACATAATATACAGAGTCTCTCTGTCTTTCTCTCTCTGTGTCAGGTATCAGATAAATGCACGGACAGAGCTGGCCGTGAGGTATAATGATATTTCTCCTCTGGAGAACCACCACTGTGCCATAGCCTTTCAGATCTTCTCGCAGCCAGACTGCAACATCTTCTCCAACTTCGATTCTGAAGCCTTTAAACAAATCCGTCAGGTGTGTTTGAGTAATAACACAATAACAATAACTGTAGGGTAATTAAACACGGAGGTTGGTGTAGTGGTTAGCACTGTGGCGTCACACCTCAAGGGTCAAAGCTTTGATTCTCTCCTTGAGTTTGCATGTTCTCCCCCATTCTTGGTGGGTTTCCTCCGGGTGCTCCGGTTTCATCCCACAGTCCAAAGACATGGAGATTATGCTATTTGACACTCCCAAATTCCCTGTAGTGTGCAAATCATTGTGTGAGTGGATTGGCACCCTGTCCAGGGAGGATCTCACCTCATGTCTCCTGGCATCGGCTCCAGGCTTCCGGAAACCCGAAAATCATATTGGATTTGTGCATGCTACTTTGTTAAAATACATTTAATTGTAGTTTTGATTCAGTTATTTTATTTGCACTACATAACAGGACTCGACTCACTTTAGTCTTTTTGTACCTTCCACTTTCCTCTGTATCAGGGCACCATCACTCTGATACTAGCTACTGACATGGCGCGGCATGGTGAGATCCTCGACTCCTTCAAGCAGAAGGTGGAGAACTTCGACTTCACCAATGAGGAGCATGTTACCTGTGTGAGCACTGAATTAATGCTTTCGCTTTGACAGCGTTTAATAATTACCATAGTGTCCTGTGATAGGGTCTGGACTGACCGCTACCCTGACTGGATGAAGTGCTTATTGAAAACAAATGAACAAAATGTTTGGAGGTGTCATGGTGGAGGTTAGTGGTTAGCACCTAGCACCTCCAGGGTCCGGGATCAGTTCCCATCTCGGGTTTGTGTGTGTGGAGTTTGCTTTGAGATTAGGCTGATTGGCGGTCCCAAATTGCCCGTTGTGAATGAGCATGTAAGTGTGCCCTAAGTCTCCTGGGATTGGCTCCAGGCCCCCCCATGACCCTGTACACAAGATAAAACGGTGTAGACAATGAGTGAAGGAATGATGAGGTTGTCTTATGGCTCAGGTGTTTCCGTGCCTTTCAGTTGAAGATGGTGCTGATTAAGTGCTGTGACATCTCCAATGAGGTCCGGCCGATGGAGGTGGCTGAGCCGTGGGTGGACTGTCTTCTTGAGGAGTACTTCATGCAGGTGACGGAACTGTAAAAAAAAAGTGTCCTCTATCCATTACGAAGCTGTAATGTTTGATTTGTCCCTCTAGTGGGAATTATTCTTATGTTCTTATGAAAAAAAAAACTGAAGACATTTTTTTCTTTCTGAAACCCCTAATGCAGAGCGACAGGGAGAAGGCGGAAGGCTTACCTGTCGCTCCGTTTATGGACAGAGAAAAGGTCACTAAGCCCACGGCTCAGATCGGCTTCATTAAGTTCGTCCTCATTCCTATGTTCGAGACAGTGATGAAGGTGAGTAGATCAGGGTGGTTTATTATGTGCTCTTAAACAGATTCCTTTGATTAAATCTGATTATTGTACGACTACATGGAAATCGTAATGTCCTTTGTATCTGCGCGTTCCAGCTGTTTCCTCAGATCGAGGAGGTTATGGTCCAGCCACTCAGAGAATCACGGGACAGATATGAAGAACTCAAACAGATTGACGACACTATGAATGAGGTCTGGGGTTCAGAAATCCTCTATTTTACTCGATATCTTTCAATCTGTTTTGATATTTAATCTTCAGGCTCGTTTTCGTTCTTTCCGTACAGGTTCCGAAAAAGAAGAGCGAGAACTTCACCATGGGAGGGAAAAAGAAATGAGGTGAGGGTTCAGCAGCCGTGTTAAACTTTACAGCCCCTAAACACCTCCAATAACATACCAAGCTCAGTATGTTCATGTTGGAATGTGATTTATGAATCGTTCATATATGAACAATTCGTGTTTGATTTACGGCTGAGCAGAAAAGTCTGCATCCTTCCTGGTTTCTGAACAGGAAATATCAGTTTATTTTACTATTTTATTTATAATTTTATATTTTACAAAAATGCTGAAATTAAATATTAAATTAATCTGAAATATCAGAAATACAGGTGAAACTCGAAAAATTTGAATATCGTGCAAAAGTTTGTTTATTTCAGTAACGCAACTTAAAAGGTGAAACTTGTATATGAGATAGACTCATTACATGCAAAGCAAGATAGTTCAAGCCGTGATTTGTTATAATTGAGATGATAATGGTACACGACTCGTGAAAATCCACAATCTCAGAAAATTAGAATATTACATGCAACCAATAAAACAAGGATTGTACATAGAACATATCGAACCTCTGGGAAGTATAAGTATGCATATGTATTCAGTACTTGGTTCGGGCCCCTTTTGCAGCAATTACCGCATTACAATGCGGCGTGGCATGGACGCAATCAGCCTGTGACACTGCTGAGGTCTTATGGAAGACCAGGATCCTTCAATAGCGGTCTTCAGCTCTTCTGCATTGTTCGGTCTCATGTCTCTCATCTTTCTCTTGGCAATGCCCCATAGATTCTCTGTGGGTTTCAGGTCAGGCGAGTTTGCTGGCCAATCAAGCACAGTAATCCTACAGTCTGCGAAAAATCTCCTGGTAGACGACTGAGTTGACCCTGGACTTAATGAAGCAGTGTGAGCCTCTGCATTCTTCCTCCAGACTCTCAGTCCTTTATTTCAAAATGACATGCAAAAGCTGCTCTCATCTGAAAAGAGGAGCAACAGACCAGTTCTTTTTTTCTTTAGCCCAGGTAAGACGCTTCTGACATCGTTTGTTGTTCAGGAGAGGCTTGACAAGAGAAATACGACATTTGTAGCCCATGTCCAGGATTCGTCTGTGTGTGGTGGCTCTTGATGCACTGACTCCCGCCTCAGTCCACTCCTTGTGAAAGTCCCCAAAACTTTTGAACGGCCTTTTCCTGACAGTCCTCTCCAGGCTGCGGTCATCCCTGCTGTCCTCACACTTTTCCCTTCCACATAACTTTCTATTAATGTACTTTGATACAGCACTTTTGGAACATCCAATTTCTTTTGCAATTACCTTTTGAGGCTTTCCCTCCTTATGGAGGATGTCAATGATGGTTTTCTGAACGGCTGTCAGGGTCAGCAGTCTTTCCCATGATTGTGCTTCCTACTGAACCCAACTGAGAGACCATTTAAAGGCTCAGAAACCCTTTGCAGGTGTTATGGATTAATTAGCTGATTAGAGTGGGACACTTTCAGCCTAGAATATTGAACCTGTTCATAATATTCTAATTTTCTGAAATTGTGGATTTGGGGTTTTCATGAGCTATATGCCATAATCATCTCAATTATGACAAATCACGGCTTGAACTATCTTGCTTTGCATGTAATGAGTCTATCTCATATATACGTTTCACCTTTTAGGTTGCATTACTGAAATAAATGAACTATTGCATTTTTCAAGCTTCACCTGTACATGAGGAGGAAAAAAATGGTCCGACACATCTACCCTAATCTATTAAAGCACAAAAAATGGGAAAGAACCATAATGTGAAAATTATAAAAGAAAGTTTCAAAAGAACCGAAAGCAAGAAGCATCTCGGTTACCAGATCTAAATTTAAACATGACCATCATGTCAAGACAAACAGGAAAAAAATAGCCAGTTGGATTTAGACTAATTATTTTAAGAACAAGGACACAAATATATCCGCAAAAATAAAATGTACATGTAATTTTTCTTTATTAATAAAAATTATTTTTAAACATCTTGTATAAGAGAAATAAACCAATTGGGATGTGTTATCAATAACACCAAGTCACTAGAATAGCAAACCCTGTTCCTTTCTTTGTCCTATTTTTTTATTTTATTTATTTGTGTGTCTTTTTTGTTCGGTCAGGGGAATCCACTGATCCCGTATCCGGAAAGCTGGTGAATGTAGAGTGGACTGCTGGAAAACCTCCCAACCAATCCAAAGCCTCTTTCAGGGAATGTGAATCTTGATCAGCACACACACACACACACACACACACACACACAACACCTGACTACATTCCATGGATATTATTCCTTATTTGCCCTTGTTTTTATTTGGTTTAATATATAAATATATATATATATATATAAAGAAATATTATTCGGGTTGTACAGATTTTTAGTCATTCTTGTCCTTTATTACAAAAATAAAAAGTTTCAAGTATATTTTTTGTCACATGATTTTAAACTGTGTACCTGTTTTTAATGCATTGATTATTATTTCGGACGTCGAACGCTTTACGTGTTGTAATTCAAACTGTACGCTGGTGGAAAACCAGCACCAAATATGCACCTGCTGTAGCACATGGCCAGCCCAGTGACATCACTACTTAATCAGCAGCTCATACGATTGTAGCCACCAAAACGACCTCACAGCCTTTTGCCGCCTTTTTGTTTTTTAACCTCTTGAGCCTAAGGCTTGCAATTTCAGAGGTCAAAGTTCACCCAGGTAAACCAGAGGTGGTGGCAGCAAATTTCATAAATTTTTATCTAATGAAATTAGATTCGGACTGTCTCGACAACCACAACCGTGCTTCATCCTTTTACAACTACCTTCTTTTAGTTAAAAAAAAAACAAAAAAAACCTTGTTAAACGTTGTGATCTTTAACAACCAATAAGTCTATGTTTAAATGGCATGGGTGAACAGCTACTGCACCATGACCGATTTGTCGTTTAAGTCAGCACATACTGAATTTTGTAACAATTGGAGTGTGAAGTGAGTAGGCGTGTAGGCACCACAAAGAAAATCTGGCTGTGTCATCCGGCTCTTGTGGTTTGTTTTATAACAGCTGCACTGTTCAGTCACCTTATACAGTACTGGGGGGGGGGGGGGGCAACTACCATCACATAAATGGAGCGTAAATGTTCAAGGTAGCCACTAGCTCCACCTGCTGGATAAACCCTCGACATGCTACTAATCCACCCCTCCCCTTTTAAATTGTACTCAATCATCTATACTGGTTTATTCTGTGGTCTTTTATTTTGTGCGGGCCTGAAGCTACTACTGTATCCCAGGGGAGAATACAAGGCGGGGAAGGACAAGGTGCCAATACTTTGCAAGGGACACAAACAAACGCTGTGGAACTAGTGGGAGGAAACCGGAGAACCAGAAGGAAACCTACCAAGCACCGGGAGAACATGAAAACTCCATGCACACAGACCCGAGGCGGGAATCGAACCCGGACCCTGGAGGTGTAAGGCGACAGTGCTGACCACTACGTCACCGTGCCACCCATTTAAATTCTAACTGAACATAAAACCATTAATGTCGAAGAGCTCTATTAATTATATATTGTTATGTATACTGTATCTATACTTCAACAATCAGTACTGTTGGTTAAAAGAGAAAAGAAAATATTAAAATATTGTGCTCAAGTGACCTTGGATTCTACTGAGCTCTGTAAGGGGAATAGAAGAGAAAAATATGAAATAACAGTACACATAACAGGAGAAAAACTAATTCATAGGGGGGAAAATAAATTATAAATAATAAATAATCACCTTGACCTACAGTAGGGTCACTGCTAGAAGAGAGGCATTGCTTATTATCCAGCTTCGGTTAAGTAAACATGTGAGGTTAAGAAATCTGCCTTGTGTGTGTGGTTAGAAAAGTTTGGTCTTATGATTAGTCATCTACATGTTTTTAAGCGTGGTTAAAAGAACCGGGGGTATATGAGACACTCTTTTCTTTATTTTTTTCCCTTTAGGCCTTAAACTTAAGTGGTCAAGAGAATTCAGTTGTAGAGACAAACACATTTTGCACACAGTACAAGAAACAAAAAAAGCATTTATTTTAAAATTAATTTTCAATCTTTCAAATTTTTTTTTTTATATGCATTTCCAAAAATAGAATCTGTAAATGTGAGATGCATAATGGGATGAAACGTAAATGAAAAGGAATGTCCACCAAATCAACCTACACATAAAACCCCAAATCCGCTGGATCTCTCGCAGGTTCTAGCTCTCTCGCAGGTTCTAGCTCTCTCGCAGGTTCTAGCTCTCTCGCAGGTTCTAGCTCTCTCGCAGGTTCTAGCTCTCTCCCAGGTTCTAGCTCTCAGAGCTGCATTTCTGTGAATCGGCTCCGCTTTTATCATCCGTCTTGTTTTTCTTCGCTGCGCCGTTCGCCTGCCGCGCTGCTCTCTTCTTTCCTCCCTGCTCATTCTGCTGCTGCAGTCGTTCGGTTTTCTTCTGTAAATACGATGCCATGTTGTCGAAGTTCACTTTGTAGAGGTGATGGAAACGACTCTCCAACCCGATGGAGGCTGAGAAGGAAAAAGAGAAGAAACAAAAGAAGAGATTATGAACATAACGATACCGGAGAGAGACTGTTGTATCTGCTTCGAGGTGGATATTTGCTTGAAGCTCAAAAAGATTAATACGTTTAATTGCCCTGTTTAATCACGTGACATGTGTACGCGGAGATGGATTGACCAACAGTTATGTTAACAGTCAGCGACGCTACTTTGTGACAAATAAACCATGAACTTCAGGATTAATAAAGCAATTAATTTAATTATAGAAATAAAGCATGGTAACGCATGTTAATTGATGTTTAATATTTATTCAGTCCATGTTTAACACCTTTTTTGCCCCCCAAACTGAAACTGCGAGCTTTATGCAAAGACAAGCAAACTATCCTACAATAAGTTTTAACTTGATAAACGAGCAAGGTCCTGAAATACGAGTAGTACGCATGAAGAGCGACACTCTGTAATCTTCTCTTCCATGCACTGAGCAGTTAAACTGGTGAGAGGTGCTGAAATAGCACTGCCGATATAATGTACGAAATAAATTAACCAAATGAGATCATAACATGGCCTTGGCCAGAAGAGCAAGATTTTATACAAGGTTCTTTAGATGCACTTTTGCTAGAAATTGTAAACGTTTTTCATGGCATTAAAACTTGGGCAGATTAAAACTATATGCTTTATAGTCAGATTAGTGCTATAGTGCAGGCGTTTTGGAGCGTCGATAAATATGCATGGGTCAAACTCGTATGACTGATACGGCATTTATTACAGTATGTACAGTACCAGTATGTGGCTATTCCAGTATACACAACTACATGTATCTCATCATTCATTAACAGTAAATAAACCCTATTTGTGCAGGAAATTGCTTCCATTGTGATCCTTCTCTACCATGGCAACCGTTTAAACATCAACAGTGCCATAATGTGGATTTCATTTTTGTTTAAGAAAGGTGTTCGATATTTTACATTTTTGGTTTGCTCATTTAAAAATTTAGTTTTTTTTTTTTTTTCATTTTTCATGGCTTGTTAAATTTATGAGTAAAACATTATGATTGTTTTCATAGAACAAAGATATATATATATATATATAAATAAAACAAAGTTTAGAGAACTTTGATGTATTTTGATTCATCTCACCTTCAAAGAGCTCCCACTGTGTGCGCAGTGTTTCTGATACTCGCTGAAGATCAGGACTTTCAGACTCCTGCTGTGACAGACAGACAGACACACCTTCAAAAGTTAACCGTCAGGATCCCCTAGTGTTTCCAGAATATTCTACACCACAGCTGTTAACAGAAAGTCTCTGAACAGATGGCAAGAATCCAACATGACATTTTTCCCTGCATGGAAAGTCAGGTTACTGGTTCCCCCCCCACAAGTTTTCCATGTTTATAGTGATGGTGTAAACAGATACACACCTGCCAGCGCTCCTCCGTGTGCGTGTACAGAAGTACAGTCGTGTCCTTATTCTCCAGTAAGACCCAGAGTCGACCTTGAGGGTCAAAGGTCATGTCCCAGGGATTTTGAGGCAGGGTGAGCGTCTCAGGCAGAGACAAGGGCTCATTTAAACCTTCCTTCACTGCGAACAGCTGAATGGAGGGACAACTTCAATGAAATAGAGAAAAAAAAAATTATTAAAGTTAAGAGACAAACCAAACCTGGTTCATGTGTAATCACAGATTGTGTCCCCATGCAGACTAATAATCTGACTGTAATCTGATTTCAGGTTACAAAACTACCACTTAACCATTTAAAAACTTTATTCTAATACTAATACTACTGGGACTAGTCTTATTCCTGTGCAACACAGACCTGGAGATTTCCCATTATAATTAAATAAATACAATTTTCAATGAAGTTTCTGATTAACTTTGTACTCAGTTCAGAAATAGGAACTACAGTTGTGATCGTATTTGTTTGCTTGGTTATTATATACAATTAATTTGGGATGATTCTCCTATACAGTATGTTGAGACGTGGACAAAGTAAAGCGACACACACCTCTCACACTGCACAGCGACGTGGCGTCCGTCCGCCGAACTGATGATCCGACTGACAGCAAACCTCTGAGGCTAAAGAGCAGAAAAGGCAGTTTTTCTTCCGTATACAGTAATTGAAATTTTGAACAATACTTTTTTGTGTGCGTGTTGATAATAAAAATGATTATGAGCATGCTTAGGATTACTAGTAGTTAGAAATGCCAAACTAATTAGATTTTTTATTAGTTTCCAAGCTCTGACAAAATTTACAATTCCTAATAAATTACAATTAATAATAAATTACAATACAATTGCTAATAAAAAACATAAAACATGGAGTGAGAGGATTGACGCCTATATGCTGATAACTTTGCATAGGCCTGGGCGATAAAACGATAACGATATGTTTCGCGATAGACACGTGTTCGATATCAATAAAAAAAAAAAAATGTTCGATATTTTTTTTATTCACTGTCGGAAAACGCTGGTCGCGAAGCTAGTTTGATTGCTGTCATGCGCACTCGTTCCGCGACCGGCTCTAGGACCCGGAAGTAGTACGGCCACGATTCAGGAAGTATAAACGGAGACAAGATGGCGTTGACATTGGCACCCGCCAAATGCGGGTAAAATTCGGCTGTGGCGGGTAATAACTTTAGTCTCACTAGCCACATTGGCGGGTAGTTTATTCTTTGGTATGACAATTGTTATGTTTGCATCAATATGCACAACTAACATCTATAATATTACTTCCTTTTTGTGTGAGACATCCAGAGGAAAAGAAACGGTATTCTTCTTTTACTGCATTCAGTGCACACGACACATATCGTATACAGCGCGGTATTGCCCCCTGGTGGCCCGCCAGTGAATTAACATCAAACTCAAATATATTACAACAATATATTTTTGTTGTAGTTATTTCTAATAAACGCATTTCACTATTTTATTACACTTTATTAAGCATTTTTTTTTACATTTTCTTTTAATTTTGCACCTTAAATGTTAAGAGATAATTGTTAAGTGTTCATTGTGACTTTAGACTTATGTTTACATTTTAATTATTTTCCCATGGTTGTTGACATTTCTGTCTTAATAACTGATGGGACTATGATCATAGGAAGGTTAAGTTTAAATATAATATATTCTTCTACTGGTCCTTATTTTAAATGGGTCATAAAAAATATCAATAATTATCGATATCGACTGATATGAAACACTGATATCGTGATACAGTTTTCAGCCATATCGCCCAGCCCTAACGTTGCATTAAACATGCACTTTTTTTTCCTTTTACCTTTTCAGTGTCTGTATCAGAGCTGTGTGAAACACCGCGCTCCTGAAGGTCGATGCTCTGTAATCGTCGGCCGGACTTATAATGCCAAAGTTTCACTGAGCCGTCCTGCCAAAGATAATAAAGTCATATAAAATATGTATCAGAAAATCAAGAAAAAAAGTTAAAACCTTAGATAGACCACTTCATTTGTCTTGTCACTTGCTTTTCTGCATTATTGCACGACTCGGGTATTAGACATGTGATTTGAATGTCATGTGTTAAAACCCCAGCACTGCCAAGCTGCCACTGCTGGGGTCTTAAACAATACCGCTAACACTCATCTGTGGAAATGAGAAAATATAATAAAAAGGAAAAAATAAATAAAAACTCTAAATAATGGTGCAAATGACATAAATGCAAATCTGATTCAAATAACTTTGACAGCTACATCTGTTATATACATACTGAACTTTAGTCTTCAGTTCATGTAAAAATGCGCATTTTATCCCATTCATTCATCCATTCTTCAATTCCCGCACGGCAACACACTGAAATTTTACAAATGGTTTGGTTTGCTATCTAGAGAGCTCCGTTTCTTAATATGGGAATAAATAAATAAATAAATGAATAAATAAATAACAGCGAATTAACTCCATTTTCTCAATCATTTATTGAAACGAATATTGCGACTCCTACCCCTGAGCCTGAGAGGAGCCATTCAGGATGTCCAGCTGGAACACACAGGGCGCTGACAAACCTGTGAGGGAAAGCATGGTGCATACGTCACTCGGGGAAAACACCCGCTCCTGCATCTGTGTGGTTATTAGTGCTTTTTTAACCTCTAGAAATCACAGATCACAAATTACACGGATACAAAAACAAGTCTGAAAGGATTATATCTTTGATCTATGGACACACTATTCATACAATAAAGCAAAAATAAATTAAAAAATTTTTTTATAAAACAAAACACTGTATAATATGAAACAATATGACTGTGTGCTTACTCAGTGTGTCCCAGACAGAAGGCCTGGATGTTATATGGAGCTCTGCAAAGGCTCACTCTGATCTTCTCGTCTCGGTCTGCTGTGATGATGTACTTATCATCTGGAGACAGAGTCTGGAGAAGAGAGAAGAAAGTGGAACTTTAAAGCAAAATAAATAAATACATAAATGAATAAATAAATAAATCATCGGGATAATTTTGAATGCACTGCAATCACTGTCTTTTTTAATATTCATGAATTCCTTCAAATGTCTCTTCGAGGTCCACACTAAACCGCTAACAACAATGTGGTTGTAACATCATATGGTGAAATAAATAAGTAAAAAAAAAAAAAAAGAAAAGAAATATCTATCTGCAAATGTAGAAATTATATGTACGTATAAATTATACATTAAGTTAAGATTAAAACAATTGGGGTGTTATATTGGAAAATAATCCACATATCATGGTGCTATACAAGACAGCAACAGGGTTAATGCAATTCAATTTTATTTGTATAGCGCTTTTAACAAGTGACATTGTGGCAAAAGTACCTTTACACAATCAAAAGAATTATTTAAGTTTGAATGAAATATGAATGTGTATAAGGTTACCATCTCAAAAGTTGCTTATTCCTCTTGTACAGCAGCAATCCACCGACAAATACAGTTTATTTATTTATTTATTACAGCAAGAAAAGGTTTTTGATTAATTTCTTATATTATATTGTATAATACCCGCAACGCTATGACCAACATTTCAGGAGATTTTTTTCCCCTTTTCTTTTGTTCATAATGAAAAATAAAATAAATACAATTATAAAAAAAAAAAAAAAAAAAAAAAAAACACACAAGAACCCTTCCTTGCAAAAACACTTACAACGCCCAGAAGCATGGAGAGATGCCCGAGCTTCAACTCGCCCTCTTTCTGTGGCTCCAGGAGCGAGAATGAATATAGATCTCCGGATTTATCCGCCACAAACAGCTCATCCTCAGCCTGACTGAACACCATAGAGGTGCATCTCCTTACCACCCACCTGAGGAGCAGAAACATCAGCATTTACTCATAAGCCAAATCCTCTCATCACCTGACTCAGATACAGGATTGCTGCGGATACCTCGTGCTGATGCACTGCCATGATGGTTGGGTGCGAAACAGAACAAGTCTTTTGTTGTCGTCTGTCAGAGCGGCATAACGTCCTGATGCTGACAGGGCGAGAGCGAGAATCTGGTCACTTCCTTTCTCCTGAGAACCGCCACCATCGCTATAAGGAGTGAAGCACTAAACATGAGCATCAACTTGATACTATTTAGCTAAATTCAGCAATGTGCTGGTTGAACAATGTTCCTATCAGGAATAACGAGCATATATATAATTTTATATCTAGAAATATTACACAATATCAATCATGATATGCAACATTGCTTTGCTTTTGCGTAACAAAATAGTAAAAAGGGTTATAAAATATAATATAAAATATATATAGTACATTTTTTTAATCATGTAAACACTCATCTATACCACTTTATTCTGTGTACAAGGTCAAGGTGGATGGGGTGCCAATTCATCTCAGGACACACACATGCACACACTCATTCACACAGTGCGGGCAATCTGGGAACGGCAATTAGCCTAATTTGCATGTCTTTGGACTGTGGGAGGAAACCGGAATACCTGGAGGAAACCGGAGTACCTGGAGGAAACCCACCAAGAACAAGGAGAACATCAAAATCCATGCACACAGACTCGAGGTGGGATTCGAACCCTCGACCCCAGAAGTGCGAGGCAAAACTACTAACCACGGAGCCACCGTGCCAACTCATGTAAACATTGGACCAAATAATTCTTACAGATATTAACAGGATAGTTCAAAAGTATTGACACCCTGACACCAATATCATAGTGGAAACCTGGTTACCTTTTGTCAGGTTCAGCTTCCTTTGGCTTCTGCTCTGCTTTGGTGCAGTCAAACAGGAATGGATCCCTAAAAACAAATAACATATTTTAGGTGATGGACAACTTTGACATTCTGATTTCTGTTGGTGCTTTTGATCCCTGATCAGCTGATCAATCAAACCTTAATAAACACCACCAGCATTAGTAAAACAATACTGATCAGTATTTCTTTTATAGTCACAGTTAAAGTAAATTAAGTAAATTAAAACATTTTGACCTACAACCAAAAAATAAGTATTATGATTTATTGTATAGTAAAATCACCAGGCAAAAAACTAAATTAAATGAGTTTCCCATTTGTACAAGCACAGTTTACTCTCATGTTTACTCTTCCCACCTACTTTAACACAGATAAATCATCCACTTTACACAATAATACTTAGACAAATTAAACCCCAGACCTGTCCTCTTTGACATTCACTGCTATTAAATGGTGCGAGCTGCTCATCACGAGCCATTCTCCTGCACAGCACACAGCAGCCATGATGGCTCGCACTCACATGGGCAAACCCGTCGCGTAATTAATACGTCATCCATACGAACGTCTTGACGTGCGCTGCGATTGGTCCGTCGTCGTCATGGTCACCGCTGAACGGTCAGGTGGAGAAAAGATTTTTTTTTTAAAAACGTTACAGAGAAATAAACGTTACAGAGGAATAAACTACTTGATTTTTTTCTATAATAATTTTTAATAGAAACTCGGACAATTAGAGAGAAGAGAATCAGCTGAAAACTGTCGTTAAATGGGCGTGGTTTTGGTCGAGAAAATAAAACAGAGCCTGCATTTGCCTCCACACCGCCCCCTGTTGGAGGACTGTTAAGACTGCATGTGACTTTCTCTCCTCTGTAGTTGGAAGTTGATTGATTTTTCTTTTCTTTTCTTTTAAAATCATGTTTAATTTGGCAATAAAAGCAGCCCAAGTTCATGCCCTGATTATTTTCCCAAAACAGTACATCCTGAAGTTTTGGATTCATATTGCATTGTTACTTTAAAATACGGCGGCGCGGTGGTATAGTGGTTAGCACTGTCGCCTTGCACTTCCAGGGTCTGGGTTCGATTCCCGTCTCTGTGTGCATGGAGTTTGCATGTTCTCCCTGTGCTTGGTGGGTTTCCTCCGGGTACTCCGGTTTCCTCCCACAGTCCAAAGATATGCAGGTTAGGCTAATTGGCGTTCCTAAATTGCCTGTAGTGTGTGATTGGGTGTGTGAGTGTGTGTATGTGTGTGTGCCCTGCGATGGATTGGCACCCTGTCCAGGGTGTACACCGCCTAGTGCCCGAAGTCTCCTGGGATAGGCTCCAGGTCCCCCGCGACCCTGAACACAGGATTAAGCGGTATAGAAAATGAACTTTAAAATACATTTTGAATGAACAATATTATGGTTATAATGATATACTTTAGATTAAAGGAATTGGTAAAGAGATGATGTAATAAAATTACTTTTTACATTATCATGTGCATCAGTCTTAATCTTAGTATAATAATTCATTTATGACAAGCATATGTGAGACCGGATTAAGATCTTGGAACTAAACCATATGCGTAGACATTTTAGCACAACAACAGCAGTACTGTACATTTGCTTTCTTTTAAATAAAAAAATGCATTGTAAAACATTGATCTGACGTGATTATTAATTAAATGCATGTTGCTTTAATAATTATAAAAAAGAATGAATGAAAGAGAGAGAGAGAGAGAGAGAGAGAGAGAGAGAGAGAGAGAGGACAACATGACTGTAGAGGAGTGGGCGGAGTAATAGAGTAGGAATGGGGCGTGTCTATGAGGCGCCGTATAGGGCTTAAATCAAACTTCACTCATGCACACACATATGAAACACTCACACATACATATATACTACTAACTGCTCACACAACTACATATGAAATGCGCACTCACACATACATACATACTACTAACTGCTCACACAACTACATATGAAATGCGCTCACACACACATACATACTACTAACTGCTCACACAACTACATATGAAATGCGCACTCACACACACATACATACTCTCCGCGCGCGCACATACATTCATACTTTCAGCGCGCGCACATACATATCCTCCATCATTTTAATTTAATTAAGA
Source organism: Channallabes apus (assembly GCA_030522415.1). NCBI lineage: Eukaryota > Metazoa > Chordata > Actinopteri > Siluriformes > Clariidae > Channallabes > Channallabes apus. The sequence goes on from CM060109.1 coordinate 44,871,021, forward strand.
AGCCCTTAGTATTATATAGGCTAGTAATCTGTAAAAATAAATACATAAATAATACGTTATATATTTTTAATGGTATCAGTTTTTGTTTCAATAAATGTTCTATATTTAATGCCCGTAGCGTCAAATTTCCACAGCAGCAGCGACAGGTATCCGAGGTGCTTGTGTTACCATGGTAACGCTAGGAGGAAGTGATGTTGCATGGTGTTCTGAATGGTGGAATTTTGTAGAGGGAAGTTCCCTTATCAGACATTTCCTGCGCAGGGAGTAGGGTGTAGTAATTTCAATGTATATGAACTTCTTTCTCCCTGATTAGTAGTAGCGTTTCTTAAATAGACCGTTAATGGACAGTTTAGAAGACAACGAGTGATTTATTTATCACAACAAAAGTGGGTGATATGGAGGGTCGGAACAATGTTTGAATTTCCAATTCAGAGTCTCGTGGGATTCCGATGAGTTAGTTATTCCTCGCGAAGGCGAGGAAACACATTTCACAAAACAGTCATTTATATTAGCCACAGATTCCGTGCTTCAATTTTCTTTTTGCAAATCATCACCTGCGTTTTCTGCCACTGCAATATTGAGTCATTATGTGGACAGTTCTAAATAAGCCTTGTGATTGAGCAGTGATGATCATTATACTGTCCTACTCCGTCTTCTAAACTGTCCAACAACAGGCTGTTTACAAACCAGTACTACCATTCAGGGAGAATGAAGCGAAAAGACCGTCTACACTGAAATGACTTCCTTTTACACTGAAATGCCTTCCGGTTACACTGAAACGCCTTCCGGTTACACTGAAACGCCTTCCGGTTACACTGAAATGCCTTCCGGTTACACTGAGAATCTCATATGTGTATGTGCATGCACGGAGAGTATATATGTGTGTGTGAGTGCGCAAAGTATGTATGTGTGTGTGAGTGTGCAAAGTATGTATGTATGTGCGCGCGCTGAAAGTATGTATGTATGTGCGCGCGCGGAGAGTATGTATGTGTGTGTGAGTGCGCATTTCATATGTAGTTGTGTGAGCAGTTAGTAGTACAGTATGTATGTGTGTGTGAGTGCGCATTTCATATGTAGTTGTGTGAGCAGTTAGTAGTATGTATGTGTGTGTGAGCGCATTTCATATGTAGTTGTGTGAGCAGTTAGTAGTATGTATGTGTGTGTGAGTGCGCATTTCATATGTAGTTGTGTGAGCAGTTAGTAGTATGTATGTGTGTGTGAGCGCATTTCATATGTAGTTGTGTGAGCAGTTAGTAGTATGTATGTGTGTGTGAGTGCGCATTTCATATGTAGTTGTGTGAGCAGTTAGTAGTATGTATGTGTGTGTGAGTGCGCATTTCATATGTAGTTGTGTGAGCAGTTAGTAGTATGTATGTGTGTGTGAGTGCGCATTTCATATGTAGTTGTGTGAGCAGTTAGTAGTATATATGTATGTGTGAGTGTTTCATATGTGTGTGCATGAGTGAAGTTTGATTTAAGCCCTATACGGCGCCTCATACGTGTCCTCTGTTTGTGCACTACAGACACATTGGTGTGGAGTTTACCTGTGCACTGTTTAATAGAAGTGGTTTTAAAGACTCCAGAAGCTGTTAGTGGGCGTGTAGCTGAGGCTTTGATCTTGTTTGATTATTTAGTTTTTTGTTCTGTTTTGAAAGGTAACACTTTTTGCTCTAGATTAAACTCCATACAGACAGCTGTATAACAGTACATGTACAGTTTAGGTGAAGAAAGTGCAGCTTGTGATTCTGACACTTTATCTCAGGGTTGAACGATTCAGTAAATGCAGTTTGAAAGCTACAGAACAGACATTTTTCACTCCTAATCTGCAGAGTCCTGTGGAATATTGAGAAATACTGGGTGTTTCATTTGTCAATAGGACACAAATAAGCTGGAGCTGGAGGCTGAACAAGTTAAACTGTATTCAAAGAGAAACTCTTGTATTCAACTACAACAGTAAAGTTTATTTTCCACAGGAATAGAGGTTAAGAAGTTCAAGCATGGCGGCGTCAATGCTCAGAATTGGACGACTGGGAACTCTTAAGGTAACTTGTTATTTTATTTTTCATGCATTTGATACAGAATGAGAAAAATGAGGAGTAATTAGCGCATGGGTTTATACATCACAATTTGACAAAGAAGCCTAAATAAATGAAATAAATCAGGTTTATAATAACATACAAAACTCACCTAAATAAATAAATAAATAAATAAATATGTTACTATATGTGTCTTGGACACTCAGGATGCTATATTTAATGCATTGCCATGCCAGAAAAAACAAAAACAACAGTATAGTCGGATGGATCCTAAAGGAACACGTTGTGCTCAAAGGTAGGTACATAATGTCGACGCACCAATTGCGTGACCACATTTTCATCAGTTGCTAAGTACACACAATCTGGACCAAATTAGAAAATACTTTTCATTTAGGCAAGATATGTACCATAGTAGGTTGTTATTATTATTATTATTATTATTATTATTATTATAACTATCAAGTTACTATGTAAATTGTGTGTATAATTATTTTTTTCACTCCTCTAATGTAGTAAAAGCAGTAGTCAATGTGTGAATGGCAGAATGGATATGGGCCAGTAACAAGTATCTGTTATCAGTATTGTTTAAAAGAATACTGAAATAAATCAACTTTAGTATAGAGAACCTTTTGCCCACTTGAAGATGTTGACTTTTTTACTTTTTTGTAAAATAAATGGAATTCACATAATGCTGAGTCTCTTCACTTTAATTTCCTTGACATTATTTAAATTTCAAACCAAATGTGCTTGAACAGAGATAAAAGCAACAAAGTGTGCAGAGCTATGAACTGGATTCCAGTACAGTGGGCATCAGGGCCTGCAGGCAGACAGCTGGAGTGCATTACAAAAAGCCCAAGTGGTTGTGCAGCGTTCTAAATCCGGACAGGGTAGGAAGTCTAAAAAGTCCACGAAAGGTAGGTACAGTAAAGGAGTACAGTATATAATGCTTTATGTTATTATTTTATTGAGCTTTATATATTAAATGTGGGCAGGGGTAGCTCAGTGGTTAAGGTGCTGGGCTGCTGATCCCTGGTTTGAGCCCCAGTGCTGAATAGATGCCACTGTTGGACCCTTGAGCAAGTTTTCTCACCCAGATTCAATCAGTTATTAAGGTTAAGCTGGCAACCTAACCCATTAAGAATCTGCCAATCAAATGATGGATATATCTCCAGGAAGTGGAGTTTGTCCACATGGACATGAGCATGGAGATATGTGCTCATTAAGCCACAAGCGTTTTAGTGAGATCAGGCACTGATTTTGGGTGAGGGGAAGACATCCTATACCAACTTATTAGCAGCAGTTTAGGAAAAGACCAACAATGGGTTTGCTCAGGTGTCCAGAAACTTTTGGTTGTATGTTAAAAGTATATTGAAAGGGTGGTACCAACATTTTTTTATTGACCTGGGAAATAATAATAAATTATTAAATATTAAAATAAATAATAATTTTAATTGTCTATCAAAGTTAGTAGCTTGGATTTGGATTCATGCCAACGAACACAGCTATGCAGATGCATTAATTTCAGAAATTTGAAAACCATGTTGCTCAAGAAAGTAAATTTTTATTCATCATGTATACCCTTCTGCACAGTGAAACGTTTTATTCTTCGCATATTCGCACTTCAGCTTCTTGTAAGTAGGCTGGGGTCAGAGGGCCCAGGGTCATTTCCACAAACCAGTCAATCGTACATGCCATTCATTGGCAGCTCCTGTGAATACCTCAGTACTATAGTATTAGTTTGTGTTGAGGGAAAAGCCTTTATATGTCCATCTGATGTCACCAGAAAGATCTATAAACAACATAGAGACTAAAAAAACTGACAGCTTTTAAGAACAGCTAATGGATAAAGAAATGTAACTGCAGGACAAATCTGGCTTATTTTCTCAGGTTGTTTTTTTTTCACATACTCTGTAAAAGAGATCTTTGAAATAGCCCAGAGCATTACAGTGTTGATTTGTTCAGTGATCAGTCCAGACGGGTTACCCTTTAAAGCCCTCTGAAGCTAAAGCAAGATGTAAATAAAGGCTCATGGAGGTCAAGACATGGGAAATACTTCATACCTAGGGTTTTCAGTGCTTTTGCGAGCAAGATTAAGCCCTGAATAATTACAACAGAAGTAAAATTTATAAATAGATTAAAAAACCCTGTACCGCTTATCCTGTATAGGATCGTTGGAGGCCTACAGTCTACCCCAGGAGACCCCAGAAGACTTCAGGCAGGATACTGTCTGGACAGGGTGAAAATCCTGTGAAAACACCATTTAGCTTACTAATGCATTTATCCGCCATTATAAATTTGAAATTGTCAGTTTCGCCAATGGCGTTCTGCATTTCCCAGCTACTTTTTTGTCAGTGCAGTGTTTATACCCCCAGGCTGAAAATACATTTCATACTCAAGACAAAGTGCCAGAATTCTTGCTCTAAACAGACCCAGAGTGAAAAACGTCATCATTATTTCATTAATGTGCCACATTGTTAGACCTGACGTTAGCTTGGTATAGACCAGGGGTGTCAAACCTTAAACAGAGAGGGCATGTGTATGTGAAGGCTTTCGTTCCAACCAAGTCACACCTGATTCCACCTGTTAAATCAGTCGTTCTTGGCATTTAATCAGATGTGGCATCTGCTTGGTTGGAATGAAAGCCTGCTCCCAGACCAGCCCTTTCTGGATGAGGTTTGACACCTGTGGTATAGACATTGCACCAATGCGTCATCTAATTACTTTTTGTTAAAGTTGGTTAACAGACAGTGCAGGACATGAAGAGATTCAATAAATCGTTTTGTTTGTTTTCCTTCTAGAAACGTCCAAATCAAAAACATACTTTGATATTCAAAATCTTATTCAACACAAATCCTACCCAGGAGTCACCATGCAGGCCATAACACCTGCTCCTGCTGCCCCCACAGCAGTAGCAGCAGCTGGGTCTACAACTGGAGCAGCCATTTCTAACCAAGCTGCAGCTGTAGTACCCCCAACTGCTGAAGTCATTACTGCTCCTGGCCAAAGTGAAAGTTCACCTGTTACAGAAGTATGTCCGGCAGCAGTGGATAACACACCTATCCCTGAAGTCGCTGCTGCTCAACCTGCTGTTGAAGCTGAACCTATTGGTGAAGATGCAAGAGAAGTCACTTTCCATGTTCCTGAAGCTGGGGTTGAAACTGTACCTGTTGCAGAAAACCCAGCCACTGCTTCAACAGCTGAAGTCATACCCATTGCAGGAGCTACCCCAGAAGCAGTTTGCCCTGTTATTGAAACTGCTCCTGTCCTTGAAACTGTCCCTGCAGATGATTTTGCAGAAGTTATTCCAGAAGTTACAGTTGAGTCAGCCTCTACAGGGGTTGCTGCAGGGGTTGCAGCTGAACTAGCAGCTGCTCCTACAGACCTCTCTCCAGAAGTTACAGCTCAAGCAACTCCTGCTGCAATTACTTCAGAAAATACAGTTGAAGCATCCTCTACAGATGTTGCCCCAGAAGTTATTCCTGAAGTGACCACTACGGCAGTTGCTCCAGAAGGTACATGTGAAACAACCACCACTAAAGCTGTGCCAGAGTCTGCAGGTGAAGCAGCCCCCATAGAGGTTGTCCCAGAAGTTACAGCTCAAGCAACTCATGCTGCAGTTATTTCAGGACCTGCAGTTGAAGGATTCTCTACAGACGTTGCCCCAGAAGTTACATCTGAAGTGACCACTACAGCAGTTGCTTCAGAAGTTACATGTGAAACAACCACCACTAAAGCTGTGCCGGAGTCATCAGATGAAGCAGACCTCACAGAAGTTGTCCCAGAAGTTACAGCTCAAGCAACTCCTGCTGCAGTTATTTCAGGACCTGCAGTTGAAGGATCCTCTACAGACGTTGCCCAAGAAGTTACAAACGAAGTGGCCACTACTGCAGTTTCTCCAGAAATTATCTCAGAAGGTACATGTGAAACAAGCACCACTGAAGCTGTACCAGAGTCTGAAGGTGAAGCAGCCCCTACAGAAGTTGTCAACGAAGTTACAGTTGATGCAGCTCCCACAGAAATTGCTCATGAATTTATGGCAGGGACAACTCCTTCAGATGTTGTTCAAGAAGTTATAAATCAGACAGTCCCTACAGAAGTTGCACCTGAAGAGGGCTCCAAAGAGCTTGCCCCAGAGATTATGGCTGAAGCAATCCCACCAGAAACTTCAGCTGAAGCAGCACCTTCTGTAGAGCCAGATGCTTCCTCAGTTGCAGAATCTGTCATTGAGACTGTCTTAGAAGCTGCTGCTGAAGCGGTTACTGAAGTCATTGCAGAAACTGTCCCTTTTGAAGCTGTTGCTGAAGTAGTGGACGCAATTGCTGAAACTGTAGCTGAAGTTGTTGCAGAAGCAGCTTCGGTAGAAAATCAAGAGGACATTGCCAGTGTGATTACTGATGCAGCAGAGACTCCTGTTGAAGTAGAAGCATCTGAGGGTATACACCACCTTCCTTAACTACTTCTCAATATATTGATATATTTTGGATTCTGTAATAAAGCAAAAGGTTAATCTTCATCAGAATTTCTTAAGTCTATATAGCAACAGATTTTTTTTTCCTTTGGCTGTTAGCTGGTTTGGACCCTATTCAGAAACTCTTCTTGGATTCCATTCACAGCTATTCCTCCATGAGCATGTAAGTGTGTCTCATCCTGATGAGCCAGTCTCCAAAGCTCAAACAGAAATGGACATTTTAATCATATTACCTCATAATCACATTATTTAAAAATTGAAATCACTGTAAATGAACATTTCGCCGCTGTTTGTTCACTCAATGTACAGTATGTGTGTGTTTAACTGCTTTCTCCTGCTATCATCAGACAAACTGGGGGTCTAGTTGATGCAGGTCTTGAATACCACAAGGCCCTGGCTGAGGAAATCACCAAACTACAAAGGTTATACGGTGGTGGAGACCTGGAATCATTCCCAGAATTTAATTTTTCTGGTTGGTCAAAGGTTTATTAATTATTATTATTATCAAAACTGAGCTTTGCTTGAATATCTTGAATATTCATCCTACAGTTTGCTTATACATCATATTAATAAATTGTATAATTATGGTGTTTACTTCAACAGAATTTCTTCCCTTTCAACAGAATGTCAGTAGACCTGATCTTGCATAATCCTTACAGAGGGTTTATCCTCGATAGCCCCAAGCTAATCGCTCATCCCAGTTGCACAGCTTTTATTAAAACAGTGCTCTCGCTTGAAAGAGCTCATACAGTCTGATCAACCATGCGACTAATCCAGTCAACAGAAGCTAAATGATTGTCACGCAAACCTAGCAAGCATATTTGAACTCATATAATACTATGCCATATTAAATTAGAATCACAAAATGTTTTTAGTTAACTCCAGAGCGGCCAGAAAAAATTTATACACACTTCAACGTGAAAAATATTTGCCTCTCTTCTGATGATCACATGATCACATCAACGATCAACGGTGCGACTGAGAAAACATAATACTATACATTGCTGCCTTATTTCAATTGGAGTTTTAAAAAACTGCATAAACAACGACTGTTAAAGTGTGTGTACATTTTTCGGACCCTATGTAGATATTCATTCTTATGCAAGTAGCCTAATGTTGTAATTTTAGTTCTATAAGCAAATTCTGAGCTATATATCTTTGTGTATGACAGACTTAAGTTAAAATAGTCTTTATTTTTTTTTTTTTTATTTATTCATAGTGGCAACCAGTGACATGTTTCTCTATTGAAAAAATCACCTGTAACATGGATTAATTTATTACAGAAAAAAGAGGGGTGTTGGAAATGTGTTCAGTTCAAATTCTGATGTGCTTAAGTTTAAAACATTGAGATATTTAAGCCAATCTATTTTATACCTCACAGTGATTAACATTAGGATATGGAAGAAAAGAAGGATGTCTTGCTTTGAGATGTAATTAAGCAAAAGTATAAAGTTTGCAGGTGGCGCGGTGGTGTAGTGGTTAGCACTGTCGCCTTGCACCACCAGGGTCTGGGTTCGATTCCCGTCTCTGTGTGCATGGAGTTTGCATGTTCTCCCCGTGCATGTGTGTGCCCTGCGATGGATTGTCACCCTGTCCAGGGTGTACCCTGCCTTGTGAAAAGGTGAAAAGGCTTGTGCCCTAAGCCTCCTGGGATAGGCTCCAGGTCCCCCGCGATCCTGTATATAAGTATAAAGCGGTATAGAAGATGAATGAATGAATAAAGTTTGCAAATATTAAGTACTTTAATAAAGTACTGATGTACTTTAATAAAGTTCAGATACTTTACTAAAGTACATCAGTATTTGCAATTGCAAATTGGAACTGCATTGCAATTGGTGAATAAGTATAATTTAAATAATGTATGATTTTGCCTTGAACCTTGAACTCTTTACAATCTTAATAAATTATATTGGTTGTATTTTAGGAGGATCAGCAAAACATGAAATAAATACAAATGAAAACCTAATAATCATGCATTATAATATGTTTTTAAATGTATTAGTAATACTGAATGCAGTGTCTCCTATTTATTTTTATTCCAGAACCAAAGTTGGATGAAGTGTCTACCAAGTAAACAGCCTTTTTTACACCATTATGCCATTTTGTGCCTCCATCCAGGACAAATATGGTTGCTCTCTTTGCCATAGATAAGGGACATTCAAGTCAAACCGAGACGAGATGAAATTTCCCTTGAATGAAAACATTCCCAAAAGACTCAAAGCCGCAGTAAAACATTTGAATGGTGCAAACATATTAAAGAAGGCCGTGCGTTTGTAAATGACGTTCCCAGCTGAGATGGCTTGGAGCCCCTGAAGTCGTTTCTGTGAACATTCAGCAAGTGGATCACCTGTCGCCAATGCATTTGTCTGTGAGAACTGTACACACAATCATTCACAAACACAGCTTTCACGTTATGGGGACTTGGATGGTAGTCATTGCCACATCCCCCGTACAGTCCTGACCTCGCTCCAAGCCATTGGGCCATTAAAGGAGTTATGGGAAGGCCAAAGTTTTAAATGAAGCAGGCAGTCTGATCATGGCTGCTGCGTACTGAGAAAACTTTCTTACTTGATTGTATCCAAGCACTTGTGAAATGTAGGGATAAGTATATTAGAGTAGTAGGAGATTATAATAAATAAATAAAGTTTTTAGTCTACTGTATAACAATGTTTTTTTATTCTTCACAATGAAAAGTCACGGTTTGACTTGAACACCCCTTGTATTTTTATAAGCCTGGCTTCTGTATGAAAAGCATCTGTACATGTATTGAATCAGAGGCAGGGAGAACATCATGTTATATTTGTGAAATATTGTATGCATTTACACATTCTTTTCTGAATTTCTGCTCAGTTTTTAAGAGAACAATTTATAGAAAACAAAAAATAAATATATCCATGTTTGTGACTGTTTTTCTGCTTTTGACCTGGTTGTGGGTCTCTGAATTTGTGGCTAATAAATTTTCTTTCTTTGCTGGCGAGTCCCGCCTTCAGGTCTGTATGCGTGGAGTTTGTATGTTCTCCCTGTGCTTGATGGGTTTCTTCTGGGTTCTCCGGATTTCTCCCATAGTCCAAAAACATGCAGATTAGGATAGTTGGTATTTCTATATTTGGAGTGTTTCTGTAGGAATTCATACCCAATCGTTTTGTAGAGCATTTATGAGGCCAATCACTGATGTTGTACGAGAAGGCCTGGCTCACAATCTCCACTCCAGTTCATCCCAAAGATGCTTGACGGGGTTGAGTTCAGGGCTCTGCGCGAGCCAGTTAAGTTCTTTTACATCAAACTATGTCTTTATAGTCCTTGCTTTGCCTCCTGGGGCACAGTCATGTTGAATTAGAAAAGGGGTTCGTCAAAATGTTGCCACAAAGTTGGAAGCACAGCATTGTCCAAGATGTCTTGGTATGCTTAAGTATTAAGATTCCCCTTCACTGGGAATAAGGGGCCTGATTGAAACATCTGAATTCAATAATTAACATTCATTCATTCATCTTCTATAACGCTTTATCCTGTATTCAGGGTCGCGGGGACCTGGAGCCTATCCCAGGAGACTCTGGGCATGAGGCAGGGTACACCCTGGACAGCGTGCCAATCCATCGCAGAGCACACACTCATTCACACACTATGGTCAATTTGGGAACCCCAATTAGTCTAATCTGCATGTCTTTGGACTGTGGGAGGAAACCCACCAAGCACGGGGAGAACAGAACATGCAAACTCCATGCACACAGAGACGGGAATCGAGCCTGGCCGGGAATCGAACCCGGACCCTGGAGGTGCAAGGCGACAGTGCTAACCACTACACCACCGCGCCGCCCCAATAATTAACAGCTTGACGGGGTTGAGTCTTTTCAAATACTTTTAGTGTAGCTGTTTTAAGAACTACCGTGAAAAAAGCTAAATATATTTTTTCGCAGCTGGTAATTAATTTTTCAACGTCTATGTTGCCAATAAATGTATACTGAGGTTAGATAGCTATCTAGCTAAAAAGATATTTTATTGATCCTGAAGGAAGTTCCAGATATCCAGCAATAGAGACAGTTACAGTCATTACAACTGACATTGACATTGTAGATGCATCTGTATGTCTTTCATATAGTCAGTATACACAGTTAATGTGAAAACTGACCAGAAGTTACTAATGCAATGGAAAGAACAAAAACTACAAGATATATAAGAAGCATATAAATAAAGCATATAAATCAAAAGGGAAAAAATGCAGTGCAGCCATAATGTGCAATTTTATATGTGGCAGTGCAAATAGTATTGATTGTGCAAATATCTAAATATATATGAAAATGAAAATATCTAATTGTCTTAAATTAGCCTGTTTTAAAACAACTTTCCCACTAGATTGGATTAGAAACAGAAAATCAGGAGTCCTTGCCAGCACTTATTTGTTGATGAAGATGGTCTACCAGTTTGACCAGCGTAGCCTGTGCTTTGCCAACATGATAGAGATAGTCTTTCCCACTTGCCCAGTGTGTGTAAGTCTTTTTCTCATCCTAGAGGTTAGCACTATCACCGTGTCCCTCCAGGGTCCGGGTTTGATTCCTGCCTCAGGTCTGTGTGCATGGAGTTTGCATGTTCTCCCCGTGCTTGGTGGGTTTCTTCCGGGTACTCCGGTTTCCTCCCCCAGTCCAAAGATATGCAGGTTAGGCTAATTAACATTTCCAAATTACCTGTAGTGTGTGAATAGATTGGCACCCAGTCCAGGGTGTACCTTGCCATGTGCCCTACAGTAACGCACCTGGGATAGGCTCCAGGCTCCACAACAACCCAGTATACAGAATAAAGTGGTATAGACAGTGAGTGAGTAAGTGGAATTGTATCTTTAGTGCAGCTACAGTATAAAACACTACCCAATATGGTAGGCACAGGTTGTGTACTCACATTATTATTATTCTGTTTCCTACAGTGACATTAATAAACTAATTGGGATTGTATTAAAGCTTGTGATAATGCATGCTAGAACTTGTTAGTAAAAAAAAAAAAAAAAAAGTCTTAAATGATATAAATGAAATATATTTATTTACTCCCGGAACGATTTGTATGAAGATCGTTGTTTCCTGCACGGACAATAATATCGGGAACACAAAGATGGCGGCTTCCCTTCTTCGGCTAGGACGATTCGGATTATTGAAGGTAAAGTAGATCAACACACTACATAAGAGTGTGCTATAAATAAATACACCCAGTGAAACAAATGTATAATTCACAACTTTGTCAGTTGTGTGTTAACTGAGAGAGAATGAAACTACACGTTATCTTATTAACCGTATAACGCAAATTACGTCATTGGTTTGAGGATTTTAAAAAATATATAAAAACTGTAATATAATAACAAGTTTGTTTAAAAGTGTATTTAGCTGTGTTTGTGTCGAACAGTTTTTACTAACTCTTCCTTATCGACCACTTAAACTTATTAACGCAGGAGCTACAGGTTAAGTTTATTTATTAAAGTATAGGTTTATTATGATCAAATATGATATTACTATTATACTGGGCCCTAGTCACGTGACAGCCATCAAGACCATTAATACAAATTCTTGTATAATGTTTATTTTGTGGCACATTTGTTTTTCAGGGGTTTGTCATGAATATGCAAATAATTCATATTTATCACTCACTCACTCATCATCTATACCGCTTTATCCTGTATTATCCCAGGAGGCTCAGGGTACACCCCCTGGACAGGGTGCCAATCCATCGCAGGGCACACACACACACACACACTCATTCACACACTACGAGCAATCTGGGAACGCCAATTAGTCTAATCTGCATATCTTTGGACTGTGGGAGGAACCCGGAGTACCCGGAGGAAACCCACCAAGCAGGGGAGAACATGCAAACTCCAGGAATCGAGTCTGGCTGGGAATCGAACCCGGACCCTGGAGGTGCAAGGCGACAGTGCTAACCACTACACCCCGTGCCACCTATAAACATTTATATATAATACAAATAAATATGAATAAAAATTAATGTTATGATGAAAAATTTTACGAAACTAATTTTATTATAAAATAAACAATATAAAAGTTGTATACATGTTGTATATGAATTTTATAATATATGTTTTCATATACAACATTAATTAATCTATATTAGTCTGTAAATAATATCTATTAATATTTTCATATTGGTTATTTTTATTTTATTGTCTCATGTACTTTGTAAATCTATGAATTTATGTTCTAATATAATATTTGATAACGATTATGTTGGGGTGGGGGCAGTCCATGGCGGTGGGGCATTTCAGCGCATAACAATCCCGATTCGATATTACATATTTTACATATATTCGATATTACATTTTTTTTTTTTTTTAACATTTTTGTTATTTATTTATTTTTTACAACTTTAAACCTTTGCAAAAGTTTGATGGTTAGTTAAACATAGCTGTTCCTTGAGAAGGGGTATTTTAGCAAAGAAATTACAGAATTTTCTCTTATATTTAGCTGGTTTCCAAGTCAATCACTATTCAGTACATTAATTAACAATCTGCTGACTGTTAATAAGACTCATTGAGAATGGTCCAATCACATGAGCCCAAATATTTAAAAACAATATTGATTAGCTAAGAATGAAAGTGGGAGGGTTCGGGGCGCACAGAGCTGCACCCCAAGGATGAAAATCACATGCTTTTCAAAAATGTACGTGCCTACATAGACACTTGTTCACGAACACAAATTACCGTAATACAGTTTAGATTTTCTTTATTGCAAATAAATTATATTAAGAAATAGTGTTGGTTACTTTTTTTAGGTCCAACAGTTAAGTACTCAGTTATTTAGTTACTTTTTCAAAAATGTAATCTGTTATTCAGACGTTTTATGTAATCCGTGAGCCAGACAGCAGTCATTCCCAATCCGTTATTGTGTGTGTGAAAGTCGTCCTACAAGCCCCGCCCCCGATAACCCACCCCCCCTCAGTTATTCCTGCTGTTATACCCCTATCTCACCTATGCGGTTTGACTATGCGAGGACCGGCACGCAGAGAGATGGAAACCTAATCACAGCACCAAAACTTGCGGTGAATCATGATGAACCGTACTTACGGCCACCGCGCGAAACCGCGTAGGAGAGATAGGGGTATTAGTAGGTGAGATAGGAGTATTAGTAGGTGAGATAGGGGTATTAGTAGGTGAGATGGGGGTATTAGTAGGTGAGATAGGAGTATTAGTAGGTGAGATAGGGGTATTAGTAGGAAAGATAGGGGTATTAGTAGGTGAGATAGGGGTATTAGTAGGTGAGATGGGGGTATTAGTAGGTGAGATGGGGGTATTAGTAGGTGAGATAGGGGTATTAGTAGGTGAGATAGGGGTATTAGTAGGTGAGATAGGGGTATTAGTAGGTGAGATAGGGGTATTAGTAGGTGAGATGGGGGTATTAGTAGGAGAGATAGGGGTATTAGTAGGTGAGATAGGGGTATTAGTAGGTGAGATGGGGGTATTAGTAGGTGAGATGGGGGTATTAGTAGGTGAGATAGGGGTATTAGTAGTTAACAGATTATGGGCCAAACTTGGCTGAGTGATGATGGTAGACTAATTATAAAGGTCTCGACTAAAACAACATGCATGAGGAATCACAAAGGAGTTTTCATTTTCTGCAATGGAAAAGTTCTCGAACTAGTTACTTTTATCAGGAAGTAACGCTGTAATGTAACTATGACAGTAATTTTGTGTTACTTTAAAAAGTAATGTGCCCCAGCACTGTTAAGAAATACAGCGGAATATTGTGACTAAATGAATTTATTTTATTATTAAAATAAATAATAATTATTATAATTATATAATAATTACATGTTAAAGCAGCATTCTTCTCTGGCTAACTTTAAGGGGGCGATGTCCCAGCACCCCTTATTGACCAGCCGCCACTGTACTGTATCTGCATGAGTTATTTTTATTAAGTTTAATAGTTATGCTATTTAGACACTCCTTCTAATTCCTTGGCCTACACTGCAAAACAATGCTGAATGCAATAAAAATTTGCAGTAATCTCCTCTGAACAGTTGATATTGAGATGTGTCGGCTACAAATGCTCTGTAAGGCCTTCATAATTTTATTCTTGTAGGAACTATTCCAGAACAGCCACCATCATCCAAACCGTGTTAAATCAAATCCAAGACATACTAAACCTGTGCTGCTGGCTTATGATGGCTAATAAGCTTACAATTTTATTTTGTATGTATAACCTGTCATTATATAATGAACTAAAAACGTCTTTTGATTGCGGTTTGTGATAATCTAGGTATGCACTCTTCATCGGGGCGAATCGGTAAACAGATAAGAATTATATGCATTTTTCCCCCTTTAAATAAATACAGTTTCTGTCTGTTCTTCACTGTCTCCAGCAGGACGGCTGGGGGACACTGAGGACCCCACTCACTGCGGCCTTATGCACTAAAGCACAGCCACCCAAGAAACCTGCAAAGAAAGCTTCAAGTAAGAGTAAGAGCATGGCTTTTCATTTGTCTTGATTAACGTTTAACCTTTCCAAGATATTTAACATTACCATGCTTTATTTAGCGCTTCAGCTGTCTAACATCATCACATCAGACATGTTTTTAAAAGAAATTTTTCGAGTGATGGTCTGCGTTTGGATTTATAAGACACAGGTGCTCATAACCTTTATGTTGATTAGTAATTAGTGTTTAGAAAGAGGTAATGTGATGGGTTTATATCTTTCACTTTTAAGAATCAGAAGTTATTTATTCAGTAAATAGTTGTTTCATTTTAACTTTTTCCTTGTAAAACACACCTGGGCTGCTCGGATCAATAACACCAATAACATATAAATAATCTTTTGTTTATATAAAATTTTAATGGTTTTGTTCTTTTTTTTTTCTCTTTTAAACCTTGCTTTCGTGGCAAAAAGGACAGTTTTAGTTGCATAATGAGTTCGATTTTCTAGTTACTAATCCACACGAGCTCTTTTTAACGCATCTGTCTAAAAGCTGTGTCTAATCATTTGGATAAATTAAAAAAAAAAAAAACAATAAAGGAGCAGTTTGTGAGTTTATTAACATTTAGTAATTACTTCGTAGTTTCAGCAGACAGATGGGTTCTTCTGCTTTTTCATTTTTAAGTGCAGTTCACATTACAGCCAGCAGAGGGCTTTAAAAGTTACAAACTTCTCCTTTAAAATAAGACTGTGTTATATTTCAGATTACAGAGTGCATGCTTTAGACTAATGCTGTTATTAACAGGATGATGGATCTCTTTCTGCAGCGATGTTGCTTCCTGGATTCAAGGTTTCATGCTTGTGTTAAACATAACCAGCTTACAATGTTTATCCCATTTGCCGTTTTCTCAGCCTCAGAGGCCCCAGACGAGAGGGCATCTCTGCTAGCCTACAAGACTACTGTTGCCTTCCCTGCTAGACTTTCTTCTTCAGGATTTCTCAGTCAAGGCGCTGCACTAGGTGAACATAAGCAAAGTGGGGATCCCGTAACAGGTGCGGGTGCAGTGGCTGCGGGTTCCTCTAGTACAGAACCCTCTCCATTAAAGTCAGTCACTGACACTCAAAAAGACACAACAAGTCCAACTAGTGGTGAGGTGAACACACCAAAATCTGAAGTTAAACCTAAAGATGATGACGCTACATCTTCCTCATCCAGTGATTCAGATTCCGACTCGGATTCCGATTCTGATGATGAAAAACCTGACGAGACCAAAAAGAAAGAATTGGTGTCCCAGACCGAAGATAAAACCGGACAGAAAGAAAGAAAGTCCTCGGATGTGACTGAAGAGGCTGCTTCATACCCGAAGACCAAAGCTGTTCCTGAACACCGGCGAACTGATTCTGTTCCTAAAGAAGCTCCTGAAGTTGCCAAAGCAGCGAGTAAACCTATGTCCAAAAAAGTGTCTGCTCCAAGCAAAGCAGTGTCCTCTTCGGAAGAGATAGTCGACCCTGCTCCTGTCTTATGCACAGCTGACAGTGTTAAAGCTCGAGCGGGGGTTAGACCAGAAAAAGAAGCAGGTGTGGAAGTGAAGACTTCAGAAGTCCCCGAACGTGTCCCTGACGGAGCCTCTGATGTAGCTGCCGAACCCGAACCAGGAGTCGTCCGTGATTCTGCTCCCAAAACAGCATCCGAACCCAAAGTCAGAATGAAACCTGCTTCAAAGGCGACAGAAGCGGTCGCTGCTGCTGAAGAGTTAGTCGACCCCGCTCCTGTAGGCACTGATGCAGAAGAAGTCCGAGCCGAACCTGAAGTAGCAGCTGCACCAGAGGGTACACGCAAAATCCTTTTCACTCCTCTGAGCAAGCTTCTTAGCACATAGACTTTTTAAAAAATAATTTGGAAAATCCAAACATGCTGGTTATGGCCCGAATTGGTATTTAAATTCTTCCTCCCCCCCCCAAAGATATCTGCTAGAGTTCTGATTGCTTTAAAATACTGATTTAGTCTACAACAATCAGCCATAACATTAAAACAAATGATGGGTGAAGTGGGTAACAGGAATTCTTTTGGAATTGGATTGGAAGATAGTGAACGGTCAGTTCTTGAAGTTGATGTGTTTGAAGCCTGAAGAGCTAAGACTTGTGATGGCTATACAACTGGGTCAGGGGTCTCCAAAACAGTTTTGGTCTTGTAAGGTGTTTCTGAATTGCAGTGGTTAGTATCTACCAAAAGTGGCCCATGGAACGACAAACTATCAAACGTTGTAGCATAATAATCCTCAAATCTCATAGTAAACCTTTTACATTACTGAGGCCTTTCTCATTTTTGACATGGACTCTCCCAAACCTCACAATAGTGCATCACAACTTGCTGCGTAGATGGAGATTGTCTAATGGAAGAAGGTAGCCTGGTCTGATGAATCATGTTGTCTTCTACTCCATATGGATGCTTGTGTTTCACTTACCTAGTGAGGAGATGGCACTACGATGATATCTGGGGAAGCTGGTAGAGGCAGTTGAAGGATGTTTCTTTGACGCGTACCACCTACTTAAACATTGTTACTGACAAAGAACAATGTTCCCTAATAGCTGTTGTCTCTTTCAGCAGGATAATGCTCCATGCCACGGTGTAAATTGTTGGATTTATTAGACAAACATTTCTGAGTCTTAGGAGACTCATCTTACCTTGAAAGGTCATGACCCCTCAGCCAGTCAGAACTGATTTGGTGGCATTAAAATGATATCCTGAAGTGCATGTTATTGGGTGGGTGGTTTGAATGTTATGGCTGATCCGTTTATATCGAATGAGGATGCACATTTATAGACTGACTGATACTCCGTCTTTTTAATACCAGCATGTCTGCCTTTCTGCCCTCTGGATGCTTGGGTCTGATTTCCGCACATGCATGCAACGAAAGAGTGAGTGAATGAATGAGTGTTTGCGATCAATTCTTACAAATGGCCGCCGCCTTAAAATGTGAATATTCTGATTTGTTTCCTTTTCTCTGTATGCTGCATAGTTTGGTTTAAAATCTTTAGACGCCATCTTTCCTCTGTACCTGATTGTACCTGGTGCTGTCTTGGTGTTTACATCTGATGATTATTTTTTCCTTCATTTTTCTGCATGATCACCTGTACACTGTAGTAACGTACATTCTGAGTTCCTCAAATCTACTAGTCCTTTTACATTCCTGGGGTCTTTCTCATTTTTGACATTTTCCCTGTTAATCATTGCAATACGTAGTAGCATTTCATAACCTGAGCCGTTTTATATAGTTTTATTGTATACTAATAATGTATTAGTATATACATTATATGATGTATCATTTTTAATATACTCGTCTTTTATGTATCTGTGAATGGCCTAAAATGTAAACGGACTTTTCTCATCCACTTAAATATATTTTTTTCATACACTTAATCATAACCGATCATATCTTCCACTGCGGTTTCTCCTTTTCTTTCTTTCGTTCTTTTTACATAATGACCGACAGCTGTTTGTTATATATTTGAGTGCAAAAGTTTGTACACCCTTTAAACAAGTTAAACTGTGCTTTTATAGGACAATAATCACGTACAGTTGAGGTGTTCTGAAGCTTGTCTCAAAGAAGACGAGATCAGGAGGATCTTTGTATGTTTTTGTATGAAGGTTCCTTCCTAAAATGCTAAACATCACCTCTGAAAAAAAAAAACTTTATATTAACAGTTTTTACTTATCCTTTTAGTTTAACTTACTTAGTTAACACCTTTTGGCTAAGAAATCAACAAAGCTGTGATATAAAGAAAAATTTACATTACAACAACCGTACTGGTTTTTATTATCATAAAGAAAATGTTTTAAACAAACATGCATTGTTACTCGATATTATTTTACGGTTGCATTTTATTTCCTACCTGAAGAAAACAAATTCGTCCCTCGACTGTATTTGGTTTACTATATTTGCTGTATTTTTCATTTTTCCTTTTCAACACATTCATCTTCTAATGTTAATGGTAAATGCAACTTGTGCCAGGTAATGTTAATTGTACTGTAGACACTGTTGTTATTAATATGTTAATCGCTGTCCTGGTGTCAGACGCCACAGGTGGATGGTGTTTTGGTCGAAGTCGCCTCTTGCTGATTTCTCACCTTTTCTTTCTTTGTGTGTCTAATTACCATACGATGGCTTCAGATCTAAGTGATACACGCAGCCCCTCCCTTCCCCAACCGTGCTACCTTCTCTGTTATCTTCTCATTTTGTTTCTCTGTTCTGTCTTAAAGGTCTTAATGATTATATCCATGTTTAATATAAACCCCCAGGGCACTTCTTAATCACCTCACAGCTGTAACACTTAACTTGGATTGGATTTATGTTTTTTGTGCTAAGGAAAAAAAAAAAGAAGGAAAAAACACTGGAAAGTGTGCCATTTAAAATCAATCATAATTGTAATTTATTTAGTTTAGTCATGAAATGGAAAATCAGTGAGTTATTTTAAAAATGGAGGAAGCTGGTCAGTTGTCTAGAGCAAATGAGAAGCCTTAGGCCATTCACACTCCATTCATTTTATTGTATGTGACAAAGGGGGACGGGTAGGGTTGACTGACATGGAAAAGTGTAGAAACTACTGTAAAACAATGCTGGCTGAAGTGTGAATATTCCCATCCTATGTTCCTTTCAAGCCAGGATGTAAAAAGTAGTTAAAGTGTTAAGACAAATGTCGGGTGCATTTTGTTCCAAGCAGACAGTCTAATCCTTTAAGAATTAAATTTATTTGGCATCTAATATATAGACGTATAAAAATATGGCTTTATATTTCCTCAAAGTTTTATTATTTTAAGAAAATGTAACTTCTATAAGTTAAATAAGTAAATTTGTAATAATAATTTGGACCAAATTGTTAAATCATATATTTAATACTTTGACTTGTATCAGTGCCTGTGTTCAATTCTTTAAATAAGATAATTATTTGTGTAGTTGTGTAATTGTTATCAATGTCTTATTTTTGCTCTCTTTTATGTCTGCCTTTCATAGAAGCTGCTGCAGCAGCACCGGCGCCTGAGCCCGAACCCGAACCATTCGATAACACCTCATACAAGAACCTGCAACATCACAATTACAACACGTACACGTTCGTGGACATGGATGTGCAGATGGCCAACCAGCGTTTGCCCCAGCCCTCTACGGGAAAGCCCTCACCCAAGCACTGATCTCTCCCTCAGGGGGGGCCTGTGATCTCTTTCCTGTTCTCCACAGGGATTCACGTCCTACTGCTTTTGCGTTGCGCCGATTTGTCTTTCAGATGCTTGACCACGTTGTCTGATGAAATGCTTGTAATCTCATTAAAGCATTTACAGT
This sequence comes from Channallabes apus, assembly GCA_030522415.1. NCBI lineage: Eukaryota > Metazoa > Chordata > Actinopteri > Siluriformes > Clariidae > Channallabes > Channallabes apus. The sequence goes on from CM060109.1 coordinate 44,891,263, forward strand.
AATTAAACAATGTAAAATGATTGTGTTTTTGTTTTAGGGACAAATAACAGTCACAAGTCTGCTTAACTAGTTATCTTTCCAACAAATGCAGCAAATTGATCTTAAACCAAAGAAAGTACAGATACAGAAGATCAAATATATTTTGTGGCCAGCATAATTTAGAGTTTACTATCAGGATTTTGTGATCATGCTAATTAACATTAAAGGTAAATATTTCCTCCACCTGTGTGAGACTGGAGGTTTAATAAAAAAATCACAATATGTTTCGAGTCAATGTATTTAAACAACTCTATTTTTTTAATTTCCTGATGAAAGACATAAATAAGCTCAATAATATTCTGACTTTTTTTGTTTTAGTTGTAGGTTCTCCACTTTTTCCCCCACCAGGATAAAGTGTTTAATGACAGTGAGGGTTTGACTAGAAGATTCGGATTATGCCACTTCAAGTAATTAGTCAAACAAACTAATTTAACTAATAAACTAATAAAAGACCTCAGTGAGAAATACAGACTGAGCATAAAGTCATTTTATGGATATGAACAATCATATCTTAAAACCTGTGCTAGATGTGCTATATATAGTATCTATCATGACTTTATACTCATTCTGTAAATTATCTTTCGCCTTTCCACCACTGTAACAATAGCCAAACCTAATAAACAAACATCTAAATCTAAAACAACAACGCGCTTCCCCGACCCCATTTCTCTGCCCCGCAGCTCTTTCTGGCAGAGAGGCGTCCTAGCGCTTTGAACTCGTGTCTCCGCCTATCTTATGAATATCCAAAAGGAAACGTCTTGCGTGTCTATTACGCGATGACGTACAACACCAACAATAGACAGCGGGTGCCGCCCACTTCATGAATAATCACATCGAATTCGGGTTGCGTGCGTTTGCGTGATGACGTAACACGGCCACAGTGGATCCCGATTGCTGCAACCGCTTGTCAGTGTGATGAAGATTGGCACTCAGGTAAGCTGTCACTCAAAACTCTGCTTTTTCCTCTTTACCTATCAATCAGAACAGTGGTCGGCCAGTGCGCTGTAATACCCCGGGCCTGGGCACTTACAGCGACTTGGGAGAGGTGTTTTGGGGGTTTGTCAGTGGGAGTTTATTATTTTTTTTAAGAGCTAGTGTGCTGCCAGGGAAACCATATTGAGGAGAGAAAGTGATAAAGTATGTGCTTTATGATGAGAGAGGGGGATTTTATTAGAAGACTGATGAGACTGAGCCAAGGCCCAGCTTTAGCAGCACACACACACACACAATTATTTTTTCTGTACAAGGCAACAGAATTGTTTCAATTATTATTATTATTAACAACAACAACAATAATAATAATACTTTCAAATGCCTATAAACTACTGGGGATTTAATTTATTTGACAATTTTGTAAAACAAGAGCCATACCAACTTAACCTTATGTTTATACATTAAAATAAAAAGTATTTTTTCCATTAATACTTTGTCACGCTTTGTCATCCAGTTAACATATTAAAACATATTTTCTATACTAGACTATACTTGCGCTATTATATCGCTATATCACGTATTAGCTGTTTAGCTAGCTTAGCATTGTTAGCAAACTGTAGTAAACAAAGCTAGCTAGCTATCTGGCTAACTACCCTACTTTACTCGTTTAATGGGTTATTCTGTGCTGTAATTTGTAAATGAAAATAAAACATATTTCCACACATCACTATATTATGTGCTGTTTGTTTTGAATGATTAAAAATGTGATAAACGCATAAAACGTGATTAGCATTTTAGCGGAGTTAGCACGCCGGAGCTGTTTACTCTGCGCTTTAGCTTAATATCTGAAAAGGTGTTTCTTCGTTTTTCCCCATTAGCGTTTGAGTTAATTAATTAAAACAATGAAATTGAACATGTATTGTTACTTAAAACAAGCAAACTAATAAAGGAAATGGGGAAAACAACTTTAGGTTTAGTGTATATGTTTGTTTAGAAGCTAACGCGGCTAATTTGCGTTTCCTACCACCAGGTCTTTATTAAAAGTGTATTAACAGTATTAAGTGTGCGCACGTGTTTAACGGTGTATAATACGTGCATATTGGTGCTAAACGTGGAAAAAAATGTGTACAAGCAAGGTTTGCGTTACTAGTGCTTTATTTTCCCTCCGACATTAAAAACACACTACAACAGATATCTGTAAAAACACCACGTCCGGACTGATGGCAGCTCATTCTCATATAATCAGTGCTTTCGAAATTTGTAGGGTTTTGTTTGTCCACCAGCCTCTTGAGTATCGACCACAAGTTCTCAATGGGATTAAAGTCTGAGGAGTTTCCTGGCCATGATGACACAGGAAAGATGGTAGCGCTCATCTTCATACATTTCAATAAGGGCAGCAAATAAGCCTTCCCTTCTAGGACAAACATCAGGGACAGACTGATATTCTGTAAAAGATACAGGGATTGGACTGCTCCGAACAGGGCTAAAGTCATTTTCTGTGATGAATCCCCTTTCGGATTGTTTGTGGCATCTGGTAAAAAAAAAAAGCTTGTAGGGAGAGGAAAAGGTGAGCGCAACCATCAGTCCTGTGTCATGCCAACAGGAAAGCATCCTGAGACCAAGGGGGTGGGCTCACTCACAGTTTTGCCGAAGAACACAGCCATGAATAAAGAATGGTACAAAAACATCATCCAAGAACAGTTTGGTGGCGAACAATGCCTCTTACAGCAAAAGTGATAAGTAAGTGACTCGGGGAAGAAAACATCACAATTTTGGGTCCATGGCCAGAAAACTCCTCAAGAGGCAGATGGACAAACAAAAACCCACAAATTCTCACATAACTCCAAACATTAATTATGCAAGAATGGGCTGATATCAGTCAGGATGTGGCCCAGAAGTTGATTGACAGAATGCCAGGGCGAACTGCAGAGGTCTTTAAAAAAAAAAAAAAAAAGGGTCAACACTGCAAATATTGACTCTTTACCTAAACGTAATGTAATTGTAAATAAAAGTCTTTGACACTTTTAAAATGATTGTAATTATACTTCAGTATACCATAGTAAGAAAGGAGAGGTTCATTTAGAGTTACCCGTCTCAGAAATCACCAATTAACAAACATCACCTGAGATTCGACATGTTATAAAGTCTTTACCGAGCATAAGTAGCAGACACATCTCAATATCAACTATTCAAAGAAGATTATTGCATATTTTGGATGCCTTCAGCATTGTTTTACATTGTATCAAAGCAATAAAAATCAAGAAAGACAGTGGAATTAGATGGTGTGTCCAAACTTTGTCAAAAACTAGTCAAGGTCACAATTCCTGATCCTGGATTTCTCTTGCCGGGACAGATCAGTGTTCATCCTGCTCTAAAGCATTTGCCCTAACTGAGGAAGTGACTCATTCCTTTCTGACTCATGCATTCCTGCTGATCCTGGATCAGGCTCTGCATCTGGTTGCTTAAGAGGAAAGAATGTTAACCATATGTGCTTGTTTTACATCACATTACAGATTTAATCTCTGTTCGCTCCTATAATTATCTTCACTCATCTTAAAAGACTTTGTGAGATTTTATAATGTAGCTGTGGAAATTTCAGATGCACACGCATGAGTGAGGTCAGGTGCTGATGTTGGGGCGAGTGAGGTTGAGGTCGGGGCTCTCGTCTACTTTTATTGGTAATGGTTATCAAGGTGGCCTTGAACCTCCAGGGTTGAGGGTTCGAGCCCTGCCTTCAGGGAAAAGTATCATTTGAGCTATGAAGTAAGGTGTCAATAACACATCAAATTATACTAGTGTTGACACACTCAACCACATGAGCGTCACTGCTGAAAATAATCTTCATCAAAGTATCAACACTCGTTACTGCTTTGTTCTTTATGTTCTTGAATGGAGTAGTGGCAGGAGGCAGCACACAGTGATGCTATACTACAGTTTGATACAGGAAATGCTAAAATACTAAAATAGTCATTAAATGTATAATTAATTTGTAAATGATATATGTGTTTGTTTCTCAACACCTTTCAGCCTGCTCGTATAATGTGTCAGTGTTGGCAGTGTCTACAGTGAACATGATGGCAGGCCAGCCTGTGTCGATGCACAAGTACGAGGAGAGAGTACAAAAGGTGCGTCTGTCATGTTTACACTCGCAAGCAATATTGATATGATGACAGGTTTTTATTTGACCTTCGTATTGCAAAGCACAATGATACTACTGTACTTTTATACTGCTTCACTTCACTTCACAAAACCACAAAAACTTGATTTTGTTTGATCTGTTTAACGTTCTTATACTAACACACGTAGGTAATAATGCTTTGTACCCACTTAATTCCTTTCTATCCTATAATATTCACAAATATGCACTCATTCTAATCAGTTTTTTTCTATAGTAAATTTAAAGTGTCTTAAACAGGGACACATTTAAAATGTGTGTGTTTTTTTTTTTTGTGAGAAGACATTTATCGAAGAGAAAAAAAAACGAAGTTGATGAAGGAATGAATGTTTATGGCATAACTGATAATGATCACTAAAATTGTTTCATGAATGTTATACAGAATTATATGCACATAATCTTACTTTCTTAATAAAAATTGGGATTATTAGCAAATAATAAAACACTCCAAGACATGCTGTTATTGGAAAATAATCCGGGTTAAAATTCTAGTGTCAGGCCACACTACTCCATCTTGTTCTTGATTATTTTCCTGTAGCAACACAGCCCAAAGTGATTTATTGGCTTACAACTAACACATGTTGCAGTTTTTATGTCTAGCTTTTGCATTAAATTCTGTTTTTCACTCAGGGGGTCGAACAGACAGACGGTGATCCAGAGAAACTTTTTGCAGACACAGGAATGGGGAGAACCTGCAACAATGCTCTTGCTGAGTCCAATCGCATGGACACAGATAAAGCTTCTATATACAGGTAGTTTTATACCTGGACATGGACTGAGTCATACTCCTTACTGATTTTGAATAAATGCCTAATAAATGACCCCTAATGCAGGATGACCTAAAGGTCTGGACCAACAGGAAAACAAGCAAGTGTTGTACAATTTGGCAGTAAATTCTCTATACGAATAATCCTGTATGGCAGGAACATTTGTTTTCCTTTTATTAGTTTCAGCTTCGACTCTTTTGGGAAGGTTTTCCACAAGGTTTAGGAGTGTGTTTATGTGAATTTTTGACCATTCTTCCAGAAGTGCATTTGTGAGGTCAGACACTAGAAGGCCTGGCTCGCAGTCTCCACTCTAAACCCATCACAAAGTTGTCCGATCGGGTTGATGTACAGGCCAGACAAGTTCTTCCACACCAAACTCGCTCATCCATGTCTTTATGGAACTTGCTTTGTGCACTGGTGCACAGTCATGGTGGAACTGGTGTGGGGTTGTTTTTCTGGAGTTGGCTTCGGTTTCTTACTTCCAGTGAAAGGAACTCTTAATGCTTCAGCATACCGAGACGTTTTGGACAATTTCATGCTCCCGACGTTGTGGGAACAGTTTGGGGACGGCTCCTTTCTGTTCCAACTTGACTTCACACCAGCTGCAAAGGGTGGACCAACATCATATCAAACCATATGGATTAAGAGTTGAATGTTATTTAAGTTTATATGCATGTGAAGGCAGGCGAGTGAATACTTTTGGCAATATATAGTGGTGTCAAAAGTATTCACATTCATTACTTGAGTAGAAGTATAGATACTAGGGTTCAAAAATACTTCTTTAGAAGTTGAAGTATCAGCCCAAGCTTTTTACTCAAGTAAAAGTGTAAAAGTACTGGTTTCAAAACTACTTAAAGTATAAAAGTAAAAGTACCGTGAGGGGCGACAAAAGCAGTAAGGTCTCACTTTCTGATCATGCAATGGGGGGGGGGGGTGTTGTGCTCGTTTTTATCATGCGACCGAGGGGGGGGGGGGTCGTTGCACGTTCTGATCATAAAAATAGAGTAATTTTTAAAATGTAAGGAGTAGAAAGTACAGATAATTGCTTAAAAATGTAAGGAGTAGAAGTAAAAAGTCAGCTGAAAAATAATTACTCCAGTAAAGTATAGATACCCAAAATTTCTACTTAAGTAAGGTAACGTAGTATTTGTACTTCGTTACTTGACTTCTCTGGCAATATAGTGTATTTTTCATGTGTTTTGTGGATGTAGCTAATCGTACGAAAGAGTAGAGCTGTAGTATTTTATATTACACCCAGATGCTAATAAATCAGCTTGACCTCTTTTGTTCTTTTTATATTTTCTCATCTCTAATGCCTCGTGTCTATGTTTTTCATACGGATCTGCAGGCATCCACTTTTTCCTCTCCTGGCCCTTCTGTTTGAGAAGTGTGAACAGTCTACTCAGAGCTCAGAGTGCGTCACGTCGGCAAGCTTTGATATCGATATCCAGAATTTTGTTCACAACCAAGAGAAAGATGCCAAGGCTTTCTTCAGTGAAGACGCTGAGCTAGACAATCTGGTGAGAATCCCACGAGTAAAATTAGACATTAAAAGGATATTGTTTTTGTTCTTTATGTGCATCTTATTACAAAAATATTGTTGCAAAATAATTAGAAATAGCTGACCTTACATCAGCTGACCTTATCATTTCTATCTGTTATCACCCAAATGAGGATGGGTTCCCTGTTGAGTCTGGTTCCTCTCAAGGTTTCTTCCTAATGCCATCTCAGGGAGTTTTTCCTTGCCACCGTCGCCGTCACCCTTGGCTTGCTCATCAGAGAAATTTCATTCATTCGTCTCATTATTATTATCTGCACATTTTTCTCACACATCCACACTTCCAATTTTTTTCTTTTCTATAATAATTATTATTATTATTATTATTATTTTTAAATTTATTAATTTATTTTTTTTAATGTTTTATTTATTTATGTATTTATTTTTTTTATGTTTTTATTTATTTATAATTTTATATATATATATATATATATATATATATATATATATATATATATATATATATATATATATATTTAATTAATTAATTAATAAATTTTATTTATTTATTTTTTTAAATTAAATTTCTTAAATTTTTGTGAAGCTGCTTTGAGACAATGACCATTGTTAAAAGCGCTATATAAATAAAATTGAATTGAATTACATATCCAAATGGCTTTATAAAGCACAACCTGAAAGTTCTGAAACCCCTGTTTTAAGATCTCCGCACTCTGATTTCCGTTCTTTGTCAGTGATTTGTTAAAAGATAGTGATATTATCAGGATCACTTTGTCAAGTTCTGGTTAAGTTCTTAGTCTTAGTATTAGTCCTGGGATATTGATGTTGAAATACATAGTTTCATCATGTTACCATTCGAGGTAAATGATACAGGGTAACCCTTAAAATGAATTCATTAAAATTAATTAATAATTATAAAGTATATATATATATATATATATATATATATATATATATATATATATATAAGATAGGAAAGCCTTGATGCGGTGATGGTGTTTTAATCTGAGAAAGAGTTACGATGTTCTGAAACTGCAATAACAACTTATGCCTGTGTGATCAGATGGTGAAGGCCATTCAGGTTCTCAGGATTCACCTTCTGGAACTGGAGAAGGTCAGCGACCTGTGTAAAGACTTCTGTAGCCGATACATCTCCTGCCTGAGGAGCAAGATGAACAGCGAGACCTTGCTGAGCGGAGAAACAGACGGTCCCTATTCTCCTCTGCGCACTCAGGTAAGATTAGAGTAGTCGTCTTTTCAATTTTGCCCTGCCAGCCCGAGTATCAGAGAATCTGATGGTGGGGTGGTACAGCACGTGTTTGGATGTGAATGAATCGTACTCATGGTTAGAAGGTTTGCATCATTGTTTGTAGGTCATATTTATTGCTATTAATATATATATATTTTTCTATAACAGGACACCCAGGGCACTGTGATTCCTTCCTCACCTATGCAACAAGGCAGCTTATCAGCAATCTGTCAATCACAAATGATTTCAGGTACCATTTCTTAGAGGTCTCTATAACCCTAAAACACACTGTTTACACACATCAAGCACACACAAGAATAAATTTTTTATATATATATATATATATATATATATATATATACACACGACATATATGAGCTCACTGTAAAACACTGATGCAAATTAAAGTCAGTTTAGCAAGTAACCTCACTTTGTGACAAATTCATCTAGATGTGATTTTTAATTTCACTATTTTATACTTCATGTCGCTTGAGTGACAAAAAACTATTTGGTGAAATCTGAACACTATGTTCCATCCAAAAATAAAGTCATAGTGAAGAGTGTTTTTGAAGGGCAAAGACAATATTAGATGGTGAAAAAACAATCCGAAAAACTCTCACATGCACATACATCAAGACTTTTGCACAATACTGTAGATGAATATTATTAAGAGAAAATTTATAAGGAAATCTGAAAGTTATTTTCTCTAAGATTTTTTTTCTCTATTGTTAATCTTATGTTTGGTTTTGTGGGTTCTCCAGGTGGTGCAGTGTATCAGCCAGTCACAGTAGTCACACCTCAAGGTCATGTCATGACTCAGACCATCTCACCGAGCAAGATACACAATCAGAGCACCCAGGTGTGGATCTCAGATATACAAGCACATACAAGTTGCTTCAAAGCACTCAAACACACACATACAGCTGTACACACACACACACACACACTTCAAACAAACTCAGACTCTCACAGATCAACACACTGATCTGCTGTGTTTTTTTCTAAGCATTTACAGCTGCAGATGAATCAGGATTTGGGTTTCTTCAGTAACGAAGACAGTTCATCCAAAAACAAGCGCGGTGTTCTCCCCAAACAGGCCACCAATATCATGCGCTCGTGGCTCTTCCAGCACATCGCAGTGAGTTTGACACTCAGACGGTCATGATGATGATGATGATGATGATGAAACTGTTCATATTTTTCAGACTCTTGGTTTACAGTTGTTACTTTCTCTCATAGCACCCGTACCCTACGGAAGATGAGAAAAAACAGATTGCTCATCAAACCAACCTCACCCTGCTACAGGTCAACAACTGGTATGCTACACTTGTACGGTTATTGTATAGATATATGATTTGATTTAGAGGGAAAGATTAGACAAACATTCTGACTATATCTCCAAAACAACTACATTACAACGAATGCATCATGTCTATATCTGTGATAGTTTCTACTGTCATGCTCATGGTTGATTGATTGAAAATCATCACTGCCCTTTTGCAGGTTCATTAATGCACGGAGGCGGATCCTGCAGCCGATGTTAGACGCCAGCTCCTCAGAAATGCCAAAATCCAAGAAGAAGACTCCACAGACCCGCCCTTTACAGCGCTTCTGGCCCGATTCGATCGCTTCCTCTGTGTCCCCGCAACAGTTCAGCATGGAACACGGTACAGACCGTGAGTAAAATTTCAACAACTGTAACAAAAGAGAAAGACAGAAGCACAGAGACTTGTTATACACAAATCAGTAATAATATGAATGAGGATTTATTATAAGCTTTTTAATGTTTCTTGTGTTTAAATCATACAAGCAGGGTTGCCTGTAGAACTCTCAAAATAAAGTTTAAAGAAGAATGAAATGCGTCAGCAGACAGAACCATAACTGTAAGGTTGCAGAATTTTGCCTAAAGAAAACAGATGCAAGGGGGAAAAACAGTTCAAATAGAAACATATAATAAGTTGTGTAAGTTTTATATAGCCTGTTATAATCAAACATTGTGGTGTAATGTAATGCCTGTTCTTTCTGTTTTTTTTTAGTGAACATAATTGCGGTTGGGATGAGCATGGATGGCTACCAAACTCTGTCCTCTGATGGAGCTACACTCGCCATGCAGCAGGTCATGATGGGTAATCACAGCGAAGATGAATCTGATATCAGCGAGGATGACGTCGACACACACCTGTCTTCAGCTAACATGACCGATCTGGGCCTCAATTCCAGTAACTGACTCTCTTGGGCGTGTGTGTGCGCACACACACATATACACACAAGATTTAACATGGCGCTGATTTTGCAATGCTGATACTTCTGCACTACAGAATGAATCTCCAAAACCCCTTAAAGTAAAGTGTATAAACACACAGTTGACAGATAGCATTACGTTACAGACAGGAGTGCTAATTTATGAGATGTTTTTTTTATTGCATAGACATCAAGGTGAGTGCACTTGTTGTTTGACTAACTCCAAAATAGCAAAAGGGAAAAAAAGTAAGAAATGAAAGAGAAAAAAAAAGTAATGTCCCCAAGTATATGACACTCTCGTTCTTCAGAATTTGTTACACAATTTGCATTTCCATGATAACACATCTGGATGCCAAAATGTTGTGAGTTGGTGCTTGTGATGGTGTGATTGTGTTTTTTTCCCCCCATGCATGCTGGTTTTTTTCTGCTGTTCTTATTCTCTCTCACAACCGTGCCACGAGAGCAAAAATGAGAGATGCTTATTTTTATATATTTAGAACAAAATGTTTATTTCTTTTTAATGCATTGTTTTTTCGTTTTATAAGGAATATTTATGTACAAAAAATGCTAGTTAGTCGCCCAGTTTTCAGGGCTTTGTAACATTTTTATAAGAAAACAAAGGGAGAAAAACTGACTTTTAAAGTTTTGCATACATAACTTAGCTCAAACTATGCCTTACATTGTAAAAGTAACTAAAGCACATGCATTATTACGTAGATGATCAGTGACCTCATCTATTATAGTTGTGTTAGCCATAAAGATGAAATTTGTTATACTCAGTAAAAGTAGATAGTAGCAAGAATCAAACTACATTTAGATGTTTGATTCTCGATTTTGCTGCACTGTACATTTTATTTCCTGTATAAACAGCTCATCGGCTAACAAATACATCTTTTAACATGCTGAGTGAACAGAATATACACGGGGCACACACTTCCCTGTAAGGACATATACTGAGCTGCTGACCTCGATTTCATGGGTTTACAGATGAAATTATAAAGCTGAAATTCAATTTATAAAACTGTCTCAAAATGTTACTTATAAGTATTAAATACATTCGTGTGTTCAAAAAGTCCATGCTGTTTACTTTTTCTTCCATTTTAAACCCCTTTGGCATGCAAACATCTAACATTAGCAAATTTAATTAAGTTTAAATAATGAGTAAGCCAAAGGCAGCAGTGGCAAGATAAAAAACACTGGAGGAGGAACCCTCAAACAGGAGACCAACGTCTTCTGGGTGAAACCAGTTTTTTTGTATACAGAAGAGCTGAAAAAACTTTGACCATTATTATATAAGTTTTTATTAAGTTTCTGGTATCAAACTGAAGCTAGCAACTGTTCAGTGAATGAGATCTGAGTGTAAAAACTCTTAGCAATTGTGGAAAATATGCAATGAATACATTTTATATACAAGTACTGCATATAAAGGTGTTAACAGCTGCATCTAAATAGGCAAATTCTCAGATGTTCAACCCTCATGTTGTGTGCCTTATAATTTCTGTTTCACTGTTTCCATTTATTCGCACCTGATACCTATTGTTCAAGTTCTTTGTTTTGGAAGATATTGATCAAGTTTGACAAAAGAGTAATACCCAGTAATCTTCAGTTGAGAATCTTACAATGATATATACATATCTATATATATCTATCTATACATCTATATCAAATATATATACACCATATTGTAGAGGTCCTCTTATGAGGACACTTGGGTCTAATGAGCCTACTGAACAAAGAGTCCATTTAAGCATTAGTACATTAATTAAGATTATAATAGATGGTTCCAACCAAGCAATGTGATTGAACTAGAGGCATTCTAAAAGTTGTGATATAAAGCATAACAGCCCTGGGAAGATTACATGTAGCATTCTACATCGCAGGTCCTCCAAGAATCGTTAATTACACTAACTGTCATATCATGGATGAAAGTGAGTTGTTACGGTTCCCAGTACTGGAAAGAGGAGAGAGCAGCTGCCTGCCAAAACCCACATTCAGAACCAGTCACATATGCAGCAAGAAAACATGTCTGATATTGTTATGTCATCTTAAACAACACTTTGTCTCCTTAGGAACTGCTTCTAAGTCGTTCCAAATAGTCTCTGAACCATACATGTTTTTTTGTTCATGGCTAACTAGTTTTTGACAAAAAGCTGAATCCCAAATCTTTCAGCAACAATAAACATTTTCTTATCAGCCTCTTCTGGATGTCCAAGTTGAAGTTATGTTTAAAGGAAGTACAAAGTTTTTTACCCTGAAGACTTCCAATTGGCAGAAAACTTGCTATTGATACTGGAGACTCCTTCCATTAATGCTCAATCAATATCTCCTCTATATCACCTTAATATCTCTGGCAAAATATATAAATACTGTCAGAGCTTAGAAAATCAATGTTTTCCGACCACTCAAAATTGTGAATTCCTCATTGCTGGTATAAACCATTTTATTGGCCAAGTGAATTTTCATTTTATTTTATTGGCATTAATTAACATAAAATGTATTATTCTAAATAGTTTTCATTATATACTCAGCAAAAAAAGAAATGTCCTCTGACTTTCAACTGTTTTTACTTTCAGTAAACTTAATGTGTAAATATTTGTATGAACACTAAAAGAGTCAACACCATAAGACATAAAGTAAAAATGTTTCACAATGTGTCCCTGAATGAAGGGAGGCTCAAAATCAGTTTTGAGACCAGATTTGTCAGTTCTTGCTGTGAGATGGAGGGATTGTGTGTTCCTGGTGTGACTCGGGCAGTTGTTGTGGCCATCCTGTACCTGTCACGCAGGTGTGATATTCGGATGTACCCATCCTGTGCAGGTGTTGTTACACGTGGTCTTCCACTGCGAGGATGATCAGCTGTCCTTCCTGTCTCCCTGTAGCGCTGTCTTAGGCGTCTCACAGTGCGGACATGGCGATTTATTGCCCTATAGCCACATCAGCAGTCCTCATGCCTCCCTGCAGCATGCCTAATGCACGTTCACGCAGATGAGCAGCGACCCTGGGTGTCTTTCTTTGGGTGTTTTTCACAGTCGGTAGACAAGTCTCTTTAGTGTCCTGCGTTTTTAGAACTGTGACCTTAAATGCCGACTTTCTGGAAGCTGTTAAGGTCTTAACGACCATTCCACAGGTGCATGTTAATTAATTGATTATGGTTAATTGAACATGCATGGAAAACATTGTTTAAACCCTTTACAATGAAGATCTGTAAAGTTATTTGGATTTGTACAACATTATTGTTGAAATACACAGTCCTGAAAAAGGGGCGTTTCTTTTTTTGCTGAGTATATAAGGTGATCTTCTCGTTCATATATCGACCTCTAGGACAACTTTGCACCCTTGAGACACTACAATTAATTGTGATGGAAATGTGAAAGGAAGAAGACAGCATAATTGATTTGGTAAAATAAGTTGAATATAAAAAAATGCATGCTTTTGGACATTTCTAATCTCCTCTGTTATATTTCTGATTCCTTTTGGATGTTCAAACATTTTTGGAGGCAACAAAAATAATCAGAAGACTACAGCTATTAAGGATCCTTCTGCTTTCAGTGTAAAGACATTCAGTCACACATGGTTATGAGGCGTGTAGCAGACTAGCACACGATCCAGCATTGATTAACACTGTTTATTGTAATGTCTTTAACAGCTGTGCAGGATAAAAAAAAAATCCAGAACAGTTTAAAAAACATCTATAAATCATCTTGTCGGCTTTGTCAGTTGTCTGAGCTGATTGGTGAAGTGTTTGGTGTTTCTTCTCTCTGCAAGAAAATAAAATGTTATAAATTATTTAATGTTAAAAACAGTAGTGTTATGTGGCCTGCGATGGGTATTTCACTGTAATGAACACGTTAACAAATGTTAATTGAAATGAGATGAATGAGCATCCATGAAACCCTTTTGTATTGGAGATACTTCACATTGGAGATGCTCTCTGTGGTATAAGCAGAACTGTTCTGACAGATGTTCATGTGGTTATTTCAGGGCTTTAAATAAAGAATCAGGCAAAATACTTTTTAATGCTGTAGTATTTTTTACATTGCAGTTTATTTTCTATTATAAAAGTGAGCAAAAAATGCATTTGTTATGGAAGGAACAAAAATAGTAGTGGGCTATGCTGTTACAGAAAAATAATCAACAGCAGCAAAGAAAGTGTTTCATTCATCTTCAATTTCCCAATAATTGTAGTTTTTCTTATTAAAGAATGTAGTTTTATTTATAATTTTTCAAGGAAGGTTGTACACTGAATATCAGCACATGTATTATTGCTTGATTTACCTCCATTTGTTGATGAATCCAGGCGAGAGCTTGTGTGATGCGTGTATAAACTCCAGGTTTGTTTCTCTCAGCGCAGCCCTGGCCCCAACTCGTCGCTCCCACCAGCTTCCACACGGATGAGTCCTCACAGGCCAGAGGACCCCCACTGTCCCCCTACGAAGTATTTTTTTATCAGAGACAAAAAACAGCTTGGCTTCTTTGCATTCACAGAATGTGTATTTCGGATGCAACATTAACTAAAAAGGATACGATTCCCCCAGACAGACAAACCAAACTGCCCGTTAGTACTTCAAGACCTTTCATACATAATGCATTGTTTCCTTTTCTTGTGTAGAATATACAGTGGTGTGAAAAACTATTTGCCCCCTTCCTGATTTCTTATTCTTTTGCATGTTTGTCACACTTAAATGTTTCTGCTCATCAAAAACCGTTAACTATTAGTCAAAGATAACATAATTGAACACAAAATGCAGTTTTTAAATGAAGGTTTACATTATTAAGGGAGAAAAAAAACTTCAAATCTACATGGCCCTGTGTGAAAAAGTGATTGCCCCCCTTGTTAAAAAATAACTTAACTGTGGTTTATCACACCTGAGTTCAATTTCTGTAGTCACCCCCAGGCCTGATTACTGCCACACCTGTTTCAATCAAGAAATCACTTAAATAGGAGCTACCTGACACAGAGAAGTAGACCAAAAGCACCTCAAAAGCTAGACATCATGCCAAGATCCAAAGAAATTCAGGAACAAATGAGAACAAAAGTAATTGAGATCTATCAGTCTGGTAAAGGTTATAAAGCCATTTCTAAAGCTTTGGGACTCCAGCGAACCACAGTGAGAGCCATTATCCACAAATGGCAAAAACATGGAACAGTGGTGAACCTTCCCAGGAGTGGCCGGCCGACCAAAATTACCCCAAGAGCGCAGAGACGACTCATCCGAGAGGCCACAAAAGACCCCAGGACAACATCTAAAGAACTGCAGGCCTCACTTGCCTCAATTAAGGTCAGTGTTCACGACTCCACCATAAGAAAGAGACTGGGCAAAAACGGCCTGCATGGCAGATTTCCAAGGCGCAAACCACTTTTAAGCAAAAAGAACATTAAGGCTCGTCTCAATTTTGCTAAAAAACATCTCAATGATTGCCAAGACTTTTGGGAAAATACCTTGTGGACCGACAAGACAAAAGTTGAACTTTTTGGAAGGTGCGTGTCCCGTTACATCTGGTGTAAAAGTAACACAGCATTTCAGAAAAAGAACATCATACCAACAGTAAAATATGGTGGTGGCAGTGTGATGGTCTGGGGTTGTTTTGCTGCTTCAGGACCTGGAAGGCTTGCTGTGATAGATGGAACCATGAATTCTACTGTCTACCAAAAAATCCTGAAGGAGAATGTCCGGCCATCTGTTCGTCAACTCAAGCTCTTGATCTTGGGTGCTGCAGCAGAACAATGACCCAAAACACACCAGCAAATCCACCTCTGAATGGCTGAAGAAAAACAAAATGAAGACTTTGGAGTGGCCTAGTCAAAGTCCTGACCTGAATCCTATTGAGATGTTGTGGCATGACCTTAAAAAGGCGGTTCATGCTAGAAAACCCTCAAATAAAGCTGAATTACAACAATTCTGCAAAGATGAGTGGGCCAAAATTCCTCCAGAGCGCTGTAAAAGACTCGTTGCAAGTTATCGCAAACGCTTGATTGCAGTTATTGCTGCTAAGGGTGGCCCAACCAGTTATTAGGTTCAGGGGGCAATTACTTTTTCACACAGGGCCATGTAGGTTTGGATTTTTTTTCTCCCTAAATAATAAAACCCCTCATTTAAAAACTGCATTTTGTGTTTACTTGTGTTATCTTTGACTAATAGTTAAATGTGTTTGATGATCAGAAACATTTTGTGTGACAAACATGCAAAAGAATAAGAAATCAGGAGGGGGGCAAATAGTTTTTCACACCACTGTATGAAGAACAAGTTCAGTATAATTACTAAATATATGAAACATATACAGTACATCCAGAAAAGCACAGGGTGATCAAGTCAAGTGTAAATCATTCATTCATTCATTCGTCTTCTATACTGCTTATCCTGCACTGGGTCATGAGGGCTTGGAGCCTATCCCAGAAGTCTTGGGGCGCAATGTGGGGTACACCCTGGACAGAGTGCCAAATCAATTGCACAGCACACACACACACTAGGGGCAAATTGGGACCGGCAATTAACCTAATCCAAGCCTTTGTACTGTGAGAGGAAACCCACCAAGCACTGGGAGAAGATGCAAACTCCAAGCACACAGACCCAAGCCGGAAATCGAACCATGAACCCTGGAGGTGCGAGGCCACAGTGCTGCCCAGCACGGCACCAAATCATCAATCAGAGACGTATTCACCGTATATTCTCAAAAAATGTCTCTAAGAAAGTTTTTTAAACATTACCTGGCAGGAGTCAGTTCCTCCTTCTAGATATCCTGCACAGATCATGCCGGGGGAGATGTACCCCTGATAGACTTCAGGCTGACTGCAGGCTTTGGCGGAGATCAGCGGGACCCTCGCAGAATGCAGAGACACACTCGCTTCTCCTGGACATAGCAAACGAAGCGTTGCATTATGGGTCAAATTCTTGATCGCTGCTATGCTACTGAGTTGTAGAAGCAGAAATGCCAAGGAAAGCACCACAGCTAGCTGCATCACAATGTAAATCAGTTTAAGTAAAATTTGCAAAGTGAAACAGAGGCTATTATCATCATGTCAATCTGGAAAAAAAACAACAACAATCTATTAAAAGAGGTACTTTTACACCTCATGCTTTACAGCATGAACGTCTACCTAAAGTACCATAAAAAAAATAACAATGGAGGATTATGAGCTCATTTATGATTGAAATTTACAGCAGAAGGCTGTGGTGCACTGGAAGTTATTATACCTATCTATCGTGGCCAACATTGTCTTTTCTCAGCAGTTTGAGCTACACTGGCGGTGGCCTTGGGTACCCGTGATCCTGTCATAATTGCCATTTACTGGTATATAGCTGATAATCAATGTAATTCAATTCACCTGGCAGTGACGTTAGAGTTGTTTTTGATCACTATATGCTGCAACTACTTAGCAATAATTTCTTGCACTGCAGATACTGTAGATGTTTAGGTATGGTTTTGGTGGGATTATAGAACAGAATACTCACAATCAACAATATGGTTCAATATATATGTATATATTTTCATATTTTAGTACAACAATTCGATTTAATTGCTCCATGTCAGATCATTAAAAAGACAGAGCTGAATATTATTTATTTAACTGGCTCTGATTTTTTCAGAACCATATATTTGGACTTTTTTTTTTAATCCTCACCACAGGTGGCTAGTAACTCCATTACATTTACATGCACTTCTAGGAGTAGTTTTACTGCACTGTACTTTTTACTTTTACTTGAGTAGATTTGTGAAAAAGAAACGCTACTCTTACTCCGCTACACTCGAATCGTTACTTCTCTAACCTTTTATTCTACACATGCAGCCGGTGGATCTACCGCATGACTGTTTCACCAAGCAGACGTAGAAACCGTAATCACATGACTCTGTTTGACCAATCAGCCACAATAGCAATAATTACACATAGTCACATGACCACACTCAAATTGGCTGCATAGCGGGAAAGAAAATCTTCAGCCGTGGACAAGGAATGAAAACATTATGCCTGTCTCCAGTGCTACAACAGAAGAGGATGAACACCCTGACCTCATATACAAAGCATGCATACATACAAAGAACAGCTTCATACTTCATATAAAAACTCGACGTCTAACCGGAGGAAACGTGTCGCGGTAAGTTTAGCTGTTTCATTCAATATTGCAATGTTAGCATATATAATTATTATAATTGTACTATAATATACATATAATATTTTATACACATATATATATATATATATATATATATATATATATATATACAGTGGTGTCAAAAGTATTCACATTCATTACTTGAGTAGAAGTATAGATACTAGGGTTCAAAAATACTTCTTCAGAAGTTGAAGTATCAACCCAAGCTTTCTACTTAAGTAAAAGTGTAAAAGTACTGGTTTCAAAACTACTTAAAGTATAAAAGTAAGTATAAAAGTCTCGCATTCTGATCATACGACCGGGGGGTTTCGCTTTCTGGTCATGCGATGGGGGGGGGGGTGCGCGTTCTTATCATGTGACCGGGGGGGGGGGGGGGGGGAAGGTTGCGCGTTCATAATGAGGTAACGAGGCTATTTTTAAAATGTAAGGAGTAGAAAATACAGATAATTGCTTAAAAATGTAAGGAGTAGAAGTAAAAAGTCGGTTGAAAAATAATTACTCCAGTAAAGTATAGATACCCAAAATTTCTACTTAAGTAAGGTAACGAAGTATTTGTACTTCGTTACTTGACACCTCTGCATATATATATATATATATATATATATATATATATATATATATATATATATATATATACACATATACACACACATATACACATATATACAACATATATACACATACAGTATATATATCTACATATATATACGGATATATATACGGATATATATATATATATATATATATATATATATATATACACACACATATATATATATACACACACATATATATATATATATATATATATATATATATATATATATATATATATATATATATATACACTACTGTTCAAAAGTTTTAGAACACTTTCTATCTCCATGATGGTTTCCTGATTGGATTCCTGATTTTTATTTCTTTCTACATTGTAAAGGAATGCTGAAGGCATCCAAAAAATGCATTAATCTCCTTTGAAACTAAATCACTAAACAAAAACAAAGAAATTTGCAAGTGATCTAAAACTTTTGAAGGGTAGTGTATATGTATATATGTATATAACATATAAATACATTATTACAATTTAAATTTTATTATAATTTAAAAAAATCAATCGGACATTACGATTGAACAGTTACTCAGTACTGGAGTATCTTTTCACCAAATACGTTTTCATTCTTACTTGAGTAATATTTGAAATGATTACTTTTTACTCTTACTTGAGTAATATTATTTTGAAGTACAGCTACTTTTACTTGAGTACATTTGTTTCCTACTCTACCCACCTCTGATCCTCAGTCTCTAGACTCACCTCCATCCTCTGTAGCTCCCCATCCTGAGATCCAGCATATCTTCCCATCTTCAAACTCCTCTCCAAAGTTTGGCAGGCAGATGGGCTCAATGTAGCCTGAGAAAGAGAAGAAGATATGAAGTTTTAACAAGCCTTCATAAAGCATAGAATGAAGCACAGACACCCATAACAAAGCCATGGGGATAAACCTGCACAGCTCAGCTATAACTGTCTTGACAGTTTTCCCAAAGTGCTCAGTTTTAATAACCATTAAAGGTAAGTGGCTGTGACAGTTTCAGCAGGGCGATGTCATAGTCCAGGCCTTTGGGTCTGTAGCGGCCGTGATAAATAATTTTCTCCACAGCGAGATACCTGGCTCCAGTCACCGGCTGCTCTGTGAGTCCAGCCAGCACTTTCCACAGTGGGGGATACGCGAAGCTGAGAAACATAAACAGGACAGGCAAGGATGAAATTTGAACTTAGAATGCTTATAGTAGAAGACCTGTGATATTTCCTTCTTTTGGTTAATTAAGGTTAAGGTTTGTGTAAGTTGTGTTCAGACGTACCCATACACACAGTGTGCGGCTGTTAATATCCACCGTGTTGTTAGAATAGACCCTCCGCACAGGTGCTCGTTCTGGAACTGGAGACTCACCTGCCACGGAAACTGGCCTTCTAAAGACAGGTTACCGCCCACTATACGGGCACTGTACTGGGGCCGGGAGCCACACTCTACACACACACACACACACACACACACACAAATGCAGAAGCACACAGACTGAGACAATGCTCTGGGAAAAAATTTATGTGTTAAAATGAATAAATACAGTATTTACCGAGATTTCCACCATGACTACTATACAGTAAAATGATGGTACATACAGTAGTTACAATGCATTCTGAAAGTTTGAGTGCAACGTCTGACACTATCATACACGGCGATTACAATTTTGTAAATTGCTATGTAATTAAAGTTCAAACAAATTTCATCTCCTGTTAAATGCAGCTGGAAATGCTCGCATAATGCATTTTCCCCCAGTGACCACAAAACATCATTGTCACTAAAGATCTGAACTGCCTGAAGAGCTGCTTGCTATTAATCACAACTTCTTGTTAGTGTTTCAGCTGCTCCTGCTACAACAACCTGGTACGGGTTTTTATACCGGATGCTCTTCCTCACCCAACTCTCCAATTTTATCCGGGCTTGGGACCGGCACTGCATCCAGTAGCTGGGGTTTGGGCAATGGTTGGGAATTGAACCCGGGCCTTCAGCACGGTACGCAAGAAACCTGTTTGGTGGGTACGCGTTCATTCATTCATTCATTTTCTATACCGCTTAATCCTGTGTTCAGGGTCGCGGGGGACCTGGAGCCTATCCCAGGAGACTTCGGGCACTAGGCGGGGTACACCCTGGACAGGGTGCCAATCCATCGCAGGGCACACACACATACACACACTCACACACCCAATCACACACTACGGGCAATTTAGGAACGCCAATTAGCCTAACCTGCATATCTTTGGACTGTGGGAGGAAACCGGAGTACCCGGAGGAAACCCACCAAGCACGGGGAGAACATGCAAACTCCATGCACACAGAGATGGGAATCGAGCCTGGCCAGGGAATCGAACCCAGACCCTGGAGGTGCAAGGCGACAGTGCTTGATTACGCATTTTTGACCCTTAAATCTCTAAATTGCTTTTTAAAAAAACATTTTTTTATGAACCTGTGTTTCTCCTTCTTGATGTTTTTTTTTTTTGCCTGAATATTCTACAGTGGACCTGCTTTATCAGTCTGATTTTGGGCTGTTTTCAAAACTATGTTTTTCAGCCATTTCTATTTAAGTATTTGTTATATACAGGTTTATCATGACTTTAAAATCAAAATGTTAGAAAATTATATTGTAAATAAAGTCTTTAGGAACTTCGGAGCTTCATGATGGTCCCCATTAATGTCTTATTTATTAGAACACTATTAGACATTATTAGAACATTATACTGTACTTACCCAAGCACCTTAAAGTTATGATCTTCCCTGATCTGCATTCAGTTTTACTAAAATAAAAAGAGAGAGAGAGAGAGAATAATAAGAGTTCATTTTCACCGTTAACTTCAGCTTGTTTTAAACTTTCTATTATTATTCAGTTATTTACTTCATAAAATATAAACCATTAAGTGCCATCATTATTCTGTAACTACTCTGAAACTAGTAGTTGTGGACTGAAGATTAGCCATATAATTAAAAGCATTAACACTACAAGGACCTCAGTGTTTAAGGCGGATCCTTTGGGTGATGTGGGTTGCGGGGTGGGGCCTCCATGGTTTGGACTTGTTTTTCCAGCACATCGTGTTTACCAGATTGGGATCTGGGGAGTTTGGAGACCGGGTCAGCCACCTTGGGCTCTTTGCCTGCTGGGTTGTCATGTACTAGGTGTTCTGGTGCCTTTCTATCATGGCCAGCACTGACGTTTTTGGCATTTTTTTGCTGCATAGGCTTTTCTGGGGATCAGACTGAACTGGCTAACCTTTGCCCCCCCACAAGCATACATGAGCTTTGGGTTCCCCTGATCCTGTCACCAGTTTGCTGTTCTCAAAAATTCAATCAGATTCAAAACAATCAAAATTGAAAAATTCAACAGCTCCCTGATGTATAAAAAGCAATTGTGCACAAATGTGATGTGTGTCAATGCATGTGTGTCTGTGTGTGTGCCAAATGCCAAAATGCATATTTTATATAGAGTGAAAGCGCTCCGTTTTAAATTATATGTCGAAGCAATGTGAGCCCGTGGAAAGTCCAGAGCATTTAGTAGAAGAATAAGAGGTAGGAATCTCTCTAAACGACTGTTAATTATAGATATTTGTTTTAAACAGAGCAGTGTATAAGTATTCACTCCCCTCTCGTGAAATTCTCCATATTTTGTAGTGTTTGAATGTGGAACTCAAATGGACTTCATTGTCATACAACTTTTACATAATACTGTAATATAATTTTTGTTCTTGTTGTTGTTTGTAAACGTATTCCTATTTATGTCTAATTAAATCAGTTCCAGGTTGTAAGACAGCAAAAAGTGGAACCGTTCAAGGGAGGTGATGCTTAAGCAGGACATTTTATCATCTCTCTCTCTCTCTCTCTCTCTCTCTCTCTCTCTTTTAAAAGTATTTTATTAACTGATAAGAGATCTGGACTCTAAAGCTGATCAGGAAATTTGCCCTGGCCAGTGACTTAAATGATCCCAGTTTATTTAGTGTGTCCTACAAACAATAACATTATTAT
The DNA here is from genome assembly GCA_030522415.1 of Channallabes apus. Taxonomy (NCBI): domain Eukaryota; kingdom Metazoa; phylum Chordata; class Actinopteri; order Siluriformes; family Clariidae; genus Channallabes; species Channallabes apus. The sequence continues at coordinate 44,913,862 of CM060109.1, forward strand.
CATCATCATGATCATGATCATCATCATCATCATCATCATCATCGGCATCATCATCAATGTCAACAAAGCAGCACAGAGTAGACATTACTACTTCACACCTCAGATTGGTTGTGTTGTGTATCTTGATTGGATACAGGGGATTCAGCTGAGTCAGCTTGATAGACACCAGATTATCCTGAAGGTCTTGTTCAATTGAGGTAAGAGGTAGAGAACCAGATTCCACATAACTAAAAGAGGCAGGAAAGGCAGATAACACAGCAGGTTAGGCTTCATGTAGGAATATTATTATATAATGTTACTTATACTTAATATTATAATATTACAATGACCAGAATTTAGACTTCATCATGCTTCTGGCATTTATTTGTCAGGCTTGGGACATTCCGCTTCTTTACATAAACGTTTGTGGAAAGTGTAGAATCCTGTTTACACTCATTTGTGCATCCACCTTGAGTATTATATTCATATACATCATCATCATCTCATCGTCTACATTGCTTTATCCTGTATATCGGGTTGCGGGGGACCTGGGGACTATGCCTGGAGGCTTAGGGCACAAGGCGGGGTACACCCTGGATGGGGTGCCAGTCCATCACAGGGCACACACCTACTGTATTCACACACTTATTCACACAGTATGGGCAATTTGGGATCACCACTTAGCTTCAACTGCATGTCTTTGGACTGTGGGAGGAAACCGGAGTACCAGGAGGAAACCCACCAAGCATGAGGAGAACATGCAAACTCCTGCTGTAAATAGCATTAAAGATGTAATAGGTTTGTTATGATCTTTTACATTTAACTAAAAGTGTTTGAATGGAAAGTAAAATCTTATAAAGATTCAATCCAAAGATAAGATGCATAACACAAGCAGGTGTATACATGGTCTAAATGATCAACATAGCAGTCTTGTTTTTATCCTTTTTTCATTTTAGTTTAATTGGGGCCTATTTCTATCCCCTGTCAATCAAAGTGACGCTCACTAAATGTGTGCTTCATTGAACTCATGAAAGAGACGGATGATAGTTATATGTTTCTTCTGATAGTCTAGCTGCCCTGTAATGTAGTATTCATAGCAGTTTAGGAAAATGTAATAACTTTATTTGACTTGAAGCGTGCCTTTGGCCAGCTGGAGAACTAGCTAGTGTGCAGGAATTTATAAATCATCAAATTGGAGGAAGCTTGCCTACGGACCACAAAGCTCATATCGAAGCTTTTCCTACAGTTTTACCTGGAATATCCCAGCTGTTTGCAGGCAGAGAAACCCAGCTCAGAGTCCCATGTTTCTGAGCACACGGTGCTCCAGACCCCTCCACTTAACACCTGCAGCGCCGCACTCTTCCCACTCACACGCACTACACAGCACAGAGGGAATTATTCGTAATAAATGCAACTTTTTCAATCCCTGTTTTGTTACAGGAATGCATATTGATCAGTCTCAGTACGCACCACAGCCGAGCTCGTCCTCGCCATGTTCACAGTCTAGGTGTCCATCACACTGTGCAGCGATGCTGACACAGAGCGATGAGCTGCACCGGAACTTTCCTCTACAGCTCAGGACCACTGCAGCAGAAGACAATTATAGAGGTGATTCACATATTCAATCATTTTACTTAATTGATATAAATTGTGGATGCAATTAAAAAATGCAATCTGCAATCATTCCCAGAACATTTATTTATAATGAACATTTCAATAAGCTATCAGCAATGATAAGGACCTACTTTTACAGAACAATCAAATGCCTAATGGTATTATGTAGGATTAAGTTATTGCATTATTTAAGGTCATTAATCCATACATCACTAGTCAGATGTTACAGACATCAGAGACCGCTGAATTTGATCAGACCTATCATAGTTCTAATCATCTCTAAGTTTTAGACCTTTGGACTGTGCAATATAATCATGGTTGTTAATTATTCATGGCAGTTGTGACCAGCAGGTGCCGCTGGACAGGCCGAGGAGTCACATACTGTACTCACCTCCCAGACTGATGCCAAGAACAAGGGTAACAGTAAGCAACACGCAGACACCAATTAAAAGCTCCATTCTTCTCGCAAATAAACGGCCTCTGAGTGTTTTGTCGTCTGCTTGATCTTCTTTGAGGGGTGGAGATTAGAAAGGGTAAAGACGCATTACTATGGAAATATACACAGTTTGACAGCAAAATGAGATCAATACATTTATGTAGATTTAAAAGCAAAAAAAAAAAAACTAGTTTTTCTGGATGAAACAATTTTCAACAATTGAAAAAAAAAATCAATAATATTGAAATATTATTCATCTTCTATACCGCTTAATCCTGTGTTCAGGGTCGCGGGGGACCTGGAGCCTATCCCAGGAGACTTCGGGCACTAGGCGGGGTACACCCTGGACAGGGTGCCAATCCATCGCAGGGCACACACACATACACACACTCACACACCCAATCACACACTACGGGCAATTTAGGAACGCCAATTAGCCTAACCTGCATATCTTTGGACTGTGGGAGGAAACCGGAGTACCCGGAGGAAACCCACCAAGCACGGGGAGAACATGCAAACTCCATGCACACAGAGACGGGAATCGAGCCTGGCCGGGGAATCGAACCCAGACCCTGGAGGTGCAAGGCGACAGTGCTAACCACTACACCACCGTGCCGCCTTTGAAATATTATGTCCAGGTTGTTTTGGTTGTATTAACGTGACTTCTCATCTCCTCTCATTATATCCTAATCGATATATAAGCCTACACTTTCCATAAAGTCATGTAATCCCATAAAATTATTACAAAATTTTTACTCCATATACAGTATAAGAGAAATGGACAAAACGAGCTGCAGAGCACCCAGTGGCTTCCCGACCGCATCACGTATATCTCATGTCTCTTGTACACAAAGATCTTTGTTTTTGGATGTACAATTACTGTAAGTGCATCATGGAAATGCATCCAAATTCTGCAAAATCAGCGCTAGTGACAGCAAGAGCAAAGGGAAAAAGGGAAGTTTTGATTTAAATATGACACCCAAGGTTACACTACAGTATCCCACATACTGTAGCTACTAGTGTAAGTACCCGTCGTTGATGGAAAAAGAGTTTGTAGAAATAGAGAACTCTCTGTCGAACTTATTAATACAAATAAATGCAATTTTATAATGTTGAGTAATTTACACCTTGTTTACGCTGAAAGTTATACTTCTTTCATCATCAGTCTAACATACTCACTTTTACCACTTCAGCTGTGTTATTTCAGTGATGAAAATATTAAGTAATCCTGGTAGAAAATATTCAGTTCAGCTTTTCTAATGAATGTCTATTGGTGCAGGAGTTTGTTAACATTAAGCAAGTTTCTTATTAATAGCTTATTTGAAAGTAGATTATTAAATCCAGCACATGACTGTTTAAAACATCACTTTTACTCAACAATTTAATTTCACTTATGGTGAAGGTTAAACTCCAGACAGATATCCAAGTTAATTTAAGACGCACCCACAGGTAGATGCATGTAAAGTACGCTGTCAAAACTTGTGGTTTATAATCTGGTACAAAACTGCTTTTAACTTCTATTCATGCTATTAATGAGTGATTTTAATGCCAGTAACTGTCATGGTTATTGAAGTTTAAATATTCTAAAATAAGGTTATTTAGTGATTTTTAAATTACAAGTTATGTTATAGACAATATGTCTCAGAGAATAATCATTTGACAAAATTAATCTTTTTTTTTTTTAATGACAAAATTCACAATAACATTTGTCACGGCCAAAAAAAGTCACCAGTTTGGATTTAAATGAGCGAATGCTTATATACCCCACTGGCTATATCTTTCAACTATTGGCCACAATTCATCTGCCCCTAACTGATGCATTGAGAGCAATGGGCAGGTGGGAAGGGAAACACATTAAGTGATCCAATAGGCTTAGTGCCCACTGTAAAAATATCTGGAAGATGTGTATTATTTTGTTACGTGTGTATTTTTTTGTCCAGAATGTGTATTATTGTAGCTTTCTAAAAAATAATAATAATAATAATACTAATAATAAATTAATGAGCCATAAGTGTTTCTTAATCAAAGAATATTCCAAGAAAATGAATAATCTTTAACTATCGAATTAAACATTTTATAAGAGTGTTAATTTAAAAGAAATTTAAATTGTACAGCTGAAAAATTGTACAGAGGCGATTGTTTGTTGGTTTTACTATGAGGCCTTGATTTTCAGACATACTGAATGAAGTACAGTACTGTATGCTTTTCTATATTGGTGAGTACCTTATAATGATAGGAAATATAAGAACATATTTAAATTAAAAAAATCTATTAAACATTATAATATAATATAAAAGGAGAAGCAACTTATATTGAAAAAAAGATTCTTATGATTTTCTTTGATTAAAATGTGATTGTTCTGTGATTGGGTGTGTGAGTGTGTGTGTGTGTGTGTGCCCTGTGATGGATTGGCACCCTGTCCAGGGTGTACCCCGCCTAGTACCCGAAGTCTCCTGGGATAGGCTCCAGGTCCCCCGCGACCCTGAACACAGGATTAAGCGGTATAGAAAATGAATGAATGAATGTTCTGTAATCTATGTTGTGAACTGAAATGGAACCATTTATGCAAATGTGTTAGTCATTTTAGACATTCAGGGTCTGTTTTTGTCTATTATTCATTTTTGTACTGAGGTTGGTTTGAACAAACCTTTTAGATTTTTGGTGGACCTCTGAGAACTAGGACAACTTATTAAATAAATAGTAAAATATACACTGCAAATTATCTGACACTTGCCATGATTTAAAATCTGACTTTCAGACATGATAGATAATTTGCCTTGTTTTAAAAATTACTTACTTGTTTTTAATACTTGATTTCATATCATAATCTTAAACTGAGCATGAGTATATCATTTTGTCTTTATTAGTCCAGAAATCCTAAATTGGATAGAATAGCTCTTAAAATAAGCTAAATTAGTTATTTCACCAGACGTCTCACAAAATAAAACTTCTTTTAAGGTTCTTTGACAAGCTCAAAGATTTGTTTGCTCAGTTTGCTTGATTTAAAAATCTTATTTCAAGATTTCTTACCAAGTAAAATTTACTTGCTGCATGGACAGATAATTTCACTAGTTTTAGGTAATTTTTTTTATCAAATGTAGTAATTGTTTCTTATTTTTAGACTAACAATTTTTGCAGTGTAAGACCTTTAAAATAGCTTTTCTTTATGGCATCATTTGCAAATTAACAACAGGAATTCTCAACACAATTATGCACATATCAATTAGAGTCTATTAAATTTAACTGAATCATAAAATTGCAGATTTGGCGGTATCGTCAAATATCGCATTGATACTTTATTATTCGAAATCATATTGCATCAAATTGGAGCCAGAAGTTTACACCCCTAACAGGAATAATTGACAGTTTTTAACTTTTTGGGACATTTGGTTGTTAAACACAAGGAAAACAGTTTCTGTTAGGGTTAACAGCAGTGTTAAGGTTAGGGGTATGCATAGCATTAATTGGCAACACATACAGTCATTACAGTAAACTTAACATTCTGTGTAAAATGCTAAATTCTTTCAGAGTGGAAACAATAAAGATATCACAAATATCATTTCTTTGTGTATGTTTTAGTGTCCATACTGATGAATATGAACACTTAAAAAGGCCAGGTTGAAGAACATGAACATCACACAATTTTGGACTGTCTTGCTTTTGTTACATGGTATTCAATTAGCCCCATTAACAACTTGAAAACACTCTCAAGAGTCATGTTGTTCCTTGTGCTATTTCTTACCTGAAAGGAAGGGCTGGACTTTGGTTACCGGTATTCCTGGACTTGGACATTGTGCTTGGACAATGTTGGCAGCTTCTGTCTGACAGTCTGTCAGCTCCGCAATCTCAGAGCCTGGGTTATTGACGCTGTTTTTTTCTGACATGTTGACATTGTGGCTCTCAAGGGGGGGAGCAGAACCTGGAAGATCCTGATCTCCAAGTGACACGACCTCTAAGTTGGCATTTTCCATTTGCCTTGTCTCTGCAACCTGTTAAAAGTATCTGTATTTTTAAGGGAATGGATGGCATGGCCATGGATTGGATGGACTTCTGCTAGTATGGATAAAATGGTCATGCTTGACCTGACTCTCACCAGCTCATGTGAGACTTCACTCTCTCCTCCACCAGTTAGTGGAGCTTGAACAACTTCATCCTCAAGCTGTGCTCTGGACTCTGCCTCTGCGTCAGTCATGAGTGCCTTCACATAGCCATTAGGTCTAAATGTGATGGAAAATGGTGCAGGAAGTTTTTCTTTTTGCTGACAAAATTCCACACAAAGTCCTGCCAGACGAATAAATGGGCCAGTGTTAGTGTATTTATTCTTATTCGGATTTAATGCCGTAGTCTGAGGAGAATTAAAGCTTGGTCCACAAATATTGTCCTGCATATAATTAAAATATAATTTCATTTATAATGATGAGAGTATTATAAATCATATATTATATTATATTACTTATCATGGCAGATGTTTTTATACACTTCAAGCTGTACATTTCTTAGCAGAATATATCAGACCAGATTTTAACTAATTATTAGGAAAATCAGTAGACTGCTTCAGCTATTTTATGCTTTATGCATAATAATATTTTCTAGTGTTTAAGTCTAAGTTTTCTATATCAATATTGTCTCTGGCTTGCTCATTAGGGATTACATTTATAAATGTATAGCCTATATACAGTACAAGTTTTTCTTTGTGAAAATGTCCAAATGTCTTTGATATATATATTTGGTTTAGTGTGATATTACAATAGGAAATACTTGACAAATAATAAAATAATAAGTATAAAACTGTAAAAAGTACTATGAAAATATTTTCACTTCTGCCAATGAGAGTTCTGGCAGTGAGATCCTGGAGAAGTCTTCACTTTACCCCTATGTAGGAGCCTGTAACAGTGACTATTCATATCACAATTTCAGAAATAAAATGAAACTTTTCCTTGTTGCTGAGGTCGTATCATAATTTTTTTTTTTGCACAATTAGTATGTATAATTCATCTTAAACATGAGCCATTTAAAGTTCAATTAGGTAAATTGAACTTTAAATGGCACAGATGTATTTTTCCATGTAAAAGAGAAAGATCAAATGCACATGATGCTACGTTTATAAACATTACTTATTTAAAGAGCTTTGAAAGCTTACACGTCGAAAAACTCCAACTCCAAGAGAACATTTTCTTTAAAAGTATAAAACTTATCAAAGAACAGGTATATCTTACTTACCAACAATGTTATATTATCCTCATGGTTCGTTCTACCACCTGTTTAAGCACTACATGGTACTCGTGTGTCTTTTCAAATTGCTGCACATCTCTCTCTCTCTTCTTTCCCTCTCACTCTCTCTCTCTCTCTCTCTCTCTCTCAGAGGCATAGTGGGATACATGAGATGGTGCTTCGTTCTAAGAGGAGATCAGATGACCTCATCATCTCACTGGATACATCATCAGGTTACAGATGGACCTGAGCACCTTCAAAAAGGCACAGCAAAGTTCTATTAGGAAAAATAAGCAAGACCAGTGTACTGAAATGGTTGTGAGGATGGGAAAAATTACAAACTTTGAATGAGATGGTATGCACCTTTTGCTTATAATATACATATACTAATATACCTTTTGCATATAGTATACTTTTCAAATTAATATGTGTCAAATATATTTTAAATGTACACAATATCCGTAGTAATGGTATGAAAATTAAGGTACCATGCCAGCAAGCAGTTTAATACGCTTTTTATGCTTTTTTTTTTTTTTGCTTTACGAGTGTAGTCCACTATTAGGATTGAAAGTTTTTGATTGCATAGCCCTTAACAGAACTTAGGAATCTGGCTCTATAAGATGAAATTTTGTTTTTATTCTGCATGCTGATTGAACGGTTTTTAAACAGACATTTAAAAGAAACATTATAATCATCTACAGTAAAAACAATATAGTTACAAGAACCTTCAGAAACTAGTTTTAGAAGTAAATGTGTGCTACATAGATCTGTATTAGGAAAAAAAATCAGCTGTGTTGTCTGAGCTTCTGCCACAGGAGAGGCGCTGGGTGGTTAATATCTCTATCTGCACCCTGATTGCCTTTCATGTCTTATGCAGGTCAGGCTTGATTCTCCTTGCTTCATACACAGTATACTGAAGTAATAATGGAGTAATCCCTCAAAAGGAGCAAGGATCATTACTGTACATATCAAACATTTATATTTACATAATATAAAAGTATACATATATAAATACATAAATAATATGCATATAAATTACCAGCAGTAATGCACAATATTTACAAATAAATAATGTCCTGAGTTTATATCTATATTCACAGTACTTAACATTCAGTCATCTATAATAAGTGCATTATCCTGCATACGGGTGTGGTGGACCCAGAGCCTATCTATGAAACATTAGGGGTGCAATAACAAAATGGGACATCAGTCCATCTCTAGGCACCATGAACAACATCTTTGTGTGTAGGTGTGTGTTTGTGTATGTGCATGTGCTTATATAGTTCTGGACTTGGAAGTTGTTGATTCTTGGTCAAATTGGAGTCCAATGCCAAGCCCCATACAGTATATTGTTTCTCCATGAAATTCCTTGTCAAGTATGTACAAAGTATATACTTTGTATATACCTTATTTGGTATATATTAAACTTTCAGTAAAACATGCTATACATAACAGTAAAATTTAACTTAATCACACTTGAGTCCTGAATGATCCCTGTATTTCCAAGTCTTTTGTCCACTGCTGCTTGTTTTCTGTCCTTTATAGCAATTACCCTGGGTGAGCTGGTCCAGATGTGCAATTTCTCCATGCACTGGAGTCACTGTGGTACACCGATACACTGGGTGGTGTATACACTTCAAGCATGTACCAGCAATCCATCATAAAACCTACTGTAGGATGTACAATTTGAAAAGAAACTTGCAACAGCAGTGGCTTACTCCAAGAAATCTTGCGTCTGGTGTCTACCTCAGAGGAAGTATTTCTTCTGGTCACACAGTCCATTCCTCTTCAGAACAAACGCTGTGGTGTGCGTTGAGTGACATTGTGTTTAGCTCCCTGAGACTTTGCGAGGCAGAAAGTGGCTGCTGGAATGGTTTTGACCCACCAAACCTCCTCTCCTGAGGTGTCCTCGATGGGACAGGGCCAGGAATAGACCTGGATGAGTTGCGGATGAGTATGTTGTGTAGTGGTTCTCCTCTTGGTGCTCCTTAAATAGACAGTCTGCTGAAAACTGTGTCTGTGGATGAGAAAGTTTTCACTTGCTGAGTTGTTGTATTTGAAGGATCTATGCACATTAAAGTTAATGATACATTTTGCTAAAGATCATAGGTTTCATTGTCTAACCCTAACCCTAACCCTAACCCTAACCCTAACCCTAGAGGGCATGCCAGTCCTCCCATTAAGAAAGCATTGAGAATTTCTCCAGGACACCTCCTACTGAAGCATATTATGTATCAGAAAAATGTACACATATCACAATATGATTTTTTTTGCCACATCATTCACCCCTAGTGGAACCTGCTGTAACAAATAGCTTCAGCATAGTATAGTACAGTATAGTGTTAATAGTGTAAGCTTTTGAAAAACTGACTCACCATTCCTTGTGCAATTCCTTCTCTATTCATACATAGATACAGTCTGCTCTTTACTCCACGAATTCCCACTACTCCAGGCTTCACTGCAAACATCTTCAACCAAGCTAAGAGAAGGAATGACAAAGAGAAAAAAGAGAAAGGCAGAACGAGTTCACTGTCAGATTACAGAACATAATCCCTACCATTATTTTGGTATCTGTGTATGCCCTTGAGTTATTGAGCAATCACCAAGGAAAAATCAAGGGATTTTTTTTTACGTACTTAAAGTTGCGGTTGGAAGTTCACACCTAGAGTTATCTTGAACATGAATAACATTGCAATATTGGGTTTTCAATGATTTCTTCTTTAAACTTTTTTTTCTGGGACAGAATGATTGCACATACATCTGTAATAGAGGAAGACTCCAAACTTTATTTATTCTGTGTCTTTGATATCAACAAAGGGTCAACAGGGGTAGCTCAGTGGTTAACGCATTGGACTACGGTTCGGAAGATCCCAGGTTCAAACCCCACAACCACCAAGTTGCCACTGTTGGGCCCTTGAGCAAGGCCCTCAACTGCTCAGATGTATAATGAGATAAAAAATGTAAGCTGCTCTGGATAAGAGCGCCTGCCAAGTGCCTAAATGAAAATTAGTCATACAGAATCAAAGATATATACACCCACATACTTAGAGTACTAATTTAATACTACAAAATACAGTATCTTTTCATTTGCCAAGCCCAAGGTCTCTCAAGTTGTTCTCAGAGATAATGATTGATTAGAACTGGTGGTTTCTTTTTGCCAAGATAAAAAGGTTTGACAGCACTCACTGCATTCACCAATATTCTATCCAGTGGGAAAGTCCAAGGAGCTCAGTATAGCAGTATATTTTCAAAAGTAAGAAATTTTTTTAGAGCGATTTCTTGGTAGATTCCAAGATCATTTCAACCTGCTAAAGCATTTGCATTTATGGCATTTGGCAGTCACTCTAATTTAGAGCATCATACTTTTTTTTTGTTGTTGTTGTTTTTTCATTATGTATACATGTGTGCAGTTGAGGGTTAAGGCCCAACAGTGGCAACACTCAAAGGCCCAACAGTGGCAACTTGGTGTTGGGGTTTGAATCTGGGACCAATCAGTAGTCGAATGTCTTAATAGCTGAGCTACCCCTCCCCCAATGTCACTATCTACTGTCAAGTGAATTTTACATCACCATGAACTGTAAGTCTGCTATTCATGAAAGAAGCCATTACTCCATTATCAACACCTTCAAGCCTGACAGCTGGCCACATGGACAGAGAAATGAGGTACTGTACTGAGGTAATGTATGGACTTTCTGACTACGAGCCCACAGCTTCTCCAACGCCACTATACTGAGCATTGGGGCCCTCCAGGGCTGTGTGCTCAGTCCACTGCAGTTTGCTCTGGTGACTCATGACTTTGCAGTGATGCACAGCTCTAAACACATCAAGTTCACCAATGACATGACTGTGGTGGGTCTCATCCATCAGCATGAACAATGAGTCAGCATACAGAGGAGAGGCGCAGAGGCTAAAGGACTGGTTCAGAGCCAACAACCTATCCCGGAATAAGAGGTGCTTTTTGACTTCAGAAGAGCACAGAAGAACTAATTTCCTCATAACATCAACCACTCCTTACTGGCGATAAGTATCAAATTACTTGGTGTTTGATGTATGGTGGAGAACCTCAGCTAATTCATCAATACCAGCTGTATAGCAACAATAAAATGATGCACCAGATACATCACATAATATACCCTTGAACTGTGCAGTGGTTGGCACTGCACTGTACATATCTATGCCTTTTATTTTGTTTATAGTAGTCATAATATTGTCTTGCATAATATTGTTTCCAAGCTTAAACACATGCACTTTATAAAGTTTGGCATGTTAGTTCTTTTTAATTATGTGTAGTCTCTGGTTCTGATGGAGCATAAAGTGTTTTATCCAACCAGAACCCTGCCAGAATCTAGTTGATGGCCCCAGAAAGCAACTGCTATAGGTCCATGTTGCTAAGGGACATGCAACCAAAAATAGTTTTGTTTAATCGTTATGTTGTGTCCAAGTCTTCATGATCTCATGGACTATAGCATGCCAGGCCTTCCTACTGTAGATGCTGTCCATGGCAAAGATCTTTGGCAAGGAGACTGGAGTGGGTTCCCATTTCCTCCTCCAGAGGACCATCTGCAGGCAATTTGGAAACACCAATTACCCTAATCTGCATGTCTTTGGACTGTGGAAGGATACCGGAGAACACGCATGGCAAGAACTCCATGCAGGATGGTGCAGGAGATGCAAGGCGATCAAACAAAGCAATCGTGCCAACATTTACATTTAAATTTACATTTAGGCATTTGGCAGACGCTCTTATCCAGAGCGACTTACATTTTTTTTTAATCTCTTTACACATCTGAGCAGTTGAGGGTTAAGGGCCTTGCTCAAGGGCCCAACAGTGGCAACTTGGTGGTTGTGGGGTTTGAACCTGGGATCTTCCGAACCGTAGTCCAATGCCTTAACCACTGAGCTACCCCTGACCCCATATCACAATCAAATATCATGTGTGCTCAATGTATAATTTTGGTCTTGTATTTTTTTAACTTAATTCAATCATGCTTCCAGAGATAAAAACAGCTAATTAAACATAAATTCCAATATTTTCCATGACATTCATATTCATGATGAGCCTACATAAACTTCTGAAAACAGCAGTAATTCCACACTTGCATACATGAAATTTATATAACTTACTGTGCTTGGTAGGTTCATGCACACCCCTTACAGTGCCATTGGGCTGGATCTGTAGATGATAACCAATTCCAACACGACAATACAGGAGCAGATGCGTGTTGACCGTTCCAACTGAATGATCTTCTGTTAAGAGATTTTTAAGATTTATATATTACTAATTTTAAATATGTTGTAATTGTAATTCTTAGTAATTTTGAGTATGTTGTGATTGTAAAATGACTATGGGCATGATAAAGACTCTACTAATATGAACCCCTTCATTCATACAGTATATACAGTTTTAATGTTGAGTTATGTGTTATGTTTTTAAAATGATTATTTAATATAAAATCTGAGTAGAGTTTTTCTATTTTACAGCAAATAAAAAAAGGTTAAAACGAGATTAACTGTTGATTTGACAATAATTAGGACTAAAAGCGGACTTTGCAGTATGTTTACTGTGTCCATTAATTATTAGCTGCAGTATAATTTTTGCCTTTTTAAAAAAACATAATTTGCTTATCATTGTCATAAAAGGCTATACAAAGACACAGCACACACACACACTCATTTCATCTCTGTCACACTTGTGCTATCACTTGTGTATGGTTTGGGGAATATGTCATGTCCATGTCCTTGTGTCTCTGATTATTATGTGACTCAACAAGACAAATAAAAAGTGCACGATGAAACGTCGGTTCTGTGAAATAGTTACATAGATCATAGTAAGCTCTATTTTAGTCACACACATTCAGCATCTTTTCTGCTTGGTTCAAAGTAACAGTATAAGAAAGTCAAAGTCTGACTTTGGATCCTACCTAAACTCTCCTTCCACTTGCAAGAGATAAGACAACTTAATGCTGTATGTTGTGTAGTTAATAAAAGTTGTATGATAGATGTTGTGTTTTTCTGCAGTACTCTTTATTGCCACTAGCTGCATAGTCTGTAATACATACATATATATATACTGTATATATATATATATATATATATATATATATATATATATATATATATATATATATATATAAAAGAAAAAAACTATATAGATAGATCTCAAATAACTAATAAAGTTATTGATAAAAAGTTGGCTATAGTTTAATACTTTTTAGTATAAGATAAAAATTTGTTTCTGTAACCACAAGCGAAATGTTTTTCAGCTACGTATCTTACACTGTGAACAGTTAAATGTCTTCCTATGCTTCGATGTGCCAAGGACAATATTTGTCCTGACACCACATTTACATAAACAAATGTGTTACTCTGATAAAATGACCCTTTCTTACACCCTCTCACTATTATACTGATGAATCCTTTGTATCATGTCCCAAATTCAAATTTACAAATGCTCATCATATGTACTAAAAAAAAAGACAATAAGTAGTTCCAATGCAGTTGAAAGCAAAATCTCTCATTTCTAACCAAATCAATCCTACTACTGTACCTTTCCTCCTCATGTTTGATTCTTTGATTGACAGCAGCCACATATGTCTGAGTCGGCTTGCCTGATCCTGGGCCAAATCCACGTCTGACCTCTCACACCTCACACACACCCTGAGTAGCACTGGCACACACACATATATCCAGTGTAAATGCATGACAGCAGCATCAAGTCCACATGAACCAACAGATCATCCAGGTGAGCCACAGTGCCATGCCTGTTTTTTTTTTTTTTCAAATGCCCAGAAAGTCCTTAAAGTTGCTTGACACACTACTGAACCTCACTGGATAATCTGTCCTCTGCTCACTATAAACAGGGTCAGTGTGTTGTCATCTCTCTCTCTCTCTCTCTCACTTTATATCCTTTATCTTCCCTTGTATCCTCTCACTGATTCCTGCATGACTCTCGAGCTCATGAGAACGTTCAGAGCAGATGCACAGTACAAGTGTGCACAAAGAGATAGACGTTTTACGTCTCTGACCATCGTAAACCCTTTGTCAGTGTTATCTCTACGTCTGTATCTCTGTACCAGTAGCTTTTTTTTTTTTTAACAAACAAACCACGATGTGATTGATGCCTGAACAGACCTGCACTGACTCACTGGTAGGATTGACGTAAACAACAGCAGACTTTATTATTGCAGTGGAAAATTACAGTCCAGAGTTTGCATATGAACAATGGCTGACTTGTAGATGTGCGTCCAAGGAAATTATTGCTCAGAAAAAGCTTATCATGTTTACACAAATGCTGTGCTGCAGACTTTTTTCCTAAGTTCTCAGAGAAATTTTTTTTATACCATATCCATCCAGCTGAAAAGAAATTATTTGTTAAGGATTGTATGTTAGATGAAACATGAAAAATGGTTTTTAACTCAATTTTGATGATTTAAAAATTTTTTTTAATGTGAATGTAATAATAATAACAATAATAATTATAATAATAGTTGCAAGCAGGGGCTGAGCATGGTGGTGTAGTGGTTAGTCACCTTGCACCTCCAGGGTTGGGGTTCGATTCCCGTCCAGGCTTGATCTGTGTGCATGGAGTTTGCGTGTTCTCCCCGTGCTTGGTGGTTTCCTCTGGGTACTAAGTCATGCTAATCTCCATTTCTAAATTGCTTGTAGTGTGTGAGTGAGTGTACTGTATGTGTGCGTGCTCTGCCCTGTATGTGTGTGTACCCCGTCTCATGCCCTAAGTCTCCTAGGATAAGCTCCAGGCCCCCATGACCCCGAATAGAGGATAAAGCGGTATAGACGATGAGTGACACGATGAGCGCAAGCAACGGTGGACGGGCCCAAGCACCTTAGCCATCGCCACCGGGCGCGCCACACAACCTGTGTGCATGTTAAGAGTGATGATCAGAGTGATGGTGATGACGTCACACCTTGTCGTTGTCATGGTGCTTGGACCCTAATAGTAATAATAATAATTATGGTCAGGACATTGGGTGCATGTAGGTTGGATTCACCCTGAATGGAATGCCAGTCTAATACAAGGCACCATGCAAACACACACATTCCCACCATTTACCGTATATAATCTAATAATATTTAGGAAGAAACCTAACATCCTGCGGGACACTAGTACAGTGTCAACACAATAAAGAGCACATGAGAAATCCCAGTAATACAAAATTTGTATTGATCAGGGGAATCCTGAAGACTTCCCAATGCTACTCGATGTGCCACCATACTGCTCATAAATAATAATAAATTACTCCAACATTATAAATAAAGTTTAATGTATAGCATAATTCCTGTAACCAGGATTGTGCTGCAATTTTGAAAGAAATGTGCACCAGGCTACAGTGTTTATAAAGTGTAAGATGCATTTCATTTTAGAATAGCACGTACTGTAGAATAATATAGAGCCTATGGATAAGTAGAGGACATCTACATATGATAAAACAGTACTGACTTTTTCTATTGTCGCCTGTCCTAGAGAAGGTACATAATGTTTGGAAAATGTTGAGTGAAAGTGATATGACTCATGTAACAGGGTAGGAGGCAGCAGGGAGGCAGCAGGGAGGCAGCAGGGTCGAGTGGTTGTTATTACAGTGGAAAAAAAGACTCTTTTACATGACTTGCTTTTAGGCTTATAGTTTTAAATGCCAGAATGTAATGCTTAGTCTAGTTATGTATTTGACTAGATTTAAAAAATACATAAAAGACCAGGGATCATAATAGTGAAAAATAGTGAACTACAGATTAAATATCAGCTTATGCTCTAGCGCTGTGTAACCTGACTGACTGACTAGTCAAAATGTGGTGATTTACAGTAGAGTCTAACAACAGTGCTGACTTTAAACTCTCTCACAATACAGATATACTCAATATTAATAATGTGCTTGTTTAATGTTATATTTCTGTACGGCTTTTTAGCTTACACGCAGAGATTATATCTTACACTGAGACTTTATAATATATACATAGATTTTACAGCTTTCACAGGGACTTTTGTAGTTTACACAGGGATTTTATGGCTTACACGTGTACTTTAAAATGTATATAGGGACTTCACAAATCATGCAGGAACTTTACAATTTACAGAAAGTACAACTTACTCACGTCAGTGAATAAATTTCCATGCTAAAATATTTAACGAGTCGATTTGAATAATTTTTATAGTTCTGAATAAAATTACTCTTTTTGCTGAGTCAGCTCTCAGCTGATTTGGTCCTTTCAGGTTTGCAAAAATGTTAGAACTTGCTTCTTTTTGGAGGGATATGATTGGCTGAGAGACTGCCTGTATGCTTCACCCCTTTGGTGCAATTGGCTGAAGATGCCGGGGTGGTAGCAGATCCTTCTGTAAACTATTTAACCAAGTGAGATGACTAATTGAAGGCTCATTTCAGTGTCGAGGCTTTCCAGCCCATGATTTCACCAAAAGACTCATTTCATAAAGTTTCATTTAAGAGCTCATTGTACTGATATTATCTTGTCGAATTTTGAGTAGCAACACAATAAATATGGACATGTAGCTGCAAGTAATAATTTCATACATTATTAACAGTTGTCAGGTGTATATACATTATACACCTCACTGGGTGAATGATACTGCCTAATGTCTAAGTGACTAATAATACACTTCCTGGTTCAAAAAAATTGCACACTAAGATTTCATTAACAGCATTTAGCGTTAATAAAGGTACACAGTGGTGATGACTTCATGTGTGAAAATGACCCCTTATGTTCCCAGAAGCACTCTTTCACAATTCTAGTCTTGGAATATCAAATTCAAATCAACTTCAATTTATATTCGTAGTTCATTTCGTACATACAGGTCATCGGCTGACTTCATTTTATTGCCACACAAAGTACTGCGCCGTAATCTGACCAACTAAAGCAACCCCAGATTATACAGTAACACAGTAACACTGCCTTCAGAGACTTGTACAGTGGGCACTATGCATCACTTACCTTCTGAGTCTGACACTCTACTACTCAGGAATAGGGTCAATCTGGAGTCGTGATCCATTTTTTTGCTCCATTGCTCCAAATTCCAATCTTCAATATTTCTAGCGAATTGAACTTATTAAAATTAATTTTTTTCAGTTTAAGTGTTTTCTTATGGCCACATGTTTATTCTCAATAGAAATGCTTTCACTATTACTTTTACCATTAAACAGAGCTGTGATTTTTTTTATGCATCCTTGCTAAGTTAGGTTTTCTCCATTTATGATTGTTTTCTGACCACATTTCTTCCACAAAGTTGAATGATATGTTTTAATAATATGTTGGCCAGTTTTAACCGCATAATACCAGTAATGCGATTCCAGTCATTTCAAATGTCCTTCATTGTTTTCTGTACTTAATGCAGGCCAATAATTTTACCATTCTAAAGTGGTCTGAAGACTTTTTTTGGCCAGGCAGTGTCCAAATTTTAATTTAAATGTATTTGTTAAGTACACAACCATAAAAAAGTATGATATGCAGTAAAATCCTTACGTGACTGTTCGTGAACTCAAAATGGAAAGATAAGATAGAATATG
The DNA here is from genome assembly GCA_030522415.1 of Channallabes apus. Classification (NCBI taxonomy): domain Eukaryota; kingdom Metazoa; phylum Chordata; class Actinopteri; order Siluriformes; family Clariidae; genus Channallabes; species Channallabes apus. The sequence goes on from CM060109.1 coordinate 44,931,634, forward strand.
AAGATAAAAAGATACAGTATTACAGCTATAAAAGAAAAATTGGGTATTGGGTGGGTATTTAATCCAGGGCTTCCACATGCCAGGTGCAAAACCTACCACTGAGCCACACACACACACACACACACACACACACACACACACGGACAGTAACACTGCTACTGACACACACATTGTTTCATTTCATACAGTATGAGAGAAATATATAGTGGCTCCATTCAAAAACCACAGCTGTGTAGCGAGTGTTGTGCAGCCAGGGGCGCGCAGCATGCTGATTGGTCGCGCCAGTGGTGACGTCATTGTACACGTCACCCTGTGGGAAACGACACAGGCCCCGAAGCGAGGCTTTTTTTTTATTTTTTATTTAGATCCGCCCCTTCTGCCCGGCACTTTGCCGATCTCCGGAGATTTGGGAGTCACACTAAACACCCCCGTGAGTGTGTGTGGAGGTACTGCGTGAGCGCAGGCGCAGAGCTCGAGACTTCAGTCTTGGAAACAGTGTAGCGAGGATTGTGCAGCGAGCGTCACGTGACCGACCAGCGCTGATCCGGATTCAACATGGACTGTCGCGTGCTGTCAATTCAGAGTCACGTGGTTAGGGGCCACGTTGGAAACAAGTCGGCTACTTTTCCTTTACAGGTGAGAAAGTCTGTGCTTTGAAGATAACTCGGTGTTTCATACGAACATGTTTGTTTTCGAACGTCCACGTGCTTGCATGCGCGCGCGTGTTGTGTTAGTGGGTGGTGCTTAAAATGAACGGAGCAGTTACAGTGGTGTGTGTGTGTGTGTGTGTGTGTGTTCCCTTTTGCAGTTACTTGGCTTTGAAGTGGACTCTATAAACTCAGTACAGTTCTCCAATCACACAGGTAACTCCAGTCACACACACCCAGAGTCTCTCTGATACACTCTACAGTCTGTATGTAAATGATGGTGTATACTTTTATTTCCAGAATTTTCTCCTACTTATGATGAGCTTGTGTTTATCCACAGCTGCTGTCATGCACATAATTACACTTGGTGTATGTTCCTTTAAATTATCTTTATGCTCATCTTTTCCTGGTAGGTCATGACCTTCATATGCCCTCAAAGTTACAAATTGATTGGGTTTAGATCTGTTCATCTCAGGGGCTAGGGAGACAAATCCAAGAACTGTGAAACTCTTGTTTCATGGGGATTTACAATGTGTAACAACTGTCTAGGATGAGTGTACAGTATGTAATTCACTGATGTCAGGTTAGACTGACCAGGTTAACTGATTATTAGATTTTGAGATTTGATCATCAGACTTTTCTGCAGTATAAGTAATCTTTTATTGCACATATGATTACCATGAAGAAATATTTTAATCTATTCTTTATTGACCTGTTTTATTACTTGTGCACAATAATAATACATAAAAAGAACATGGATAGTGCTTGACTGTTTATGATATACACACTACCGTTCAGAAGTTTTAGATCACTTGCAAATTTCTTTGTTTTTGTTTAGTGATTTATTTTCTACATTCTACAACAATACTGTGGATTTCAAATCTATAAAATAACACATATGGAATTAGGTAATTACATAACAAGAAAAACACCAGTTAGTTGTTATTTTAAGACACAGAGGTCGGCCTTTCTGTAATAGTTCTTGCAAGAACAGTATTGTGTCAAGTGCATTTGCAAAATCCGTCAAGCACCATAATGAAACTGTCTCTCATGAAGGCCGTCCCAGGAGGACGAGACCAAAACCTATTCATTCATTTAGAGTTATCAGCCTGAAAAATGACCAATTAACAGCACCTCAGATTAGAGGTGTTATGACGTCTTTACAGAGCAGAAGTAGCAGAAACATCTCAATATCAACTGTTTTGGATGCCTTCAGCATTCCTTTACAATGTAGAAATAAATAAAAATCAGCAACCATCATGGAGTTAGAAAGTGATCTAAAATAAAGTTCTATATAAAGTTTAGAAAGGCCTATATGAAAAAAAGTATTTGTCATTTGCCCCTGTCTCACTTAAATTATTTAGATCATAAAACAAATATTAATATTACACAAAGATAACCGAGTAAATATAAAATGCAGTTTTAAAGATGATTTTGACTGCAGTTTTTTAGATGTTGTTCTGGGGTCTTTTATGAGCTCTTGGATGAAGTGTTGTTGTTCATTTTGTTGGAGTAATTTTGTAGGCCGGTCATTCCTGGGAAAGTTCACCATGGATCCAATTTTTCTCCATGTGTGGATAACGGCTCTCACTGTGGTTCACTTTTTGGAGTCCCAAAGCCTTAGAAATGGTTCAAATACTTTTGGACAAGTACTACACATCACCACTGATTGCTATTTCATTATGCCAGCTATGAACCAAGTATTGGGAGTCCTGTTATCTACTGTCCTGTTGAGAGATATTTTCTCTGATTAATGTATGATCTGTAGGTATTCTTTGGCACTAGTGTTACAGTAAGTCACTCCGTTCAGCATTAATTATGAAATGTAATTGTAAATGTAATTAAGTAAAGTGCTTAATTATTTTAATAATATTAAGTATGACATAGAAAACACCTAAGGGATTAATGTCGGTGTAGGGCTGTGACACTGATTCATGTATATTTTCTGATGAAAGACCTGCAGTTTTCATTTGGACATTAGCCAAACCGTAGGAGTGGCCCAGTGTTGGCTAATGATCTGTTACTGTTTAACGTAAGTACCTGTGGAGAAAACCTGACTTACAATTCACATGGGGTCAAAGGTCAGTCTTTGTGTTCCATTAAGCTAATATAGAGAAGCTGAATATGAACATATTTTACATATATATATTTATTTTTGTTTGTACTTTATGTATTTTTGTTCTTGTATGATATCGTGAGGCTCACTTTAGTCTGTAGGAAATGTCTCAAGGCTTGTCACGAGGATTACACTTCAGCTTTCCTACTAATGATCAAACAGCCTGTGCCAAGTCCCTGCTCTGTGGCCCCCTAGAACACAGCAAGGGTCTGTTTTCACATCGTATGTGTTTCTCATATCAACGCTGTGTCCTTATTTACTCTCGCGTTCCCTCACCACCATGAGTTCTCTCTTTCTGTTTTCTTTGTCTCTCTTATTTCTGGGTCACTGTGATTTGGGCCATGTGCCAGGAAATGCTGAGTACTTGGGATGTTTCTCTGCTCTTAACACTGTCTCTTAGCATCCCCGTGTTTTATTCCCATACGAGCACCACTTCTTGCTGTTTTGTCTGTTTTAGATGCTAATAAGGGCTGAATACCGGATGTAGCTGAAGTATTCCCTGAGATGGTGACCGCTGAGAGACCACTGCAGGTGTTGCAGTCTGAAATGGTTAACACAGAAATTGCAATTCTGTAAAGTTTCTCTGATTTGTCATTTGCAAACCTTACCTGAGGTCTAATGCACATGGAATTTGCTTTGCAATTTAAATCAAGGATGCATGATTAACGTTCTTTAATGTGCAAATGTTCATCACATGGGGTACAGAGAGCGTTCCATTTGAACAAAAACAGGTTTTCAGAGTGCTTGTTCAATCATGCTGGGTTTTTGTTTGAGCTTCTTAGTTCTAGCGAAGGGAAATGCTAATGCTGAAGCATAGAAAGGCATTCGAGACATTTCTGTACTCCCAAGCTTGTAGCGGTTCAGAAAAGGGCCATATATGGATGGCTGTGACAGTCAGGTGTCCAAATACCTTTGGACACATGGTGTATGTCCGGTTTTCGCGGTAATAGTAATGTATGATCTGTTTGAATTCATTGGCGCTTGTTTTGGGTCACTTGGGTGAACATTAACCTGAGGACGAATGTTGGTGAATGACTGAACTTGATTGATCCTGGCAAAGCAATGTGAGAGAAAAGGTTTGGGAGTCTCCGACTTAAAAATACATATTGTCTCTTATTCGCTTCCGTGAATTAGTGTGTCATCTGTTTGTCATGTATGTTGCAAGACGTTTCTACGTCGCAGCTGTTTTACATCACTTGAGGTTACATTCAGACGTACTTCATTACTGCTACAATCATCATTATTACTACTATTATTCACTGCTACTCTCGTTGTTAAAAGACTTTGTGCTGAAATAGTACACCGAGACATTGTTGACAGAAACACTTTAGGTGGGATTTTGTAACATGTTCAACTAAAGAGCGTTTAGCTAGTTCCTAGTTTAGTCTAGTTTTCCTTTAAGAACGGACTGGCTTTCGCTGAACATTAATCCTTAGGAATGTCTGATTTAGAGCTGAGCTCATCCCAGTTGTTTGCCATCACTCGACTTTCTCTTTCTTATTGAGTCAGTTATCAGAAATAGCTAAGCAGAGTGAAGTAAAAAGGTATAGAGAGCAGGTTCTGTCTGTAGATGTACCATGAGTAAGTAAGTTAGGGCATGAAGACATTTTTGTTAACCAAACTCACCTTCCCTTTTTACCAGATGTGTGCAAATGATCCGTGCTGAAGAACAAGTATCACAAAACTGTACCAGATTAGTATGGGGTTTTTTTTTTCTTTGAAGAAAATGCCTTTTTTTAAACAGAACCCATATGTAAAAATATTTTTCCATCGTGATGTTGTATACAGTTCACTTCTAGTCAAAAGTTTGGATGCAAAGTCTAATTCCATGTTTTTTAACTTCATGAAAGCCAGTTTCTTCATGATGCTTGATGGGTTTTGCAAATGCACTTGAAAATACGCACAGTAGCAAGAACTGCTCCGACTGTCGCCCTGCACCTTCAGGGTCCGGGTTCATTTCCCACCTTGGGGTTTGTGCATGGAGTTTGCATGTCTAAGATGGAGTTCTCCCTGTGGTTGGTGGGTTCCCTCCGAGTACTCCGGTTTCCTCCCACCGTCAAAATTGCCCATAGTGTGTGAATACGCATGTTTTTTTTTTTAAAGATTATATTCAACGTTATTGTCACTGCATATGTAGGTACAAGGCAACAAAATACAGTGATGGTCAGCACGTGAATGTTGACTGGAGGTCCTAGCACGTTCGTAAAATGGGAATAAATACAATGGTCCCCATTGGCCTCCGCAGTCCCTAGTTGGACTACAGAGGTTCCTAGATGGATGGAAGAACTGTTCCAAAACAGCTGACCTTTGCATTTTAAAATAATAACTGACTGTTGTTGTTGTTTTTTTTTGTTGTTGTTGATGTTTAATTATATAATGTAATACATGTTATTTCATAGTTTGGAAATATCCAGTATTGTAGCAGAATGTAGAAGATAAATCATAACGCAAAAAACATTGAATTATAAAGTGTGTCCATACTTTGGACAGGTACTGTTTACAGGTGATCAGCTTGTGAAAACCAAACATGGAGTCAGTTTTAGATGCTAGCTGGGACAACCTGCTGCTGGGTGTGAAGAACTCAATGCTGAAGGTCTTCTGTTTGTCTGTCTTTCGTTTTCTTTCGCTAGGTTATAAGCACTGGAAAGGACAAGTGCTAACTGCGGATGAGCTACACGTCCTTTACGAAGGGATTAAACTTAACAAACTGAACCATTATGACTACGTGCTCACAGGTACATGAATTCTGGAACATCATCATCATCATCATCATCATCCAGCTGTTTAAATATGTAATTACAACATGGTGTAGGCAGTTAAATAGTGGGGCAGAAACTTAAATAAGATGCCTTCTTGTGGAAGGAAATTAACTTATTATTATTTTTAAGTAATTTTTTTTAATTGAGTGTCTTTGTTGTTGGAATAATTGTTGGAAACTACACCGAAGAGTCCGATACAATGGAATAAACTCATGACGCGCTCAGAACTTGGAATAAACAGATCTTTAGAAACGTAATGGAAACTCCACAGGGTTGAGACACAAACCAGTAAATAAAATATAGAACAGGTAGACACAATCAGTGTAGACATGAAAATTAATGTAATCCCCCCCCAAAAAAACATGTCCACTGCATTCCTGCCCTGACATCAAAAGCACGAGCTGACATCATGCCAACCACTTCAGGTCAACATGTCACGTTAACACGGGTAAGCGTGTTGTCGAGGACAAGGCTGGAGATCTTTCTGTCATGCTGATTGAGTTAGAATAACAGACTGGAAGCTTTTAAAGGAGAGTGGTGCTTGAAATCATTGTTTGTTACCTGCAAGGAACCATATAAAATCATCATTGCTTTGCACAAAAAGGAATCACAGGCAAGTATAATCACCAACAAATCACCATTAATGCAGAGCTTGGTCAGAAGCAACTTCTTCAAACCATCCAAGAAGAGTTTGGAGACGAGCAATGCCTTTTCCAGCATGATGAAGCACCTTGCCATGGCCAGGAAACTTCCCAGACCGTAATCCCTTTGAGAACTTGCGTTCAAACCCCATAAAGGTGGGTGGACAAACTAAAATCCACAAATTCTGACAAACTCCAAACACTGATTATTCAAGAATGTGCTGCCATCAGTCAGGATGTGGCCCAGACGTTGATTGACAGTATGTCAATATAAGCTTTTGACACTCATGTGTCCTTCTAATGCTTTTAGTTATATTTCAGTATGCCACAGTAGCATCTGACCTTGTGTCATTCTCAAAACTTTTGGCAACGGCAGTAAATAGATAAATAAATTTCTTTGGTGCATTAAATTTTAAATCCAGCTTGTGATCACTGTCTGAAAAAGTCACTGTCACTGTAAGTACTGTATTTCCTCTGAATTCTTGTCTGATGAAAAATCTCTTCTCGTGATTAGGTTACTCCAGGGACGTGTCTTTCCTGGAGATGGTGGTGGACATTGTGAAGGAGTTGAAGAATGCCAATCCCAGTCTTGTATATGGTAAGCACCAAAAAATCCCAGATTTAAAAAGTGTCCTAAAATGAAAAGAAAGGCCTATCATGATTCTTAATGTTTTCTTCCTAACCTCGTCTTGTATCACATGCATTCATATATTTTATCTATTCCTATTGATTTGCCTTTTTAAAACCAAACTTTCTAAAACAATGACACCTGTTGTGGAAAAAGACTACAGCAGCATCTGTTGGTCAAATGCATGTAGTAAAGATTCTGTAAATTCCGTGTGGTAGTAGAGGACATAGTACTGTTCATAGGACATAGTACTGTTCGTACATAGTACAAAGGGTGCATTGCTTTAAGCGCTTCTCTTCTTCCCCTGACCGCATGATCTTTTCCATTTGCTCCAAAGTCCAATCTTTATGCTCGCTAGCAATCTGAAGCCTGTTGTATTAGTCTGTTCCACATGTGGAAATGCTCTTACTTTTACTATTAAACATAGATTTGATTTGTGCTGTCCATTTTTACAATACAACATCACCGAGCATTAAGGTGATCACTGATCATAATCATTAATGATTTTTTTCCAACCACATTTTTTCCCATGAAGTTGACATTTCAACACTCCAGGTTTTAATGATGCATTCCCGTCATTAAATTGCTTTCTTTGCTTGATGCACGCCTGTCAGTTGACTCTTGATATGTTGACTGGGCAGTGAATCTTTACATTAACAATTTACAGTATTTACCATAAAAAAAAAAAGGATATTCTGTGCTTCTGCAGAAATTCTGCAATTTCCCTCTGGATTAATTCACGTTTATCTGGATTTATATGATTTTATACTCAATATTACTAATTCACAGTCCTAATGCAGAACAGTCACATGGTTGTGTGTTTTTGGCAGAAGTTATCATGCCCTGATGCAACAAAATGAGAAGAGAGTATTGACTTGGCCAAGCTAGAGAGAAATACGTGAGGTAATGTTTAAACATGTGTTTATTTGTTTTCAGTTTGTGATCCAGTCATGGGAGATAATGGATCAATGGTGAGTACTCTTCATTTGACTTTAATCACTTTATTATTAGTATTATTATCATGCAAGATCTTTTGCATGAGTCACATCACAGACACAAAAAAAATGGCTCCTCTGGCTGACTGGGATGTGTGGTGGCTGGGCATCTTTCTGCCTTTTTCTCTTCGGCGGCAAAATCACAAGGGCTGGCTCTTAGCGAAAGTCCTCAATGTGGAGATCAAACAGCTGCCTTCAGTTCTATCCCTTTGAAGTCCCTGGGACATCGCATGCCACTCTTCTGCGTGACTCTTGGCTTATCCTCCAGACCTCGAGCTAAACTCCCTAATGTGCTGGGATAATATAATTTTACGATGCACATTTCAGATGATTATTCACCAACTGCACCCTTGCCCCACCCCTTCACACACCTGCAGAGCCTACAGAGTGAGCGAAGAGCAACAAGAGATTGAGGCACACACCCATCACTGGTACACACTGTGACAATTATAGTTATTATTAAACATGGGTATAGTTTAATACGTTTGAATGATCATTGCCTGGGGCTAATGTGGATTTTGTTACACAGACATTTTTCCACTCGTTGTATTTAAATTTTGCAGGAAATTAGTTCAACATATGATGATTACTATTATTATTAGTACAACATATGACTATTAATCAAACCATAATTTGTGATGAAATGTCCGGTGAACGAAGGCGTAAAAAACAATTAACATTTACAGACAGAAGACTAAGTTGTGATGGAAAGAATCAAGCACACAAAAGATGATTATATAATGATTTTATCAGAAGGAGAAAAGAACACTAACCTCTATATTGTTGCCTTCCATCAGGTCTGATGCATCTTGTTTCCTCTTCTGTTTGTAGTACGTTCCAGAAGCCCTGTTGCCTGTGTACAGGGATAAAGTCGTGCCAGTGTCTGACATCATTACTCCCAACCACTTTGAAGCAGAGTGAGTGCACTTATCTCATTTTCTGTCTCAGGAGCTTTTATGCCAGACCTGCGATTTTTTTTTTTTAAAATCTGCACAGAGCTGATTTGGTGTGAGATTTTAATTCAATCATTTCTGTTCTTGAAGTGGAAGGATGGCACTAGACACTAGTCTGACTGCTGTCTGGGTGGAATGATGGCCTGTATGAACTAAATGCAGCTTTATGGATAAGACTGAAACATTCTGGTCTACAGTATATGAATTATATCACTGCTATCAATCCTGTCTGGTCATAACAACCACTAATGCACATATTGCAGTGGCCGGCGTTTATCTTGTGGGTCGTATCAACTTTGTCTTTGCTAAAGGTTGTCAATTGGACAACATCAGTCAATCCAGCTGCAGATTCAAGAAACATCCACCAGGTGGCGCTATAATATCACTGACAAAAAACTAAAAAGTGACAAAATCGTGCATGTGTGGTTTATTTTAAATAAAAGTCGACTGTGTGGGAGTATTTTACTGTCTTGAAGAAAGATCAGTGATATGTAGTTTGAGTTACTACAAACATGTTCAATAGCTTTTGTTGGGCTATTTTGGCCATGATATAATTCTTAAAATAATTTATTTAATTCATAATAATAAATAAAAAAATATATTATTTTATTATTTTTATTTATTTTATTATTTTATTATTTTATTATTTTTATTTTTATTTTTATTTATTTTATTATTTTATTATTTTATTTTATTATTTATTTTATTTTATTTAAATTTATAAAAAAAAATTAATTATTTAATAATTAATTCTTAAAATAATTGAAATAATTCTTTAGTTGCATTGCAGATAAAAAAAAAATGCATTTTGAAGCAGCTATTTAAACACAAAGAATCTGTCATGTCAACGAATGTTTATGTTAAAAGTAGGGATGCACCAATATCAATTTTTTTTATATTATTTTCTTTTTAAGTACAAGCATTAATAAGTATTTGGGTACTTGCCGATTCCGAGTATCGAGACCAGTACCTGTCCTTTTTCTATAGGACAACATGAACAAGACTTTTCAGAGTGACCCACTTTTGAGGCACATCATTCAACAGCCTGTAATAATTCTGATAGTCCAAATGTCAGAGCCGAAACTGAACATTAAAATGACCTGCAACAGGCTATCGGTGTACTTCAAATTTGAGCTTTTTTATGGCACTTATTTACTTATTTATTTATTTGGCTGTTTGTTTATATTTGTTACATAATCTGATAATTATTATGGACAGTAAATATAATTTTTTTTTCTTTGTAGTCCTTTAGTACCGTCGTAGAAAACGGCTCATGAATAACAGCAACATTAACTTTCTACAAAAATATTTTACATTTAAAGTTTCTGTCATGTAGTGACATGAGTTTCATTTTGTGCACGTGCACATATAAATTCTGAACCATTTTCATGATTGTCATGATGGTTATATTTTCCAAGATAAAGTTTATAACAAAATAATAAATAGCTTTCGTGCACTTTAACTTTTGTCACTGTTGAGATGCCCCATGAGATGCACTGCTAAACTAGATTAGCAGGACAGACATACCAGCGTGAGATGCCCTGCAAACTTAACCTTACTTATCCTCAGTGACGTTAAGCTTAGAGGCGAGAGAACGGTGGTATCAGTGCAGTAGTGTCAGAACTATTTTACGAGAGTGATATGCATTTGCGCAAAAAGTAGAAAATGCCATGCACACACAAAAAAATTATTTCTTGAGTCCCTCTGAAACCACAAATAGATAAACATAAAATAATAATGTTGTGGCTTTATGCAGTTAAAATGTAGCTGCACAACCTCATCTGTAGTGTAATGTATGAGTGTTATGTATTAGAACAGTGATTTGTGCATGTAGATGTACTTCTCCACATATCCACAAGGTGTCTCTTTTCACACTTTTCCTATAATGATGTTTGGCTCTATGCATGTGACATACCTTAAGCAAACATTGTTTGTCCAGCTTCCTGCATGGGAGGTTTCTATATACAGTATTACTGCATGAGTAATATATAGATTTGTGGCATTGTTTCCACACAGTCTGTTGATGGCGATAAGGAAATGAGGAACCTGATGTTGTAATGTTGTTAGTTTAAGTTTAACATTTTTGTAGTGTCATTTGTCCAGTGTGAATTGGGCACAGTGAAAACATGACACAGTTACAAGTTGCATCTTTGCACGAAGTTAAATGTTTATTTTTTCATCTGAAAGGCTCCTGACGGGCAGAAAGATTTCTACAGAACAAGATGCCGTTGCGGTGAGTCTCCACATCCTCTGTGCTGTGTGGTGTTTCCAAGCAGCTCTGCACTGTATCAACATACTTGGCGAATAAAACCCGATTCTAATTCTAAATCTGATTTAAACACTTTTGGCTCAGGTGCACTACGAGTAGCGCAAACAAGACTGGCAATGTGTTATACTATAATCTGTTTTTCATGCAGTAATAACTGAAATAGGTCTGTTGTACTGAGGTTGTTCTTCTCATGTAGGCAATGGATCTGCTGCATGCTATGGGTCCTGACACTGTGGTCATCACCAGCTCAGACCTGCTCTCTCCTTTGGGGGATCAGTATCTAGTGGCCCTTGGGAGCAAGAACACAGGTGTGTGAACTATTTATTGTCTCAGCATTCGTCAGGAAGATAAAAAGAAAGTAGTATATTAGTTACTTTTTATTACTTCAATAAAATAAAATCTGAAAAAAGCTCATTTTGAAACGTGCTCCTTTATGATCCGAGGGCTATAAGCAAATTAGCTTTTTTTTGCACAATGTTAATGAAATTGAGCTATAAAAGATTTGTGTCTTTTGCAATTTCAATCAAACAGGAACAATGTTAATATTTTAATATGGTTTATTTAAGAAAGTGTATTCTAAAGTATTGAAAAGCACCGTGGTGATCTACAGATGTCGCTGTTGTGCAAGAATATTTAAAGCTTTAAGCATGGTGGTCTAGGATCCAAAATGCTGTCCAATTTTTCTTTTATTTTTATTTTTAAAGTGCTAGTTAAATTGTGTTCTGTTACGGCTACAGCTGCTAATTATATATAATCCCAATATTTATCATACCATTTTCTCCCTCTTCTAATATGTGTAGTGACTGTTTTCCAGACAGCATGTAAACATGGAGGATATTAAACAGTTCGATAGTACCAGTCACACTGTAGTCACAATAACCACCAAGTTGTTGTATATATCTGATGTGTGTGTGTGTTGTGTATTTCAGTTCGAGCAGATGGCAGTAAAGAGAAGCAGCGGATCCGACTGGACATTCCCAAAGTAGATGCTGTGTTTGTGGGGACTGGCGATCTGTTCGCTGCCTTGCTGCTGGCGTGGACACACCACCACCCTAATGATCTCAAAGTACGACTCAAGTTAATGCAACATGTTCTGCTTACTATAACTGATTACTAATAATCATAAATGCACCAACTTCAGAAATAATAATAGTAACTGGTGAGGGAAGCTCAATTCCTTGATTAGAAATTTTACCTGGAAAAATGAAAAAAACAAAACTATCTTTATACTGCTTCAATTTTTGCCTAGTGATCTGCCTTTTAAAAAAAAAATTTTTTAAATAATGCATGATATGATAATGAATGGTCAGTGTTAAGATGATGAATATATGTTGGTAGATTAAACTACTCTCGAACCTTATAGCACATGGCAAAAGGAATAATGTGGAGAAAATCACCACGAGTGAGAAATGTTGGGCTTTAAAAAGGAAGCACAAATGGTGAGTATATCTAGGAGCTTGTAATACGCCTCTTTGGGCGTATTTATTCTAACAGTGTGTCATAGCAGTGCAGGAAACCGTTAAAGGAGTGTCTCATGTGCTTTCCTCTAAAACCAGATGAGTGTAAAAAAAATAAATAAAAAATGCTGTGTGACATACTGTATGTATTACTGATGCACAGCTCAGCGACACTCGATTCTCCTGCTATCTTTATACTTAATGTATAATCAAAAATGGTAATGCAGAGTGTGAAACCTTTTATCTTTGACTAACAGTGCAGGATTTTACAGTAAGAAATGGGTTCAAGTTTAATTCTGTAGAATTACTTACACATACACTCTCCATCTACTGCACATTTGGACACGTCCCCAGTCAGCCAATCGTGAAGCAGCACATCAAAAAAATCAAGTTGATGCAAGTCAAAAACTTCAGTTCTATGAAACCTCTAGAGACTGTTGTGTGTGAAAGTCCTATGAGATCAGCAGTTCCTGAAATATTATACTGTATATGGTTGGATAACTACAAGAATCAAGAGTGTGCAGGTGTTTAGGTGTTAAAGTGAATGGCAAGTGTGTGTGTGTGTGTGTGTGTGTGTGTGTGTGTGTGTGTGTGTGTGTGTTTTACAGTTGGTAAATGAAAGTGTGTCTATTCTTTCAGGAGAATCTTTAAGCCACCAGTTCATTACTGATGGATCTTTAAAAGATGAGGACAGAAGCAACATTGTAAACAGCGGAGATCTTCAGAAACACTTCATTTGGGTCGCTGTAGCTCCACTTTAGCTGCAAACTTCTGCATAACATTTTGCCTTTTGTGGTGTTTTAACAGAAAGCCTGTGAGAAGACTGTTTCTGTGATGCAGCATGTTATTAAGAGGACTATTACCTACGCCAAGAGTAAGACCGAAATCTCATAACACCATACTCCCATAATACTGTAATTTAATGCTCTGGGTTATAGACAGTGGCGTATGACAGAAACAGGGAATTATGGGAGGAAACTTTTACCGAGTTCTGTCATTGACTGAAGCGATTCTCTCATTTTCTCTATCAGATGCAGCTGGTCCTGACCAGAGACCGAGTCCTGCACAACTGGAACTGAGAATGGTACAAAGTAAAGCAGACATTGAGGATCCGGCCATAACGGTTAATGCTGTGGTGTTGTAGGATTTCACTCTCATTCCCGGCCACATCGTATTGGCCGAGATTATAGAGAAAGAAAGACTTAAGTTAATAACCAGATACTAACTAAAGCTATGTTGGAGTTTGTGTTTGACTTCAGTAACAGTACTGATAAGGATAGAACTGTGCTGCTTTATATGAATGAAAGAAAATACTGATAAGGATTTACTATAACCAGCTGATCAGTGGTACGCTGCTAAAATAAAGGATATCAGTCTAATCACATTACTAGCACAGCAATATCATATATTTGATAACAGTCAGGCTTACTGATTGGAAAATGACATGAATTGTGAATAATGTGCCTGAACACATCATCTCATTATTCATTAATATAACTTCTATATTGCATCCCAGTGATGAATTTTACCATTCAATATGAATTATGTAATGTTTCTCTAATGATGGTAGGTTAATTATTAGGAAAATATCATATCAAGGTGTCTTAGTTTATCAAACTAATCATTAGCCATAGTGTCTGGAAACTGTAGTACATGTTTTGGAAAATAACACTGATTTCAGTGAGGACCAGTAGTCTGACGAAGACTAGCTTTTTGCCTTATCTAGTGAATGTTGTACATCCACCGACTTGTGCAACCTTCTTTACTCCACACTGCACATATAGAATCTCGCTTCTGCAGTTCTTGTCCATACATGTAGCAGGTGGTGCTCAATTTAGCAATATCATGTAATCCATTTTACCATAAATCTTTCCTTTTAATGCTTTTAAAGAAGATATGCAATTGTTGATGTTGATGAAGGAGTCAAATGTAAATTTCACCGCACCTCCGGATCTGGGACCTGATAATGCTGCAGTGTTTTAAAATAAAATATAAATCTTCACATGTACCTTTGTACAAGTAATAACTGTACAATTGTAACGAAAACAATCAAAAATGATGAATAAATAATAATTTTTTAAGGAAATGCATGCATTGTCAAACTGGCAAGTGTTGTTTTTTTTACAAGATGACTTTACAAGATAATTGATGATTGAAATTAAATAATGTTCTTGAGAAACACATCTATTATTCCACCGAGGTCAGAAATTGATATCGGTGGAATAATAATTTTTAATTCCCTAAGAAAACTGCATGCGTTCATGGCAACTCACTTGGAAGAAGACATCATTTCTTGTCATTGAGTTGAACTCATGACTCATGAACTCTCTTGTATACCAGTTTATTCTAGAGTCAAATATGAGGCCATCTCTTCGACAGCTAAACTTGGTTGAAATTGAGTCATGCAGCCAGTAATAAAACAGTCAAGGTTTTGGAATGGCTTAGTCAAGGTCCAGACCTCAACTTAATTGGAAAGATGTGACGGAACCTTAAGAGAGCTGTACATGCTGTATGCGAATACCCGAAAACCTTAATGAATTGGACTAAGATCTGGGGAATTTGTGAGTAAGTCAACACCTTGAACTTGATGTATGCCCGTTGTAAGCCCTTTTGGTGGTGGTCAGCATGGGCACTTTAATTGGTCTGTGGCTGTACAGGCCTCTGCTTAAACTGTAATGCACTGTGTGTTCTGACATAGCATGTAACTTTTTCAGCAATTTAAGCTACAGTAGCTCTTCTATAGGATGGTACTTCACAGGCCAGTCCTTGCTCCCCACATGTATCAGTAAGCTCTGGCTGCCCATGAGACTGGATATCATCCTCTAATTGCAGGATTCTTTAAGAGCTGTTTGTATTTCTGCTGGAAGTCCAGTTCTTGACCGTCAAAAGGTCAGTAGGAACTTATGACGTTATATTCAGTTCATTGAGGTTTTTGGTCATTCGCTTAAGCACAGCTCTCTTAAGCTTCTGCAAGCATTCGACACCATCCCAAAACCATGATTTTTTTTCAGTCATTCACCATTTACTGGTTTGCTTCAGATCATTGTCCTGTTGCATAACCCAATTCCAACCAAACATTCATGTGACTTTTACATTCAAATAGTTTGTCAAAACATTATATTGCTTAGATTCCATTTAACATAACCAAGTGGTAAAACAAGTAAACATGCAACTATGTTAAGTACACCAGGTATGAACATCTTACTACTCTATTATCTATTATCTTTATAACTAGAAAATATATCATTATATATCTCTATACAAGTAATCAAAATGTTAGACGCTAACACATCCTTCACACGGCGCTGCCATTTCACGTAGTACAATATTCACGCAGTAACAGTACACAAATAAACTTTATTTCACACATTAATACAACGAATAGATAAAGATAACATCACATGAAATACTTAAATTTTAACCAGAAGTAACCACATAAAAAACATCATTTAACATCTAATGAACAGAGATCGTGAAATCTAACCTCTCTTTACTAATAGCATCACAGGAAAGAGGATGATTTCATAGCAATCTCCACCTCTTACTTGTGTATGACGTAAGCCAACGTGCACGCTGGAATTGTTCCCTTTATATACAGTGCCTTGCAAAAGTATTCATACCTCTTGAACTGTTCCACATTTTGTCACGTTACAACTACAAACATAAATGTAATTTATTGGGATTTTATGTGATGGCCCATAATTAAGTTGTGAAGTGGAAGAAAAATGATAAATAGTTTAAAAATGTTTTTTTACAAATGAATATGTTAAGAATGTGGCATGCATTTGTTGTCAGCCCCCCTGAGTCAATACCTTTTGCTGCAATTATAGCTGCAAGTCTTTTGGTGTATATCTCTACCAGTTTTATACATCTAGAGAGTGAAATCTTTGCTCATTATTTATTTATTTTTTGTAAAGAAGCTCAAGCTTGGTCAGATTGGATGGAGAGTGCCTGTAAACAGCATGCCATGCAAGTCATGCCACAGAATTCTCAATTGGATTTACGTCTGGACTTTGACTGGGTCATTCTAACACGAGTATACTTTGAGCTAAACCATTCCATTGTGGTTCTGGCTGTATGTGTAGGATCATTGTGCTGCTGGAAGGTGAACCTCCACCCCATTCTCATTCATTCATCTTCTATACCACTTAATCCTGTGTTCAGGGTCGCGGGGGACCTGGAGCCTATCCCAGGAGACTTCGGGCACTAGGCGGGGTACAACCTGGACAGGGTGCCAATCCATCGCAGGGCACCCCATTCTCAAGTATACCAAAACGTTTGGTTTCATCTGACCAGAATAGCTTCTTCCACATGCTTACTGTGTCCCCCACATTGCTTACCACAAACTGCAAATGGGACTTCTTTCAACGATGAAAGAATCTTCTCACCACTCTTCCATAAAAGCCAGATTTGTGGAGTGCATGACTAATAGTTATCCTGTGGACAGATTCTCCCACCTGAACTGTGGATCTCTGCAGCCCCTCTAGAATTACTGTACCATGGGCCTCTTGGCCGCTTCTCTAATTAATCTCTCCTTGCCTGGCCCATCAATTTAGGTGGACAGTCTTGGTAGGTTTGCAGTTGTGCCACACACTTTCCCTTTTCAGGTGATGGTTTGAACAGTGCTCTTTGAGATGTTCCAGGCTTGGGATATTTTTTTGTAACCTAACCCTGCTTTAAACTTGTCAACTTTATCCCTTACCTGTGTGTTCTTTGGGCTTCATGATGCTGTTTGCTCACTAATGTTCTCTAACAAACTTCTGAGGGCTTCACAGAACAGCTGTATTTATAATAAGATTAAAATGCACACAGGCAGATGCTATTTACTAATGAGGTGACTTCTGAAGGCAATTGGTTCCACATGATTTTATTTAGGGGTATCAGAGTAAAGGGGGCCGAATAAAAACGCATGCCACACTTTTCATATTATTATTTATAAAAAAAATTGAAAAACATTTATAATTTTCCTTACAATTCACATAAAATCCCATAAAAATACCTTTATGTTTTGCCACATTTATGTAATTCCCCATAACAATAATAAAAAAAAATATATATATTTTTAAATATAAAATATATTATCTGGTGTGACAATATATTCCCTGCTACACTGGAAATTAAGGCCAAACATATCTGTCCATAGGACGTTGTTCCCGAGATCTTAAATCCCGGGAAGCAGTAAGGGGGTACTTAGTATTGGCTGCATTTTTTTTCTTTTTGGTTTCATTTTTGTTAGATAAATATTGGTACGGTGAAAAAAGCCATACAACAATGTTGTTTGCTAAAAATTGTATTGGTCTAATACTAAGACCCATTATAATCAGGTGATTTTGAATATGTTTCAAATAAAAAAAATATTTTTTTATATGAAAAAAATAAACTTTTAAATATGAATGTAACCTAATGATATGGGCTTACATGTACATAGGAAAGAGGATGATTTCACTGCAATTAACAACTCTTGTGTATGACGTCAGCCAACGTGCACACTGGGATTATGTTTATCTATTAAAATATGTATGTTTTAAGTAAACTAAATATTATGTGAAAATGCAGAATAGATTCACCTACATCACCTACATCCTCATATGGTGGAGCATACACATAGTGGGAACCTACAGCCTCCCCGTGTTGGTTAGATGTCACACAATAATAAAGGCCGTTACTGTCGGGGTTCAGCTCAATAAACAGTCTGTCCCCTTTAACACCTCTGGAAAGTGGCTGCTTTACAGGAAAGTGTCTAAAAGGGAATTTAATTGTTAAATAACATTTGTGATTGTCTTCATAACATATCATAATATCATTTATTTAGCATTTAGTTTTAAAGAAAACATCTGCAATGACTTAAAACTGTTTTAATAAATGTAAACAGTTTGTTTTATGTCACAAGGATGATGAAACATCTAAGGATTTCCTAATATCAGTTAGTGCATTTCTACAGGAGCACGATAGAGAGCATTCTCTGCCACTGGCCCTTGGTAACCCTGAGTACAGGATGAAGTGGTATAGATGATGAGTGAGTGTGAGTATTTCACTCACACGTCAGAGAACACAGCTCTGGGAGCGCTTGGTTATAAAGTATTCGCTGCATATTTATCTTTGTTGTATTTTTTCCTAAAGCCTTATGAAATTAGAAACAACACTGACAGCAGTGCAGAGAACATAAATACAGTGGCTTGCAAAAGTATTCGGCCAAGCAATGCTTTGACTATTATATTGCTTATAAATTTGATAAGCAATATAATACAGCTATATATGAATATTTAAACTGCAGCAAGATAGCAAATATTCATAAGACTCAGATCTGTTACCTGCTCCAGGTGAAGTTTGTTGGTTTTGGATTCGCATCTGCTTCACACTGGAATTCCCCTTGATCACCTGCTGAGATGATGTAAGCCACTTGTGGAGGATCTGGGACAAAAATAGAAATAAAAATCAATACTTTATACAATGTAATGTTGAAACAGAATTAGTAGAAACAGAAAAATACATAGACATTTTCCCCAAGACTGAACAGTGAAACTATTTATAATGGACATGAGAACTGTCCATGATGTATTTTGTAATTACATACTGAGTTTACTTATTCTAATTGAAACATCCTTCATCGGCATGTTAATCTTCATCTGATTGGCTGACTCACATTGCAGTTTGACTACATGATTTATCCCCACATAATCTCTACAAAAAGAGTGTGATGCAAGCACTTTAGTCTCTCCATCTTCAGCGTTCTTGCCAATACCATTAACGTGATTGCTATACCTATAGTCTCTGATATACCCTTCATATTGATTTTATTCTAAAAGGCCTGGAGCTTAGGTTTTCTGCTTGCTGAAAAACACTTCTTCCATGCACAGGCATATCAGAAGTCCAACAACAGACTTATTACTGCTGAATAATGTGACATGAATAACAGCAGTCATACAATTCTGTTTATAAAGACAATGCTTGTGGACTCACAGTGAATGTTCAGAGTGTAATCCAGTATCAGTTCCTCCTTCAGACCGGGGTGTGTGACGAGACACTGAACCTTCTTCTGGTTTAGATCTTTGGATGCTACACCAATCAGGCTGCTTTTAACAGAGTATCTTCCTTCAGAGTCCACAGTCTCATTAGTTTGTACCCTCACAGAGTCTCTTAAAGCATCCAGACTCCACGACACTTCTGCTGCGGGCTTTGAATTGGCTGCAGTGCAGGTGGCTAAAGTCTTCTCAGTGTCTCCAGCAACAGGAGGGACGTCTGTGTTCACACTGACAACAGGAGGAACTAAAAAAAGAAAAAAAAAACACTGATAAGCATGAAAACAGCACTGATAATGCTGATTAAGAAACCACATTCAATAATAACATTTATTTATATGCATATCTTTCCTTCATCACTCATTTGAGTTGTTTGACATTATTGTAGACTTTATTGCTAATCCTGACTGTGTTCCCTTATTTCTTTTTCTGCAACTGCATCAGTGAAAAGTCAGTGGTTACAAGCAAGAATATAATATAATATAATATAATATAATATAATATAATATAATATAATATAATATAATATAATATAATATAATATAATAATACATTTAGTGGGATTGTTGTATACTCATCTGTGTTTATTTAACACCTGGATATTTCATTCACTCACTAAACAGATATTTAATGAATCCTTATACCTCAAAAGGCTCAAAAATCTAAGTGATATTAGTTGGATTAGTTGGATATACAAGTTGCAGAACTGCAACGACCATATCATTACAGTGTTACTACTGTATATTCTATTTATTTTTCATATTTCAAGTAATGACCCATATAGTCTCTTGTTTTCATATACTAAGTATTTCATTTTGGCAGTTTGTTATCTGGTTTGAGAGCACGCATTAGATAGCATTCTGTCCCATGTTGGTTGATTTAAATACTGTAAAAATCTTGGTGAATTTCTTTTCATGTGTCCTGGTTAGTCTTCCTCCACTTGGCCTCCACTATGGTGCACCTGTTCAGACCTCTTATGGACAAACAGCAGGAAGTCGAAGAGCTCAACTGAGGTGTCAGGGTGCAGGGGTGTCTACCAGGACTGATTAAGGTTAAAACTTATTTGAAGCTTGTTTGTGTTTACTTACATGATATGTTAGATGAATTTTCTTTAACTCTTTGTATTGAATTTGTGTTAGTTTAATTATGTATTTTCTGTCCAGTCTTGCTAAACGCAAGTCTAGCTTTTGTCTATATATAGCCTTCTGTGTGTTTCTTAGGCATTTGGCGACTTACATTCTTTTTTTTATCTCATTACACATCGGAGCAGTTGAGGGCCTTGCTCAAGGGCCCAACAGTGGTAACTTGGTGGTTGTGGGGTTTGAACCTGGGATCTTCTGAACCGTAGTCCAATGCCTTAACCACTGAGCTACCCCTGACCCGCTTCTTGTTTTTTTCCCCCTAAGTTGCTGTATGTTCAGTTAACCTAATTCTTTGCTTAGAGCCCCAAGTTTAAAGTTATCTATTTGTTGCCTTGTATTTTTAGTTGCCTTGTGTTTTAAAGTTTGGATTAGTTTGGGAATCACCTTTAAGTTAAGTTAATACAGTAAATGACTCCCTTTTTGCTTTCCATGCTTGGTGTCCTTGAGCCTTACTGCTTGGTCCCTGACAAGAACCAAAGAGAGAGACTGCAATTATTATTATTATTATTATTATTATTATTATTATTTATTTATTTTATTTATTTATTTATTTATTTTTCATTTAGTTTACCAGAATTAGTTTTCTACAATGTAATGTGCTGCTGGTTGTAAGAATCAGAAAAGTGCTCCTAAATATAAATTTTTACTGTATATTTTCAAATCCAAAAGGACGTTTTAGACGTTTAAGGTCACCAACAATTGGGAAAGAATTAGTCAGAGGATCTTCGCTTTGTTAGCTTGCTAATATGTTTCATTTATATTGTTTTGTAAACGTATATTGCTAACCTAAAATATAATATTTAATAATATTTTAAGCACCACAGTGTCCTCACTGTCTTTGTAAAACACTAAGATTGAACCTGCCCACAAATAACGATGATCAATAGATATAAATGCCTTCAGCTTAGTATAAAGCTACATTTCTATGTATATTTACATACATTCTTGTCAGGCTGGATCACTATTAAAGAGTGATGTTCTTGTATCACTTTTTGTTAGACAGAGTACGAGTACAAGTACTTCCACTGGATACTTGCTAATGCTGAGTACCAATAGCAGTGCTTGACGTTATCAGCATAAACAGAACGTTTCTAATGCCCCCCATATAAAGCATACAGTATCATTAAATACACCTCCTATTGCTTTACTATTGTGTGAACAACTGTTCAGTGCGTTCATCCACTGTGCAGTTAACCTGATGAGAGAGGTTTGGCTGATACTGCTGCAAGTCCAAATATTAGTGATGATGCTGAAGGATGAAATGTCCTGCAATAGGCTGTTAATTTGCTTCTTTACAAAGTCCACCAGCTTTGGATGCAATTTTCTGGGGTTTTTAGGTAACAAGGTTAGGTACATTATTTCACGTAATTCTGATTACTGAAAAAGCCATGCGGCACGGTGGTGTAGTGGTTAGCACTGTCGCCTTGCACCTCCAGGGTCTGGGTTCGATTCCCCGGCCAGGCTCGATTCCCGTCTCTGTGTGCATGGAGTTTGCATGTTCTCCCCGTGCTTGGTGGGTTTCCTCCGGGTACTCCGGTTTCCTCCCACAGTCCAAAGACATGTAGGTTAGGTTAATTGACATTCCAAATTGCCCGTAGTGTGTGAATGAGTGTGTGTATGTGAGTATGTGTGTGTGCCCTGTGATGGATTGGCACCCTGTCCAGGGTGTACCCCGCCTTGTGCCCTAAGTTTCCTGGGATAGGCTCCAGGCCCCCGCGACCCTGTATATAAGGATAAAGCGGTACAGAAAATGAATGAATGAATGAATGAATGAAAAAGCCATATCATTTTACGCATCGGATCATTCTAATTAAGAATGAGCAACTGAGCAATTAGAGCGATTTTTTTATGTAATAATACATATATATATTTTTATTTATAAATATACAAACGGCACAGTGGTGTAGTGGTTAGCACTGTCGCCTTGCACCTCCAGGGTCCGGGTTCGATTCCCGTCTCTGTGTGCATGGAGTTTGCATGTTCTCCCCGTGCTTGGTGGGTTTCCTCCGGGTACTCCGGTTTCCTCCCACAGTCCAAAGATATGCAGATTAGGCTAATTGGCGTTCCCAAATTGACCATAGTGTGTGTGTGTGTTCTCTGCGATGGATTGCCACGCTGTCCAGGGTGTACCCCGCCTAGTGCCCGAAGTCTCCTGGGATAGGCTCCAGGTCCCCGCGACCCTAAATACAGGATAAAGCGGTATAGAAGATGAATGAAATATACAAACATGGCCAGAATTTAGTGGACAGTTGACTTAGAACCTTTGTGTCTTAATAAGAACATTAATAAGAACAGCTATACTTAAATTATTTTTTTAAGTAGCTAAAAACCCTATATTTAAGATAAAGCTGTTAATATCCTACATTTAAAGAAGTCTAGAGCTCATATGTGAGCAACAATCGCATTTCCAAACATCCTCATGAGCCAGGTGAAATAAAGATACGGGTCAGAGTGTACACACTGGAATGACATGACAAGTTCAAAGAGTAAATTAGATTAGTTTTACCTAGAAGCCTAATTTTAGTAAATTGACAAGTTTTGCCCCAATGCAGCTTTAAATCAAGTCAGAATAACATTTCTTACCCAGTACTCTAAGATGAATTTCACAGAGTCCACTTGGAAATCCACTAAAGATACCGGTGTAGATTCCTTCATCTGAAACAGTAACATTACTTAGAAGGATTGAGCCGATGAGTCCAGCGATGCTCCCAGTGAATTTCACTCTGTCTCCCAATTTATTTGTATTCCCCTTGTCATCTGCAGTGATGGCAAAGAAATCTGTATTTGTTGGCTTTTTCTTTGTTTGCCTTTGCCACATAACACTTGTTAGACGCTCAGTTGTCTCAAACAATTGACAATATAACTGTGCATTGTCTCCTGTCGTCACAGTCACGTTCCCACCAATGACCTTCATGCCTGTAAAAATTAATTGTCAAAGTACAATGTATTAATATAACATATAAAAACATAACTAATAAAGGCCCAAGTGTTTCCCACACATAGACTTCACTTGGGTCTGCCACCCCGAAATGTTAAGGTGGATTTTCTTGAACTTTAAATATAACACAACTAAAAAGAACTCAGAGTCTGGCTGTGAGTGAGTTTGGTGCAGTGCACCAGATACCAATATTTAGAATTATGTACAATATTTTCTGTATAAGTGAAGGTATAAAATGTCTGTATACACAGGTCCTTCTCAAAAAATTAGCATATTGTGATAAAGTTCATTATTTTCTGTAATGTACTGATAAACATTAGACTTTCATATATTTTAGATTCATTACACACAAACTGAAGTAGTTCAAGCCTTTTATTGTTTTAATATTGATGATTGTGGCATACAGCTCATGAAAACCCTAAATCCCCATCTCAAAAAATTAGCATATCATGAAAAGGTTCTCTAAACGAGCTATTAACCTAATCATCTGAATCAACTAATTAACTCTAAACACCTGCAAAAGATTCCTGAGGCTTTTAAAAACTCCCAGCCTGGTTCATTACTCAAAACCGCAATCATGGGTAAGACTGCCGACCTGACTGCTGTCCAGAAGGCCATCATTGACACCCTCAAGCAAGAGGGTAAGACACAGAAAGACATTTCTGAACGAATAGGCTGTTCCCAGAGTGCTGTATCAAGGCACCTCAGTGGGAAGTCTGTGGGAAGGAAAAAGTGTGGCAGAAAACGCTGCACAACGAGAAGAGGTGACCGGGCCCTGAGGAAGATTGTGGAGAAGGACCGATTCCAGACCTTGGGGGACCTGCGGAAGCAGTGGACTGAGTCTGGAGTAGAAACATCCAGAGCCACCGTGTACAGGCGTGTGCAGGAAATGGGCTACAGGTTGCAAATTTTGCATGTCATTCGGAAATCAAGGTGCCAGAGTCTGGAGGAAGACTGGGGAGAGGGAAATGCCAAAATGCCTGAAGTCCAGTGTCAAGTACCCACAGTCAGTGATGGTCTGGGGTGCCATGTCAGCTGCTGGTGTTGGTCCACTGTGTTTTATCAAGGGCAGGGTCAATGCAGCTGGCTATCAGGAGATTTTGGAGCACTTCATGCTTCCATCTGCTGAAAAGCTTTATGGAGATGAAGATTTCATTTTTCAGCACGACCTGGCACCTGCTCACAGTGCCAAAACCCCTGGTAAATGGTTTACTGACCATGGTATTACTGTGCTCAATTGGCCTGCCAACTCTCCTGACCTGAACCCCATAGAGAATCTGTGGGATATTGTGAAGAGAAAGTTGAGAGACACAAGACACAAGAATCTGCAAAAGGATTCCCGACCAAGTATTGAGTGCAGAACTGAACATAATTATATGAAGGTTGACTTTTTTTGTATTCAAAACACTTTTCTTTTATTGATCGGATGAAATATGCTAATTTTTTGAGATAGGGATTTTGGGTTTTCATGAGCTGTATGCCACAATCATCAACATTAAAACAATAAAAGGCTTGAACTACTTCAGTTGTGTGTGTAATGAATCTAAAATATATGAAAGTCTAATGTTTATAAGTACATTATAGAAAATAATTAACTTTATCACAATATGCTAATTTTTTTAGAAGGACCTGTATTGTACTGTATGTGCGCGTGCAGGATATATGATCGGTTCTCCAGTTTCAATTAATCAATCCGGAACCACAATGAAAATGGTTGCCCGGTAACGCTGTCCTGATGGTGAATAATCCTAATTTTGGAAAATATTCAACAAAACAGAGTTCACAGTTCAATACAATGCAAAAAAGCTGACTGAATTGCGTCTGGGATTCCCCTCGCTTCGTGTGATTTAGACCAACAACTGAAAGCGCAGAGTTAGAGGGTAGTGTACGCAAGCTGAAAGAGCTTAGCAATGAGTGTGAAGTGACTAAAATTTCATTTGCATGTACAGTACTCAAAAGGTTACTGAGAATGCACAAGCATCAGAAACCAATGTCAAAGACAAGTTGGATGTGATAACATCTGCAGCACAGATTATACCAGTAGTAAAAATCAAACATACAAGCTTACCTAAGTTCAGTGGTAGTAAGAGGGACTTCTATTGCTGGAAGAGGGACTGGGAAAACCTCCAAAGACAAGGGGAACCCACAGGGCCGGCTAAGATTAAAAAGCTTCAACTGGTGGACAGCATCGATGACAAGATCGCCAAAGAGCTCAGGCTATTCTCTTACAACAGAACTGCTGACTATCTTCAGAGTGTTGGAGAACTGCTAGAAACAGAACCAGAATCGCCATGGTAATTGTCGAGAAGCTAGAAAGGATTCCTGCTGTGAGAGAAACTCAGCCAAGGAGGGCTATAGAGTGAATCCAAATGGTAGAAAAATCCCTTGCCGACCTCACAGACCTTGGAAAGATCAGCGCAATCAAGAACCCACTTGTAATAAAGTCTATTAAGAGCAAGTTACCAGAGTTTGCGAAAAGGCAATGGCTGGTCTACATGACAGGTCCGGCAAATGGCATCACACCAGAGAAGTGGATGTGTCATGTGTGGAGCAGAGAAGCATAGAGACAAAATCTTCTTCAAAGAACTAAAACCAGCAGAGATGAAATCCATCGTAAAGGAACCGTGTGCGTGTAAAAAATGCTTGGGATGTCACAAGGATGGTGACAGGTGCAACGACAGCTTTGTTAAAGGGTAGCCTCATCAGACCACCATTACCTTCTTTGTCCAAAAGGGGAACTGAAGGACATGGGTGGGGGAAGAGCCACCACCAAAGACCCCAGGAACAGAAGCAGATTTACAGATGAGCAGGAAGAGCTTTTGGCTGAACTCTCACCAGAACTAGCAGAAAGGTTCAAAAAAGCATTCACCAACAAAGCTAAGATGTAGACTCCTCTGAGAGCGACAAGATGGTACTTATAGTTGGGAGTGGATTAAAAGAACTCCCTGTTATCATGATGTTGATGGAAGTAACTGCTAATGCAGGACCCTGTGATAGACCTGGCCTCAGACACAAATTATATCAAGCACTGAGCTGCTGACTCAAGTTGAGATGAGAGAAAGTTACCTTGGTGGTTTATGGGGTTGTCAAGATAGCTATTAGAGTGAGCACGAAAAGGTACCTCCTCAGGATGTGAGTCAAAACGCACAAGGGGACGGAGAAGGCTCATCAGTTCTAGACACAGACCTCAAAGAATTGAAAAGGCCAGTGTTGAAACAAACAATGGGGGAACCAACTTCTACACAACTGCGGAAAAGATTGAACTCCATATAATGAACATCCGTGCACGCTTGTACTGTTTACTATAACACTGTGACCATGTGGGTACTGTTTATTATAACACACGTGTGTAAAGCAAAAGCAAGTCTCATTAGAGAGATTTAAGATCCATTTTCTCTCTCTCTCTCTGTGTCAGCCTGCACTGCACTGTGTGCACGCGCTTCATTGGACAGCGTGGACAGGAAGAAGCTCACACACACCCCTCCTCCTCTTGCTTTCACACAAACACACACACTCTTAATGGAAACGCTGCTCTGTCATGATTCTTTGTCATAGGAAAAAGTGTAGGTTGATTTGTTTTGTTTTTACTTTACAGCAGTGTTACTTTTCCGTTAGTGTGCGCTTGCTCAGAGCTTACATCAGTAATTGTCAGAGGTGGAAAGTAACGAATTACATTTACTAGCGTTACTGTAACTGAGTAGCTTTTTGTGTATTTCTACTTTTTAAAGTAGTTTTTAAAATCTGTAATTTTACTTTTACTTAAGTATGTTTTGTTTGAAGTATTGTAATTCGCTACATTTTAAATCATATTCGCTACTGAGTAAAAAATAAATGAATAAAAATGCTAAAATAATGAAAATATTATGCTTCGTATAAATGCTTTGTATAAATGCTCCGTTGCGCCGCGTGTGTGTATCATGTCCTGGTCGCGCGCCGTTCCAGACTCCACTACAGGTTTTCTGACATCGGCATCTCCCTGACCTTCCACACGGTCGCTTCCGCCTTCAGAGTGACGTCATCGACTAGCGCGACCATACAGTGGTGTGAAAAACTATTTGCCCCCCTCCTGATTTCTTATTCTTTTGCATGTTTGTCACACAAAATGTTTCTGATCATCAAACACATTTAACTATTAGTCAAAGATAACACAAGTAAACACAAAATGCAGTTTTTAAATGAGGGGTTTTATTATTTTGGGAGAAAAAAATCCAAACCTACATGGCCTTGTGTGAAAAAGTAATTGCCCCCTGAACCTAATAACTGGTTGGGCCACCCTTAGCAGCAATAACTGCAATCAAGCGTTTGCGATAACTTGCAACGAGTCTTTTACAGCGCTCTGGAGGAATTTTGGCCCACTCATCTTTGCAGAATTGTTGTAATTCAGCTTTATTTGAGGGTTTTCTAGCATGAACCGCCTTTTTAACCCTGGAAAACCCAGACCACCTTATCCTAATAGGAAATCTATCTCCTTTGGCTGAAATTATGATACAGACCCAGTGAACCCTAAAACAGGTGTTTTTTAAAAATTAACCCTTTCCTACTACATGTAATGACATGGGTCATATATGACCCCTTGGGATATCCAGTATGTTTGACCAACTGGTAACTTTCACTCATGACATAAAGGCAGGAGTTCTTTCTTAGTAAGGAAAGACCAGAGTCTCATTTCAAAATATATTCATTCATTCATTCATCTTCTATATCGCTTAATCCTTTGTTCAGGGTCGCGGGGGACCTGGAGCCTATCCCAGGAGACTTCGGGCACTAGGCGGGGTACACCCTGGACAGCATGCCAATCCATCGCAGGGCACACACACATACATGCACACACTCAATCACACACTACGGGCAATTTAGGAACGCCAATTAGCCTAACCTGCATATTTTTGGATTGTGGGAGGAAACCGGAGTACCCGGAGGAAACCCACCAAGGAGAACATGCAAACTCCATGCACACAGAGACGGGAATCGAGCTTGGCCGGGGAATCGAACCCTGGACCCTGGAGGTGCAAGGCGACAGTGCTAACCACTACACCACCGCGCCGCCTCAAAATATATTTATTGATTTTAACTTTTCATCAATGACTATGCACATAAAATTTTATTATAAGGCAGGAACTAAAAACACTGGCATCAGCTTTTATATCACCAAATAAAAAGCACAGTAGCAGCCATGTTTGATGTGAAAAAAATCAGGTTAGTTCAGTCAGTTACCACTAAATGTCAGTGTTATGGGTTCACATAGGGGACACTGGGTTGTAATGCAAAAAGAAATCTTTACACTTTATTACACTTGTAATAAAGTCTATTAAGAGCAAGTTACCAGAGTTTGCGAAAAGGCAATGGCTGGTCTACATGACAGGTCCGGCAAATAGCATCACACCAGAGAAGTGGATGTGTCATGTGTGGAGCAGAGAAGCATAGAGACAAAATCTTCTTCAAAGAACTAAAACCAGCAGAGATGAAATCCATCGTAAAGGAACCATGTGCGTGTAAAAAATGCTTGGGATGTCACAAGGATGGTGACAGGTGCAACGACAGCTTTGTTAAAGGGTAGCCTCATCAGACCACCATTACCTTCTTTGTCCAAAAGGGGAACTGAAGGACATGGGTGGGGGAAGAGCCACCACCAAAGACCCCAGGAACGGAAGCAGATTTACAGATGAGCAGGAAGAGCTTTTGGCTGAACTCTCACCAGAACTAGCAGAATGGTTCAAAAAAGCATTCACCAACAAAGCTAAGATGTAGACTCCTCTGAGAGCGACAAGATGGTACTTATAGTTGGGAATGGATTAAAAGAACTCCCTGTTATCATGATGTTGATGGAAGTAACCGCTAATGCAGGACCCTGTGATAGACCTGGCCTCAGACACAAATTATATCAAGCACTGAGCTGCTGACTCAAGTTGAGATGAGAGAAAGTTACCTTGGTGGTTTATGGGGTTGTCAAGATAGCTATTAGAGTGAGCACGAAAAGGTACCTCCTCAGGATGTGAGTCAAAACGCACAAGAGGACGGAGAAGGCTCATCAGTTCTAGACACAGACCTCAAAGAATTGAAAAGGCCAGTGTTGAAACAAACAATGGGGGAACCAACTTCTACACAACTGCGGAAAAGATTGAACTCCATATAATGAACATCCGTGCACGCTTGTACTGTTTACTATAACACTGTGACCATGTGGGTACTGTTTATTATAACACACGTGTGTAAAGCAAAAGCAAGTCTCATTAGAGAGATTTAAGATCCATTTTCTCTCTCTCTCACTGTGTCAGCCTGCACTGTGCTGCACTGTGTGCACGCGCTTCATTGGACAGCGTGGACAGGAAGAAGCTCACACACACCCCTCCTCCTCTTGCTTTCACACAAACACACACACTCTTAATGGAAACGCTGCTCTGTCATGATTCTTTGTCATAGGAAAAAGTGTAGGTTGATTTGTTTTGTTTTTACTTTACAGCAGTGTTACTTTTCCGTTAGTGTGCGCTTGCTCAGAGCTTACATCAGTAATTGTCAGAGGTGGAAAGTAACGAATTACATTTACTAGCGTTACTGTAACTGAGTAGCTTATTGTGTATTTCTACTTTTTAAATTAGTTTTTAAAATCAGTAATTTTACTTTTACTTAAGTATGTTTTGTTTGAAGTATTGTAATTCGCTACATTTTAAATCATATTCGCTACTGAGTAAAAAATAAATGAATAAAAATGCTAAAATAATGAAAATATTATGCTTTGTATAAATGCTTTGTATAAATGCTCCGTTGCGCTCGCGTGTGTGTATCATGTCCTGGTTGCGCGCCGCTCCAGACTCCACTACAGGTTTTCTGACATCGGCATCTCCCTGACCTTCCACACGGTCGCTTCCGCCTTCAGAGTGACGTCATCGACTAGCGCGACCATACAGTGGTGTGAAAAACTATTTGCCCCCCTCCTGATTTCTTATTCTTTTGCATGTTTGTCACACAAAATGTTTCTGATCATCAAACACTTAACTATTAGTCAAAGATAACACAAGTAAACACAAAATGCAGTTTTTAAATG
This sequence comes from Channallabes apus, assembly GCA_030522415.1. NCBI lineage: Eukaryota > Metazoa > Chordata > Actinopteri > Siluriformes > Clariidae > Channallabes > Channallabes apus. The sequence continues at coordinate 44,962,240 of CM060109.1, forward strand.
AGGGGTTTTATTATTTTGGGAGAAAAAAATCCAAACCTACATGGCCTTGTGTGAAAAAGTAATTGCCCCCTGAGCCTAATAACTGGTTGGGCCACCCTTAGCAGCAATAACTGCAATCAAGCGTTTGCGATAACTTGCAACGAGTCTTTTACAGTGCTCTGGAGGAATTTTGGCCCACTCATCTTTGCAGAATTGTTGTAATTCAGCTTTATTTGAGGGTTTTCTAGCATGAACCGCCTTTTTAAGGTCATGCCACAACATCTCAATAGGATTCAGGTCAGGACTTTGACTCGGCCACTCCAAAGTCTTCATTTTGTTTTTCTTCAGCCATTCAGAGGTGGATTTGCTGGTGTGTTTTGGGTCATTGTCCTGCTGCAGCACCCAAGATCGCTTCAGCTTGAGTTGACGAACAGATGGCCGGACATTCTCCTTCAGGATTTTTTGGTAGACAGTAGAATTCATGGTTCCCTCTATCACAGCAAGCCTTCCAGGTCCTGAAGCAGCAAAACAACCCCAGACCATCACACTACCACCACCATATTTTACTGTTGGTATGATGTTCTTTTTCTGAAATGCTGTGTTACTTTTACGCCAGATGTAACGGGACACGCACCTTCCAAAAAGTTCAACTTTTGTCTCGTCGGTCCACAAGGTATTTTCCCAAAAGTCTTGGCAATCATTGAGATGTTTTTTAGCAAAATTGAGATGAGCCTTAATGTTCTTTTTGCTTAAAAGTGGTTTGCGCCTTGGAAATCTGCCATGCAGGCCGTTTTTGCCCAGTCTCTTTCTTAGGGTGGAGTCGTGAACACTGACCTTAACTGAGGCAAGTGAGGCCTGCAGTTCTTTAGATGTTGTCCTGGGGTCTTTTGTGGCCTCTCGGATGAGTCGTCTCTGCGCTCTTGGGGTAATTTTGGTCGGCCGGCCACTCCTGGGAAGGTTCACCACTGTTCCATGTTTTTGCCATTTGTGGATAATGGCTCTCACTGTGGTTCGCTGGAGTCCCAAAGCTTTAGAAATGGCTTTATAACCTTTACCAGACTGATAGATCTCAATTACTTTTGTTCTCATTTGTTCCTGAATTTCTTTGGATCTTGGCATGATGTCTAGCTTTTGAGGTGCTTTTGGTCTACTTCTCTGTGTCAGGTAGCTCCTATTTAAGTGATTTCTTGATTGAAACAGGTGTGGCAGTAATCAGGCCTGGGGGTGACTACAGAAATTGAACTCAGGTATGATAAACCACAGTTAAGTTATTTTTTAACAAGGGGGGCAATCACTTTTTCACACAGGGCCATGTAGATTTTGAGTTTTTTTCTCCCTTAATTACGTAAACCATCATTTAAAAACTGCATTTTGTTTTCAATTATGTTATCTTTGACTAATAGTTAACGGTTTTTGATGAGCAGAAACATTTACTGTAAGTGTGACAAACATGCAAAAGAATAAGAAATCAGGAAGGGGGCAAATAGTTTTTCACACCACTGTATATAAACCGGAGAGAGACGCGGGAAAGATGAAAGAGTTTGTGATTTTGGCGTTTTGATATTTGGTTGTGTATTCCGGTTTTGACTTTTTGCCTCCAATTGACTTTGATTATTGCTTTGTCCCTTTGGTTTGGTTGGTCTTTGTATATGTTTGTAGATAATTTCACTGTATGTTTTTGCACTCCCTACTAGTAGGTAGCTGCCATTTATTTTGGGAAGAGGGAATTTATTCATTGTTTGTGTGTGTGTTTTTTTGCAGGTAATCTAGCTACTAAATATAAATACCATTTTGTTTATTATTTTGGCCTGGGTCCATCCTGAATCTGATCCTCCTCCTCCTGTTGTGTGTGTGTGTGCGTGTGTGTGTGTGTGTGTGTATTTTTTGTATATACAGTACAAACCTCATTATTTCATCAGTTAATGATTGGATCTAGTTCTTTCTGCCATATACCACCATTTCCATACAGTTTAAAATAGAACCCTGAACCATTCTTTTGCTGTATGACCCTAGACTGGGACGTAACACCATATTTAAGTGACCACTTTGATTTTCAAGCACAAGAAAGACAACAGCTTTATTATGCAAATGTGTTCCTTCAGTTAAAAACAACTAGTTTGAGATTTATATCTGCTCATCTTTTTTGAACTACGCTAGAATGCCTCACCCCCCCCCCCACCCCCGCTGTTAAAAAAATAAAAATAAAAAAGTAACTCGGTAACTTTAACTCTGAGTAAATTTTTAATGAGCTAATTTTTACTTTTACTTGAGTAGATTTTTATAATGGTAACTTTACTTGTACTTAAGTAAAATTTCACTGAAGTAACAGTACTTGTACTTGAGTACAGCATTTTATTACTCTTTCCACCTCTGGTAATTGTTAGCTCCAGACGCAAATTTACCCATAGCTCTCAACCACCTATGTACTCGACTCTATTAAACAACAACATTCTAATCCATAGGAAGCCTTTTATTATTGACAGGGATTTTAATCAGGCTAACTGAAAATCAGTGCTACCAGAATCTGTACAGTATATGAAATGCTCAACGAGGGAAAGGAGCATGCTTGATCATGTTTACTCCAACATTACGCATGCATATAAAGTTGTACATCTCTCTCACCTGGGGCAGTTGGATCACCACTGTTTGCTCCTTACACCAGCATATGTCCTCAGTTACAAGAATGTTTTGCACACACAAACTGAAAATTATTTGAGCAACAAGACTTACACGAATAAACTTAAAATACAGAATACTACAAAGTACAATTTTACATCAATACTTGCACAGACAATAACTCCACCTTATAAACAACAACCCTCGTCATGTGTGGAATGGCATATGGCACATCACTAAGTATAAAAGCAACAGCCACATGACAGTTAATGCCAACACTTCACTTGCAGAGAAATTTTAATAATTTCTTTGTCTACTTTGAGGTAAATAAATCCACAATAAACACGCTGCAACTACATTCCACAACACCCACACTGAGTCTGCCAGTAAACTGCACCCACACACTTAAATGTGTAAATTATGATGAATATAAACAGAATGTTGACAATAATATATAGCACCTGTGCAGTACTTCACCACCACATGAATGAGTTTTTAATCATCATCATTATTATTGTTATCATCATCAGCATAAGCTAATTGTCAAAGAATTTGTTAGGAAGTTTAAAATTACATAGTATACAGTACATTGTAGAATTTATTGCAGTCAAGTGTTTAATTGCTCAATCTTAATACACTTCTAGTAAAAGCACACCACACTTTTCAGATATTTATTATGAAAAATTATTATACAGTAGAACCTTGGATTACAAACGTCATTCGTTCCGGAAGTGGACTCGTACTGTATTTCAAAACACTGCATAATCACATAAGAAATAATGGAAAGTGAAATTATTCGTTCCACAGCCCAAAAAAATAAATACATAAAAATAATTAACACAAAATATAATGTAAAAATAAAACAAATTAAGCTGCATTTACCTTTAAAAAATAAGTGAAAAATAAATCCCGACAGTCACAGTAGTTATAGTAAACAGTACACGCGTGCACAGATGTTGATTATACCAGTAAGAGACGTGCACTAAGACCCAGAAGGGGAGACGATTACTCACAATTCCGCAGTGTAAGAGAGAGAAAAACGTTGGCTCAGTTGTGATCACGTGATGCTCGGCATAAAAAATAGAAGCGCATGCGTGATACATGATACTCGGTACTCGTAAACCAAGACTTGTTCATTTTCCAAGTCAAAATTTATTACAAATCTTTGCTCGTCTTGTGGAACACTTGTAAACCGTGTTACACTCACAATCCGAGATTTCACTGTGTATAGCATTATAAGGCTTCATGCATAAATAATTGATCCAGGCTATTTCCTGTTCTGGCACGAACTTCCTCTAGATGTCCATACAGCAGAGACTTTGACTATCTTTAAACGACGACTCAAGATGCATCTGTTTCTCCAGTACTTGGACTAAACACCCCCAACCCTAACCCCCCCCCCCCAAAAAAAAAAAAATCCCTCTTCCCAGTTGTGTTGGACTAATGCACTTGTGCACTTAGTTATTAACCTAGTTTACCCAGTGTAAGTATGTAAACTGTGATGTAACAGTGATGTAAACTTTAAAGCACTTTTTGGATAAGAGCGTCTGCTAAATGCCTAAATGTAAATGTAAATGTAAATTAAAATCTTACCTCTAACCATGGTACACAGCATTACCACCACACAAATAAAAACCGGTAAAAACATCATCATACACCCAGTATGATTTAAGGTTACCAATGTTACTTCCTGTAAAATATGGAATCTCTACAACTGCAGCAGCAACATCAGAAGAAGAATGAAGAATGCGCATCCCCCGCCGCCCGTGTGAGTGACAAATATTAGATGCATGCTCTCTGTTATCTGTGTCGGTAGAGATTTCTTATTGTCTTATGGTGGCATATATGCAAATAATGTGCATTACCGCCACCTATTGGAATGCAGTATGAATCTGGATTCTAGTGGAGCTTATAGTGATTAGAAAAGGAAAAAATAAAATAAGTGAAGAAAAATAAAATATTCATCATACCAGTATGATTTAGATGTTTAATTATATTATTATATATTTTCCAGGTGGTACAATGGTTCTCACCAGCCATGACGAAGGTGTCATGTCTACTCCTAGTGAAACACACACACACAGGAACGCAGGTGCATGAAATAATGTTCTTTTATTTAAAGTCCCATTTTTGATTTGAACAACTCAAAGTTTCTCTTCATACATAAATTTTAACTCTGAGGGCGCCTCTCCAGGGGCGGTCTGCAGGCGGAAACTCAAAAACACAAAGTAAAACGCAACTGTGCAGATACTTGAAAGTACTGTGACTCAAATCGAACCGGGATCTGTCCGTACGCGTGAAGCCGTCTCGCTTCCGCTGCCTCGCCTGCAGATACCGCCTTAGACCTGAGAGGAAAAGAGAGCAAACACATGCAGTCAACTGGAGGGGTGTGCACAACGGTGACCAGACATTGTGGTATGGGTTCGGCTGGGTTAAATAGTGAGACACACAAGGTAGACACAGGTGATTTCTCTTTGGTGTTAATGAGAGACAATGACATACGTAGACACACTAGGGGGAGACAAAGCTACGGCTCAGTAATCCGGTGAACCTGATCTCTGGGGCTGGGGCGGATCGGATGTTACATTACCCCCCCTCCCAGGACCGGCTTCCTGAGAGGGAGGTGGGCGCTCCCCTCTAGGTACCGAAGGGGGTCGGGACCCACCGGCCTGATGGAATTGCTGGCGAGCGGGTCGGCCTGGAGGTCGTGGCGCAGGACGATCCGGTCGAGCTTGATGGAACTTGAAAATGAGTTCTGGGCTCAGGATGTCCTTTGCCGGGACCCAGCTGCGTTCCTCCGGCCCATACCCCTCCCACTCCACCAGGTACTGGAGGGAGCCCCCTCGCCTTCGGGAGTCCAGCAGTTGCTGGACTCTAAACGCAGGAGCGCCCTCGATTTCCACAGCCCCAGGGAGTGAAGGGTCTACGACGCCTCCGTCTAGTGGTCCCCGCATCACTGGCCTGAGAAGAGAGATGTGAAAGACGGGGTTAATGCGCATGTGTGAGGGGAGTTGCAATTTAAAAGAAACGGGGTTAATTTGAGAGATTATAGGGAAGGGACCGATGAATCTGGGAGAGAGCTTACGGCAGGGGAGGTTGAGAGAGAGATCCTTTGTCGAGAGCCAAACCCGATCTCCTACCTGGAGCGGAGGACTTTCCCTTCGCCGCCTATCGGCGAATTTTTTGAACCGGCGAACTGCTTGGGAGATATTGGCATGCGCCCCCTCCCATACTTTTTCCGCTTTTTTAAACCACTCATCCACCATGGGGATATTGGTGGGAGTGGCATCCCAGGGACAGAGCGGTGGCTGATGTCCGAGCACACATTGAAACGGCGTTAGGCCGGTTGAGGAGTGTCTCAATGAGTTTTGCGCATATTCCGCCCAGAATAAACAGTCCGCCCATTCATGTTGCCGACTACTACAATATGCGCGGAGGAATTTCCCGAGATCTTGGACAGTCCGCTCTGCCTGCCCGTTAGACTCCGGGTGATAGCCTGACGTTAGACTAACAGTGGTCCCCAATTTCTGGAAAAAAGCTTTCCAGACTTTTGCGACAAATTGGGGACCACGATCGGAAACAATATCTTCCGGGTATGCCGTAGTAGCGAAACACATTGTTGAATAGGGTTTCCGTCACCTGGGAGGCGGTTGGGAGGGCGCAGAACGGGATAAACCGGCAGCCTTTTGAGAAGCGATCTACTACTACTAGGACTGTCGTGTACCCTTTAGACACTGGCAGGTCCGTCACAAAGTCCACCGCTAGGTGGGACCACGGTCTGTTAGGTGTGGGTAAGGGCATTAATTTTCCCACTGGCAACCCTCGGGGGCTCTTGGTGGTTGCACAGGTAGCGCAAGACGAAACGACTGTTTTCACTGTTTCCCGCAGATTTGGCCACCAGAACCTAGGTTCTAGTAGTTGGCGTGTTCTTATTTCGCCGGGATGTCCTGATGACAAATTAGTGTGTGCTTCCACTATCACACATTCACGTAGCGACTCTGGCACATAGGTTCGATCCGGAGGACAGTCCGGCGGCACGGGTTCTGACCGTGTCGCCTGGGCTATCTCCGCATCGAGGTCCCACGTGATCGGGGCCACCACGAGCGACGGGGGCAGAATGGGTTCAGGCACCTGGGTTCGGTCCTGCGTCGCAAAGCAGCGGGATAACGCGTCAGCTTTTAAATTCTTCGAGCCGGGGCGATAAGTGATAAAAAAGTGGAACCGAGTGAAAAGCTTGTAGGGGTTTAGTCTTTTTGCTTGTTGGAGGTACTCTAAGTTCTTATGATCCGTGAGTACCGTGAATGGATGTTCTGACCCTTCCAACCAATGCCTCCACTCCTCTAACGCCGCTTTTATTGCTAGCAGATCGCGATTTCCGATATCATAGTTGCATTCGGCAGGTGTCAGTTTTCGCGAGAAGAAAGCACAGGGGAATAACTTCTCCGGGTGGCCATGGCGCTGTGACAGTACCGCTCCTAGTCCTACCTCCGACGCGTCGACCTCCACTACGAAGGGCTTGTTAGGGTCGGGAAGTTTTAATATAGGCGCTGAGGTAAAAGCTTGTTTTAGGCGCTGAAACGCGACGCGCGCGTCCAGCGTGAACTGGTGTAGTTTGCGCGGCTTACCCTTTAGTAAGCTAGTGAGCGGTGCTGCCAACGTACTATAGCCCATAATAAAGCGCCTGTAAAAATTGGCAAACCCGAGGAAGCTTTGTAGCGCCTTCACTGAGGTTGGCTCCGGCCATTGGAGTACCGCTCTGACCTTGGCTGCGTCCATCTTGACCCCCAGTGGCCCTATGCGATAGCCCAGGAATGCAACCTCTGTCTTGTAAAATTCACATTTCTCCGCCTTCACATAGAGCCCATGTTCCCTCAGTCGACGGAGGACGGCGGTCACATGACGAACGTGCTCTTCGTATGACCGAGAGTATATTAGGATGTCATCTAAATATACTATCACAAACCGGCTTAACATATGTCGGAGCATGTCATTCATGAACCCCTGAAACACCGCAGGCGCGTTCACCAGTCCATAAGCCATCACATTGTACTGATAATGACCTGATGTAGTGCTAAACGCTGTCTTCCACTCATCGCCCTTGCGAACACGAACGAGGTTATAAGCGCTGCGGAGGTCAAGTTTGGTAAAGATGGACGCGACGCGGAGCAGATCGATCGCGGCCGGAACCAGGGGCAGCGGGTGCTTATATTTTACTGTGATGGTATTGAGCCCTCGATAATTAATACACGGCTGAAGGCCCCCGCCTTTTTTCTCGATAAAAAAGAACCCTGCCGATGCGGGCGACGTGGAGCGACTAATGAGCCCCTGCTGGAGAGCCTCTCTCACGTATTCCTCCATTGCCCGTGTTTCAGACACTGACAATGGGTAAATCCGCGAGCAGGGCGGTGTTTTCCCCGGCAGGAGGTCAATAGCGCAGTCCCACGGGCGGTGAGGGGGAAGTCGTGCAGCTGCCCTGATACTAAATACGTCTTTAAACTTCACGTACTCTGATGGCACAAGGGTAGAGACTAGGGTGCTAGGACTTTCTACTGTGGTCGTTTGGGCCATCAATGAGGATGGCATACAAAATTTCGTGCATCAAGGGGACCATGAAAGGATGCGAGCACTTGCCCAATCAAAATTTGGGTTATGAGAGCTAAGCCAGGGGAGGCCGAGCACGACGGACTGACTCACCTGGGAGATTACATAAAATTCTAACTCCTCAGTGTGATTCGGGAAAGTTAATCGTAGGGGCACGGAGATCATGTTAACAGGCGATTGACCTAATGGGTTGCCATCGAGAGCGTTAATCACGATCGGGGTTGGAAGCTTCGACACTGGAGCGTGCAGCGAGGAAAGTAAAGAGAATGAAATGAAATTCCCAGCCGATCCCGAATCTATTAGGGGGGAAACAGAAATCACATGATTATTATAAGACAATGTGGCATTCACACAAAATGACCGGTTGGTTCGTGGAGGTGTATTCGTTCTCTCGGTTCGTGGGGGTGTGTCCGTGTTTATGGTTCGTGGAGAGGTGGTCGTGTTTCTGGTTCGTGGGCATGTGTTCGTGCGTGCGGTTCGTGGAGGTGTGGTCGTGTTTCTGGTTCGTGGACGTGTGTCGGTGCGTGCGGTTCGTGGGGGTGTGTCCGTGTTTACTTTTAACAGTGGGCATTCTCGGATGAGATGCCCCCCCCCCCCCGCAGTACAGGCACAGTCCGGCCGTGAGTCGGCGTCGCCTCTCCTGCGCCGATAGCCGGGATGTGCCTATATCCATAGGCTCTGTCGTCGGGGTTTCGCGTGGTTCCGGTGGGCTTCTACTGAGGCGGGGGCGGTGAGGGGGCCTGCCGTTTCTGACCGCGGAGGTGTTGGTCCAACTTAATGGCGAGTTGGATAGTTTCATCCAGGTCCATCTCGGCATCTCAGCATGCCAACTCCAGCTGGATGTCTGGCTGGAGACCGTCCCGGAAGCGTGCGAGGAGGCTTTTTTCGCACCATTCACTCTCCGCGGCCAGGATTTTAAATCTCACCGAATAATCGGCGACGGTGGTTGGCCCCTGCTTGAGCCTCAGCAGTTGTTGTTCTCCTGTCCGGCCCTGGTCCGGGTGGTCGAAGACGGCGCGGAACGCGCGGAGGAAGCGGATGAAGTCGCTCATATCCCGACCACCCGCACTCCACATGGCGGTGGCCCAGTCCATAGCGGCACCTGTGAGCTGTTGCGTGACAAAACTGATCTTTTGTCTCTCATCGAGACCGGGATACTCAGCCAGGTACAGCTCACAGGCCAAGAGGAATTTTCTGCAACCCTCTGGGTCGCCAGCATACCTTTCCGGGGGGGCGGCTCGTGGTGGGGATCGTGACGCGCGTCTCGGCGCCGCAGGAGGGGGCGACTGTCTAGCCGCGATGTCTGTGCCGCGGACACTGTGGGCCAGGTCGTTGATCGCCCTGGCTAGGCTGTCCATCTGTCCCTGCTGCCGTCTGATGTAGTCCATCATGGGGACTGTGTTGTCGGGTAAGGGTGTTCCTGCTGCGTTCGGGTACAAGGTCTGGTCATCTATCATGTCTACTCCTTGTGAAACACACACACACAGGAACGCAGGTGCAGGAAATAATGTTCTTTTATTTAAAGTCCCGTTTTTGATTTGAACAACTCAAAGTTTCTCTTCATACATAAATTTTAACTCCGAGGGCGCCTCTCCAGGGGCGGTCTGCAGGCGGAAACTCAAAAACACAAAGTAAAACGCAACTGTGCAGATACTTGAAAGTACTGTGACTCAAATCGAACTGGGATCTGTCCGTACGCGTGAAGCCGTCTCGCTTCCGCTGCCTCGCCTGCAGATACCACCTTAGACCTGAGAGGAAAAGAGAGCAAACACATGCAGTCAACTGGAGGGGTGTGCACAACATTGACCAGACATTGTGGTATGGGTTCGGCTGGGTTAAATAGTGAGACACACAAGGTAGACACAGGTGATTTCTCTTTGGTGTTAATGAGAGACAATGACATACGTAGACACACTAGGGGGAGACAAAGCTACGGCTCAGTAATCAGTAATTTTTGTTGTTATTTTGTGACATGATTCTGAGCTTTGGCAATATGAGTGTATGAGCCCTCATACATTCTCTGCATTCCTTGGGGTCACATGAAACTGTGTTTTGTTGTATTCTGTCTTAATGAAGTGTTTCCTCTGAATGTTCTTATGAATATAAACAGTGAGGCACTGTTTTGTGTATGATTAAACTCGATGCAAATACTGTTGTAATTTTCTCTGTCCTGTGTGTAAATCATTTTACTTCACACTGGGGCATCATAGTGGGGGACTACCTAGTGCCTGGGTTAACTAGGTTAATAACTACCACCACCTAGGTGCCAGAACAGAAAAGAGCCTGGATGAATGCTGCCCTCGATCCCTGAGAGATGGTGGGATGAGGCGAGCAGTGCTAGAGGATCGGAGGGAACGTGGTGCAGTGCGTGGTGTGATTAGAGCAGAGAGGTAAGTGTGTGCTGGGCCATTTTTAGCTTTGTAGGCAAGCATCAGCATTTTGAATTTGATGCGGGCAGCTACAGGAAGCCAGTGCAGGGAGCGGAGGAGTGGGGTGGTGTGGGAGAACTTGGGGAGGTTAAAAACGAGATGTGCTGCTGCATTCTGGATCAATTGCAGAGGACGAATCGTGGACAGAGACAGGCCTGCCAGGAGTGAGTTGCAGTAGTCCAGTCTTGAAATAACAAGGGACTGAACAAGCATCTGAGTAGCCTGTGAAGAAAGAAATGGTCGAATTCTTCTCATATTGTAAAGAAGAAATCTACAAGAACGAGTAAGGTTAGCGATGTGTGGGGAAAATGACAGATGATTGTCCATGGTTACCCCAAGATTGCGGGCAGTGACTGAAGGAGTGATTTGGTTGTTGTCCACGGATATCACAAGGTCTTTACCTGGGGATGAGTCACAATGGATGAACAACAGTTCAGTTTTACTCAGATTGAGCTTTAGCTGATGTGCAGCCATCCAGGATGAGATGTCTGCCAGACATGCTGAGATCCGGGTGGAAAACTTGAGTGTCAGAGGAGGAAAGGAGAGAGTAAGTTGGGTGTCATCTGCATAACAATGGCATGAAAATCCATGCGATGATATGACTTTACCAAGAGACCGGGTATAGAGGGAGAACAGAAGAGGACCAAGTACTGAGCCCTGTGGGACACCAGTAGAGAGTCTACATGGGGCAGATGTAGATCCCCTCCATGTTACCTCATATGACCTATCTTCTAGGTAAGAAGCAAACCATTGCCACGCTGTTCCACAAATTCCAAGGCTTGTAAGAATAGATAATAGAATCTTGTGGTTCACCGTGTCAAATGCAGCTGACAGGTCCAGGAGGATGAGAACAGATGACAGTTTAGCAGATCTAGCAGCATGAAGCTTCTCAGTGACTGACAGAAGGGCAGTCTCTGTGGAATGTGCCACTTTGAATCCAGATTGGTTGGGATCATTAAGGTTGTTCTGTGAGAGATAAAGAGACATTTGGTTATAAACAGTTCTTTCAAGAATTATGGAAAAGAGAAGTGATACCGGGCGATAGTTGTTAACTTCTGATGGGTCCAGGCAGGATTTTTTGAGGATGGGAATAACCCTTGCCTTCTTAAAAGCAGTTGGAACATGACCAGATAATATGGAATGGTTGATAATGGTTGTGGTGAAGGGAAGGAGGTCTCGTGAGATTGCCTGGAGCATTGTGGAGGGGATTGGATCTAATGAACAGGTGGTGGGGTTATATGACGAGATGATCTGCTGAATCTCATTAGATGACAAGTTGGAGAATTCTGCTAAAGGAGGGAAGGGAAGGTCCTGAGGTTCTGCTGTAGGAGTTTGGTTGGGAGCGCAGGACTGGCGGATTGCTGCAATTTCCCCATCGTAGGATGTGGCAAAATCGTCATCAGTCAGAGAGGAAGGGGTAGGAGGAGTCGGTGGGTTGAGTAGTGAGGAGAAGATGTTGTGGAGTTTGCCAGGATAATGTGCAGAGGCTTCCAGCTTTTCTCTGAAGAAGGTAGTTTTGGCAGAAGTCACGTCACATGAGAATTTGGAGAGAAGAGTCTGGTAAGAGATGAGATCTGCATCAAGTTGCAAATTTCAAAGAAGACTGCAGTTACTGCTTTCCCTTCTTCTGACTATAGGTTTTTTGTAAGTATTGTGTCCATTGTTATTGTGTCCATTGTGGTTCTTACTTTTTTTTAAATTCCATTTTGACAAGGTAATGAAAGATTGTTTATTTCAATATGGTCTGAGTCTTTGCTACCTTATTGGAGTCAGCTTGTGCATTACCTCCACCTGTTGGACCTGGAGAGTGGAACAAGTATAAATTGAAATCATTTTTGATAAATCATTCTCGATCAAATATCTAAATTAGAGCAGTATAGATTTCTCATATTGTTTTCCTAAATATATCTTCTACAGTTGCTTCAATGTTGGTTTCAGGCAGGGCCACTATAAGGTCTTGCCTTTGTTCAGTATATCTGATTAATTCTGTTAGTGCATGTTTATCATTTCTGCTTGTCCACAATGTGCGCATACTCCACTTTGCTGTTTGCCTATTCTACAGAGATTTGGATTTAATCTTGTATGTCCGAGTCTCAGTCGAGTTATGATTATTTTCTCTGGTTCCTACCCCATATTTTGGCTATACAGCACCTAAACATTTCTGTAAAATGTACGTCTGTCTATATCACCTGTGTCCCAGCATTCTTGCCAGATTTTATATGATCCTTGTTGATTTCTTGACTTTAAACATACTTATGGGGATTGCTACTGTAGTTCATTTTTTATGTTTATTTATGTAACCTATTCCCTTCTTTATTTTCCTTCCTCTGGGCAACATAATTCTTAGCATTGTATTAGTTTTCACTGTTTCACTGTTCCTTCTGCATGATCATGACAAGACAGAAGTTCTAGTCAGTATGAACAAATGGAGCTCGAAAAAGGATTTATATAAACTCAGCAAAAAAAGAAACGCCCCTTTTTCAGGACTGTGAATTTCAACAATAATGTTGTACAAATCCAAATACCTTTACTGATATTCATTGTAAAGGGTTTAAACAATGTTTTCCATGCATGTTCAAAAAACGCAGGACACTAAAGAGACTTGTCTACCGACTGTGAAAAACACCCAAAGAAAGATGCCCAGGGTCGCTGCTCATCTGCGTGAACGTGCATTAGGCATGCTGCAGGGAGGCATGAGGACTGCTGATGTGGCTATAGGGCAATAAATCGCCATGTCCGCACCGTGAGACGCCTAAGACGGCGCTACAGGGAGACAGGAAGGACAGCTGATCATCCTCGCAGTGGAAGACCACGTGTAACAACACCTGCACAGGATGGGTACATCCGAATATCACACCTGCGTGACAGGTACAGGATGGCCACAACAACTGCCCGAGTCACACCAGGAACACACTATCCCTCCATCTCACAGCAAGAACTGACAAATCTGGTCCCGTCCATGAGGAGGAGATGCACTGCAGTACTTCAAGCAGCTGGTGGCCACCAGATACTGACTGGTACTGACTGATTTTGAGCCTCCGTTCATTCAGGGACACATTGTGAAACATTTTTAGTTTATGTCTTATGGTGTTGACTCTATTAGTGTTCATACAAATATTTACACATTCAACTGTTTTTACTTTCAGTAAACTTAAAGTCAGAGGACGTTTCTTTTTTTGCTGAGTATATTTATTATCATTATTATTGAGGACAACATCATATTAAAAGGACACAATTATTAAAATTTTTATTTAATCAAGGAATCCTTAGTATTATATACTGTAGGCTAGTAATCTGTAAAAATATCATCTTTAATCAATTATTATTGTTAATCAATTAATTATTTACAAGTTATACATGTTTAAATGGCATATGTTTTATAATGGTATTAGTTTTTGTTTCAATACAGATTCAATATTCATAGTGTGAAATTTCCACAGCAGCAGCGACACATATCCGAGGTACTTACAGTATGTTACCATGATAACGCACAGAGGAAGTGACGTCTGTGCTGGTGACTTCGCAGAGACGCTCCGAATGGTGGAGTTGAGTTCACAGAGTGATCCCTACTCCCTGCTCCGTTTTCAGGGAATGTCTGCAACGTGAACTTCCCTCGACAAAATTCCACCATTTGGAACACCCTACAACGTCACCAGCGCGGACGTCACTTCCTCCCGGGTCACCCTGGTAACATAAGCACCTCGGCATTCTCATAGTAAAAGATTTATCATGAGAATCTGGAAAATAAACCGCTTTGTTTTACATGCAAAATATTCATTCATTCATTCCTTTTCTATACCGCTTAATCCTGTGTTCAGGGTCATGGGGGACCTGGAGCCTATCCCTGGAGACTTCGGGCACTAGGCGGGGTACACCCTGGACAGGGTGCCAATCCATCACAGGGCACATACACACTCACACACCCAATCACACACTACGGGCAATTTAGGAACGCCAATTAGCCTAACCTGCATATCTTTGGACTGTGGGAGGAAACCGGAATACCCGGAGGAAACCCACCAAGCACGGGGAGAACACACTGTAAAAAGTGATTTTTTGACCTTGTAAATAATGGTAACATTATTTAAGTATGTTTTACAAACAAATACTATTTTGTCTTTTTACTTAAAAATGTCATGTTTAATTCAGTACATTACTTGCAGTTTCTTTGTCATTTATTATACTAAAATACATATGTAAATTTAAATACAATCTCCTCAGTAATATTTACTTAGTGTTTGCCATCTAATCAAATCACACCAAAAATTAACAACTTAAAGTAAAATGTACTCAGTTCGGCAAGGTAATGGACTACGTGCACGCAGACTCGTGACGTACTTACGCTTTGGCTCCGAAGTTTGAAGCGGCGCGCACAGAGGAAAGGAAGAGAGATTTCACCACGGCTAATGTGAATTTTACCACGGTAAGTTATTAATATGCTAAGTAATTAATTGAAATATATTTGCAGAAAAGTGTAGAGTCATTAAGCTATCTGCAGCCCCAGTGGTTTGTGCCTACCGTTTCTTTTTTTTATTGAGGTACAAGTGCTAAAAGTGTTCATGTTAACACTGTTAACAGATGTTTGGATAACGTTAAAACTTAATCTTAGTTTTGTTAAACAGAGTTAAAACATTACTAAATGAAGCTATAGTTGACAGAGTTAACTATAAATGTTACACAGATATAAATATGAGTTCTGTAAGTAAATCCTACGTTAATGTGAATGCGCTTCCTATTGGTTACGCCAGAGGCGCTGTTTCCCACTGTGTTCGAACAGTCTGCAGCAGAGCTGTGGAGAACTGCTGTGGGTAAGTTGCAATCTGTTGTAGCTCCACAATAAAAGTAAAAAATATAATTTCACAAGAAATGTCAGGCACTGTTTGAAAGGTATTCAACAGCATAGGTATTGATTCATCTGTCAAGTGTATTTTTGTTCAATATCTGTGGTATTTTGATACTTTTATTTCCGTTTTGATGTACCTGGTTTTGCCATGTGCTAATGTGCTAATGAAATGCAATAAATTGCAACATCATCCAAGTCCTGAGTGCGTGTGCTGATGAAGGGTGGGATAAACCGGGTCAGAGAGAGAAAAATCTAGAAGGTCACATATGACCTTAATCTTGTCAGACGATTATTGTAAAAATGAGTTTTAACATCCGTGCAAACTTAGCTCGAGGCATTGCCCTGTCGTGTTCTAGCATTCTGTCCCAGTAAAGTTCGAGCTGCCGAAATTTAATAATCACCCTGTTTTTCGCGTCTTAATCACACAGGATTAACGTTAGTTTTTAAAATGCACTTGTACAAGGCAAATATTACATTGAACTTTATTTATATTGTTTACCTCTACTATTGGGTATGATAGCTATATATAGAAATTGATAAGGTGATACTGTACAGTATTTTAACCACTTTGCTCTGATTTGTATATTTCACAGGATGTCAGCAGAGACATGATTAGGGATACTTTCTCCAGTCATGTCATGAAAATCATTGTACTGAGCAGATCTGTAGAAGAGGAAGAGGCCAGTATATCTGATGTCATCATTGTCATCGAGGGTACTGAGGTGCTGCTGGGATGTAAAAATCTCACAAATGCATGTATTTTACTCATGGGCTGCATTTACTCCCTAAATTTGAGCTATCCCCCAAAGCTGAGAAACACATTTGAAGTGTTCCAGAAAATCTTTCTTGGGCTAGATGCTTTAAAGTTTTCTCCAAAGGTTAACTCTTTACATAGAAAGCTTGTAATCTAGTTGGGCACTACAGTACTTGCACTTATTGCACTTATGCTGTTTTACTGTTTTTTTTTTTTTTTTTTTTGCAAGAAAGGCAGCTACTAGTTTAACATTATTTGCACTTTTATACTTTTGTATTTTATATCTGCAACTGAGATTGTTCATGTTATATTTAAAGGTTTTATATGTTTAAATGTTTATGCACTTTAATGCACTGTGGTTGTTCTAAAAAAAAGTTTACTGGAGTAAAATGCACTATAGTGTACCATTTATCAAACAAATGCAGTTTTACTACTTTTTTTATTTCATGCTCTCATCTGTTAAGGAATCTCAAAGAAATAAAAGATTTCAAGTAAAATGTATGTCAGTGTTATTTTATTGACCACCATTTAAATACATAAACAACATCAAATGTTAAAATAATATTTAAAGTAAAGGTTACTCCATTTAAAATAAGATAACTAGGATTATTGTGTAAAAAAAAACATTTATAAGCATTCCTTGAGTAAAATATATAAAGAAACAGTCAATACAGTTTACTAGGAAATTCCAAGTAAACTTTACTTTACTGAGATTTTCTAATTAAAGCTACAGTTCTTTGTTTTTAGTTTTTACTTGGAAATTCTATTGAAATTACTCACATTTTCTAAGTGAAAAAACTTTCCTAACTTTTTTTGAGTAAATCCTACTCCAAATTTTTTTCAGTGCATGCAAACTCCATGCACACAGAGACGGGAATCGAGCCTGGCCGGGGAATCGAACCCAGACCCTGGAGGTGACAGTGCTACATGCAAAATACTTTATACATAAACAGAGAATTAAAAAGGAACAACTGTATTTCCCTCTTTTCATTCTAGAAATGACTTCACTTTTTAATTCTCTTAAACTAATTCAATTTAATAAGAAGAATAATAGACTTCTAGATTATTATATTATAGGTTTATAATGTATTGGTGGTTGATTTGTAGCTAGCTCTCCTAATTGGTAAAGTTAACCACAACAAATCCTCATAGATTAAACCAGGGGTTTCCTTTGGGTTGTCGTCTTACAAAAAGCAACATGTAAACTGGGTCACATTTCAGTTACGTCTGCTCTTTTTTCCCCATACAGTACCATTAATCATCTCATAACTCCCTCCCCCAGATTGGTCTTGTTTCCCTGAATATAAAACTGTATAAAGATTAAAGGAGTTTAGCGATCCACCGCTGTAAGGGATCACTCCTAGAGGGCGCTGTGAGCCTGAAAACTGTGTACTGTATGTTTGTTTTTGTAGTTTTATGTTTTTCCCAGAATGCACCTCGGTCAGGTGATAAGAGCGCTCACCTGAACTGAGGTAGCTCATTAGTTCCTTTATAAATAGCTGTTTATTCTGGAAAAACTGGGTTGAGCAACTTTATTTCAACTTTATTTTGAAGGGGAATCTGACACCAGACCAAACTTTCACCTGTGCCTTCATACAGAGTTCCAAGACCAGTGTGTTACGGGCCACCAGGAAGGTTATGACGCCTCTCCTGCAGTACCATGGCCATATCATTAGGCTCCCAGCAACAGAAGATGATTAAAGAAGAGATTTAAGCCCCAATGTATAACTCCCATCTGTTACTTCAACAGAAAACTGTTTTACTTTGTGGTGCTGCAAGCTGTCTGCAGTGTGACCACACTGGCAAGTTTATAGATGTCTTTTGTGGTTACTCTGGGTCAGCACACGATGCTAGGATTCTGTGCTGCAGTCCACTTTTCAGGTCTGTGTATCCAGCTGCTGACCGTTTTTCTGCTTGGTGATGGAGGATACCCTCGCATTGACAAGCCGATTACTATCACACCATACAGGGAGCCAAGGCAGGGCCCAATCCAAGCACGCTTTAACAGCCACTTTTGGTAGGATGAAGGCTCATTGGAGAGGCATCTTCCTTTAGATTTTGTCACTTAATCAGCTGATTGTCCCCCTGCATGTTTCACAATATCTGAATATATATTAATTCACAATATCTGAATATATACACTACCATTCAAAAGTTTTACATCACTTTCTAACTCTTTTTATTTCTTTCTACATTGTAAGATGAGATGTTTCTGCTACTTCTGCTCTGTAAAGACTTCATAACGCCTCTAATCTGAGCTACTGTTAATTGGTCATTTTTCAGGCTGATAACTCTAAATGAACTTCTCGTCTGCAGCAGAGGTAGGTTTTGGTCTCGTCCTCCTGGGACGGCCTTCATGAGAGCCAGTTTCATTATGGTGCTGGACGGATTTTGCAAATGCACTTGACACAATACTGTTCTTGCAAGAACTATTACAGAAAGGCCGACCTCTGTGTCTTAAATAACAACTACTGTATCTGTTGTTTTTCTTGTTGTTACGTAATTACCTAATTCCATATGTGTTATTTTATAGTTTTGAAATCCACAGTATTGTTGTAGAATGTAGAAAATAAATCACTAAACAAAAACAAAGAAATTTGCAAGTGTTCTAAAACTTTTGAAGAGTAGTGTGTATGAATTGTACACTATTTCCTCTTCTCTGGCTGCTTTTTCCCGGAGAAAGTACAGAATTTCAATACCCACACGTTTTTTGGCCCTTCTCCTAGGTGGAATATTGTGCACGGTTCTGGCAGACAATGTTAATCACATCGGAGACATGCTAGCAACATGCTAATCATCTTTACATCATGCTAATATTGTTAGCATCATGCTAGCAACATGCTAATCATCTTAACACCATGCTAATATTGTTAGCATCATGCTAGCAACATGGTACTTATGTTAGGATCATGCAAGTAACATGCTAATTACATAGGAGTCATGCTAGCATCATGTTAGCAACATGCTAATCATGTTGGTATCTTGCAAGCAACATGCTAATCAGGGGGTGGGCTTATTTTACTTGGGCAACCAGTCCTCAGTATCATTGCGAAGCTGTCAAGCCACACCAAGTTTTGCCATAGCAATTACCTAGGGTTAGTACCTATACCTCTCTACTTATTATTATTATTATTATTATTATTATTATTATAAGCAGGCAGTATCAAGTCAAGTCAAGTAGGCTTTTATTGTCATTCCCAACCATATACAGTTCAGTACACAGTGAAACGAAACAACTTCCTCCAGGACCAAGGTGCTACATACATGCAACAACATAAATTAACAGCACACTTTACCGGAACCAACTAGCTACAGTAACTAAGGGACCTAATTAGCTAACTGGCTCAGATATGACAGATTAACTTTTAAGTGACCCTAAACTATCTATTTCTATATGAAAAGAGACAACAGACAACAAAGTACACGTGCAAATGTGCACACAAAGTAACACGACAGCGTAACACCTTACAGTACAGGTTTTTTTTTCCTTTAGTGATGAGGTGTGAGTTGAGGTAGTAGGAAGAGAAACAGTAAACATTGACATTTCCGAAGTAATGTGCAAATAGCAAGTTCAAAAAATAAAAATATTGTGCAAATATTGCAAAGAGCAGTGCAGGTCGGTAGGTATGAACAATTTTGAGATGGTTGTAGATCAGGGTGATTGTGCATGTGTGTGTTTATCAGTTCAGTCCAGCATCAGTTATTTAATTCTGAATGAATTTGTGGTGGAAGCTGGGCCTTCCTCAGCCTTATCGGGAAGAAAAGACGTTGTTGGGCTGGTTTTGAGGGACCAGGTGAGGTTCTCCATGTCTGATCATTGCTAAAACTTTCTACCGTGATGGTATCCAAGCAATAGTGAAACACTGGGGTAAGTGCATTAGGGTAGCAGGAGATTATATGAAGAAAGTAAGGGGAGTTTTTAATCTCATAGCTGTATTCTGCACAATTAAAAGTCCCGGTTTGACCCTGCATACATGCTGCTGGTTTACGTACCACAGTAGTGCACATTTTTAGTGCTGCAAAGATTCAGGAGGCTGGATTCCACCCTGAATAGGACACCGTATAGAATGTAGTACAGACTAAAAGCATATAAATATTTAGTAATGTCCTTATTGATGTTGATTATGGTATAACTGCACCACATTGTTTATATACTTTATGCAGATACATCAGTTGTGCATTGAATCAGGTGATCCAGGTGAGCAGTGATTATGGATGAATTTGTTTTAAAATTATCTTTCAGTGAAGTGATGTCTCTTATCACAACTTCCTCTGTCATTTTTCTTTTTGCTTCATCATTTTGTTAAATTCTCATTTAATTAAAATAAAAAAGAGGATATAATGATTTTATTAGAAGGAGAAAAGAACACAAACCTCTACAGGTCAGGTCTGGAGAAATCATCCTGCTGTACGTTTATACATCTTGTTTCCTCTTCTGTTTGTAGTACGTTCCAGAAGCCCTGCTGCCTGTGTACCAGGGATGATGTCGTGCCAGTGTCTGACATCATTACTCCCAACCACTTTGAAGCAGAGTGAGTGCACTTATCTGATTTTCTGTCTCAGGAGCTTTTATGCCAGACCTTCAATGTCTATTTGACATTGGACAGATAATGACTTGGGTGAAACACTTGGTCTTTATGGTCAAATTAAAGTAACAAATTAAATCTGTCATGGTGAGTGCTTACTTCAGGGTTTTTTAATCTTTAATCTGCACAGAGCTGATTTGGCGAGAGATTATTATTTAATCATTTCTGTCTTTTAAGATGAAGGATGGGTCCAACAATTAGAGACTAGACTGACTGCTGTTTGGGTGGAATGAAGGCCTGTATGAACTAAATGCAGCTTTGAATATGACAGAAGAATTCTGACCACTGCTGACAATCCTGTCTGGTAGTCGTTGTTAGGAATGCCTTTCAGAATTACTCAGCAAATCTTTAACAACTACTAATGCACATATGACAGTGATCAGTTGAATCTCTTGAACAAAGATCAGTAATATGTAGTTTGTCAGACAACATGTTCAAGCGACATTTCAAGAGGAATTACTGCAAACATGTTCAATAGTTCTTGTTGGGCTATTTTATCCATGAAAATAATATTTTGTTCCATCGCAGATTAAAAAAGATCCTTATATAAGTTATATGCACACAATTTGCAGTTATATTCTGTAATAGTTCTTGCAAGAACAGTATTGTCGAGTGCATTTGCAAAATCCGTCAAGCACCATAATGAAACTGTCTCTCATGAAAGCCGTCCCAGGAGGACGAGACCAAAACCTACCTCTGCTGCAGACGAGAAGTTCATTTAGAGTTATCAGCCTGAAAAATGACCAATTAACAGCACCTCAGATTAGAGGCGTTATGAAGTCTTTACAGAGCAGAAGTAGCAGAAACATCTCAATATCAACTGTTCAAAGGAGATTCATGCAGTTTTTGGACGCCTTCAACAAAACTTTACACTGTAGAAAGAAATAAAAATCAGGAACCATCATGGAGTTAGAAAGTGTTCTAAAACTTTTGAACGGAAGTGTAAGTACAAGTATTAATAAGTATTTGGATACTTGCAGATGACTTACAGGGTGCCGGTGGAAATTGGGCTACTGTTGGTCGAAGAAGGAGAGGAGGAAGGCGAGTTCGAAAGCAGAGAGAGAAGAGGAAAGGCAAGAGTTTAGGAGTGAAAGTAGGGACTTTGAATGTTGGGACCATGACAGGAAAGGGAAGAGAGTTGGTTGATATGATGCAGAGAAGGAAGGTGGATATCCTGTGTGTCCAAGAGACCAGGTGGAAAGGTAGCAAGGCTAGAAGCTTAGGATCAGGGTTCAAATTGTTTTACCATGGTGTGGATAGGAAAAGAAATGGAGTAGGAGTTATTCTGAAAGAGGAGTTTGTTAGGAATGTTCTAGAGGTGAAGAGAGTATCAGACTGATGCGAGACAGGTTGATGAGTCTAAAGCTGGAAATTGAGGGAGTAATGTTCAATGTTGTTAGTGGTTATGCCCCACAGGTAGGATGTGAGTTAGAAGAGAAGGAGACATTCTGGAGTGAGTTAGATGAAGTGATGCAGAGCATCCCCAGAGGTGAGAGAGTGGTGATTGGTGCAGACTTCAATGGACATGTTGGGGAAGGGAACAGAGGTGATGAAAATGTGATGGGCAGGTTTGGTCTTCAGGACAGGAATGTAGAAGGACAGATGGTGGTGGACTTTGCAAAGAGGATGGAAATGGCAGTAGTAAATACTTTCTTCCAGAAGAGGCAGGAACATAGGGTCACATATAAGAGCGGAGGCAGAAGCACTCAGGTAGACTACATCTTGTGTCGACGTTGTAATCTGAAAGAGATTAGTGACTGCAAAGTGTTAGTAGGGGAGAGTGTAGCCAGACAACACAGAATGGTGGTGTGTAAAATAACCCTGGTGGTGAGGAAGGTGAAGAGGACAAAGGCAGAGCAGAGGACAAAGTGGTGGAAGCTAAGAAAGGAAGAATGTTGTGATGTCTTTAGGGAGGAGTTGAGACAGGCTCTGGGTGGTCAGGAGGTGCTTTCAGTTGACTGGACAACTACAGCCAATGTGATCAGGGAGACAGGTAGGAGGGTACTTGGTGTATCATCAGGTAAGGGAAAAGTGGACAAGGAGACTTGGTGGTGGAACGAGGAAGTCCAGGAGTGTATACAGGGAAAGAGGCTAGCTAAGAAGAAGTGGGACTCTGAGAGGACTGAAGAGAGTAGACAGGAGTACAGGGAGATGCAGCGTAAGGTGAAGGTAGAGGTGGCAAAGGCCAAACAAAGAGCATATGAGGACTTGTATGCTAGGCTGGACAGTAAGGAGGGAGAGGTGGATCTGTACAGGTTGGTGAGGCAGGAAGATAGGGATGGGAAGGATGTGCAGCAGGTTAGAGTGATTAAAGATAGAGATGGAAATATACTGACAGATGCCAGGAGGGTGATGGGAAGATGGAAGGAGTACTTTGAGGAGTTGATGAATGAGGAAAATGAAAGAGAACAAAGAGTAGAAGAGGTGACTATTGTGGAGCAGGAAGTAGCAAATATTAATAAAAGTGAGGTGAGAAGGGCATTGAAGAGGATGAAGAGTGGAAAGGCTGTTGGTCCTGATGACATACCTGTGGAGGTATGGAAGTGCTTAGGAGAGGTGGCAGTCGAGTTACTGACTAGTTTTTTTAACGAGATCTTGGAGAGTGAGAGGATTCCAGAGGAATGGAGGAAAAGTGTATTGGTGCCGATTTTTAAGAACAAGGGAGATGTGCAGAGCTGTGGCAATTACAGAGGCATAAAGCTAATGAGCCATACAATGAAGCTGTGGGAAAGAGTAGTGGAGGCTAGGTTAAGGGCAGATGTGAGAATTTGTGAGCAGCAATATGGTTTCATGCCTAGAAAGAGTACATCAGATGCAGTATTTGCTTTGAGGATGCTGATGGAGAAGTACAGAGAAGGTAATAAAGAGTTGCATTGTGTCTTTGTAGATTTAGAGAAGGTGTACGACAGGGTGCCGAGAGAGGAGCTGTGGTGTTGTATGAGGAAGTCTGGAGTGGCAGAGAAGTATGTTAGAGTGGTGCAGGACATGTATGAGGGTGCTAAGACAGTGGTGAGATGTGCTGTAGGTGTGACAGAAGAGTTCAAGGTGGGGGTGGGTCTGCATCAAGGATCGGCTCTAAGCCCCTTTTTGTTTGCTCTGGTGATGGACAGGATGACAGATGAGGTTAGACAGGAGTCTCCATGGACTATGATGTTTGCAGATGACATTGTGCTTTGTAGCGAGAGCAGGGAACAGGTGGAAGAAAACTTAGAGAGGTGGAGGTACGCTCTGGAAAGCAGAGGAATGAAGGTTAGCCGCAGCAAGACGGAATACATGTGTGTGAATGAGAGGAACCCAAGAGTAACGGTGAGGCTACAGGGAGGTAAAGAAGGTGCAGGACTTTAAGTACTTAGGGTCAACGGTCCAGAGCAACGGAGAGTGTGGAAAGGAGGTGAAGAGGCGGGTACAGGCAGGTTGGAATGGGTGGAGAAAAGTTTCAGGTGTGTTGTGCGATAAAAGATTATCGGCAAGAATGAAAGGAAAGGTGTACAGGACAGTGGTGAGACCAGCGATGCTCTACAGCTTAGAGACAGTGGCACTGAAGAAAAGACAGGAGGCAGAGTTGGAGGTAGCAGAGCTGAAGATGTTGAGGTTCTCCTTGGGAGTGACAAGGATGGATAGGATCAAGAATGAGTTCATCAGAGGGACAACCCATGTGAGATGTTTTGGAGATAAAGTCAGAGAGGCCAGATTGAGGTGGTTTGGACATGTTCAGAGGAGAGATGGTGAGCATATCGGTAGAAGGATGCTGAGGTTGGAACTGCCAGGCAGGAGGTCTAGAGGAAGACGAAAGAGGAGATTTATGGATGCAGTGAGAGAGGACATGAAGTTAGTTGGTGTGAGAGAAGAGAATGCAGAGGATAGGGTTAGATGGAGGCAGATGATTCGCTGTGGCGACACCTGAAAGTGAACAGCCGAAAGACAAAGAAGAAGATACTTGCAGATTCTGAGTATCGAGACCAGTACATGTCCATTTCCTATAGCACAACATGAACAAGACTTTTCGGAGTGACCCACTTTTGAGGCACATCATCCAACAGCCTGTTATATTTCTAGTGTGTTAAACTGCTTTTGTAATTCTCTGTGGAGGAACATCCTAATCAGTTCAGTTAAACTGAGACGGACTGGGTTAATACTGCTGCTAGGCCAAATGTCAGAGATGAAACTGAACGTTGAAATGACCTGCAACAGGCTATTAGTGTGCTTCTTCACAAAGTCAAGCTTTTTTTGAAGCACTTATTTATTTATTTGTTTTTGTTTGTTTATTTATTCATTTATTTATTCATTAGGGTTGTCACGTTTCCATCATTAATCGCCGTCTTTTCTCCTTTTTTCCCACGCTGTCATGTCTTCTGCCTCACGTGCTCGTGTTTTCCCCCCATCTGTCATGCTCTTACACACGCCCGCCCACTTTACACACCGGCATCTCATTCACAAACTAATTTCTCCCGGCATTTAAGGAAGCACAGAGCGCGATCTCGTTGCCAGATTATTGCGTGCCTTCAGAGCCCAGTCTTCTCGCGTTTCTTTTCCGTGCAAGTTGTTTCCATTTTCGACCTCACCTGTTCCCGGTTTTTGATTCTAGTCTATCGTTTTGGATCTCGTTCGCTGTTTGTTTCCTGTTGGTTTTGACCTTTCGCTTCGGCTCACGATTACGTCTCTGCTCGCTCCCCCTTCGGATTTTTTCGCCCCGCTGACTGACTCATTGGTTTTGAACTCTCGCACTGGCTCACGACACCGTCTCTGCTCGCTCCTTTTTGATTCATGCACCGCGGACTGATTCTACTGGCTTTTCGACCTGTTTTTGTCAGCTCCGTATTACGTCATTGGGATTCCCCCCGAAACACGGAAGTACTCGGCTGCCGGCGTGCCACACACTCCCCGTTCAAGTTCGCGTCTGAGCCACGCCCCCTTTGGCGCTATAAACTGCACTTGGATCCAGCCTCTCTTGCTCTCCTCTTTATTCTGCGCGCCCTGACAGAATAATCTGGATGGATCCAGCAGATTTAAACGGACTCAGAACAGCATTGCAGAACCAGGGTGCTCTGCTGGGCTCACACCAGCAAGACCTTCAGAACATCAACTCGTCCAAACGCTCGCGACCATCACGGATTCTCTCGCTGCTCTTTCATCACAAATTCAGCACCTTCAGGCAGCTCCTCCAGCACTACCCCCAGCCCCCACCGCTATTCCAGCTGCAGCTTCATTCCCCGTGCAACACCATGAACCCCGTCTACCTGCCCCACCCTCCTATGATGGCAATCCCGGTACCTGCCGATCCTTCTTGTCCCAATGTTCCCTGGTTTTAGAGTTACAAGCTTCATCCTTTCCCACTGAACGCTCCAAGGTGGCGTACATTATCACCTTACTCTCAGGAAGGGCCCGGGAATGGGGCACAGCCCTCTGGGACACTCAAGCCCCATGCTGTGGGGACTTTAGATCTTTCACCTCAGAAATGCTGAGGGTGTTCGACCGTTCCTCCACCGGGCGAGAGGCAGCTGTTAAAATCCTCAATCTGCGACAAGGATCTCGCTCCGCATACGACTACGCGATTGAGTTTCGCACTTTGGCGGCCTCCAGTGGCTGGGATGAGCGTGCGCTGTGTGACGCCTTCGTCAATGGCCTGGCGGACTCCGTGAAGGACGAATTAGCTTCCAATGAACTACCTTCGGACTTCCAAGGATTAACGGATTTGGCCGGTCGCGTCGACAGTCGTCTTCGTCTTAGGCAACAGAGAAGGGGCCGCACATTCAGTGAGTGCAGCTCACCCTCTCCTCCTGCACCTGCTCCAGAGCCCATGCAGGTAGACCGCACCCGTATCTCTCCGGAAGAGCGCCTACGTCGACGCAGGGAGAGAGCCTGCTTCTATTGCGGTCAAGCCGGACACTTTCGGGAGAACTGTCCGTTAAAAGGCAAGGCCCCCTAGTGAGATTGAGGGTCCTAGGGGGCCAGAAACGGGACATCGACTCAACCCCTCGCTCCTGTCTTCCGGTCCTTGTGACCGTTAACAACAGGACCCACACGGTATGGGCCCTCATTGACTCTGGAGCCGACCAGAACCTGATCTGCCCCCGCACAGTAGGAAACCTCAAGATCTCATCCACCCCTCTTGAGCGCCCTCTTCCTGTTCAGGCTCTGGATGGTAGCAGCCTCAACCCCATCACTCATCGCACTCTTCCCGTCAGTCTAAGAATTTCCGGCAACCACACAGAGACCATCTCATTTCTCATCATGCGCAGATCCCACACCCCAATTGTTCTTGGGCGCCCCTGGCTAGTACAACATAACCCTCATATAGACTGGGTTCGTAACACGATCATTGGCTGGAACCCATCTTGCCTGTCCTCATGCCTTGTTTCTGCTTCCGTCCAGCCTCCCTCTGCTACTGATAAGGCACAGTTCCCCCTTCCCGCCAACGTGCCCCTGGAATATGCTGACCTCCGTGAGGTCTTCAGTAAGTCTCGTGCCACCTCCCTGCCTCCACATCGACCCTATGATTGTGCCATCGATCTTCTTCCAGGCGCAGCCCCCCCAAGGGGGCGTCTCTACTCCCTCTCTTCCCCCGAGAGAGGTGCCATGAATCAATATATCACAGAATCACTAGCAGCTGGAATTATTCGACCATCTTCGTCACCGGCAGGCGCGGGATTTTTCTTCGTTGAGAAAAAAGACAAGTCCTTACGGCCCTGCATCGATTATCAGGGACTTAATGAGATGACAGTTAAAAATCGTTACCCCCTTCCTCTCATGACCACGGCTTTTGAACTATTGCAGGGAGCACGTGTCTTTACAAAACTCGATCTCCGAAATGCCTACCACCTCGTCAGGATAAGAGAAGGGGACGAGTGGAAAACTGCATTTAACACTCCTACTGGCCACTATGAGTATCTGGTGGTACCTTTTGGACTAACCAATGCGCCCGCAGTTTTTCAAGCTCTGATAAACGACGTCTTGAGGGACTTTCTGGACGTGTTTGTGTTTGTCTACCTTGATGACATTTTAATCTTTTCTCACTCCCTGGA
Source organism: Channallabes apus (assembly GCA_030522415.1). Taxonomy (NCBI): domain Eukaryota; kingdom Metazoa; phylum Chordata; class Actinopteri; order Siluriformes; family Clariidae; genus Channallabes; species Channallabes apus. The sequence goes on from CM060109.1 coordinate 44,990,070, forward strand.
TGAACACATCACCCATGTCCGTCAGGTACTACAGAGGCTGCTGGAGAACAAACTGTTCGTCAAGGCTGAAAAATGCGAGTTTCACCAGAAGTCCACCTCTTTTCTGGGGTTTGTCATTTCTCCCTCCAAGATCCAGATGGAGCCCTCCAAAGTCAAGGCTGTTACGGATTGGCCCACGCCCTCTTCTAGACGAGAACTCCAACGCTTCTTGGGGTTTGCCAATTTTTACCGCAGGTTCATAAGGAATTATAGCACAGTGGCTGCTCCCCTCACAGCTCTCACTTCCTCAAAACTACCCTTTCTGTGGAACACAAGGGCAGAAGAGTCCTTTATGAACCTCAAACGGAGATTCACTTCAGCACCCGTTCTCACCATCCCAGCACCCCTTTCTGGTCTGGACTGACCACAGAAACTTGGAGTACTTAAAATCAGCCAAAAGATTAAATGCTCGCCAAGCCCGCTGGTCCCTGTTTTTCTCAAGGTTCAACTTCACCATATCCTACCGCCCAGGCTCTAAGAACACCAAACCCGATGCTCTTTCCCAACACTTCTCTCCGCCCCAGGATATCGCTCTTAGGGGAAACATCCTCCCACCGCACTGTATGGTGGCTGCTACCCAGCAGGACATCGAAGCTCTGGTCAGACAGACCCTAGAACAAGAGCCAGGCCCAAGTAACGCCCCCGCCAACCGCCTTTTCGTCCCTCAATCAGTTCGCCCACAGGTCCTTGAATGGGGACACTGCTCCAGATTGGCCTGTCACCCGGGAGGGGCACGAACCCTGTACCTGATCCAGCAACGCTTCTGGTGGGCAACCATGAGGGAGGATATCTTCGGATTTGTGGCAGCATGTCAGACATGTTCAAGAAACAAGTCATCCAACCAACCTCCAGCAGGCCTCCTTAAACCACTCCCCATCCCTCACCGCCCTTGGTCTCACATCGCACTGGATTTTGTCACAGGACTCCCAACTTCAGAGGGGAACTCTTGCATTATGACCATTGTGGATCGTTTCTCCAGAGCCGCCCATTTTGTCCCTCTGACCAAACTCCCCTCAGCCAAGGAGACTGCCGAGCTGCTCATCCTTCATGTTTTTCGACTACATGGACTTCCTGTCGACATTGTCTCTGACAGGGGACCCCAGTTCTCTGCACACTTCTGGAAGGCCTTCTGTAGACTCATTGGTGCCATGCCAAGTCTGTCTTCTGGTTATCATCCACAATCCAATGGACAGACGGAGAGAACAAACCAAAAGCTGGAGACCTCTCTGAGATGCATGACGTCACAGAACCCCTCTTCATGGAGCAGGATGCTCCCATGGGTGGAATATGCCCACAACTTTCTCCCCACGTCATCTACCGGGATGTCCCCCTTTCAGTGTTGCTTGGGCTATCAACCACCCCTGTTTCCTTCTCAGGAAGAAGAAGTAGCGGTCCCTTCTGCACAGAGTTTCGTGCGACGTTGCAAGAGGACTTGGCAGAGAGCTCGGTTCCAACTCTTAAAGTCAGTACAAGCCTTCAAACTACAAGCCGATCGACGGCGCTCGATTGCTCCAAGATACAAGGTCGGCGATAGAGTAATGCTTGCCACACGGGACATTCCCCTCAAAACTATCTCACGAAAACTATCCCCTAGGTTCATTGGCCCGTTTACTGTCACTAAAGTTATCAACCCTTGCTCTGTCAGGTTACGCCTGCCTTCCACTATGCACAGAATAAACCCCGCCTTCCACGTCTCGCAAATCAAGCGCTTGGTTACCAACCCTCTATACCCTTGGTTACCAACCCTCCACGCTGTCATGTCTTCTGCCTCACGTGCTCGTGTTTTCCCCCCATCTGTCATGCTCTTACACACGCCCGCCCACTTTACACACCGGCATCTCATTCACAAACTAATTTCTCCCGGCATTTAAGGAAGCACAGAGCGCGATCTCGTTGCCAGATTATTGCGTGCCTTCAGAGCCCAGTCTTCTCGCGTTTCTTTTCCGTGCAAGTTGTTTCCGTTTTTGACCTCGCCTGTTCCCGGTTTTTGATTCTAGTCTATCGTTTTGGATTTCGTTCGCTGTTTGTTTCCTGTTGGTTTTGACCTTTCGCTTCGGCTCACGATTACGTCTCTGCTCGCTCCCCCTTCGGATTTTTTCGCCCCGCTGACTGACTCATTGGTTTTGAACTCTCGCACTGGCTCACGACACCGTCTCTGCTCGCTCCTTTTTGATTCATGCACCGCGGACTGATTCTACTGGCTTTTCGACCTGTTTTTGTCAGCTCCGTATTACGTCATTGGGATTCCCCCCGAAACACGGAAGTACTCGGCTGCCGGCGTGCCACACACTCCCCGTTCAAGTTCGCGTCTGAGCCACGCCCCCTTTGGCGCTATAAACTGCACTTGGATCCAGCCTCTCTTGCTCTCCTCTTTATTCTGCGCGCCCTGACAAGGGTAAGGAAAATGTATGTTTCATTACATGCTGTCTTGATTACTGGAAAAGTCAAACACTGTTACATAATCGGATCATTATAATGGACACTAAATAATTTTTTTTTTACATTATTATTGTTGGGCAGAAAAATCACCTCATCCCCCTTTGCGAGCTCTTTGGAGTCCTTCAGTACCATGACAACTGCTCATGAATAACAACAGCATTGCAACGTTATTGAAGACACAACAAAGAAAATATTTTACATTTAAAGGAATATAATTCTTATTATAATTGCCACCTCTGTTAACATTTGAAAGGCAAGGATGAATATTTTTTAGGAAATGTTATAAACATGACATGAGTTTCACTTTGTGCTCGAACACATATAAATGCATTTTCACTTCTGATGCAGTTATCTTTTCCAAGCGGATGTTTATCACACAGTTGCCCATTTGTGTTTATCAAACTTAATAAATAGTTTTATTTCACTTAACTTTTGTCACCGCTGAGATCCACCAAGAGATGCACAACATGTTTATCAGGACAGACATACAGTACTAGCATGAGAGATGACCACAAGGTGTCATTAAATTCCACTGTTTCTAAAATGGTGTGGCTCTACGCATACGTCAAAGCGTAAGTAAACACTCTATGCCAGTTTCCTGCAAGGGAGGTTCTTCTGCACGAGCACTGTATATACATCCCCAGTCTAACAGACCTAAAACAGATTTAAACCAGTTTGTTACAGATGTATAACAGATGCATTACATTTATCCAGTGTAGAATGTACATTTATCCATTTATCCAGTGTTATCCAGATGTGAAAACATGTTACAAGTTCTTCTGGAAGGCTTCTGATGGGCAGAAAGATCACTACAGAAAAAGATGCCTTTGAGGTGAGTCTCGTACTCAGATCAGGGATTGAAAATACCACAGTGTGTTAAATAGTAATAAGGTGAACAGTTGCTATCGGATTTCTCAATTAGAAATCTATCAGTATTTCTAACCATAATATTAACATTTAAAAATGTAACTTGTCCTTTATCCTTTAACACATGGATATGGTTCTTCACAATGTTTCTAAACCTGTGTTTAGTAATGAACAGACGTACAGCCAAAGTTATTTTTTCTTTCTCTATTTTGTACACTTTAGAACAATACTGAATACATTAAAACTATGAAATACCACATAAGGAATGTGAAGAGAAACTAACAATCCATCATTACTTTAAGACATGAAAGCCAGTACATCCAAACCACTGCTAAAACTTTGGATGTAGTATCTTCATGTGCAAATGGAAAAACCATGAAATGTCACGAGGAACCTGTTGAGAACCGTTCTCCAAAGGATACATTCATTCTCACCACAGATTAGAGCCTACATGAATAATTTACAGACACATTTCTCGACATCAACTGTTCAGAGCATCCATCCGATCTGCTCCACCCTTGCTGTGGATTTGATAATTTTCGCATCTGCACTTGAAGATACTCTACATTCAAAGTTCTAGCAATAGTTTGGATGTACAAACCATTCCTATTTTAAAGAAATGATTGACTGTTGTTTCCCTTTATGTATATGATTATATATGTGTTATATAATCTTGGCACAACTTTGCATATGTTTTACGTCGGATGCACTTCCCCACACCGGATTCAACCCTCCCATCTTAACCAGGCTTGAGACCAGCACTGTATGCAGTGGTTGGAGTTTGGGCATTGGGTGGGACTCAAAACCAGGCCTTTTGCATGTCAGATGAGAAACCTACCACTGACCCACCAATGCCCTTGCCTTTAGCATTACTCTGCAGGGTAAAAACGAAAGAAATTAGAAGGTGTGTCCAAATTTGTGACTGGTAGTGTACATGGCAGCATAGATTTCCCAATGGCATTACTTATTTTAATTGTACTTAACTTAGTACTTAACTTTGTACAAATACAATAACTATATGTAACCTTGGCAGAACCATGGAGCTTACCATGTTACAGATACTGTATATGCATAATCTTGGGAGCAATGTTTCAATATATTATTCATTATATAGCATGTTTTACAGCATTTTACTCAACAGACATTATTTTAAGTGTACTGAGATGCCACTAGATGGCTGAATTGAGTGTTTTGATTCAAGTTATTTCCAGTTCACCAGTATAGTGTGTAGCAATAATCATTATCAGATAGCAGCTTTACCAAAATTTGGATGTATGCGTACATTCTAACGAACAATCCAGAGGTGACAGTGGGAAAGAAAATGTCCCTCATATGACAAGAGGAAGAAACCTTGAGGACAACCAAGCCCAAAACACAACCCATCCTCATTTGTAGAGATTATAAATTAATCAATCAATGTTTCATAATCAATAATTTCTTAATCAAAATACATTTTCAAATAGTATGTGGTCAGGTGCTATTCAGTATAAGCACATTGGGAATCAGTTCACTCGTTAACATAGGAAAGTCTTAGATTACAGCAGCATTGTCCTCTTTAAAGTCCCCAGTTGCACATCAGGAGAAACTGCAGTCATGCACAGATTCAAGGCTTTTAATTCCTGGCACTCCTCCTCGGCTAATCTCCTTACAATTAAGGAGAAAACTTCTTACATCCTACTGTACTTTACTGGTATTTGCACTACTTATTATATACGATGAATAGTACGGATACTTGCAATACCTTGCACACTCATTTTATGTACATCTGTTACTTATTTCTTGCTTTTTAATTTCATGTACTGTGTATAGTGTCTCACTTTTTACATACTGACTTATTCTGTATAGTGTCTTGTCTGTAACGATTAGCTGTGTGTATCAACATATTTGGCGAATAAAACCCGATACTCATTTTAAATCTGATTAAACACTTTTAAACACCCGGGTGATGCTGTTACCTCTCACAGACTGAGGCCGAGCTCTCCCGGGGGGGGTGGGGGGGGTGGGGGGGGGGGTTTGAGAGGTACTTGTGCTCCCACATTTATCACGGCTCTACAGCAAATCGGGGCATCCGTTAGCTCGCGTACGTGGAAAGAGCGGCTAGCGCTTTCCTCCGAGTGTGTTACTCCGCCCCTAACGGTGCGTGAGCGAACAGTTCGAAAAGATGCGGTCGGCTGGCGTCACGCGGTTCGGAGGAAACACGTGATAGTCTTCGGCCCTCCTGACTGAGTGGTAGTAGTAGCATTAATGTGGGAGCCCCCTAGTGACGGGGAGGAATTGGCCACGACTAAATTAGGGAGAAAACATGCTGCAACAAGCTGGTTAATGTTGTGAAAACTAAAGCGCTGAACTGTTGCTTAGTTTGCTGAAATACTTTGCTTGGGTTGCAACTACAGTAGATTGCAGCCTGGGAGTTTAAAACTGATGATTTTGTGCTGCAGCCTTCATGAGGGTTAGTGAGATGGTGATTTTTGCCTCTCCTCTCCTTAAATGTGCTTTCCTGTTTTTTTTTCATTTCATGGATTACTGCCACGCCTGTCCATCAGGGTAGTAATCATTAGCAGTATTGTTTACCAAATAAAGAACCGTCTGTTACTGATGACCTGTTTAATAACGTATTTTCCCCAAAGCAATAACTTTCTTATATGGCTTCAGGTTTGGTTTTAATTAAGCACTGACAGACAAGCCCATCTGGAGCCTTTACAAATACAAGAAAGTCTGTAGTACAGAGGGAGGAATAGATAAAAGTGGCGGCAGCATTTTGCAATTCTTCTCAGAATTACAATTCTACTTTAGTGAATGTGAAATGTCTACACTCCCCTGTTAAAATGTCAGTTATTTTATGATGTAAAAATATGAATCCTTTTAGGAGGAAAAGAACTAACATGTACAGTATAATAATCTGGTCGCATGAGTGTGCACTCCCCAAAATAATATTTGAAGCACCTTTAGATTGTATTATGGCTTTATGTCCTTTTGGGCAAGAGTCGATCCTTTTCCTAATTTTAACTTGCCAATAATTTTTTATAAGGCCAAAGAATTTCAAACATTGTCTCTTCAGGCCATATTATTCCATACGGCTCATTCCCAGACATATGAAGAATTCAGGAGACAGTTGAGACATAAAGAGAGCAATCAGTACTTAGCAATTTTTATATTTCGCAATTTCATAATAGAGGTGAAAAGGTTCTGACCTGTTTGTAGGCGTCTGACTGGGATTGTAAAAGCTAAGGATGAGGAAAATTTCATCCAGCTTTTTTTTCAGGAGAAATTCATTTAACATTCTGGAATATTTTTTTTACAGTTTTATACACGTAAGCTTAACTTATGTTAATGTTAACTTAACATTTATATTTACAGTATTTAAGAGGTGTGTGTGTAAACATTGCCAGTCCTAGTGAACGCCATCTGTTGTATATACAGTATTTAATCAGTTGTATGCTGTGTGTGTGTGTGTGTGTGTGTGTGTAGGCGGTTTTAGTAAACATTGGCTTATGTTTGGACTACATTGTTACGCCAAGATAATACAGCCACATGGCACCTGATAAGAGGCTCCCGTTTGCCCTACGGTGACGCCTGTTTTATTCTCAAAAGGTTACAGTTTCCACTCTGCTGCTGTAACTTAAAGATAATTAGCAAAGATAACCTACTGTATGACTATTGTTGCTGCACAATTAATTGCATAAAAATTTAAATGACAAAATGGACCTGTGCAATTTTATAATCACAAAAGAATGCAATTTATTATATCCACATAATCAGGAATTCATATAGAGTTTGTCAATAATTTTAATATTTGCTTCTTTATTTTTAAATACTTTGATTTGATAAATACATAATGGCAAACACCCCCTTAATGAGATCATCTGTCCAATTATTAGGTGTTAGCTTAGATAAATACATTATGTTCGAATACAAAAGGGTAGATTTAATAGTTACATATCGCAGTTCAAGTTAAAAAGAGAATGGAGAAATTAGAAAGTGAGAAAGCAAGCAAAATAAAATAAATAAATTTTAAGACCCCTATACCTATCCCTAACAAATATTCTTTAAGTCCAGAGTAATTAAGCTATTAATTACCTTAGACCTACACTGGACTGGCGATCTGTTCGCTGCAATGCTACTGGCGTGTACACACCACCACCCTAATGATCTCAAAGTATGATTCAATTTAATACAACATGTTCTGCTTACTATAACTGATTAGTAATAGTCATAGATGCACTGCGTTCAGAAATAATAATAGTAATAATAATAGGAACTGATGAGGTTACCGAGATGTTGCGACTAATTCTGATAATTATGTTTCCTTTTTTCATTTCCTTGGAAACTTTACCTGGAAGTCTGATGATAGGAATAATTAACAGTCTGTTTAACCAAAACTTCATTTTAGCCTAGTGTCATGTGTTTTTTTTGTTTGTTTTGTTTTTAACAATGCATGATATGATAATGAATGTTCAGTGTTAATATTATTAATATATGTTGTTAGATTGCCATAAACTATTCTCCAACCTTATTTGGGAACAGGAATAATGTGGGGAAAATCCCACAAGTGTAAAATGTTGGGCTTTAAGAAGGAAGCACAAATGGTGAGTGAATCTAGGAGCTGATGTCACTGCATGTAGTCTGTTGATATGACCGTCTGGTCTAGAAGAAATGTGGCAGCTATATTACTGGGTAGTTTCATTTATTTTATTTGGGTGTTTGTCTCATGTTGGTTGGTTGTTTTAGTTGCAGTCTGACATATTCAGCTTCATGGTAAAGAAGACTGAATGGTCCTAAAATGTAGTGTTGTTTTCATTTTTTTAGACACAAGGGGCTCAGCTCTTTGGCCGTATTTATATTAATAGCAGTGTATCATAGCAGTGTATCATAGCAGTGTAGCGAACCATTAAAGTAGTGTCTCACTTGCAAGAATTTTTATCAACAGAAAACACATGTTATAAATACTATGGAGGAAGTATCACCCACCCAATTTAACCCACAAGAGGAAGTTCTACAACCTATGCTAATGAGCGTTAAACTGTTGTGTGACATCTGTTACAGAAGTGCATAGAATAGAATTTTAGCTCAGTTAAGTCACACTTAACTCTCCTGATATCTTTTTACTTACTGTAACATACACAGTTAGTCACTCTGCATTATCATTTTTGGATTCGCATCAAGAAATGGATTCAAGTTTAATCCTGTAGAATTACAGGCTCATACACTCTGCATCTACTTTCTTAGAAACAGCTACACATTTGTACACTTACCCAGTCAGCCAATCGTGAAGCAGCACATCATAAAATCAAGTGGATATAGGTCAAAACAGTTCTATGAAACCTCTAGAGACTGTTGTGTGCCCTAGGAGATCAGTAGTTCCTGACATACTGAAACCAGCCCTATCTGGTTATCATGGTTGGATAACATCAAGAATCAAGAGTGTGCAGGTGTGCAGGTGTTCTTTTTAAAGTTAACAGCCAGTGTATATTTGTATTTTACACTTGAGAAAGTCTAATGTCACATGTAATGTGTGTCCAAACTTTCAGGAGAATCTCTAAGCCACCAGTTCATTACTAATGGATCTTTAAAAGATGGGGACAGAAGCGACATTGTAGACAGAGGGTCTCATTTGGGTCTCTGTAGCTCCACTTTAGCTGCAAACTTCTGCATAACATTTTGACCTTTTGTGGTGTTTTAACAGAGAGCCTGTGAGAAGACTGTTTCTGTGATGCAGCATGTTATTAAGAGGACTATTACCTACGCCAAGAGTAAGACCGAAATCCCATAACACCATACTCCCATAATACACCACTGTTTATAACTCAGAGCCTTAAATTACAGTATGACAGAAACAGGGAATTATGGGAGGAAACTTTTACCGAGTTCTGGCATTGACTGAAGCGATTCTCTAATTTTCTCTATCAGATGCAGCTGGTCCTGACCAGAGACCGAGTCCTGCACAACTGGAACTGAGAATGGTACAAAGTAAAGCAGACATTGAGGATCCGGCCATAACGGTTAATGCTGTGGTGTTGTAGGAATTACTCACATTCTCGGCCACATCACAGAGGAAACAAACACATTGTTGTGTATAGAGAAGAAAAGACCCAAATGAATGACTGTGACTAACACACACATGTAAAATGACAGGCCACACAGTTACTGTAATAACCAGATACTAACTAAAGCCATGCAGGCGTCTGAGTTTGACTTCAGTAACAGTACTGATAAGGATAGAACTGTGTTGCTTTGTGAGTAAAAGGAAGTACTGATATATGGAAGCAAATCAGTCTCATTAATAATTCACACAAAAGACACAATACTTCCATAGTGATAAGGATTTGCTGTAACCAGCCCATCAGTTGCTGTAAAATGGAGGATATTAGTCTAATAGCATCACATTACTAGCACAGCAATATCATATATTTGATTACAGACAGGCTTACTGATTAGAATACAACATGAATTGTGAATAATGTGCCTCAACACATCATCACAGTCATCTCATTATTCATTAATATCAATATAACTTCTATATTGCATCCCAGTGATGAATTTTACCATTCAATATAAATTATGTAATGTTTCTCTAATGATGGTAGGTTAATTATTAGGAAAATATCGTATCAAGGGTCTTAGTTTATCAAACTAATCATCAGCCATAGTGTCTGGAAACTTTTTGTCTTATCTGGTAAATATTGCACACATTCACCGACTTGCACATCCAACTGTGCAATCTTCTTTACTTCACACGGCACATAGAATCTCGCTTCTCTGAGTTCTTGCCTACTGTATATACTGTATGTGGCAGTTGGTCCACAATTTAGTAATGTTGTGTAATCCACTTTACCATAAAGCATCTTTTGTATCTTATATATTGCATCTTTCCTTTTAATGCTTTTAAAGACGTTCTGCATTTGTTGATGCCAGATGGGAGATTTCCCAAGTAGTCAAATTTAAATCTCATTGTACCCAGGACCTGAAAATGCTGCAGTGTATTAAAATGAAATGAAAATCTTTCCATGTACATTTGAACAAGTAATATCTGTAAAATTTTCAATATAACAGTAATAATTATGAATTATGAATAAACCTTTTTTAAGGAAATACATAAACTGTCAAACTTTTTTTGTGTTTATTTCTGCAAGATGACTTGTGTAGAGGAAATCAAGATGATTAAAATAAGATAATGTTCTTGAGAAAAACAAATCTGTTATTCCTATGAGGTCAAGGATGAACAGTTTATCGCCTGACTTTCACAAGATTATTTTACTTATAAAAGTGAAGAAATGTATTTCTAATGTAAAGTTGAAAAATGATGCTTACAATAAAATTTTGAAATATGCCTAAAATAATGTACTGTATGTGCAACTAACGCTTGTAACATAGGCCATGACCACATAGCCGGGTATTTTTAAAAACGGCGATTTTTCAAAATTCTGTCCACATGACCTGTGTTTTAAAAATATCTTCGTCCACATGAAAATGCAAAACCCCCTGTTAAGTGCTGTTAGGAGCCTCCCTAATCAAAAGGAGCCAATCAGAAGTCTAGACAAAGTTACCAGTTGCGCTATGTAGAAGTCCGATGGGTCTCCTCCAAAACAACCGTTGCTGTCTGCAGGATCTGTGTCTGTGTCGAGTTTTGTACAGTATGTAGCAGCAATGAGCTTTGTAGTACATTTCAGGCACCTCTGTTCATTAATGTAATATGTCAGTAACTGAATATGTTATGTATGTACACACACATAAAAAGTCCAATAAGCAAAGTTAACACCCCCAGTGGAAAAAAAAAACACTTTAGCCCAACCCGGCGGACTCTGGTTCGCATCCGGACCCAAATACGGTTTAATCTGGACCAACGGCAAAACAAACATGCTAATTTAATCATAAATCAAATGAGTTCTCAATGAAGTGCGCAACTGTGTTTCCGCGCGATATATCTTTGAGTCTTCTAGTGATGGGTCGTACATGAACGATTCATTCTTTTTGAACGAATCTTTAACATTACTCAGAAGAACAAATCGTCTCCGAGAGTAATTCGTTCATTTTCTACTGGGCGCGCATGCGCAAATCATCTCGAAACCTCCGTAGGCTATGTATTGAATGGTTCTCAACGAATCGTCAAGTCCCGAGTTGTTCGGTCCTTTGTCACGTGACTCCCATAGGCACTATGCGGTGCAGTAGATTCAAAAGAACGAACGACTCGTGGAAGATATAAGAGGTGAGCTACTCATTCTGTTTATTATTGTGGCGTGGGCAGGATGGCGGCTGGCGACCGTCGTGCGTTGCGGGAGGTCTTGTTCGTGTTCACCATGTGGGGGAAGTGTTTTTGAGTTAAGTGGCTGCGGCCAGCAGGGGGTGTTAATGTATGTGTGCGCGTGTGTGCTTTCTCTGTGTGCGCTATAACAGTGAATGTGCTGCTCATGCTATACAGTGCTGTGTGGAATAAAGTACTCCCAGCCATTACATTGGGCAGCAAGCAAGCTCACTTGTCCTCCAAGATTCCTCATAGCGGTGAAAACACTACATTGGTGTCAGAAGTGGGATGGAGAAGTACGAGTTGGAGCGCACTGTCGAGGACCTGCAGAGGATCCATGTCGGCCGGCAAGTAGCGGAGAGACTACGACGGAAGAAAGAGCATCTTTCGGGCAGAACCGGCACGAGCAAAGCAGCACGATCAAAGCGGAGCGGCGAGATGCAGAACCCGGCACTGGATCTTGGGGCGGAGCCCAACGTTGACGCTGCACAAGCACCAGAGCAAGCTACAGCTCCGTGCACCGTCAGCCGGCAATTCGCCTTGCAGCTGCGCCTTCGTTCCTACAACGGCGCCGTCGAACCCTACGCATTCTTCGCCCAAGTGGAGCTAGCCGCCGACTTCGCAGGCTGGTCCTCGGTGGAAACAGCCGTCAGAGTAGCACTCTCGCTGGAGGGCGACGCGCCCCGGGCGATGGAAGACCTCCGGGCCGATGAGCAGAAGGACTGGTCAAAGCTATGATCGCTCCACCTCGAAAGCTCCACCATGAAAGCTAAAGAATCGCTCCACCTCCGGTTCGGCGCCGGTGACCGTAAAGAAGCAGCGTGCGAGGAGCTATCCAGAGTGCGAGCCCGATAAGCAGGAAGAGCTAGCTCATCGCGCATTTCTCCGAGGACTCAGACCGCCGCGGCTCCGCAAGCACATCAGGTTAGCAGCACCAGTTTCCCTTACCGAGGCGCTACGCACAGCACAGCGTGCTGAACCCATAATTGCGGTGCATCACGGCGAAAGAGCCGAGCTACCGCCCGCAGCTCGGGGGCACTCGGTAGGTGAATCTAGCCAGGGACAGGGCTACCCGTCACTGTTAGACAACGAACAGGTCTCTGGGGTTTCGCAGCGATGCCGAGACTACCGTTGCAGCGTTCTCAGGCCTGAGGGACAGCATACCCCAGCAGCCGTTAAACTAGCTCCGGTGGTCGCGGCAGATAAACATCCAGTAGTTGGCTGTAGTTGTCCAGTCGACTGAAAGCACCTCCTGACCACCCATAGCCTGTCTCAACTCCTCCCTGAAGACTACACAACATTCTTCCTTTCTCAGCTTCCACCACTTTGTCCTCTGCTCTGCCTTTGTCCTCTTCACCTTCCTCACCACCAGGGTTATTTTACACACCAGCATCCTGTGTTGTCTGGCTACACTCTCCCCTACCAACACTTTGCAGTCACTGATCTCTTTCAGATTACAACGTTGACACAAGATGTAGTCCACCTGAGTGCTTCTGCCTCCACTCTTACAGTATATGCCACCCTATGTTCCTGCTTCGTAAGTAGCGTTGTAAAGTATTTAAAATACTGTATCAACATTGAATGTGAGTCACAATACATTGCAAAGTTTGTGTGTAAATAACAGTAACGTTAATAACTTTCATGCAGCAGCAACTTAAGTGAAGGAAAAAGTACCTGGCAACAGGTGAAAATAAAATATAAAAATATAGTTCAGAATGGTAAGTAAATCTAATGGTATGTACATATGTAATCAATGCCAGCTTGAAGTTACAACTATTCTGGTTTATTTTTTTTTTTTTTTTTTTTTATTGCAGCGACCAAAAAGAAGACTGAAGTTGCTAGCACTGGGGGAGAGCCACCACCAGCCAGCTTCACTCCTGCAGAGGAGCTGGCTTTGGAAATTAATAAAGGGAGGCCTGTCCTTGAGGGAATAGAGGGGAGAACATCATCTAAAATTATATCAAGTAGTATAAGGAGTGAGTATATAAAAGGTGTGTGTGTGTGTTTTATTATCATTATTCCTTCCTGACTAACTGATTTCCTCCTTCCTTAGGCATTGTAAGCCTAAGTACATCATAGCAGTAATGTCACGTAGAGGTACTTGTGCTACTGTAATTGTGCATTTTGGTAAAAAAATATATATATATTTTTTTCTATCATGTTTGGTTTCATAGTGACAAAAGATTCTGTATGCTTTATGGATCCACCAGACATCATGTTGCCTGTGAGTATGAAACCTTTTAAATCAGTCATGTAAGCTAATTAATTTAACTGAGTTTAATCAGTGGTCACAGGGAGAAGGCCCATCAGTTGAGGAGGATGAGGATACTGTGTCTGTATGTTCAAGGAGGCCTGAGGTCAGGGGCGTAGATTTAGGGTGGACGGAGGGGATGTGTCCCCACCAATATCCTCCGACCATTGAAATGTCCCCACCAATAATTTAATCCACTTAAAAAAAAATCATTCTGTCAACCAGGGCCGGTCCTACGGTTTCAAAGAAAATTGTTAAATGTTGAGAAAGCACATGTTAATATACTCAGAAAATGTATTTATTCAATTCAATTCAATTCAATTCAATTTTATTTATATAGCGCTTTTAACAATGGTCATTGTCTCAAAGAAGCTTCACAAAAATGAAAGGAAATTTACAAAAAATTAAAAAAATTTTAGGAAAGAAAATAATTGACATGAAGACCAGTTCAGCATAGGGACGAGTCAGTTTTATAACAAGTTTATAAAATGATCTGTGGTAGCGGAAAAAAACGCATAAAAAGAGACACTACACAATACGGTATTAGATTACACCCCCCCTAGCCCCTCCCTCCCCCAGCACATGATCTGAACGCGCGCAAAAGTATTCGGCCCCCTTGAACTTTTCCACATGTTGTCACATTACAGCCACAAACATGAATCAATTTTATTGGAATTCCACATGAAAGATCAATACAAAGTGGTGTACACGTGAGAAGTGGAACAAAAATCATACAAGATTCCAAACATTTTTTTTTTTACAAATAAATAACTGAAAAGTTGGGTGTGCGTAATTATTCAGCCCCCTGAGTCAATACTTTGTAGAACCACCTTTTGCAATTACAGCTGCCAGTCTTTTAGGGTATGTCTCTACCAGCTTTGCACATCTAGAGACTGAAATCCTTGCCCATTCTTCTTTGCAAAACAGCTCCAGCTCAGTCAGATTAGATGGACAGCGTTTGTGAACAGCAGTTTTTAGATCTTGCTACAGATTCTCGATTGGATTTAGATCTGGACTTTGACTGGGCCATTCTAACACATGGATATGTTTTGTTTTAAACCATTCCATTGTTGCCCTGGCTTTATGTTTACGGTCGTTGTCCTGCTGGAAGCTGAACCTCCACCCCAGTCTCAAGTCTTTTGCAGACTCCTAGAGGTTTTCTTCCAAGATTGGAAGCCACTGTAGTTGTCCTGAGATTTAACATTGTTACCAATAATAGGCTGAGGCATTCTCTGTCAATGCTCATAATGAATCCCTCAATGTTTTTTAATTAGGGGACAGAAGCAGGTCAGCCATGTTGTAGTTCAGGTGAAGAGGCAAGATCACAGGAGGTGAATCTGAATGTGGATTATATCTTCTTGAATGTGGATTATATATAACATATAATATGTGTGCATGTATTATACATGTTGATTATACTAATATTTAGCATTATGAGGAGTCATAGGCTGAGGATGTAAGGGTGATTCATTAGTGTTTTTGGCAAAAGTTCAAAAGTTTTGCCAAAAGTGAGAACTGACATGTCTCACTTTTTTGCAACGCTATTTCATCAGGTGGCAATCCTGTCAGGTACTAGTGCAGTCAGAGAGGAAGAGTTAGGATCAAAGGCATTGTTCACCCCCCCCCCCCCCCCCCCCAAAAAAAAAAAAAAAACTTTACTCCTTAAGTGGTTCCAAGCTTTTATGATTTAATTTATTTTGTTGAATACAAAATAAGATATTGTGAAAAAAAAGCTGAAAACCGTTAAACATTGACTTCTGCAGCAGGAAAAACAAATACTGTGTAAGTCAATGGTTACAGGTTTTCAGCATTCTACAAAATATCTTCTTTAGTGTTTATCAGAAGAAAAAAGAACAGCCTGGACAATATTGATGTCAAACAAATATGCCAGCAGTTTATTTCTGTTAACGAGAGGTGAAGGCCTGTTTTTGTCTCCTTCATATGGGATATTGATGACCATCATGAAATGGTTCGAGCGGCTCGTCATGAGACACATCAAGACCCTGCTGCTCCCCTCACTGGACCAACTGAGTACCGTCCTAACCGCTCAACGGATGACGCCATCTCCACTACACTCCATCTTGCCCTCACACACTTGGACAATAAAGACACATTCGTTCGAATGCTGTACATAGATTTCAGCTCAGCATTCAACACTATCATCCCCCAACAACTGATCGGGAAGCTGAACCTGTTGGGCCTGAACACCTCCCTCTGCAACTGGATCCTGGACTTCCTGACCAGAAGGCCTCAGTCAGTACGGATCAGGAACTGCACCTCCAGCACCACCACACTGAGCACTGGGGCCCCACAAGGCTGTGTGCTCAGTCCCCTGCTGTTCACACTGCTGACTCACGACTGTGTAGCAACATACAGTTCGAATCACATCATCAAGTTCACTGATGACACGACCGTGGTGGGTCTCATTAGCAAGAAAGACGAGTCAGCGTACAGAGAGGAAGTGCAGAGGCTAACGGACTAGTGTAAAGACAACAACCTGTCTCTGAATGTTGACAAGACAAAGAAGATGGTTGTTGACTTTAGGAGGACAGGAGGTGACCATTCTCCGCTGAGCTCCACTGTGGAGATCGTCAAAAGCACCAAATTCCTGGACGTCCACCTGGAGAAGGACCTCAGCTGGTCCCTCAACACCAGCATCCTGAGCGGCTGCATCCCTGTCTGGTTTGGGAATTGTGCCAGATCAGACCGCAAGACACTACAGCGGATAGTGAGGACAGCAGAGAAGATCATCGGGGTCTCTTTCCCCTCTATTGAAGACATCTACACCACACGCTGCATCCGCAAAGCCACCAGCATTGTGGCTGATCGGACACACCCCTCTCACACACACTTCACACTCCTGCCATCTGGAAAAGGGCCAGATAGCTCAGTGGTTAAGGCATTGGACTACAGTTTGGAAGATCCCAGGTTCAAATCCCACAACCACCAAATTGCCACTGTTGGGCCCTTGAGCAAGGCCCTTAACCCTCAACTGCTCAGATGTGTAATGAGATAAGAATGTAAGTTGCTCTGGATCAGAGCGTCTGCCAAATGACTTAAATGTAAAAAGGTACCGAAGCATTCGGGCACACACATCCAGACTGTGCAATAGCTTTTTCCCAAAAGCCATCCGTCTTCTCAACAAAAAAGGACTGGACTGATATACACACACACACACACACACACACAAACATTATCACTCAGCTTAACTCAACTACCTCAAAACATTGAGACTGGACTGACCAATCAACACATGTGCAAACACACTGACCTACACCACCAAATCATTGTACACACCAACCTGCAAATGCTCTTTTTTGCACAATATTAATTTCTGGATTACTTTTTGCACTAACTTCTAAATTCTTGCTGCTACTTTAAGGAACGTTTACTGGTTCTGCACTACCTCAACTCATCACCTCAACACCACAGAGTATTATTATGTTATGTTGTGTTTGTCACACCGTCACTTTGTTGCTCTTGTTTGCACATTTGCACGTGCACTTTATGTTGTCTGTTGTCTCTAGGTTAGCTAGTTGGTTTTTTTGTTAATTTATGTTGTTAATTTATATTGTCAGGTCAATCTGTCCTGTCTCCGCTAGCCAGCTAACTAGGCCTCTTAGTTAGCTAGTTTTAGCTCTTCAGTTAATGTATGTTGTAAATTTATGTTGCATGTAGCACCTTGGTCCTGGAGGAACGTTGTTTCATTTCATTGTGTACTAACTGTATATGGTTGAAGTGACAAGAAAAGCCTACTTGAACTTGAGGAGCAATAGGCATTGAGCTGTTGTGTGGTACCCGACAGTAGTTCATGTTTAGATGTAATTTACTTGGAGTTGGGGTGGGGGGTTAGTTGGAGTCATAGGTCCCCACCA
Organism: Channallabes apus; assembly: GCA_030522415.1. NCBI lineage: Eukaryota > Metazoa > Chordata > Actinopteri > Siluriformes > Clariidae > Channallabes > Channallabes apus. The sequence continues at coordinate 45,007,780 of CM060109.1, forward strand.
ATGTCCAGAGCAAACCTACGCCCTTGCCTGAGGTAGTCACAGGTTCCATGCGATACTGTATTGAATATTAAAAAGCGTACTTGTGTGATAAAATGATCATAATGTGTTTTCAGGATGCTGACACTGTTCTAGAGCCCTCTCAGTCTGGGACCACATGTGACAAAGTAAGAAATGAAAACAATGTGCCAAGAATATTCAATGAAATACCTTTAATCTATGTTGCTACAGAACCCAGAAAACATAAAAGGAGTGTATAAACGCTACCTCCTTAAACAAATGGAAGCGATTGATATCGACATCCAGTATAAAAAACTGAAGATGAGGAAGTTGGAGCTGGAAATTCAACAGCTACAGAAAAATGCAAGTAGAACTACCATTTTTAAAAAAGGAAAAGAAAAAAAACATTACCTTTTTGGTCACTTTCCACAACATTTATTTGTGTGTTTTCACAGGCAGATTCACTCTGAATAAAGACAAATTTATTTATTTATTTTGTCACATTAAATACTTTGACTCCTGTGTGTTTGTTCAACTAAGGAGAAGGTTGAGGGGCCAGTAGAAAATTTTAAAGGCTACACATGGTTTAGACCATATTAAGCAAAATAATTATTTGCATATGTGTCTCATATAAGTCTGCCTGTTTCGTTTTCTTCCAATACTGCTTCACTGCCCCAGTCTTCCTCTTCAACAATCCTTGGTTGCCTCTCTCTCCTCAGACAAGCAATGTTATGGAGCACTACACAAGCAACTACAATGTCACATGCCCTAGGTGGAGTCACTCTGAGGTGCTTCAGGCATTGGAACCTTGACTTTATCAGCCCAAATGCCATCTCTATACGACCTCTTGTGCGTGCATGGGCAATGTTGTAGCGGTGCTGTGCCTCTGTCTTGGGTTCCTGATAGGGAGTCAAGAGGTAAGGCAGGCATGGGTATACCTTGTCTCCCAGCAAAATTCCTGAGAATTCTCCTATAGATATAGATATATAATGTAGTCCCCCCCCCCCTTTTTTTTGTAAGACTTTTTGTGATTTAAGTGATTACTAGCATACCTCTTGCTAGTTGCTGGTAGAGAGATGAGGCTCTAAAGATTCTGGAGTCATGCACAGAGCCTGGCCATTTGGCCTCTACATTTGTGATGATGCAATCTGCATCACTAATCATCTAAAATAAATTTAACCTGTAGGTCACTACATTTTAATTGCAATGAACTAAACACTCAGTGCTGGAGCATAGCCTTCAATATCATCTCAGTGGGACCGTACCTGTACATTGATGCTGTGTACTGATTTCCTATTCACAATGTCCACTTCACGTGGACCAGACGGACACTTAATACGCACATGGGTGCAGTTCAATGCACCGATAACATTTGGGAAACTTAGGAAAATTATTTGTTTGTTTTAAATATGTCCCATGTAAAATCAACAGTCAAGAAATATTTCCATGATTTATAGAGTTATTTGAACTTACCAGCTATTCCATAAAAGGCATGTTTAATGGTACGAATAGCTTTGTGGCCAGGGAATGTGATGAACACATTGAGTAATCTTTTTAAAGAAAGATACCCAGTTCGTACAGAGCGGCAAACTGATGCTTTGCTGATATTCTCTCCATCTCCAACTGTGTACAAAAATGGTCCACTGGCAAAAAAGTGAAGTGCAATGCACACCGTCTGTGGGACTGTGAGCGCTCTGTTGCGGAGTGTATTATTTGCAATGTGTGGGCTTAGTAATCTACAAATATATGCAATCCCATCTCTTGAGAACCTATATCGCTCATACAGGTAGCTGTCATTAAAAGCCAATGGGTCTGACCTGTCTCTGAAAGTTCTCTCTCTTTGAAATGCCCTCCGCAAGACTATAGCTCCCTCATCCACCACCTCATCTATGAAAGGACACATCATGGTTAAGTTTGGAAACGAGTTCAGCTCCCTATTTATATACTTTTAATTAATTAATTACCAAACTCACCAATTAAACACACAAGTTTTGAACATTTCTTAGTGTATTTATACCGTATAATTTCTTACATTTATTAGTAAAGTACATTTCATTATTTATTTATTTATTTTATTTTTTTTTTTAATAGTGGTTAAGTAACATAAAATGACATCGAATTACCAGCAGGTGAGCATAAATGGTATGTTCGTTAAGCCTGAACTCAGACTTAGCCTGACAGTTAGCCTGCCCCGGACCAGGTTAATTTGCCAGCATAAGTTGCCGGGGTAACTGAGTTTGAACTTTTTAAAGTTTGATTTATGAAACCGAATCTACCAAAAATAAGCCTGGCTTATACTCTAATCTTGGTTTATGGAACAGGTCCCAGAAGTATAACAGCATGCTACTGCCGCAATAAGAATATACTCATAGAATATTAATCATGTATTTGTAATACAGTAAAAATAGCTGTAATGTATTTATAATACATTAAATATATACTTAAATTTCATTAATTACTGTCAGGTATGTACGTTAGTACACACACAGCCATATACTTTAAGTGTACTAAAGTATACATAAAGTTGTTCCACTTTAGCACACACAAGTATACTTAATACACTTAAAATTGTGCTTTTGTACAATTTAATTACAACTTAAATACACTTTAAGTACACAAAATTAGTTGTTCCAAAATAGCAAACTTCAAGTATACTAGTCATTAGTCTGGAGCAAGTACATTTAAGTATGCTTTGGCACGCTAGGATTTAATATACTTAGCATACTTCTGTTTTACTAGGGACAGTCACCAGTTTACTACTAAACAAATATCCTCATAAACAAAGCTGATGTCAAATCAAGGAGACTAGCACGCAGACATTGACATCATCGGCACACAAGGTGACGTTACCTGTGTGCACACTGAAAACAGAGTTTTGGAAAATCTTCACCTTAGAAGGAGTTTTCCAAAAGCTCGTAAACAAAACTGGTTGCATGTGTTGGTATCCGTTTTTTAAAATATCCAGCTACGTGTGGACATGGCCATAAACTGGTGTAAAAAAGGAACCCTGAATACAGTTAACTGGTTCCGCTGTCTAACTGTCTTATCTCTCATAGCAGTCTAACAAAGTTCCCTTTTTAAAAAAAAACGGTCTCAGCCATGACATAGCATTAGAGTAATTTTTGTGCAGACGGATATGTAAAGTATGAAGGGTATTTTGCAGGAACACCAGCCATGTGAGCATTCTTTAAAAAAAAAAATGTGTTATTGAAGCCTTGAGTTCTTCTGAATTACACTTATTTAAATTAAAGTTATAATATAGGTAGCAAAAACACTGGCAAGCAGAGGCTGGAGTTGTACACACAAATGCTGGGCGTATGTAAGAAAACAACAAGAAATCGGATAGGAATGTTGTCTCAGCTTCAAGGTTTCCACCTTGATCACGGTTCAGGTGCATGGCTGCATGATTTGTATGTCAGAATCAGAATGGTGTTTGGTTCTGGCTGTTTGTAGCTTTCACAGTACAGACTAACATAAAATCACTGTACAAAAACATTATACACAGCAATTACACAAAATTCAGTAGTTTACAGATTACATAAAGTCGGCGCGGTGGGGGGGGATCCTGTGTATGTGCAGTGTCATGCACACGCAATCTGCGCCCGGCACTAGGACCCGGAAGTAAGACGGGCGCAAAACCAGGAAGTATAAAAGAGGTAAACAAACGATGGCTTACCGCTCAGTCATTGAGTTCGGCCCATGTCAGCTCCAGTTGTCGTTTCAGCAAACCGTGAGTACTCACATGTTGGTTCCGTTGTCTTTTGCTATTGTGTGTGTATTTCTAGGACGCGGGTTAAATTTGTGTTTTTCCCTTGCTCCGTTTTTGTGAGAGTCCTTAAACTAAATCGCGTGGTTATCCTGCCTGCTCGCTTCCTTCCGCGTTTGGGTTTATCCTCCACGCTACATTGGGCTAACCGCTAAAGCTACGTCTTCTGGTCACCTCAGGTTAGTTCATCTTGACAGAATGACTGAGCCGTCCGCGGTAAACCCAGCGGATTATGCGAGTCTCTGCGGCGTTGTAGATCAGCATGCGGCGTTAATCAATCAGCTAACCGGGGATCTCGCTTCCCTCCGCCGCGAGGTCGCTGAGCTCCGGCGGGAGAATACGGATCTCCGCGCAGCTGTTGATGACGTCACTGCTCGATCGCACGCCGCGGGGGCCGCGGCGCCGCATCCCCCCCCCCTCCTTCTGATGTTTTTCTTTCTCTACCAGAGAAGTGGAACGGCACGGACGGGAAGTGCAGCGTATTTCTGACAGCTCTCGATCTGGTGTTTGAGTTTAATGCCACCAAGTACTCCACCGATCGCCTTCGCATTGCTCTTCTCGTTTCGTTGCTAAAAGGGCAGGCAGCAGAGTGGGCCACGGCAGTTCTTCGGGCAGACACAGACACCGCCCACTCATATAATGAGTTCACCCACCAACTCAGATTAACTTTTGAACACCCTGCGGGCGAGGTGGAGACCGACACAAAGCTCTATCACCTGCGGCAGGGAGGATCGTCTGTGAGTCGCTACACCGCCGAATTCCGAACACTCGCCGTCCAGACCACCTGGGAGACACAGCGCTCCGGACATCCTACTACGAGGGACTGGCTTCCAGGATAAAAGACGAACTAGCCGGGCGAGAGCTTCCTGCCACGTTGGAGGGTTTAATCCAACTCGCCCTCCGAATTGACCAGCGCCTCATCTCTCGCCCGAGGCCAGCCCCTAGAACCTTGCCGCCAGCACCCACCTTCGCCTTCACTCCTCCACGACCATCAAGTCCCGCTACCAATACCACCTATGGACATGTCGGTTCTCCACCTCCTGCCGTGGTTGACACGGGAGCCGGGGAACCCATGCAATTAGGGCGCGCATCCCTGACCGTTGCAGAACGAGAACGACGCTTCAGAGAGGGGCTCTGTGCCTATTGCGGTTCAGCAGAACATCACAGAGCCATATGTCCACGTCGCCAGGGAAACGCTCAAACCCGGTGAGTGATGGGAGCTGCTCACCGGGTCACCTTCACCTCTCCGCCACGACACCTAGCGTCTCTCGTCTCACGGTACAGGTATCCCTCCAGTTTGGCCACAAACGGGTCAGAAGTACTGCATTCATCGACTCCGGGGCCGCAGGCAACTTCATTGACTCTTCCTATGCCAAAGAACTGGGGGTAAAGTTCGAAGCGTTATCCCAGCCTGTTCGAATTACATCAGTAGACGGTCGGCCCCTCTCCTCCAGCCCCATTACCACCCAGACTCAACCCATCACCCTCATCATCGACCATCACCACGAACTGATTCAGTTCCACCTCACCTCCGTCTCATCTCCACCTATCATACTCGGGCACCCGTGGCTTCTACAGCACGATCCACTAATCTCTTGGACCCAAAACCGGATCTTACAATGGGGCCCGACCTGTTCCGAACTCTGCCTACGGGCTCCGGCTGGGACGTGCTCTAGGGAGTCCGAGGCCCCCGACGTCAACACCAACGCCATCCCTGTCGCCTATCAGGACCTGGCTGAAGCATTCTGCAAGCGACGGGCTACTCACCTACCACCTCATCGCCCTTACGACCTGGCGATAGACCTTCAGCCGGGTTCCATCCTTCCCCGCGGCCATCTCTACTCCTTGTCCACCTCTGAGACACGGGCGATGGAGGAGTATGTGTCTTCTGCCCTACGTCATGGTACCATCCGGCCCTCCTCATCACCCGCTGCCGCGGGGTTCTTCTTCGTGAAGAAAAAAGGCGGCGAACTACGCCCATGTGTCGATTATCGGGGGCTCAATAACATCACGATTAAGAACCGACATTCTTTGCCTCTTACCAACTCTGCCCTGGACGCCCTCTCTGGCGCCACCATTTTCACGAAGTTGGACCTCCGGAGCGCCTACAACTTGGTGCGCATCAGAGAGGGCGATGAGTGGAAGACGGCCTTTATCACCCCCACAGGACACTATGAAAGCCTCGTTATACCATTTGGACTTTGCAATGCACCTGCAGCCTTCCAACACTTCATAAATGACGTTCTCAGAGATATGCTCAGCCGGTGGGTTTTCGTCTACCTAGACGACATTCTCATATATTCACATACCCCTACAGAACATGTCCAACACGTCAGAGCGTTACTGAAGAGATTAATCGCCCACCAACTGTACTGTAAGTTGGAAAAGTGTGCTTTTCACGAGCACTCCACCACGTTCCTGGGTTTTGTCATCTCGCCCCAGGGTGTGGCCATGGACCCGCAGAAACTCGAAGTTGTGTGTCATTGGCCCCTACCCAAGACCCTCAAGCAACTTCAACGGTTTCTCGGGTTTGCGAACTTCTATCGTCGCTTTATCCGGGACTACAGTACGGTTGCAGCCCCATTAACCGCTCTGACCAAACCCTCTTCTCATCACTTCCAACTCAACTCTACTGCCATCTCCGCTTTCCACGAACTCTGTCACAGATTCACCTCCGCTCCCATCCTTCTTCATCCAGATGCCAACCAACCATTCGTTGTGGAGGTGGACGCCTCGGATGTGGGCGCCGGGGCCGTTCTCTCTCAACAAGGTCCAGACCAGAAGCTACACCCTTGTAGCTTCTTCTCCAAAAAGTTTGATCCCACTCAGCAGCGATACGGGGTGGGGGACCGCGAGCTGCTGGCCATAAAGTGGGCATTGGAAGAATGGCGACACTGGCTCCAGGGCGCCAGAGAACCATTTATCGTCTGGACCGACCACCAAAACCTCATCACCATCCGGAATCTCAAACAGTTGAACCAGACAGGCGCGGTGGGCTCTGTTCTTTGAACATTACAATTTCCATCTTTCCTACCGCCCGGGGTCCAAAAATATCAAAGCCGACGCACTCTCACGGCAACACGAAGAGGACGCCCCCCGGGCGGATCCCGCGCCTGTCCTACCGTCATCCAAAATTATCGCCCGACTCCGTTGGGAATTGGAGACAAGGGTGCGCCAAGCACAGGCTTCGGAGAACGAACCGGCAGGCGTGCCGCCTGGACGACTCTACGTACCCAACGCAATGAGGAGCGAGGTCATACAATGGGGACACTCCACCCCCATCTCTGGACACCAAGCTACACGACGCACCCTACACTTCGTCCGACGTGCCTTTTGGTGGCCATCCATGGCAAAGGAGATCGACGAGTTCGTCCAGGCGTGCCCAGTGTGCGCCCGGGCTAAGAGCACCAATCGACCAACACCCGGGGAACTCCAACCACTCCCTGTTCCTCGCCGGCCCTGGTCGCACATTGCCGTTGACTTCATCACGGGCCTGCCGGTCTCAGAAGATAAAGACACCATCCTCACCATCGTGGACCGTTTCTCCAAAGCTGTGCACTTGGTGGCCCTTTCCGGACTCCCGTCAGCTAAACAGACAGCCGAGCTGATATTAGAGCACGTAGTCCGCCTGCATGGGTTCCCCAAGGACATCGTCTCGGACAGAGGGCCCCAGTTCACTGCCCGGTTCTGGAAGGCCTTCTGCCGTCTGATCAACTCCACTTGCAGTCTCTCATCCGGTTACCACCCCCAAACTAATGGTCAGACGGAGCGGACCAACCAACAGCTGGAGCGCTACCTGAGGTGTTTCGTGGCAGATCGTCAGCGCTCCTGGGCCTGCCACCTCACCTGGGCTGAACTTTCTCACAATCTTCACGTCTCCACCGCCACCAAGTTAAGCCCTTTTGAGGTGTGCTACGGTTTCCAACCTCCGATGTTCGAACACCAAGAACCGGAGGTTGATGTACCCTCGGCCCACCAGTTGGTCCGCAGGTGTCGACGGGTATGGCGCCTCGCCAACGCAGCCATACGACAAGCCAACACCCGCTACATCACCCAACACCGCCGTCGACACCCACCGGGACGATTGTACCACGTAGGTGACAAAGTCTGGCTGTCTACACAGAATTTACATCTCCACACTGAATCTAAGAAACTCTCCCCCAGATTCATTGGCCCTTATCGCATCACCCACCGTATCAACCCTGTCACCTACCGGCTCCAGCTGCCTGCGGCGCTCCGGATCCATCCAGTCTTCCACCTGTCCCAGTTCAAGCCCTTCATCACATCACCCATGATTCCACCCACCCCCCCAGCTCCTCCTCCCCGGATCATCGACGGCGGTCCCGCCTACACCGTGCGCCGAATCCTCGACTCGCGCCCTCGGGGCAAAGGTACGCAATACCTGGTGGACTGGGAGGGCTATGGCCCCGAGGAGCGATCTTGGATCCCGGCCCGGTTCATTCTCGACCCGGAGCTAATTCGGGACTACCGTCACAGGGTATCCTCCGCCCCAGGACCGTCAGGAGCCAGTCCTGGACAGGGGGGTACTGTCATGCACACGCAATCTGCGCCCGGCACTAGGACCCGGAAGTAAGACGGGCGCAAAACCAGGAAGTATAAAAGAGGTAAACAAACGATGGCTTACCGCTCAGTCATTGAGTTCGGCCCATGTCAGCTCCAGTTGTCGTTTCAGCAAACCGTGAGTACTCACATGTTGGTTCCGTTGTCTTTTGCTATTGTGTGTGTATTTCTAGGACGCGGGTTAAATTTGTGTTTTTCCCTTGCTCCGTTTTTGTGAGAGTCCTTAAACTAAATCGCGTGGTTATCCTGCCTGCTCGCTTCCTTCCGCGTTTGGGTTTATCCTCCACGCTACATTGGGCTAACCGCTAAAGCTACGTCTTCTGGTCACCTCAGGTTAGTTCATCTTGACATGCAGTGACGTGTACATGAAGTTATTGTACTGTAAGTAGGGCAGGGTAGCCTGTGTGCATCATATATACTATAATAGGTAGTGAAACACAGCAAGTAGTAGTAAAGAAATGTACATGTAGGGAGTTTGTTGGAGTGATGGTGGTCCATCTACAGTGAAACCTCGGATTGCGAGTAAGCCGGTTTGCGAGCGTTCCGCAAGACAAGCATAATTTTGTCTAGTCTTGATTTACACAAAGTATCATCGAGTTCTGTAGCACCTGCCAAAAGGGACAAAGTGAAAAAGGCTGTGTCCTGTGTGTGAGGGGTCTGTAAAGATTTTTCTGGTTTTTTACCTGGTTCTTGTAGTTTTTACTGTTTTCTGCCGTCTGTTCCTGTCCTGTTTTGTGGCTGCAGTAATAGATGAGCACAAGACAGACTCAATGACTGCAGTAGAAAACTGTTTCAGCAGCTCTTGAGGCAGACCGTACTTCCTTAGTTGGAACAGGAAGTACATTCTCAGCTGGGCCTTTTTGAGAATGGAGTTAATGTTGAATTACTTACTTGATGTTGAGTTACATAACTTACTTTAAATTGGATTATTAAATCTGGCACATTACTGTTCATAAGGTCCTTTTTTTTTGGAGTAAGCCATGCTGTGTGATGTTTTCGTTTCTGTTTGGTGAGGATTGTGGTGATTTATAGGTGCATTACCATCATTTTTGTGTCTTCCGAATACAATCTGTGTATGCACAGTAAACTATTGCGTTGATAGGCTCCGTTGAGTGACGCGTATAGCAATGCCCATCCTGAGGAGGAAAAAAAAATCACTAAATTCGTCCAAAAAAAGCACAAGATGCTGTGACGTAATCTGGCACAAAACTGGTGTGGCGTAGCGCTAGGGCAAGACAAAGTTGATTAAATTTAGAATTCCGATTACGCCACCCTGGATAAGGGCCAGGGACCCCGATTAAGTAAATCTCATCTAAAAGGCACACAGGTCAGTTCACAATATAAGGCAGGAAGCAAGAGACTAGGATAGGACTAGGACAAATTACTGGGACCAGTAGTTCACATGGCATACACTGGTGGACAACCTAGGCATCCAGGACTCCAAATACAGGAACCGAGGCCGGGCGGCGGGGCCTAAGGGCGCAATCGGCCTACACAGCACAGCAGCCTGCAATCACACTGGTGACTCACACACACACGTGCTCGTATTCCACACACTTAAAGACAAAACTAGAATTCCACCGCTGCCATAAGCACCCAGCTCCTGTAACAAAAAGAATCTGATTACAGTACAGTCCCACTTCAGTGGACAAGGTTGCCCACCCTCACAATTGGCCAAGAAATAGAAAACAATAACAAAAAAACAGGAAAAGAAAATAAACTCACAAGAAAGGAAAAACAGGAAGATCTCATTGGCAGAAGGCCAATAAGATCTCTCCCACGTTTTTATTCTACGTGCGTTCTCCCTCTCTACATACACCTCCAACATATAACAACTCAGTACACACTCACATTCATTGACAAACAGGGGGGGGGGGGGGGTTGCGCGCGTGCAACACAATGGTTTACAACCCAAAGGCTGTAAACCCCGGCACAGAGAGGTAACGACAACAACTGAGCTTCAAGGCATAACCTAAAAGCAAACAGACAGTAAGAAGAGCACGCACGAGAAAAGAAAAGACAAATACGATCGACAATATAAATAAAACAAACTTAAACCAAAAAGATAAAACCCAGTAAGACAAAACAGCAGCGCCCGCCGATAATGCTCTTTGCGTCGCGCCACCACACGTCGCACCACCACAGGAAGCTAGCACACGTCGCGCCGCCCCCAGTCTGTTAAATAAAAAATTACAATTAAAACCATTACCGGCAGAGCATACTACATAAACACAAGCAACTTAGTTACGTACCTGCAATTTGATAGCAAGTCTCACCAGAAGGGCATTTAAGCCGTGATCCGGGAAGCTGAGAGCCCAGTCAGTTCTACAGGAAGACGACCAGTTGGTTGGGAGGAACAATCACGTCCACAACACCAGGTGAATGCCCGTGTCCGATGACTGAAATCAGGCTTTCTATACTGTGTAAATATCACCAACAAAACACCGATATAATATGTAAAACCCACTTAAAACACATACACCGCGCCTGACATCCTTACCTGCAAAAAGATCCTCAGCACTTCCCGGTTCCGTTCTGGGTGTGGCTACACAACGACTGAAGTAAAGGGGCGGGACCCGTAACCCAAGCCACCTTACCGACCAGCTTAAATAGTCTTACCCATGATAGGACAATCAATTAAAACACGGCCAACCAAAGACAGGTAGGAAGAACTTTACTCATCCTGCCACAACCGGCCATAACTTCCCTTCTAACCAACATTTTGATTTCATTTATGGTGCAGATTTAAAAGATTTAATATGATTAAATTAAATATGTAATAAAAATAAACAAAAAGTAAAAAGACAGAGTTTTAATAAAAAAATTGAGTTTTAATAAAACTTTAAATATGATTTAAAGTTTTATTAAATTCTGTTCAGACAGTTTTCTTGTGATGTTCTGACAAAATCAGCTGCACAGGCAGAAAATTTTCTGAGACTGCTTTCAGATTCTCCAATGTATGAAACATTGTTCTGACCAATGTACAGACAAAAGCTTTATTTTATTAATATACAGTAGATAGTCTGATCACTGAGTTTGTGCTGAGAATGGAATATCTTTAAAAACAAATTGTGGGTTTGGCATTTTAGACATCCTAAGCGAGAATGTGTGTACCGCATATAGAGGACACATTCATGAGTCCTTATCATTCCCAGGGTGAAAAATGGTTGCATTTTGTAAAAGCCCTGAAGGATTGAAGAATAAGAGTCTTTGGGATTTTTTGCCCCAAATTTCCACTGACTAATAAAGCGGATGGAGTATCATGATAAACAGGATGTTTTCAGGATCATTTCCCCTCAGTGAATCATCCTGCTTTCACACAAATCTAATGACCACTGTGTTTATGACTGAAGTAAAGACATGCTAAGTTTATTACTGAAGGACCTTGCTTCACTTTTGTATGCATCAGCTTTTGAAAAGCAACATCTACATTTGCAGGAGTGGAGGGTTGTGTTCATCACACCAGCAAATGGAGGCTTTAACCCCACTTCAGGCAAACGGAAAATGGTTGTGTTCTAAATAGAGCTTGGAAAATTAAACGTTAGAACCAAAAGACAGGTGCACACACACACACACACACACACACACACACACCATCATCATCATCGCTGTGAACAGTTGCCTCCTGATTCCAAAAGACTCTCCTGCTAATGGAGTGCTACATTCAGCACTTGGATTATATATTTTCAACACAACTAGTCATAAAGTAGATACAAAAATCTTTTAAAAGTAATTAATTAAAAAAAAAATCAGCAGTTAAGCATCAGAGTTCAGTGTTTTTGTTTACCTTCAGTCCTGAGGCTGAGCATTCTCTTAATTTCTCACATTCATTTCTCATCACTCTCCCACGATTCCATTCTTTTTGGATCACTTTATCATCCATAATTCTATCCTTTTTTTTTGTGTGTAAAATCAGTTTATTATCCATCCCAACTTTTTCAGTTCTAACAGTTTAGAAGCTGTCTATCTGATAATTCACTCATCCTTCCTTTTCAGTTTCAGTTCATCTACCACTTGTTCATCCATGATGACTCGTCTGTCTGTCTGTCTATCTATCTCTTTTGTTTTAGTTGCTCAATCATCCAACTGTCCACCCATTTATCTATCCATGATGATCCATTTATTTATCTGACCCTCCATTCTTTGGTCAGTGCCATCAGTTTAGCATCCACCCATTCATCTATTCATTCATACATTTAAGTTCTATTAATTTCACATTCCAATCATACATCCTTTCGCAGTATTCCCACAAAGAGCGTAGTGAATATTTTATAGTAAAGTCACTGTGGAATGAAACACAGCCAAGCTAAGAACAGGGGATTTCTGATGCCTTGAGGATTAAAAAAAAACATTACAGCATTCTTATCCAGTGATCTTATCCAGAATGATTAACTACATTCTAGTACACAAAGATCAGGGACTAAGAATACCATGACATCAAAAGTTAGACGGGTAATATCGTACAGATACAGAAGCATTCCTTTTAAAATGAATGTTCATTTAATTACTGTAAAAGCACACCATGTTCAGTTCAGGATGAACCTGGGGTGCGTTTCCCGTACAACTATGTAGCTCTTTGCTTAACCACCATAGTACGATGCAACGTTGAAGAAAATAACTAACTAGTCACAAGTGTTTCCCAAAACCATAGTACCTGTGTCGCACTTCCATGGTTAGAACTTTGTTGGGTTGAACCGTCGTTCTTCTTCTTCTTCGATACAATGGCGGAGTAGTGCAATAGGCACATATCGCCCCCTACTGTATAGTGTGTTTATTTTTTCTCTCTCTCTCTTCGGCTCGCATTCAATGCGCTTTCGCAGTGACGTAACGTAGAAGTGGTGTAATAATGTCACAAACGCAACATTTTTCATTTTTCAATATTTCATTTGAACTCATTTTTTATTTGGTATTGATACATCAGTACAATTAAAATAAAAAGAAATGATGGGTTTTGAAAACGCTGGGATTGTGTTGTGAACACCTGTTACCTATTTTGCTCAATATTATTTCCTATATAAGTCCCTTTACATATAGCCATGGTTTAATGAGAGTTGACGTGAAAAAAATTACACGAAAACCACAATTTACTAAAAAAAAAAGAGCTTGCAGTTACAAATTCGGACAAAAAATTGGAATGAAATCGCACAAAAAATGTATGCTTCTGGGAATGGGTATGAGAGAAGCCCAGAGGAGGTCAGAAACAAGTAGAGGGACTTTGCAGGTGTGACCAACTTGTGGCTCAGCGGTAGCTGTTCTGCTTACCGTGTGGACAGTCTGGGTTCGATTCCCAGCCAGTGCCCAAACCCCAGTTTGTTGATTTATTTGGGTACATTCATTGAATATATATTGAGTAATATTTTAAATAGGCTTACATATATTGAGTAATATTTTAAATAGGCTTACACTATGGTAGTGCATACATTTTACAATTTCTTAGTGCTTAACACTTTGTGCACTGTATAACATTCAGATAACATTCATTATAAGTGAAAACCTCTAACATAATACTACAAATATTGTTATGAGACATTTCTCTTTGGGTATGTTTAAAGATACTCAGTTAAAAACTCACCTTTTCTTCGCACAAACGAAACCAAGGCTGTGTTCCAACCGGCATAAATAATGCTTCTGTAGGGCACTTCGAAGGGAGAATAATTGCGATGGTACCGCTGTTCTATCGTTTAAAGTGAATTTGTAATAAAAATAACCGAAAAATTAATAACCTAATATCTGAGCACCAAAACATTAAGTTTTCCAAATCGCTCAAAGTGGTTGGGAATTTTTTTTAGAAACGAATAGGGCGTAGGGTCGTTAACTGTGAATAGAACACACCCAGCCGCGGTGAGGAACTCTGCTTCTAACCACAGGTCGAAGGCTGTAGTTCCAACCACGTAAGTTTGCGACGCTGTTTGCGAATGTTCGTTTGAACTATGGTTTCGGGAAACACCTAGTTGTTGAACTATGTTGGTAACGACGGAACTTGCGACCATAGTTGGCTAACGATGCTTTTGGGAAACGCACCCCAGATCATTAAAATAATTAATTAATTAATGTAGCATCTACTCCCATGGTGACGTCTATAACTCTGCTACTATCTTACCTGCATTATCACGGTTTTAATTGGATTTTCAATCATGAATATCACTGCATTGTATATCATTTACTGTGTATAATCCTGGCCATTACTAGTTGTTATAAACTGTATTTCTCAAAGGTTGGCCAAAGCTTGTTTAAGCCAGACCATGTTCAACATATGCCTGAACTTTGTGTGTTGAAACTAATCCTAATTTCAGCTGGTGCAGCTTCTCAGTTTTCTTCATAGAGCTGTGTCACTGAGCTCTAACAGAGATCTTCCTCTTAGTGCTGTCTTTACCCGACGATACAAGGCAAAAATACAGACACATACATTCACCAATTAAATTGATTATTTAAAATTAATATGTTTTATGTGTTAGCTAGACCCTAATGCTAGCTGGCTACGAACACTGGTGACATACCTTCATAATTGCAGAGATAAGAAGTCACATACAAACTTAAAACTGCTACTTTTTCAAGTTTGTTCTGCAGCTACTGTGCGAAAGTCAGGTCTTGGTTTTGTGTCAAACGCGAAGTGCCAGGTGCATAAAGTCCATTACGGCAATAATATATAATGATCAGGAGAAAATAACTCTCATTTGGTTCTTCACAACATTTGCATAATTTTTTCGGAGAGTCTGCTTTAATCTTCAAAGGATTTAACAGGTGTGTTTAGATGACAGTTAGACAAAATCTCCTGATTAGAGGAGGGTGTGTGGGAGGGAGTGTGATTGATCGTGAGGAACAACAGTTATAAATGAGTAACTGTTCTTCCCACATGGTAAATGCTGCCCTTTCACCCAGTAAAATGTAAATTTACTGCAGACCACAAATAGAATCTGTTTCCCCTGTTCTTGTCCCAAAAATGTGGCAGTTAGACAAATTTTATGCAATCCACTTTACCGTGTTTTTAATCTCTTTAATTCTTTTAAAGGAGCTATGCATTTGATCACAGATGGAGATTTGTAAAGTCCTAACAACACTGCAGTTTATTTAAGTAAAATAGTAAATTATGACATACATTTTATTTAATTCATTACATTCATTTAAGCCAGTGGTTCTCAAAGTGTGGGTCGCCCCACTAGTGGGTAATACAGACATGACAGGTGGGGCGCAATGAACGGGAGGAAATTAGTGGAAAATAATAGGAAAGTACCTATTCTAATTCATGCTTTTCTTTATTGATAATGAAGAGCGTACGCTCAAAACTAAACAATCAAACACAAATAAATGGATCATTTAATACAAGTAAATTGAATTGAAACCTGCGCGAGCCACTGGGCAGTGCTGCGCGACTCTGACAGAAATAAACCGCGCCGACCATCAAAATACATTTTACCCCGCTGGGATGCGCACGCACAAACCAGGCATGGCAAGGCAGAAACAATATTAAACAGTCCTAACATATTAAATAGTTTTTAAATAAAACACAGTGGGTCGCGCAGGTTTGTGATTCGAGCGGCACTGCGCAATCTACCGGGCTGCGCGAATAAACCAGATCATCACTGCGCTATCCAGATAGTTACGCTGCGCTGTATTTGCGTAGATATTTGGTTCAGTCAGGTGCCAATGTTTCGTCCAACTTTTGATGTGTTTGGCTTCACATACTGTACACTTCGACAATGGAAGAAGACGGTGCAGCAGCAGTGAGTTTGCTTACATGTGACAAAACCAACAACGAGGAGAAAAAAGGTGCCTTGTCTGTGTTGTGGAATTGGTTTGGGTAGAAGAAAAAAAAGAAAAGAATGCGACGAACGTGATTTGCAAGGTACGCAAGTGCACTGTTTAAACAAGTGGTGGAAACATGTCAAACCTTTTCTATCATCTGAAATCCAAGCCACCAAACGAATATGGCCAAAGTAAAAAAAATGCGGCAAACCTCAGCAATTCCCAGTTTAAATAAAATTACATTATGTACTTTGTCTTTGAATTTTTATTTATGCATTTTCAGATACAAATTGCTATATTGTGATATATATAGTTATCGAGGTAGAAAATTGCTTCTACCGTGATAGAAGATTTTGGTTATATCGCCCACCTCTAATGAAACCTATGTTGAGCTTGGATTCATGGTGGGGATGGTGGGGGCAGAAGAGAGACACTTGTGTGTTTTGTGTCTTAAACCGCTGGCAGCAGACCGCATAAGTGGCTTAATAAGCCACTCGACTTCTTTCAAAGAAAGCTGGCAGAATACAGACAGCAGGAGAATCACATGGTAACATCTGAATCAGTGGACAGCAAAGCACAAATGGCTTCATTCAAAGTTACATACAGAATTGGCCAGTGCAAAAAAACTACAAACGATTGCTGAGCAGCTAATAAACATGGGGTCAATTATGCAAAGATAAGTGACAACTTAAGCCTTGTATAACAATTACACGTGCATTTTATCTGTTTTGAACTTGGTGTTGTTTGAACTTATTTGATTAGAAATTGATATTTCAAAAAACAGTAAACTTGGCCGATTTCGTTATTATTTTGTTGACAAGTGGAGAATGACAGAAAAAGTTTGAGAACCACTGATTTAAGCGATTTTTGAGTACCGAGTATCATGTATAATGCATGCACTTTTTGTATTGATCACAACTGAGCCAATGGTTTTCCTCTCTCTCTTGCGCTGCGGAATTGTGGGTAAGCATCTCCCCTGCTTGGCCTCATACTGGTCTAATCAACATGCGTGTGCGAGAATCTTTTACTTTGTGTGTGTGTGTGAGTACTGTTTATTATAACACACGTGTTTGTGCGCATGCGTAAAGCAAAAGCAAGTCTTATTAGAGAGTTTAAAGATAAATTTTCTCTCTCTTTCAGCCTGCTTAATTCCGTTAGTGTGTGTGTGTCTGTGTGAAAGTCATCCCACACTCAAATAAGAGGGGAGGGAGGGCTACTCTGTAAGACAAGAGGAGGGAGGGTGTCATTTCCACTTTCTATTTTGTATTAATAATTTTTTATATATTTATTTTCTTGGGTGTGGAATGAATAATCCGAGTTGTCATTATGTCTTATGGGGACATTTACTTTGATATATGTGTGTTTTGATATACATGCACGCTTCCAGAACAAATTCTGCTTGCAATCCAAGGTTCCACTGTCATCCTAAAATTCATGTGACTTCATGATTTCTTGAAATGTTGATTGAGTTAACTGATGGAAAAATATTTACTATATTATACACAATGGTTGAATTGTAAAAGAACTTCAAGGGGGATGGTATGGTGAAGTATTTTTTTGTGTGTGTTGTGGGGGGGGGGGGTTGAAATATGATTTCAAAATATGTCATTTTTAAGAACAGCTTTATTAGCAAAATATAAGCTTAATTAACTTAATTAACTATCATTCGATCATTTTCATGGCTTTATAATAGTGGGACTGATATCAGAAAACGACAAGACTCACTACAGAGAGGAGGTTCAACATCTGGTTGAGGGGTGTGTCGATAGTCACCTGGTCCGGAACACCACTAAAACACAAGAGATTGATGTGGACTACAGGAGAACAAAGAAAACGGAACCACCCCCACATAAATGGTGATGAGGTTGAGAGGGCTAACAATGGGTCTGCACATAACAAAGGACCTTACACAGGACTTTACTTCCTAAGGAAGCTTAAAAAGGCCAAGCTCTCAGCTCTATCAGAGATGAGAGTGCATTCTCTGTCACTGCATCACAGTGTGGTACACCAGCTGATCCACCAAAAGTGTCTGACCTCTTAATGTTCTTGTCATTAAATGAACACAAATTCCCAAAGAGCAAAAACAGCAAAAGGGGACTAAATCTGGAGTTGAATGTTGCACAAGCACATGTGGGTGTAAGGGTGAGGAATTATTAATATCGCTTTCATATGTTCATACTAAAATAATGTTTAAACTTGTCTTCACAGCAGCGTCAGAATACAGATATGTGCACACCCTTTGCACATGCCTTATCACATTACTCCCAGTATCACATCACTCCCACATTACTTATCAGTCTGATACACACTCACCAATACCAGAGAATCCAATGGCTGATAAAGCAACCACAGCAACAAATGGCTCAAATGACATGGGAGTATGATTGATATGATATGGAGGCACACCATAGGGCATTTGTTAAATAAATAGTAATAGAGCAGGTGTTTTCAGCTATTCAATTAAATTTTATTTGTATAGCGCTTTTAACAATTGACATTGTCTCAAAACAGCTTTACACAATCAGAAGAATTATTTAAGTTTGTATGGAATGTGAATGTGTATGAATCAGAATGGTCAGATAGTCCCTGGTGAGCAAGCCGCAGGCGACAGTAGCAAGGAAAAACTCCCTGAGATGGTAATAGGAAAAAACCTTGAGAGGAACCAGACACAACAGGGAACCCATCCTCATCTGGGTGAAACAGATAGCAGGAAATGATCTGCAATTATACAGTGTGTTAGGTGGCAGGCAGTTCAGCTATAATAGTTTATGTTAATTGATGTTAAAATGGAGTCCAGGTAGTTATTGGAGGCTCAGATAGACTTGTAGAAAGTTCCAGTCCTGAACTATCGAATTATCAAGTCCTCAGAGAAACAGCTGCCAACACCAGTCGAGGCCAGAATCATCCCCAGACACCAGACGCATCCCAAAGAGACACACCATGTGTGTGATCCATGTGACAAGATCTCTAACCAGAAGCGAGGCACCAGGATGGGTCAAATAGGTCCGGAGGGCAGAGGGAGTCTGGATCACTGGCAGCTCAGGAACGACATGTGTAGCTCGACAGAGAGAGAGAGAGAAAGAGTGAAAGGGGGAGACAGGGGAAGAGAGGAAAGAGAAAGAGGGGGAAAAAGAGAAGAAGAGGAGAGATGGAGGTTAGGTATGGTCACAGTCACAAATGTATAATGTGAATGTATATTTACTGTAGAGTGCAATCAGGAACTCCGGCAGAACTAACTATGACAGCATAACTAAAAGGGAGAGCCAGAAGGAAACACAAACATGAGGGCTCCCTGAGATGTAAAGCAAACAATCACCTCACCGTCAACAAACCTCAGTGATCAAATGAGAGTGAGGAAGACAGCATCTAAACATACCAGTTCACCATAATACTCTACGTTCATGAGTCCCTCAGATCTGCTCCTTTACCTAAGGCAAATCTATTTATAAAAATGCTTGGCTAAATAAATAGGTTTTTAGCCTAGACATAAACACTGAGACTGAGTCCCGAACACTATATGGAAGACTATTCCATAATTTTGGGGCTTTGTAAGAAAAAGCTCTGGCCCCAGCTGTAGTTTTCATAATACGCGGTACTGACAAGCAGCCTGCATCCTTTGATCGAAGTAGGCTTGGCGGATCGTAAGACACTAGCAGTTCGCTTAGATACTGCGGCGCGAGACCATTTAATGCTTTATATGTCAAGAGTAGTATTTTAAAATCAATGCGAAATTTCACAGGGAGCCAACGCAGTGAAGATAGGATAGGGGTGATGTGCTAATATCTTCTGGTTCCAGTGAGGACTCTCGCTGCTGCATTCTGGACTAGCTGAAGCTTGTTTATGCACCTAGCTGAACAACCAGACAGTAAGGCATTACAATAGTCCAACCTAGAGGTGATAAAAGCATGAAGGAAGCATGTAAAGGGAAAAAAGCAGTGGGCCTAAAACTGAACCCTGCGGAACGCCAAACTCCACTAGAGAACATGCAGAATAATCACCATTTAAATCTACATACTGATAACGATCGGTCAAATAGGATCTGAGCCAGGAGAGGGCTGTACCCTTAATTCCTACTACATTTTCTAATCTGTGAAGAAGAATAGCATGATCAATGGTGTCCAGTGGTGTCAAAAGTATTCACATTCATTACTTGAGTAGAAGTATAGATACTAGGGTTCAAAAATACTTCTTTAGAAGTTGAAGTATCAACCCAAGCTTTTTACTTAAGTAAAAGTTTAAAAGTACTGGTTTCAAAACTACTTAAAGTATAAAAGTAAAAGTACCGTGAGGGGCGACAAAAGCATTAAGGTCTCGCTTTCTAATCATGCAAAGGCGGGGGGGATGGCGTTGTGCGCGTTCTGATCATGTGACGGGGGGGGCGTTGTGCGCGTTCAGATCATGTGACGGGGAGGGGGGGGCGTTGTGCGCGTTCTTATCATGCGACCGGAGGGGTTGCGCGTTCTGATCATGAAAATAGAGTAACGAGGCTGTTTTTAAAATGTAAGGAGTAGAAAGTACAGATAATTGCTTAAAAATTAAATATAATATAAATAAAATAATATATAATATAAATAAAAAAGGGGTAGAAGTAAAAAGTCGGCTGAAAAATAATTACTCCAGTAAAGTATAGATACCCAAAATTTCTACTTAAGTAAGGTAACGAAGTATTTGTACTTCGTTACTTGACACCTCTGATGGTGTCAAAAGCTGCACTGAGGTCGAGTAATACAAGCATAGTTACACAACCCTGATCAGAGGCCAATAGGGCCAATACGGCCTCAGTACAAAGAGGTGACACTCCCAACACCCCTGGTTTAGCTCTAGGCTGAGAAGCTTGTGAGAATTTGCTTATTTAATTAAACAGATTATTTCATAACTTAACTAGACTTTGTAAAACCTGCACCATTTCTTTGATAAACAGATAACATTTTACATGAAATTTGAATCAACCATGATATTAGTTTTTGTGTCTTTATAATTTTCAAAGGATTAAAAAGATGTAGGGCGGCTCAGTGGTGTTACAACGGTGGTTAGCATTGCCGCCTTGCACCTCCAGGGTCCGGGCTCGATTCCCGTCTCTGTGTACATGTTCTCCCCGTCGGTTTCCTCCGTGTACTCCAGTTTCCTCGCAGAGTCGAAAGACCTGCAGGTTAGGATAATTGGCCTTCCCACATTGCCCGTAGTGTGTGTATGTGCCCTGCGATGGATTGGCACCCTGTCCAGGTACCCCTGTGTCCTGTACCCCGCCTCGTGCCCTAAGCTTCCTGGGACAGGCTCCAGGCCCCCGCGACCATGAATACAGGATAAAGCGGTATAGATGATGAGTGAGTGAATGAGTAAAAAGATGTATTTCAGGTACACAAAATTCATAATTTTTAACTCGTATTAAGACCAAGGTCACAGTCTGACAGTTTGATGTGGACACAGAAGGTCACAGAAATTCTTGTTTTATGCTTTTGAAATGTGAGACTGTTACAGAGACAGAACTAAATATGAGAGTTGGAGGTAGATTCTAATATAGAAAATTAACTCAGAGCGAAATCAATGACAATAAATCAACAGTACAATATATTAATCCTTATTAGAGTATGTGAAGTTAGCAAACACTGACATCTTAAAGGTTTCCTTTAAGGGCCTCAGCTTCTTTCTGTTGTGTACACATACATTGCATAAATATACACTGTGAAAAAGAATGATTTGCAGAACCAGCTGAAATAATGTTGCAAGAACTTCACTGAAATAACCAAGTAATTCTGTTAAGCTATTTAGGTAAAGTGTTAGTGTAGTGTGCAGTATATACTGTCTGACCAAACTGTTACGCACTCCAAGACTTCACTGACTTCCTTTAACTATGATTGCGGTGAACCTTGTGTGGTGGTGAATTCACATGTGAAAATGTGTCCTTATGCTCCCTTATGCTCTACATTCAGATCGTCAGATGCCTTTATTTTATTGCCACATAACATTGCTGAACCTAGACCTGACCCACTGAAGCAACCCCAGATCATAACCCTGCCTCCAGAGGCTTGTACAGTGGACACTATACATGACGGGTGCATTGCTTCATGCGCTTCCCTTCTTACCCTGACGCGTCCATCACGCAATCTGGTCTGATGAGTCCATCTAAACTTATCAGACCACATGACCTTTTTCCATTGCTCCAAAGTCCAATCTTTATGCTCCCTCACAAATGCATGTTTTTTTTTTCAAAAGCAAGTGGTTTTCTCATGGCTACACATTGTTTAGTCCCAAACCTGTAAGTTCTCATCACATTGTCCAGGTGGAAAGGATTTTACTTTCAATATCAAACATCAAGCTGTGATTTTTACTGGTGTTTTTTTTACCATGCATCTTTACCTCTCCGTTCATGATATTTTTTTTGACCATGTTTCTGTCACAAAACTGAAGGTTCAGCACAGTCCATACAGGATTTAATAATGTGTTGGACAGTTTTTAACCCAACTGGAGTCATTTAAAATCTGCTTAATTGTTTTTGGTACTTGATACAGGACAATAATTTTACATTTATAAAGTGCTGCCTTTTTTTTTTTGGCTGAGCAGTATATTTAGAAAGCAAATGCATATAGTATTATGATGATATTTTGGGTTAGAAATAATTTTAAATAAATGCTAGACAGAACCTTATAACTCTAAGAACATCATGTACTAATGAACTTAATTCATTTACATGGATGACACTTGGCAGATGTTCTTGTCCAGAGCGACTTACAGATGTGCTTTACTATGTCAGGACTAAGAATACCATCAGCCTAAACCCCAATCACTCCATTAGATATATAGAATACACCTTCACCATTAGCCATTAGCACATGGGCCATGTAGCCTAAAAACTGAACTGCTGTCATATAAAAAATAAAACAAGCTCATTGATAAAGCTCAAAAGTTCTCTTAAAAACATAATCTTTATTTACCAGCACATGTTTATTAGCTAATTCAGAGGAAATGCGCCTTTTACAGATAACCCATGCAGTTGTACAGAGCTGATAATTATAGGGCGAGGCAGCGTATCCATTGGAGCAGCGCCCCACTAGTATTATTAGCCGTTTAACAGATCATCAATCGTGTTACAGTATAACAATCTTTATTTATTACTTTTCACAGTTACATTAAATAAGACACAGATTCTCTTTTAAATGACCATCAGTTTGAAAAATAGAAAGAAAAAAAAATATTTTACAGATATTACATTTAAGTGTTCGGAATATAAAAAACGAGCATAAATGAAGGCAAAAAGTAAACCGACAGTATTCTATAAACTATAGAACTGTTTGTAGTTATTATTTAAGGAAAAGGAATAGAGTAGATCATGTGACTACACCAGAAGTAACCTTATATCTCACACAAAGGGTAAGAAAGAAGTACAAAACAATGTAACTGTCAAATCTCAGGTTAAAGAGAGTGTAAAGCACACCTTCTATATCGATTGCAGATGAACAAAGGCGCGTCTGTGTGTGAGATGACCTTGTTAAGACAAAGTTAAGTCCTATTATGGAGTTACTTAATAATTTGACTGCAGGGGCCTCCGAGTGGGGCAGTGGTTAAAGGAGAGGGGTGGCAGAGAACCAGGTGCAGGGAATTCCCTTTCTTGTGTATGAGATGGCAGCTGTTAAATTAAAGTGAATAAATAAATAGACTAGTAATAAAATATAGTAAAAAATTAATTAAGTGAGAAGGAACTAATAGCAGAGGGAGAAGAAATAAAGATTGGTGCTTGTCGGGCTGGGGGGGGGGGGAGTAAAGTCTGTTGGGCAGCTGTTGGGCAGGGCTGAGCATGTCAGCTGTTTGATATTCCTTATACTGCATTTGACTAAAACATGTAACTCGTAAATCAAACCAAATGAGGCCATCAACTCAAAATTCTTAAAATGTTCTCCACCCTGAGTTCAGAATGTGTCAGTTGTCAATGTCAGTTGCTTTTTTTCAATAATCCAAGATAGTTTTAGAGCCCTGAAAACCAGATTCACTTAGTGCACTCCAGTCCTTGTCCAGCTGTTTAACTGACTTTAAACATTGGTTGGCTAGTAATTTTAATTAATAAAGTATTAATGAGAATAAGTGTGAATGCATATTATTTAGTATGCAGGAGAAGCCTAATTTTAACCTTTGGGGTCTTGCACCAGATTTTTAAGGTTTAGAATCTTGGCGTAATATTTGACAACAATTTACATTTTGCCTTTTGTTTTGATGAAAGACATGGAAAAAGCCATTCATGCTTTTATAAATTCATATACAAACCGGATTCCAAAAAAGTTGGGACACTAAACAAATTGTGAATAAAAACTGAATGCAATGATGTGGAGATGGCAAATGTCAATATTTTATTCAGAATAGAACATAGATGACAGATCAAAAGTTTAATCCGAGGAAATGTATCATTTTAAAGGAAAAATATGTTGATTCCAAATTTCACGGTGTCAACAAATCCCAAAAAAGTTGGGACAAGTAGCAATAAGAGGCTGGAAAAAGTATATTTGAGCATAACGAAGAGCTGGAAGACCAATTAACAGTAATTAGGTTAATTGGCAACATGATTGGGTATAAAAAGAGCTTCTCAGAGTGGCAGTGTCTCTCAGAAGCCAAGATGGGTAGAGGATCACCAATTCCCACAATGTTGCGCAGAAAGATAGTGGAGCAATATCAGAAAGGTGTTACCCAGAGAAAAATTGCAAAGACTTTGCAGTTATCATCATCAACTGTGCATAATATCATCCGAAGATTCAGAGAATCTGGAACAATCTCTGTGCGTAAGGGTCAAGGGCGTAAAACCATACTGGATGCCCGTGATCTCCGGGCCCTTAAACGACACTGCACCACAAACAGGAATGCTACTGTAAAGGAAATCACAGAATGGGCTCAGGAATACTTCCAGAAACCATCGTCAGTGAACACAATCCACCGTGCCATCCGCCGTCGCCAGCTGAAACTCTACAGTGCAAAGAAGAAGCCATTTCTAAGCAAGATCCACAAGCACAGGCGTTTTCATTGGGCCAGGGATCATTTCAAATGGAGTGTGGCAAAATGGAAGACTGTTCTGTGGTCAGACGAGTCACGATTCGAAGTTCTTGTTGGAAATGTGGGACGCCATGTCATCCGGACCAAAGAGGACAAGGACAACCCAAGTTGTCTCAGTTCAGAAGCCTGCATCTCTGATGGTATGGGGTTGCATGAGTGCGTGTGGCATGGGCAGCTTGCATGTCTGGAAAGGCACCATCAATGCAGAAAAATATATTCAGGTGCTAGAACAACATCTAGTCATCTCTTTCAGGGAAGACCCTGCATTTTTCAACAAGATAATGCCAGACCACATTCTGCATCAATCACAACATCATGGCTGCGTAGGAGAAGGATCCGGGTACTGAAATGGCCAGTCTGCAGTCCAGATCTTTCCCCTATAGAGAACATTTGGCGCATCATAAAGAGGAAGGTGCGACAAAGAAGGCCCAAGACGATTGAACAGTTAGAGGCCTGTATTAGACAAGAATGGGAGAGCATTCCTATTTCTAAACTTGAGAAACTGGTCTCCTCGGTCCCCAGACGTCTGAGTGTTGTAAGAAGAAGGGGAGATGCCACACAGTGGTGAAAATGGCCTTGTCCCAAATTTTTGGGGATTTGTTGACACCGTGAAATTTGGAATCAACATATTTTTCCTTTAAAATGATACATTTTCTCGGATTAAACTTTTGATGTCATCTATGTTCTATTCTGAATAAAATATTGACATTTGCCATCTCCACATCATTGCATTCAGTTTTTATTCACAATTTGTTTAGTGTCCCAACTTTTTTGGAATCCGGTTTGTACATCATATGCACAGTATAGCATAAACACATTACCTAGTATACTTCCCAGTATATTTAATTCGACAATAAAAAAATACCACAGTGACAGAAAAACTCAACATACTGTATATTTGATAATACTATTATTGCCTGCAAATCTTCTTCAACTAATTAGTCATCATCAGACTAGACTCAGACTAGACTAGACTCATCACATTACTATGAATCATATGACTTTGCCTCTATTGCTCAGTGTGTATTTCTGTGATGTTTCAGAATAAACAGTTTCCTAAAAACTGATTCAGTACTACCACTCTGTAGCACAATAAAGTAAAATCATAGGTTGAATATAAATAACAGAGCTACCAACATTACTAACACGCAAGAGGCAAAAAAGGCAACACTTCCCTAAAACGAGACCTACTGTACATTTGACAACATTTAGTTATTTAGTTTTTTTGGATAGAATTTGTTCTTGCTGCCAGGAAGTTTTTTCTGTAATACAATCTGTGAAATCTAATAACACCAGCACACCTGACAATCCATATGATGCAGAGTTGGATAAAATCATGTGAACTCATCTGACTTGAACCTCTCACAGATCACATGCTTCTGCCAGTTCACAATATCCCAGTTTCATATACAATATACTGTTTCCACATGTAAATAATTTAAGCTGTGTTGTTGTAAAGTGGCAGAGGCAACATACTTTAGTAATAACATACATAACTGTATATAATTACAATGAAGATAGCAAATAAAAAGAGCATATTAAAAATGACAAAAACGCAATCCAACGCAAATCCAAAATACCAACTCACTTTACCAACTCAATTTAGCTCAGCTGAGTTTTGGAAGTTTGCTCCAATTACTAGCATTGTACTCACATACTAACCTTAATTCATGCCACTGTTACTGGTATATAATAATATATTCAGTTTACCTGGTTAATGTTAATGCTACTTGAACCAACTACTTCAATGAGCAAACGACTTTGTTTTAAATAGTCAAAGAGTTGGGCTAATCATAATAATTTTTATTATTAATTATATTACTGGTCATAGAAACAAATGAAAACAACAGTTAAACACTTAATCATATGTATCTGTGCTAGTCTGTGTTTGTGATTATGTGACCCATAATAATTTTTTCTCAGTATAAATACATTTTTGGGTTTTAAGAACTTCATCAAAAGAGCAAAGACAACCTTAGAAGGAGTGGAAGGTGAGAAACCTCAGTGGAGAATACTGAGTATGACATGGTGCTAAATGCCCTGTGTGTGTGTGTTTTTTTTGGCAGGGGGAGGGGTTCTTTGGACATAGGTAAATCAAAATTGTTTGTGTTATTCAAATCATCATCTATAGGGAACAATATCATCACTCTGAGTGAACCACTTAATCATAGCAAGTGAGTGTAAAATGTCCTTGACTAATTACATAGTACAGTGATTCTCAAACTTTCAAGCCAGCGACCCGTAATTGAAGATCGACAAGATCTCACGAGCCCCACTATCAAAAAACAAGCAATAAACATAAGCTGTTCACAGTATTTTGACTACATTTACTATACATCAAAATAATTTTTTGCTTACCTTTCAATGGGAAGGGTGTACTTGTTTTTGGCAGCACAAAAGCTTCATTCGTGGCTGGATATAGCTACCTGCAGATCATCTTCGACATCAAGACGTGATCGGTATTTATTTTTTATATATGTAACAGAAAAAGACTGCTCACACAAATATGTAGATCCAAATTGAAGCAGTACATCCATTGCTGCACGGGACAACTCTATGTATTTGTCTGCTACCGCAATTCAAAATTCAGGCAGTGTGGAATTGGAAAATAAATTTTAATGTTCGATCACTGGACCCTGTTTTGACCCTGTAATTCCTTCTCTTTTCGGCGGAAAAAGTCTATAGACTTTTCAATAAACAAAGAATGTTTCGTCTCCAAATGCCGGGCTTCATACTTTCATGAGCAAGGACTTCTGAACAGATTACACATTCAGGGAAATCTACGGTGTCGACAGTAGAGCAAGTAAATCCATACTGTATGGATTCTTCTTCCTGATACTTCACTTTGGTTTGACAGGGTCTTGCTCTTATGCTTGGTCGATGTACAGAGGGAGCCACGTCAAATAGCCGCGGCCGTGTGAATGGCGTGCGAATGGCGTATGGCTGCCCTATGGACAGCTTAGTTCCCCCTCCCTCTCTGGCCAGAAAGGCGTGTCAAGATTTCACGGTAAACACGCCCATTCAAGCCCTATTACGGCCCTGAGTGACGTTGGTGACGTAGCTTCCTGTTTTCGTATCGTTGCCGCGAAAGTTTCGCGTTTGTATCAGCGTTTAAATTACATCGCTTTATACAATAACAATATTAATAGCAACTACCTTTTACATCGCCATACTATTCGGCTTCGCCTTTTTTCTGCAATTTTTGGAGAACGCGCGAGTTTCCTCGTCTAAGAACAACAAACGGAATTCATCTCCAAACAACTAAAACTCCGACACAGAGGTACGTTATCATGTCTACCATTCAGCTTGTTCAGTGTGTAGAGTGCAGGATGTTTAGACATTCTTCCTCCGTCAATAGTGATAATTTTATTTGTGATAGGTGTGTGTTAGTGAGCACTCTGACGGAGAAGATATCAGCGTTAGAGGAGCGCATCCAGACTTTAGAGAGGGTTAGACAGTGTGAGAGCAGCGTGATTCCTGTAGCGGACAGTCTGGGTGCCACAGGCGGAGATAAACAGCCCCCGACTCCGGCATTAGAGCCCTCACAGCGGGGCGAGTGGGTGACGACTCGGCGGCATACTCGTTCAGCCAAAGCTAACGCTAAGGCTAGCCCACCGGAGCACACCTCCTCTGCGCTTCACGTGTCCAACAGGTTTGCTCTCCTCAGTGATGCACCCGCTGAGAAACCTGAAAGAGCTCTGGTTATAGGAGACTCTATACTGAGGCATGTGACATTAGCTAGACCTTTAGGGGCGCCAGCGGCAATGGTTAGGTGTATCCCGGGAGCCAGAGCACCGGGCATAGCAGGTAATCTTAGGGTTCTAGGACAGCATAGGTTCTCTAAGATAGTGGTACATGCTGGAGCTAACAATATACGCCTTCGTCAGTCAGAGGTTAGTAAGAGTAACTTTACAGAGGTGTTTAAATTAGCGAAGGCGATGTCCGATGAAGTAATATGCTCTGGTCCCATCCCAATGAGACGTGGCGACATAGCTTACAGCAGGTTATGGTCGCTGAACCGCTGGATGTCCAGGTGGTGCTCCGAAAATAATGTGGGCTTCATAGATAATTGGGACCTTTGAGGGCAAAGCTGGCCTGTTAGGGCGGGACGATGTCCATCCCACTCGGGAAGGTGCTGCTCTCATTTCCTGTAGTATAGCTCATAGTCTCAGTAGAGGTCTAGTTAATCGGTGACAATCCAGAGCCCAGGCCAGGGAGCAGACAGACAGGCTAAACCAACCGTCTGCTAGCTGCATAGAGTCGTCACTCAGGGTTCATCATATTGAGACTGTGTCTGTTCCCCGAGCTAAGCAAAAATGTAGAAAGACTCAGAAAGTCTGTTTTAATAATTTAATTAACATAAAGACCACAAACTCCGATCATACTGAATGAGCAGCCGGCCCCTCTGATCTGAAGCTAGGATTGTTAAATATTAGATCTCTCGCATCAAAAGCAGTTATTGTTAATGAAATTATGACAGATCAGGCGTTTGATATACTCTGTTTAACTGAAACATGGGTTAAACAGGATGAGTATGTAGCTCTAAATGAAGCTAGTCCTCCTGGTTACAGCTACATACACCAGCCTCGGTTAACTGGTAGAGGAGGAGGCGTCGCAGTTATTCATAATGATAATCTGTCTATCGTACAAAAACACGGACACAAATTTAACTCATTTGAAATTCTCTATAGTAACATAAGTCTATTTAAGTATATTAAATCAGCTCAGTCGATTCCACTAATTATAATTTACAGACCTCCAGGGCCGTATTCTGAATTTCTTAGTGAATTTGCGGATTTAATCTCAGACCTGGTCGTTTCTGTAGATAAAGTGTTAATTGCTGGAGATTTTAACATTCATTTTGAGAATCCAGAAGACCCTCTGAGAACAGCATTTATGTCCATACTGGACTCCGTAGGCGTAAATCAGTGTGTAGTAGGACCCACTCATGAAGCAGGTCACACTTTAGATTTAGTAATATTCTTCGGATTAATTATAAGAAATGTATTCACAATTCCACTGTCTGAAATTATCTCAGATCACTATCTTGTCTCCATTCAAGTGTGTCACAGTGATAATGTACGCACAGCACCGCGTTACCGTATTAAACGTACATTCACATCAACCACCACACAGAGTTTTATCAGTAATCTCCCAGAGTTACCAACTTCGATTAGGCCACCGTCTGACCCCACAGAACTCGATCAGGCGACTGAATATTTAGAGTCGACACTTCGTTGTACCTTAGATAATGTAGCTCCAGCTAAAAGAAAAATTATTGGAGATAAGAAACTCGCTCCCTGGTATAATGATCACACGCGCACTTTAAAATAGACCGCTCGGAAATTAGAGTGTAAATGGCGTCAAACTAAATTGTTGGTATTTCAAATAGCATGGAAAGAGAGCATCCTGAACTATAGGAAAGCTCTTAGTGTAGCTAGATCAACGTATCTCTCCACTCTTATAGAAGAAAATAAAAATAATCCTAGATTTTTATTTAATACCGTAGCCAAATTAACCAGAAATAAGACCACTACAGAAATCTCCACAACAACATCATGCAATAGTGAGGACTTCATGAACTTTTTTAATAATAAAATTGTAAATATCAGGCATAAAATTGAGGCATTGAAACCAAACAATGTAATTGATACAGATGTTAACCTAGCCATGTCAGATTCAAACCTAGAATACTTTACTCCTCTTGAAGAGAATGAACTAATTTCACTCATCTCTTCTGCAAATTCATCAACCTGTATATTAGATCCTATACCGACACATTTTCTTAAACAGATAGTACCAGTAATAACAGAACCGCTGTTGAGAATAATTAATTCCTCACTCAGCATTGGTTATGTTCCAAAATCTTTTAAAGTAGCAGTTATCAAACCAATAATTAAGAAACCTGAACTCGACCCCTGTCAGCTGTCCAATTACAGGCCAATATCAAACCTCCCCTTTATCTCTAAGATTCTGGAAAAGATAGTAGCGGAGCAGCTATGCTCATATCTACATAGAAATGGCATACATGAACTGTATCAGTCAGGATTTAGGCCTCATCACAGCACAGAAACAGCACTCGTTAAAGTAGTAAATGACCTCCTAATGGCCTCTGATCAGGGTTGTGTAACTATGCTTGTATTACTCGACCTCAGTGCAGCTTTTGACACCATTGATCATGCTATTCTTCTTCACAGATTAGAAAATGTAGTAGGAATTAAGGGTACAGCCCTCTCCTGGCTCAGATCCTATTTGACCGATCGTTATCAGTAT
This sequence comes from Channallabes apus, assembly GCA_030522415.1. Classification (NCBI taxonomy): domain Eukaryota; kingdom Metazoa; phylum Chordata; class Actinopteri; order Siluriformes; family Clariidae; genus Channallabes; species Channallabes apus. Next base: position 45,039,173 of record CM060109.1, read on the forward strand.
GTAGACTTAAATGGTGATTATTCTGCATGTTCTCTAGTGGAGTTTGGCGTTCCGCAGGGTTCAGTTTTAGGCCCACTGCTTTTTTCCCTTTACATGCTTCCTCTGGGCAACATAATCCGTAAGCATGGTATTAGTTTTCATTGTTATGCTGACGACACACAGCTATACGTCTCAACAAAACCTGATGAGAAAAACCATCTTACTAAAGTTGAGCAATGTGTGCAGGACATAAGAAATTGGATGCTAATTAACTTCCTTCTGCTTAATCCGGATAAGACAGAAGTTCTAGTCATAGGACCGCATACAGCTAGAAGTAAAATCTTAGATCACACCGTAACTTTAGATGGCCTTTCTGTTCCGTCAAGTGCAACAGTAAAAGACCTTGGCGTGATTATAGATTCCAGCCTTTCATTTGAAGCTCATGTAGATAATATCACCAGGATAGCATTCTTTCACCTCAGAAATATTGCCAAAATAAGAAATATATTGTCGCTAAACGATGCAGAAAAACTGGTTAACATGCTTTTATCAACTCTAGGTTGGACTATTGTAATGCCTTACTGTCTGGTTGTTCAGTTAGGTGCATAAACAAGCTTCAGCTAGTCCAGAATGCAGCAGCGAGAGTCCTCACTAGAACCAGAAGATATGAGCACATCACCCCTATCCTATCTTCACTGCATTGACTCCCTGTGAAATTTCGCATTGATTTTAAAATACTACTCTTGACTTATAAGGCATTAAATGGTCTCGCCCCGCAGTATCTGAGCGAACTGCTAGTGTCTTATGATCCGCCACGCCTACTTCGGTCAAAGGATGCAGGCTGCTTGTCAATACCGCGTATTATGAAAACTACAGCTGGGGGCAGAGCTTTTTCTTACAAAGCCCCAAAATTATGGAATAGTCTTCCAAATAGTGTTCGGGACTCAGACACAGTCTCAGTGTTTAAGTCTAGGCTCAAAACCTATTTATTTAGCCAAGCATTTTTATAAATAGATTTGCCATAAGGTAAAGGAGCAGATCTGGGGGACTCATGGACATAGAGTATTATGGTGAACTGGTATGTTTAGATGCTGTCTTCCTCAGTCTCATTTGATCATTTGATCAGGTTTGTTGATGGTGAGGTGATTGTTTGCTTTACATCTCAGGGAGCCCTCATGTTTGTGTTTCCTTCTCGCTCTCCCTTTTAGTTATGCTGTCATAGTTAGTCCTGCCGGAGTCCCTGCTTGCACTCTACAGTAAATATACATTCACAGTAGACATTGTGACTGTGACCATACCTAATTGCAATCTCTCCTCCTCTTCTCTTCCTCCCCCTCTTTCTCTTTCCTCTCTCCCCCTGTCTCCCCCTTTCACTCTTTCTCTCTCTCTCTCTCTCTCTGTCGAGCTACATTGAGCTTCCTGAGCTGCCAGTGATCCAGACTCCCTCTGCCCTCCGGACCTGTCTGATCCATCCTGGTGCCCGGTTTCTGGTTGGACGTCTCGTCGCATGGATGCCCCGTGTGTCTCTTTAGGATGCGTCTGGTGTCTGGGGATTATTCTATCTACTTAGAAGATGGTTCTGGCCTCGACTGGTGTTGTCAGCTGTTTCTCTGAGGACTTGACTATTCGATAGTTCAGGACTGGAACTTTCTACAAGTCTATCTGAGTCTCGAATAACTATTGGACTCCATTTTACATCAACTATTATAACATCAATTAATATCAACTATTATAGCTGAACCTAACACTTAACACTGTATAAATGCAGATCATTTCCTGCTATCTGTTTCACACAGATGAGGATGGGTTCCCTGTTGAGTCTGGTTCCTCTCAAGGTTTCTTCCTATTACCATCTCAGGGAGTTTTTCCTTGCCACTGTCGCCCTCGGGCTTGCTCACCAGGGACTATCTGAACATTTTGATTCATCCACATTCACATTCCATACAAACTTAAATAATTCTTTTGATTGTGTAAAGCTGTTTTGAGACAATGTCAATTGTTAAAAGCGCTATACAAATAAAACTGAATATTAATTAATTTACCTGGTTCCCCACTAGATCGCGCGTTGTTCTCAAGAACACGTTAACACAAGCCAGCAATTTAGCTGTGCTGAGTTGCAATCACCTGATTTTAACAACCCAACCCCACCCCCTGCCGAACTGACCCTATCAAACTGCACTACAGAGATAAAGATGGCGGCTTAATGGACTATTCGCGGTAAGTGGCGTTTTATTTTATAAAATTTGTTTTGGGTAGTTTACAGTTTATTTCCCAGTTAAATTTTTTATTGGCCGTTTTGAAAATCACTGGCAGCACCAGCAGCGGTCACTTTAGATAACTTTAGATAACTTAATGATCTGTTTACCAAGTCTGGAGTTAATATTACAGCTTACTGTCAGTGTCACAAACTCACAATGTCACTCCTCTTTAACTCAAAACGATGCTAAAGCTTCGAAAATACTATTAATGTCTCTATTATAAAAGCTGTACTATCCGATGAGTGTTCGTGGTCTCTGAAAATACCTTCAGAATCTGACTGAGTGTTGTCTGGATAAATTCAGCATTTATTTATTCTTTGGTTAAGAGTTAATCTGCAGGTTATTTCTGTGAATATAAAGTGATGGAGTTCATGAAGGACACAAGCTGAGGATAGATGTACATAAGCTAGCAAGCTAAATGCTCATAACCGGGTTTATATTTTATCCACTTTGGCCGTGAGTTTGCACGGTAGCGCGAGTGCTCAGTTAACAAGCTGGATAAAAACACTGAAGTGTTTATCAGTTAAGGAGGGGGAGGTGTGGGGGGGGGCTTCAGTAAGTTATAGTATGGCTTCAGAGATGAACTAATGCTCATATATGAGTGTTATATCGCTTAACTTATTTGTATGAAAAGCGCATTATGTAAATTCTCGGTTAATTTAATGCAGATGATAATACAGACAGACTGCGGCTAACGATAATGAAGTTCACTGGTTAACATTAGCACAGGCAGTTTATTTACATTCCAGAATTTCCAAAACTCTGTGGTGTAGGTTTACTAATATATTTTATTTTTATTACAAGTTCTGTAAAGTTTATTTATCTTTGTCTTCACTTAATTCTCCAGTTCTCTTTAAGCAGAGCTCCACTGTGGAGGATGAGGGTCAGACGGGTGACGGTTGACCTTTTGGACCCACTGGAGGAGCCTGAACAAGCTGTTGAGGGAGCTGTAGTAGGAATGACGTCACAGTCCAACAGCTTTAGAATGATGTTTGGTCAGGTCTATATTCTGAACATAGAACTGCAAAACGTCTGATACTTTGGGGGAAACACAGAATTAAACTGTTTCACCTTTAATAGTTTTTAAAATGAATATTTTAATATAAAAGGAGCCAGATAGAGACTGATAAGCAGCTGGTGTTATACGGGTATTTTACTGACCTTTAAGCAAAATACACCCTGTTCCAAATTATTATGCAAATTATATCTTTCCCTGATTTTCATAATTAGTCAATGCAAATGACAGTCAGTATAATTTTCAAGTCATCAACCATTAGGGTATAATTTTAAATTTCATTGAACAAACCTCCTAATGATAACAATATTTATTAAAAAAAATAAAACTGAAAATGCACTGTTCCAAATTATTATGCACAACAGAGTTAAAACATTTTATAGGTTGTAAAGAACTGAAAATAGGCTTTTGTTGAATTTGCAGCATTAGGAGGTCATATTTAAAGAAATCAAAAGCTATTTCAATCAAAAACATCATAACAAGGCATGTTACATCTTAACATAGGACCCCTTCTTTGATATCACCTTCACAATTCTTGCATCCATTGAACTTGTGAGTTTTTGGACAGTTTCTGCTTGAATTTCTTTGCAGGATGTCAGAATAGCCTCCCAGAGCTGCTGTTTTGAAGCTGAATTGCCTCCCACCCTCATAGATCTTTTGCTTGAGGATTCTCCAAAGGTTTTCAATGGGGTTGAGGTCAGGGGATGATGGTGGGCACACCATGAGTTTCTCATGTTTTATTCCCATAGCAGCCAATGACACAGAGGTATTCTTTGCAGCATGAGATGGTGCATTGTTGTGCATGAAGATGATTTGGCTACGCAAGGCATGGTTCTTCTTTTTTGTACCATGGAAGAAAGTGGTCAGTCAATATACTTTGCAGACGTCATTTTCACACCTTTAGGGACCCTAAAGCGGCCTACCAGCTCTCTCCCCATGATTCCGGCCCAAAACATGACTCCGGCACTTCCTTGTTGACATCACAGCCTTGTTGAGACATGGTGGCCATCCATTACTCCATCCATCTGGACCATCCAGGGTTGCAAGACACTCATCAGTAAACAAGACTGTTTAAAAACTTGTCTTCATGTATGCCTGGGCCCACTGCAACTGTTTCTGCTTGTGAGCATTGATTAGCGGTGGCCAAATCGTAGGTTTATGCACAACTGCAAGCCTCTAAAGGATCCTACACCTTGAGGTTCGCGGGACTCCAGAGGCACCAGCAGCTTCAAATACCTGTTTGCTGCTTTGTAATGGCATTTCAGCAGCTGCTCTCTTAATCCGATGAATTTGTCTTGCAGAAACCTTCCTCATTCTGCCTTTATCTGCACGAATGTCTTCACAGTATGATGATCACACTTAAGTTTTCATGAAATATCTAATGTTTTTATACCTTGTCCAAGGCATTGCAATATTTGACGCTTTTTGGCAGCAGAGATCCTTTTTCTTTCCCGTATTGCTTGAAATCTGTGGCCTGCTTAATAATGTGGAACAACCTTCTTCAGTACTTTTCCTTTAATTGTGCTTATCCGGCAAACTAATTATCACACGTGTCTGAGATTCATTTCAGTGATCCAGAGAGACCTGAGACGCAATACCATCCATGAGTTTAATTTAAAAACTAAACATTTAATGTTTATAACACTTACATCCAATTTGCATAATAATTTGGAACGCTGTTTTATACAAATTACTGTTTTACCTTTGACTAGTTTTGGATGAATACATTTTATAAGTCATGTGTGCATGTTTTAATTGTTGGAGGATTGTTTGGGTATTTAAAAAAAAACATTTACTTGAACCAACTACTTCAATGGGCAAAAAATGGGAGACGACTTTGTTTTAAATAGTCAAAGAGTTGGGCTAATAATCATAATAATTTTTATTATTAATTATATTACTGGTCATAGAAACAAATGAAAACAACAGTTAAACACTTGATCATATGTAGTCTGTGTTTGTGATTATGTGACCCATAATAATTTTTTCTCAGTATATATCAATAAGAGAGCAAAGACAAAGGTGAGAAACCTCAGTGAAGAATACGGATTATGATATGGTGCTAAATGCTCTGTGTGTAGGGTTTTTTTTGGCGGGGGGAGGGCTTCTTTAGACCTGTCTGTGCGAAAATTTGTTTGTGTTAAAGCCAACGGAGAAATGCAGGAGCACACACGCACACACCTCTCCACCCAAAAATGCTTTAACTGTTGTCTTGTAAATCGTTGATTAAACCTATGAACAGTTCAGCAGTCCTAAACACAAGCGCAGGGTCTGTTTTTGTCCTTAACTAAAAGACGTCAATATGCTAATAATTTACACAATGATAACATTGTTTATTTTGCGGAATAAGATAATAATCAATATTTAAAATAAAACAAACCAGGAAGTAAGTGTTCCATACATTAAAATGCTGTGTTCAACCAAGTGCCCCAACAATCATAGCAACAGTGTACAGAGTGTATGCGCTGGGGGGGATTGGAAGGTGAATGAGGATAATCATTTACAAGATAAAAGATGGTCAGAAATGTGCATCTCCGCTTTGCTCTTCAGTGTGTGTGTGTGTGTGTGTGTGTGTGTTTGTGTTTTAGGTTCCTAGGGGTGTATTCTTAAATTCAGTCTATCTGAATCTTTATAAACGCCAAGTTGGGAAAATCGGCGGCGCGGTGGTGTAGTGGTTAGCACTGTCGCCTTGCACCTCCAGGGTCTGGGTTCGATTCCCCGGCCAGGCTCGATTCCCGTCTCTGTGTGCATGGAGTTTGCATGTTCTCCCCGTGCTTGGTGGGTTTCCTCCGGGTACTCCGGTTTCCTCCCACAGTCCAAAGATATGCAGGTTAGGCTAATTGGCGTTCCTAAATTGCCCGTAGTGTGTGTGATTGGGTGTGTGCATGTGTGTGTGCCCTGCGATGGATCGGCACCCTGTCCAGGGTGTACCCCGCCTAGTGCCCAAAGTCCCCTGGGATAGGCTCCAGGTCCCCCGCGACCCTGAACACAGGATTAAGCGGTATAGAAAATGAATGAATGAATGAATGAATGAAGTTGGGAAAATCATGTTTGAGAAAACGACAACAATTGAATTAAATTCAAATAAATTTTATTTGTATAGCGCTTTTAGCAATTGACATTGCCTCAAAGCAGCTTTAAACAATCAAAAGAATTATTTAAGTTTGTATGGAATGTGAATGCGTATTAATCAAAATGGTCAGTTTGTCCCTGGTGAGCAAGCCGAGGGCGACAGTGGCAAGGAAAAACTCCCTGAGATGGTGATAGGAAGAAACCTTGAGAGGAACCAGACTCAACAGGGAACCCATCCTCATCTGGGTGAAAAATTATCTGCATGAAAGATATAACAGGTCAGCTATAACAGTTGATGTTAGTTGATGCTAAAATGGAGTCCATGTAGTTATTGGAGACTCAGGTAGACTTGTAGGAAATTCTAGTCCTGAACTATCGGACTGTCAAGTCCCCAGAGAAACAGTTGCCAACACCAGTTGAGGCCAGAACCGTCGTCTAGGTAGAGAGAGAATCATCCCCAGGCACCAGACGCATACCAAAAGAGACACACAGGGCATCCATGTGACGAAACCTCCAAGCAGAAGCCGGGCACCAGACACACGGGGCATCCATGTGACGAAATGCGTCTGTGCTATTTTGTGCTTGAGTGACCCAAATTATTTTTTCTTATGGCGCTTTTCCACTGCATAGCTCACTTTTGGGGGGTTTTCCACTGGGAACAGTACCTGGTACCTGGTCCTTTTTTAGGTACCACTTCAACCGAGGTTCCAAGCGCGCCGAACCGTTACCAAAACGTGACGTGTAAACTCCGCTGGTCACTGATTGGCTGAAGAAAATCGTCATTACTGCGTCACTGAACTTGCGACACGAGACACAACAGAACCGCTATATTTAGGCTGAATCCCAATTCTATTTTCTACCCCTTTTTTCGTTTAGCCCTTCGTTTGAAGTGAGGTCCTGAAAAATCTTCGTTTGGAGGGCTATCTGGCCCTTCCCCCTCCAACCAAAAGAGAAATTAGACACCCTTACCCCTTCACGTGAACGCGCCAAACGGAGGAGCTTTACTTAAAATATTATCTACCAGTGTATTAAATGGAAATAGATAAAATACACCGTAATGTAAAATACTGTACATAGCCCGCACTTGTATTCCATACTTACAACGACCGGTATAGATAAATTACAGATGTTACCATATATGTTATATATTGAACATAGTATATGGCTGCTTGGTCACTGCAGTTAACTGAAGCAGTCAATGCCCCATCTGGCGGGATTATACAGCATTGCAACCATTTTTTTAGAAAGCGCATGGGGCGTTTATGGGACTGGGCATCGTTAACTACGATAATCGCGGGGATCACATTCCGTGCAGTGATCGTGCATGGTCCTGTTATGGACCGGTCATGTTCCAGGTGACTGTTTGACATGGCTCCCACTGTACATGGTTCCGATGACTCAGGCAAACTGTCCACAATTTCCTCAACATTTCTAGACTTGCGAATAACAAATTTATCCAGTTGCGGTTTTCACATGCAGTTGTGCGCTGTAGCAATAACTAGTGAGCCAGTCGCTGCACAGTGATGTCATATCTTTGAGTCGTGATTTTTTTTAAACACTCAATTTAAACACACACAGACAATCAGTAATATCTTTACAAATCAGAAAATATTTATTTATAGTGTGTATTATAATCACAAAAAAGACAATTTTTTAATCCCTCTCGCGACCCCTTAAAATTTTTCGCAACCACAGGTTGGGAACCACTGACATACTACATTGGCAACAAAAACTATTTTTTATTTGCCAAAACTTTTAATGTCAGTGAGCAGATTGGAAGCTAAAAAGCCCACTTTTAGGCTCATGGCTAAATGATAATCTATGGTAAAAAAAATCTATCATATCTGACCTAATTCAGTTAATTAATTCAATAAAATTTTATTTATATAGTGTTTTAAATAATGATTATTGTCGCGACGCAGCTTTACCGACTCAAAAGTATTTCATGAGCCTGTGTAGCTGCCAGCTCATAACATTGCGACTGATTGCGAGCATAATTCATTCTGGAAGAAGGCTTGTATATCAAAACATGTAAATCAAAGCGAATTTCCCTATAAGAAATAATGGCAACTCAAATTATTTGTTCCACAGGCCTAAAAAATAAATATATAAAAATAATTCATACAAAATATAAAGTAAAAATAAAACAAATGAACCTGCACTTTATTTAAAAAAAAACTGAAAATAAATCTAGACAGATACAATAAGTCTTTCTAATAGGCGCAGTGTATGTGTGTGAAGCTAAAGTAAGAGGAGAGGAAGAATGAGACCCTCCCCTCTCCCTCTTCTCGTCTTACACAGTAACCCTTCCTTTTCTCTTATTTGAATTTCACACAAACAATAACGAAAACACTGCCTTATCGGGAAAATTAACAAGGATCATCTCTACTGACACTGGAGTGAGAGCACACTCAACTCCATGCGGAATCACGGCGCTAAAATAAAAATAAAACAAATTAAACTGCACTTTACCATTGAAAAGAATCACGACAGAGCAGTGTTTCCGTTAGAGAGAGAGTGTGTGTGTGTGAGAAAGTGAGAGAAGGAGGGGTGTGTGTGTGAAGGCGAGAGGAGGAGGGATGTGTGTGTGAAGGTGAAGGGAGCCAGTGACCAATGTTCAATGACGCATATGCACACAAAGTGCAGGCTGAGAGAGAGAGAGAGAATGGATCTTTAAACTCTCTAATGAGACTTGCTTTTGCTTTACATGCGCGCGCACACGTTATAATGAAGAATACATGCACGCACACGTTATAATGAACAATACACGCATGCACACATTATAATAAAACAATACACACGCGATGTATACACGCATACAAACACAAAATAAAAGATGTTTTACACGCAGACACATGGTCACAGTGTTATAGTAAACGGTGCTTGCATGCACGGATGTTGATTATACCAGTAAGAGACGCGCACCAAGACAGGGGGAGATGATTACCCACAATTCCGCATTGCACAAGAGAGGAAAAACCATTGGCTCAGTTGTGATCACGTGATGCTCGTCATCAAAACAAGAAGCGCATGTGTGATGCATGATACTTGCCACTCGTAAACCAAGATTTTCTCGTTTTTCAAGTTAAAATTAATTTAAAAAATTTGCTTGATTGGTAAAACGCTTGCAAATCGCATTACTTCCACTGTACAGTTCTTTGCTAAACAAAGCACTTGATGAGGAACAATGAACCACTGGCTACTTTGAGGTTGCTTTGCCTACATGTGACTTTTATCTAGAGCAAGCCGCCAAGCAAATGTGGGACTGTTCCAAAAACATTATTACATACAGTATGAGAGTTGAAGGTAAGTTCTAATATAGATGATAAACTCAATATCACAATATCAGTCACAATATATCCACAATACAGTACATTATATTGTGGGAATTTTGTAAGTTTTCCAAACACTGTGACATCTTAAAGATTGGCAAATGCCCTGATCCAGAGTGAATTACAGAAGTGCTTTAAAGTCTCTATTAATAAATGCTTCTTTATACTGGTTCAGTAGGTCATGGACTAAGAGTACTATCAGCTTGAATCACTCTTCTGCTACATAATAAAGAATACACCATCACAATTTAGCTGACCATTAGCATGAGGGTCAAAATGGTATTGTCTACATATAAAAAGTGGAACCAACTCAAGTTTTCTGCTTAAATCTGTCTAAAGAATCGTTATGTACAGGAACAGTTTATTTTTTAATCAGATTTTTTTTTTAGAGGAAACATCTGCTGGGACCCGACCATGCCTTTTTTTTTTTTTTTTTCCCCAAGTCACGAGTCATACAGTAGTTACGAGCAGCTATGTGGTTTTATAAAAATCCCCTTGATAGTACCCCTACAGTTTCTCAGTTTCATTTTACTATTAATGGCAACCACTCTACCACAAGTGCGAATGTACGTAGGACCATCAGACAACAACATCTGCAGTACATGTAGGGAGAAGTTAGTCATTAGTTGGTTGATTATCTGATTAGTTTCTTACTGAAAGAATTAATAGCTCTGAATAACATATAGGTTTGAGCCCTGGGTTCCTTCATTAAAGACTAACTTTGTTTTAGTTTTTTTTTTAAACAAAGATCAGAGCCGTCTATGAAAGAGGAAAAAAGGGGACATGTTAAAAGCCTGGTGTCCAATCAGCATTAACCTTTTATTCTAATGAAATCAGTTACATAAATACTGCAGCATTGTAGTGACATTTGATTTACTGACGTGTTGAATTCTACTATGATTGTGTTAATTTAAACACTGCCACATTCTAATGAAATATTACTAGAAGCCTGGCTGCCTTAAAGCTAATGCATATGCTAATAACCCACGACCTCTTTCATTTGCAATGATCTTATGATCTTATTGTGTTGAATCTCAACACAGACACTCATCTTTGTTATCAAGATCTAAATGAAAAAAATATAAAACCATTTTGTTGTACTGTTAAAACTAAACGCTTACTGGTGTGTTTGGGGTCGTTGTCTTGTTGAAACACCCATTTTAAAGGCACTTCCTCTTCGGCATAAGGCAACATGACCTCTTTAAGTATTCTGATGTTCTCAAATTGATCCCTGAAATGTGATAAATAGGCCCAACACTATAGTACGAGAATCGTCCCCATATCATGCTGCTTGTGCCTCCATGCTTCACCGTCTTCACACTGTACTGTGGCTTGAATTCAGTGTTTGGGGGCCTGACGAACTGTCTGCGGCATCTAGACCCAAAAAAACAATCTTGCTTCATCAGTCCACAAAATATTGCACCATTTCTCTTTAGGCCAGTCAATGTGTTCTTCGGCGAACTGTAACCTCTTCAGTCTTTTTTCCAACAATGGGACTTTGCGGGGCGTCTTGCTGATAGCTTGACTTCACATAGCCGTCTTCTAATAGTAACAGTACAAACAGGTAACTTCAGATGTTCTTTGATCATGCTGGAACTGATCATTGGCTGAGTCTTTGCCAATTTTGTTATTCTTCGATCCATTCACATTGTAGTTTTCCGTATTGTATTGTATCTTTCTGGTTTTGGTCTCCATTTTAAAGTATTTGGTATCATTTTAGCAGAGCAACCTATAGTTTTCTGAAAATTATAGGGACAAAAAAAAGACAACCTTTTCTGCATTTATCCTTAAATAAGGGGAATTTGTTTGACACCCGTTTTTCACAGAATAATTCATCTCTCCAATTGAACTCCACACTGCTATTATTTCTGAACACGCCCCAATTCAATTAATGATTAAACTACACAGAATCAGGTGCATCCAAACATGACTGTTGGGTCTGTTTACTATTACACCACTACACTGACAAGTAAAATATTTACCATGAAGAAATATAATTTCTCCCAAAAACAATTATTGATCCGGTTACTGATGTTGGACTGCTATTATTTTGAACACAACTATAGCTTCGAAACATGCAGCTTGAAAATAGCTTAATTCAGACGCCTAGCTTCCAAAGCATGTTAAATTCAGCATTAGTCTGCTGAATGAGCCTCCGAGTGGTGCAGTGGTAAAGCGCTCGCCATATCATCCGGAGATCGCTGGTTCGAACCCCGGGTGATGCTGTTTTCCTCTCACAGCCGGAGGCACAGAGAGAGCTGATTGGCCGAGCTCTCTCAGGGGGGAGGGATGAGAGGTACTTGTGCTCCCACATTAATCACGGCTCTACAGCCAATCAGGGGCGTCTGTGAGCTCGCGCACGCGGAAGGAGCGGATAGCGCTTTCCTCCGAGTGTGTTACTCCGTCCCTAATGGTGCGTGAGCAAGCAGTTCGAAAAGATGCGGTCGGCTGACGTCACGCGGTTCGGAGGAAACAAGTCATAGTCTTCGCCCTCCCGACTGAGTGGTAGCCTTAATGTGGGAGCCCCCTAGTGACGGGGGGAAATTGGCCACGACTAAATTAGGGAGAAAATTGGAAAAACCCCAAAAAATTACAAATAAATTACACTGCTGAATGAAACAATGGGAGTGAGCTGAAAATATGCAGTATGGTGCGGATGCTTAACATTTCTCCTCCAACACTCCTACTGCTTAGGACACAGGGAGGCTGTTTACACAGTAGACCTACCCAAGCAGATAACATTTACTGTGGGAAAGAGGCTACACTGGGTTTAATGATTATTTGAAATTTAAATATTTCTCAGTCAAGCCCATTTTAAACTTCATTAAATTATTCTTTTTAACAGATCATGTAAAACATGAAATTTGCATGCACCCCCTATGCTTAGTAAATTTCCTTTAGGTACTTCTTGTTTTTCCCCACAGCCAAAATACTAGCTTTGATGGCTGGCTGATTAATGACTGGGTGTGTTGAGGATGTGGGTGTCTGTAGGGAACCTGAGGTTTGGGTAATGGAACTTGCCATGAAGTCATAGGTCATTATAGATGCGGGCATATTATTTCACTAGTTTTGACGCGTATCTTTTGTTTGCCTTTTTACTCACACGAAAAACTGAAGTCCGATGATCTCTTTGTCTCTTGTATTTTATTTTTTCAGCATCAAAGAATCAACACTTCATACAGTCATCTTGAGTAAATCCACTGTGGTTACAGACACCAGTTGCTGTATCAAACGTTTCAAGATTTTCTTACGCATATAACACATTTGTTGTATATATCTGATTACGGTTAGCTTACGGTCAAAAGCTTGTGTTTCTGTAGCCTTCCGCATCTAAACTGAACTTTATAATCATACGATAGTCATACAAATACATGTAATAATGGAATGACATCACAGACCAACTTACGATTGTCAAAATGGATGCTTAACTGACAAATTCAAAGCTTATGGCCTATATAATAAACTTAATGGTTAGTGTTTAACTAATGAATAGAATAAGATAGAATAAAATAAAATAAATAAACACAACAACAAATTCATAAGTACGATATGGCTCTTACAGACATTTTAGTCAACCGATAGAGATTCTCGGTAATATGGAAGCCAAATTATTTGGATGCAACAATTTTTGGAGTCTGTCAAGGAATATCACGTTGCTGAAAGAGGTCACTGCCATTGTTATTATGAAGTGGTGCAATAGGTAAGAGGCACACATCAAAATAACATCCACATGGATGCCAGGGGGGTATTCTTCGTACGTCGCTTGAAACATCCGGGATGAATTGACACATCTAAGATGAGATCATCGTGCTAATTAAGACCTGGCTAAGTCGGTTCTTCGAGCACACCTGTTGTTGATGATTAGTCTGGCCGGATTGAGTTGTCTAGGATTATTGCGCGTTCGTGCGTTGGTTTAAAAGGCGATATGCATCGACAGTAGAAACACTGATCACAAGCCCTTTGATTGGTTGACGAAATGACAAAAAGAACAAGCTAATTTTTTTTTGTAACACCTGCGCTGAAATGCTCCCCACGTGTTATGCGCTGAAATGCTTCCCTGCCATGGATCCCCCCCTCCCACCACACACACATAATCACTATCAAATATTATATTAGAACATAATATGCACATATGTTTTACAAATTACATGAGACAATAAAATAAGAAATATGAAAAAAATATGTTGTATATGGAAAAATGTAAATATGAATATTTTTTTAAAAAACATGTATACTTTTATATTGTTTACTTTATAATAAAATTAGTTTTGTCCAATTTTTCATTATAAAAAAAATATTTTTATTATACATATCTCTCTCTCTCTCTCTCTCTCTCTCTCTCTCTATATATATATATATATATATATATATATATATATATATATATATATATATATATCATATATCTATATTTGCATATTTATAACGAACCGCTGAAAAATAAATGTGTTACAAAATAAACATTATACAAGAATTTGAATTAATGGTCTTGAGGGCTGTCTCGTGCCTAGAGTTTATTATAATAATAGAAAACCTATGAATTTATGTTCTAATATAATATTTGATATCAATTATATATTTATATATATACCGATATATATATATATATATATATATATATATATATATATTATGGCAAGACGTATATATGCATGCAAGATACTTTTCTTTCCCCACGTGAGTCAGTCCACGTCAGCGCTCTTTAACCAATCAGATGTGACCTCACCATTTCAACCAATCATAACCCGGCAGGAGCGCAGCCTTAATCCTGTTTACATGAAATAAACCTGCTACCGAGCAGGTTCAAGCTTACGGACATGTTGCTATGACAACAAGTGCGAGATGAGCATCGGAGAACGAAACAATCCAAGATCAGGACAAATCCACAACAATCAAATCCAGCTAACTGAGTTAGCGACGTACGAAGAACACCCCCCAGAATCCAGTGGTATTGCCATCAAAACATTGTCCTGAGCATCACATTGCCTCTCCTGGCTTTCCTTTTTCCCAAAATGCATCCTGGTGCCATCAGTTCCTCGGGTAAGAGCCATGCACATGATGCATAATAAAATGTGATTCATTAGATCAAGCCACCTCCTTACATTGTGCCATGATTCAGTTATGATGCTCACAAGCACACCGTCAGTACTTTCCTGTGATGGATTGTGTTTTTTCTATCACAGACAACATACATTTTTTCAGCAGTTTGGAGATGTTCTGATGCAGTCATCCAGTCATAACAATTTAGACTTTGTCAAACTCATTTGGGCATTCTTTCTGCTATCAAATGACTCACAGGCATCATCACTATTATTGGCACCCCTGGCTAAGATGTGTTTTTAGGCTTCTAATAAATTCATTTTGTATTGCAGAAGCATAATCTCAAAAAATTGTAGAAAAAATTTTTTACCTTTAACTCAAGTGAATAAAAAAATAAAAATACATAACTAAAAAATAATTGTTTATAAAATCACCTGTTCCACAAATATTGGCACCCCTAACAATGCTGATAAAATAAATGTAATTGGAAGATTTTTGTACTTTTATTCAGAGTATCTAGAAACTTTTAATTAATAATTCATGACTTCATGTTTCCCTGTTGTATAAACATGATGTGACCCATAAGCCTATTTCTCCCATCCAATCTTCAACATGGGAAATACAAGAGAACACCCCATTCAAGTCATATATGTGTCGACCTTCATAAAGTCAGGAAATGGCTACAAGAAAATAGCCACTCGCCTAAACTTGCCCATATCTACAGTCAGAGGAATCATTAAGAAGTTTAAAACAAGTGGAACAGTGACAAATAAGGCTGGACGAAGACCCAAGTTTATCCTGCTACCCCAGACAGTTAGGAGGATGATAAGAGAAGTAAAAAAAAATCTTTAAAGCTCACCGTTAGAGAACTGCATCGTATTTTGCATTGTATTATAAAACAATTTTTTTAAATAGATGAACATTCTGGTTTAATTATACAAACCTAAATGTAATTATTTTGAGGAATGCCATATTTTTACCCAGATCGTATAAGTAAGTGTAAACTAAAATATACAGTATATGACCAAGAAGTATGTGGAACCCTTACTATTAAACATCTATATACTTTTAAACACCCGATTCCAAACCCACACCCACTCAGGGATTATTTGATCTCTTAATGAAACATACCGCCTTTTCATGTTGAATGTTTGACCTCAAAACATCAATCATTTGCTTTTTTTATCTTTAGTGCCAAGGTCAGAGATTACATCACATAGGTAATAAAAATAATTATGATTATTATAGTATTTATTTTACCAGAACATATTGTACACATACAGTGACTTACTGTATCTGGTTTTAAATTGGCTGATTTGCATTTTATGTCAACCAGAGCTGCTTAGTGTAAAATATTAAATACTGAATTTTTACAATGCTCAAAAACTAATTAAAATAAAAATACAGTGTGTATAACGTCTCATTTAAACACAGACTACAGTGATAACGTTCTAAATCAGACAATGTCAAAAGTACTTTCTAAACCATCATTATGACCTTTGCTGCAGGTCATAATCCCTTCAGTAGGACGAAAAGCTGGAAAATGACTTTTGAACTTCACAAAAACAACTACAAACAAAAAATTTTATACCTTCTAAAACTAGTTTAATAATACAACACAATAAATAATATTTATTATATAACAAATATTATTAGTATACAACAATAACAATAAATAATATTGATCTAACCCAAACATTGATCTAACACCGAAGTGGTATGTGAGACTTCGTTTGCACGCGTGTTTGTGAGAGAGAAAGAGAGATTAGATGAAAGCACATATACAGATTAAAGGACAAAGCTGTTAACACTACTAGCAAATAGTCAGAGGCAAATTTTTTTTTTATAGATTTCCATTTTAAATATTCTAACAACAGAGGAAGAAGCCATCACTGACCCGATCCAACAAAGCTGGGAGCATGAATTTGTCCAAAATGTTCACTTCACTTTATTTTATTTACCTTTATTTAACCAGGCAAGACAGATTAAGAACAGGTTTCTTATTTACAACTGTGGCCTGTGGACTGGAAGTCCAACTCCTGAAAAACAACCCCACACGACAACCAGGTGCATAAAGACATGTTTTTCCCCACCAAACCTTCCGGAAGCTTCATAATTGTACACACAACGCTCTTTTCTCCTTCGGTGGCAGGGTCACAAAATCCAGCTGTTTGATATCCGGCTCTGTCTAGTTTGCGTGCCACGGAGCTCCAGCAGTGCTTGTGGCCGTCTTCCCTGTGGTGACCAAAGGATGCCATCCCTCGCACTTTAAGCGCCAGATACTCTCTGCTCATTCGCTCTCGGCCATTTTACAAGTACAAACAAATGGACCATTATACAGACAGCCTGACAGACCCCGACCTACACTCCCGGCTGTGTTTTATACTGCAGGGAGAAGCCAGAGATCAATCAGTGAAGATCAATCACCAGCCAGAAGCGCCCCCCCCACCCCCCCAAGACAGGAGTCTCAAACTTCCATTTATGTTACAAAACATTTGGGACCATTTGGTTGCCTCTCGAGTCTGTAAAGTAGCACAATGTAAGAGGGTGAAGCCTCTCCACCACGGCAAGGTATGGTCCCATAGAGAGGTTTGAACATCTAACACATCAGCGCACCTAAGCAAAAGAAACAACTTAGATTTAAATCACCAACATGGTAACTGAGCAAAAGGAAAAAATGCGGATTTAAATAAAGGATTTCACACTGACCTCTTATTCATCAGAAGATACAGTAGGCACGGCGTCACGCCTAAAACTACTGAGTTAAAACAGAAAAATCAGTAACTCACTTATAAAACTCGTTATATGGTTATAATCTGCTTTCAATACTAGATTGATAAAAATGATCAAACTTACCGCACTCTTTCTCTAATGTACTGATGCAGATTAAATTTCAAAATTAGAAAACCACAAACCCCAGCAATGAGGACTAAGATGAGCAAAGTCCAGCCAGTCTTGGACTCTGTAGCTGCAATGCAATTGAGAAAGTATTACAGTTAGCTCACGGTGTATAACACACTTTATCTGGATTTGTAGGACTTTTCCCAGACAGAAACACTGCTAGAAACTGCTTAATGTCAAATCCTTATTTTCTTCTTTTAAGATGGTTAAATGTTGTATAAAAAACACAGAGCAGATTAGGTGGAACTGACATTTAGTATTCTTTTGGACTCTGCACTCCATTAGACTATACAGTTGAACCTTGGATTACGAGCATAATTCTTTCCAGGATGCAGGCTTGTATTACAAAACACTCGTAAATCAAAGCGAATCCATAAGAAATAATGGAAAATCAATTTAATTCTCAGCCCAAAAAAATAAATACATAAAAATAATTAATACAAAATATAAAGTAAAAATGAAACAAATTAACCTGCACTTTACATAAAAAAAGTAAAAATAAATCCCGTGTGTGTGAAGCTAAAGTAAGAGGAGAGAAAGAATCAGACCCTCCCCCTCCCTCTTTTCATCTTACACGCTAACCCCTCCTCCTCTCTTATTTAAGTTTCTCACACACACATTAACATCGCTAATAACACTCGCATCAGCGCATACTAACGGAATCACTGCAGTAAAACAAACAAACAAATTAACCTGCACTTTACCTTTAAAAAGCATCGCAACAGATCAGTGTTTCCATTAGAGAGAGAAAGAGAGTATATGTGTGAAGGCGAGAGGAGGATGGGTGTGTATGTGAAGGGGCACAGTGTCCAATGATGTGCGCGCACACAATGGCAGGATGACACACACACACAGAAAATTGATCTTTAATGGATCCTTTCTTTTGCTTTACACGCGTGTTATAATAAACAGTACACGCATACAAACACAAAATAAAATATGTTTTACCCACAGTCCTATAGTAAACGGTACACGCGTGCATGGATGTTGATTATACCAGTAAGAGTACAAGAGCACTAAGACCCAGCAGGGGAGACGATTACCGACAACTCCGCAGCGCAAGAGAGAAAAACCGTTGGCTCAGTTGTGATCACGTGACGCTCGGTGTCAAAACAAGAAGCGCATGCGTGAAACATGATACTCGGCGCTCGTAAACCAAGACTTGTTTTCGTTTTCCATGTCAAAATGTATTAAAACACTCGCAAACCGCGTTACTCGTAATCCGAGGTTTCACTGTAACTGGAATATTTAAATTAAGTTGAACAACATTTATTTCTATGTTCCAGTAAAGGATAGATCACATTCATACTCACGTGGTGTAACGTGTACAGAGAGGGAACCTACAGCTGCTCCGTGTTGGTTAGATACTACACAGTAGTAAAGGCCGTTACCGTCAGGGGTAAGCTGAACAATCAGCTTGTTGCCGCTAACACCACTGGAAAGAGGCTCTTTCACTGGAAAGTGTCTAAAAGGGAATTTACAGTACTTGCTTATTTTGCATTTTCTATTTTAACAAAAAAAAATGCAATGTCTTGTATTAAAATTTACACTGTTTTGTTCAATTCCCTAAACATGTTTAAACTGTTAAGGACTGCAGACAGAGACAAGCGCAGGTTCATTCAACTTTAATAAAACATAAATATTAAAGGGGGGGCATTAAATATGGCATGGCTGGTGCTACATTACAGCCGAAGGCCTTGAACCTCTTAAAAAAAAAAAAGGAGACAAGAGGAATCAGTTCTGTGTTCAAGACAAATCAGTAAAGCTGGGCTAGAAGTGCGAATGTCATGGTGTGTGCTAATACAGGCTTCCACATTTAGAAGCTTTCCTTGCTGCTGATCATTTCTCCTAAACCTTCCTTCTATTCTGTATTTAAAAAAAAAAAAAGGCTTTTCAATGCAAGAACCTGCCTCATGTCTGTGGTGCTTCCCGAGTCTCTTAAAAGCAAAAACATGTTTGTGTGGCTCTTCGTTCCTTCTTACAGAACAGTAGCATCTAGCTCAGACTATCTGCTGGCTTCATTTAACACTGAACAAACAAAAGTACTTAATTCTCACTGCGTGTTAACTTTGTTTTTTGTTAACTTGTTTAATCAGCAGCGTTAGGTGTAACGTGTTACATAGTAACATTTGGATTACTTTTTTGATGTAACGAGTAATCTAACACGTTAGGTCCGCCAGTTAAGTACTCAAATATTTAGTTACAGTGGCTTGCAAAAGTATTCGGCCCCCTTGAACTTTTCCACATTTTGTCACATTTGAAAGACCAATACAAAGTGGTGTACACGTGAGAAGTGGAACGAAAATCATACATGATTCCAAACATTTTTTTACAAATAAATAGCTGCAAAGTGGGGTGTGCGTAATTATTCAGCCCCCTTTGGTCTGAGCGCAGTCAGTTGCCCATAGACATTGCCTGATGAGTGCTAATGACTAAACAGAGTGCACCTGTGTGTAATCTAATGTCAGTACAAATACAGCTGCTCTGTGACGGCCTCAGAGGTTGTCTAAGAGAATATTGGGAGCAACAACACCATGAAGTCCAAAGAACACACCAGACAGGCCAGGGATAAAGTTATTGAGAAATTTAAAGCAGGCTTAGGCTACAAAAAGATTTCCAAAGCCTTGAACATCCCACGGAGCCACTGTTCAAGCCATCATTCAGAAATGGAAGGCACAACTGTAAACTTACCAAGACAAGGCCGTCCACCTAAACTCACAGGCCAAACAAGGAGAGCCCTAATCAGAAATGCAGCCAAGAGGCCCATGGTGACTCTGGACGAGCTGCAGAGATCTACAGCTCAGGTGGGGGAATCTGTCCATAGGACAACTATTAGTCGTGCACTGCACAAAGTTGGCCTTTATGGAAGAGTGGCAAGGAGAAAGCCATTGTTAACAGAAAACAATAAGAAGTCCAGTTTGCAGTTTGCCACAAGCCATGTGGGGGACACAGCAAACATGTGGAAGAAGGTGCCCTGGTCAAATGAGGCCAAAATGGAACTTTTTGGCCAAAATGCAAAACGCTATGTGTGGCGGAAAACTAACACTGCACATCACTCTGAACACACCATCCCCACTGTCAAATATGGTGGTGGCAGCATCATGCTCTGGGGGTGCTTCTCTTCAGCAGGGACAGGGAACCTGGTCAGAGTTGATGGGAAAATGGATGGAGCCAAATACAGGGCAGTCTTGGAAGAAAACCTCTTGGAGTCTGCAAAAGACTTGAGACTGGGGCGGAGGTTCACCTTCCAGCAGGACAACGACCCTAAACATAAAGCCAGGGCAACAATGGAATGGTTTAAAACAAAACATATCCATGTGTTAGAATGGCCCAGTCAAAGTCCAGATCGAAATCCAATTGAGAATCTGTGGCAAGATCTGAAAACTGCTGTTCACAAACACTGTCCATCTAATCTGACTGAGCTGGAGCTGTTTTGCAAAGAAGAATGGGCAAGAATTTCAGTCTCTAGATGTGCAAAGCTGGTAGAGACATACCCTAAAAGACTGGCAGCTGTAATTGCAGCAAATGGTGGTTCTACAAAGTATTGACTCAGGGGGCTGAATAATTACGCACACCCCACTTTGCAGTTATTTATTTGTAATAAATGTTTGGAATCATGTATGATTTTCGTTCCACTTCTCACGTGTACACCACTTTGTATTGGTCTTTCACCTGGAATTCCAATAAA
Organism: Channallabes apus; assembly: GCA_030522415.1. Lineage (NCBI taxonomy): Eukaryota > Metazoa > Chordata > Actinopteri > Siluriformes > Clariidae > Channallabes > Channallabes apus. The sequence continues at coordinate 45,060,458 of CM060109.1, forward strand.
ATTGATTCATGTTTGTGGCTGTAATGTTACAAAATGTGGAAAAGTTCAAGGGGGCCGAATACTTTTGCAAGCCACTGTATGTAATCCGTTATTCAGATAATTGATGTAATGTGAGCCAGACAGCAGTCATTCCCAATCCGTTAGTGTGTGTGAAAGTGTGTAGTGTGCGCGCGCCATCCTACAAGCCCCGCCTCCGAACCCCCCCCCCCCACCCATCCTCTGTTATTCCTGCTGTTATACCCTATCTTAGCTATGCAGTTTGACTATGAGAGGACCGACACGCGGAAAGATGGAAACATATAATCACAGTGCCAAAACTCGCGGTGAATCATGATGAACAGTACTTACGGCAACCGCGCGAAACTGCGTAGGTGAGATGGGGGTAATAGTAGTTAACAGATTATGGGCCAATGAATGAATGAACAATAATTATAAAGGTCTTGACTAAAACAAAATGCATGAGGAATCACATAGGAGTTTTTTCTGCAATGGAAAAGTACTCAAACTAGTTACTTTTATCAGAAAGTAATGCTGTAATGTAACTGATTACTTATTAATGAAGTAACGTCCCCCAACACTGTTTATCAGTAACAAAATATTGCTGACATGATATTGGAGAAAAACCTTTCCACTGAGAGAGAAGGTGATAATAGCAATGTATCTGTGCTATACATTCAATTAACTGGTTTACTTGCAGTGTTCTGTAGGGAAGATAAAGTTATGAACCACTTGAGAGACTTCAGACTCTAAGAGGTTGTACCGATATAAGGTCAAATTTTTTACATACTGTTTTAAAATAACATTCTTTTTTTATCTAATAAATTAAAATTAAAATAATAATATAGTAAAAGGACTAGATACATATTTATTTATTATTATGGCTAAAACCATATAAGATTAAAAACACTGATCTCAGTGTGAGGAAAAATAATCATCCAGCATTAAACAGAAATCTAAAACCAAGCACCTGGTTTGTCCTTACAGAACAGACAATGTTGTTAAATTTGATAAGCCATATAATATAGCTTATATAAATATATAAACTGCAGCCTCTTATCTTAAATATTTATAAGACTCAGATCAGTTACCTGCTCCAGGTGAAGTTTGTTGGTTTCGGATTCGCGTCTGCTTCACTCTGAAATTCCCCTTGAACTCCTGCTGAGATAATGTAAGCCACCTGTGGAGGATCTGGGATAAAAATATAAATACAAATCAATACTTCATAAAATTTAAATGTTGAGTGTAGGTATGGGCTGGTTTTCAAACCTTTTTCAAAGGTAAAGTGAATATTAATTTTATTTTGTATTACTAATTTTTTGGGGCTGTGGAACAAAAAAATTGAGTTTCCATTATTTCTTATGGGAAAATTCAATTTGGTTTACGAGTGTTTTGATATACGAGCCTGCTTCCGGAAGTTTAATAATAATAAAAAAAAATTAAATTAAAAAAATCTTTAAATTGAGAATAAAATTACACAAATCGTGTAAAGAACTCTTTTATAATCGTCTTTTATAATAATTAAAGCTGTCCATCATTCCAAAAACTCCTGTATTAAACTGAATTCTAGATAATTCTTTTTGTAATCAAATCAAATTTTATTTGTCACATAGACAGTCCGATATACAGTGAAATCACTCCGTATTCCCTTCAAATCGAGCTCTGTGCTTTGAGAAAAGTTTTTTTTGTCATCCCATTCCTGTGGTATGAGCTGGTTCAATGCCTCGTCAAATAGACACACAATCATTTCTGTTAACATTATTTTAAACAGGAAAACGGGGTAAACATGAAGTGTTTCAATGCACATTTTATAACCCCCTTATAAACCCCTATACCACTGTAAGATTACAAATTTATAAAATGTTAAATCTAGCTTCCAACATAATAGTATATAAACAGAGAGTTATGTACATTGGGTTTTACATTTTAAGGTAAAGTTGGGGACATTCTAAGAAGATCAAGTCTGGTAGCCCAGGTGTCAGAGACATTAACCTTTTGTCTTTATGCACTGGGTAGGGTCCACAGTCAATGTGAATGCTAATCTCAAAGAATGCTGTGCCTTTGTCTCTATGATAATGTGAAGGTTTGGGTGATACGGTCAGGCTGATTAGATTAGCACATATGCATTTGAAAGCCACTGCTGGGGAACTTCCATTACTAGGCTGACTCCTGTACTACACTATGCTTTGCTTAGATCATCTCCACCTCTTTGTATCCCTCCCTCTTGTAAAGTATGAACTCTCCAGAGCTGAGTTTTTAGTCAAGACTTGGATGACTACAGCGACGCTCGGCGAGTTCTCAATAAAGAGTAGCTTCTGCTTGAATTATATCCCAACGTCTCCTGGTCTCTGAAAAAGTTCAACACCACCCTCCACTGACTCCAAGCCAGCTTATCTTCCTCTCCAGTGATACCAAAAAGAGCTATTAGAGGGTCTGGTTCAAGGTTGCATTTCAATATGTACGACAAAGTTTTAAAGACATTCCTCCAGAATTTTTCCAAATTCGCTCTCCGCTTTTACATTTATCACAACAAGTATCGACATCTGGGTAGAAACATGAAAGCTTAAGTTTGGAGAAATTAGCCCCGTGTACAACTTTAAACTGTAATAAAGAGTGATGGGCACATAAGGAGGTTGACAAGCTTGAGAATTGAATTCCAAGTATCATCTGACGGAGTTAAATGTAGGTCTTTCGCCCCAGCAGTTTTAATTTTACTCAAAGAGGTGTGACTCAGACCCATAAATCGACCATAAATAGTGGATATTAGGCCTTTACGCAGCGGGACAAACAGAGGAGATTATCTATAATACTTGCATCAGAAACCCCAGTTAAATTTGGTATTAAAGAGCTAATGAGTGTCTTACTTGCAGATAGGGGTGGGCGATATAACCAAAATCTATCACGGTAGAAGCAATTTTCTACCTCGATAACAATATACAATCACAATATAGCAATTTGTATCTGAAAATGCATAAATAAAAATTCAAACACAAAAACTGTTTTACATAATGTAATTTTATTTAAACTGGGAATTGCTGAGGTTTGCCGCATTTTTTTTTTTTACTTTGGCCATATTCGATTGGATGTGTAACAAACCTAATTTGATTTTGTTATATTATGCTAATGTTAGATGCACAGGCGCTCGTGAGGTGCATGTGTGAGGTTTTTATCCCCTCGGGGCTTGCCGTAGGAGGGCAAAAGGCGCATGCGCACTTCCTGCACTAGAGTGCCACGTGTGTTGGTTTGTTGTTGTGAATAAAGGAGAATAAACATTTGATAAGGATTTTGTGTGCTCTCGTTTTTATTGTTTTTACACCCAATTGAACCAAATATCTGCGCAGCCCAGTGGACAGCGCAGCTCGGACCAACGTGAGCAGCGCCGCTCGAATCACAAACCTGCGTGACCCACTGTTTTTTATTTAAAAACAATTTATTCAAAATGTCAGGACTGTTTAATATTGTTTCCGCCTTGCCATGCCTGGTTTGTACGTGCGCCTCCCAGCGGGGTAAAATGTAATTTGATGGTCGGAGCAGTCTATTTCTATCAACGTCGCGCAGGTTTGTGATTCGAGCAGCGCTGCTCAAGTTGGTTTGCGCAGTGCAATCCACAGGGTCTGAATATTTGTTCTGCCCACGCCGGCTCAATTGGCCACGGTTTCGTCCCACTTTAGATGTGTTTGGCTTCCCATAGAAGTGAATGTGTATTGCGTGGTTACGTAACGTGCAACGTCACGTGATCTCAACTGCGATTAAGACGATAGACCAAAATCTCTACCGGTTGACAAATTTCCACCCATTAACCGTGTATACCGGGTATATCGCCCACCCCTACTTGTAGATATCTGAAAAAATGAGAATTGGGTAGGTTAAACCTTTCAGAAAGCTGTTCAAACGATGCAAACCTATGAGCAACAAACAGATTTTGCAAAGCTTAATGCCCTTATTGTACCATACCTGAAACACTGAATCATGTAAAGAACGTTGAAAGAGATGGTTAGAGATGATAGGACTGGAAAGAGAACCGCTTTGCTTTCTGAACTGAGCCCATACTCTCAAAGTATGCCTAATAACGGAGTTATTGATTCATTTAATTGAGGGGATGGGGAGTACAGAGACAGAAGTTTTTGACAAGACTTTATCTCCATTTCCACTAGGGATGGGCATTTTTGTTCATATTTAATTTCGAGTAATCCACAGGTTTGAGAAACGAGAACTCGATTAATTGGGGGTGGAGTTTAAGTAAGGGGCGAGGCGTTTGCGGTACAGTATACAGTAAACATTTAAAAGAAATAACAGCATGTGGTGAAGCTGAAGCGCTTTTTCTACATGACGCATTGTATATAAAAGTAATCACATAGCCTAGATACATAAATATGTAAATGTTATATTACAAATTGTATTTATCTTCACAAAATGCATGTGAGCTTGAACTACGCCAATCATTAAGTAGTGGATGCGCTTCTCCCGTTACTTTAAAACAACGGCAACTGAAAGGATCCCCGTTGTTGGCGCTGTGGAGCTTCCGGGAACAGGGACGCGGTCCCGCGGGACAACTCTGTGCCACCGCTCTTTTCTCGCACGCATCTCTCGGGGCGGTCTCCTGCTCGCTCAGTGTGATCTCGCTGCTAAAGCGCTGCCGGAGCAGAGTGAATCCCGGGATCCGGAAACGTGCCGGAGAACCCGGTATGTCCCTCAGAGTCCTTCCTTCTCGAAACTCTGCGTCTTTGCTGGGGCACACTTGCCCAAACCCCTCGGTTAAACCCGCCCCCGCGGCAACTGAAGCCCCGCCCCCAGACATCGCTGCGCACTTTAGAAGCCATTTTCGCTCTGTGCTCCGGTCTTGTCTCTAGACCGAAACTTCTAACAGCCGTAACCAATCAAATATCAGACTGCCGCCCAAATACCAGCATAACCAATCAGAAAATGAAAGTGGTTTAATTTTTTTTTTTATGCATTTTTAGAGCCAATCGAGTGTCAGTTTCATGCTCGATCGTCGCTGATGGGTTTGAGTAATCGATTAATCGAGTACTCGTGCGCATCCCTAATTTCCACCCAGGCAGGCCGTTTAGGTTAGTTATGAAAATATGCCCAAAAGATGACACATCGAATGCTTGCTGCACAGTAGTAAAAAAGAAAATTGGGTAGAGCCATGCCACCGTCTCTTTTAGATCTTTGAAGTAGGGACTTATTCAATCGAGGATGTTTACCTTTCCAAAGGTAAGATGACATAATTGAATCTAAAGCACCAAAGTAAGATTTGAGAATAAAAACAGGTACAGACTGAAAAAGATATAAAAAATTTGAAAGAATATTCATTTTAAATGGCACCAATGTGGCCCACCAGGGACATGGACAGTGGTAACCATTTCCTCAAGTCCTTTTTTGTTTGATTCAGCAAAGGTGGCAGGGAGGAGGTTGGATTTTATATAAAAAGTAGAAGGTCATCTGCACAAGGGACACTATGTTCTCCCTGCCTCCAAATTCCAGATATATCCCTACAACTACAGAATGTTAGTGGCTCAATGGAAGTTGAAGAGTAATGAGCTAAGAGGACACCCCTGACGAGTTCCCCGCTGAAGGCTGAATGGTTGAGACTGCTGAGCATTTGTCAGAACTGAAGAAATAGGGATTAAATATAATAATTAAACCCAAGTGATAAAACTTGGACAAAAATTTTTTTTATAAAGCCTTAAATAAATAATCCCATTCCACACGATCAAAAGCCTTTTCAGCATCCAAAGAAAGGACACACCCAGGGGTCTCCTCTGATGGTGTGTACAAGATATCCATAAGGCGTCGAATGTTGAAGTAAGAATAGCGATTTTTGACAAAACCGGTCTGGTCCTCAGATATAACTGAGGGTAGAACGCTCTCTAATCTACTTTAGCAAGGACTTTAACAGCCACATTAAGAAGAGAGATTGGTCTATATGAAGAGCACTCTGGTAGGGCCTTATCCCTCTTTGCTTTAAGGGTGATACGAGCCTCATTAAATGACGCGGGCAGCTTACCTTGCTTAAAAGATTCAGATAGAACCAAAGCTAGTTGTGGTGCAAGGTATGAGAAGAATTATTAAAATAAACTCTGCAGGAAACCCGTCAGGACCCGGGGATGTACCAGATTTCAATGATGAGATAGCTGAAATGTTTTCCTTTTGTGATATGGGCCCTTCTAACCTTAATCTAGAATCAGGGGACAGTGTTGGGATATTTAATTGTGTCAGGAATTTCTCAACTGAACTATGGTCCTTTGTGAATAAAAATTCCTGAATGCATCATTAATATTAGAACGGTCGGTAGTGATGGTACCATCCTCCATCCGAATTTTTGTAATGTGTTACTGTGCTCTAAATACTCTTAACTGATTGGCTAAAAGTAGGGTTGTTCCGATTCCGATACTAGTATCGGAAATGCTGCCGATACCACAAAAAAATCGGAATAGGCGAGTATTTGATTCCATGTACCAATCCGACACCATTTTCCTAAACATAACTTGGTTATACCCGCTAGCTTTGCTTACTTACAGAGTGTCACGGCGTGCGTCTGTGATTGGAGTGGGTCCAAATTGATATCGCTCCTCGCTCACTAGTTAGGCGGCCTCCCCCCCTTTAGGTATGTGAAGAAGTATGGCTGCGGAATCGGGCACGGCTGGTGAGCTATTGCCGCTAATGAACCTGGGCTTCTCCCTGCGCTATAAAACACAGCGGGGAGTGTAGCTCAGGATCTGACTGTTGGGAAGCTGAATTTTGTGATGCGGTGGATTTTATGAGAGACAGTGGTACAAGAGCGGGCGATGTGATGCGCCCCAGAGACTTTAAAAAGGGGGAATGCCGCCCCCTTGATCTCCACGAGAGAACAGCGCGTGAACGAGCTGCGCGAGCTCCCAGGGCACCTTCACTTCCGCGTCGAGCCCGCCTTCGCATCCCTGCTGCAGAAGTGGAAAAGGCCGCAGAGAGCCTTTAACCCTTTCCTTCCCCATTTTTCTAAATAAAATACCTCACTCCCTCGTTTCATGGTGTCGCCCGTGCACTTAGGGTCGAACCCGTTACACAGGGCTAGTAGTATCTACAGATCAGGGCATGACATTAACTATTTTTCTCACTGGCCAATGTGTGTAGTGGATTTCCGGAGTCACTCGCCATTCAGACTTTTTACTAGCCACAATTTTGTTACTAGAAAATCGCAGATTTTTCTTCACCATGATACGTTAATGTTTGTTATATCTAGATTTACTTATAAATGACAGCGTACACTGTATCACTATAGTAGTAGTCAAGTATTCAGTAACGTTAAGATCCCAATATAAAAACATGCAAACATGAACAGTATATTCTGCTTATTGAACTTAAATTCAAGCCTCTTACCACATGACATTGAAAAATAACAGATTCAGTACAACTGAACTCATTCTGATATTAAAAATACAGCAACTCAGAACATTTACAAATTTTAGTGTGTTGTGTACTATTATCAGGTATTATTATTCATTATGTATGATATCAAAATTCTGAGTTAGGACAATGGACTCTGGTCTATCTTGTTGTGTTGACTCTTTATAGTGTGAGGTCATTCAATCAATTTATGAATTTTTTCTATCATTCAACATGAAATCTAAATAGATTTAATAGTAATTACTTTTTTATATAATCAGTAAATAACCTATGCGAAAGGGGCAAACATTCTCATCCTGTTGAGAAGCAATAGCGCTTTAAGGAAATGATGCACACACCAAACAGGAAGTAAAAGTGTGTGTGTGTGTGTGCGCGCAATGCATGTGTGAATGGGAGTTTTATGCGTGTAATATTACGTTGCAATGCGTTTATTATATCAGATGCCTTTAGAGAAAACTTCAATAAAAATATGTCATACCAAAGAATAAACTACCCGCCAAAGTGGCTTGTGAGACTCAAGTTATTACCAGCCACAGCCGGGCTGTGCATGAGAAAATGCATTTCTCTAGGGAAATGTTATATTGCAAATTTTCCTAATATCGTGCAGCCCTAGTATACAGTAGTACAGATCCGTTTTCTGAAAAACAATGCTTCTACGTGCAGGCACATCATAAATTGAACCACACTGGTACTTCAGTAATGTGTCGTGAATAACAGCATTGTAATCATTTGTGTGGCTCGGATCATGAGATTTTGCTTAACAATAAGGAGCTTGTTGACTTACAGTGAATGTTCAGAGTGTAATTCAGTATCAGTTCCTCCTTCAGACCGGGGTGTGTGACCAGACACTGAACCTTCTTCTGGTTTAGATCTTTGGATGCTACACCAATCAGGCTGCTTTTAACAGAGTATCTTCCTTCAGAATCCACAGTCTCATTAGTTTGTACTCTCACAGAGTCTCTTAAAGCATCCAGACTCCACGACACTTCTGCTGCGGGCTTTGAATTGGCTGCAGTGCAGGTGGCTAATATCTTCTCAGTGTCTCCAGCAACAGGAGGGACGTCTGTGCTCACACTGACAACAGGAGGAACTAAAAGCAAACGAACATTATATTATTTATTAGCATGACAACAGCATCAATATTGTTGTTTACAAAAATCTAATTTAATAATGGTTAATAGATATGTACAGTAGAGCTGCACAATTAATCATTATTATCGATGAATTAGAATTTATGGATTATTTCAATGTTGAAAAATGAAAATCGATTTTACAATTTCACTTTGGTACGACCTCGCGAGCTTCCACAGTTCTGCAACGGCCACCTCTGTGATTCACACACGGGAAATACGAAATACAACAAGGTTGAGAGCTCTGATGAAACCAAAGAGCTTATTTCCAAGATATGCACGATATCTTCAGTAGTATGGAAATTTTAATAGTATCGCAACTTTAGACATTGAACAAGCCAAAGCCTGCTGTAAAATTTGTCTGAGGTTTGTGGCAACTAAAGGAAGCAGCATGACTATTTTACTCCAGCACCTTAAACAGAGCCTCAAATCCGTTTTGTCTGAATCGGAAAAATTTGCTTTGGTATACGAGTGTTTTGACATACAAGCACGCTTCCAGAATTAATTATGCTCGCAATCCAAGGTTCCACTGTTTTACATATAAAGATAGAACCACACACACACACACACAGTACTGTGCAAAAGTTTTAGGCAGGTGTGAAAAAATGCTGTAAACAAAGAATGCTTTCAGAAATAAATAATTGCATTTTGTAAATTGACAAAATCAGCAAAGTGAGTGAACAAAAGAAAAACCTAAATCAAATCAATATTTGGTGTTACTACCTTTTTGCCTTCAAACCAGCATCAATTCTTAGGTACACTTGCCAAAGTCAGGGATATTATAGAATTATAGTCAGGTGTATTATCAACCAATTATACCAAACAGCTGCTAATGATCATCAAGTACATTTACATTTACATTTAGGCATTTGGCAGACGCTCTTATCCAGAGCGACTTACATTTTTATCTCATTATACATCTGAGCAGTTGAGGGTTAAGGGCCTTGCTCAAGGGCCCAACAGTGGCAACTTGGTGGTTGTGGGGTTTGAACCTGGGATCTTCCGAACCGTAGTCCAATGCCTTAACCACTGAGCTACCCCTGGCCCCTGTAGGCCAGGGGTAGCTGGGGTTTCAACATGTAGGTTGAAACCCAGTCATGAACTGAAACAGAAACAGCTGTGTAGGAGGAGGCTTAAAACTGGGTGAGGAACAGCCAAACTCTGATACCAAGGTGAGGTTTGAAAGGCATTGTTTCATGTCATAGCAAGATTGAGCAAAGCGAGAATATTGAGGGTTATGCTAATGACACACAGTTATACGTGTCAGAAAGTCCAGATAAGAAAAAACAGTTTACTAAAGTCGAGCAATGTGTGCATGACAGAGATTGGATGTTAACTTCCTTCTGCTTAATCCTGATAAAACAGAAGTTCTAGTCATAGGACCACATGCAGCTAGAAGCAAGCTTTCTGATCACACTATAACTATAAATGGCAACAGTAAAAGACCTTGGTGTGCTTATAGATTCCACTAATGATGTGAAGTTTGAATCATTTTAGTGACTTGGTTCTTTGAATTTTGTTAATCAGAACGAAAAAAATTTGTGTGTCATTTAGTTCACTTTAAATTTTTTTTACATTTTTAATAAACAGACACCCAACACGTCTACATACACAAATAGTTTCAAAAATGAAAATATTACAATGCAGCTAAGGGCATATTATAATAAACAGAATGAGCAGCCCAACTCTCATATCTTCACCATTTAAGTCTACATACTGATAACGATCGGCCAAATAGTATCTGAGCCAGGAGAGGGCTGTACCCTTAATTACTACTACATTTTCTAATCTGTGAAGAAGAATAGCATGATCAACGGTGTCAAAAGCTGCACTGAGGTCGAGTAATACAAGCAGAGTTACACAACCCTGATCAGAGGCCAATAGGAGGTCATTTACTACTTTAACGAGTGCTGTTTCTGTGCTGTGATGAGGCCTAAATCCTGACTGATACAGTTCATGTATGCCATTTCTATGTAGATATGAGCATATGAGCATCTTTTCCAGAATCTTAGAGATAAAGGGGAGGTTTGATATTGGCCTGTAATTGGACAGCTGACAGGGGTCGAGGTCAGGTTTCTTAATTATTGGTTTGATAACTGCTACTTTAAAAGATTTTGGAACATAACCAATGCTGAGTGAGGAATTAATTATTATTAATTATTCTCAACAGCGGTTCTGATATTACTGGTTCTGATATTCTGTTTAAGAAAATGTGTCGGTATAGGATCTAATATACAGGTTGATGAATTTGCAGAAGACATGAGTGAAATTAGTTCATTCTCTTCAAGGGGAGTAAAGTATTCTACAGTGGGAGCCACGTCAAACAGCCGCCTGGAGCATGATGGATTCATGGCAGGTCCATGAAGGGTTAATGGACGCTTCGTGCATGGAATGTGATCCCCCGCGATGACGCAGTTAACAATGCCCCGCCCCATAAACGCCCCCATGCGCTTTCTAAAAAGATGGTTGCAATGCCGTATAATTCCGCCAGATGGAGCATTGACTGGCACAGTTAACTGCAGTGTCCAGGAAGCCCAATACCGTATCTTTAATATACAGACAGTTCTTGTATTGTCAACATAGTTTCATAAATAGATGACGTGGTATCATCACTCAATACACAACCCATGATGATTATGCTATTTATTATTTAATAATGAATTAATAAAATTAGTTAGTGAAATATTTTTTAAGACATCCTGAAATGATCCTTAAAGACACGGTAGCGGCTGTAATTTGTCTATACCGATCATTGTAGGTACGGAATACACACGCGGGCTATGTACAGTATTTTACATTACGGTGTATTTTACCTCGTTCCATTTAATATACTGATAGATAATATTTTGCTGCAAAATAAAGCTCAAAATGTAACGTCTGCTTGGGTTTGTTTTCGTTATATTTTTGATGATGTTTTCGCTGATTTTTTTTTTCACTGATAGTCAACAAGTGGCATAAGAGGCAATTAATGGCGCATGCAACCTGGAATAAATATCTGCCCATATGGATCAGTATTTCTTTAGTCATTTAATCATGCATAATGCTCCCCCGTCAAAAGATCTGATGGGGCATTAATCACTTATCACAACTGTGAATGGATGCGGCAGCAGAGACACATTAAATCCCCATAAACACTTGGAAACAATAGTAAAAAAGTTCCAGAGGGTTAGCGCCTGTTATACTAATGTATTTTTACTGATTTTTTACTGCTTATATTTCGTTTGGTTTTACGCAATTTCGTGTGTGTGTGTGCGCACGCGAGAGAGAGAGGATACTCTGACAAGACCATATTCCGTGTGGCTCCCGTGGCGCAATCGGTTAGCGCGTGATGCTTATAAAGCAGTCCAGGGGGGTGTTCTTCGTACGTCGCTAACTCAGTTAGCTGGATTTGATTGTTGTGGATTTGTCCTGATCTTGGATTGTTTCGTTCTTCGATGCTCATCTTGCACTTGTTGTCAAATTCTTGTATAATATTTATTTTGTAACACATTTTTCAGGGGTTTGTTATGAATATGCACACACACACACACACATACATATCTATATATATATATATATATATATATATATATATATATATATAATAAAAAAAATTATTTAAAACAGTAATTTATATAAAACAGATGAATACATGTTGTCTTTTTGCTTAAAGTTCATTAAACTACCCGGATACACCAGCTGCTTATAAGTCTCTATCTATAGTCCTTTTATATTAAAATATAAATTTTTCAAATATCAAAACTATTAAACATGGAACAGATTAAGTCTTTGTTTCCCCCAAAGTACTGTATCAGACATTTTGCAGTTCTATGTTCAGAATATACAGTAGACCTGATCAAACATCATTCTAAAGCTGTCGCACTGTGACGTCATCCCTCCTACAGCTCCCTCAACAGCTTGTTCAGGCTCCTCCAGTCCTGTAGCTCCAAAAGTCCAGCCGTCAGCCGTCTGACCCCCCAATCCTCCACAGCGGAGCTCTGCTTAAAGACAACAGGAGAATTTAGTCAAGACAAAGATAAATAAACTTCACAGAACATATAGTTCTAATAAAAATAATATATATTAATAAACCTATTTACCACAGAGTGTGTAAAATACTGTTTTGGGGATTCTGTAATGTAAATAATCTGCCTGTGCTAATGTTAACCAGTGAACAGTGTTAGTGTTAACCAGTGAACAGTGTTAGTGTTAACCAGTGAACAGTGTTAGTGTTAACCAGTGAACAGTGCTAGTGTTAACCAGTGACTGTCTGTATTATCGTCTGCATTAAATTAACCGAGAATTTACTTAATGCGCTTCTCATACAAATAAGTTAAGCGATATAACACTCGTATATGAGCATTAGTTCATCCCTGAAGCCAAACTATAACTTACTGAAGCCCCTCATACCCCCCCCCCCCATGCACACACAACTCCCCCTCCTCCTCCTTAACTGATAAACACTTCTGTGTTGTTATTCAGCTCTTTAACTAAGCGCTCGCGCTACCGCGGAAAGTCACGGACAAAGTGTGTAAAATGTAAACCGGGTTATGAGCGTTACTAGCTCCTGTACAGCTCCCCTCAGTCTGTGTCCCTCATCAACTGCATCACATTATATTACAGTCACAGAAATATCCTGCAGATTAACTCTTAACCAGAGAATAAATAACCGCTGAATTTATCCAGACAGACAACACGCGGTGAGATTCTCTCAGTATTTACAGAGAACACAAACACTCTTCATCGGGTAGTGCAGCTCCTGTAATAGGGACATTAATAGTATTGTCGAAGCTTGAGCATGTTTTTGAGTTAAAGTGGAGTGACATTGTGAGTGTGTGACACTGACAGTAAGCTGTAATATTAACTCCAGACTTGGTAAACAGATCATTAAGTTCTCTAAAGTCACATCTGACCGCTGCTGCTGCTGCCAGTGATATTTAAAACGGCCAATAAAAAAACTAAACTGGGAAATAAACTGTAAACTACCCCAAACACATTTTATAAAATAAAACATCACTTACCACGAATAGTCCGTTAAGCCGCCATCTTCATCTCTGTAGTTTGGCAGCGTCAGTTCGGCGGGGGTGGAGGCGGGTTGTTAAAATCACGTGATTGCAACTCAGCGCAGCTGGCTTGTTTTAACGTGTTCTTGAGAACGAAGCGCCATCTAGTGGTGGCACCAGGTAAATGAATAAATAGGGCTTGAATGGGCGTGTTTACTGTGAAATCTTGACACGCCTTTCTGGCAGAAAAGGGAGGGGGGATTACGGCGTGCAAAGGCCATTCACACTTCAGCCACACGGTAGCGGCTATTTGGCGTGGCTCCCACTGTAGGTTTGAATCTGACATGGCTAGGTTAACATCTGTATCAATTACATTGTTCGGTTTCAAAGCCTCAATTTTATGCCTGATAGTTTAGGATGCTCTCTTTCCATGCTATTTGAAATACTAACAATTTAGTTTGACGCCATTAAAGTGCGCGTGTGATCGTTATACCAGGGAGCGAGTTTCTTATCTCTAATAATTTTTCTTTTAGCTGGAGCTACATTATCTAAGGTACAACGAAATGTCGACTCTAAATATTTAATCGCCTGATCGAGTTCTGTGGGGTCAGACGGTGACCTAATCGAAGTTGGTAACTCTGGGAGATTACTGATAAAACTCTGTGTGGTGGTTGATGTGAATGTACGTTTAATACGGTAGCGCGGTGCTGTGCATACATTATCACTGTGACACACCTGAATTGAGACAAGATAGTGATCCGAGATAATTTCAGACAGTGGAATTGTGAATACATTTCTTATAATTAATCCGAAAATTATTATTAAGTCTAAAGTGTGACCTGCTTTATAAGTGGGTCCTACTACACACTGATTTACGCCTACGGAGTCCAGTATGGACATCTCCAGCAATTAACACTTTGTCTACAGAAACGACCAGGTCTGAGATGAAATCTGCAAATTCACTAAGAAATTCAGAATACGGCCCTGGAGGTCTGTAAATTATAATTAGTGGAATCGACTGAGCTGACTTAATATACTTAAGTACACTTATGTTACTATAAAGGATTTCGAATGAATTAAATTTGTGTCCGTGTTTTTGTACGATAGACAGATTATCATTATGAATAACTGCGACGCCTCCTCCTCTACCAGTTAACCGAGGCTGGTGTATGTAGCTGTATCCAGGAGGACTAGCTTCATTTAGATCTACATACTCGTCCTGTTTAACCCATGATTCAGTTAAACAGAGTATATCAAACGCCTGATCTGTGATAATTTCATTAACAATAACTGCTTTTGATGCGAGAGATCTAATATTTAACAATCCTAGCTTCAGATCGGAGGTGCCGGCTGCGCATTCAGTATGATCTGAGTTCGTGGACTTTATGTTAATTAGATTATTGCAGTGGTTCTCAAAGTGTGGGGCGCCCCACTAGTGGGGAATACAGACATGACTGTATTTGCGCAGATATTTGGTTCAATCGGGTGCCGCGGTTTCATCCCACTTTTGATGTGTTTGGCTTCACATACACTTCGACAATGGAAGAAGACGGTGCAGCAGCAGTGAGTTTACTTACATGTGACAAAACCAAGAATGAGGAGATTGTAAAGAAAAAGCTGCATCGTCTGTGGTGTGGAATTGGTTTGGGTATAAGAAAAGTGATACGAATGAGATGAACGTGATTTGGAAGGTACGCAAGTGCACTGTTTTAACAAGTGGTGGAAACACATCAAACCTTTTCTATCATCTGAAATCCAAGCATCCAAACGAATATGGCCAAAGTAAAAAAAATGCGGCAAACCCCAGCAATTCACAGTTTATATAAAATTACATTATGTAAAACAATTTCTTTGTGTTTTCATTTTTATTTATGCATTTTCAGATACAAATTGCTATATTGTGATATATATCGTTATTGAGTTAGATAATTGCTTCTACCGTGATGGAAGATTTTGGTTATATCGCCCACCACTAATGAATCCTATCTTGAGCTTGGATTCATGGTGGTGATGGTGGGGGCAGAGGAGAGGCTCGTGTGTGCTTTGTGTCTTAAACCACTGGCAGCAGACTGAATGAGACCCAACAAATTAGGAAGACGCTTAGAGACAACACACTCCAGTCACGTTAATAAGCCACTCGACTTTTTTGAAAGAAAGCTGGCAGAATACAGACAGTAGGAGAATCGCATGGTAACATCTGAATCAGTGGACAGCAAAGCACAAATGGCTTCATACAGAATTGGCCAGTGCAAAAAAACTACAAACGATTGTTCAGCAGCTAATAAACATGGGGTCAATTATGCAAAGATAAGTTACAACGTAAGCCTTTTATAACAATTGCACGTGTATTTTATCTGTTTTTAACTTGGTGTTGTTTGATCTTATTGGTTTAGAAATTTATATTTAAATAAACAGTAAACTTGGCCGATTTCATTATTATTTTGTTGACAAGTGGGGCTTGAAAATTCGCTCACCGCCTTAAGTGGGGAATGACAGAAAAAGTTTGAGAACCACTGCTTTAGAAGATCAAAATTGAATATTTTTACTGAGATTACATAGCGATAAAATAACAATAGCACTGAAGTGGTATAAGTGAATTTTAATCTAATTCAAATTTTATTTGTCACATACAGTCATACACCGTACGATATGCAGTGAAATGCTTATACAACTGCCAGTGACCTTAAAAAATAAAAGCTTATACCTAAAGAAATAAATATGAATAAAAATAAATACGAAAGAATATTAATTCAACTAGTAAAATATACTGTACAAATAGGGGCATAATAAGAATATTACAAAATATAGACATTTGTAAACAATTTGTGCAAATATGCATAAAAAGTGACTTATTAAACTGTCTTAAAGTGTCTTGTGCAATGATCCAGAAATTAAAATATAAATATATAGTGCAAGTGCGTATAAATGTGTCCATAGTGTCCATGACTGTCCAGTCAATGTTGGAAGTTTAAAAAGTTTAATCTTTACTCACCTACTTTTTTATTTCTCATCTGTGATTCACTCTCCGATTTCCGAACTTAATTTACGACTATCTTACAAAACTTTATGTCATTGTATTAATTGGTTAGGCAGAGAGTTCTGCCAGACAGACAGACATGAACAAGTATGTGGACTTCAACCTGGAATAATAATATCACTAATTACATAAAAACCGATCAGGTTATTTTTACTGTAGCTTTAACCTTTTAACTACTTCGAAAAACTCTTTACCCGTCAACGGTGGGTACTAACGCTAGTTATTAGATAATGATAAACTGAGGGGGAAATGTGCACCTGGTTATTTATTTAAATAGTACAGTAAAACCTCAGATTGCGAGTGTTCTGCAAGACGAGCAAAGAATTTTAATAGATTTTAACTTGAAAAACGAGTAAGTCTTGGTTTACGAGCACCGAGTATCATGCATCACGCATGCCCTTCTTGTTTTGACGCCGAGTGTCACATGATCACAACCGAGCCAACGGTTTTTCTCTCTTGCACTGCGGAATTGTGGGTAATCGTCTCCCTGCTGGGCCTTAGTGCGTGCCTCTTACTGATATAATCAACATCCGTGCGCGCGTATATTGTTTATTATAACACTGTGACCACGTGTGTGCGTAAAACATTTTATTTTTGTGTTTGTATGCGTGTGTGTACAGAGCGTGTGTAATGTTTCTTATAACACATGTGCGGGCGTGTAAAGCAAATGAAAGTCTCATCAGAGAGGTTAAAGATCCATTTTCTCTCTCTCCATCATGTGCGTGCATGCGTAATTTGACACTGCGCCCCTTCACACACACACACCTTTACACCCTCCCCCCACCCCCTCTCGGCTTCAGAGACACACACACACACACACACACAGACACACATATATATACATACACACACACACACACACCGCCTAGCTGAGCTAATGTTAGATAAGAGTTCTTACCTTGTAATCTAAGGTGAATTTCTGTTTGATACGGTCCACTTGGAAATACATTAAAGATACAGGTGTAGATTCCTTCATCTGAAACAGTAACATTACTTAAAAGAATTGAGCCAATGAGTCTAGAAATGTTGCCGTTAAATTTGACTCTGTCCTTCAGTCCGTTTATATGTTCCTCTTCGCCAGTGGAAATGACAGCAAAGAAATCTGTATCTGTTGGCTTTTCCTTTGTTCGTCTTTGCCATGTAATGCTTGTTAGCTGCTCTGATGTCTCGACTGCTTGACAGAATAATTGTGCATCATCTCCTGTCGTTACTGTCACATTCTGACCAATGATCCTTATAGCTGAAAAAAAAATTGAGTACTACGTTGATTATATTATCCAAATAGTCAGTTACTTTACTGTTACTTTACTGTAAGAAAAGTATCCAAATTGTAAAATTTTAAGATGAATTAAAAAAATTATTATTGCTTGCTTGTAGTGAGTGCTACTGAAACATTGCATTTTACCAACAGCATATTTAAAGTAAAAAGACAGTATTATTTTGGTAATAGGTTTAAAGCTTCATAACATCAAATATTTGAACATATAAACATATAAAGCAGTAAAGCTTGCCTCATTTGACACAAACAAAAAAACTAATAAATAAACATTTGCAAGCAATGATGTATAACATACAGATGTGGCCGTTAAGAATGCGCGTGTTTTCCGCGAGATTCCTCAATTTAGGAATTCGGGAATTTAAATAAATGTGTTGTGCTTCACTGAATATCCACCAGATGGCGCATGGAAGGGGGGGTTAGTCCTCGTCCGGGGAGCAATTCAGTGTAGAACCGCCACTGGACATGAATGAACAATATATATTATCATATTGTGGCGTGGGCGGGCTGGCGGCTGACGACCGTCATGCTTTGCGGGGGTTTTCTCTGTCTCTACCATGAGAGAGAAGGGTGTTTGTGTTAGTGGCTTCGGCCAAGTTGGGTGCGTGTTATGTGTGTGTGCTTGACCTGTGTATGTGTGCTTGTGCTGTGGTAATAAACTACTCCCCAGCCATTTGCATTGGGGAGCAAGTAAGCTCACTCGTACTCCAAGATCCCTGCTAGCGTCGAAAAACGCTACAATATTAAGTAAATATCATTTTATGAATATGACGTTCTTCGCGCTTTTTCATAATAATCATCATATTTGCTGTTTGTGTCCAGCATTGAATTATTACAGCATCCATTATTTAACCATGCCTGGTTATCAAACTATACACAGGCACTGGTGTGGCTCAGTGGTAGGTAATTCGTCTACGATGCGGTAGACCCGGGTTCAATTCCCAGCCAGGGAATCACTATCAAATATATTAGATTTATATTATATTTGCAAATATGCAATATGCAAATAACATTTATATATAATACAAATAAATATTATTTATGATGAAAAATTAGATGAAACTAATTTTATTATAAAAGAAACAATATAAAAGTATACATGTATATGAAAAAAATTTTCTATTTGGTCGTCATACATGGTCGTCAACTCGCACGTTCTATATTCCATTGTCATTCATATGAGTTTATAAGAGCAACTGCTGTGTGGCTCCAGTGGCGCAATCGGTTAGTGCGTGTAGTATAGCTGAAGCAATACCGAGTTCGAAACTCACCTAAAGCACAAATTTATAAACATTTTACTACATATCGCACTGTGTTTGTGACAAATAAATTTAGATTTTTCAAGACATCCTTAATAATCCTTAAAGACACAGTAACATCTGTAATTTATCTGTACCGGTGTTCCAGGAAATTCAGTGTCCCCATGTTTCCCCGGTCGCGCGCGCGCAGATTCAAATCATGACGTCACTCGCTACCTAACGCTGAGAACTTTTATAATCTTTTATTATGAGAATGCAGGAAAATAAACCGCTTGAATTTGTTGTTAATTATTTTATTTTACATGCAAAATACTTTATACATAAACAGAGAATTAAAAAGGAACAATTGTATTTCCATCTTTTCCTTCTAGAAATTACCAATTTTAAACTCTCAAATTAATTCAATTTAATAATCTTTTACCTTTTCACGGTTTATACTTAATTTCAATCCTCTCGTGTATTTTAACCTTTCTTTGGACTTATTTCTAATTAATGAAAAAAAGTAAGTTGCTTACTTACTAACTAGCGAATGCTTTAGTAAATGGATCTAAAAACTACGGCAATATGAATGACAATGGAATATCACAGAACGTGCGAGTTGACGACCATGCACCTATCACTAACCATTAAAATGTTGGATTTGAATTAAAATGCCACTTAAATATATATTCGTGTTTAATTAAATTCTTAAATCATTGTGTTCACCCATAAACACCGGAACAAAAGGTCTAGGGACAAAACGTTTTTTTTTTTTTTTTTTTTGCATTGAGTTTAATCATGCAGCATTTTTAGTATTCATAGCAAAAGCACCCTAACGTTTGTGATAAAAGTATCCGAGAAATGACCCAGCATAAACAACCCAACCAGATGTGAAGCAAACAAGAAGCCCTCATGTCTGTGTTTCCTTCTGGGT
Source organism: Channallabes apus (assembly GCA_030522415.1). Taxonomy (NCBI): domain Eukaryota; kingdom Metazoa; phylum Chordata; class Actinopteri; order Siluriformes; family Clariidae; genus Channallabes; species Channallabes apus. The sequence continues at coordinate 45,080,441 of CM060109.1, forward strand.
CACCCTTTTAGTTATGCTGTTATAGTTAGAGTCTCTGCTTGCACTCTACACTAAATATACATTCACTTTATACATTATGTGACTGTGAATAAACCTAATATACCGAACTAGTTATCCTCTTCTCTTCTGCTCTCCCCTCTCCTGTTCTCTCTCTCTCGAGCTACAGATGTCGTTCTTGAGCTGCTAGTGACCCAGGCTCCCTCTGCCCTCCGGACCTGTCTGACCCATCCTGGTGCCCCGCTTCTGGGTGGAGATCTCGTCACATGGATGCCCCGTGTGTCTCTTTGGGATGCTAACCCCAAGAGAGAGTGTTAACATTTGTGATGTGTGTAGAATAGGAGGGATTTTATGTTAAGACCTCCAAAAAGCTGGTGTGTTTGTCTGTGTACATGTATGAGTGAGAGATGAGAGTGTGTGTGTTAACACTTGTGATCTAAGTGATATTTGTGATGTGTGTGATGTATCAGTATGTTTATGCATGCATGCGTGAGTTCGTGCGTGTCTGTGTGAGGTTTAATATTTGTGATGTGTACGTTTGTAAAATAGGCCGAAGATGCCTATTTTTTTGAGCATTTTAAGACCCCCAGAAAGCTCAAAAAGTTGGAAATTAAAATTCTTAGGAAAACAATTCTTTGGGCAATAATTAGACAATTTTTCCCTGCAAGACCTCACAAATTGATTTCATTAATAGTCTTAAATAGCTAATGTCGATAAAATTATTTACCACATTAAGACCTTCAGACCAAAAACAATACATTTTAACAGAAAGAAATGTATTAATACAATTTCCATGAAAAACACATTCTATCACTAAAGCTCACCTAAGACAACCTACAGTATCTCTTGCACTATTAACGTCTTCTTGACTAACGGGCTGTAAGACAGGTTTGGGGATTTGTGTCATTTTTTTTAAAGAATGAGGGAACTTTCTTCTGCACCTTGACATACCAAATGTAGGTTTTGTGATACAGTGGAACCTCGGACTGCAAGCAACCTAGTTTGCAAATTTTAATAAATTTTGACTTGAAAAACGAGTGTGCCTTGATTTAGTTGTGTGTGCGCCCAAATCTCACTAGGTAGATGGTCTCCCCTTCTGCAGGTGTGCGAAGGGTCGGGGCCAGGATTATATGCACAGCTGGTGAGCTATCTCCATTAATAGATCCTATAAAATACAGTGGGAGTGTAACTCGGGGTCTGTTGGGCTACTAAGCGAAGAGTATGACGAGCACGCTAAAATGCGGAAGAGCGGCATGTGAGTGGGGAAATGTAATGAGCGGATCTTTAACACTCACATGGAGCCGGATTTTTGTGACCTTGCTGCTAAGGAAGAAAAGGCCGCTAGGAGGTTAAATTTCGCGACCTCTGTTCCCAGCCAGGGAAAGCCACCCAGCTGCCGGACATCAAAGGAGGACTCCCGACTGAGGCTGTGCCCAAGAGAGAGCTGGGAGGGGCCGATCCGGTCATCCCACGAGAGCAGGATCACCATGAGAAAAATCACACAGGAGCTATGTGGGCCTATGTTGCCAACTCTGCCTGCCGCCACCACCCACCACTTACCAACAGACCTGCACACCTTCACTTTTTCCTTTCTTCCTCCCTCCTTTTAAATCTTGTCCTACCACATTTATATTCAGCTATGCTATTTTTCAAAAGTAGACTTGGGCTATGAGATGTAAATATTGTAATTCAATAAATGGTCAACTTATCCTATGATGACTTAAATGTTGGGTCCCAACTTTAATATAGCAAAATGTATTTCAGATAAAGTGTTTAAAAAAAAGATATATTGTTTTACATTACTGACACATTACTTTTACTGTTCTTCAGGTGCAGAGTGACCTGTGGAAAGTGGGCACATTTTAAATGTGCTAAATACAAAAAATAACTGCCAATTTATTTCTTTTTATTATAAATAATTTTTCCAGATTTTCTCCCTAATTTAGTCGTGGCCAATTCCTCCCCGTCACTAGGGGCTACTACTATCATTCAGCCAGGAAGGCCGAAGTCTATCACGTGTTTCCTCCGAACCGCATCTCCGGATGATAGGGCGAGCACTTTACCACTGCGTCACTCGGAGGCCCAAGACCCTGCCAATTTATGAGTGTGGAAAAAGTCTGAAATAATAAACTTTGCAAATACATTTTGTGTGTGGAAAAAATGTGTGTGAGGGGGGACCTTTTAATTTTTTTTAAAATGTAAATACATTTTGTCTGTGGAAAAAGTGTGGGGGTAAAAATCGTGTGTTGAGGGTAGGGCTGGACGATATGGCAAAAAATTATATCACGATATATTTCTTAATTTTGCTTGATACGATATAATTCCGATATTGATGTGGACAATATTAAAAGCCTCAGGAAAAAACTGCCAAGGACACACACAATGGACATCTGCAATCTGAATTTGCAAAGTCTATAATAGCACCAGGCTCCTCCTATTAAAATTATATACATTTTTTAAATATATATAATATATATAATATTATATTTCCATTTAAACTAGAACAGGCTGATTATTCATATAAACTGAAACAACAAAAACTGCCTCAGCCAGGATAAATAAACAAAAATAATAAAATAAAGAGTGAGCAACAACAAAAACACATTGCTCTGGCCGGAACATTGTTGAGTGATGATGACACCCTATGACTGAACTTTTTTCAGGCCAAGTCATCTTCCTTTAACAAACACTTTATTTAAATAGTCGAGACCAATAGCGTTAGGGGAGATTAAACCGCTTTAATATTCGCAGTTTGCATATTTTAAAAGCTATTTGTAATCTTTGAAAGAAAATATACCTTGACAAATAATCAACCATATACCACAGTGTAAACGTAGCCAAAGAAAACATCTTCGTTTTCAGCTTAGATGACAATTCGGATTTCCAGTAAGCGGCTACGTTTACACTGCCAGGTAAATGTGACCCAATTCCGATTTTTTGCTCATATGTGACACATATCGGATATGTTCTATGTCCGTGTAAACAGGAAAAAAACGCATGCATTCCGATATTTAGAGATCGGTTTCAGGCCTCCTTGGCTACGTTTACACTGCCAGGACTCGATGCTTAATTCGGATTTGTTGCCTATATCTGATATTTTTGACCGTCTGTTTACACGTTATTTCCACTATGACTCATATCCGATTCACGTGTTTACACTCGCCATACCATCTGAAACATCGCGCACACTTAAAGGGAGGTTCTTACGCTGCACAACAGCCAAGAAAGATGAAGGTGAAATATGCTTAACGCTATCTCTGCTATATATGCAAAGTTCGCGCACCATGGTTTTAAAACGGAGGAGAAAAAAAACGGCATAATTGCAGCCTGCACATGTGCTTTATTCATCAAATACTGATTTAATGTTATTTAGCCCAAATAAGCATTAACACAGGGGGGGAGCGTTGTTATTTTCCTTTTCCATGTCACCTGCGATGTTGTAATTCCACACGCGCTTCCACCGGAGAATAACGTATATAATAATATAGTAATATAATAATGTTATTCTCCGGTGGAAGCGTGTGTTGAATTACAACATCGCCCTCCCCCCCCTCATTAAATCAGTATTTGATGAATAAAGCATATGTGCAGGCTGCAATTATGCCGTTTTTTTCCCTCCTCCGTTTTAAAACCATGGTGACGGTTCGTGAAGTTTGCATACTGTATATAGCAGAGTGTTAAGCATATTTCACCTTCATCTTTCTTGGCTAGTGTGTAGCGCAAGAATCTCCCTTTAAGTATGCGCGATGTTTCAGATGGTATGGCGAGTGTAAACACGTGAATCGGATATGAGTCACAGTGGAAATAATGTGTAAACAGACGGTCAAAAAAATCAGATAGGCAACAAATCCTAATTAAGCATCGAGACCTGGCAGTGTAAACGTAGCCTATAGACAATCTTGAAAGTGCACTCTTGTCTTTGACAACTGATTGCATTAAATTAACTAGTGGTTGTGAGACTGTGACCGACAGGTCATGCTCCGCTATGAAAGAACAACACTTTTACATCGCGCACACGGTCGGCCACAGATGTGTGAATCTCCGTTGTGGTTCTTGTCGCAGCAGACAGGGAGCATGTGTACTGTTAGAGCACGAACCGCAGCATTGTGACGAGCTGCTGACTGATGGCGAACTCGCACTTTGTTTTTGTCATTATTGCCATATTGAAGTTTCCTGTGGCATACTGTGCAGAGACACCTACCTGGATGTTTGATTTTTTTAGTCCACGAACTAAAAGGCTTGCCATTCTCCCCAATTTCGCTAAGCCAAGCCCATCTCCACTTATTTATTTTTTTTTACACTTTTATCAATCTCGGAAACATCGGAGCCTTCCTGCATTAAGTGTGTCCATGCTATCTTAAATATAGTTATACCTCAGCCTGACATGTAGTTCTTCAAAACTAAACCAAAACCCGGAGTGGATTCATACCGGAGTGATAACAAAACGCTTAGAGTGGAGAGAGGAACGTGCATTCGCTCCACTCCAGGCTTTGATCACATCCTCCTCAGCAGGCTGAATACACTTTGTCTTTCCTTAATTTAACACCCATGTAAGCCTATATATACACAGCATTAAAATTATGAAAAGTGAATTTTAAACATTAAGGACAGGCGGAACAGTGTGATTGACGGAAATCCGTCGTAACGACGGAGAACTTTAATCCCTGCAGGCTCTAGAGGTTTCTAAAAAGGGGCAAATACTTTTCCATGGCACTGCATGTAGTCAGATTGTTCCACTGGGGTGAAACTGTGCCAGGTGGAGTTATAGCACTTTCAAAATCATACTGATCTGAATAACTTTGAATAATGAACTTATTGTTCTTTCCTTTGTTTCTTTGCTTTACAAACATGACCCAATATATGTTGAGTGATATTTTTTTATTTACGTTTTTATTTGTGTTATATTTGTATACTAGTGTGTGGTTTTAAAAATTTATCTCCACTATAATGAGCCAGTGTATTATGATGTGGTGGGCTGCTGGCTCCAGCCTCGCTGTACCTGACTGTAATGTTAGAGCAATCAGAGCGGAACTGGAACTTTCCTTCACACCAAACATAGAATCTGTTCATTTGAAGCATTTCACAGCATTTACCTCTAAAGCTTTTTCTTATTGTCGTGTACTTTACAGCTCCACCTTTTCTTCTTGCTCCTTTTCATTCATTAAAATTATTAATTTGCTCAAAGAAATTCACTGCATCGAGAAAGGATCGATATCTCTCCCTCCATAAATTAAAAGTGAATGTATCTAATTCATATTGAAGGAGGGCAAAACTTTTTTAAAAACTTCTTTTATTTGCTGCATTGTCAGGTTGTCCAGCACTTAAATCCAACTAAAAACTATTGAAAAGAAAATAAATATAAATATATATAAATTGTCTATATATATTCAAATGTATATCAAAATATCGTAAATGTGTTTAAAAATCATATCACCGTTATTGAAAGAAATTCTAGCGCGATATATATTGATATCGAATTATTGTCCAGCACTAGTTGAGGGAACTATTTTTTACAAAGTAAAACGTAAATACTAGGGATGGGTATTTTTGTTCATATTTCATTTCGAGTAATCCACAGGTTTGAGAAACGAGTACTCGATTAATTGGGGGGTGGAGTTTAAGCAAGGGGCAGGGCGTTTGCGGCACAGTATACAGTAAACATTTAAAAGAAATAACATGAGGTGAAGCTGAAGCGCTTTTTCCACATGATGCAATGTATATACTGGGGTGTGCGCGCGTTCTGATCATGCGAGGTTTGCGCACCGCTGGGGTCCGCGTTCAGATCATGCGAGGGGGTGGGGGTGCGCGCGTTTATATCATGCGCCGCTGGGGTGCGCGCAACCTTCACTAGAAGACTCATATATACTCATTTGGATTATGATTAAATTAGAATGTTTGTTTTGGCGTCGGTTTAATATTAACCCTAACCCCTGGTATTTGTTTTTTTTTTAGGAATTGTTAGCTTGGCTAAGTTTTAAGCTAAGAGAAGTTATTTCTTGTTGTGTCAGGTGCACCTTGAGATACACTTATCAGTCCGGCCTGATCGACTGGGACACACACACACACGCAGGCATGATGTCTGAAGATCTCTGTTTATTCTGAGCAAAGAGAGCACGTTTAAATGGTGCTACGTCCCAAACATCAAAAGAACCTATCATTAACATGTCAGTCATAGATGGACGCGGAGACAGACAGGAGAGAGGAGACACATTTGCATTCTCCTGATTAAACAAAAGGGATCTAGCAGACAAGAGCCATTTGGATGTATCCTCGTCTGGCTACAGGATATACAAGGTGTTACCATATAAAGCATGAGGAAGCACAGGGGTCTGTTCTCAAGGCTCAGGAATCTTCTTATTAGATTACATTGTCTTACAATATTTTTGTCTTTTTTTCAGTGTTATTTGTAACTAGGGTTGAGAGAAACGTAATTTTGATTCTCTATATGTATGCACTGTACACGTAGCAGAATTGAGAATAAAGTTGACTTTGACATTGCCTGATATGGACAAACATGGTTCATAGAACACCACAATAAGGAGGAGTACAGTTTAGTAACCTTTGAAGTGGCACTAATTTAGTAAACAGACAATTTTAGCCAATAAAACATTTTATTTAGAGGTGCTGCCTAACCCCTCCACCCAATCAGCTCATTCATTCGACAACAATTAAACGAACAATTATACCACGAAAAAAAAAAAAAAAAAAAAGATTTATATTGACTAAGCACACCTGGGGGGTGTTCTTCGTATGTCGCTAACTCAGTTAGCTGGATTTGATTGTTGTGGATTTGTCCTGATCTTGGATTGTTTCGTTCTTTGATGCGCTTCTCACATTTGCTGTCATAGCAACATATCCGTAAGCTTGAACCTGCTCGGTAGCAGGTTTTTCATGTGAACAGGATTTAGGCTTGGGAAAAGTATATGCCCCCCTCCCATGGATTGCCCCCCCCCGCACATAATCGCTATCAAATATTATATTAGAACATAAATTCATAGGTTTATTATTATAAAATATATTACTATTATAATAAACCCTAGGCACGAGGCAGCCCTCAAGACCATTAATACAAATTCTTGTATAATGTTTATTCTGTAACATTTATTTTTCAGTGGTTCGTCATGAAGTTGCAAATAAATAATTATATATATTAAAAATAAATATTTTTAATATTGAAAAATTGGACGAAACTAATTTTATTACAAAATAAATATAAAAGTACACATGTATTTGAAGTTAATATTTCAATTTTTTCATATACAACATTTATTTTCATATTGCTTATTTTATTGTCTCATGTAATTTGTAAACCATTAACCTATGAATTTATGTTCTAATATAATAGTTTATACTGATTATGTAAGGGGGGGGCAATCCATGGCAGGGGGGCATTTCAGCGCATAACACGTGTTACAAAATAAATTGAGCTTGTTCTTTTGCCATTTCTTCAACCAATCAAAGGGCTTGTGATCAGTGTTTCTACTGTCGATGCATATCGCCTTTTAAACCAACGCACGAGCGCACAATAATCCTAGACAACTCAATCCGGCCATACTAATCATCAACAACAGGGGGCTGTTCCATGAAAGTAGCTAAATAAAGCCAGACTTCCGCGCAAAAGTGAGACTCAAATTAGCGGCATCTCCAAATTAAGCCTCATGTGGTTCCACAAACGGAGCTCAGCTGTAACTAATCGAGGCTTATTCAAGGCAGGCTTGCATAGTCTCACTTTGTGCGCGCGCCCGCGATATTTAAAAAGCCCATATGAATGGATGAACGAAACATAGATCCGAAATGAGCCAGACAGGGAAAACACGGGCAGTTTTTTTCTCCGCTGCTGAGCAAACGCTGCTCATGGTGATTTAATACACGGACATATTTTTGCACCTTGAATAAAGTATTCCAACTTGTTCAAATTATTGATTTGTTATTTTTATTTATTGGGAAAGTGTATTTTACATGAAAAGATGTTATGTTAATGTTTTAAAAGTTACTAATTAGACCATCTCTAGTACTGAAATGCCATCTGTTCTGGACAATGTGAATAAAGGAAATGGTGTCAATTTTGAGCATACAGGCATATAACCCCTGTCCCCAAGCAGGACTCCATTAAACTCCCCTGCAAAAGAAGGTATCAATTACATATGCTGTGACACTCAAGACTGTATATATATATATATATATATGTATGAAGACTTATAAAGTTGTGTGTGCCTACTGACGGTTACAACTATTTATCTTTTAAAATTATGATCACTAGTTTCCATGAAAAATGCTTGTGAAGTAAAAACCCTTGCTTGAAATGTTCTCTTGCCTTCTTCTCTGTGCCAGTGATGTTCGAAAGATCCTGGAGACATGAATTGCTCAATATATGAATTGATGAACCATGTCAAATTCAGAGCTAAATCACTGGCAATGTATGGAGTTATTGCCAATCTACATACCTGTACATTGAGGCTATGGAAAGATTTCCTGTTGTGGGTGCCATCCACAGCACCCAAGACATTGGGAAAACCCGAGGAACAAATTTAGCTTAATACAGGTAGATCAATTTTTAAGTCTACTTTAACTGTCACTACCTGCTATTGCATAAAAGTTCTCCTTGATCCTCTGTGTTGGTAGATGGCCAGGAAAGGTGATATAAATATTTTAATATTGCCTCAGAGAAAGGTAGACCATCCTTATTTCACGGCATACGGTTGCTTTAAATGCTCAGCATCACCAACACTGTAGAGGAATGTCCCAGTGGCGAAGAAACGCAGTGCAACAAAGACAGATTGCACTGTGGTCAGGCATTGCCTCGCCGTGTGGGTTTGCTGAGGTGTGGTTCCAGCAGCTCATATAGGTAGACTATGCTGGAGTGGCAGAGAATTATGTTAGAGTGGTGCAGGACATGTCTGAGAGCGCTAAGACAGTGGTGAGATGTGCTGTAGGTGTGACAGAAGAGTTCAAGGTGAAGGTGGGTTTGCTGAGGTGTGGTTCCAACAGCTCATAGGTAGACTATGCTGGGTCTGCTGAACCGGTATCTCTTCCACAGATAGTCATCTGGGAAGGCAAGAGGGTTTACTCTGTCCCTAAAGACCCTTAGGGCTGGTGGTCTGAAAGCTCTTTCTAATATCCCTGCACCCTCATCCACAGGGTCTTCAATAAATGGACAGGCCATAATTACGTACTGGGGATTCTCTTTTTCTCTTTCGTTCTGAATCTCCATGCAGGTGTTGGTCTCACTCAGTACTGCTTAAATAGGCCTGACCTTCATTAGGTAATTAAGCTGACATCTCATTATTATTATTATTATTATTATTTTGGTAAATGTAATAAGGCATTTTTGTGTAACTGTTCATATGAATTTATTAATTTCTGATTTTCTGTTTTCAGTCATTGCATTTCATGTTTGACCTTTTTTAATATGCTTATGATTTTATTTAAATTATTTTGGGGATAATTAAAATGCTGAGATGATTTTTATAGGCTTAATAATTTTTTATTACACGACATGATTAGTGAGAGCGCGGAAACTAAACTGACGGAACGATCTTTAGGGAATATGTTCCCACACGTCGGAGATTCTTTGAGACACCGCTTAAATAAGCGAGACAGTTAGCCTGCCCCGGACCTGGTTAATTTGCCAGCATAAGTTGGGTATGCCAGCATAAGGGTAACTGAGTTTGAACATTTTTAAGTTTGATTTATGAAACCGAATCTACCAAAAATAAGCCTGACTAACTGAAATAAGCCTGGCTTATACTCTAATCTTGGTTTATGGAACAGCCCCAGGTGTGCTCGAAGAACCAACTTAGCCGGATCGTAATTAGCACGATGATCTAATCTTACATGTGTCAAGCGACGTACGAAGAACACCCCCTTACCTCCGCCATGTTCTTCCACGCTAAATTAAAGGTTTATAAATAGGATTACCGCTGAGTGGCCAACGCAGAAGATCCTTTCACGAATGAAAAAACTTTCGACACGCCGTTTTTGTGTATTTATTTCCTGATAAACAAATTAGATAATCTTGAATGTATAGCGAATGTCCAATATAAAACCAACTTTACCGCGGCGCTGCTTGAGAAGCTTTGATGCCGTTATCAGTAAAAGTCTTTGTGTAAGTCGGGTAGTAAAGAGTAACATTCTTACCTCTGGCTTTGGTTAACAGTAAAATCACCACACAAATGACCTGAATGTGCGTGCCTAAATACATTGTATAGCCATTATCCATTAATCAACGTTCATAATACGGGTAATATAACGTATCGTTTTCTTTCCAGGCTGGTAAAAATTCTTCTTCTTTGTTGTTTTTTGCGGCTGGCAGCCAACTTAAGGGTGCATTGCCGCCACCTTCTGGACTGGAGTGTGAATCATCTTCTTCTTCTTCTTCTTCTTTGGAGTTTAACGGCGGCTTGCATCCGTAAGTGTTGCACTACCGCCACCTTCTGGTTGATTCTCCTTTAGTTGTTTCTTCACTCTATTTCCAGGTTATTTCCTCCACTTCTTATATTCTATCCATTAAACCAGTAGTAGCTAAGAAGTTACAAATGTTTTTCTTTCCTCGCCCACTCATCCCACTTTTCAGTATATCTTTTATCTCTGTCCCAACCAGTCCACCTTTTCTTAATTCTTCCATCATTTTTCTCCTTTCTTCTTCATATCTTCTGCAATTTATAAGTACATGTTCTATGGTTTCTTGTGTCTGACAAACCTCACAAAATCCGGTGGGATGCTTCCCTATAATGTATAATGTACTATTCAGGTTACTGTGTCCAATTCTTAATCTTGTCATTGCTGTTTCTTCTCTTCTTGTCCCTCCCCAGTTCCTCTCAGTTCCAACTTTATTTTGAATGCCATATAAATGTCTCCCTTTAATTTCCCAATCCCACTGCTGTTGCCATTCTCTCACAGCTTCTTTCCACACTATACTTTTCCCCTCAGCCTTTGACATTTTTATATTTACTTCAATTTTATCTTTTTTTGTTGCATGTTTGGCTAATTTATCCACCCTCTCGTTTCCCAAAATACCGATGTGGGCTGGAGTCCATATGAGTTGTATCTCTTTACCTTTTTCTTTTATTCCCATGTATATTGTCAATATTGCATACACCAAGTCCTGACGGCTATTGGACATCTCTGATCTGAGGCTATACAGTGTAGACAATGAGTCACTTCCAATTAAGTATTTACTTATTTTTTTCCTCCTTTCCAATCCATTCTAACGCCATCTGGATGGCCTACAGTTCGACTGTATACACACTCAGTTCGTTCGATGTTCTTTTGCTTTCTTCATTTCCCTGGTTATCTATAAAAACTGCAGATTCAGTCCTTCCAGTTTCAGGTTCTTTTGATCCATCTGTGTAAATCTGAATATGGTCTCTATACTTTTGTTCCACATATCTATAAAATTCGTCTACTAGGTCTACATTATGATTTATTTGATTTGATGCAATTTAAAATCAACTTCCATGGTTTCCATTTTCCACACTGGATAGTCAGGCCATATCACCGTTGGACAGAACTCTTTTTCACTCACCCCCAAATCTCTAGCTGACTTATCTCCTACCCACCCCAAACTATTCTTTTGTTCTCTTTCCTTTTCCCAACAAGTTTGTAGCACTTTCTTTGTGGGGTGACTGTCTCTATGTCCCTTCAAATTAATCCAATAGTTTACCAGCAATTGCTTACGTCGAATGTTTAAAGGCATTTCTCCTGCTTCCACCTGAAGCGCACACACTGGTGATGTTTTTACTGCACCTAAGCATAACCTCAAAGCTCTAGTCTGTATTTTATCAAGCCTTGTAAGTACAGATTTGGCTGCTGATCCGTACACCACACTCCCATAATCAATTCTTGATCTTATTAGACTTACATATATATATTTCAATGATTGATAGTCTGCACCCCATTCCAGTCCTGTTAAACATCTCATTGTGTTTAGTACTTTTTTGCATTTATCCTCCACCTTCCTTATATGTTCTGCCCAGGTTAACCATGAGTCAAAATGCACTCCCAGAAAGCAACATTTATTAACCTTCTCCAACCTATTTCCGTATAATTTTAAATTAATCCCCTCATGAATTTTCTTCCTAGTAAAAAACATTACTTTAGTTTTTTCAACAGAGAATTTAAAGCCCCAATTTATTCCCCACCTCTCAACCTGCTGGATACCTTCTTGCATTTTCTTAACTATATACTCCACATTTCTTCCTCTTTTCCATATTGCTCCATCATCCGCAAACAAGGATCTCCCCATGTTCACTTGTATATTTCCATATATGTCATTTATCATAATTGAGAATAACATGGGACTTATTACACTCCCCTGGGGGATTCCATTCTCTGCCATACGTTTGCTAGACATTTCTTTTCCTATCCTAACCTGAATTGTTCTGCCTTTCAGAAAATCCCTAGTCCATTTAAAAATGTTTCCTCTAATTCCCATTTTATGTACCTTAATCATCAACCCCTCTCTCCATAGCATGTCATATGCTTTTTCTACATCAAAAAATACAGCTACAACTGTCTCTTTATTTATTTGAGCTTTCCTTATCTCATCTTCCAAGCATACCACTGCATCCATAGTACCCCTCCCTCTCCTAAATCCGCTTTGATATTCAGTCATCATACCTTGTTTTTCCATAATATACATTAATCTCTCATTTATCATTCTTTCCATTAGTTTACAGATATGTGAGGTCAGGGCAATGGGTCTATAGTTTGATGGCTTACTAGATTCTTTCCCAGGTTTTCTTATTGGTATAATAATGGCTTCTTTCCAACTTTTTGGCAATTTTCCTTCTTCCCACACTTTATTGTATAGTATCAATAACTTCTTCTTCCCCTCTTCACTCAGATGCTTTATCATTATGTAACAAACATCATCTTTCCCTGGTGCAGTCTTCCCAGTTTTAGCCAGTGCTTTGTTTAATTCTTCTATTCTAAATGGTAAATTATGTTCACCTTCTTCACTTTCCATTACTTTCAGTGCCTCCAGATTATCAGTACTAGTTTTCTCTCTACCCCTCTTCCCTTCTTCAGATAGATTATTTGAGCTGTGAACTTGGGCAAATGTATTTACCAACATTTCAGCCTTTTCTTTATTTGTAACTGCGACCTCATTCCCATTGTTCAACACCGGGTAGCTCCAATCTCTCCTTTCTCCACCCATCTTTTTAATCATTGTCCACACTTCTCCTATTTGTCCCCAATTGAACTGCAGTAATTTCTCCAACATAATCTTTTTGCTTGTCTTACCGTTTTCCTTACTATTGCTTGTGCACATTTATACTGTATCATATGCATGAAATTATGTGATCTTTTCATTACTTTAAACGCTTTATTTCTGTTTTGAACTGCTTTCTTACATTCATCATTCCACCATGGTACTTCCTTTCTTTTTATTTTACCTTGACTTTTTGGGATAGCTTCTAGTGCTGCTGTTATTATGCTATGTCTTACTTTATTTTCAAACATTTCTATATTGTTATCTTGTTCAATCTGATTTAAATATTTTGTCACTTTCTTTCTGAAATTTATCCCAGTCAGCTTTTTCAAATACCCATCTTCCTCCTCTTCCTTCAAAAACTTGTGGTATATTTATCTTGATTTTACACAAAATTGGATAGTGATCACTTCCTACTGTTCCTTCCTTATACACCTTCCTTATACACATTGCTGCCACACTGCTAGACACCAATGTAAGATCTAGAGCAGACTCCCTTCCAGTACTAACCTCTATTCTTGTTTTAGTTCCATCGTTTAAACATACTAAATTTTTTTCCTCTAATAACTCTTCTATTACTTGCCCATTTATATCCACTTTTTCACTTCCCCACAATGTATTATGTGCATTGAAGTCCCCACACCATATAACATTATTACTACCTTGTCCCTTTATTTCCTCAAGCTGATTCATTTGCAGTCTTCTACATGGATTATAAAAATTTATGATTACACATTTCTTCCCCATACTGTACCCCATACTTCTACTGCTACATACTCGCATTCACTCCCTATACCTACCACCCTGTGCGGCACTCCTTCTTTCACAAAAGTAACACCCCCCCCCCCTCCACTACCATTTATCCTATCCTGTCTAATTGATACATACCCATATATGACAAAATCTAAGTTTGGCTTTAGCCAGGATTCCTGAATACATATAATGTCTGGTTTTTCTTTGCATTTAGCAATAAACTGTTTGAACTCTTGCCCGTTTGATATCAGGCTCCTTGCATTCCATTGTAGGAGCAACATTAATACAATAATTAACCCACACATGTTATCTCTTGACTAGCCTGTACACTTAACTCATCCCTCACCTCTTCCCATTTCAAACCTGCCATATCTAGGTGATGTATTGCTGCTTTTACTATAATCTGAATTCTTTCTGTTTTAGATCTGGTTTCAGCTGTAGCATTTATTCCTCCTGCTATAAAGGTCACCATTTTCTTCTTCTCTTCCCACTGATCTTTACGTTCTTGTGGGACTTCTCTCATCTCTCTCTCCATAGTTTCCCTTTTGCGACCTTTATTTTCTTTTTCTGACCTTTCAATAGCCTCAGAGTAAGAAACGTTTTCCTTTACTTTTATTTGCTCTATTTTCACTTGCTTTTTCATCATTTCGCATCCCCAAAATGCAACACTGTGACGACCTCCACAGTTACAACACTTCGGTTCCACTTCCTCTCCACATTTTCCATATTCGTGGTCTCCACTGCACCTGGCACATCTTCTTTTTCCTTTGCATACCTTAGCTATATGCCCAAATTCTTGGCAATTATAGCATCTCATTGGCTTAGGTGTAAATTCCCTCACTCTATATCTCATAAATCCATAGTATACCTCTTTCGGCACTTCCTTTGATTCAAACTCAATCAAGACAGATTCGGTTTCTACTTTTCCTACTCCGCTTGTCAGTCTTACTGCGCTTTTAACTGACTTGTTTTGTGCCTTCATATCCTCAATTAGCCCTTTTATATTTACAGTAAGAGGAATTCCGTATATCACTCCCTTACTTCCACCCATTCTTCTTTCTCCTACTCTTACTACTTTCACTATTTTAATTTTTCCCATACAACTCATCTTCATTGCCTTTTCCATCTGCTCCACACTATTACAACCTATAAGTAAATTTCCATCTCCCAAGATTCTTGCATATTTCACTTCTCCTATTTGTCCTCTTATTATTTTTGTTAATTTAAGTGGGTCCATCCTCTTAACTCCTCCCTCTCCTTCAAATCGTACTACTATATTAACCATTCTTTCTTTATGACACTCTCCTTCATCATCTCTGCCTTCACTTTCCGTTCCAGTTGTGCTAGCCTCACCTTTTTTCTTTCTCTTACGACTAGTACTTTTCCTTACTGCTTTTCCTCTCCTTACTTCTTCCCAATCACTTTCTCCCCTCTCATCAATACCATTTCCCTCTTGCTCACTATATTCCATACCATCCGTACTCTTCCCCGCCATTTTGATAAAGCTGAATGATGTGGCCGATGCAGAAGTTGCGGGGAGACACCGCTACCGGACCTATACAGGCCGTCGGCCGATGCCTCCTACACCACTTCCCACTCGACTCACCACAAACTTTCAAATTTCTCCTCCCCGGATGTTCCACAGAAGTTTCAGAGCAACCAGCTGTTCTCCGACGAACAAAGTCCACAATTTCTTAACCTATTACAATCTCAAACACACTCCGTCTTGCACACTCGACCTCCTTCCACCCCACCGACACCGGCTTCACACACCTCCTTAGATGAGCACTCAAAAAATAAACACATTTTATGACTAAGCTGAAGAGGCGGAGGCGGGGTTTCGTCACGCGCAGATCCGGCCAATCACAAGGCCCGGGAGGAACCCCATTCGATTCCCCTTTCACAAACTCAAACTCCGCGCGCCTCCCGCCCCAGACAAGACTTCGCTGCTCACGCGCTACACGCTCATGACATCGGACAAACTCAAACTCAACCGTTTACGCGCGGACCTCGCTTTTGTCTCTTGTATTTTTTCTCGAGGGTATGCGCGCGCAACAACACCGTTTTTTTTAGTCGTATCATCGAGACCATTTTACTTCTTCAACGACTCGGGGCTCTCGCCCTCTGGTAACGTTTATGCTTCTCTTTAAAAAAATAACTTAAAACTAACAAGTTCGGTAGTCCTCAGTCATTAAAAATGCTCCAAGTTTTTACCAAAGTGAATAAATGTTTCACTGTTTGCCCCTGGGTAATAATAAATACATTCTCCCTGTCTTAATAGTTACGCATAAACACCTTGAAAATGAGTCCCCTCACCAAGCATATTTTTCAAATAAAACAAAAACACACTGAACAAATTCTTACAATAAATAAATGAAATAAATACATATACAAATAAATAAATACGTATATAAATAAATACGTATATAAATAAATACGTATATAAATAAATAAATAAATACGTATATAAATAAATGAATGAATGAAACGATTAATACATAAACATCGCTAAGCCCCTCCCTTTTTATCACGAAACCTCCCGGCCATAAAAACTCCTAAAGGTCATCTAAAGGTCAAAAAAGCACTTAAGGGGGTAATAAAACTGTCAAAATTGAGTTTGACGAAAGGTAGCTAAGTACTCTTTTCATGTGTCCAAGGCTACGTTTACACTGCCAGGTGAATGCGACCCAATTCCGATTTTTTGCTCATATGTGACACATATCGGATATGTTCTGTGTCCGTGTAAACAGGAAAAAAACGCATGCATTCCGATATTTCGAGATCGGTTTCAGGCCTCCTTCATATGTGGAAATAAATCGGATATAAATCAGATATGTGCTGATGTGATTGCCGTGTAAACAGACAGATCGGATTCCCTGAGGCATTGTGTTCTATACGTCATTAAAACTGCGACTTCTTCGCGGTTTAATGACGTAATGTTATTCTCCTGTGGAAGCGCGTGTTGAATTACATCGCACGTGACATGTAAGAGGAAAAGAACAACGCCCCCCCCCCCCTCCAACACACACACGCCTTGTGTTAATGCTTATTTGGGCTAAATAACATTAAATCAGTATTTGATGAATGAAGCATATGTGCAGGCTGCAATTATGGCGTTTTTTCCCTCCTCCTCCGTTTTAAAACCATGGTGCGTGAACTTTGCATATATAGCAGAAATAGCGTTAAGCATATTTCACCTTCATCTTTCTTGGCTAGTGTGTAGCGCAAGAACCTCCCTTTAAGTATGCGCGATGTTTCAGATGGTATGGCGAGTGTAAACACGTGAATCGGATATGAGTCATAGTTAAAAGAACGTGTAAACAGACGGTCAAAAAAATCTGATATAGGCAGCAAATCGGAATTAAGCATCGAGACCTGGCAGTGTAAACGTAGCCAAAAGGGGGAATAAGCGATAGTATATGCATTTGTGTTACTAATAACATACTGTACTGTAGATAAAGGAATTAAGATGAAGCCAGAGCACACAAAAAGTAAAAGGACATTGTGAAGATGAAATGTTATGTTATTGTGCAAAATTCTTTGAGGATTTATTTTTAATACAGGCCCACCGACAGTGCTCCTAACACCACAAAAAGAAGTCAAAGTAGTGGAAACAGAGATGGGGTACACGGCAGTTACCCCAAACATGTTCCAGAACCTAAGAGAAAACAACACAGAGGTCAACAAGGGTGAACAGTGATGTGCTAGTAACCTCTCCTGTAAACCCCAACAGACCCTCACCTGCACGCAAAGTGCATGGGTCAGAAGAACCAACTAGAGTGACAGGAACAACGCAGAACCACAACTCTCCACTCAAATTCATCACAACAATAAGTACACTACATTTGAGGACAACACATGAAGAAATTGTAAGGTGTCAAAGTAGCAGTAGCACTGAGTAACATTGGTGACATATAAACGTAATTAGAGTTAAAAGTAAGTGTTGTAACTACTGACAGGATAGAAGACTGTTTTAGAGGACGGAGAATATTAGTGACTGAGATTATTCACACTACAGACATTGAATTAGCTGGACTGGACCCTTGGTTACAAATGAGAAAACACCCCAAAGCAATTTGGGTAATTTTAGGAATAATAATAGTTATGGTTACCCTGATGTGCGCACTTATTGAGAATTCGGAGAGAAATGGTCATGGTAAAGTCTATTCAACAAACTCAAGCCACATGCATTTAACTAGAATAAAGAAAAGAGACTATAAAGAGAATAGAAGAAAAAGAGATGTCCCTATTAAATTTCATGGTTACACTTTAGGAAGCCCATGGACTAGCCCAGGAGTAAATGTAGGCTGGTCACTCTTCCTCGGCGGAGGAACAGCTGTAGCCCTAAACAAGGTAAATGGTTTAGCATACATGTTACTAATACTAAAAAATGACACCGTAAATGCCTTTCAGTTAGTAAATGATGAACTTAAGCAGGTTAGAGAGATCACGATTCAAAATAGAATGGCTCTGGATATTTTACTGGCCGAGAGAGGTGGAGTGTGTAAAGTTCTAAACACCTCTTGTTGTTTCTATGTACCTGACAATAATCAGAATATCAGCAACATCATAAACCACATGAAGAAGGCTTTGCAACCACCTCCCCAAGTAGAGTCTTGGATCTCGTGGTTAACGCAATTATGGGGAGGCTGGGGTTATTGGCTGGTTTATAGTGTTTTACCAATTGGGATTATAATCTTGTTAGGCCTCTGTATAACACCCTGTATTTGCAGATGTATACAGGGACTAGTTCTGAACACAGTAAATTATCAAATGTTAAGACAGACTGACAACATAAAACGGAAAACGGACTGGGACGACCCGACTTCTGACAGAGTTCAAAATTCCGGTGACTATCATTTTGAATGTTTAGATCATGATATGGAAGAAGACATAATGTAAATCTTTAGTGAAATATAAAGCATGTATATTTAAGTAGATTGCAGAATTTTTCAAAAAATGCTTTTGTGTCAGGGGTCTATCCCAATAAAAACAACTGTAGTGTCCTCTGTGTGCATTAGAGTGCTAGTCTTCTTCTTTGTCTTTCGGCTGTTCCCTTTCAGGGGTCGCCACAGCGAATCATCTGCCTCCATCTATCCTCTGCATCCTCTTCTCTCACACCAACTAACTTCATGTCCTCTCTCACTGCATCCATAAATCTCCTCTTTGGTCTTCCTCTAGACCTCCTGCCTGGCAGTTCCAACCTCAGCATCCTTCTACCAATATATTCACAATCTCTCCTCTGAACATGTCCAAACCACCTCAATCTGGCCTCTCTGACTTTATCTCCAAAACATCTCACATGGGTTGTCCCTCTGATGAACTGATTCTTGATCCTATCCATCCTTGTCACTCCCAAAGAGAACCTCAACATCTTCAGCTCTGCTACCTCTAGCTCTGCCTCCTGTCTTTTCTTCAGTGCCACTGTCTCTAAGCCGTAGAACATTGCTGGTCTCACCACTGTCCTGTACACCTTTCCTTTCATTCTCGCTGATACTCTTTTATCGCACAACACACCTGACACTTTTCTCCACCCATTCCAACCTGCCTGTACTCGTCTCTTCACCTCCTTTGAACACTCTCCGTTGCTCTCGACAGTTGACCCTAAGTACTTAAAATCCTGCACCTTCTTTACCTCTGCTCCCTGTAGCCTCACTGTTCCTCTTGGGTCCCTCTCATTCACACACATGTATGCGGCTAACCTTCATTCCTAACCTTCATAACCTTGCTGCGGCTAACCTTCATTCCTCTGCTTTCCAGAGCGTACCTCCACCTCTCCAAATTTTCTTCCACCTGTTCCCTGCTCTCGCTACAAAGCACAATGTCATCTGCAAACATCATAGACCATGGAGACTCCTGTCTAACTTCATCTGTCATCCTGTCCATCACTAGAGCAAACAAAAAGGGGCTTAGAGCCGATCCTTGATGCAGACCCACCTCCACCTTGAACTCTTCTGTCACACCTACAGCACATCTCACCACTGTCTTACAACTCTCATACATGTCCTGCACCACTCTAACATACTTCTCTGCCACTCCAGACTTCCTCATACAACACCACAGCTCCTCTCTTGGCACCCTGTCGTACGCTTTCTCTAAATCTACAAAGACACAATGCAACTCTTTATTACCTTCTCTGTACTTCTCCATCAGCATCCTCAAAGAAAATACTGCATCTGATGTACTCTTTCTAGGCATAAAACCATATTGCTGCTCAGAAATTCTCACCTCTGCCCTTAACCTAGCTTCCACTACTCTTTCCCACAGCTTTATTGTATGGCTCATTAGCTTTATGCCTCTGTAATTGCCACAGCTCTGCACATCACCCTTGTTCTTAAAAATCGGCACCAATACACTTCTCCTCCATTCCTCTGGAATCCTCTCACTCTCCAAGATCTCGTTAAACAAACTAGTCAGAAACTCTACTGCCACCTCTCCTAAGCACTTCCATACCTCCACAGGTATGTCATCAGGACCAACAGCCTTTCCACTCTTCATCCTCTTCAACGCCCTTCTCACCTCACTTTTACTAATATTTGCTACTTCCTGCTCCACAACAGTCACCTCTTCTACTCTTTGTTCTCTTTCGTTTTCCTCATTCATCAACTCCTCAAAGTACTCCTTCCATCTTCCCATCACCCTCCTGGCATCTGTCAGTACATTTCCATCTCTATCTTTAATCACTCTAACCTGCTGCACATCCTTCCCATCTTTATCTCTTTGCCTCGCCAACCTGTACAGATCCACCTCTCCCTCCTTACTGTCCAGCCTGGCATACAAGTCCTCATATGTTCTTTGTTTGGCCTTTGCCACTTCTACCTTCACCTTACGGTGCATCTCCCTGTACTCCTGTCTACTCTCTTCAGTCCTCTCAGAGTCCCACTTCTTCCTAGCTAGCCTCTTTCCCTGTATACACTCCTGGACTTCCTCATTCCACCACCAAGTCTCCTTGTCTCCTTTTCCCTTACCTGATGATACACCAAGTACCCTCCTACCTGTCTCCCTGATCACATTGGCTGTAGTTGTCCAGTCAACTGAAAGCACCTCCTGACCACCCATAGCTTGTCTCAACTCCTCCCTAAAGACTACACAACATTCTTCCTTTCTCAGCTTCCACCACTTTGTCCTCTGCTCTGCCTTTGTCCTCTTCACCTTCCTCACCACCAGGGTTATTTTACACACCACCATTCTGTGTTGTCTGGCTACACTCTCCCCTACCAACACCTTGCAGTCACTGATCTCTTTCAGATTACAACGTCGACACAAGATGTAGTCCACCTGAGTGCTTCTGCCTCCGCTCTTATATGTCACCCTATGTTCCTGCCTCTTCTGGAAGAAAGTATTTACTACTGCCATTTCCATCCTCTTTGCAAAGTCCACCACCATCTGTCCTTCTACATTCCTGTCCTGAAGACCAAACCTGCCCATCACATTTTCATCACCTCTGTTCCCTTCCCCAACATGTCCATTGAAGTCTGCACCAATCACAACTCTCTCACCTCTGGGGATGCTCTGCATCACTTCATCTAACTCACTCCAGAATTTCTCCTTCTCTTCTAACACACATCCAACCTGTGGAGCATAACCACTAACAACATTGAACATCACACCATCAATTTCCAGCTTCAGACTCATCACCCTATCTGATACTCTCTTCACCTCTAGGACATTCCTTACAAACTCCTCTTTCAGGATAACTCCTACTCCATTTCTTTTCCTATCCACACCATGGTAAAACAACTTGAACCCTGATCCTAAGCTTCTAGCTTTGCTACCTTTCCACCTGGTCTCCTGGACACACAGTATATCCACCTTCCTTCTCTGCATCATATCAACCAACTCTCTTGCCTTCCCTGTCATGGTCCCAACATTCAAGGTCCCTACTATCACTCCTAAACTCTTTCCTTTCCTCTTCTCTCTCAGCTTTCGAACACGCCTTCCTCCTCTCCTTCTTCGACCAACAGTAGCCCAATTTCCACCGGCACCCTGTAAGTCAACAGCACCAGTGGCGGTCGTTGTTAACCCGGGCCGCGACCGATCCGGTATGGAAATAATATTTCTGATTCGCATCATTGATTTGGCAAATGTTTTACGTCGGATGCCCTTCCTGACACAACCCTCTGCATTTATCCAGACTTGGGACTGGCACAAGAAGACACTGGATTGCGCCCCCCCATGGTTGCATTATTAGAGTGCTAGTGATGATGTTAAAAACCCAGATTGGAGAGACAATATCTGATGAAATTTACCTAATGCGTAGCTTATTAGTATTGTTTTGAATTGTAGAATTAAAATATTTAGGTTGTCATAGAATGACAAAAGGGGGAAATTGTAATGGAAAAATCATATTTTAATTATGTATTAATTCTGATCCTTGAAGTAAGTGTGTCACGTAGACGTTAGAAGTTTGAACTTGGTTGTCGAAGCTTAGAGACAAGGCCGAGAACAGAATAGAAACAACCTGATTGTAGTTGTCCCTGAATAAATGATAAGGATGTATGGACATCTGGTCTGGGTCAGATAAAGAGTCATGAGTTTGAATGTAGGAACTTCTTGTACGGGGCGTTGATTATGTTAACAGAGATGTTTGTGTATAAAATAGGTCAGCTGGAGAAAGAGATCACCTTTCTCTATGCTGCAACTGTTTGCTGTATGAGACTGGTCCTTCTGCAGAAGTTTAAAATAAAACCTTTGTTACTTTGCTCTTACCCAGTGTATGGATTACTTGTCTTTATATTGGTTTCAGAATTTCCGCCACAGTGTTCACCCTGTTTGGGACGTGTGTTTAGGTTAGTGGCTTCGGCCAAGTGTGAGTATGTGTACATGTGTGATATTTCTACGTGTGTATGTGCTACATTCTGCTACCGGTCTCCAGTTCTAGCTAATAGCTGAATAGGTGTGTGTGTGTGTGTGTGTGTGTGTGTGTGTGTGTGTGTGTGTGTGTGTGTATGCGCGCGCTGGTTAAATAAACTACTCCCAGTCATTACATTGGGTCGCCAAGTTCCCTGCTTGCGTCGAAAAATGCTCCAGTATTATAGAAGGTTGTGTGTACTGTATGATACAATAAAGTATAATTGTATTAACCACAAAGTGTACTTTTTTAGTATTTGTAATTGGCCAGAAGTATAACAGCATGCTACTGCTGCAATAAGAATATACTCATAGTATATTAATCATGTATTTGTAATACAGTACACAGACAGCCATATACTTTAAGTGTACTAAAGTATACTTAAAGTTGTTCCACTTTAGCACACAAAAGTATACTTAATACACTTAAAATTGTGCTTTTGTACAATTTAATTACAACTTAAATACACTTAGTATAAAATTAGTTGTTCCAAAATAGCAAACTTCAAGTATACTAGTCATTAGTCTGGAGCAAGTACATTTAAGTATGCTTTGGCATGCTAGGATTTAATATACTTAGCATACTTTTTTTTACTTGGGTATCACGCTGAGCATGTGCACTCAACTTCTCTGGTGGACCATGGCGAGGCCTGTATCGAGTGGAACCTGTCCTGTAAAATCACTGTATGGTCTTGCCCAACATGCTGAAGCTCAGTTTCAGGGTCTTAGCCATCTTCTTATAGCCTAGGCCATCTTTATGTAGAGCAACAACTCTTTTTTTTCAGATCCTCAGAGAGTTCTTTGCCACGAGGTGCCATGTTGAACTTCCAGTGACCAGTATGAGAGAGTGTAAGAGCGATAAGACCAAATTTAACATACCTGAGACCTTGTAACACTAACCAGTCACATGAAGCCAGGGAGGGAAAATGGCTAATTGGGACCAATTTGGAAATTTTTACTTAGGGGTGTACTCACTTTTGTTGCCAGCGGTTTAGATATTAATGTCTGTGTGTTGACTTATTTTGAGGGGACAGTAGATTTACACTTGTTATACAGGCTGTACACTCACTATTGTACATGAAAAGATTTACAAAAATGTAAGAGGTGTACTTACTTTTGTAAGATACTGTATATATTGTTGCCTGTGCTTGTGTGTTGTGTTAATTTTAATTGTTTGAGGGAAAAGATGCTGGTGATAACAGTATGATCAAATAATGTTAATACATGGATTGAAGGAAAATGTTAAATGTTACAAATGTTGTATATCTTTTAAAATATGTAACAATTTCTGCAAACACTTTTTTTTTAGATGATTTGGTTGTGGAATTTATAGAAACAAAGACTATATCTGAATCATGGCCTGAAGATGGTGTCTGTGACGGTTGACCCCTAGAGGGCGCCTAACGCCCGTTTTGACTTTTGTTTTGTAGTTCGTTTTAAGTTTCGTTTTTTGGACTTCTTTTCCCAGTTTGCACCTCGGTCAGGTGACGTAGAAGCTCACCTGAACCGAGGGAAGTTAATTTGATAATTATGTTTAGGTTTGCTATAAATAGCCTGGCTGAACTCCAGCCAGGCGTCTAGCATTAGTCTTAAGTTTAGTTTGTGTTGGAGTGGGTTTGTTTATGTTCAAAGCAAAAATAAAGAACTTTGTTAAACCGTCAGCTCGCCTCCGCGATCATGCCTCGCACACACCTCCGACGCAGACACCGTAAGAAACATGACAGAATGCTAGACCTACCCAGAGGCATGGCGGAGGATCTCCTCCTAGGGAATTACTCGGGAGGAGAAATTACCATCTCCAACGAGCTGGCGGAACTGCTGGAGGCCGGCGAGGAGCACGGCGAAATGGAAGTGGAGCAGGTATGGAGAAACGGCGAACACATCGAGCCGGTGAGCTCAGGGAAGGACAGCATGACAGCCAGAGAGAGACAGGCGAGGCGAAGCTGGGAAGGCTGCGGACCCGTCATCCGGCGCACACCGCCGAGAGGTGTAGCGGCCGAGGGAGAGACGGGAGGATTCTGCAGGCAGTGGGCGGAACGCAACGAGGAGTGCATTCATGACCTGCGCGAGCAGGTGCTGCAGCTCCAACTGCAGTTCGTCCAGGTTCGGGAGAACCAAGCTGTAGTCCCGGAAGCGATCCCTCTCTCGGATCTGGACGATGCACTCCTCCCACGGCCACTGCCTGAAGGTGGCGCGGACAGCACACCGGAGCTGAGCACGGAGGACTGGACGCCGCTTCAGCACGGCGACGAGGTAGGCTTCTACAGGCAGTGGGCGGAGTCCAACCAGGAGCGCATTCGTGACCTGCGCGAGCAGGTGCTGCAGCTCCAACTGCAGTTCGTCCAGGTTCGGGAGAACCAGTCTATAGCCTCGGAAGTGATCCCTCTCCCGGGTCTGGACGATGCGCTCATCCCCCGACCACTGCCTGAGCCTGTCGCGGAGGAAGACTGCGCGCCGTGTCTGCGCGAAGAACAAAACGGCGCGTCCATAATCCAGTCTCCGTGCAAACTAGCGAGCGCCGTGCACGCGCCAACGCTGCAATCGAGCGCCGTGCACGCTCCAACGCTGCAGTCGAGCGCCGTGCACGCTCCAACGCTGCAGGAGAGCGCCGTGCACGCTCTAACGCTGCAGGAGAGCGCCGTGCACGCTCCACCACTGCAGGAGAGCGCCGTGCACGCTCCAACGCTGCAGGAGAGCGCCGTGCACGCTCCAACGCTGCAGGAGAGCGCCGTGCACGCTCCAACGCTGCAGGAGAGCGCCGTGCACGCTCCAACGCTGCAGGAGAGCGCCGTGCACGCTCCAACGCTGCAGGAGAGCGCCGTGCACGCTCCACCGTTGCAGTTGAGCGCCGTGCACGCTCCACCGTTGCAGTTGAGCGCCGTGCACGCTCCACCGTTGCAGTTGAGCGCCGTGCACGCTCCACCGTTGCAGTTGAGCGCCGTGCACGCTCCACCGTTGCAGTCGAGCGCCGTGCACGCTCCAACGCTGTCGAGCCCTGCACAAGCTCCAACGACCAAGACACCTGTTCTGCCGCCGCCTCCCGGCTTCGAGGATAGCGAGCTAGCACGCCAGCAGCCGCTGTCCCATGCACCTGTTCTGCCGCCGCCTCCCGGCTTTGAGGATAGCGAGCTAGCACGCCAGCAGCCGCTGTCCCATGCACCTGTTCTGCCGCCGCCTCCCGGCTTCGAGGACAGCGAACCAGCGTGTCAGCAGCAGCTGACCGACGCTCTCGTTCTGCCGCCGCCTCCCGGCTTCGAGGACAGCGAACCAGCGTGTCAGCAGCAGCTGACCGACGCTCTCGTTCTGCCGCCGCCTCTCGGCTTCGAGGACAGCGAACCAGCGTGTCAGCAGCAGCTGATCGATGCTCCTGTTCTGCCGCCGCCTCCCGGCTTTGAGGACGACGTTACGCTGCAGTCGAGCACCGTGCACGCTCCCGCGCTGCTGTCGAGCGCCGAGTACGCTCCAACGCCGCTGTCGAGCGCCGAGTACGCTCCAACGCCGCTGTCGAGCGCCGAGTACGCTCCAACGCCGCTGTCGAGCGCCGAGTACGCTCCAACGCCGCTGTCGAGCGCCGAGTACGCTCCAACGCCGCTGTCGAGCGCCGCGTACGCTCCAACGCCGCTGTCGAGCGCACTGCACGCTCCAACGCCGCTGTCGAGCGCACTGCACGCTCCAACGCCGCTGTCGAGCGCACTGCACGCTCCCTCGCCGCTGTCGAGCGCACTGCACGCTCCCACGCCGCTGTCGAGCGCACTGCACGCTCCAACGCCGCTGTTGAGCTCTGCAAAAGCTCCAACGTCGTCGTCGAGCGCAGTGCACGCTCCAACGCCGCTGGTGAGCTCTGCAAAAGCTCCAACGTCGTCGTCGAGCGCAGTGCACGCTCCAACGCCGCTGTTGAGCTCTGCAAAAGCTCCAACGTCGTCGTCGAGCGCAGTGCACGCTCCAACGCCGCTGTTGAGCTCTGCAAAAGCTCCAACGTCGTCGTCGAGCGCAGTGCACGCTCCAACGCCGCTGTTGAGCTCTGCACAAGCTCCAACGCAGTCATCGAGCTCTGCACAAGCTCCAACGTCGTCGTCGAGCGCAGTGCACGCTCCAACGCCGCTGTTGAGCTCTGCACAAGCTCCACCGCAGTCATCGAGCTCTGCACAAGCTCCACCGCAGTCATTGAGCTCTGCACAAGCTCCAACGCAGTCGTCGGGCTCTGCAAAAGCTCCAACGTCGTCGTCGAGCGCAGTGCACGCTCCAACGCCGCTGTCGAGCTCTGCAAAAGCTCCAACATCGTCGTCGAGCGCAGTGCACGCTCCAACGCCGCTGGTGAGCTCTGCAAAAGCTCCAACGCAGTCGTCGAGCTCTGCACAAGCTCCAACGCAGTCGTCGAGCTCTGC
Organism: Channallabes apus; assembly: GCA_030522415.1. Taxonomy (NCBI): domain Eukaryota; kingdom Metazoa; phylum Chordata; class Actinopteri; order Siluriformes; family Clariidae; genus Channallabes; species Channallabes apus. Next base: position 45,107,639 of record CM060109.1, read on the forward strand.
ACAAGCTCCAACGCAATCGTCGAGCTCTGCACAGGCTCCAACGCAATCGTCGAGCTCTGCACAGGCTCCAACGCAATCGTCGAGCTCTGCACAGGCTCCAACGCAATCGTCGAGCTCTGCACAGGCTCCAACGCAATCGTCGAGCTCTGCACAGGCTCCAACGCAATCGCCGAGCTCTGCACAGGCTCCCACGCAATCGCCGAGCTCTGCACAGGCTCCAACGCAATCGTCGAGCTCTGCACAGGCTCCAACGCAATCGTCGAGCTCTGCACAGGCTCCAACGCAATCGTCGAGCTCTGCACAGGCTCCAACGTCGTCGTCGAGCTCTGCACAGGCTCCAACGTCGTCGTCGAGCTCTGCACAGGCTCCAACGCCGTCGTCGAGCGCCGTGCACGCTCCAACGCCGTCGTCGAGCGCCGTGCACGCTCCAACGCCGTCGTCGAGCGCCGTGCACGCTCCAACGCCGTCGTCGAGCGCCGTGCACGCTCCAACGCCGTCGTCGAGCGCAGTGACCGCTCCAACGCCGTCGTCGAGCGCAGTGACCGCTCCAACGCCGTCGTCGAGCGCAGTGACCGCTCCAACGCCGTCGTCGAGCGCAGTGACCGCTCCAACGCCGTCGTCGAGCGCAGTGACCGCTCCAACGCCGTCGTCGAGCGCAGTGACCGCTCCAACGCCGTCGTCGAGCGCAGTGACCGCTCCAACGCCGTCGTCGAGCACGTCCCCAGCCCTGCCACGGCCGAGCACGTCCCCAGCCCTGCCACGGCCGAGCACGTCCCCAGCCCTGCCACGGCCGAGCACGGCACCAGCCCTGCCACGGCCGAGCACGGCACCAGCCCTGCCACGGCCGAGCACGTCACCAGCCCTGCCACGGCCGAGCACGTCTCCAGCTCTGCCACGGCCGAGCACGTCTCCAGCTCTGCCACCGCCGAGCACGTCTCCAGCCCCGTCACCCAGCCTCCTGGTCAGGAGGTGGAAGGTAGAACATTGGGGTGGGTGTCCGGGGCCTCCGATGATGCTCCAGAGGAGCATTTTTTTTTGGGGGGGTACTGTGACGGTTGACCCCTAGAGGGCGCCTAACGCCCGTTTTGACTTTTGTTTTGTAGTTCGTTTTAAGTTTCGTTTTTTGGACTTCTTTTCCCAGTTTGCACCTCGGTCAGGTGACGTAGAAGCTCACCTGAACCGAGGGAAGTTAATTTGATAATTATGTTTAGGTTTGCTATAAATAGCCTGGCTGAACTCCAGCCAGGCGTCTAGCATTAGTCTTAAGTTTAGTTTGTGTTGGAGTGGGTTTGTTTATGTTCAAAGCAAAAATAAAGAACTTTGTTAAACCGTCAGCTCGCCTCCGCGATCATGCCTCGCACACACCTCCGACGCAGACACCGTAAGAAACATGACAGTGTCACATGGAGGCCAAACTATAGAAGTGATGATTGCAAAAACCGAGATGTTCAAAAATTTGAAGAGTCAGGAGCAGACTGGAAAAAACATGATGTTCGAGTCCTTTCAAGAATAGATAAAAATCTGCTTTAGAAACAAAATAAAATTTATTTGTGCTATGAAATATGCAATTTTTGTGAAATAAACTTAACATTTTTACAAATTTTAATTATTAATAGTTTCAAATTTCTATATTGTACACATTAATTTACATAAATTTAACAGTCAGTACTTAGTGGGTCTAGAACAACAGACAAACAATAGTTGTTTTCACAGAAAATTGAAATGAACAGCTAATATCTGATGTACTGTAACAGGTGGAGTAATATTTATGTGTCGGGTGTAGGTCACATGGGTGACAGACACAGGCGGGTTGCAGATTCAATTTCCAAGACTATTTCAACTCATTCCGGTGCACAATGAAAGTCAGCTGCTCTAAAATGGTCCTGTGCTTCTGTTCACACTCTTTCTGAAGACTGTTAATGGCTTCCAATTACAATGTGATTTGCGTGCATTTTTTGACAAAATTCAAAATTTCTTGCATCTGAGATTGCAGAAGTGAAGTTATTTATTTAATTAATAACATTATTTATTTATTGTGAATTCTGATCAGGTGATAACCCTCAAAGCAAGAGAGAAACTGAGTTACATCAACAGATAACGAGGAACCTTGCCAGACTACTGCTAGACCGGAGGCAGACTGAATTCTTTTATCACTGGTATATTCTTGTATTTCCGTCGAATAATGTTGTAAGCTTTGTTTTTTTAATATTCTTATGTTAATGTTACAACTAAACAAATCTATATCTATATCTATATATATATATATATATATATATATATATATATATATATATATACACACACACACGCACACACAGGTCCTTCTCAAAAAATTTGCATATTGTGATAAAGTTCACTATTTTCTGTACTGATAAACATTAGACTTTCATATACAAACCGGATAACAAAAAAGTTGGGACACTAAACAAATTGTGAATAAAAACTGAATGCAATGATGTGGAGATGGCAAATGTCAATATTTTATTCAGAATAGAACATAGATGACAGATCAAAAGTTTAATCCAAGAAAATGTATCATTTTAAAGGAGAAATATGTTGATTCCAAATTTCACGGTGTCAACAAATCCCAAAAAAGTTGGGACAAGTAGCAATAAGAGGCTGGAAAAAGTACATTTGAGCATAACGAAGAGCTGGAAGACCAATTAACAGTAATTAGGTTAATTGGCAACATGATTTGTTATAAAAAGAGCTTCTCAGAGTGGCAGTGTCTCTCAGAAGCCAAGATGGGTAGAGGATCACCAATTCCCACAATGTTGCGCAGAAAGATAGTGGAGCAATATCAGAAAGGTGTTACCCAGCGAAAAATTGCAAAGACTTTGCAGTTATCATCATCAACTGTTCATAATATCATCCGAAGATTCAGAAAATCTGGAACAATCTCTGTGTGTAAGGGTCAAGGGCGTAAAACCATACTGGATGCCCGTGATCTCCGGGCCCTTAAACGACACTGCACCACAAACAGGAATGCTACTGTAAAGGAAATCACAGAATGGGCTCAGGAATACTTCCAGAAACCATTGTCAGTGAACACAATCCACCGTGCCATCCGCCGTCGCCAGCTGAAACTCTACAGTGCAAAGAAGAAGCCATTTCTAAGCAAGATCCACAAGCACAGGCGTTTACATTGGGCCAGGGATAATTTAAAATGGAGTGTGGCAAAATGGAAGACTGTTCTGTGGTCAGACGAGTCACGATTCGAAGTTTTTGTTGGAAATGTGGGACGTCATGTCATCCAGACCAAAGAGGACAAGGACAACCCAAGTTGTTATCAACGCTCAGTTCAGAAGCCTGCATCTCTGATGGTATGGGGTTGCATGAGTGCGTGTGGCATGGGCAGCTTGCATGTCTGGAAAGGCACCATCAATGCAGAAAAATATATTCAGGTTCTAGAACAACATCTAGTCATCTCTTTCAGGGAAGACCCTGCATTTTTCAACAAGATAATGCCAGACCACATTCTGCATCAATCACAGCATCATGGCTGCGTAGGAGAAGAATCCGGGTACTGAAATGGCCGGTCTGCAGTCCAGATCTTTCCCCTATAGAGAACATTTGGCGCATCATAAAGAGCAAGGTGCGACAAAGAAGGCCCAAGACGATTGAACAGTTAGAGGCCTGTATTAGACAAGAATGGGAGAGCATTCCTATTTCTAAACTTGAGAAACTGGTCTCCTCGGTCCCCAGACGTCTGTTGAGTGTTGTAAGAAGAAGGGGAGATGCCACACAGTGGTGAAAATGGCCTCGTCCCAACTTTTTTGGGATTTGTTGACACTATGACATTTTGATTCACCATATTTTTCCCTTAAAATGATACATTTTCTCAGTTTAAACTTTTGTTCCGTGATTTATGTTCTATTCTGAATAAAATATTGACATTTGCCATCTCCACATCATTGCATTCAGTTTTTATTCACAATTTGTTTAGTGTCCCAACTTTTTTGGAATCCGGTTTGTATTATAGATTCATTACACACAAACTGAAGTAGTTCAAGCCTTTTATTGTTTTAATATTGATGATTGTGGCATACAGCTCATGAAAACCCAAAATCCCTAATGCAAAAAAATTAGCATATCATGAAAAGGTTCTCTAAACGAGCTATTAACCTAATCATCTGAATCAACTAATTAACTCTAAACACCTGCAAAAGATTCCTGAGGCTTTTAAAAACTCCCAGCCTGGTTCATTACTCAAAACCGCAATCATGGGTAAGACTGCCGACCTGACTGCTGTCCAGAAGGCCATCATTGACACCCTCAAGCAAGAGGGTAAGACACAGAAAGACATTTCTGAACGAATAGGCAGTTCCCAGAGTGCTGTATCAAGGCACCTCAGTGGGAAGTCTGTGGGAAGGAAAAAGTGTGGCAGAAAACGCTGCACAACGAGAAGAGGTGACCGGGCCCTGAGGAAGATTGTGGAGAAGGACCGATTCCAGACCTTGGGGGACCTGCGGAAGCAGTGGACTGAGTCTGGAGTAGAAACATCCAGAGCCACCGTGTACAGGCGTGTGCAGGAAATGGGCTACAGGTTGCAAATTTTGCATGTCATTCGGTAATCAAGGTGCCAGAGTCTGGAGGAAGACTGGGGAGAGGGAAATGCCAAAATGCCTGAAGCCCAGTGTCAAGTACCCACAGTCAGTGATGGTCTGGGGTGCCATGTCAGCTGCTGGTGTTGGTCCACTGTGTTTTATCAAGGGCAGGGTCAATGCAGCTAGCTATCAGGAGATTTTGGAGCACTTCATGCTTCCATCTGCTGAAAAGCTTTATGGAGATGAAGATTTCATTTTTCAGCACGACCTGGAACCTGCTCACAGTGCCAAAACCACTGGTAAATGGTTTACTGACCATGGTATTACTGTGCTCAATTGGCCTGCCAACTCTCCTGACCTGAACCCCATAGAGAATCTGTGGGATATTGTGAAGAGAAAGTTGAGAGACACAACCCACACGGAAATCACCTATATAAACATATATGTTTCAATATAGGTTTTGATATAGGTTTTTAATATATGTGACACATATAAAATTGCCCGTTTTCCTATATTATATGCACATATATACATGCATATATGTACCTATATTGGTACATGTATGCACGTATATATGTACGCATATATGTCCACATTACTAAAATCTAGGTAAACATAGGTGCATACATGCACACGTATAAACATGCATACGTATATGTATGCATGTTTATATGTGTGCATATATGCACCTATATGTTTACCTAGATATTAGTAAAATTACAAAAATCCAAAATCCATCAACAAAGAAAAGCCCAAAATGTAGAAATTAAAATTTTTTATTTTCTTAAGAACAATCACATAGCATAAACAAAAATATAGTACAAGAACAAAAATAAGACAAAAAACTGAACAGGAAGAAAAAAAAAATATTTTGAGGACCTTCTCAGCTCCATGAGCTTTGAATTGATAGATGTGCCTATCTGCCCTCGGGTGGCTGCCGGCCACTTCTTCAATGTTGCCTCTAGAGAAGACAAAAATAATGAGACAGTATAATAATAATAAATGATTATTTATTAAAACTTCAGACAACAACAATTAGTGCCACGAGGTTATTTGCAACACTATATGTTCTACAAAATAGAGGACTACACACCTTACATCGCAATATAATGTGGCTTTAGAAGAGGAAAGGTAGGATTAAGAAGTGAGCAAGTGATGAATTAGTATTATAGGTCCCAAGCAGATACAGTAACAATAATGGGTGCCCTACATTATGCAGTCTCCATTGATGCCTAATAAACATTGATACAAGTAGGCTATGGTTAAAGTGGTGAACTTATAAAGTCTTAAATGTTTTGTTTTCCCTTCTCAACGCATTATGCATTTACTCACCAATAATGGCTACCTTTTTAATTTGGTCAAGTCTCCAAGTCGAAGGTGCCCAGCAGCAGATTCCGTACCATGGCAGTAGCAGAGGTGGCAAGGCGGGCTGCTCTCCACGCTTCTGCCTGGCAAAACACCCCAGAGCCCTTTATAACTTCAATCTGAAAAATAATAATATAATAATATTAATTTATTGGCAACTTTTAGAAACTTTTCATGTTTCATACTGATTCTTATGTTTAGCTTCCCAATAGTTAATAGGATTTTATGTATAAATGCAGATTAATGATAAAGATACATGCAGGGTAAAACTGCAACAGGAACAGTACAAAATAAAAACTGTAAAACAGTGCAAGAAAAAAAAAACTGTACAAAACATACATGCAGGGTAAGCATTGGTCGGAGCAATGTCCAAGCAGTGTCGAGAAATATTTCTGTATGACTTCATTGTTTTGTGCTGTGTAGTATAGTATTGTAATAGCTGATCAGAGTGATCAACTCCCCATGTGCTGGTTGTACGCAGTCACAGGACATGGAAATGTCTTACATAAGGCAGTATTTTAGCCACCTGGAACTAGCTTGTTTGTGCTAAATAACATTACCGATAGCAGTGTTATAAGCTAACCAAAATGGAGCCAAATACATATTAGCAACCATAATCTAAAGCTATCCAAAACAAGGTGAATATAAACATCTGTAAACTCCATAAGGCATTAGCTTAGCCACCGGGAAATATCATGTTTGTGCTTCAGTACATGAGGCAGCATGTTAGCATGATTTACCTAAACTATATAAATGGCATTGAAAGCCAATGTGTCACACAAGCTGACAAGAGCTAGCTGTAGTGAGGAAAATATTTACTAAAATTAGTTTAATATTATCAGAATAAGAGTTATATAAGACTTAATAACTTACCCAGTGTAGCATGGGTCTATTCTCTGTTCAAAATGCTCCCGTTCGTCGTCGGAGTCACACAGTCTTCTTCTGAGGTAAATGTAAACTCATCCCACTTTCCAGAACATTCTGAAGAGTTTCCTCGGATGTGTAAGCGTGTGCCATCTTCCAAAACGTGCAGAAAACTCACTGAATCTGAGTGTTTTCAAACCTGTCTCTCTGTGTTCGTTTACATACTAGGCCACGTCCGGGGGCGTGGCCTAGTATGTAAATTACCCGGACTGATTTCTGAGTGATTGGCGTGTGGGTGTGTCCTGCCTCGGGTCATTAGCAGATAAGTGCGACAGAAATTCTGTGCCTCTCCTTGGTTTCATACGGATTACATAAACTGAGAATATTTGTTTTCAATGTGACTTGCATCATTTAAAAGTAGACACTTTAAGCTTTCTATAGATATATTTCTCATTTCTCATTCCAGTAAATTTTTCAAAGTGTTTCAAAAAGATTTTCACGGAGACTGAGGTTTCATATATGTGCATATATCCTCATATACTGTATGTGGTGTGGTAAGGAAATTTGATTTTTGATGGTAAAACAGTCACTATATATACTGACAGTCAGTTCGCTTTTGGGGTAACTCATGATTTTACAACACTGTGGAATTACAGGGGGTTTCTTACATCATCAGGGAAGCCCATAGGGCATCACGGCCTGATTTCTGACCTCCTGAAAGCAATCCTTTTATCTAAATCGATTGCTGTTTGTAAATGCGCAGCTCACACAAAGAAAAATTATCCAATTTCACAGGGAAACTCAAGAGCAGATGCAGCACCAAAGACAGCGGCATCGAGACCACCTAATGACAATGTTAAGATGTACATGACTAAATTTTTCTGTTCCGACAGCTGATTTACAGGATTTGCAGACACAAGCTACCCCAGCAGAAAAGCAAGACTGGTCGAAGGCTGGGGGAAAAGTGAGGAATGGGGTATGGTACGGCCCCAATAACAAACCTTGTTTACCAAAAGCTTTATTTCCTCATTATGCAAAATTGACACATGGTAAGGACCATGTTTCAAAAGGGGGAATGGCTGATAGCATATCTCTGTGTTGGTATACTAGAGGCTTTACAAATTACTGCCAAAAATACTGTGAAAAATGTGTAATTTGTGCGACTAATAACATAGGGAGAGGAATTAAGATCAGTCAAAGCGCACACCCACAACCACAAAGGCGTTTTGAACATATACAAATGGATTTCATAGAGCTAACACCAAGTGAAGGAAAAAAATATTGTTTGGTATTAGTTGATACAGTATGTTTTCTAAATGGGTGGAAGCTTTCCCTACATCCAAACAAGATGCTAGTGCAGTAGCAAAAGCATTGCTATCTGAGATTATCCCACGCTGGGGAATCCCTGAAAAAATAAGTAGCGACAATGGCACGCCCTTTGTAAACCAGGCTCTCCACCAAGTAGGAGAACGTCTGGCAATAGATTTAAGACAAACATTGTGCATACCACCCAGCTAGTGGGGGTGCAGTAGAAAGAGAAAATGCCACATTAAAGAACAAACTTGCAAAATGCTGTGATGAAATGCGAATATCATGGACCAAAGCACTTCCCATAGTACTAATGTACATGAGAACTAGAGTAAGGGGGAGAGCAATTTTAAGCCCTTTTGAGATTTTGTTTGGCAGACCACCCAATACTGGAATTGGCCTTCTCAGAGGTTAACACTGTAGTTAAACGAATTCATAATCACAGTACTAAAATTACAGTACAAATGTAGAATTCAAATTAAATCAAATCTTATTAGGATCAAATTTAAGCACAATAAATGTTAACACAGTGAGCCTTTAGATTTTATCACGTGTAATTAGAAAAGAAGCATGTAGGGTTTTGTGTCATCTTATTTCTTGTGTTCTTTAAATTTATAGTAGATTTATTAACTGAAATAAATGACCATAAAATTAAAACATTGCCAGGACGTTCTACTACGTCAGCAGATGTCGGTCATTCAGCCCTGCTTGTGTTTTTGCGTTATTATAAGAATGAAATGCAAGTAGGCTGTTATGATCTGTAACGGGTTCGACCCATGTTGCACGGGCGGCACCATAAAGCACGGACACAAGGCGAGGTCTTACGGGAAAAGGGGCAATTTATTTAGGTAAAATGGGGAAGGAAAGGGATGAAGGCGGGAGAATGGAAAGAAAGGGAAGGGGATAAAGGTTGTGAATGTGCAATTCCGGGAGCTGTGCCACACTGGCATGCGGGCACACAGCTGATGATAAGTGGCTGAATGGAGCACGCGGAGGCAGCACTCCTGCGCGCTTCCTCGTGACGGCGCTTCTCCCGCTGTCGATGGCCGGCGCGAGTCCTCGCTGACGTAAAAACTTAACACAAACGTCCTCTTTTTCCTCTTCGTCAGCGGGGCTGTGAAGGCGGCCACAGTGCGGGAGTGAAGATTCCATGGGAGCTCGCGCAACTCTTTCTCGCACTGTCCTCAGCGCGGGGATCAAAGGGCGGAATTCCAGTGTCCTTGTTTAAAGTCCCTGGGGTGCGTCACATCGCCCTACTCACATGCCACTCTCCTATTCTCCATCACACCACATAGTCCCGGACCTCGGACTAAACACCTCGCCTTGCTTTTATAATGTGGAGCAAGCCCAAGATCATATTAACGTTAATTATCGTTAATTATTCAGGGAGCCTACGATGTGAGCGAGTAGCGATAGTAGATTTGGGCGCACACCCATCACAGGCACATGCCGTGACAGATCATCATAATTTTCTTTAATAGTAAATAATGATCCCCGTTGCGCTGTACCACTGCTGGCAAACCCTTATGAAATACAAGTTAAACATTAAACGAATTTACAAAACTTTATGCGTGCGGTTAAGCGCTGATTCTACATATTAAAGTAAAGAGGAGGATCGAGGTTGCTCAACATCCCAGAGCCCAAACCCCATTTAAATTAAATTAACAAATATTGTAAGTAAATAACAATAGCCCACGTTTAGAAAAGCATTTTTATTTAGATTAGAAAAAATAATCCTGCATCTGTTTTAGGTGTTCCAGCTGCCATTGTTCTTATGGCTCTGTCAGAGTCAATCATTCAGTAACAGTAAATTTCCACGTAAAACAGGTACATCTGTATGAATAAATTGATATGATGAGCTATTGATCAGTGACTTATGTAAACGACTCAGTTCAGATGTAAGTAAATGGAAAGAAAGTAAATGGATGCGCTGTTTGGGGGAGGGACGTGCTAATGATTTGGTCTGCTGTGTGTGTGTATGTGTGTCTGTGAGAGAGAGAGGTGTCGTGGTCTTACATACTCGTGAAAAGTGGTGGATTATTCAGTGAAACAAGGCTCAGCTGAAAAATGTTAGGCACATCAGTCACTTAACCCCAAATAAAAGGTATTTCTGAGTGTTATGATATAGTTGTAAAATAACAGATGTACAAATGGTGCGCACTGAATATTAAACCTAAACCAGGCACAAGGATTTTAAAAAATAAAAATACCAAGGAATATTGTGTATAAACTGATTATAAACAATGCAATTTATGCTATCATAAGGAAAATCTCAATTTCTTCCATTCCAAGGATTAAAAAAGGTAACAATGTCAACTTTAGAATCTAGAATCCAGAAGGTTAAAATTACACAAATTTAAATAACTGAAAGTCTCCAGAAGAGCCTCAGATTGGGGAACTGGGGAGAGGTCCATTTCAGTTTCTCTGAATGTATAGGTAAGAACAGCTGATTCACACCTGGGGAGGGTGAATAATTTGCATTTGAATGTTGCCTGGCATTGTAAAGCACACACAGCACACTAAAAGAAAAACAACCTAGGATTAATAGGAATAAGAGGCAATACTGCACAAATATTATTTAGCACAACACAATTCCTCAGCGCTCGGGAAAACTTTGTGTACGGTTGAGCGCTAATTAGACTATAGGAAATTAAAGAGGAGGATTTTTATTTAGACTATTAAAAAAAATAACCTGCGTTTATTTTTAGGCATGCCAGCTGCCACTTTTTAGTTAGAAGTTTTCAGTACAAATCTTATAATGCCCACATGACATGACAGAATTAGGCACGGCTGGTGAGCTATCTTGCTAATGATCCCGGGCTTGCACCCCGCGCTATAAAAAACAGCAATTGTTTGGTTACAGTGAATTTTACTACGCGGTGTGAGTGCAATGGCCATCCGCGCACAGGAGCTCCTGCCTCGCTGGCTCTGTGCAGATGGTCGGACCGGCCCCTCCCACCTCTCGCTTCTTTGAAGTCCCTGGGGCGCGTTCCATTTGCCCCGCTTGCATGCCGCACTTCCGCATTGTTGCGTGCGTCGCACTCACACCGCGTAGTAAAATCCACTTTAACCCAACAAACCCCCGAGTATTATATAGCACGGGGTGCAAGCCCGGGATCATTAGCAAGGATGTCGATGACTGATCTGGCAACCCTTGTACGAGGACGCTGAGACGCTGCTTTTTTCCGAGCTCCGCCATACTGACCCATTTTTAAACTTTTTCGTCCCCGTACGAAGAGTGTACATAAAACGGATACGTATCTTATAATATATTTACTCGAAACGCGTGTTATATCGTTAAGATTTCATTGTTTTGCAGCACACCGCTTTTAGCCGGCATTAACATCGCTAGCCTGTTAGCCCGGCTATCACGTTTGTTTGTAAAGTTTGTTTACGCCGATTATTTTCCGTATTTAGACACCATGTCGGTTGTGATTCTGCCTCTGAGTGCAGGTGAGGAGACATTGGAGCTGCACTCGGTGGATTTGGAGCTGGAGGCCGTGGAGAAGCTGATCCGTGAGCTACAGGTGAAGCTGACCCGGCTACAGCAGCGGAAAGCCACGCTGGAATCGTCGCGGACTGACACTCACCTGTCCTAGGTAAATTCTCGGCGAGAGAATTCTCCTACAACCTCAACCCCGCGTGTTTCTCTGCCCAGGTCCAACACACCAAGGACGCAGCCCGCCCAGGTTTCCTACACCCCGGCGCCGGGATACCACAGACCCTGGATACAGCAGCAGCGGAAGAAGCACGCCAAGCCCCGGGCGAGGACCTCTCCCCCTCCATCACCACTCGTCTTCGACATCTCGACCCGAAACCGCTTCGCTCCTCTCCGCGAGACGGCACACGACACGCTGGTCATCGGAGACTCCATCGTCCGGCACGTGCTTGCTACCACGGCTAAAGGTAAGGTGCACACACGTTGTTTACCTGGTGCACGTGTTCTTGATGTTGCTGCACAGGCGCCTGCTGCCTTGAGGAAGAACATTGGAGCTGTGGTTCTTCATGCCGGCACGAACGACACCAGGCTGAGGCAGATGGAGATCCTAAAGAAGGACTTCAGGAGCCTGGTCGAGAAGGTCCGCAGCACATCACCCACGACAAGGATCATCGTATCTGGACCACTTCCCACATTTCAGCGAGGAATCGAGAAGTTCAGTAGATTATTTGCCTTTAATGAATGGTTACAATCTTGCTGTCGACAACAGAAATTACCCTTTGTTGATAACTGGAATGTTTTCTGGGAGGGTCCTAGGCTCTACCACACTGATGGCCTACACCCTAGCAGAGCTGGAGCAGCGGTGCTCTCTGACAACATCTCCAGGACACTACGAACCATCTGACTGGCGGTAAGTCATACTGTAGATTCTAAACATATTAGCCACATCACAATTCACCATAGTGATAGACGCACACACATAGCTTGTCCTATAGAAACTGTGTCTGTTCCCTGAATACTGAGAAAAAAGAATAAATTTGTTAAATTTGCCCGAAACAATCTGATAACCATAAAACCAGAAAAAGGCAAAATAAGTAGTCAAAATCCACCTCTAAGGTTTAGACTACTCAACATTAGATCCCTTGTGCCTAAAGCACTTATTGTTAATGAAATTATCTCAGATTATTGCCTTGACGCACTCTGTCTCACCGAAACCTGGTTTAAACCAAATGAATATTTTGGTCTGAATGAGTCTACTCCGTCAGGATATTTCTATAAGCACGAGCCCCGTCTAATTGGTCGCGGTGGTGGTGTCGCCACTATCTACAATGATGTACTCACTGTTACCCAGAAAATAAGGCCCAGGTTTAATTCATTTGAAGTGCTTATCATTAATGTTGCACTCAATGAAATACGTAATAAACCCTTGCTATATTTTACCCTGGCCACCGTGTACAGACCCCCGGGGCCACATGTCGATTTTCTTAAAGAATTTGGACATCTGCTATCAGACCTATTGGTTAACTCTGACAAAGTGTTGATAGTAGGAGACTTTAACATTCATGTAGATGATGCTAACGACGCTTTAGCACTCACATTTATGGATTTACTAAATTCCTTTGGGGTTAAACAAAATATAATTGGAGCAACTCACCGCTTTAATCATACGCTAGATTTAATTATATCCCATGGTATAGATGTCTCTAATCTAGAGATCTTACCTCAAAGTGATGATATCACAGATCATCACCTCCTGATATATACTCTACCCGTAGAACAGATTAGCTATGTCTCCCCACGTTATCAATCTGTTAGAAATATGAATCCCACTACTAAAGACAGATTCACAAGTAATCTGCCGGATCTGTCCCAATTTCTTATTAGACCCCTAAATGCAGATGATCTAGATGAAGTGACTAGCAGCATGGGATTAGTTTCCATTGTTATGCTGATGATACCCAATTATATATCTCAACTAAACTAGATGAAATACCTAAGTTGTCTAGATTAACTGAGTGTGTCCAGGACATAAAAGATTGGATGACCAATAACTTTCTTTTATTAAATTCAGATAAGACAGAGATATTATTTATTGGCCCAAAAACCAGCACACAACAGCTTTCACAATTCAGCCTGCGCTTAGAAGGATGTACTGTTACTACCAGCTCAGCAGTAAAAGACCTGGGCGTAATATTAGACAGTAACTTGTCTTTTGAAAATCACATTTCAAATATCACAAAAACAGCCTTTTTCCATCTTAGAAATATTGCTAAACTTAGGAACATCTTATCCGTATCTGATGCAGAAAAGCTAGTTCATGCATTCATGACCTCCAGACTGGACTATTGTAATGCATTACTAGGTGGTTGTCCTGCATCCTCAATAAACAAGCTTCAGTTAATCCAAAATGCAGCCGCCAGGGTTCTCACTAGATCCAGAAAATATGATCATATAACCCCAATATTATCATCCCTGCACTGGCTACCTGTTCAGTTTAGAATAAATTACAAAATAGTATTACTTACATACAAGGCCTTAAATGGTTTAGCTCCCACATACCTAACCAGTCTTCTGATACGCTACAATCCACCACGCGCCTTAAGATCACAAAACTCCAGACTTCTGGTAGTTCCCAGAATTTCAAAATCTACAAAAGGGGGTAGGGCTTTTTCATATTTAGCTCCAAAGCTTTGGAATAGCCTTCCAGACAGTGTTCGGGGAGCAGACACGGTTTCTCAGTTCAAAAGTAGACTCAAGACGCATCTTTTTAATCTGGCATACACATAACACATCCCATAATCTCATACTCCAGTACACCTATCCCGAATGGCAACTACGCTAATTCTCCCCATCTGTTCTGTATTTCTCTACCCATCCCGAGGCATCGGGAGATTTTGCCAGCTTCAGTAGACAAAGGCCGACCCTGCGAGGTTCCTGAGGCATCCAGAGAAGGAGCAGCTCCAGCTGCATTCAGCTTTATGATGGTTGGAGCTACACATGCTGCTCCTGTGCTTTCAGTGATCCAGACCTCATCTGCCCTCTGCACCTACTGACTCGTCCCTATGCTGAACTGGTCTTCATGTCAATTTAAATAATTTCTGTCATATTGAATTTTCACCTGCACAACACACAAGATGTTATATCATTTCTATCTGTTATCACCCAAATGAGGATGGGTTCCCTGTTGAGTCTGGTTCCTCTCAAGGTTTCTTCCTAATGCCATCTCAGGGAGTTTTTCCATGCCACCGTCGCCGTCACCCTTGGCTTGCTCATCAGAGAAATTTCAATCATTCGTCTCATTATTATTAGCTGCACATTTTTCTCACACATACACACTTCCAATTATTTTCTTTTCTATAATTATTATTATTATTATTTATTTTTTATTCATTTATTTATTTATTTATTTATTTTTTGTTAAATTTCTTTCATTTTTGTGAAGCTGCTTTGAGACAATGACCATTGTTAAAAGCGTTATATAAATAAAATTGAATTGAAAAAAAAAAAAGGATAGCTCACCAGCCGTGCCTAATTCCCGAGCCCCGCTCCTTCGCATATCTGAAGGGGAGGCCGCCTAACTAGTGAGCGAGAAGCGATATTGATTTAGGCGCACGCCGTGACAGGCTGAAAAAAACTATTGTCATCAAAAATGTAACAGATGAGGCCTCAGATTAATGTGCAAAAACTATATAATAAAACTATATAAGACTACCTGGTCTTTATAAGACTCAAGTTTTTTTTGACTCGCTGTTTTTCCAGACGCATTCATAATCATTAGTCTTCTTCTGGTGTAAACAAACAATAGCCCACGTTTAGGAAACGTTTATAAATTCTTTCCGACTTGAGTTGGCCCGGTGTTATGCGCAGAGCGCCGGGAGATTTCCTGAAGCTCCGAAATCGCTCAGGCATTTTTTCTAAATAGGCGCTATCTTTAATAACTGATGGAGGTTTTGAGCTGTATACACACATTCCTGCCTAAACAACTCTTAAAACTACATCTGTGACACAATAACAGTAATATTTTGCAGGCTGCCATTTGGAGAAACGGAAGAATAATGAATAAACCATTTGTTGGGTCAAAATAACCCAGAACTTAAATAACAATAAACAGATACAGAGATATGCTATATAACAGTTTATACTTTGTTCATATCAAATTGTCAGCTTGTGAACTTGATCTAAACAAGATTTACTCATTATTGTACAGTACATATCAGTAGCTCTGGTTCAGATTTTTCATGTTTATTGTGTAAAGTACTCATGTGGAAATTACCATCACTATTGTATTTACTGCTACGAGTCAAAATGTCACTTTGCTCCACCTGGCAGCCAATTTGCGAATGACTTTGAAATGCAACTGACTTATTTTGGCCGCTGTCGCCTTTATACAGCGGTGTGTTCCTCTGGAATCCTCTCACTCTTCAAGATTTTGTTAAACAAACTAGTCAGAAACTCTACTGCCACCTCTCCTAAGCACTTCCATACCTCCACAGGTATGTCATCAGGACCAACAGCCTTTCCACTCTTCATCCTCTTCAACGCCCTTCTCACCTCACTTTTACTAATATTTGCTACTTCCTGCTCCACAACAGTCACCTCTTCTACTCTTTGTTCTCTTTCGTTTTCCTCATTCATCAACTCCTCAAAGTACTCCTTCCATCTTCCCATCACCCTCCTGGCATCTGTCAGTACATTTCCATCTCTATCTTTAATCACTCTAACCTGCTGCACATCCTTCCCATCTCTATCTCTTTGCCTCGCCAACCTGTACAGATCCACCTCTCCCTCCTTACTGTCCAGCCTAGCATACAAGTCCTCATATGCTCTTTGTTTGGCCTTTGCCACTTCTACCTTCACCTTACGCTGCATCTCCATGTACTCCTGTCTACTCTCTTCAGTCCTCTCAGTGTCCCACTTCTTCTTAGCTAGCCTCTTTCCCTGTATACACTCCTGGACTTCCTCATTCCACCACCAAGTCTGCTTGTCCACTTTTCTCTTACCTAATGATACACCAAGTACCCTCCTACCTGTCTCCCTGATCACATTGGCTGTAGTTGTCCAGTCAACTGAAAGCACCTCCTGACCACCCATAGCCTGTCTCAACTCCTCCCTAAAGACTACACAACATTCTTCCTTTAACAGCTTCCACCACTTTGTCCTCTGCTCTGCCTTTGTCCTCTTCACCTTCCTCACCACCAAGGTTATTTTACACACCACGATTCTGTGTTGTCTGGCTACACTCTCCCCTACCAACACCTTACAGTCACTGATCTCTTTCAGATGTTATGTCCCAGGTCTAGGAGTAACATAAATAATAAAGATTCTTTACACCGAAAACTTTTGGTCTTTAGTTCTCTTTTTTTTTTTTGCCAAAACAGGAAGATATGAAACTTCAGAGTTGGGCCAAGGCCAAAATAACAAACAAAAATATTGCACCTAACTCCCCCCACAAAACTTAATACCCTAAAAGAAAAGCCAAATGAAAACACAGGGACTAAACTAACTCCCTGACTAAACATGAGAAAACGAGTTTTATATAAAAGGAAATGGAACCCAACCCCTACAGCTTCCTTTGCACATACATACACAGAAAAGGGTGTATTTACAATATTTACAATAGCAGGCGAAAACATACAGCCGCATTAAAAGAAAGAAGAAAGAAAAAACACAATCAGAGGAAAACTGTAACACACAATATTTACCAAACGTCGCGATACAATAGTTTATCGTTTTGGTTCAACACAGATCTGCACATAGCAACACCATCAACAGTCCGCTCTTCCGACTCTCGTCGCCACTTTTTTTTAAAGACGCTGTAAGGTTTTGTAAGACAATGTAATCTAATAAGAAGATTCCTGTGCCTTGAGAATAGACCTCTCACTGTGCTTTCTTATGCCTTCTGTAGTAACACCTTCCTTATCCTGTATCCAGACGAGAATACATCCAAATGGCTCTTGTCTGCTAAAACCCTTTTGTTTAATCAGGAGAATGCAAATGCATCTCCTCACACCTGTCTGTCTCCGGGTCCCTCTATGACTGACATGTTAATGACTGGTTCTTTTGATGTTCGGGACGTAGCACTGTTTAAATGTGCTCTCTTTGCTGAGAATAAAGAGAGATCTTCAGACATCATGCCTGCGTGTGTGTGTGTGTTTGTCTCTCCCGGTCGATCGGGCCCGGACCGATAAGTGTATCAAGATGCAGCGGACACAACAAGCTAAACTCTTCTTCTCTTAGCTTAAAACTTAGCTCGAACACATTTCTTCTACATTTTTAAAATTAACAGACGCGCAGGTCCAAGTTCACCCAACCACGGGGCACGTACCGGCACGTTCAATTAGGGCAGGAGAAAGAGAAAGACCTGTGAGAGAGAGAGAGAGAGAGCGTGCACGTGTAACAGCGTGTAAAAAGAAGGTTAAATTAATGCATAAATGGGGACAGGGCCATCTGCTGGGTCATGATGGCATTTGATCTGTGGAATAAGGAGCGCCCACAGCAGAGCTGATGAGACACGCTGTGGGTGAGCTGCACACTTAAAACTACAAGAGAAATATCAGTTAAAAAGTTATTAAAAACACATAAATACATTTTTTTGTGGATTCATCTGTTTGTTAACTTGTTGGGTAACTGTTATTACTCATTTGGCTTCGAATGTGCTATTTTATATTGAGTTATTTTGACTTGTAGTTAATCTGTGTTATCTTGTGTTTTATGTAGAACTGATTAATTTCTCAAGCAACCAAATTCTTTATTTCCACATTATATCCTCATTGTGCAGGTATGCTACAGTTAATGTTTTAAATTGTTTAATTGGTTAATTGTTGAGAGTTGTGCATATTATCCCTTAAAATCTGAATGTAATTGAATCATAACCAAATGTATGTAATTCATAATGTTTATTGTAACAGTCAATTTAAAGAAAAGAAATTCCACTATACGATCACAAAGCTAAAAGATCTCATTTGATAAAAAAAGAATTTAAAATAAGAATACTGTTTTGAATTAATAAAAGCAGAGCTGATGAGACACGCTGTGGAGCTGATTCATTTCTCAAGCAACCAAATTCTTTATTTCCACATTATATCCTCATTGTGCAGATCTGAAGAGACACGCTGCATGCCACCCAGGCAAGACCGTCACATTGGTGCCGTGAAGTTGTGATGCCGCTGTGTTGCCATGGGTCTTGTCTTCAAGCAAGCTGAGAGGGATCGCCGAGTTACTGCATAAGGCCCGGAAGCACCTGTCATCAGTTCATCAATTGTTCATCATTGATCCACAGCCATTCATGATTAAGGTTTCATCCTGTTGGACTTTTTCTCACTCTGCTCAATGTTTGTGCATATTTGTACTCTTGTAAAACACTGTATTGCCCATAATGAGTAACGGTAATAGATACTTAGATGACCAATTTACTCCTGGTCCAGTGGGTAGTGGGAGAGGTGTTTTAGGTTTTCCAATTCCCTTTCCAATGAACAGTCCCCATGCTGACAATTGTGATAGTAGGCCTGGCAATGCAAGAAAGGCTCATCCTCTAGATCAGTGGTTCCCAAACTGGGGGTCGCGGAATAATTTCAAGGGGTCGCGAGAGCGATTAAAAAATATATATATATATTTTTTTTGTGATTATAATACATACTTTTCAGTATTACAAGTAAATGCTATAAATAAATATTTTCTGATTTGCAAAGATATTACTGATTGAGTGAGAGTGTTTAAATTGAGTGTTAAAAAAAAATTTGCGACTCAAAGATATGACATCACTGTGCAGCGACTGGCTCACTAGTTATTGCTACAGCGCACAATTGCACGTGATAACCGCAACTGCCGAGATGAATAAATTTGTTATTCGCAAATCTAAAAATGTTAAGGAAATTGTTTGCCTGAGTCATCGGAACCATGTACATCGACCAAGCAAAAGAGCAAGACCCCGTCAGACCAAAGTAGGAAATGTCGGAAATATGAGGAAGAATTCATAAAGTGCAGTCAGTATCAGTATTCACTAAGTTGCGGTAGCAACCGAATACACGAGTTGTCCCGTGCAGCAGTGGATGTACTGCTGTCATGGCTTCTCCTCTGTAAAAGTACACACACAGGAATGCAGGTGCAGGAAATCAGGTTGCTTTGTTGAAAGTCCCGGTTTTGACTTGAACAACTTAGATACTCTTCTTTTAACGTAACTTTAAATATAACTATCGCCTCTCCAGGGGCGGTCTGCAGGCGGAAACTCAAAAACACAACATAAACACACAGTGTAGACCCTTGGAAGGACTGTGACGGGGAATCGAACCGGGAATTGTCCAAAACGCGTGAAGCGTCTCGCTTCCGCTGCCTCGCCTGCAGATACCGCTTTACACCTGAGAGAGAGAGAGAGAGAGAGATGAGACACATAGGGTTAGTAACCGGGGTGTGCACAACGGTGACCAGACATTGTGGTATGGGTTCGGCTGGGTTAAATAGTGAGACACACAAGGTAGACACAGGTGATTTCTCTTAATGTTAATCAGTGACACTGACATACAGTGGTTACAAAATCGGAGCGTCGTATGTAACGTCGCCGCCGCATTACGGGATGTGCATTTGCTGTGCATTTGCTGGCTTTTACCACTGAGTGGCGCTATATAACTACAGACTGACGCCTCATGTCTTAGTTCATTCTCTGCCTCAATAATACACGTAATAGCCGATAACATCAAGTGAAACACTGTAGTTGACCGAATTCATAATCACAGTACTATAATTACAGTATAAATGTAGAATTCAAATTAAATCAAATCTTATTAAGATCAAATTTAAGCACAATAAATATTAACACAGTGAGCCTTTAGATTTTATCACGTGTAATTAGAAAATAAGTGTGTAGGGTTTTATTTAAATATAAATTTCTAAACCAATAAGATCAAATAACACCAAGTTATTATTATAACAGGCTTACTTCGTCACTTATCAAAGAAGTACACTTGCTTTCAAAGAAGTCGAGTGGCTTATTAACGTCTCTGGTGTGCATTGTCTCTAAGTGGCCGCTTGGTGTAGCGGGTAGAACACTCAGTCAGTGATCTACAAAGCGTCGGTTCAAATCCCGAGTGATGTTTTAAAATTGTTTTATTTTAAAACTAAATAAAATGTTTTAAGTGCGCTTAAGGTAGAGTCTTATAAAGGCTATGTAGACTTATATAGTTTTGTTATATATTTTTTGCACATTAATCTGAGTCCTCATCTGTTAGATCTGTTTAGTTTTTTTTTTCCTGCCGGGACGAATGCGCGGTTCCATCCCTTTCCCGCCTATTCAGGGAGCCTACGGAGTGAGCGATTAACCATAGTCGAATCGATTGGTGTGCGTCCAGCTCACGTTACTCGTGTGCTATTAATGCCGGCTGGTGATAATTAACGTTAATATGATCTCGGGCTTGCTCACGATGCTCAACATCTATAAAAATAGCAAAGTATTGTATATAGAGTGATAAAAAAAACTATCTAACGCATGTTAGAAAACATAATTTCCTGCATTTTTTTTCTGCTTCAGGAGTCAGTCTGTTCTGAGACAGTGAGAGTAGAGGAAGGGGCAGATTCAGGACCAGGGAGGGAGCCGGAGACAGCAGAACAAAGAGATGATATTGCCAGCACCAGCACAGGGAGCACAGTTTTTAGTTTAGATCTCATGTTTACATTTTATTGTATGTTGATGGCTTGACTGTAAACAACATAAACAATGCAATAAATTTATAAAAATATATATTTATTGTCCCCCCTGCTGTTAAATGAAATTTGCGTTATTTTACGTTAATGTTACGTTATTACATTATTAACGTCGACAGAATAAAGTAAAGTTTTATTTCTGGAATTGATGCACGGGCTTCATCTTAGGCTTTTTTTTCTTTCGGTTCTTTCGTTTCTCAGCGCCGGACTGTTGATGTTTCTTTCCAGGACCAGGCATATCGTTCAATTATTATAATTCTTTTGGCCAAATACTGTAGGCAGCCGTAACAGAGGTGAGGGCGCGCGCGTCATCACGTGTGCTTAGCCGACTCTGCGTTCACCGTAGACTTCAATATAGACGTTTATATTTTTGTTTATTTGTATATGTATGTTATTAATATTAATTTTTTAGAGATTGTGTGTGTGCGTGCACGGAGAGTTTGTGTTGATAAGTGTATGTCGATAAGTTGATAAGTGTATCAGAAAGCATTAAAATGTTCATTTGAATTAAAATGACACACACACGTCTGTATATACAGTATATCAATTACATATATATCAATTTCATTAGTTCGTTCATTCTATTTGAAGCTTCGGATGTTTGTTTTTTTCTTGGTTTGGTTAGATTAGTTCTGAACTCGCTTCCGTGAAACTATCGCTAAAACAATGTGTGTAAAACAAGAGTGTCATAGTCCATTGTTAGTTTTAATGATTTGGCTGAAACTAATTATCACTACATAAGTACCCTAACACCATTGATCATGAGTCTCAGCTGAACCTAATTCTATACTTGTAACAGAAAATGTAGATGCAGATTCCAAATGTGTATTTATATAATAGATAGATAGATAGATGTGTGTGTGTGTGTGTGTGTAGGCTCTACGCAGGGGCAAGAGAGGGCAGCGCACCCTTAAATGTCTGCACATGTTAATATATTCCTAAAATGTATATATTACAAGTTGATAAACTGATCTGCGGTAGCGGAAAAATCCGCTGAAAATGACAGGCTGCAGCGCATGCGCACACACACACCTACACACGCGCACACACACACACAGACACACCTCCCTTGAGCCCTGCGTCTGTCGGATTTCAGCGGTCACGGGGTGGAAAGACTTTGAAGCAGTTTATATATGAATCTAAGCTTGAACTTATCAGCATTGTAAATATATAATACTTTTCAAATAAAATCGCTATTACTTTGACCCTGAAGTTTAGTTTAGCACACACAAAAAACAGAAAAGTCATTTCTGGTAAATCAACGGAATGTGTAGTATTTACAGTAATTCATTAAAAAATGAATATACATTGTACAGTACACTGTAAACACGGGAAAGATTACAAAATGAAAAAACAAACAGTGTCTACTTTATAAACAGCTTAGTATGTGCGTCGAGATGCTGAAATCCCTTGCATGTTTTTGCTTCCAAGTGGAGAGATATTTGACCGATAGCCTAGAACAAAAGATCTATAGGTGTGATCACAACCCCCTCCGACCGACCGTGCCATCAATCACTGACCACCTCAGAAGTTCCCTCCAATGTATGGCTGCAATACTTGTTTTGCAAGTATTTTTAACACCATTCAAAGGCTTACAAGTTCCATTCAACATATAATGATGTCTCCACATGTTAATATATTCCTAAAATTTATATATTACAAGTTGATAAACTGATCTGCGGTAGCGGAAAAATCCGCTGAAAAAAGCACAGGCTACAGCGCACGCGCGCACACACACAGACACACACACACACGGACACACCTCCCTTGAGCCCTCGGTAAACATCCAAGCACTGAGGCACGCAAATCCCCTGACCACAATAAGGTGGCAATCCCTCAGGGGGGAAGATGAAAAATACAAATTAAATAAATAAAACAAAATAAAATATCCTTAATCCAGATTTTATCAATCAACGACATAATATTGATCTTAGCTGGATGGTCTAATTCTCAAAACCGTTTAACCTAAAGAAAAACTTAACACACTATAACTAGAATATTTACAAAACTGAAAGGTTGTCTTATGTATAATAAAAAACCTCATAACTCAAAAAAGATCATATTATGTTTTTATATATTTTTTTAGATTTTTTTTATAGTAACTGAACAGCTCTCTTCTCTCCAATCCACTCCTAAACCACAGTCTCCTATTTCTCTGTGCGTGCTCTGGAGACTGTGAATGAATACACGCAGCGGAGGTTTTGTAAACTGTAGAGATACAATAATTTTACTGCTGGAAAATCAGCATTTTATCTAATTTGAAATATAAACCTAATATTATCTGTTACTTAATATATTTTCTTTTGATGATGACCATAACAGCCTACTGCATTTCATTATTTATAATAACACAAAAAGAATATTACAATATTTGATATTTTAATATAAACTCGGTATCATTATCCTCCTTGTGTATGTGTAAAAAACATTTGATTTGTTCTATTTTTTATTCTGATAGTGTGCTCAATTTGTTTCTAGTAATTTATTTATTTAAATTCAGATGCCTTTTACTGTTACAAATTTAACTCTTTGCTGTACAAGCCCTTGTGTTGTTGTTTGTGCTGCTGTTCTTTAATAATACCAATAATCAGATACAAACAGTCTGTCTAAACGAAAATTAAGCAATGCTTCTTAACTCATCATTATGTGGATATTTTTCATGTTCGTTGGATAAAGTATGTACTGTAATGATTTGGTCTACTCTGTACTGTATGTGCGTGAGAGAGAGGGGTGTCGCGGTCGTGAAACAAAGGCTCATTTCAGCTCATTCAGTTTCTCTGAATGGATAGGTGAGAACAGCTGATTCACGGTGAATAATTTGCATTTGAGTGTTGCCAAGTGAAAAGAAGACGAACAACATATAAAACTGAGACAATATTTTAAAAAGAATCGCAATCAACCTGAACAGGTAAGCTGGAATAAAATCAGTAGCAGCATTAACTAAAGTAATTAGTAATTATTAGCTGCTACTGATTTTATGGACTCATCACGGTTAAATACGTTGGTCACATGCCAGCTGTATAAGCCGGTTACGGGACTCATTACGGTTGTATATCGTGCTCTGAATAATACATTTTTTTGTTTGCTGTTTGTTTGCTGAGTAAAATTAAAATAGAACAATTTTTTAAAACAGCATTATCCAGGATTCGAACCGACGCTTTGTAAATCCCTGACCGAGCGCTCTAACCGCTACACCAACCAGGCACTAAGGGACAACACACCTCCGTGACGTTAATAAGCCACTCGACTTCTTTGAAAGCAAGCGTTAAATAAGTAACGAAGTAAGCCTGTTATACAATTATACTATTTGCACGTGTATTTTATCTGTTTTAAACTTGGTGTCATTTGATCTTATTGGTTTAGAAATGTTTGTAAAAAAACTATTGTTATCAAAAATGTAACAGATGTAACACCGGACTTCATTACCCACAATGCATCTCCCGCACTGGACTACACTGCCGTAAACAGCTGTCGTAAATCAAAACTCCCGGTACGGCAGATGGCCAGCACTTTTCATCAGTACAATGACACACACACACACACACGCAGCAGCAGCAGCAGCAGACCGAGCCGTCACTCCCCTAAATTTAAAGAATACAAACTGGTTGCGTGCGAGTTTGCTGTTTCTTCTATAGTATGCTGAAGCAAAATCAAAATACAACAATTTTTTTTATTTTAATTTTGCTATAATTAAAATAAAAAAATTTAAAACATCATCCCTCGGGATTCGAACCGGCACTTTATGTGTCACTGACCGTGTGCTCTAACCACTACACCGAGTAAGCACTTAAAGACGATGCACCCAAGGAACGTTAAATAAGGCAAGGTTAATAAAGCAAGGTCTGGATAAGTGACGAAGTAAGCTTGTTATAATAATAACTTGGTGTTATTTGATCTCATTGTTTATAAATTTATATTTAAATAAATAGTAAACTTGGCCGATTTCGTTATAATTTTGTTTGATGAGTGGGGCTTGAAAATTCTCTTGAAAAATATGGTCATTTATTTCAGTTAATAAATCTACTATAATTTTTTTTTACTCATTATTGTACAGTACACATTAATAGCTCTGGTTCAGATTTTTCATGTTTGTTGTGGAAATTACCATCACTGTTGTATTTACTGCGATGAATGAAAATGTCACTTTGCGCCACCTGGCGGCCATTTTACGAATGACTTTGAAATGCAACTGATTTATTTTGGCCGCTGTTGCCTTTAAACGGCGGTATACGCGGCGAGATCGCCATTCCAATTTTGTAACCACTGTACGTAGACACACTAGGGGGAGACAAAGGCTACGGCTCAGTAATCCGGTGAACCCGATCTCCGGGGCTGGGGCAGATCGGATGTTACATTACCCCCCCTCCCAGGACCGGCTTCCTGAAAGAGAGGTGGGCGCTCCCCGCTAGGTACCGAAGGGGGTCGGGACACACCGGCCTGATGGAATTGCCGGCGAGCGGGTCGGCCAGGAGGTCGTGGCGCAGGACGATCCGGTCGAGCTTGATGGAACTCGAATATGAGTTCTGCGCTCAGGATGTCCTTTGCCGGGACCCAGCTGCGTTCCTCCAGCCCATACCCCTCCCACTCCACCAGGTACTGAAGGGAGCCCCCTCGCCTTCGGGAGTCCAGCAGTTGCTGGACTCTAAATGCAGGAGCGCCCTCGATCTCCACAGCCCCAGGGAGTGACGGGTCTACGACGCCTCCGTCTAGTGGTCCCCGCATCACTGGCCTGAGAAGAGAGATGTGAAAGACAGGGTTAATGCGCATGTGTGAAGGGAGTTGCAATTTAAAAGAAACGGGGTTGATTTGAGAGATTATAGGGAAGGGACCGATGCATCTGGGAGAGAGTTTACGGCAGGGGAGGTTGAGAGAGAGGTCCCTTGTCGAGAGCCAAACCCGATCTCCTACCTGGAGCGGAGGACTTTCCCGTCGCCGCCTATTGGCGAATTTCTTGAACCGGCGAACTGCTTGGGAGATACTGGCGTGCGCCCCCTCCCATACTTTTTCCGCTTTCTTAAACCACTCATCCAGCATGGGGATATTGGTGGGAGTGGCATCCCAGGGACATAGCGGTGGCTGATGTCCGAGCACACATTGGAACGGCGTTAGGCCAGTTGAGGAGTGTCTTAGTGAGTTTTGCGCATGTTCCGCCCAGAATAAATATGCTCTGGTCCCATCCCAATGAGACGTGGCGACATAGCTTACAGCAGGTTATGGTCGCTGAACCGCTGGATGTCCA
Organism: Channallabes apus; assembly: GCA_030522415.1. Classification (NCBI taxonomy): domain Eukaryota; kingdom Metazoa; phylum Chordata; class Actinopteri; order Siluriformes; family Clariidae; genus Channallabes; species Channallabes apus. Next base: position 45,134,094 of record CM060109.1, read on the forward strand.
GGTGGTGCTCCGAAAATAATGTGGGCTACATAGATAATTGGAAGACCTTTGAGGGCAAAGCTGGCCTGTTAGGGCGGGACGGTGTCCATCCCACTCGGGAAGGTGCTGCTCTCATTTCCTGTAGTATAGCTCATAGTCTCAGTAGAGGTCTAGTTAATCGGTGACAATCCAGAGCCCAGGCCAGGGAGCAGACAGACAGGCTAAACCAACCGTCTGCTAGCTGCATAGAGTCGTCACTCAGGGTTCACCATATTGAGACTGTGTCTGTTCCCCGATCTAAGCAAAAATGTAGAAAGACCCAGAAAGTCTGTTTTAATAATCTAATTAACATAAAGTCCACAAACTCTGATCATACTGAATGCGCAGCCGGCACCTCTGATCTGAAGCTAGGATTGTTAAATATTAGATCTCTCACATCAAAAGCAGTTATTGTTAATGAAATTATCACAGATCAGGCGTTTGATATACTCTGTTTAACTGAAACATGGGTTAAACAGGATGAGTATGTAGCTCTAAATGAAGCTAGTCCTCCTGGATACAGCTACATACACCAGCCTCGGTTAACTGGTAGAGGAGGAGGCGTCGCAGTTATTCATAATGATAATCTGTCTATCGTACAAAAACACCGACACAAATTTAACTCATTTGAAATTCTCTATAGTAACATAAGTGTATTTAAGTATATTAAATCAGCTCAGTCGATTCCACTAATTATAATTTACAGACCTCCAGGGCCGTATTCTGAATTTCTTAGTGAATTTGCAGATTTCATCTCAGACCTGGTCATTTCTGTAGACAAAGTGTTAATTGCTGGAGATTTTAACATTCATTTTGAGAATCCAGAAGACCCTCTGAGAACAGCATTTATATCCATACTGGACTCCGTAGGTGTAAATCAGTGTGTAGTAGGACCCACTCATAAAGCAGGTCACACTTTAGATTTAGTAATATTCTTTGGATTAATTATAAGAAATGTATTCACAATTCCACTGTCAGAAATTATCTCAGATCACTATCTTGTCTCCATTCAAGTGTGTCACAGTGATAATGTACGCACAGCACCGCGCTATCGTATTAAACGTACATTCACATCAACTACCACACAGAGTTTTATCAGTAATCTCCCAGAGTTACCAACTTCGATTAGGCCACCGTCTGACCCCACAGAACTTGATCAGGCGACTGAATATTTAGAGTCGACACTTCGTTGTACCTTAGATAATGTAGCTCCAGCTAAAAGAAAAATTATTAGAGATAAGAAACTCGCTCCCTGGTATAACGATCACACGCGCACTTTAAAACAGACTGCTCGGAAATTAGAGCGTAAATGGCGTCAAACTAAATTGTTGGTATTTCAAATAGCATGGAAAGAGAGCATCCTGAGCTATAGGAAAGCTCTTAGTGTAGCTAGATCAACGTATCTCTCCACTCTTATAGAAGAAAATAAAAATAATCCTAGATTTTTATTTAATACCGTAGCCAAATTAACCAGAAATAAGACCACTACAGAAATCTCCACAACAACATCATGCAATAGTGAGGACTTCATGAACTTTTTTAATAATAAAATTGTAAATATCAGGCATAAAATTGAGGCTTTGAAACCAAACAATGTAATTGATACTGATGTTAACCTAGCCATGTCAGATTCAAACCTAGAATACTTTACTCCTCTTGAAGAGAATGAACTAATTTCACTCATCTCTTCTGCAAATTCATCAACCTGTATATTAGATCCTATACCGACACATTTTCTTAAACAGATAGTACCAGTAATAACAGAACCGTTGTTGAGAATAATTAATTCCTCACTTAGCATTGGTTATGTTCCAAAATCTTTTAAAGTAGCAGTTATTAAACCAATAATTAAGAAACCTGACCTCGACCCCTGTCAGCTGTCCAATTACAGGCCAATATCAAACCTCCCCTTTATCTCTAAGATTCTGGAAAAGATAGTAGCGGGGCAGCTATGCTCATATCTACATCGAAATGGCATACATGAACTGTATCAGTCAGGATTTAGGCCTCATCACAGCACAGAAACAGCACTCGTTAAAGTAGTAAATGACCTCCTATTGGCCTCTGATCAGGGTTGTGTAACTATGCTTGTATTACTCGACCTCAGTGCAGCTTTTGACACTATTGATCATGCTATTCTTCTTCACAGATTAGAAAATTTAGTAGGAATTAAGGGTACAACCCTCTCCTGGCTCAGATCCTATTTGACCGATCGTTATCAGTATGTAGACTTAAATGGTGATTATTCTGCATGTTCTCTAGTGGAGTTTGGCGTTCCGCAGGGTTCAGTTTTAGGCCCACTGCTTTTTTCCCTTTACATGCTTCCTCTGGGCAACATAATCCGTAAGCATGGTATTAGTTTTCATTGTTATGCTGACGACACACAGCTATACGTATCAACAAAACCTGATGAGAAAAACCATCTTACTAAAGTTGAGCAATGTGTTCAGGACATAAGAAATTGGATGCTAATTAACTTCCTTCTGCTTAATCCGGATAAGACAGAAGTTCTAGTCATAGGACCGCATACAGCTAGAAGTAAAATCTTAGATCTCACCGTAACTTTAGATGGCCTTTCTGTTCCGTCAAGTGCAACAGTAAAAGACCTCGGCGTGATTATAGATTCCAGCCTTTCATTTGAAGCTCATGTAGATAATATCACCAGGATAGCATTCTTTCACCTTAGAAATATCGCCAAAATAAGAAATATATTGTCGCTAAATGATGCAGAAAAACTAGTTCATGCTTTTATCACTTCTAGGTTGGACTATTGTAATGCCTTACTGTCTGGTTGTTCAGTTAGGTGCATAAACAAGCTTCAGCTAGTCCAAAATGCAGCAGTGAGAGTCCTCACTAGAACCAGAAGATATGAGCACATCACCCCTATCCTATCTTCACTGCATTGGCTCCCTGTGAAATTTCGCATTGATTTTAAAATACTACTCTTGACATATAAGGCATTAAATGGTCTCGCGCCGCAGTATCTGAGCGAACTGCTAGTGTCTTACGATCCGCCACGCCTACTTCGGTCAAAGGATGCAGGCTGCTTATCATTACCGCGTATTATGAAAACTACAGCTGGGGGCAGAGCTTTTTCTTACAAAGCCCCAAAATTATGGAATAGTCTTCCAAATAGTGTTCGGGACTCAGACACAGTCTCAGTGTTTAAGTCTAGGCTAAAAACCTATTTATTTAACCAAGCATTTTATAAATAGATTTGCCATAAGGTAAAGGAGCAGATCTGGGGGACTCATGGACGTAGAGTATTATGGTGAACTGGTATGTTTAGATGCTGTCTTCCTCAGTCTCATTTGATCACTCAGGTTTGTTGACGGTGAGGTGATTGTTTGCTTTACATCTCAGGGAGCCCTCATGTTTGTGTTTCCTTCTGGCTCTCCCTTTTAGTTATGCTGTCATAGTTAGTCCTGCCGGAGTCCCTGCTTGCACTCTACAGTAAATATACATTCACATTAGACATTGTGACTGTGACCATACCTAATTGCAATCTCTCCTCCTCTTCTCTTCCTCCCCCTCTTTCTCTTTCCTCTCTCCCCCTGTCTCCCCCTTTCACTCTTTCTCTCTCTCTCTCTGTCGAGCTACACATGTGGTTCCTGAGCTGCCAGTGTTCCAGACTCCCTCTGCCCTCCGGACCTGTCTGATCCATCCTGGTGCCCGGTTTCTGGTTGGAGGTCTCGTCGCATGGATGCCCCGTGTGTCTCTTTAGGATGCGTCTGGTGTCTGGGGATGATTGGGGATGTGGTCAGCTGTTTCTCTGAGGACTTGACAATTCGATAGTTCAGGACTGGAACTTTCTACAAGTCTATCTGAGTCTCGAATAACTACTGGACTCCATTTTACATCAAGTATTATAACATCAATTAACATCAACTATTATAGCTGAACCTAACACTTAACACTGTATAAATGCAGATCATTTCCTGCTATCTGTTTCACCCAGATGAGGATGGGTTCCCTGTCGAGTCTGGTTCCTCTCAAGGTTTCTTCCTATTACCGTCTCAGGGAGTTTTTCCTTGCCACTGTCGCCCTCGGGCTTGCTCGCCAGGGAATATCTGAACATTTTGATTCATACACATTCACATTCCATACAAACTTAAATAATTCTTTTGATTGTGTAAAGCTGTTTTGAGACAATGTCAATTGTTAAAAGCGCTATACAAATAAAACTGAATTGAATTGAATTGAATAAACAGTCCACCCATTCATGTTGCCGACTACTACAATATGCGCGGAGGAATGTCCCGAGATCTTGGACAGTCCGCTCTGCCTGCCCGTTAGACTCCGGGTGATAGCCTGACGTTAGACTAACAGTGGTCCCCAATTTCTGGAAAAAAGCTTTCCAGACTTTTGCGATAAATTGGGGACCACGATCGGAAACAATATCTTCCGGTATGCTTATCTTCTCCGGGTGGCCATGGCGCTGTGACAGTACCGCTCCGAGTCCTACCTCCGACGCATCGACCTCCACTACGAAGGGCTTGTTAGGGTCGGGAAGTTTTAATATAGGCGCGGATGTAAAAGCTTGTTTTAGGCGCTGAAACGCGACGCGTGCGTCCAGCGTGAACTGGTGTAATTTGCGCGGTTTACCTTTTAGTAAGCTAGTGAGCGGTGCTGCCAATGTACTATAGCCCCTAATAAAGCGCCTGTAAAAATTGGCAAACCCGAGGAAGCTTTGTAGCGCCTTCACTGATGTCGGCTCCGGCCATTGGAGTACCGCTCTGACCTTGGCTACGTCCATCTTGACCCCCAGTGGCCCTATGCGATAGCCCAGGAATGCAACCTCTGTCTTATGAAATTCACATTTCTCCACCTTCACATAGAGCCCATGTTCCCTCAGTCGACGGAGGACGGCGGTCACATGACGAACGTGCTCTTCGTATGACCGAGAGTATATTAGGATGTCATCTAAATATACTATCACAAACCGGCTTAACATATGTCGGAGCACGTCATTCATGAACCCCTGAAACACCGCAGGCGCGTTCACCAGTCCATAAGCCATTACATTGTATTGATAATGACCTGATGTAGTGCTAAACGCTGTCTTCCACTCATCGCCCTTGCGAACACGAACGAGGTTATAAGCGCTGCGGAGGTCAAGTTTGGTAAAGATGGATGCGCCGCGGAGCAGATCGATCGCGGCCGGAACCAGGGGCAGCGGGTGCTTATATTTTACTGTGATGGTATTGAGCCCTCGATAATCAATACACGGCCGAAGGCCGCCGCCTTTTTTCTCGATAAAAAAGAACCCTGCCGATGCGGGCGACTAATGGAGCGACTCTCCCCTGCTGGAGAGCCTCTTTCACGTATTCCTCCATTGCCCGTGTTTCTGACACTGACAATGGGTAAATCCGCGAGCAGGGCGGTGCTTTCCCCGGCAGGAGGTCAATAGCGCAATCCCACGGGCGGTGAGGGGGAAGTCGTGCAGCTGCCCTGACACTAAATACGTCTTTAAACTTCACGTACTCTGATGGCACTAGGGTCGAAACTAGGGCGCTAGGACTTTCTACTGTGGTCGTTTGGGCCATTAATGAGGTTGGCATACAAAATTTCGCACATCGGGGAGACCATGAAAGGATGCGAGCACCTGCCCAATCAAAATTTGGGTTATGAGAGCTAAGCCATGGGAGGCCGAGCACGACGGACTGACTCACCTGGGATATTACATAAAATTCTAACTCCTCAGTGTGATTCGGGAAAGTTAATCGGAGGGGCACGGAGATCATGTTAACAGGCGATTGACTTAATGGGTTGCCATCGAGAGCGTTAATTACGATCGGGGTTGGAAGCTTCGACACTGGAGCGTGCAGCGAGGAAAGTAGAGAGAATGAAATAAAATTCCCAGCCGATCCCGAATCTATTAAGGGGGAAACAGAAATCACATGATTATTATAAGCCAATGTAGCATTCACACAAAATGACCGGTTGGTTCGTGGAGGTGTATGTGTTTTCTCAGTTCGTGGGGGTGTGTCCGTGTTTATGGTTTGGGGAGAGGTGTTCATGCGTGTGGTTCGTGGTGATGTGGTTCTTGGACGTGTGTTCGTGCGGGTGGTTCGTGGGGGTGTGTCCGTGTTTACTTTTAAGATCGGGCATTCTCGGATGAGATGCCCCCCCCCCCCCGCAGTACAGGCATAGTCCGGCCGTGATTCAGCGTCGTCTCTCCTGGGCCGACAACCTGGATGAGCCTACGTCCATAGGTTCTGTCGTTGGGGCTTCTGCTGGTGGGCTTCTGCTGAGGCGAGGGCGGTGGTGTGGCTCAACTCTGCCTCCTGCTGCCCGGGCGGGGGCCTGCCGTTTCTGACTGCGGAGGTGTTGTTCCAGCTTAATGGCGAGTTGGATGGTCTCGTCCAAATCCAACTCGGCATCTCGGCACGCCAACTCCAGCTGGATGTCTGGTTGGAGCCCGTCCCGGAAGCGGGCGAGAAGGCTTTTCTCACACCACTCACTCTCCGCTGCCAGGATTTTAAATTGCACAGCATACTCGGCAACGGTGGTTGACCCCTGCTTGATCCTCAGCAGTTGTTGCTCTCCTGTCCGGCCGTGGTCTGGGTGGTCAAAGACAGCGCGGAACGCGCGGAGGAAGCGGATAAAATCGCTCATATCCCGACCCCCCGCACTCCACATAGCGGTGGCCCAGTCCATAGCTGCACCTGTGAGCTGTTGCGTGACAAAGCTAATCTTTTGTCTCTCATCGAGACCGGGATACTCTGCCAGGTACAGCTCACAGGCTAGGAGGAATCTTCTGCAACCCTCTGGGTCACCCGCATACCTTTCGGGGGGGGCGGCTCGTGGTGGAGATCGTGACGCGTGTCTCTGCGCCGCAGGTGGGGGCGACTGTCTAGCCGCGATGTCACGGACACTGTGGGCCAGGTCATTGATTGCCCTGGCCAGGCTGTCCATCTGTCCCTGCTGCCGTCTGATGTAATCCATCATGGGGACTGTGTTGTCGCGTACAGGTGTTCCTGCTGCGTTCGGGTACGCGGTCTGGTCATCTGTCATGGCTTCTCCTCTGTAAAAGTACACACACAGGAACGCAGGTGCAGGAAATCAGGTTGCTTTATTGAAAGTCCCGGTTTTGACTTGAACAACTTAGATACTCTTCTTTTAACGTAACTTTAAATATAACTATCGCCTCTCCAGGGGCGGTCTGCAGGCGGAAACTCAAAAACACAACATAAACACACAGTGTAGACCCTTGGAAGGACTGTGACGGGGAATCGAACCGGGAATTGTCCAAAACGCGTGAAGCGTCTCGCTTCCGCTGCCTCGCCTGCAGATACCGCTTTACACCTGAGAGAGAGAGAGAGATGAGACACATAGGGTTAGTAACCGGGGTGTGCACAACGGTGACCAGACATTGTGGTATGGGTTCGGCTGGGTTAAATAGTGAGTCACACAAGGTAGACACAGGTGATTTCTCTTAATGTTAATGAGTGACACTGACATACGTAGACACACTAGGGGGAGACAAAGGCTACGGCTCAGTAATCCGGTGAACCCGATCTCCGGGGCTGGGGCAGATTGGATGTTACAACTGCTTCAATTTGGATCTACATATTTGTGTGAGCGGTATTTTTCCGCTGTTACATATATAAAAAATAAATACAGCTCACGTCATGATGTCGAAGATGTTATGCGGGTAGCTGTATCCACCATCAGGCTACGAATTAAGCTTTTGTGGTGCCAAAAACAAGTACACCCTTCCCATTGAAAGGTACACCAAAATTATTTTGATGTACGGTAAATGTAGTCAAAATACTGCGAACAGCTTGTTATGTTTATTGCTTTTTGATAGTGAGGGTCGCGAGATCTTGTCGATCTTCAATTAGGGGTTGCTGGCTTGAAAGTTTGGGAACCACTGCTCTAGATGAGTATGATGCAGCAGACATACAGCCAGATGTCAATCACAGAGTAGCCTGCACATCAACACCTAACAATGATAGTGTACCTGATATGTTGGGGCAGATGAGTTCGATTGTCCATCGAATTGGCAAACAATTAGCAGAGAACATTATGTCTCATCTCGGTTCGTATAGTTCAGATACTGACACACCTAGTAAAAAACATACTGATAATATTGACAACCCATTTGGTGTGAGTAATTTGTCACAAAGCCAAATGATTCATCACAGAAAAGTTAAAGAGCCACCTTCTTTCAGAGGAGATGGTTCAGATACAATTGAAATTGAGGAATGGGAGGATCTGATGAGGACATTTGTTAAAAAAAGCAAAAGTGCAGATGAACACGTGGAAGAAATCCTTGTGCACTTTGTGGTAAAGCAAAAGATGTAGTCAAATTCTGGATCAGGAAGTGTGACTCTGCCACTACTGTCTGCCCAAACCCTGTTTATAGCCTGCGGCGCAAAAATTTCAGTTGTAGCCATTAGTCACCTGTTCCTCTTGCTGATTTTTACACTACTTTACCCAAGGAAGATGAGAATCCATACGACTACTGGCTGAGACTTAACAAAGCAGCAGATGTCGCATCTGAATGCCTGCGAGAGCAAGGAAAAACACTTGACAAGCCCAGTGTTGAGATAGCCGAATAAAGACTTAGCCCTTACCTTCAGATCCAAACCAATTGACAAGTGGTCAGCCCATGAAGTACAAGCTGTGCTCAATGACTATCAATCTGATTTGTCATTCAAAGCCACAAGTACTGTACAGTGCATCGCAACCAGAGTGAAAGAGTTTCAGTTAACCAGATTGATGTTAATACAATTCCAGTACCTGCTCCTTATGTGTGTGAACAGCAACAGAAAAGTACAGATTTCTCTGCTCTTGAGAAAGTCATCGACATGCTTGAGAAAGTTCTGCTGACCAATACTAACAAATCTCAGCCCCGTCCGAAACAGCAGCCTTACAGCAGACTTCCTAGGATTGAGGGTTTTGATGCTTTGCCATGTGCTATCTGTAATGACGCTGTGCACTCCGCCCTAACAAATTGTCGTGAGCATCGACTATGCTTTCAGTGTCGGTCTCCGGGTCATTCCAGACGGTTCTGTCCTAGGCGGAGCCAGTCCTCCCAGCCCAATCAGGAAAACTGACTGGTCTGTGCATTAGGGAGGTTAGTACAGACCAGATTGTTGATACTCCCATGATTGTCACACAAGATTATAAGTCTATTTATGAGCAGAACAAGCCTAGTGTCTCACCTGAGAAAATCCCTGTCTTTCAAGGAATACAGCGAGTACCTAGAGCTGATTCATTATTTTACACCACTGTATCTGTAGAACATGGCCTATCTTTCACTGCATTACTTGACAGTGGTTCAATGGTTCAGTGAAGCAGCTGAAGCTAAGTTGTTGGCAAGCGCCTCCACATTGTCAAAGTATTCTGCCGATGATGTTGTGATCATTGGATGCGGTGGTCATCAAGTCACACCAACAGCGATGTATGACCTACCTGTCTCTGTTTATGATTGTAAAATGATAATACCTGTGCTGATCGTTCCAGGCCAAACTGATGAGATGATCTTGGGCAGCAATGCCATCAAAAGCCTGCTAACTCTCCTGAAAAACACGGATGACTATTGGAAATGGATGTCAATACCCGAGTGGTGATGGACACGACGAGTGTTTAGAGTTCATTTCCTTGTTGTCCAACACACAGAGATGGAGAGGTGATCATGTACCTGATACAGTAGGTACCGTTAAGCTTAAGCACAGTGTGATGCTTCAACCGAAGAGTGAACATCTTGTATGGGGCAAGCTTCCTGTCCACACTGCAACATCTGTGGGAAGCACAGTGCTTGTTGAACCTACTCAATCCAAATGCAGCCCTAAGCAGATCATGGTTGGCAGAATCATTACACCTTTGTGGGGCGATGGCTGGATAGTTATAAATCCCACAAACAGTCTGTTAACCTTGAGAAGAAATGCAAAGATTGCGGATGTTTCTCCATGCATCGCTGTTGAAGATTTCCCAGAGATTGACCATATTAAGTCTCATGTCCAACACTTTCAACATAAGGATGGAACCTCACAGGAATCTGTGGATGAGTTGGTGCAGATCTTAAATGACATGGGATTGAACAACTTGGATCTGACCGCATGCGAAGTGTCTTCTACATGGAAAATGAAATTGCTTCATCTTGTCAAGAAATTAGTCAATATTTTCAAGGAATAAGATGGACTGTGGCGAAGCCAAAGATTTCGTACATCGAATCCCCTAAGTGGATGATAAACCTTTTCATCTCCCCTACCGTCGTGTACTGTACCTCCAAGCCATTATGAGAAACTGAGAGTGGCACTGAATGAAATGGAAGAGAAGGCCATTATCAGTGAATCAAACAGTAAATACGCGTCCCCTCTCATACTGCTGTGGGAAAAAAAACGGTGATTTAAGGATTTGTACTGATTTTCGATGGCTAAACGCCAGAACTGCAACCATGGGGGGGGGGGGGGGGGGCGCAATCCAGTGTCTTCTTGTGCCAGTCCCAAGTCTGGATAAATGCAGAGGGTTGTGTCAGGAAGGGCATCCGACGTAAAACATTTGCCAAATCAATGATGCGAATCAGAAATATCATTTCCATACCGGATCGGTCGCGGCCCGGGTTAACAACGACCGCCACTGGTGCTGTTGACTTACAGGGTGCCGGTGGAAATTGGGCTACTGTTGGTCGAATAAGGAGAGGAGGAAGGCGTGTTTGAAAGCAGAGAGAGAAGAGGAAAGGCAAGAGTTTAGGAGTGAAAGTAGGGACCTTGAATGTTGGAACCATGACAGGGAAGGGAAGAGAGTTGGTTGATGATGCAGAGGAGGAAGGTAGATATACTGTGTGTCCAGGAGACCAGGTGGAAAGGTAGCAAAGCTAGAAGCTTAGGATCAGGGTTCAAGTTGTTTTACCATGGTGTGGATAGAAAAAGAAATGGAGTAGGAGTTATTCTGAAAGAAGAGTTTGTAAGGAATGTCCTAGAGGTGAAGAGAGTATCAGATAGGGTGATGCGTCTGAAGCTGGAAATTGATGGTGTGATGTTCAATGTTGTTAGTGGTTATGCTCCACATGTAGGATGTGTGTTAGAAGAGAAGGAGAAATTCTGGAGTGAGTTAGATGAAGTGATGCAGAGCATCCCCAGAGGTGAGAGAGTGATGATTGGTGCAGACTTCAATGGACATGTTGGGGAAGGGAACAGAGGTGATGAAAATGTGATGGGCAGGTTTGGTCTTCAGGACAGGAATGTAGAAGGACAGATGGTGGTGGACTTTGCAAAGAGGATGGAAATGGCAGTAGTAAATACTTTCTACCAGAAGAGGCAGGAACATAGGGTGACATATAAGAGCGGAGGCAGAAGCACTCAGGTGGACTACATCTTGTGTCGACGTTGTAATCTGAAAGAGATTAGTGACTGCAAAGTGTTGGTAGGGGAGAGTGTAGCCAGACAACACAGAATGGTGGTGTGTAAAATAACCCTGGTGTTGAGGAAGGTGAAGAGGACAAAGGCAGAGCAGAGGACAAAGTGGTGGAAGCTGAGAAAGGTAGAATGTTGTGTAGTCTTTAGGGAGGAGTTGAGACAAGCTATGGGTGGTCAGGAGGTGCTTTCAGTTGACTGGACAACTACAGCCAATGTGATCAGGGAGACAGGTAGGAGGGTACTTGGTGTATCATCAGGTAAGGGAAAAGGAGACAAGGAGACTTGGTGGTGGAATGAGGAAGTTCAGGAGTGTATACAGGGAAAGAGGCTAGCTAGGAAGAAGTGGGACTCTGAGAGGACTGAAGAGAGTAGACAGGAGTACAGGGAGATGCACTGTAAGGTGAAGGTAGAAGTGGCAAAGGCCAAACAAAGAGCATATGAGGACTTGTATGCTAGGCTGGACAGTAAGGAGGGAGAGGTGGATCTGTACAGGTTGGCGAGGCAAAGACATAGAGATGGGAAGGATGTGCAGCAGGTTAGAGTGATTGAAGATAGAGATGGAAATGTACTGACAGATGCCAGGAGGGTGATGGGAAGATGGAAGGAGTACTTTGAAGAGTTGATGAATGAGGAAAACGAAAGAGAACAAAGAGTAGAAGAGGTGACTGTTGTGGAGCAGGAAGTAGCAAATGTTAGTAAAAGTGAGGTGAGTAGGGCGTTGAAGAGGATGAAGAGTGGAAAGGCTGTTGGTCCTGATGACATACCTGTGGAGGTATGGAAGTGCTTAGGAGAGGTGGCAGTAGAGTTTCTGACTAGTTTGTTTAACGAGATCTTGGAGAGTGAGAGGATTCCAGAGGAATGGAGGAGAAGTGTATTGGTGCCGATTTTTAAGAACAAGGGAGATGTGCACAGCTGTGGCAATTACAGAGGTATAATGCTAATGAGCCATACAATGAAGCTGTGGGAAAGAGTAGTGGAAGCTAGGTTAAGGGCAGAGGTGAGAATTTGTGAGCAGCAATATGGTTTTATGCCTAGAAAGAGTACATCAGATGCAGTATTTGCTTTGAGGATGCTGATGGAGAAGTACAGAGAAGGTAATAAAGAGTTGCATTGTGTCTTTGTAGATTTAGAGAAAGCGTACGACAGGGTGCCGAGAGAGGAGCTGTGGTGTTGTATGAGGAAGTCTGGAGTGGCAGAGAAGTATGTTAGATTGGTGCAGGACATGTATGAGAGTTGTAAGACAGTGGTGAGATGTGCTGTAGGTGTGACAGAAGAGTTCAAGGTGGAGGTGGGTCTGCATCAAGGATCGGCTCTAAGCCCCTTTTTGTTTGCTCTAGTGATGGACAGGATGACAGATGAAGTTAGACAGGAGTCTCCATGGTCTATGATGTTTGCAGATGACATTGTGCTTTGTAGCGAGAGCAGGGAACAGGTAGAGGAAAATTTGGAGAGGTGGAGGTACGCTCTGGAAAGCAGAGGAATGAAGGTTAGCCGCAGCAAGACGGAATACATGTGTGTGAATGAGAGGGACCCAAGAGGAACAGTGAGGCTACAGGGAGCAGAGGTAAAGAAGGTGCAGGATTTTAAGTACTTAGTGTCAACGGTCGAGAGCAACGGAGAGTGTTCAAAGGAGGTGAAGAGACGAGTACAGGCAGGTTGGAATGGGTGGCGAAAGGTGTCAGGTGTGTTGTGCAATAAAAGAGTATCAGCGAGAATGAAAGGAAAGGTGTACCGGACAGTGGTGAGACCAGCGATGCTCTACGGCTTAGAGACAGTGGCACTGAAGAAAAGACAGGAGGCAGAGCTAGAGGTAGCAGAGCTGAAGATGTTGAGGTTCTCTTTGGGAGTGACAAGGATGGATAGGATCAAGAATCAGTTCATCAGAGGGACAACCCATGTGAGATGTTTTGGAGATAAAGTCAGAGAGGCCAGATTGAGGTGGTTTGGACATGTTCAGAGGAGAGATTGTGAATATATCGGTAGAAGGATGCTGAGGTTGGAACTGCCAGGCAGGAGGTCTAGAGGAAGACCAAAGAGGAGATTCATGGATGCAGTGAGAGAGGACATGAAGTTAGTTGGTGTGAGAGAAGAGGATGCAGAGGATAGGGTTTGATGGAGGCAGATGATTCGCTGTGGCGACCCCTGAAAGGGAACAGCCGAAAGACAAAGAAGAAGAAGAAACGCCAGAACTGTGAAAGATGCTCATCCCCTGCCACACCAGTCAGATGCTTTAGCTGCTCTTGGAGGAAATGCTTTCTTCTCGACCATGGACCTTACCTCAGGCTTCTACAACGTTCCGTTACATAGGGACGATAGGAAGTATCCTGCCTTCTCGTCGCCATTTGGGCTACATGAATATAATAGGATGCCACAGGGCCTCTCCAATAGCCCAGCTACATTCATGCGTATGATGATGTCTATCTGTGGTGACAAGAATTTCACTAGTTTACTATGCTACAGTGGGAGCCACGCCAAATAGCCGCGACAGTGTGGCTGAAGTGTGAATGGCGTGTGAATGGCCTTTGCACGCCGTAATCCCCCCTCCATTTTCTGGCTGAAAGGCGTGTCAAGATTTCACAGTAAACACGCCCATTCAAGCCCAATTTATTCATTTACCTGGTGCCACCGCTAGATGGAGCTTCGTTCTCAAGAACACGTTAAAACAAGCCAGCTGCGCTGAGTTGCAATCACGTGATTTTAACAACCCGTCTCCACCCCCGCCGAACTGACGCTACTAAACTACAGAGATGAAGATGGCGGCTTAACGGACTATTCGTGGTAAGTGATGTTTTATTTTATAAAATGTGTTCGGGGTAGTTTACAGTTTATTTCCCAGTTTAGTTTTTTATTGGCTGTTTTAAATATCACTGGCAGCACCAGCAGCGGTCACATGTGACTTTAGAGAACTTAATGTTCTGTTTACCAAGTCTGGAGTTAATATTACAGCTTACTGTCAGTGTCACACACTCACAATGTCACTCCACTTTAACTCAAAAACATGCTCAAGCTTCGACAATACTATTAATGTCCCTATTACAAGAGCTGCACTACCCGATGAAGAGTGTTTGTGTTCTCTGTAAATACTGAGAGAATCTCACCGCGTGTTGTCTGGATAAATTCAGCGGTTATTTATTCTCTGGTTAAGAGTTAATCTGCAGGTTATTTCTGTGACTGTAATATAATGTGATGCAGTTGATGAGGGACACAGACTGAGGGGAGCTGTACAGGAGCTAGTAACGCTCATAACCAGGTTTATATTTTATACACTTTGTCCGGGACTTTCCGCGGTAGCGCGAGCGCTTAGTTAACGAGCTGAATAACAACACTGAAGTGTTTATCAGTTAAGGAGGAGGAGGGGGAGGTGTGTGTGTGTGTGTGAGGGGCTTCAGTAAGTTATAGTTTGGCTTCAGGGATGAACTAATGCTCATATACGAGTGTTATATGGCTTAACTTATTTGTATGAGAAGCGCATTAAGTAAATTCTCGGTTAATTTTATGCAGACGATAATACAGACAGTCACTGGTTAACACTAACACTGTTCACTGGTTAACACTAACACTGTTCACTGGTTAACTCTAACACTGTTCACTGGTTAACATTAGCACAGGCAGATTATTTACATTACAGAATCCCCAAAACAGTATTTTACACCCTCTGTGGTAAATAGGTTTATTAATATATATTATTTTTATTAGAACTAGATGTTCTGTGAAGTTTATTTATCTTTGTCTTGACTAAATTCTCCTGTTGTCTTTAAGCAGAGCTCCGCTGTGGAGGATTGGGAGGTCAGACGGCTGACGGCTGGACTTTTGGAGCTACAGGACTGGAGGAGCCTGAACAAGCTGTTGACGGAGCTGTAGGAGGGATGACGTCACAGTCCGACAGCTTTAGAATGATGTTTGATCAGGTCTACTGTATATTCTGAACATAGAACTGCAAAATGTCTGATACAGTACTTTGGGGGAAACA
This sequence comes from Channallabes apus, assembly GCA_030522415.1. Taxonomy (NCBI): domain Eukaryota; kingdom Metazoa; phylum Chordata; class Actinopteri; order Siluriformes; family Clariidae; genus Channallabes; species Channallabes apus. The sequence continues at coordinate 45,149,451 of CM060109.1, forward strand.
AAGACTTAAACTGTTCCATGTTTAATAGTTTTGATATTTGAAAAATTAATATTTTAATGTAAAAGGACTATAGATAGAGACTTATAAGCAGCTGGTGTATCCGGGTAGTTTAATGAACTTTAAGCAAAAAGACAACATGTATTCATCTGTTTTATATAAATTACTGTTTTAACTTTGACTAGTTTTGGAAGAATAAATTGAACTGTTAAAGTCATGTTTTGCGTGTTTTAATTTTGGGGGATTGTTTGGGTATTTAAAAATTGTTTAGTTGAACCAACAACTTCAATGGGCAAAAAATGGGACACAACTTTGTTTTAAATAGTCAAAGAGTTGGGCTGAAAATAATAATAATAATTATTGATCATAGAAAAATGAAACCAGTTAAACACTTGATTATATGTATTTGTGTTTGTGATTGTGACCCATAATAAAATAATTTTTTCTCAGTATAACTAAATGTTTTGGGTTTTAAGAACTCCAAAAGAGCAACGACAAACTTGGTATTCTCCATTGAGGTTTCTCACCTTCCACTCCTGAGTAGGACATGGTGTTAATTGCTCTGTGTGTGTGTGTTTTTGGCGGGGGGATGGGTGTGTGTGTGTGTTTTCGGCTGTTCAGCAGTTCTAAACACAAGCACAGTTTTTGTCCTTAACTAAAATACTTCAATACGTTAATAATGAATTTATTTTGTTGAATAAGGTAATAAGCGATGTTTAAACCAAACCAGTAAGTTAAGTAAGTGTTCCATACATTAAAGTACTGTGTATAACCAAGTGCCCTAGCAAACACAGTTACAGTATAGTTTACAGTACAAACAGAGTGTGTGCGCTGGGGGGATTGGAAGGTGAGTGAGAATACTCATTTACAAGACAAAAGACGGTCAGAGGCAGGGCTGTTCTAGACCAGACAACACGGGGTGGGGGGAGCAGGGCATCATGTTCGAGCACTGTTTTTACCTGGCCTTACTGTATAGTAACAGTATTGTATTTGCTGAATTGTGTTGAGGCACGCAAACCCCCTGACCACAATAAGGTGGCAATCCCTCAGGGGGAAACTAAAAAAAAAAAAAATAAAATATATATATATATATATATATATATATATATATATATATATATATATATAATTATATAATATCCTTAATCCAGATTTTATCAATCAATGACATAACATTTATCTAAGCTGGATGGTCAAATTCTCAAAAACGTTTAACCTAAAGTAAGACTTAACACACTATAACTAAAATATTTACAAAACTGAAAGGTTGTCTTATGAATAATAAAAAATACAAACTAAATTAAAACAGATGGGCTGTTGAACAGATCATAATATGTTTTATGTTTTCTGATTATAAATGATATATGGGTTGATTTTAGAAAGGCTAAATGAAATAGCTAGTTTTTGGTCATGTCAGTCCAGTAACTATACTATGTAAAAGTAATTATAATATGAATTAATTAAGGGCAGGACCTAACCTAATGTTAATAATTTACACCATGATAACATTAGTATTCATGTTTTTTGTATATATTTTTAAATGTTCAAATGAACGTTTCAGAGTATATAATTTGTCGTGTCATCTGTGATTGAGACCCATGAGTTAAATTGAAATATTTTTTATAGGTAGTAAGCCAGGTTTTAGTAACCTTGGATAAATCAGCAGCGCTATCTCTCGCACTCACACACACACACACACACACTGTACACACACAGACACACAAATAATACATGAAATCGCGTAAAACCAAATGAAACTAGGGTAAAAAATATGAGCAGTAAAATACAGTAGTATCCTGTAGGTGATTCCTGTCCTGTGATAACAGACACTAACACTCTAGAACTGTTTACTTCTGTTAGTTTTGTTTTCAAGTGTGAATGTTTATGGGGATTGAATCTGTCTCTGCTGCCGCATCTATACACCGTTGTGATAAGTGACTGATGCCCCATCAGATCTTTGATGTGGGACGTTATGCTGGTTAAATGACTAAAGACACACTGATCCGTATAGGCAGATATTTGTTCCAGATATTATGCACCATTAATCAATTTGTTATGCCAATTTGACTTTCAGCGAAAACATCAAAAATATAACGAAAACAAACCCAAGCAGAAGTTACATTTTAAGCTTTACTTTCAAATTCAAATTTGATTTGTCACATACACAGTGCGATATGCAGTAAAATATGCTTTGGATGCGGCTCGAACTCGGCATTGCTTCACCTGGACCGCTTTATAAGTATCACGCGCTAACCGATTGCGCCACTGGAGCCACACGGAAGTCGGTCTTGTCAGAGTATCCTCCCTCTCGTGCGCGCGCACACACACACACACACGAAATTGCGTAAAACCCAACGAAATATAAGCAGTAAAAAAAAAATCAGTAAAAATACATTAGTATAACAGGCACTAACCCTCTGGAACTTTTTTTACTATTGTTTCCAAGTGTTTATGGGGATTTAATGTGTCTCTGCTGCCGCATCCATTCACAGTTGTGATAAGTGATTAATGCCCCATCAGATTTTTTGACGGGGGAGCATTATGCATGATTAAATGACTAAAGAAATACTGATCCATGTGGGCAGATATTTATTCCAGGTTGCATGCGGCATTAATTGCCTTTCTTATGCCACTTGTAGACTATCAGTGAAAAAATCAGCGAAAAAATACACAGTAATGTAAAATACTGTACATAGCCCGCGTTTTTATTCCGTACCTACAATGATCGGTATAGACAAATTACAGCCGCTACCGTGTCTTTAAGGATCATTCAGGATGTCTTAAAAAATATTTCACTAAATAATTTTATTAATTCATTATTAAATAATAAATAGCATAATCATCATGGGTTGTGTATTGAGTGATTTAACAAATCTGTTTTATTAATCGGTTTGTTGTTGTTGTTTTTTCATCTATTTATGAAACTATGTTGACAATGCAAGAACTGTCTGTATATTAAAGATACGGTATTGGGCTTCCTGGACACTGCAGTTAACTGTGCCAGTCAATGCTCCATCTGGCGGAATTATACGGCATTGCAACCATCTTTTTAGAAAGCGCATGGGGGCGTTTATGGGGCGGGGCATCGTTAACTGCGTCATCGCGGGGGATCACATTCCATGCACGAAGCCTGCATTAACCCTTCATGGATCTGCCATGGAGCCGTCATGCTCCAGTCGGCTGTTTGACGTGGCTCCCACTCTATCTTGATGATCTCATGGTCTTTGCTCCCAATGAGCAGATTGCACTTGAAAGGCTGGAGATGGTGTTCTCAAGACTCAAGGCCCACAATCTCAAGCTTTCTCCTAAAAAGTACCATTTCCTGAGAAAATCTGTTAAGTTTCTTGGCCAAGTCATTTGCGAAGATGGTGTCAAGACAGACCCTGGGAAAAAAAAGGCCATCACCGATGTTCAAGCGGTTGACTTGATGGACTCTGACAGGATCACTCCATGCCACAAGAAAATCTGATCATTCTTGGGTATGGTATTGTACTACCAACATTTTATCAAGCGAAGTTCTGCCAAAGCCAAACCTTTGTTTGATCTCATCTCAAATATGGGCAAGAAAGGCTCTAGAGGCAGGAGGAGAAAGCCTAACTCAAAAGATGCGTGCACCAAGCTCTCACCTACGGACTGGGCCGACAAATGCCAGAAAGCATTCGACACCTTAAAGGAGGACCTTCTTACAAGCGTAACGCTAGCGCACCCTGACTTCAACAATGAATTCATATTAGCTATAGATGCTTCATTTGACGGCTTGGGAGCTGTGCTTTCCCAAATCCCGGAGGGTAGCACTATGGCTAAACCAGTGGCTTTCGCTAGCAAGACACTGTAACGTTCCCAGATAAACCGGGTTGATAGATAGACCAAGTTGTCCAAGATTCTTTCCGTCTTACCACTAACTGCCAAGCACTAAGTGCTGTTGATGATCCTTCTGACGAGACTAGAGTTCAGGGCCAAGGTCAAATGTCTGGTGCTTTCAGTTCGCAGGATGTTGCTGCAGTGTTGGACGCACATTGTTCTGGTGGTGTAGGACGGATGATGGGTGTGGAATCCATTCCACATTTCATGAGTGTGACCAGACTTCCGCACTCAATGTGAGCACTCTGTCAACTGCACAAGCACAAGATAGCAGAGCAGAGCATTGTGCACATCACAGAGCACTGTGAGCAGAGCATTTTTTTTATGTTCAAAGACATGACAAGCGTGAACGTGCTAGTGAGCCCTGTCCTGTTATAAGGCTTCTAAAGCATTGGAATAAACTTTTCAGGGTCAAAAGAGACAATTGCATGAATAAAAAGCTGCATCAATCCATTGTCCCAGACGGTATGAAACAACAAGTGCTTCATGGTCTGCATGATGCTGCTGGTCATCAAGGTCGCTCCAGGACACTTTCGTTGGCCAGACAAAGTTTTTTTTGGACGGGCATGGAATGTGACATATCATCTTATGTCAGGAATTGTATGCGATGTATTGTAGGGAAGACTCCCGAACCGAAAGATTGTGCTCCTCTTGAGAATATACACACCTCTGAGCCAATGGAACTCATCTGCATCGATTTCTGGACAGCAGAGCAGGGTGATAAAAGAAGCATGGATGTTCTGGTAGCAACAGACCATTTCACCAAATTGGTCTATGCTTTCCCTTGTAAGAACCAGTCAGCAAGGCAGGTCACTCATCATTTGTGGAACAGTCTCTTCTGTGTTTACGGATTCCCTAGGCATGTGCATTAAGATCAAGGCCCAAGCTTTGAGAGCAAATTGATGAAGGAGTTGCTGGACATGGCAGGTATTAAGAAATCACATACCACTCCTTACCACCCTATGGGAAACGAAATCACTGAACGCTTCAACAGAACTTTAGGGAACATGATAAGATCCTTACCTTCCCAGTCCAAAGCCAAGTGGCCACAGTCTTTGCAGATGCTGACATTCTGTTATAACTGCACTGTTCACGAGACCACAGGCTCTGTGCCTTTCTATCTGATGTTTGGGCGAGTTCCACGCCTTCCCATTGATGTGATGTTCCAACACGTTTTCAGGGGTGAGACTGTTGTTAAGTATTCAGATTTTGTGTCCAAGCTTAAATATGACCTTGAAGAGGCTGCCAAAATTGCACAGAAGCACAGTTCTACAGAGCAAGCTCGGCATGCAAGGATCTACAATCGAAAAGTGGGATTACCTTTGACTGTTGGCGACAGAGTCCTTCTGGCAAATCGTGGCGAGCGTGGCAAATGGAAAATTGCAGACAAGTGGGAGTCCAATCTTTATGAAGTCATGTCAGCAAGGTCACCAATTAACGTTTACCGGATAAGACACACAGAAACAGGCAGATAAAAGACTGTGCACAGAAATATCTTGCTCCCTGTTAATTTTTTTTATGGGGTGAAGGAACCGCTTTACCATCTCATTCTGGTTTATCTGAATTGACCTCAGACTTGGCTGATCATCCTGATAGTGACATGAGAACAGCTTGCTGGGTTATGCAGTCTGATCAGCCTAACTGCCCTGAAGATGACAGTGACTCAGTGGCTTTTTCTGAAGTTAAGTGTTCATTGGATGTTCAGAATTCTAATTCAAAGGCTTACTCTGATTGCTGTAACAGCTCTATACCCACTGAGCAGGACTGTGATGTGAGAAGTGACATTTCTCATATGCTGGATGAGGAACTAGTTCCAGATAAAGAGTTAGGCCAGAGTTCCTCGGAGCATTCTTTGACTATGCCAGTTTTTCCACCCTCACAAGAAGACAATAACCCTGTTCCGGATACAGTTAACCCTGTAATTTTCACTCAACCAGAACGCATTCAAAAAGACACATTCAGAACTAATGCTGGTAGGACCATTAAACCTCCACAAAGATTGATCTGTGAGATGAATAATCAGTTTGGGCCTGATTCATCACCATCTGTGATTTCTATTTTTGATGTGGTAAAAAACCTTTTTCATCTGTGAATTATGAGTTCAATTTTGTAATTTTGAGCTGAGATTTTCCTTTTACAGTAAGTAGTCTGACTTATCCATCCTTGAATTGTGTATGTAAAGAGAGGTGTTAACGGCATCTCTTTAGTCTATGTTTTGTCTGGATTTTGGTACCAGTCTATGCTTGCATACTTCCTATGGAGGAATTATGTGTCAAGGACATTCACACTGTTTTCATGTTCTGTTTTACTTTTCATTTTTTTTTGCTTTTAATGTTGTTTAGTTTTCCTACTCTATATGCGCTTCCCCAGTTTAGCATAATTTAAGGGGGGTGCATGTAACAGAGTGTAAAAAGAAGGCTAAATTAATGCATAAATGGGGACAGCGCCATCTGCTGGGTCATGATGGCATTTGATCTGTGGAATAAGGAGCGCCCACAGCAGAGCTGATGAGACACGCAGTGGGTGAGTTGCACGCTTAAAACTACAAGAGAAATATCAGTTAAAAAGTTATTAAAAACACATAAATAAAAAATTTTGTGGATTCATCTGTTTGTTAACTTGTTGGGTAACTGTTATTACTCATTTGGCTTCGAATGTGCTATTTTATATTGACTTATTTTGACTTGTAGTTAATCTGTGTTATCTTGTGTTTTATGTAGAACTGATTAATTTCTCATGCAATCAAATTCTTTATTTCCACATTATATCCTCATTGTGCAGATCTGAAGAGACACGCTGCATGCCAGGCAAAACCGTCACACACGCAACAACAACAAGAGCTACAGTATGCATGCAGCACATACATTTCAACGTCGACACAAGATGTAGTCCACCTGAGTGCTTCTGCCTCCACTCTTATATGTCACCCTATGTTCCTGTCTCTTCTGAAAGAAAGTATTTACTACTGCCATTTCCATCCTCTTTGCAAAGTCCACCACCATCTGTCCTTCTACATTCCTGTCCTGAAGACCAAACCTGCCCATCACATTTTCATCCCCTCTGTTCCCTTCCCCAACATGTCCATTAAAGTCTGCACCAATCACAACTCTCTCACCTCTGGGGATGCTCTGCATCACTTCATCTAACTCACTCCAGAATTTCTCCTTCTCTTCTAACACACATCCTACCTGTGGAGCATAACCACTAACAACATTGAACATTATCCCTTCAAGTTCCAGCTTCAGACTCATCACCCTATCTGATACTATTTTCACCTCTAGAACATTCCTTACAAACTCCTCTTTCAGAATAACTCCTACTCCATTTCTTTTCCTATCCACACCATGGTAAAACAATTTGAACCCTGATCCTAAGCTTCTGGCCTTGCTACCTTTCCACCTGATCTCATGGACGCACAGTATATCCATCTTTCTTCTCTGCATCATATCAACCAACTCTCTTCCCTTCCCTGTCAGGGTCCCAACATTCAAGGTCCCTACTTTCACTCCTAAACTCTTGCCTTTCCTCTTCTCTCTCAGCTTTCGAACACGCCTTCCTCCTCTCTTTCTTCGACCAACAGTAGCCCAATTTCCACCGGGACCCTGTAGGTCAACAGCACCAGTGGCGGTCGTTGTTGACCGATCCAGTATGGGAATTATATTTGTGATCATTGATTTGGCAAATGTTTTATGTTGGATGCCCTTCCTGACATAACCTTCTGTATTTATCCAGACTTGAGACTGGCACAAGAAGACACTCAAAGAACCAAAAAGGAGGGCACAGGACCGGTTACATCTGGTCCGGAATGTTTATGAAAGGTAACATGTGTCATGTTTCCTTCTCTGTCGGCTGTGTGTGCGTGGCATGACTGCGGAGGCGAGCTGACGGTTAACAAAGTCCTTTATTTCCATCAAACATAAACATAAAACACTCCAACACAAACTACTCAACTAAAGACAAATGCTAGACGCCTGACTGAGATTCAGTCAGGCTATTTATACACAAACAAAACCTAATCATCAAATTAACTTCCCTCGGTTCAGGTGAGCTTCTACGTCACCTGACCGAGGTGCAAACTGGGAAACGAAGTAAAACTCAACATAAACAAACTACAATTTATGTCACCGCCGTACTTGGGCTTCCTCGCCCTTCTCTTCCGGCCAGTGCGGGAAATCACGTGACCCCGTGCCGCGTCGCCTCTGGATGGCGTCCGCCTAACGGCGAGCCTGCAGCCCTCCCAGCTCTGTGGTGCCTCTCTCTCTCCTCGCTGCTCTCCCGCACTCGCTCCTGCTCCTCCAGCAAGCTGTACTCCCAGCTGCGGTACATTTCCTCCTCCTCATCTACCAGCCCGCAGTAATTCCAGCTGCTATACCTCTCCTCGCTGTCTTCCAGCCACTCCGCCAGCTCGGGCGAGATCGTACCAGCGCCCACCCAAAAATTGTTCAGGGGGAAATCCTCCGCCATGCCACTTGGTAGGTCTAGCATTCTGTCATGTTTCCCTCTTCTACCTTGTCTGTGTCGGCTGTGCTTTCATGGCATGACTGCGGAGGCGAGCTGACGGTTAACAAAGTTCTTTATTTAAATTCAAACAAAACATAAAACACTCCAACACAAACTACTCAACTAAAGACAAATGCTAGACGCCTGACTGAGATTCAGTCAGGCTATTTATACATAAACAAAACCTAATCATCAAATTAACTTCCCTCGGTTCAGGTGAGCTTCTACGTCACCTGACCGAGGTGCAAACTGGGAAACGAAGTAAAACTCAACATAAACAAACTACAACTCAAAACATACACGGGCGTTAGGCACCCTCTAGGGGTTAACCGTTACAACATGGAGAAGAACAGGAGCTTGGGAGTTGTTCTTAGTTAGGAGTTTTAACGGTTTTATGTCCTGAACATAGATTGTACTAAGGAATGTGTTTGCTGATAGTGCAGCGTGTCGAGGTCAAAGAAAGAAAGCACTCGGTTCTCATGCACACAGAGTATCATGAAATACACTAGAGATGAAATATTCCCTACAATTAGTTTAATCATTTTTCAAATATGCATGTACAGTACATGCATTAAATTCCAGGTCAACATTCTATTTAAATATGAGATAAATTAGATCCAATTTGTAGCCTGGTTGGCATTTTCAGTTTTTTTTTTTTTATAATTTATTGGGGGGATTTTTCTCCAATATTCTCCCTAATTTAGTCATATCCAATTCCTCCCTGTCACCAGGGCGCTCCACATTAAGGCTACTACTACCACTTGGTCATGAGGGCCGAAAACTATCAGGTGTTTTCTCTGAACCAAGTGACACCAGCCAACCGCATCTTTTTAAATTGTTCATTGAGGGCAGCGTAACACACTCAGAGGACAGCGCTCTCTGCTCTTTCTGCTTCCATGAGCTCACAGACGCCCCTGATTGGTTGCAGGGCCATAATTAATGTGAGGGCACTAATGTGAGAGCTCGGCCAATCAGCTCTCTCTAGGCCTCCGGCTGCGAAAGGTTATAGTATTTTTATTTTTATAAATAAAATAAAATAGTATAAATTATATACATTTTTGTCTCTGCCTTTAAGTTGAATGAACAGATCAGCTCAGTTGTAAAGTCCAGCTTTTTCCAACTTCGACTTCTTAGTAAAATTAAGCACTATATCCCCCCTGAACAGTTTGAGACAGTAATTCATGCTTTCATCATGTCATGCCTTGACTACTGTAACTCACTATACATAGGTCTCAGTCAGTCACAACTTCAACGACTACAACCCGTTCAAAATCCAGCAGGTCGCAGACTGGGAAGAGAAAATGTGATCATATTACACACATACTGGCCTCCCTCCACTGGCTTCTTGTACATTTCAGGATCCAGCTTAAAATATTACTTATCTGTTGGAGCTTCTTGTTCCGTACTCCCTGTAATGAGTGCATGCCTTTAAGAAAACGTCATTACGTCATAACGTGTGTTGTTAGTAAGTCAGAAACACGACTAGCTGTTCTGTTCACATATGCTCGGTTCCGAGTGTAAATAAAGTGACCCATGAGCTCTGTTAAGACAAGTGTGTGTTCATTCAAAATCATTACATGGTGTCAGAAGTGCTTGACGAGCACATTGCCTCGACAATATGGCGAAGTTCAATCCTCCTGAATGTTTTTCATTTGATCGTCCGAATGAGTGGGCTGACTGGAAGCTAATTTTTCAGCGCTTTAGGAGTGCTACCAAACTGGATAAAGAAGACGGTAAAGTCCAGGTCAGTTCATTAATCTACGCCATGGGTAACGAAGCCAAACAGATATTTAAATCATTTGCCTTTGATGAGGAAGGTGACAAGAAGAGATTCGATGTTGTGTTAAGAAAATACGACGAGTACTTCTTCCCTAAACGGAATGTGATTCACGAGCGAGCCTGTTTCTATCAAAGAGTACAGCGCCCGGGTGAAAAGGCAGAAACCTTTATTAGAATTCTGTATGATTTATCAGAACATTGTGTCTTCGGAGAATACAAAGATGAACACATTCGGGATCGGATAGTCGTGGGCATACTTGATAAAGAGCTGCCGACCTCACGTTAGCTCAAACTATTCAGAGCATGCGCCAATGTGAAGAGGTGGTGCTCCAAGTTCACCAGCAGGGGGAGGCGAGCGCTGCAGTACAAGAGATAGCACAAGGGAAAGCAGCAGACAGAGGAAAACAGAGATGGAAACCTAAAAGAAAATTTGACAACGGGCAAGGAGAACCAAAATGTGGAAGATGTGGGAAAATTAAACACAAGTATCAGGAAAAATGCCCAGCAATAAAATCAACATGCAATAAATGTACAAAAGTAGGTCACTGGGAAAGAATGTGCTACAGTAAATCAGTGAGAGAAGTGACAGAAACTGTTGCACAGACACCATATTTCCTGGGAGCTGTTACAAATTCACAAAATAATGATGAGCAGTGGACTGTGCAAATTTCCATCGGAAAGACACCAGTTAAGGTTAAAATTGATACTGGTGCAGATGCAAATATCATGTGTGAAGAAAAATTCTGCATGCTTAATCCCAGGAGAACTCTGGAGCGGTCTAGTGTTACATTGTGTAGTCCCGGAGGTCGCCTTGAGTGCTTGGGAAAATTTAAAGTCAGTACCACATATAAAGGAAGTGTGTACAAATTCCCAGTGTATGTTATTCATGGACAAAATGTGAACAATTTGTTAAGCCGCTCCACTGCATCCTCAATGGGAGTGGTGAAACGCATTGAGGAAATTCACAATGCATTTGGTGAGCATGGAACTCTTAAAACAGAACCTATTAAAATCCAGCTTAAGGACAATGCTCAGCTATATGCGGTACACATAGCGCGCAGAGTTCCACTGCCTCTTATACAAAAAGTAAAAGAGGAGATTCAGCGCATGGAAGAGAACGGTGTCATTGAGCCAGTGACAGACCCTACGTGTTGGGCACACCCATTGTGCCAGTGCTTAAACAGATCTGTGTAGATCTGAAAAAGTTGAAAAAAGGGAAAGATAGGTTCTTCCAACTGCAGAGGAGATAATTGCAAAACTGAGTGGTCTTCTCATCTTTGGATGCTGCCTCAGGTTTTTGGCAGATACCGTTACACCCAGAAAGCAGCAAACTAACCACTTTCATAACACCGTTTGGAAGGTACTCCTTTAAACGTCTTCCTTTCGGCATCACCTGTGCCCCAGAAATATTTCAGCGGAAGATGATGGAAACTCTACAAGGGCTTGATGGAGTATCGTGTATATGGATGATACAGTGGCTTGCAAAAGTATTCACCTTCCAGCAGGACAACGACCCTAAACATAAAGCCAGGGCAACAATGGAATGGTTTAAAACAAAACATATCCATGTGTTAGAATGGCCCAGTCAAAGTCCAAATCTAAATTCAATCAAGAATCTGTGGCAAGATCTGAAACTGCTGTTCACAAACGCTGTCCATCTAATCTGACTGAGCTGGAGCTGTTTTGCAAAGAAGAATGGGCAAGGACTTCAGTCTCTAGATGTGCAAAGCTGGTAGAGACATACCCTAAAAGACTGGCAGCTGTAATTGCAGCAAAAGGTGGTTCTTCAAAATATTGACTCAGGGGGCTGAATAATTACACACACCCCACTTTTCAGTTATTTATTTGTAAAAAATGTTTGGAATCATGTATGATTTTCATTCCTCTTCTCACGTGTATGCCATTTTGTATTGGTCTTTCACGTGGAATTCCAATAAAATTGATTCATGTTTGTGGCTGTAATGTGACAAAATGTGGAAAAGTTCAAGGGGGCCGAATACTTTTGCAAGCCACTGTATATTGGTGTATGGAGACGCCATGGAACATCATGACAAACGGCTTACCAATGTGTTGGAGAGAATTGAGTCTGCTGGGTTGAAGTTGAACCGTGAAAAGTGTCTGCTGAGACAACATCAGCTTCACTTCCTTGGTCACTTGATCGACAAATCAGTTGTTAGACCGATCCTAAGAAGGTCAGAGCAGTCCGTGAGCTGTCACATCCACACAATGATCAGAAGCTAAGACGGGTACTGGGGATGTTTAATTACCTAATTTGTCAACAAAAGGCAAACCACTATATGACTTGTTGAGGTCAACAGCTACATGGACTTGGGCCAGTCCCCAGGAGACAGCATTTCGGCGCATTAAAGACATCCTTTCTACTTCTCCAGTTTTGAAGTTCTATGATGTGACTCTACCTACTGCTGTGTTAGCTGATGCCAGCAGTTATGGCATAGGTGGTGTACTATTGCAACTGCAAGAGAAAGACTGGAAACCGATAGCATACTGCTCACGCAGTTTGTCTGAGGCAGAATCCAGATATGCCCAGATTGAGAAAGTATGTCTGGCGAGCGTCTGGGCTTGTGAAAAATTCGAAAAGTACCTAATAGGGCTTGAAAACTTCAAATTGGTGACAGATCACAAACCGTTAGGGCCTCTTATGAATAAGAAGGACTTGGACAGTGTTCCGTTGAGATGTCAGAGACTACTTATGAGGCTAATGAGATTTAAACTGACAGCAGAATATTCTCCAGGAAACACTTTGGTGGTGGCTGATACACTATCCCCAAGCACACTAGCATACAAGGAAAATGATCTCAACACACACACTGACGTGGAGTGTTACATTGCTGCTGTTGCTGAATGCATGCCTGCAAGCTCAGTCCAAAAGGTTCAGTCCTGTCGAATATGCCTTGAGATGAAACAGACACAACAAAAGGAGCCTCTCATCTCGACTCCTCCTTCCAGACAGACCTTGGAAAAGGCTAGCTATTGACTTGAGTGAGTATAATAAGCACACTTACCTTGTTGTGTCAGACTATTTCTCTCGATTTCTTGAGACGATAATCGTCTCCCCTCCTGGGTCTTAGTGCTTGCAGAGTCACACACACACACACACACACGCACGCATGCACACACACACAAACACACACACACACACACACACACACACACACACATTAATGGAGAGACCGTTTGTAAAACCGTTTAAAAATTAGCAAGGAACATCGTTAGTCACACTTGTGTGAGCGCATACTAACGGAATCACTGCTGTAAAGTAAAACAACAACCCTTCTGAAGGTTAATTTGTTTTATTTTTACTTTATATTTTGTGTAAATTTTTTTATGTACTTATTTTTTTGGGCTGTAGAACGAATAATTTGAGTTTCCATTATTTCCTATGGAAAAATCTAATTTGGTTTACGAGTGTTTTGAAATACGAGCCTGCTTCCGGAACGAATAGTGCTCGTAATCCGAGGTTCCACTATATATTAAGTAGATATGCTGTATAGTACCTGCCGAGGCCGGCTCTACGCAGCGCCCCCTCAAATAAATTTTTTTTAAATGTTGAGAAAGCACATATAATATCCTCGCAAAATGAATATATTACAAGCTGATAAAATGATCTGCGTTAGCGGAAAAATCCACCGAAACACAATACGGTATTAGATTTCCCTCAAGTCTATGTCCATCCGCAGTGTGTATTCACTCACAGGCTGCAGCGCACACACGCACACACACACACACACACACACACACACACACACACACACACATACACACACTCTTCCCCTGAGCCCTCGGTAAACATCCAATCACCGTCCGTATGCAAATGAGTCGAGACTTAGCAAGAGTGGATTGGCGAGAAGAGAGCTGTTTATTTACTAAATAAAAATAAATAAATAAATAAAAATATATGAAAAGTTCTATAGCCCATCTGCTTTAACTTAGTTTTTTTTTTTTTATTATTCATAAGACAACCTTTCAGTTTTGCAAATATTCTAGTTATAGTGTGTTAAGTCTTACTTTAGGTTAAAACATTTTTGAGAATTAGACCATCCAGCTAAGATAAATGTTATGTCGTTGATTGATAAAATCTGGATTAAGGATATTTTATTTTATTTTGTTTTATTTATTACATTTTTATTTTTCAGTTTCCCCCCTGAGGGATTTCCACCTTATTGTAGTCAGGGGGTTTGCGTGCCTCTACTTGCGTGAAGCTTAGTCTTCAAGTGGGACACCCAAGTTGGACAGGTCTGAAGGTAGAGGCCTGACAGAGTGCAATCCACTTCTCCAGGCTTTGGATGCAGCTAACAACACAATTCAGCAAGGACAATAATGTTACTATAAGCCAGTGGTTCTCAAAGTGTGGGGCGCGCCCCACTAGTGGGGAATACAGACATGACAGGTGGGGCGCAATGAACGGGAGGAAATTAGTGGAAAATAATAGGAAATTCTAAATCCTATTCTAATTCATGTTTTTCTTTATTGATAATGAAGAACGTACGCTCAAAACTAAACAATCACACACAAATAAATGGATCATTAATACAAATAAATTGAATTGAAACCTGTGCGACCCACTGGGCAGCGCTGCGCGACTCTGACAGAAATGAACCGCACCGACCATCAAAATACATTTTACCCCGCTGGGATGCGCACGTACAAACCAGGCATGGCAAGGCGGAAACAATATTAAACAGTCCTGACATTTTAAATAAATTGTTTTTAAATAAACAACAGTGAGTCGCGCAGGTTTGTGATTCGAGCGGCACGATCCACCAGGCTGCGCAAATAAACCAGATCATCACTGCGCTATCCAGTCGCGCTGCGCTGTATTTGCGCAGACATCTGGTTCAATCGGATGCCACGGTTTCGTCCCACCATTGATGTGTTTGACTTCACTGCAGCAGCAGTGAGTTTGCTTACATGTGATTAAACCAACAACGAGGAGATTGTAAAGAAAAAAGGTGCATCGTCTGTGTTGTGGAATTGGTTTGGGAATAAGAAAAGTGATACGAATGAGATGAACATGATTTGCAAGGTCGCAAGTGCACTGTTTTAACAAGTGGTGGAAACACGTCAAACCTTTTCTATCATCTGAAATCCAAACATCCAAACGAATATGGCCAAAGTAAAAAAATGGGGCAAACCTCAGCAATTCACAGTTTAAATAAAATTACATTAAGTAAAACAGTTTCTTTGTGTTTGAATTTTTATTTATGCATTTTCAGATACACATTGCTATATTGTGATATATATCGTTATCGAGGTAGAAAATTGCTTCTACCATGATAGAAGATTTTGGTTATATCACCCACCCCTAATGAAGCCTATCTTGAGTTTGGATTCATGGTGGGGATGGTGGGGGCAGAAGAGAGACCCATGTGTGTTTTGTGTCTTAAACTGCTGGCAGCAGACCGCATGAGACCCAACAAATTAGGAAGATACTTAGAGACAACACACTACAGTCACGTTAATAAGCCACTCGACTTCTTTCAAAGAAAGCTGGCAGAATACAGACAGCAGGAGAATCACATGGTAACATTTGAATCAGTGGACAGCAAAGCACAAAAGGCTTAATTCAAAATTGCATGCAGAATTGGCCAGTGCAAAAAAACTACAAACGATTGCTGAGCAGCTAATAAACATGGGGTCAATTAGGCAAAGATAATTGACAACGTAAGCCTTGTATAACAATTGCAAGTGTATTTTATCTCTTTTGAACTTGATGTTGTTTGATCTTATTTGATTAGAAATTGATATTTCAATAAACAGTAAACTTGGCCGATTTCATTATTATTTTGATGACAAGTGGGGCTTGAAAATTCGCTCACCCCCTTAAGTGGGGAATGACAGAAAAAGTTTGAGAACCACTGCTATAAGCACAGGGGAAAACAGTGTTTGAACATGATGTGTACACATGATGCCCCCTTCACATTTCTGACTGCCCCCCCATATGTTCCTGTCTAGAACCGGCCCTGGTACCTGCTGACTTATTGTCTTATACTTGTACAGGACGTTGGTCAACGGAAGTTGTTTTAAATGTGCTTTAGAAATAAATTTGATTGATTGATTGATAGTAAATTAGATTGATCGATTGATAGTTTTTTGTATTTTTATTATTCCTACTCTTCTTAACCTGTAAGCTTCCTGTTTTTGTATTATTGCCACGAAAGTTTCGCATTTAAATTATATTGCTTTTCCATTTATACAATAATAATATCAATAGCGACTAGTTAAAAAAAAAAAAGTTTTTCATACTATTGCACTTCGCCTTTTTTACGCTTTTTGGAGTACGCGGCGAGTTTCTTCGTTGAAGAACAACAAACAAACTGAATTCAGCCCCAAACAACTAAACTCCGACTCAGGTACGATAAAATGGATAATATTCAGCTTGTTCAGTGTGTGCAGTTCTTCCTCCGTCATTAGTGATAATTTTACTTGTGATAGGTGTGTGTTAGTGAGCACTCTGACGGAGAAGATATCAGCGTGAGAATAGCGCATCCAGACTTTAGAGAGGGTTAGAGAGCATGAGAGCAGCATTATTCCCGTAGCGGGAAAGTCTGGTTGCCGCAGGCGGAGATAACTAGCCCCCGACTCCGGCATTAGAGCCCTCACAGCGGGGCGAGTGGTTGACGACTCGGCGGCATATTCATTCAGCCAAAGCTAAGGCTAGTAGACCGGAGCACACCTCTTCTGCGCTTCATGTGTCCAGCAGGTTTGCTCTCCTCAGTGATGCACCCACTGAGAAACCTGAAAGAGCTCTGGTTATAGGAGACTCTATACTGAGGCACGTGAAATTAGCTTGGTCTTTAGGGGCGCCAGCGGCAGTGGTTAGGTGTATCCCAGGAGCCAGAGCACCAGACATAGCAGGTAATCTTTGGGCTTTAGTACAGAATAGGTTCAAGATAGTGGTACATGCTGGAGCTAATGATATACGTCAGTCAGAGGTTAGTAAGAGTAACCTCTCTCTGTAACTTTACAGAGGTGTTTAAACTAGCGAAGGCGATGTCCGATGAAGTAGTATGCTCTCCATCACAATGAGACATGGCGACATAGCTTACAGCAGGTTATGGTCGCTGAACAGCTGAATGTCCAGGTGGAGATCCGAAAATATTCAAATTTCAAATTCAAATTTTATTAGTCACATACACAGTCATACACAGTATAATATGCAGTGAAATGCTTATACGACCGCCAGTGACCTTAAAAAAAGAAAATAAAAGCTTGTACATAAAATAAATAATCAATATAAAGGAAACACTAAAGAAATAATTTTAACTAGTAAAATTAACTGTACAATAAGGGCATAATAAAATATTGCAAAAGTATAGAAATATAGGGTAGATAGAGTATATATGTATATAGAATTAAAGTGTCAGTGGTTGTGCAAATATGCATGAAAGCTGACATGTGCAATTGTCCAGATGTATGAGTATTTAGTGCAAGTGTGTATGAATGTGTCCATGATTGTCCAGTCAGTGTTGTGAGCTTAAAAGATGTTATTAGTCCTGTGTGGAGGTGTGATTGAGAGACCTTATCGCCTGCGGGAAGAAGCTCCTCCTCAGCCTCTCTGTGTTGGCCTTTAGGGAGCGGAATCTCTTCCCAGACCGCAACAAAGAGAACAGTCCATTACTGGGGTGACTGAGGTCCTTCATGATCTTCCTGGCCTTAGTCCAGCACCGCTTGCTGTAGATGGAGTGCAGGTCAGGGAGCTCAGTGCGGATGATGCGCTCGGCTGATCGCACCACCCTCTGTAGAGCTCGTCTGTCCTGCATGGTGCTGTTCCCGAACCAGGTCGTGATGTTTCCCGTCAGGATGCTCTCTATGCTGCAGGAGTGGAAGTTCCTGAGCACCTTGGAGGGCAGTCTAAAGTCTCTCAAGCGTCTGAGGTGGTAGAGACGCTGCCGGGGTTTTTTCACCACGGTGTTGATGTGACAGGACCATGACAGGTCCTGCGTGATGTGAACACCGAGGTATCTGAAGCTGTCCACTCTCTCCACTGGGCTCCTGTTGATGACGGGGGTCTGGTAGTTCCTCTCCTGCTTTGTACTAAAGTGCACTATCAGCTCCTTTGTCTTACTGACATTCAGGAGGAGATTGTTCCTCTGGCACCAGTTCTCCAGATTTCCAATCTCCTCTAGGTAGTCCGACTCATCATTGTTGGTGATCAGTCCGACCACGACGGTGTCGTCAGCAAACTTGATGATGGAGGTGGAGTTGGTAGTGGCCACGCAGTCGTGGGTGTACAAAGAGTACAGCAGGGGGCTCAGAACACAACCCTGGGGGGCTCCAGTGCTGAGAGTGAGTGTGGCTGAGACATGTCCGCCCATCCTTACTGCCTGTGGTCTGCCAGTCAGAAAATTGGAGATCCACTGACATATAGATGAGCTCAGTCCCAGGTGCTCCAGCTTGGTGGTGAGTGTGGAGGGAATTATGGTATTAAAAGCAGAGCTGTAGTCGATGAAGAGCATTTTAACATAATTCCCTTTCCTAGTGTCCAGGTGATTGAGTGATGTGTGGAGGAGATGAGAGATTGCATCGTCTGTGGAGCGGTTCTGACGGTATGCAAACTGTAGTGGGTCCAGTGTGTCGGGTAGTGAAGAAATGATGAAGTCTCTGATAAGGCGTTCAAAGCACTTCATCACTACTGAGGTGAGGGCTACAGGGCGATAGTCATTGAGGGAAGCAGGATGTGGTTTCTTCGGGACAGGAACAATGATGGACTCTTTGAAGCATGTGGGGATCACCGACTGAGATAATGAGATGTTGAATATCTCAGTGAACACAGGTGCTAGCTGGTCTGCGCAGGCTCTGAGAATACGACCTGAGATGCCATCTGGTCCTGCTGCTTTCCTGCTGTTCACTCTCTTGAAGGCTCTCCTCACGTCGTGCTCGGAGATGATGAGCGCGTTCCCGGTGCTGGCTGTGTCTTCCTGTCTGCAGCCGTTAGCGCCGCTAGCATTAGCGCCGTTAGCATTAGCATCGCTAGCGTCTTTAGCTGCAGCCTCGAAGCGAGCATAGAAGGGCCAAATAAAGCCAAATAATGTGGGCTTCATAGACAATTGGAAGACCTTTGAGGGCAAAACTTGCCTGTTAGGGCGGGACGGTGTCCATCACACCTGGGAAGGTGCTGCTCTCATTTCCTGTAATATAGATCATAGTCTCAGAAGAGGCCTAGTTAATCTGTGACAATCCAGAGCCCAGGCCAGGGAGGAGACAGACAGGCTAAACCAACCATCTGCTAGCTGCATAGAGTTGTCACTCAGGGTTCACCATATTGAGACTGTGTCAAAAATGTAGCAAAATGTAGAAAGACTCAGAAATTCTCTTTTAATAATTTAATTAATATATATACCACAAACTGATCTGAAGCTAGGACTGTTAAATATTAGATCTCTAGCATCTAAAGCAGTTATTGTTAATGAAACTATCACAGATCAGGAGTTTGATATACTCTGTTTAACAGAAACCTGGATTAAACAGGACGAGTATGTAGGTTTAAATGAAGCTAGTCCTCCTGGATACAGCTACATACACCAGCCTCGGTTAACTAGAGGAGGAGGCGTCGCAGTTATTTACAACGATAATCTGACTATCATACAAGAACACGGACACAAATTTAATTCATTTGAAGTTCTCTATAGTAACATAACAAGTGTAGCTACAAATATGAAGGCAGCTTAGTCGATTCCACTAATTGTCATTTACAGACCTCCAGGGCCGTACTCTGAATTTCTTTGTGAATTTGTAGACTTCCTTTCAAACCTTTCATTTCTGTAGACAAAGCGTTAATTTCTGGAGATTTTAATATTCATTTTGAGAACCCAGAAGACCCTCTGAAAACAGCATTTATGTTCATACTGGACTCAGTAGGAGTAATTGTAGTAGGACTCACTCATAAAGCAGGTCACACTTTAGATTTAATAATGTTCTTCGGACTAAATATAAGAAATTTATTCAAAATTCCACTGTCTGAAGTTATTTCAGATCACTATCTTGTCTCAGTTAAACTGTGTCATAGTAATAATGTACGCACAGCGCCGTGCTACCGTATTAAACGTACATTCACATCAACTACCACACAGAGCTTTACCAGTAATCTCCAAGAGTTACCAACTTTGATTGGATCACCGTCGGACCCCACAGAACTCGATCAGGCGACTGAATATTTAGAGTTGAAATTTCGTTATACCTTAGATAATGTAGCATCAGTTAAAAGGAAAATTATTAGAGATAAGAAACTCGCTCCCTGGTATAACGACCACACACGCATTTTAAAACAAACAGCTCGGGAATTAGAACGTAAATGGCGTCAAACTAAATTGTTAATATTTCAAATAGCATGGAAGGAGAGCATCCTGAACTATAGAAAAGCTCTTAGTGTAGCTAAGGCATATCAACATATCTCTCCACTCTTAAATAATATTTTTGTTATTTTATATAATACCATAGCAAAATTTTCAAGAAATAAGACCACTGCAGAAATCTCCACAACATTGTGCAATAGTGAGGACTTTATGAACTTTTTAAAAATCGAGGCTTTGAAACCGGACAATGCAATTGATGCAGATGTTGAACTAACGATGTCAGATCAGAACCTAGAATACTTTACTCCCCTTGAAGAGAATGAACTAATTTGACCTCCTATTGGCCTCTGATCAGGGTTGTGTAACTATGCTTGTATTACTCGACCTCAGTGCAGCTTTTGACACCATTGATCATGCTATTCTTCTTCACAGATTAGGAAATGTAGTAGGAATTAAGGGTACAGTCCTCTCCTGGCTCAGATCCTATTTGACCGATCGTTATCAGTATGTAGACTTAAATGGTAATTATTCTGCATGTTCTCTAGTGGAGTTTGGCGTTCCGCAGGGTTCAGTTTTAGGCCCACTGCTTTTTTCCCTTTACATGCTTCCTCTGGGCAACATAATCCGTAAGCATGGTATTAGTTTTCATTGTTATGCTGACGACACACAGCTATACGTCTCAACAAAACCTGATGAGAAAAACCATCTTACTAAAGTTGAGCAATGTGTGCAGGACATAAGAAATTGGATGCTAATTAACTTCCTTCTGCTTAATCCGGATAAGACAGAAGTTCATAGGTTCATCAAAAGTCCTCTAGTCATAGGACCGCATACAGCTAGAAGTAAAATCTTAGATCACACCGTAACTTTAGATGGCCTTTCTGTTCCATGAAGTGCAACAGTAAAAGACCTCGGTGTGTGTCACGGTCGAACACCAGATGGCGCCATACTCCGAGACTTCATTTTGTTTTCTGTTCCGTTTCAGTTTGGTTTTTGAACTCCGTTTCCCAGAGTGCACCTCGGTCAGGTAATGGGAGCACACCTGATCGAGGTTAACAGTCAAATCTGTACCAAGATAAATAGACTTTTGTTTCCATTGTTCTGGGTCGGGCATCTGTTCTACTATGGTGATGTTAAGTGGGTGTTTGTTTCCTGTTCTAGGTGTCATGCCATTTCCCCTTGCTCTTAGTTTGTGTTATTCTGTGTCTTAGTTCTGTGTCTAGTCTAGCTCTGTGTTTAGTTAACTCCTTGTTTTTTAACTCTTTGTTTAGTCCACTCTGTGTTTCGTTTAGCTCTGTGTTTGCTTTAGCCCTGTGTCTTGTTTAGCTCTATGTTTAGTCAACTCTGTGTTTAGGTTAGCTCTGTCTGATAGGTTAGCTCTGTCTGATAGGTTAGCTCTGTCTGATAGGTTAGCGCTGTCTGTTAGGTTAGCGCTGTCTGTTAGGTTAGCGCTGTCTGTTAGGTTAGCGCTGTCTGTTAGGTTAGCGCTGTCTGTTAGGTTAGCGCTGTCTGTTAGGTTAGCTCTCTGTGTAGTTTAGTCTGTGTTGTCAGTCCAGCCCTGTGTGTTCAGTCCAGCTCTGTGGTTTCAGTTCAGCTCTGTGTGTTAGTTCAGTTTGAGTCCTGTTTGTACATGTTCACATTTTGGTTCCTTTATTAAAAACCCCTTTTTCACTCTATCACCTCCACCTCCATGTCTTCTCCAAACCCCACACGAGCACCCCATTACAGAATGCCCGACCTAAAAGGTAGTATAGCGGAGGGGCCTCTCCTGGATATTTTTTGTGGGGGGGCTATGTTCGTGATGCCGAGGCAAGTAGGCTTTCAGGGCAGCAGGCTTGCCATCCGGCGGAACAAGCTGGAGCAAGAGGGCGAACGAGCAACGCAGCCAGATTGGAGAGGGTCGCGGCTGGCAATACGACGCGTGCCTCCAAGGACACAGGACGACGGAACCAGGGGTAGGGAAAAACCCCAGTCGGAGTGTCGACAGATGGGGCACGGCGTGGAGCTCCAGCAGCAGAGGCGAGTACTCCAACAGCTGGCTGGGGAACTCATCCAGCAGGTCAATGCGTGCAGGGCGGACAACGATCTGGAACGCATGCAAACCCTGCTGGAGTTGGGGGCACGACTCCAGGATCAGCTCATTCAGCTGGATCGAAAGTGCCCAGCCGTTCCAGAGAGCCCCGTGATGGGCCCAGCCGTTCCAGAGAGCCCCGTGATGGGCCCAGCCGTTCCAGAGAGCCCCGTGATGGGCCCAGCCGTTCCAGAGAGCCCCGTGATGGGCCCAGCCGTTCCAGAGAGCCCCGTGATGGGCCCAGCCGTTCCAGAGAGCCCAGTTGAAGGCTCCGATCTCCCAGAGAGCCCAGTTGAAGGCTCCGATCTCCCAGAGAGCCCAGTTGAAGGCTCCGATCTCCCAGAGAGCCCAGTTGAAGGCTCCGATCTCCCAGAGAGCCCAGTTGAGGGCTCCGATCTCCCAGAGAGCCCAGTGGAGGGCTCTGAACTCCCAGTCAGCCCATTTTGACTTTGTCTTCTCCAAACCCCACACGAGCACCCCGTTACAGTGTGATTATAGATTCCAGCCTTTCATTTGAAGATCATGTAGATAATATTACCAGGATAGCATTCTTTCAACTCAGAAATATTGCCAAGATAAGAAATATATTGTCACTAAACGATGCAAAAAAAACTAGTTCATGCCTTTTTCACCTCTAGGTTGGACTATTGTAACGCCTTACTGTCTGGTTGTTCACTGTAAAAAAAAAAAAAAAAAAAAAAAAAAAGCGTAAAAAAATGGTCAAATGCCGAACAAAAACCATAAAATTAAGGTAAAATACTCTAGTTCATATTATGGTCAAAAACATTAAATTTACAGAAATTGTTATTTTATCGTTAACAGAAAAATGCCGTTATTTTACAGATTTTTCCTAAATTTATATGATTAAACACCTTCATTAAACAAACAGAACTAGAAGTTTAGCAGTGAAACACCGTTATTTTAAGGATTTTTGCTACATTTATACAATTAAAGACTTTCAATAAAGCAACAGCACTAAGTTTAGCAGATAAAACGTTATTTTACAGATTTTTCCTAAATTTATACGATTAAACACCTTCATTAAACGATCAGCAGTAGAAGTTTAGAAGTGAAACACCATTATTAAAATTTTTTTGGCTAATTTTATACGATTGAAGACATTCAATAAAGCAACAGCACTATATGTTTAGCATTGAAACACCATTATTTTACAGATTTTCCCCAAAATTTATACGATTTAACACATTCATTAAAACAGCACTAGACGTGTAGCAGCAAAATGTTTTTATTTTAAAGTTTTTTCCAAAATTATTACAATCAAACACCTTCAATAAAGCAAAAGCATTAGACATTTACCAGGGAAACACTGTTATTTACAGATTATTTCCCAAATTGAAGATCAAACACCTTCAAATAAAGCAATAACACAAAACCCCTGATATTTAACTATTTTTTTCATAAACTCCTATGAACACATGTTCAATAACATGTTAACACAAACTCAAGATTACAATATTTGTAAAATAGCCTGTAGAACTGTGACACAGTATAGTACAGGTATGATGCAAAATACAATAAAAAGAAGTTCAGTTTTATAGCATTACAATAAAATCCTAAATATTTAGACTATTGTGCTATAACAGTGAAACATTCTCTCTCACAAACTTAAACATTGCTGTGAAATATCCTTGACTAAAAACCTATGAAGAAATGAACAATTTTAAACAAGATTCCCAATGTTCCAATTAAAGTTGGATTGGAAACTTTATTACAAATAAAGTACAATGTGGTCCCTTTTTTTAACTCTATAGTTCTTATATAATGTATGTGTACAAATAACTTTAATTTTTAGTTCAGAATCCTAATGCCTTAGTGCAAGTACAGTAAATCAAATCTAAAACATACCAAAATAGCAAAATGGACGGTCCAGTGTATCCAAGAAAGATCCTCTTCCAAACAGGCAAAAAAACAACTGGATCCTTGGTGCATTAGGGTGGATTGGAAGAAGAAAAGAACACTTAAGATCTTAGAGTCAAAAGAAAAACATAATAATTTTCTCTGTTGCCCAAGAAACAGATTAACAAAATACTCAAAATCATATTTAATACTAGATATGTTAAAGGGAACCTCAAAAACTTTTCAACTGGGGCCCCTTAATATGGAAAGGATCTCTACACAGTAAAAAATTTGACTCAAAATGATCCAAAGTTAACTTTTAAATCACCATAAAAAGATTCAAACTAGTCTTATATTGCACACCATACTTACTAGCGACGGACTTGTCTCTTTACTGGATGCCTCTTCTCCCACATTCCAATGTTTAATCTAAAAATGTAAGCAAGTTTCATTATAACTGGCAGTAATCATAGCTGGATTATGGAAATGTTAATGTACATATCACACAGAAGCAGGCAGTATACAGTACATATAAGTTTTCAACATATTGATCTCTATAGAATTAGAACAAGATGTGTCGATGTGTCTACTGTATTATATATATGTGAGAATATTTACATAAATATACCTTTATTTTGACTGAAGTATTGATATTAATTACCCTTATAGGTGTAAGTGAATTCCTGCGGCTTCTCAGTAGTGACATGTTAGCGGTACCTGAGACTCGTCTGAGATTTGCAACAGACGAACGTGGCAGTATTAATAAATGAGCTTTGTTTACAGCAACAACAATAAGAATTAAAATAACAATATTTTATTGTTTTAAAAGCTTGCAGGATTTTTTTCTCCCACTGAAACACGATGTGACATTTCAGAGCCTTCTCCTCTGTCCCTCAGAGACCGCTTTTCTTCTCACCTGTAGCTCAGCAGCGTGTCTCTGAATTTAAACCGTTTACCGGCTGCAGAGTCAGGCCACCTCTGCGAGCGCTAAACATTTGAAGGACGCCTGTATCCCATTGGCTGGTTCACATCACGTTACGTCTGTGTCTGATACCTGAGCAATAAACGTGGGCGTATTTCGCATCAGGTCCCGCCCTCACTCGCGCGCTTATTTAAATGTGCCAGTAATGAAGCGGCAATTAGAATATCTCCGCCTCCAGCTGCTGATCACCCAATAAGAAACAAGATTTGAATGTTCCCGCCTCCAGCTTCTGATTGGCTGTGACAGTTAACGCGGAGAGCTCGTGGCGTTTTTGGTACAAAAATAACACCATAGTTCCCCTAATACAAGAAAAATATCAAAGCGTAACTTAAAGCGCTGCTTTAAAAAAGCTACACAGCAAATACATTATCCTTGTGTCAGAATATGCAGGAATGCATTAAGAAAGCTGATGGCTAGATTGCCATGGTGATATTTCAGAACAAATGTCATCAAAACAAAAAAAACATTTTTTTTGATAAGTATCAGTCTCCTAAATTCTCTTCACATTCTTTGAAGGCATGAAGCAGAGAGTATAGCCTACATGTAAGTGATAATGTAAGAATAATCTTTTAAAAAGTCATGAAAAAATGCTAAACTTGCATCTAGAACTTAAATGTCAAAGTATTATAAAACTAATCTGATTTACCTCAAAATTACAAAGAAAAACAGTAAATTTTTAGTATGGACATTAACCTTTATCTAATGAGTTTTGTATTTAATTACAATTTATTATTGTAATTTTACATAAAGTTATACATAATTTACAAAAACAGAAAAAACACAGTAAAAATAATATGGTATATTTACTGTTAAAAAATGTGAAAAAATTATTGAATTAATACTTTAAAAAAACAGTCGACTTAGTAATTTACAGATAATGTCTGTAATTTTACAGAGATTTGTATGTAGTTTTTTTTTTTTAAAAAAAGGAAAACTACTATAAAATTTTAAAGTTAGTAAAATTGGGACTTTTTTTTTTTTACAGTGTTCAACTAGATGCATAAACAAGCTTCAGCTAGTCCAGAATGCAGCAGCGAGAGTCCTCATTAAAAACAGAAGATCACATCACCCCTATCGTATCTTCACTTCACTGGCTTCCCGTGAAATTTCGCATTGATTTTAAAATATTACTCTTGACATATAAAGCATTAAATGGTCTCGCGCCACAGTATCTGAGTGAACTGCTAGTGTCTTACGATCCGCCATGCCTACTTCGATCAAAGGATGCAGGCTGCTTGTCAGTACCGCGTATTATGAAAACTACAGCTGGGGGCAGAGCTTTTTCTTACAAAGCCCCAAAATTATGGAATAGTCTTCCAAATAGTGTTCGGGACTCAGACACAGTCTCAGTGTTTAAGTCTAGGCTAAAAACCTATTTATTTAGCCAAGCATTTTTATAAATAGATTTGCCATAAGGTAAAGGAGCAGATCTGGGGGACTCATGGACGTAGAGTACTATGGTGAACTGGTATGTTTTAGATGCTGTCTTCCTCACTCTCATAGATCACTCAGGTTTGTTGACGGTGAGGTGATTGTTTGCTTTACATCTCAGTTCACACTCATGTTTGTGTTTCCTTCTGGCTCTCCCTTTTAGTTGTGCTGTCATAGTTAGTCCTGCCGGAGTCTCTGCTTGCACTCTACAGTAAATATACATTCACATTATACATTATGAGACTGCGACCATACCTAACTGTTACCTCTCCTCTTCTCCTCTCTCTCTTCCCTCTCTCCGCCTCTCTCTCTTTCCTCGCTGTCGAGCTTCTCATGTCGTTCCTGAGCTTCCAGTGATCCAGACTCCCTCTGCCCTCTGGACCTGTATGACCCATTCTAATGCCCTGCTTCTGGTCAGAGATCTCGTCGCATGGATGCCCCATGTGTCTCTTTGGGATGCGTCTGGTGTCTGGGGATGGTTTCACTCTACCATGAAGATGGTTCTGGCCTCGGTTGGTGTTGACAGCTGTTTCTCTGAGGACTTGACTTGGCTGCAGTTGCTCGATAGTTCAGGACTGGAATTTCCTACAAGTCTACCTGAGCCTCCATTAACTACATGGACTCCATATTAACATCAATTAACATGAACTATTATAGCTGAACTGCCTGCCACCTAACACACTGTATAAATGCAGATCATTTCCTGCTTTATGTTTCACCCGATTGAGGATGAGTTCTCTGTTGAGTCTGGTTCCTCTCAAGGTTTCTTCCTATTACCATTTCAGGGAGTTTTTCCTTGCCACTGTCGCCACTGTCGCCCTCGGCTTGCTCACCAGAGACTATCTGAACATTTTGATTCATGCACACTCACATTCCATACAAACTTAAATAATTCTTTTGATTGTGTAAAGCTGCTTTGCGACAATGACAATTGTTAAAAGCGCTATACAAATAAAATTTAATTGAATTGAATTAACCATTCATTGGCAAGTTGATTAAGAATTTTTTTTATATTACTGAAAAAATCCCGTGGTGTTAAGTATTTACTTTGTGCAACACTGTTATTCTAAGTTCAACAAATCCAACACACAGAACAAACATCTCATAAAAAATTACATGAAACAAATGAAATTATGTGATAGTTTATTTTCTATTTATCTTTAATAAAAGAGGAAATAGTTTTGCAAAGGTGTTGATCCTAAATTGTCCTCCAATTTTTTTTATGAGGGTTGACCTCCAATTCTTGCGCAGAGGAAGGGTGGGTACAGAGTCCCTAGCTCTGTTATTGCTACTACAACTACTGTGCAAGTCCATATTATAGCAAGAAACACTCAGTTAAGTAAAGATAAAAGACAATCTATCATTACTTTAAGAAATTAAGGTCAGTCAATCTGAAAAATCTCAAGAAGATGATCAAGAAATCCCCAAATGCAGTCACCAAAACCATCAAACCCTATGATAAAAACGCTAGGAACAAAGACCCAGAGCTACCTCTGTTACAGAGGATAGGTTTAATAGAAAGGCCTTCTTTAATATACTTCTTTAATATATTTTGCACAGTACATTATATGAACATAACCATAAGGTCATTATCATAGCCATTAGAGAGCACATCTAAATCGGTACAACAGCAGCTAGAAAATCAATCAATTCACAAATGATTAAATGTGTTACACTGTTATATATACCGGAGAGGTGCGTTCTCTTTTAAGGGGAGAAAACCTGGGAGAAAGCTTTTCAGTCTGGAGATGCTGAAGTACTTTTTTTAATGTTGTTTGCTGGTTATGGGTACAATGTTTGTTCTTTGATGTCTAACATGTTGAATGACAATAAACCTAAACCTAACCTAACCTGACCTAACCTAATATATATTTTTTAATTGTATATTTACTATTTACTGTTAACCTTTGTTTAAAAAGGTGCTATACTGTATGAATTAAATTTAATTAGATTTTTATTTGATATTGTGAAACTGACCCACATGGAAAGGAAGAAAAATATTTTACTTTTTTTTTTTAACCAAAACAACCTAACCCTACTGTAAACTGTGTAATGTAAATTGTAATTCTATGTAATAGGATGTTCTAGAACATAACACAAACATTAAAGCATCCCACTCCATTGTCAAAGAGTGAAAGCTGTACCAGCATCATAGTTTTATTATTTGCATGTTAATCCAAAAAAATGTAAAAACCTAATTTCTCCCGTCTGTAGTTTCATTATTCTAATAATAATAATTTTAAAAAGCACTGCAGAATTTGATTTAAGCACACAAGGAGGTACATGTTTGCTTGGGCATGGAGCAAGACCATTAGATAATGTCATGCGCACTCGCACCGCGGCCGGCATTAGTACTCACCTATTTTGGGTCTTTCTTAGTGACGAGTGTGTGTTTAGAACGCGGGTTTATTTGTGGAGATCCTTGCTCTCACTCCGAGAGAGTTCTAATAACAATACGCGTGGTTATCCTGCCTGCTCGCGCTACTTCCGCGTTTGGGTTCACCATCCATGCTACACGGGCTAACTGCTAAGTCTTCTGTGTCATCTCGGTTAGTTCGTGACAGATAATTTATACACTTCATTTTTAAAAAAAACATCACCACCAGGTGTCACCCAGCAAATACAGTGGAACCTCGGATTACGAGTAACACGGTTTATGAGTGTTCCGCAAGACGAGCAAAGATTTTTAATACATTTTGACTTGAAAAACGAACATTGTCTTGGTTTACGAGTACCGAGTATCATGTATCACGCATGCGCTTCTTGTTTTGACACCAAGTGTCACGTCATCGCAACTGAGCCAACGGTTTTTCTCTCTCTTGCGCTGCGGAATTGTAGGTAATCATCTCCCCTGCTGGTTGAACACACACACACACACACACGCACACGCACACACACACACAAACACAAACACACACACACACAGACCTATCGTCTCCCCTGCTGGGTCTTAGTGCATGCAGAGTTTCTGAGTGTGCGTTTGAGTTTGTGTGTGCTTGTGTGTGCTTGTGTGTGTCTGTGTAAGGCAAAGAGTGTGTCAGAGAGGGGGGCTGTAAAGGCATGTGTGTGTGCCCCCCCCTCCTCTCGGCTTCGAACACAAATACACTGAAACTCTGCTCTGTCGCGATTGTTTTCAAAGGTAAGGAGCTGGTTAATTTGTTTTTGTTGTTGTCGTTGTTGTTGTTTCATGTTACAGCAGTGATTCCATTAGTATGCGCTCACGAGAGTGTGAGTAGCTAATTTTTAAACGGTTCATTTTTAAATGGTTTTAAAAAAGGTCTCCCCGTTAATGTGTGTGTGTGTGTGTGTGTGTACATTACACACACACACACACACACACACACACAGCGCCTGCGTGCACAAACGGAAACACTTAGATGACAGAAGACTGTGAAAAACTGTGAAAACTTAAGATTGATTTGACATTCATAGTGATATAGATGAAAAAACTTTTTCCCATTTCTTTCCCATAATGAAAGATATATAAAAGAAGCAAGAGGTAAATTTATCCATATAAGGTACTACATAGGTATTATTACACTCCTGTTTGACTTATGAGAATGGGATGTTTGAATGACAATAAATGCTGAAAATGTGAACAAGAGATTGGCAAATACTTTCATGCTTTATCGAAATCTGTGTTAAGACATCTAGGTGGATGTCTGGGATTTAATATTCCATTTTCACCCAGTGTATGTCTTTTTGGAGATAAATCTGAGATTCCACATACTACTAATAAGTAATTCTCCCTCATAACTGTTGGTATAGTTACAGAGATATGTATGTTACTGAGGTTATGGAAAGATACTCACTGTCCTACACTTAAACTGTGGATTGAATTCATGATTGAGAATGTATCATATGAAAAAATGTTAGCTAAAATGACCGGAGATCATAGTGAAGTTGATATATGAGAGAATTTCATTTCATAGTGTTTAAACTGTGATCCTATCTACCCTGCGATGCCTTACAGTATTATTTTTATTTGTTCCTGTTATTTATGTATTTTATTTTATTTATTTTGCTTTGATTATTATTATTTATTCTTTATTTATTAAATGTATTTTTTATTATTACTTACTCATCTTCTATACCGCTTTATTTTGTATTCAGGGTTGCGGGGACCTGGAGCCCATCCCAGGAGTCTTAGGGCACAAGGCAGGGTACACCCTGGATAGGGTGCCAATTCATCGCAGGGCACACACACGTTGACACACTTATTCGCACACCCCGGGCAATTTGGGATCACCAATTAGCCTAACCTGCATGTCTTTGGACTGTGGGAGTACCTGGAGGAAACCCACGAAGCACAGGGAGATAACATGCTAACTTCATGCACACAGAGACAGGAATTGAGCCTGGCCGGGACCCGAACCCGGATCCTAGAGGTGCAAGGTGACCACAACATCACCATGCCGCCGTTATTATTATTATTATTTTATTTATTTATTTACTTTTGTATGGTGCTGTATGTTATATATGAAGAAAACTAATACAAATCTAATTTAAAAAAAAAAGGTGGTCCGTAAGCTTGAACCTGCTCGGTAGCAGGTTTATTTCATGTAAACAGGATTAAGGCTGCGCTCCTGCCGCGTTATGATTGGTTGAAATGGTGAGGTCACATCTGATTGGTTACAGTGCACGACTGACGTGGAGTGACTCACGTGGGGAAAGAAAAGTATCTTGCATGCATATATATATATATATATATATATATATATATATATATATATATATTACGGGAGCAGAATAATGTGGGCAAAACAGAGACAATATTATCAAATGATTTCCAAAAACTCTTTTCAGAGATTGTGACATGTGACATTGCTCCAGTATGAATGCAATCATTCCATAAAAATTGTGCAGGAAATTGTACTAGATCAACCATAACTTGTATTTATCATGTTAAACCTTGAACAAGTATAAACTGCAGGTAACAATTAAGGCATTTCACATGATTATCATGCATCAATATAGGATGCAGTACAGCTAGTGGGCTTATCAATTAGTCTAGGGAATAATGCTGTAAAAGATGTGAGTCATGCTGTCAGATTGGATGTTTTTCCTCCATTGGTCTACTTTTTAATATCTTTCTGTGTAAGGATTTTCTTGTGTGGGTCATAAAAATTTTACTTTTTTTAACATACTACATAGCATTAATGCGGATTGTTTTGTCAGGAGACAGATGGAAATTCTAGCAGAGCTGCAGACAAAAGCTTTTCCGTGCACTTTCAATCTTAACAGAACCAAAGGTTTGTTTGCATGTGTGTGCACCTTCTTCAAGTTTTCAAGTCAGATTTTTATAAATGAGAGCTAAATATTCACCCTTGCACACCCTTTGTGGAGCATGTGATGTTCTTTTCTGAACAGCAAGGCGGAAGGACTTCCTCAGTATAACTATGAGGTGACATAGTATTTAAAGCAAACCATAAGAAAGAAAAAACTGCTAAGCTCAAATCTCAAACATTTTCAACACAGGGGCACATGGCATCAAGCCATTTAAGTCTGATATTGATCCATTCATTCCCTAATCCCATGCATTTCCTTTCCAAGAGGCCAAATCAGTACCATCCATGGGTTGGCCAAGCTTTCTCTCTGGAAAGTGTAACAGACAGACAGATGCACATGTACAGATAATTTATTTTGTAAAGTACAAGCAAAACTATTCAAATGGTCAAAAAAAGAAACATGAACTATGGATATTAGGCAAGAAATATACAGACTATTCAGATCGGAACCTAGAATACTTTACTCCCCTTGAAGACAATGAACTAATTTCACTCATCTCTTCTGCAAATTCATCAACCTGTACAGTATATTAGATCCTATACCGACACATTTTCTTAAACAGATAGTACCAGTAATAACAGAACCGCTGTTGAGAATAATTAATTCCTCACTCAGCATTGGTTATGTTCCAAAATCTTTTAAATTAGCAGTTATTAAACCAATAATTAAGGAACCTGACCTCGACCCCTGTTCGGTTTCCAATTACAGGCCAATATCAAACCTCCCCTTTATCTGTAAGATTCTGGAAAAGATAGTAGCGGAGCAGCTATGCCCATATTCTACACAGAAACAGCATACATGAAATATATCAGTCAGGATTTAGGCCTCATCACAGCACAGAAACAGCACTTGTTAAAGTAGTAAATGACCTCCTATTGGCCTCTGATCAGGGTTGTACTGTATAACTATGCTTGTATTACTCGACCTCAGTGCAGCTTTTCACACCATTGATCATAGTATTCTTCTTCACAGATTAGAAAATGTAGTAGGAATTATGGGTACAGCCCTCTCTTGGCTCAGATCCTAATTGACCGATCGTTATCAGTATGTAGACTTAAATGGTAATTATTCTGCATGTTCTCTAGTGGAGTTTGATGTTCCACAGGGTTCAGTTTTAGGCCCACTGCTTTTTCCCTTTACATGCTTCCTCTGGGCAACATAATCCGTAAGCATGGTATTAGTTTTCATTGTTATGCTGAAGACGGTTCTGGCCTCGACTGGTGTTGGCAACTGTTTCTCTGGGGACTTGACAATTCGATAGTTCAGGACTGGTACTTTCTACAAGTCTACCTGAGTCTCCAATAACTACCTGGACTCCATTCTAACATCAACTAACATCAACTATTATAGCTGAACTGTCTGCCACCTAACACACTATATATGCAGATAAGTTCCTGCTACCTGTTTCACCCAGATGAGGATGGGTTCCCTGTTGAGTCTGGTTCCTCTCAAGGTTTCTTCCTATTACCATCTCAGGGAGTTTGTCCTTGCCACTGTCGCCCGCGGCTTGCTCACCAGGGACTATCTGACTATTTTGATTCATACACATTCACATTCCATACAAACTTAAATAATTCTTTTGATTGTGTAAAGCTGCTTTGCGACAATGACAATTGTTAAAAGCGCTATACAAATAAAATTGAATTGAATTGAATAAATTAGACAAAGTGAGACTGGTAGCACATATGTATTGCCGTAAACAACAGCAGCATCAACATAAGCTTGACAGTGCAATGCATGCAACATTTTTTTTACTTAAATTGAGGTGCTAACTAGGCATATTGAGATACAGATGAGAGTGATTAGGAGACATGTGTCTAGTTCATGTGATATGCAGGGACTGACATGTAGTGTAATTAGTGTAGTTCTGCACCTTGCAGTGTTACAGTGAAATTCCTTATTACTATCTATTACCCATGTATTAACCGATGTACTATACCTGTACAATTCTTGGGAAATTCTTAGGTCTGAATTTGTCCATAAACTGAATTCAGTTTCTCAAAATACTGGCTGCTCTGATTGCGGATCATTCTTCTTCCATGTGGTTCCTTAAACAAACATTTTAAAGAGGTTACAGTGTGTGACAGTAACTGTCTTGGATACAGTTTTCATTAGTGTTAAAGATATTTTTAGCTGCTGACTTTGACACGATATCTACTTTTCCACTAAACTATAATTGTTTTAAATTATTGTGTCCACTCCTGGATGTAGCACATCTCACAACTTGAGGGGTCTATATGAGGAGTCTATATATTACTACTACTATTACTACTACTACTAATAATAATAGTAGTAATAATGGTGTGTGTGTATAATATGTATTTGTAGAACTCACATGTTCATCCACTATGTGATCAGATTCTTTCTTTTTGCATTTCCTGTGTGAAAAATTAATAAATATTAGATTTTATAATGTGCATTGTGTTGATAAATCCTCTAGAATGATTAACTTGTGTATATCCTTGAAATACAATTAGTTTAGGTCTTCTTACCTATAAAACAATTTGTTCATTATATACATATATTTGTAGATACTCCAACAGCAACATGGAAATAAATATTGTGACATTCCATAAGCTTATTGAAATTATGGCGTGCACGCTGCAAAAGCAAAAGGTCGTCCCATGGTAATGTATGTCAACATGTATTATCAAACTATGATGTAATAGATGTAAATGGCTTATGGGAGCAGAGTAGTAGGGATAAAAAAGGGACAATATTGTCAAACTACTAGCCTCACACACATACACATACACAGTACCTGCACGCACAAAAACACTTATCCCGTGGGGATTTATTTTAACTTTTTCTTAAAGGGCACCTACGGTGCTACATGGAATTTTTCAAGCTGTTTGGACTGCATTGTGTGTTAGGAGAGTGTGTACACAACCACTCTACAGTGATAAAGAGCCGCCCAGCGATTTTCTTTTAATTTAATAATATAAGATGCCCCTTCTGAAATCAGTCCGTTTTCAAAAGCCTGTCGGTGTGAAGTCACACCGACAGAGGCCGCTCCTACTATAGTTGATTGACACTGGTGTTTTAGCAAAGACCTGCCCCGAATGAAAAAAGAGCCGTCAGCCATTGTTTTTCTACACTGGAGGAAAATGGCGCCTACATGAGTGTGGTGTGCAGTTTGTTGCTGTAGTGCAGTGGTCTAGTGGTTAGGATTCGGCGCTTTCACGTGGGGGACCCGGGTTCGATTCCTGGTACATGCTTTTTTGCACTACATATTTATAAAGTTTTTCTAAAGTTCGTTTAGTAACGAGGTGAGTGCGCTATGCTTCGGTAACTACCGTGCACATAACATAATCATGGTAATGCCGTATTTATTTTGAACCATTTTTGTTAGAAGAACTCACATAGCAATGAGGCAAAAGGTAAAGATACTGTAAAATGAGAGACTCTTTCTTGTATTTCACAACTTTCATAAAATATTATAGAGATTAGGCCATGTGTGGTGAGTAAGGATCAGGAATATTCTTTGTCATTTTAAATATTCTGTAAATACAGTTAAAAGGTGCCAAATGGAGTAGAAAGTGTCAGACAATCTCATTTTGAGACATGTAGTAAGTGTTTTGATCGCTTGAATAAGTATTGGAGGCTGGATGAAATGTAGTACTGGAGTCTTTAGGAAGAATTATGAAAAGGTTTGCTTTTTTTATTGACAGATGCATGTTAGCAATTGAAAAAGACGTAAATATAATATAATCCAGTTGTATGTCAGTCACTCACCTGTGAATAGCCACAACACAGAAGATAAGGACAAAAATCATGACAGCTCCTGTGACTGAAGGAACTATGCACCATAATATTAATGGTGCCTTTCCATCCCCTGGATCTGAAAAAAAGGAAAGAAAAAAAAGGGATAATATTGTCAATTATGTGCCAGTGGTGTAAAGCATAAAAGCATGCAGATAGAGGCGACAAGCCGTAAGTAATCTACATGTGCTATTAGAAAGCACATGTCTGCGTTGTGGACCAAAACTCTAATATCATTGCTATTTATCTATCTATAATTTAGTGAAATGCTGAAACAAACACATATGCACGCATACATTCACACACTGAATATTCTGTGCGTGTGTGTGTGTGTGTGTTGGCATTTAACTAATAGTCACATTCTGCATATTCTTTCTTTTTCTGTGTGTATGTGTGTGTGAGAGAGAAAGAGAGAGAGATAGCGAGAGATTATAGAATTATAATTATATATTCATTCATTCATTCATTCATCTTCTATACCGCTTTATCCTGTATTTAGGGTCACACACACTCATTCAAACACTATGGTCAATTTGGGAATGTCAATTAGCCTAATTATAATTATATATTTTATAATTTCATTAAAATGATAGATAATATAATATGAATAGATAACAAACTGAACCAATTATGCTTTTGTCAATTATCTACAATATGTAGCAGTCCAGAAACTTGTAAGCAAGGTTTTAAATATCTTTAGGCACAAACTCACAGCTTGTCACCAAATGTGTTAAACTGTCTACTTAGAAAACCTTTTAGACCAAGAGTAAAGGCAAGATAAAAAAAAAGTAAATTAAAACAAATTTCCATACTTTAATTTTATTATTGTGGACAAATATTATTGTGGTTCATTAAAGTTAAGGAGACAAATTATGTTATCAGCAGAAAACCTCAACATTCAAAAACTCCAGCCACAGCCAATCCAGACATTTCACAGGTTTTTTTCCCCAGAATACCTTCTATGGTCAGTCTCCACTGCAATTTTAATGGAAAACATGAGTATAATCCTCCATCTGAAAGTTGTACATCAGATATCTGTAGTTTCCTTGGATTTTGGGGGTCGACCTGCATCCTGCTTG
Organism: Channallabes apus; assembly: GCA_030522415.1. Taxonomy (NCBI): domain Eukaryota; kingdom Metazoa; phylum Chordata; class Actinopteri; order Siluriformes; family Clariidae; genus Channallabes; species Channallabes apus. Next base: position 45,186,372 of record CM060109.1, read on the forward strand.
ATGTGTAGTTTGTCACAGTTTGGTTTATAACTGGGCTGTAGTTAAAAATAACATTTCCGTCTTTACGCCAAACAATATCTTTATGTCGACCAGTCAGAGTTCCATTGCAGTGTAAAATAACAGTTTCCCCCTTAACAGCTGTTCTGCTCATCTGGTGTAGAATATTTCTCTCATATGACCTGGTAATATCTGGTGGAATAAAAATTTTGTAAAATTATTTTATTAATGTCATATTAATACTGACAATAATTTATATCACATTATATTGTTTTCTGTAATTTAGTGTATTTAAAGTAGGTCATTAATGAAATGTTTTTTATATTTTACAATAAAAATGCATTATTAATTAGTGTTATTAGTGTTATTATTAATTCTTTCAATAATATGAATATTTTAAATAGTTTACCACTAAATATTAGACCCGCATGATAGCATTCAAATCTTTCTACAGCTATGAAGTCCAACTGAATTTTATTTATACACAGAAAAAATTTAATCATTTGCTTGGCCCACTCTGTTGCAGAAACAGCAAACCCAAACAGCCAAAACATACCAATATGAATCCTTACCTCCACAAGTTAGAAGAATCACAATTATGCAAAGACCAAAATGCAAATACCTAGTGTGAAGATATTCCATATTGATACGTAAGTCCATGATATTAAATTAAACAAATAATTTAAAATTACTTTGCTCTCATGCTCAGCCTTGAGACAGGTAAAGTATCTGATGTGTGTAAGTACACTAGAGAGAGTAGTGAGAGGAAGTGGGTTTAAGGAAACAGAACATCACAGAAAGCTGACTTGCCGCCCCCCCCCCCTCCTTTTTCCCACCAGAAAATAATAAGATTGACAACAGTTAATGTCAGAATGATTCTTTTATAATTGTTATGGTTTCGCTTTGTTTGACAATGACTGAATTTATTGAATGAACATTAAACATTTAATGTTTAAAAAAACATGCTTTTTGGGGAAAAAAACAAAACAAAATATTTGGTGGTGATGTTACTCGTTTTCGGTAAGGCATAAACAGATGCAGATGATGTCAGATGATCAACCTATAAATTTAATTAAACACTTGATATGATCATTAAAACAAATATATATATAATTAATTTTTTTTTGTGATATACGTATTATTTGAGCTTGTCATGCCATAGCTCTGTAGAAAAGACACTGGAATAACACTAAGATAGGTATGGTGTAATGGTTTAACCACATTATAGTCCAAGCTAACACTGAGCTCAGTGAGTGAGTACCATCACAGCGAGACTTGAACTTCCTGTGTACGTTTCTCACTATGAACACATTCTCTCACTTTCATATTTATTTTATCTCTTACATATACTTATGTATACTTTTGATTTAAAATCTTTTAAAGATACTTGGTTTCTTTTTTCCCTCTAGGGAAAGCATTAATAGTTTCTTTAAAACAACACAGTGTCTCCCTGTTTCAACTTTTATCTAAATGAAGCCTTCTTTGGAAGCCCAAATCATTTTCACTTCATGGTAACAATTCAAAGGAAGAACTCTAGCATGCAAACCTGACTTGTTGTAAAAGTGACAAATTGAGACTTGACAGCAGAGGCATTCAGTCTGTATATTAAGTACATGATGAAGTACATTTTTAAGCCAGAGTTATCTTTATTGGCCACTGTTCTGAATAAATGTACAAGAAGAAACACTGAACATACTGTATGTGCAGTCCATGCCCTGCTATAAATTCTGATGAGTCCCTGCATGATAATCATTCAACATCATTGATGTTATGGCTGATTGACTCTGTTCATATTACATATCGTTCCTTAAACCATTGCATTCATTTGATTGGAAGAAGCTTGAGTTAGTAGAAACAAATATATTGTTCCTTAATTTACAACTGCCCATAACATTTTATCCTTGTCTCATGTTGAGTTTATTGACTATAAAAAAATATCTAAAAAAGAATCATTAGAACTTTAGTTTTCATTAGAAAATTAGTTCTTTTTTTACCTTCATAATTTTGCTTTTGTAAATTCTTAAAAATGTGTAACAATACAGACCTATTGGTTGTTTCTCTGACCATTGCACTCCTTATTCTTTAACTATTGATGAATGTCTTCCTCAAGCTTATATTTACATTTAGGCATTTGGCAGACGCTCTTATCCAGAGCGACTTACATTTTTATCTCATTACACATCTGAGCAGTTGAGGGTTAAGGGACTTGCTCAAGGGTCCAACAGTGGCAATTTGGTGGTTGTGGGGTTTGAACCTGGGATTTTTCCAAACCGTAGTCCAATGCCTTAACCACTGAGCTACTCCTGGCTATATGGTTATATTCTTTTCATTTTTTTTTTTTTTTTATAATTTACTTTAATGTGGTTCTGTGAGATTTTTAAAATCTATTTAACAAATATTAAACAGATTAATTTTTAAGTAATAAATCAATGATTTAACATTTTAGTTCCATCAATTGCAATGACATTGATAATTAAGCAATATCAGACGAGATATGCTGTTGTGTTGGTTATCAGCTTGGCTATAATGTGAGCCACAAGGGCACAACCTAAATGCCGAAGGCATCACAGCCATGCTAATATCCACCACAACAGAACACCCTTTCATGCTTTCGAGTTTCATGTTGCTTTTATATACTGTAACAGGTCCACAAACAGCATTTATTCTCCACAGATTATGGTTCCTCTTTAAGTTTCTCTTTATATTTCCACTTATTCCGCTTTAGGATATCAGCTCTCTTAACCTCTCGAGTTCTGCGGGTAAATCCCTAATAGCATTAAATGGATGGCTAGTACACTAGTGTGTATAATCACCTACTCAAAACAAGTAGTGCCCTTGAATAGGAGTTACAGAGGGATTTGGGATTCAGCCTTGTGTTAGACGCTAGTTAACTTTTTAGCTTGCCTTAAGCCTAAATAAAACACAGGAAATTTAAAACGACTTGGAAGAAGTTATTAAAGGAGACAAAGTTTTGTTTAACATAACATAACCATATCAGTAACTTGTTAAAAGAGCGTCCATGACTGGTTCTAAATATGGGTTTGGGCAGGTAGCAGTAATAATTTACAGCATACAACAAAATAGAACTGCAGACTAAATAATAAGTAAAAAATAAGCTAATCATAATTCTACCAGTGTAGTTAAGGTATGAATCATATACAGATGATACTGACTGCACAGCAGAAGTCACTATGTATTAAAGTAAAATTTATCAGCTGTGCCCTAGTGCAAAAAAATATATCTCTCTTATTTTCTCTGAGGTTGTGTAACTTTGTGCTTAGTACAAGCTGTAATAAAAGCCACCTTGTTGAGAACACTGACAAACAGATCAGATCTCACACTCTAACCACTAGACCTGCTTTTTCTCTGCTAAATAGGACACTGACTCTATTATTAAGTTTGAACCCTTAGGGGTCGACATTTTTGATTTTACATTTTGTTTGCTTTGCAAAAGTTGCCCCTCTTCATGATCTGAGTATATTATGATTAAAATAAAGCTTCTCATATCGGCTCATATTGGCAGTATTTTGATCAAAAGAGGGATGAAAAGTGCAAAGTGAAAGTTTGTGCAAAAGTGAGCAGCTTTATTTCACTCATAAAATACTCAGATCACAATGCACGTTGTCTTTGAAAGGCTGATATGTGGTTGTGAATATACCTTTTAGCAAATGTAAAATGTTCAAGTGAAAAAACATTCATTCATTCATTTTCTGTACCGCTTTATCCTTATATACAGGGTCGCAGGGGCCTGGAGCCTATCCCAGGAAACTTAGGGCACAAGGCGGGGTACACCCTGGACAGGGTGCCAATCCATCGCAAGGCACACACACATACTCACATACACACATTCATTCACACACTACGGGCAATTTTGGAATGTCAATTAACCTAACCTACATGTCTTTGGATTGTGGGAGGAAACTGGAGTACCCGGAGGAAACCCACCAAGCACGGGGAGAACATGCAAACTCAGGCGACAGTGCTAACCACTACACCACCATGCCGCCTAGTGAAAAAACAAGTAAAAAAATTAAAAAGTGTGTGCATTTTCACTTTAATGACACATGAACGCACTCAACAGACAGTAAAAGATTTATTAATAAAAATGTACACATAATCCCCCAGAAATACAACAAACACAAATACTGTACATACTCTAAATAAACGCAACACTGCATGAAATACACCAATGTAAGCAGCTTTATTTCAGTCATAATATACTATAATATATTTTTGCTGTTGTCACGGGTTGCTGTGTGTGGGCTTGAGGTGAGGCATATGCAGATGTGAAATACTCATAACATCATTTAATAAGGAAAACAGCATGACGCAGAGACATAGAATAATCACCACAACTTCTCCAAACAGATCAAGAATGGAACAGACCAGGGGTCCGTTCTTCGTACGTCGCTTGACACATCCGAGATGAACTGACACATCTAAGATGAGATCATCGTGCTAATTAAGACCTGGCTAAGTTGGTTCTTCGAGCCACCTGTTGTTGATGATTAGTATAGAGAGTATATTGAGTTGTCTAGGATTATTGTGCGTTCGTGCGTTGGTTTAAAAGGCGATATGCGTCGACAGTAGAAACACTGATCACAAACCCTTCGATTGGTTGAAGAAATGGCAAAAGAGCGGGTTAATTTATTTTGTAACGTGTTATGCACTGAAATGCCCCCCTGCCATGGATTGCCCCCCCCCCTACATAATCACTATTAAAGATTATATTAGAACTTAAATTCATAGGTTAATGGTTTCCAAATTACATGAGACAATAAAATTAAATATGCAATATGAAAATAAATGTTGTATATGAAAAAATAAATAAATATATATATTATTTTTTTTCAAATACATGTATACTTTTATATTGGTTATTTTATAATAAAAATAATTTCGTCCAATTTTTCATTATAAAAATATTTATTTTTATCATATTGTAACATCTGGGCCAGCACTGCCTCAGGGAAGAAGATCGGGTTCCCCGGACTACTGAGCTGCCCTCTCCCCCTAGTGTCTGTGTGTGTATGTCATGTCACAAGCACTAATTAGTGTCACCTGTATCTTCCTGATGTGTGTGTCTATTTAAACCAGCCGACCCCGCAGCCCACTGTTCATCCACAGTCATAATCTTTTCCGTGTTTCATACGTGTACGCTGTGTTTCATACGTGATCTTGCGAGTGCCTCATTACCGACGCGACTCGTCACTTTATATGTGTTCTGGCTGCCTTTTCGCAGAGGACCTTTACGTTGGTTTTTTATATGTTTTTTCCAGGACTGAGACAGCCCCATTTACGCTGCCGCTGTGGACTAAGGTGCTCAGCACACCAGCTGCTTTTTTGGGATTAAGGGTCACGTTATTTTTTTGAGGATCTTCTGTGCGTTGAAATAAAAAGACACTTGATTTCAGTTCACCCTGCATCTGCGTCTGTACTCTGTGCCAACATGACAGATGGACGAACCCCTCCAGACGCAGCAGGGATTCCGCTACCAACTCGGGATCACACGATGAGGTGTATTCAGAAGCAGCAGAAGGAGATCGAAGGGCTGGCGCGCGCCGTCAGCGACTTGGCGCACTGCGTCAAGCATTTAGCCGACCCCGAAGCTGCATCAGCTGGAGCACCGAGACGTGCCACGCCCTTGCCGCCGAGACCCGCCCCCCCAGAGAGGTATGCGGGTGATCCGGAAGGATGCAAACATTTCCTCCTGGCATGTGAGCTCTACCTGTCCGAATACCCGGACATGACGGACCCGCAACGCATCCGATTCGTGATCCAACAGCTCACCGGGCCGGCCATGGATTGGGCCGCGGTCATCTGGAGCGACGGCGGAGAGCTCACGTGCCGGTATTCAAGGTTTGTAGCCGCGATGAGGGCGGTGTTTGAACATCCGGACCAGGGTCGTTCTGGAGAACAACGCCTGATGAGACTGAGACAGGGGAATCTCCCTGTGGCGGATTATGCCATAAAGTTTTGCGTGATGGCTGCGGAGAGTGGCTGGTGTGAGAGGAGTCTGCTCGCACGGTTCCGGGATGGGTTGCAGCCGGAGATCCAGCTGGAGCTTTCATGCCGAGACACCGGTCTCTCTCTGGATGAGACCATTCACCTCGCCATCAAGCTCGACCAGCACCTCCGCAGTCAGCGCCCACGCGCATCCGCCAGGGCGGCACCATCACGCTCCTCGGACTCATGACGACCACCCCCTCGTGAGGTCGGTGATCCTGCCCGGCCAGAGCCCATGGACGTGAGCACTTCCCGCCTCTCGGTCGCAGAGCGGAGAAGACGCCTCACCTCGGGGCTGTGCCTGTACTGTGGGGGGGAAAATCACCATTTCAAAGACTGCCCATTGCTGAAAGTAACGTCGCACACACCGCCCCGTACACATCACCCATTTGTACTAAAAGCACAGTTGCAATGTGATAATAATGTTTTGTCTGTCTTCCCCTTAGTAGATTCCGGGGCGGCTGGGAACTTCATCTCTTCCTCATTAGCTTCCTCGCTGCGAGCTCCTGTGTCGAAGCTACCACAGCCGATATCGATTAAAGCTCTAGATGGCCGAGATTTAGAACAATCGCCTATTTCTTCCATAACAGCGCCACTGCGATTAACCTTCCCCGATCACACTGAGGAGCTAAAATTCTTTGTGCTCCCACAGTCTGGTCATTCCGTCGTGCTAGGGCTGCCATGGCTCTGTGCTCATAACCCTAATTTCAATTGGGCTCAATCTCGTGTCTCGTCCTGGTCCCCGAGATGCGCAAAACAATGCAAACCGCCCACGTTGGCGGTCCAAACCACCACTATAGAAAGTCCGAATGCCCAATGTGAAATTAATGTGCCATCTGAGTATCAGCGGTTTAAGGATGTATTTAGTCTTAGGGCAGCAGCACGACTCCCCCCTCATCGCCCGTGGGACTGCGCGATAGAACTGTTGCCGGGGAAAGCACCTCCTTGCGCACGCGTTTACCCACTGTCCCTGGCAGAAACCGGGGCCATGGAGGAATACGTGAGCGAGGCACTCCAGCAGGGGCTCATCAGCCGGTCCACGTCACCAGCATCGGCAGGTTTTTTTTTCATAGAGAAAAAAGGGGGGGGCTTACGGCCCTGTATTGATTACAGGGGGCTCAATGCCATCACAGTGAAGTACAAGCACCCGCTGCCCCTGGTTCCGGCCGCAATCGACCAACTCCGAGGCGCTTCTCTTTTCACCAAACTCGACCTCCGCAGCGCATATAACCTCGTTCGTGTGCGCAAGGGTGATGAGTGGAAGACTGCGTTTAGCACTACATCTGGGCATTATCAGTATAACGTAATGGCATATGGATTGGTAAACGCACCTGCGGTGTTTCAGGGGTTCATGAATGACGTGTTCCGGGATATGTACAACCGCTTTGTCATAATTTATCTGGATGATATCCTGGTTTATTCGCGGTCATATTCGGAGCACGTCCTTCATGTGACAGCCGTCCTTCATCGCCTGCGCAAACACGGGCTCTATGTGAAGGCGGAGAAGTGTACATTTCATCAGCGGGAGGTGTCATTTCTCGGCTACCACATAGGGCCACTGGGGGTCGAGATGGAGCAAGCTAAGGTCGCGGCGGTGCAACAATGGCCCGAACCCAAGACAGTGAAGGAGCTACAGAGATTCTTGGGGTTTGCTAATTTTTATAGGCGTTTCATTCGGGGCTTCAGCATGGTGGCAGCACCGCTCACTTCACTACTGAAAGGTAAGCCGAAACACCTGCGCGACTTCCCAGTGGAAGCTCGTGAGGCGTTTATACGTCTAAAAACTGCATTTACTACGGCGCCTATCCTAAAATTACAGAACCCTGACAAGCCCTTTTTAGTGGAGGTCGATGCGTCCGAGGTAGGATTAGGAGCAGTGCTGTCACAACGCCATGGCCACCCCGAGAAACTCTACCCTTGCGCTTTCTTCTCTAGGAAATTAACACCTGCCGAGCAAAATTACGATATCGGTAACAGAGAGCTGCTAGCAGTCAAAACGGCATTAGAGGAGTGGCGACACTGGCTGGAGGGGGCGAAACACTCATTTACGGTACTCACCGACCATCGCAATCTCGAGTACCTCCAACAGGCAAAAAGACTGAACTCACGTGAAGCCCGCTGGGCGCTTTTTTTCACGCGTTTCCAGTTTATCACATATCGCCCCGGCTCTAAAAATATCAAAGCGGACGCGCTTTCCCGCTGTTATCCGTCGCCGGAACCCATTACGGAACCGGAACCAATTTTACCATCGTCACTCGTCATGGCACCGGTCATGTGGGATCTCGAGTCGGAGTTAACTCAGTGGGCGCGGTCCAATCCCGCGCCTAGGGGTTGCCCCCCGAATCGAACCTACGTGCCGGAGTCATTTCGGGAACGGGTGACGATCGAGGCTCATACGATTCTAGCTTCTGGACACCCCGGCGTTACACGTACATATCACCTCCTGGAACCAAAGTTCTGGTGGCCAAAAATGCGGGAAACTGTGAAAAGGGTTGTTCTGTCTTGTGCCACCTGTGCGACTACCAAGAGTCCCCATAACCTACCAGTTGGAAAATTAATGCCCCTCCCGGTACCGAATAGGCCGTGGTCCCATGTCGCAGTGGACTTTGTCACGGACCTGCCGGTCTCGAATGGGTACACCACGATTCTCGTGGTAATAGATCGTTTTTCTAAGGGATGCAAGTTCATTCCGTTTCGTTCCCTTCCGTCAGCCCTCCAGGTGGCGCACACGCTATTCACTTCTGTATTTCGGAACTACGGCATACCCGAAGATATTATTTCCGATCGTGGTCCTCAATTTATCGCAAAGGTCTGGAAAGCTTTCTTTCAGAAGTTGGGGACCACAGTTAGCCTAACGTCGGGCTACCACCCCGAGTCTAATGGACAGGCAGAGCGGACTGTTCAGGAACTCGGGAGATATCTTCGAGCATATTGTAGCAGCCGACAATATGAATGGGCTGACTGTCTACCCTGGGCGGAATATGCGCAAAATTCGCTTCGCCACTCCTCTACCGGCCTCACGCCGTTTCAGTGCATATTGGGCTATCAGCCTCCGCTTTGTCCCTGGGATGCCACTCCCACCGATGTGCCGGTGGTGGATGAGTGGTTCAGGAAAGCGGAGAGTGTGTGGGAAGACGCACACGCAAAAATTTCCAGAGCAGTGCAGCGATTTAAAAAATATGCCGATAGGCGACGACGGGAGAGTCCTCCGCTCCAGGTAGGCGATCGGGTGTGGCTCTCGACACGGGACCTTCACCTTCACCTCCCCTGCAAAAAACTCTCTCCCAAGTTTATCGGTCCTTTCTCCATTGCTCCATTGGTCCGGGGCCCGCTGGACGAAGGAGCAGCGGAACCTTCCCTCCATGGGGCCGTGGACATAGGGGGCACCCCAGCGTTCCGAGTCAAGCAGCGATTGGACTCACGGAGGAGAGCAGGGGCTTTGCAATATTTAGTCGACTGGGAGGGATACGGTCCGGAGGAGCGGAGCTGGGTTCCGGCACGAGATATACTGAGTCGTGAACTCGTGACGGACTTTCATAGGGCCAGGCCGGATTGCCCCGCTCCGCGGCTGCCGGGTCGCCCCGCCCACCGGCGATGCCGGCACACAGGTACAGCCTCGCTCCCTCCTACAGCGCGTGGGGGTCGCTCCCGCCTCCCTCAGGAAGCCGGTCCTGGGGGAGGGGGTACTGTAACATCTGGGCCAGTACGGCCTCAGGGAAGAAGATCGGGTTCCCCGGACTACTGAGCTGCCATCTCCCCCTAGTGTGTCTGTGTGTGTATGTCATGTCACAAGCACTAATTAGTGTCACCTGTATCTTCCTGATGTGTGTGTCTATTTAAACCAGCCGACCCCTTAGCCCACTGTTCGTCCACAGTCATAATCTTTTCCGTGTTTCATACGTGTACGCTGTGTTTCATACGTGATCTTGCGAGTGCCTCATTACCAACGCGACTCGTCACTTTATATGTGTTCTGGCTGCCTTTTCGCAGAGGACCTTTACGTTGGTTTTTTATATGTTTTTTCCAGGACTGAGACAGCCCCAGTTACGCTGCGGACTAAGGTGCTCAGCACACCAGCTGCTTTTTTGGGATTAAGGGTCACGTTATTTTTTTGGGGATTTTTGTGTGAGAGGATCTTCTGTGCGTTGAAATAAAAAGACACTTGATTTCAGTTCACCCTGCATCTGCGTCTGTACTCTGTGCCAACATGACACATATATAAATATTTATTTGCATATTCATGACAAACCCCTGAAAAATAAATATGTTACAAAATAAACATTACACAAGAATTTGTATTAATGGTCTTGACGGCTGTCTCGTGCCTAGGGTTTATTATAATAGTAATATCATTTTATAATAATAAGCCTAGGAATTTATGTTCTAGTATAATATTTGATAGCGATTATCCATGGCAGGGGGGCATATATGCAAGATACAGTACTTTTCTTTTCCCACGTGAGTCAGTCCGCGTCAGCGCTCTTTAACCAATCAGATGTGACTTCACCATTTCAACCAATCATAACCCGGCAGGAGCGCAGCCTTAATCCTGTTTACATGGAATAAACCTGCTACCGAGCAGGTTCAAGCTTACGGACATGTTGCTATGACAACAAGTGCGAGAAGCGCATCGAAGAACGAAACAATCCAAGATCAGGACAAATCCACATCATTCAAATCCAGCTAACTGAGTTAGCGATGTACGAAGAACAGACCCCAGGAGCTAAGGGAAGAGGCATGACACCAAAAACAAAAAACATTCACAACAATGTAACTAAACAGATGCACGACAACCATCAACTAAAACACAGGACTATTTATAATGAAACTAAACAAGCTACCTCGGTTCAGGTGAGCGCTCCCATCACCTGACCGAGGTGCATTCTGGGAAATGTATTTCAATAATACAAAAATGCACAAAAACACAAGGAGAATTCTCTGGACGCAAAGGCGCCCTCTAGGGGTTATCCCTGACAGCTGTGTAGTTTTTGTTTTTAGTGTGCATTTTTAAGAACTGCATTTTAATTAATGTTTCATAAACCATGCTTTATTTTTTTGTTTCTGTCCTGCCCTCAGTGAACCCTGTTTTTGTGTGAGGAATCTGACTGTATAGGTGTGAGCAGCAAAGACATCAATAGGAGTCCTGGGAAAACCTGGGGGGTGTTCTTCGTACGTCGCTTGAAACATCCGGGATGAATTGACACATCTAAGATGAGATCATCGTGCTAATTACGCTCTAGCTAAGTTGGTTCTTCGAGCACACCTGTTGTTGATGATTAGTATGGCCGGATTGAGTTGTCTAGGATTATTGCGCGTTCGTGTGTTGGTTTAAAAGGCGATATGCATCAACAGTAGAAACACTGATCACAAGCCCTTTGATTGGTTGACGAAATGACAATGCTTCCCTGCCATGGATTCCCCCCACCACCACACACACATAATCGCTATCAAATATTATATTAGATCATAATATGCGCATATGGTTTACAAATTACATGAGAAAATAAAATAAGAAATATGAAAATAAATATGTTGTATATGGAATAATAGAAATATGAATATTTTTTTCAAAAACATGTATACTTTTATATTGTTTATTTTATAATAAAATTAGTTTTGTCCAATTTTTCATTATAAAAAAATATTTTTATTATATATATATATAAATATTTATTTGCATATTCATGACGAACCCCTGAAAAATAAATGTGTTACAAAATAAACATTATACAAGAATTTGAATTAATGGTCTTGAGGGCTGTCTCGTGCCTAGAGTTTACTATAATAATAAAAAACCTATGAATTTATGTTCTAATATAATATTTGATAGCAATTATATATATATATATATATATATATATATATATATATATATATATATGCATGCAAGATACTTTTCTTTCCCCACGTGAGTCAGTCCATGTCCGTCGTGCACTTTAACCAATCAGATGTGACCTCACCATTTCAACCAATCATAACGCGGCAGGAGCGCAGCCTTAATCCTGTTTACATGAAATAAACCTGCTACCGAGCAGGTTCAAGCTTACGGACATGTTGCTATGACAGCAAATGCGAGATGAGCATCGAAGAACGAAACAATCCAAGATCAGGACAAATCCACAACAATCAAATCCAGCGACGTACGAAGAACACCCCCCTGGTCTCACCTGAGCCAGATGTCAGTCATGAATTCTTAAGTGAAACAGGCTCTGCTGAAAAAAGATTTTATTCTAGAATAGCAAAGTTCCAAAATATAAAATAAACATATATCAATATAAAGCTTGTATATATTGTGTATCAATATAAAATCTTTTATATTACATTAAAATTTATACAGAAAAGAAAGCAACATTTTATGTAAAATATTTTTTACATAATGTCCACTTTTCAGACAAAATAAATAATTAAAAAGAAATTAATAAGTAAAAAACGAAAGCTTCTGGTTTTCTGCACGCATGATAAAAGAAGCAGGTGTTACAAGGTCCTCAGAAGGACTGTTTTTGCAGAATATGCAGTAAAACTAAGCAGCTACTTTCCTTAAAAAACTGCGCAAATTGTACCTGAGACTATATTTTAAGCAAAGGGTCATCCACCAGTTATTGACTTTGCTTCATTGAATAATGTTTAATGCTTTTTACTTTTTTAAATGTAGAAACCTTTGAAGACATCCTTGCTCTATAGCAGTTACTTGCATGTGCCTAAGACATGTGCACAGTAGTGTGTATTACTGTTTCCAGAACTCGGTCCAGATCCACCATGACCTTTACCAGGATAAGTATGATTTAGTTTTTTTAGAAAAAAAAATATAACTCTGCTTTTTTCCCTTCGGATTGTGAAAGTCATGCACTTTTGATAAGCTGGCACTTGATAATCATGGAGTTGAGAGTCCTAATACCTGAGAAATGTGTTTTGTTATTTGCCTTTTATACAGTATAGTCCCAGATTCTTTAAGGTTTACATCACAGACAGATACCTCCTACATTTTCCTACTCATCAAAATGTATAAATGTTTTGCTCATTAGTTTACAGATTTGGTTAAGCATGTAAACTAAGTGATTGTTAATGATGTATTAAATACACAAATATACTTTAGGTGCTACAGTACATCCTGTAAAAAGTGCTTATATAAAGTAAGGTTTCTATCACATTTTAACAAAAATCAATCTGGATCATTACATTTTAAAAGGTAAAATTAAATGCCAGACCAACACAACATACACGTTAACTGATGTGGCTGTTATGTATATCCATGACAGACTTCTGAGTAACTAGAATTCTTACCACATCCTGAATATTTTCACACATGCTTTTTCAGGGCTAAGTGCTAAACTCCCGGACTAACTTTTGCAAAGATTCACTGAGTTTCTTTTTTAGATGCTTTTGTTTATCATAAATATCTGACTTAGAACCTGAAATTTTTCGTCCATAGTACTAAAGAAGCTAGTGTTTTTTCAACTTCATTACTGTATATAGAGTACACTTTAAGAATTACAGTTAGCATTCTTCTCTTTGCATATTATTGCACCCTTTTCTGTTTTTGCAAGCTAGGTTTTCTTAGAATTGTTCCTTCTTGGTAACTTTGGACAACAGTATTTGATACAACCAATATTAGCATCACTTAGATATTTGGGATAGCCCTAACTTGTCATATAATCATACAAGATGTTGAAAGGATCAGCTTTTCATTTTCACATGTTCCCTTTTGGTGGCATTTTTCCTAGTCTTTGTGTCTAATATTTCTTTATGCAAATGACACGTGCCTTAACACTTAATCTTCCACTCCCTACCACTTGCTTTACAAATACAGTAATATAATCATTTTGTTTATAATAATAATAATAATAATAATAATAATGAATCAATTACCCCTGACCTTTCGATCAGTAACCCAGTAACTCACAGCCTTAACTGATTGAAAATGCTCTGCACTGCCCTACAGATAAAGTAATTTTAAAATGCACTGTAAACTAAAACTTTTTTACAGCATGGTGCTGAACAGGTCATGGGCACTGTACCACATCTATCTATATCAGTACCACATCTATCTATCAAGCCAAATTTATTCTTTGTGTCAAGTCAACATGGGGCCTATGGCAGAGGCTCTACAAATGTCCTATGGCGTTGTGTTGGTATGTTTGTGTTGTGCTGCAAATACACAGCTAGTTAGTGGTGGGCTTTCTTTGCCACTGTGCCGAGTCTGTTCTTTAATCCATGTTAAGTTGGTTTTGAAAAGCAGATGGGCTGAACTTTCTGAAGCAGATGGACTGAACTTTCTCTGATTTTCTTAAAGAAAGAAACAGTAATATATTGTTAAATATACTAATAAAATAATAAAGTAATATATAACATTATATATTGATAATGTAAAAATCTAAAATTATCATGTTTTTTAAAACACAAAATAATTTTACAATTTTATGCTACAGGGGTAGCTCAGTGGTTAAGGTATTGGACTACGGTTCGGAAGATCCCTGGTTCAAACCCCACAACCACCAAGTTGCCACTGTTGGGCCTTTAACCCTCAACTGCTCAGATGTGTAATGAGATAAAAATGTAAGTCGCTCTGGATAAGAGCATCCACCAAATGACTAAATGTAAATGTACACTACTTTTAGTAAATGTGGCAGGTATCTTTAAACCATTTGTTTTTACTGACATAAAAATCTTTGACTACCCAGAAAATACCGAACAATATTCCTGATTCTGCTCATCGCTCAAATATGTAAGAGCAGTGAGGGGACCTGACTGTGGATCTGACCACTACTTCTTCAAAGGGTCCTCCATCTGCCACGTGGAACTGGGCATGCTGGGCAAATTGACAAACAGGTTTGCAGATGTCAATACTGTTTTCCGAAAACATTGTCAAATGCGCCAAGCCCCTGCGCCAATTCATCCAACACCAGACACAGCCATGTATCTCCGATAAATGCTTGGATCTGGTGGACCAGTGGAAATGGGTCAAGCACCTCGATGTCGAGCAATACCAAGTACATAACAGGTAAGTCAGGCAAAAGCTGAAGCTGGAAAGAGAAGCTTACTAGAACAAGCTCACATCTAATTTAGAAGAGGCAGCATTCAAACATCAATACTGCACCCTATATCAGAAGCTCAAGAGGCTCAGTGGTAGAACCAAGTCCACAAACTATCAAGAAAGCACAATCAACACCTTACGCACTGAACGTCTACAGCGATGGAAGGAATACATTACATGCAACAAAAGCATTGGCTTTATAGAGCACTGGGCAGTGTAGAACAGGTGCACAGAACAGGTAAGACCAGTGACGTTGAGCAGGTGGCACTGTGTCCACAGAGACATTCGGCTTTCTCCCTAGCGACCGGGACTCAGAAGCACTCGAGTCTAGGGGCAGAAGAACGAAACGTAAGTTTTGCGTTTGGTAAGATCTTACTCACCAGAAGTAATCGAGGAGGCCTTTTTAAAGGCCATACTGATGCTAAGTGGCGTGATTGTTGATCAGCCTCCAGTCCAGGTGAGTTCTGTTGGCCTGCCCCGTTTTTTAGGTGCACTCTGTCGTTCGGCAAGAGGCCCAGCATCTGCTGACAGAGCTCTCACCACTTGATGACGTTCTGCAGATGTTTGAGCATACTGCAGAGCAAGAGGGCTGGCTGTAGTGGCTACAATACCACATGCAGTGACACAGACAGGAGCCCAAATGAAGTAACCTTAGAATTAAACAGATAAACATTCTTCATGATGTTTTTGTAACCAAGATTTAAGATAATAAAAAGTAATTATATTTCACTCAACAATGTTAGATTGATTAACATTACTTTTATCCGTTCCATTATCCTTTCTGTTGTTAAGAGGATGAACAAGATGAGAAGTAAAATCAAAAGCCCAGAAAATTTAATGCACCAGTTTGTACTTTCTCTCCATTTTGCCACCTAACAGTAAGATAGATTTTTTTGTTAATGTGCAATAATTTAAATGCATTGTTTTATTTCTGAAATGCAAAAGCGTTGTTTGTTCAGGACATGAAGGTTTTGAATGACATGATAATGTAATTTTTTACATTGGTTGATTAAAATAAATGGTTTTTCACCATTAGTAGGGTGGCTGTTTAAACCTGCCCTTCTTGTGCGTTTAGTTTGCCATGCTGTCTGGTGATACAGTCACAAGTCAATGAACATTCATTCATTCATCTTCTATACCGCTTAATCCTGTGTTCAGGGTCGCGGGGGACCTGGAGCCTATCCCAGGAGACTTCGGGCACTAGGCGGGGTACACCCTGAACAGGGTGCCAATCCATCGCAGGGCACACACACATACACACACTCACACACCCAATCACACACTATGGGCAATTTGGGAACGCCAATTAGCCTAACCTGCATATCTTTGGACTGTGGGAGGAAACCGGAGTACCCGGAGGAAACCCACCAAGCACGGGGAGAACATGCAAACTCCATGCACACAGAGACGGGAATCGAGCCTGGCCGGGGAATCGAACCCAGACCCTGGAGGTGCAAGGCGACAGTGCTAACCACTACACCACCGCGCCGCCGTCAATGAACATGTTGGTCTTATTGCATATTCACTACCCTGGGGTGGCTGCTCCCCTGCCCCTGTAGTTGCCCTGGTTATGCTCTTTGCAAATAGTTCCTCATGCAGCCAGTTCTTGCCACATACATAGAAAAAAAGAGCTTAATTATCAAGTCTTGCCACAGTAGCACAATGCTTGTTGTGTGAAATGGCAGCTTAAAGCATATTGGCTGGTGCTAGCCATATGTTTAAAGTAACTATAAAAAATACATAACGATGCAAAACACCAACAAATTTCAGCTCAGTCTAATTTAAGGTTATCTCCATCCCTATCAATGACTACATACAGTACAGTCACTACTGTACATACATTTTGGAAACTGTACACTACCACATTGAATTTGAAATGAAACACTCAAGATATAAACAAGTCAAGACCTTCAACTTTAATTTAAGGGGTTTGTGTAGCATTAAAAATGTAGAAATTACAGCTATTTTCACACACACATGGTAACTCATACATCATGGAACAAATGACTCATAACTAGTTGCATGGCCAGGTGTGCCCTGGTCTCTTAGTATTCCATGACTAATAAAGCAGAAAAGGTGATTCTAAATGTAATATTTGCATTTGGTAAAGTTTACTAGACCTCTTAACATAAGGTCCAAGGCTGTGTCTCTGTAAGCTAAGATGAAAAAAAAAAAAAACATCAGAGTTATAACAAAAAGGCCTCCATGATCGTTCCTGATTTTTATTTCTTTCTACATTGTAAAGGAATGATAACTGATAGGCTGATAACTCTAAATGAACTTCTCGTCTGCAGCAGAGGTAGGTTTTGGTCTTGCCCTCCTGGGACGGCCTTCATGAGAGTTAGTTTCATTATGGTGTTTGACGGATTTTGCAAATGCACTTGACAATACTGTTCTTGCAAGAACTATTACAGAAAGGCCGACCTCTGTGTCTTAAAATAACAACTAACTGTTGTTCTGGTCGTCGTTACGTAATTACCTAATTCCATATGTGTTAATTTATAGTTTTGAAATCCCCAGTATTGTTGTAGAATGTAGAAAATAAATCACTAAACAAAAACAAAGAAATTTGCATGTGACCCCAAACTTTTGAATGGTAGTGTATATACTGTAGAAAATGACATGCAACCCCTGGGCAATATAAGTTGTAAGCATAGTACAGTGGTACTTTGTCATACAAATTTAATCCGTTCAAGGGGCAAGTTCTTAAGGCAAAATTTTGTATTGTAAACTACATTTTCCCACAGGAAATGATGCAAATGCAGGTAATCCGTTCCAGCTACCCAAAAAATATTATCACTGTTACCAATTTCCAAGACTTTATGTCATGCACACTCGGTCCGCGACCGGCACTAGGACCCGGAAATAATCCGGTCGTGAACCAGGAAGTATAAAAGGAGTAAATAAACCACAGCACGACGCTCAGTCATTGAGTTCGCCCGATGTCGTTTCGGAATCGTTCGCCAAACCGTGAGTACTCACTTTCTTGGTCTTGCTTCCTGATTGAGTGTGTGTTTATAGGACGCGGGTTAGATTTGTGTCTTTCCCTTGCTCTTTCTATCGTGAGAGTCCTTAGACTAAATCGCGTGATTATCCTGCCTATTCGTGCTCTTCCGCGTTTGGGTTTACCATTCACGCAACAAAGGGCTAACCGCTAAGCTACGTCTTCTGCTCATCTCCGGTTAGTTCGTGACACTTTAATTACAAACCGGATTCCAAAAAAGTTGGGACACTAAACAAATTGTGAATAAAAACTGAATGCAATGATGTGGAGATGGCAAATGTCAATATTTTATTCAGAATAGAACATAAATCAAGGAACAAAAGTTTAAACTGAGAAAATTTATCATTTTAAGGGAAAAATATGGTGAATCAAAATGTCATAGTGTCAACAAATCCCAAAAAAGTTGGGACAAGGCCATTTTCACCACTGTGTGGCATCTCCCCTTCTTCTTACAACACTCAACAGACGTCTGGGGACCGGGGAGACCAGTTTCACAAGTTTAGAAATAGGAATGGTCTCCCATTCTTGTCTAATACAGGCCTCTAACTGTTCAATCGTCTTGGGCCTTCTTTGTCGCACCTTCCTCTTTATGATGCGCCAAATGTTCTCTATAGGGGAAAGATCTGGACTGCAGACTGGCCATTTCAGTACCCGGATCCTTCTCCTACGCAGCCATGATGTTGTGATTGATGCAGAATGTGGTCTGGCATTATCTTGTTAAAAAATCATCTCATCCTGGATGGCTGTACATCAGCTAAAGCTCAATCTGAGTAAAACTGAACTGTTGTTCATCCCTTGTGACTCATCCCCAGGTCAAGACCTTGTGATATCCCTGGATAACAACCAAATCACTCCTTCAGCCACTGCCCGCAATCTTGGGGTAACCGTGGACAATCATCTGTCATTCCCCCCCCCCCCCACATCGCTCTTGTAGATTTCTTCTTTACAATATCATAAGAATTCGCCCATTTCTTTCTTCACAGGCTACTCAGGTGCTTGTTCAGTCCTTTGTTATTTCAAGACTGGACTACTGCAACTCACTCCTGGCAGGCCTGCCTCTGTCCACGATACATCCTCTGCAACTGATCCAGAATGCAGCAGCACGTCTCGTTTTTAACCTCCCCAAGTTCTCCCACACCACCTCACTCCTCCGCTCCCTGCACTGGCTTCCTGTAGCTGCCCGCATCAAATTCAAAACGCTGATGCTTGCCTACAAAGCTAAAAATGGCCCAGCACCCACTTACCTCTCTGCTCTAATCACACCACGCACTGCACCACGTTCCCTCCGATCCTCCAGCACTGCTCGCCTCATCCCACCATCTCTCAGGGATCGAGGGCGGCATTCATCCAGGCTCTTTTCTGTTCTGGCACCGAGGTGGTGGAACGAACTTCCTCTAGATGTCCGTACAGCAGAGACTTTGACTATCTTTAAACGACGACTCAAGACGCATCTGTTTCTCCAGTACTTGGACTAACCCCCCTCCCCCCCAACCAAAACAAAATAATAATAAAATAAATACCTTGTAAGTGCTGAAAATGTTTGTTTTCATTTTGAATCGGGATTTGTATTTCCGGATGTTCGGTCACATGGGTGGTGCAGGTGGATATTTATCTAATTGTGTTTCCTGTCTAAAGGAAGTGAGTGGGAGAGGGTGAGAGAGAGAGAGAGAGAGAGGGGGTGAGTAGCGGGAGCGCTCACTTTCTGTTGACCGTCGTGAGCCGTATGTTGTAATGTTCTGTTATGTTGCATTGTGTTATTAATTAAAAGTGAATATAAATGAACGGGAACGCGTCACAGAGGATTTCCTTCTACTTAGCCTCTCAGTGGCTACAGGTTGTCGCTATACATTAGTCAACAGAAAAGCTTTGCATACTTGGATTATGGACACAATTTGGAACGGCTTTCACTGGCACAACGTACGTTTATCACATGAGCCGTAAAGTGGAGCAGCCGACACGCGACGACTCGCACAAGCTACAGAATGAGGTATGTCCGCGGTTTTAATGGATTCTAGCTGCATCGCTTTTAAGGAAGTTCTGTGATAGCCACTATTGTGTGGCATTGGATTGAAACACCGTGTGAGTTGCTCTTGCGTGTTAGGAGCCCTCGTGTGCTGCCCTGCTAAGTTCTTTCATTCATTCATTGTTGGCGCTGCACACGCGGATTGTTATGTGGAATTAAATTCACGCGTTGTGGTTTAAGAATGAACTCTGAGGAGATGGAGCACGCTGCTGATAGCAGCAAACGAGAGCATAAGCCCACGGCAAAGGCCATGGCGGCTAAAATTGAAGCCTTACAAAAGGATCGCAAGAATAAGGTGAATATGTCACGAGTCACGGTCTGCCGGCCGTCTTTTTCCCACGCTGTCACTTCCCCACGCGCTCATGTTTGTGTCTAGCCGTCACGTGCGCTCTCACGCCCCCGTTTCCGCCCCGTCTGCTCAGCTGTTTCTCATTCCATGACTGATTACTCCAGCGATTTAAGCATGCGCGGCGCGCTGCTCAGATCGCTGGATTATTGTGTGTGTTTACCTCGATTCTCTCGCGTTTCTTTTCTCTAGCTTTCACGTTACGATCTCGCTTTGTTTTTTCTCATTTTTGATTTTTTGCCTGCCGCCATGATTTGTTGGCCTGCCCTTTTGATCTCCCGGTTTTGACCTCACGCTTTCCCTTTTTGATTACGGCTTTAGTCTAGTGTTTTTGCTTTGGACGCTTCGCTGACGGACTCACGGCTTTCGACCCTTGCTCACGCCCCCCGACCACGCCCCCACATCTCTATACAGTCAGTAACTGCACTTGGATTCATATCGTTCTGCCTGCGCCCGTGACAGAATAATCCAGCCAGTTATGGATCCAGCGGTTTCTGACCATTTGAGAACGGCATTGGAGAGTCAAGGTGCCCTGCTTGGAAATCACCAACAGGAACTGCTTAGTACAAAGCAGTCCCTCGCCGACGTCACGTCTCAGCTCCAGAGACTCCAACTCTCTCTACCGCAAGGAGCAAGCTCCCACGCGCAACAGGAGCCACGCCTCCCCGCCCCCCCCACCTACGAGGGAGATCCAGGCACATGTCGCTCGTTCCTATCTCAGTGTTCCCTGATCTTCGAGCTCCAAGCCTCCGCCTTTTCCACTGAACGATCCAAGGTGGCCTACGTCATCACGCTCCTGTCTGGACGCGCCCGGGAATGGAGCACCGCGCTTTGGGATGCCCACGACCCCTGCTGTTCCAGTTATGAGGACTTCTCCAGGGAGATGAAGAGGGTGTTCGACCGCTCATGCCATGGCAGAGAGGCGGGCCGAAGGCTGCTTAACCTCCGCCAGGGCTCGCGCTCTGCCTATGACTATGCCATTGAGTTCCAGACCCTGGCCCTTCCCAGCGGTTGGAACAACCGAGCACTATGCGACGTCTTTTTGGAGGGCCTGACAGAGAAGCTCCAAGATGAGCTAATCTCACGAGAGCTCCCCTCGTCTCTCCAAGAGCTTGTGGACCTGGCCGGTCGAGTAGATGCCCGTCTCCGTCTTCGTAGGTCAGCCCGGTTTTCTCCACCCAGAGCTCTACCGCGACTCCCACCTCCACGAGTTGAACCCCAGGAGGAACCCATGCAACTGGGCAGAACCCGCATCACCCCAGAGGAGCGTCACCGCCGCCGAGTGGAGGGGGCCTGCTTCTACTGTGGGAAACCAGGTCACCTGCTTAAGAACTGCCCAGCAAAAGGGAGCGCCCTCTAGTTCAGCTGGGAGCACTAGAGGGCGAGACTCCAAGAAGGCTCCCAGACCAACGTCATCTGCTTCCCATCCTCCTCATCCATGAGCAACAGACCCACCTAGTGCAGGCACTGGTCGATTCGGGTTCAGATCGCAACCTGCTGAATGCGGCTTCAGCCCAAATCCTGGGTATTCCTGCGCTGCCCTTGGAGAACCACCTCAAGGTCCAGGCCCTCGACGGGAGTCCGCTCCCACCTATCACCCACAGAACCCCTCTCATTGGTCTAAAGGTCTCCGGCAATCATTCAGAACAGACGTCGCTGTTCATCATGGAGGGGTCACATGCCACGGTCGTCCTAGGCCTCCCCTGGTTAATCCAACACAACCCGCACATCGATTGGGTCAGGAATTCGATCATAGCCTGGAGCCCGTCATGTTCTACGTCATGCTTACGCGCCGCCACTACGCCCTGCCTCGACCCTACCCCCACAAAGGAGCCATCGGACCTCACCTGTGTTCCCCCAGAATACCATGACCTTAGGACTGTGTTTAGCAAGTCACGTGCAGTCTCTCTTCCCCCCCACCGACCATACGACTGCGCCATTGACCTCCTTCCAGGCACCACCCCCCCCAAGGGTCGTCTTTATTCTCTGTCACCCAAGGAACGCCAAGCTATGGACCAGTACATCACGGAATCCCTTGCCGCAGGAATCATCCGCCCCTCTTCTTCTCCGGCAGGGGCTGGATTCTTCTTCGTAGGCAAAAAAGATGGTTCCCTTCGCCCGTGCATTGATTATAGGGGCCTTAACGACATCACTATAAAGAACCGATACCCCCTTCCCCTAATGTCTACTGCCTTCGAACTCCTTCAGGGGGCCAGCACCTTCACCAAGCTCGATCTGCGCAACGCCTATCACCTTGTCCGCATCCGGGAAGGGGATGAATGGAAAACGGCCTTCAACACACCAACTGGACATTATGAATACCTGGTGGTCCCCTTTGGACTTACTAATGCCCCCGGAGTGTTTCAGGCCTTAATTAACGACGTTCTCAGAGACTTCCTCAATTCTTCCGTATTCGTCTATCTAGACGATATCCTGATCTTCTCTCACAACCCAGAAGAACACCAACATCACGTCAGGCAGGTGCTGCAGAGGCTGCTGGAGAACAACTTGTTCATCAAGGCGGAGAAGTGCGAGTTCCACACCACATCTAAAACGTTCCTCGGATTCACCATCAGCCCCAAGGGCATCGAGATGGAACCTGCTAAGCTCCAAGCAGTCACTAGGTGGCCCACCCCCACCTCTCGGCATGAACTCCAGAGATTCCTAGGCTTTGCTAATTTTTATCGTCGGTTCATCCGAGGCTACAGCTCCATCGCCGCCCCTCTAACAGCCCTGACCTCTACCAAGACCCATTTCTGCTGGAACCAGGAATCTGAGAAAGCCTTCAGCGAGCTGAAGAAACGGTTCACCTCCGCCCCTATCCTCACCATCCCAGATCCGTCACAGCAGTTCATCGTGGAGGTCGACGCCTCCAGCACCGGAGTAGGAGGCATCCTCTCACAAAGATCCCACCGGGATAATAAGCTGCACCCCTGTTCCTTCTTCTCCCACCGCCTAACTCCTGCTGAAAGCAATTACGGCATCGGAGATCGTGAACTCTTAGCCATCAAGTTAGCACTGGAGGAATGGAGACACTGGCTAGAGGGAACGGAGGTCCCATTCCTAGTTTGGACCGATCACAAGAACCTCGAATACCTACGAAGCGCCAAGAGGCTCAATTCTCGTCAGGCCCGGTGGTCCCTGTTCTTCGCGAGGTTCAACTTCACCCTCTCCTACCGACCAGGCTCTAAGAACACCAAGCCGGACGCCCTCTCAAGATTATTTACAACCACCCAAGACCCTGCCTCATGTGAGACGATTCTGCCACCCCCCTGCCTGCTCGCCGTGGCCGAGCTCGACATCGAAACTAGTGTCAAGCAAGCCCTATCCCATGGACCAAGCCCAAGCAATGTGCCTCCGAACCGCCTCTTCGTTCCCCTCAACCTGCGTTCCCAAGTCCTGGAGTGGGCCCACAGTTCTAAACTCTCTTGCCACCCAGGCTCCGCCAGAACTCTGGCACTAGCCCAGCAGCGGTTTTGGTGGCCCACCCTCAAGGAGGACACCTCTCACTTTGTTGCAGCGTGCAATGTTTGCATAAGATCTAAGCATGTCAACACGGCCCCGGCTGGCCTCCTCAGACCCCTGCCCATCCCTCATCGCCCCTGGTCCAACATCGCCCTGGACTTTGTCACCGGACTACCCCCCTCCACCGGCCACACCTGCATCATGACCGTGGTTGATCGGTTCTCTAAAGCGGCTCACTTCATCCCCCTACCAAAACTCCCGTCCGCCAAGGAGACTGCAGAACTTATGATTAATCATGTATTTAAGCTCCACGGCCTGCCTAAGGACATCGTGTCTGATCGGGGCCCACAGTTCACCTCTCAGTTCTGGAAGGCATTTTGTAAGCTCATCGGAGCCACCCCAAGCCTGTCATCAGGTTTCCATCCTCAATCCAATGGGCAGACGGAGAGGAAGAACCAGGCTCTCGAGGTCGCCCTGAGATGCATGACCTACCGGGATGTCACCTCGTGGAGCAGATTCCTGCCCTGGGTCGAATACGCCCACAACTCTCTAGTCTCTTCATCTACTGGGCTGTCCCCCTTCCAGTGCTGCCTGGGTTACCAACCACCCTTGTTCCCCTCTCAGGAAGAGGAGGTCAGTGTCCCCTCTGCCCAAGCCTTCATTCGCCGCTGCAGGAGGACCTGGACTCAGGCCAGAAGGACGCTGCTACGAAAAGGCAGAACTTACAAGGAGCAAGCAGACCGCAGACGCTCTCAGGCCCCCAAGTACAGGATAGGGCAGAGAGTCATGCTCTCCACCAGAGATCTCCCTCTTAAGACCCTGTCCCGCAAACTCTCACCCCGTTACATCGGCCCGTTCACCATAACCAAGATTGTCAATCCCTGTGCGGTCAAACTTTTGCTTCCCTCTACGATGCGGCGAATAAATCCCACATTCCACGTGTCCCAGCTACGCCGCCTCATCTCATGCCCATTAAGTCCCCCCACCCACCCTCTGCCTCCTCCCCGTATCATTGACGGCGGTGAAGCCTACACCGTCCGCCGCCTCCTGAAAGCTCGCCGCCGAGGTAGAGGCATTCAGTACCTGGTGGACTGGGAGGGCTATGGCCCTGAAGAGAGAAGCTGGATCCCCGCCAAGTTCATCCTAGACCCCAAGCTAATTTCTGACTTTCAGAAACGTTTCCCTGAGGCTCCCCGTCCTAACGCCCAGAGGCGTTCGTAAGGGGGGGGGTACTGTCACGAGTCACGGTCTGCCGGCCGTCTTTTTCCCACGCTGTCACTTCCCCACGCGCTCATGTTTGTGTCTAGCCGTCACGTGCGCTCTCACGCCCCCGTTTCCGCCCCGTCTGCTCAGCTGTTTCTCATTCCATGACTGATTACTCCAGCGATTTAAGCATGCGCGGCGCGCTGCTCAGATCGCTGGATTATTGTGTGTGTTTACCTCGATTCTCTCGCGTTTCTTTTCTCTAGCTTTCACGTTACGACCTCGCTTTGTTTTTTCTCGTTTTTGATCTCCCGGTTTTGACCTCACGCTT
Organism: Channallabes apus; assembly: GCA_030522415.1. Lineage (NCBI taxonomy): Eukaryota > Metazoa > Chordata > Actinopteri > Siluriformes > Clariidae > Channallabes > Channallabes apus. The sequence continues at coordinate 45,211,778 of CM060109.1, forward strand.
TCCCTTTTTGATTACGGCTTTAGTCTAGTGTTTTTGCTTTGGACGCTTCGCTGACGGACTCACGGCTTTCGACCCTTGCTCACGCCCCCCGACCACGCCCCCACATCTCTATACAGTCAGTAACTGCACTTGGATTCATATCGTTCTGCCTGCGCCCGTGACAGAATAAAGTAAAGAATATGATTGTGTCCATGAAAGAGTTGATGAAATATGACTACAATGCATCTCAAGTGTCTTCAATGTTGAAAATAATACAACTGTTGATGGATGATGCACATGTGTTGCACAGAGATGTATTGCCTTTGCTTCCTTCTGAGGAACAAACTAAACAAAATGAATGGTTTGATTCAATTTCCAAACATTACAATGGTTTTGTGAAAAATGTTGAAGATTGGTTAACTGAAACTGGGAAAAGGTGTGATGAAAGTGTTTTAAATGCTCAAATAATGGATGTACATTCTGCTCAAGGAAATGATAATGAAAATCTTGGTGCTGCACCTTTGGACTCTCAAAATTCTAGGACTGTGGAATCAAATGTAACCTCTCAGAATATTTGTCACTCTGATATTGCACCCTTGGATGAAGTCGTGTCCACAACACAAGGTTCCCGACCTTATGATGCACTTCTACAGAATGAAATGGAATTTGAAGATGAGGTTCAACCAGTGGACAGTGTTTCAAATATAAGTAGCAAAGGATCTACTAAAATGTCATCGTCAAAACATGGATCTCGAGTCAGTCGATCTTCCATTTCCTCTACTCATCTTAAGGCTAAGGCAGACTTGGCTGCCTTAAGGGCCTCTCACCAAATGCTGCAGATGAAACACACCTTGGAAGAGCAAGAGGAACAGTTGAGGAGAAGGAAGGAAAGATTGGAGTTGGAAATGAAAATGGCAGAGTCAATGGCCAGAATAAAAGTTTATCAAGATGTGGAAACAGAATCGCATGCTTCTGTTAACAATATTGTTTCAAACTCTCTCCATTTTGATGTGGAATCATGTGCCCTTTCAACTAGTGTGCAAGCAGCAACACAGTCTTTGCCCACACCAAGGATTTCAAATCATTCTCAATCCCAGTCAGCACAACAGCAACGGTCGACAGGACCTAAAACAAAGGTTTCACAATCTGCATTACTTAACGTGCCATCATTGGTTAACCAGAGTGTTGGATCTAGTGTACAAAATGATGCGAGCCAGAATATACTTAAGCTTATTGATAAGCAAAATGAAATAGCTACTTTACTGGTAAAACAACATAATTTGTCTTCGCTTCCACCCAGAGAAATTCCCTATTTTGAAGGAGACCCATTGCATTTTCATGAGTTCATGCGCTCATTTGAAGAAGTTGTTGAAAGAAGAGCAGGCAGTCCAAGAGATTGTCTTCACTTCTTGGAGCAATATACACGTGGACAACCAAAGGAACTTGTGAGAAGTTGCCAGCATATGATCCCTTCGCAAGGTTATCTAAGGGCTAAGACCTTACTTAAGGAAAACTTTGGCAATGAGGTGAAAATAGCTTCATTATATGTGGAAAAGGCTCTTTCTTGGAAGGTTATAAAATCTGAAGATGCTAAGGCTCTACAAGACTATGGTCTCTTCTTAAGGAGTTGTTGTAATGCTATGGTTGATGTTCACTATATGAATGAGTTGAATCTCACTTCTAATATGCAAGTTATCCTTTCAAAGCTTCCTTATAAATTAAAGGATAAATGGAGAGCTGTTGCATATGATCTTAAGGAGCAACGCCACAATCAGATCACCTTCTCTGATATTGTAGATTTTGTGGAGAGACAAGTGAAAATTCTCACAGATCCGGTGTTTGGCAACATTCAGGAAACTTCACCTGCTGGAGGTAGGAAGATGAATACCAGAACGATTTCATCAAAACCCAGGAGCAGTTTTGCTACCACTATTACTGCTACACCAGAGGTAAAGGATCACAGCAGGAGATCTACGAACAGAACTTGTCTTTTTTGTGATGGAGAACACTTGTTGGACGAATGTTATAAACTCGTCAAGAGGAATCATAGAGAAAAGATGAATTTCTTGAAAGCAAAGGGAATTTGCTTTAGCTGTTTGAATACGGGACATATCAGTAGAGACTGCAAGAGGAGAAGCATTTGTAATGTATGTAATCTCAAACACCCAAGTCTTTTGCACATTTATCCTTATATGAAGGAAGACTTTTTGGACAAGAAAAGGTCTGAATTAAAACCAGTAGTTTCTCTTCAATCTAGTGGTGTTACTGGGGCTGGTAAAGACATCTGTGCATTGTCTATTGTTCCAGTCTGTGTTAAATCAAAAAGGGGTAACAATGTTGTGAAGACATATGCATTTCTTGACTCTGGGAGTTCTGCTTCATTTTGTACGGAGAGTTTGATGCACAAGCTTAATCTTATTGGAAAAAAAGTGAATATTCTGCTCAGGACCATGAGTCAGGATAAATCTGTTGATAGCTATGTTCTGAAAGACCTGGAAGTTTCTGGGCTGAAGCAAGAGTATTACTGTGCCTTGCCAGAGGTGTACACTCAAAGGTCCATGCCAGTGACTACAGCAAACATTGCTTCTCAGAAGGATCTGGAACATTGGCCACATTTGAGTCACATATGTTTGCCAACAATAAATGCTGACATTGAGCTTTTAATTGGAACTAATGTTCCAGAAGCGTTGGAGCCTTGGCAGGTTATACATAGTCAATATACAGTGGGAGCCACACCAAATAGCCGCGACAGTGTGGCTGAAGTGTGAATGGCGTGTGAATGGCCTTTGCACGCCGTAATCCCCCCTCCCCTTTCTGGCCGAAAGGCGTGTCAAGATTTCACAGTAAACACGCCCATTCAAGCCCTATTTATTCATTTACCTGGTGCCACCACTAGATGGCGCTTCGTTCTCAAGAACACATTAAAACAAGCCAGCTGCGCTGAGTTGCAATCACGTGATTTTAACAACCCGCCTCCACCCCCGCCGAACTGACGCTGCCAAACTACAGAGATGAAGATGGCGGCTTAACGGACTATTCGTGGTAAGTGATGTTTTATTTTATAAAATGTGTTTGGGGTAGTTTACAGTTTATTTCCCAGTTTAGTTTTTTATTGGCCGTTTTAAATATCACTGGCAGCACCAGCAGCGGTCAGATGTGACTTTAGAGAACTTAATGATCTGTTTACCAAGTCTGGAGTTAATATTACAGCTTACTGTCAGTGTCACACACTCACAATGTCACTCCACTTTAACTCAAAAACATGCTCAAGCTTCGACAATACTATTAATGTCCCTATTACAAGAGCTGCACTACCCGATGAAGAGTGTTTGTGTTCTCTGTAAATACTGAGAGAATCTCACCGCGTGTTGTCTGGATAAATTCAGCGCTTATTTATTCTCTGGTTAAGAGTTAATCTGCAGGTTATTTCTGTGACTGTAATATAATGTGATGCAGTTGATGAGGGACACAGACTGAGGGGAGCTGTACAGGAGCTAGTAACGCTCATAACCCGGTTTATATTTTATACACTTTCCGCGGTAGCGCGAGCGCTTAGTTAACGAGCTGAATAACAACACAGAAGTGTTTATCAGTTAAGGAGGGGGAGGAGGGGGGAGGTGTGTGTGTGTGTGTGTGTGTGTGTGAGGGGCTTCAGTAAGTTATAGTTTGGCTTCAGAGATGAACTAATGCTCATATACGAGTGTTATATCGCTTAACTTATTTGTATGAGAAGCGCATTAAGTAAATTCCCGGTTAATTTAATGCAGACGATAATACAGACAGTCACTGGTTAACACTAGCACTGTTCACTGGTTAACACTAACACTGTTCACTGGTTAACACTAACACTGTTCACTGGTTAACACTAACACTGTTCACTGGTTAACACTAACACTGTTCACTGGTTAACATTAGCACAGGCAGATTATTTACATTACAGAATCCCCAAAGCAGTGTTTTACACACTCTGTGGTAAATAGGTTTATTAATATATATTATTTTTATTAGAACTAGATGTTCTGTGAAGTTTATTTGTCTTTGTCTTGACTAAATTCTCCTGTTGTCTTTAAGCAGAGCTCCGCTGTGGAGGATTGGGGGGTCAGACGGCTGACGGCTGGACTTTTGGAGCTACAGGACTGGAGGAGCCTGAACAAGCTGTTGAGGGAGCTGTAGGAGGGATGACGTCACAGTCCGACAGCTTTAGAATGATGTTTGATCAGGTCTACTGTATATTCTGAACATAGAACTGCAAAATGTCTGATACAGTACTTTGGGGGAAACAAAGACTTCAACTGTTCCATGTTTAATAGTTTTGATATTTGAAAAATTAATATTTTAATGTAAAAGGACTATAGATAGAGACTTATAAGCAGCTGGTGTATCCGGGTAGTTTAATGAACTTTAAGCAAAAAGACAACATGTATTCATCTGTTTTATATAAATTACTGTTTTAACTTTGACTAGTTTTGGAAGAATAAATTGAATTGTTAAAGTCATGTTTTGCGTGTTTTAATTTTGGGGGATTGTTTGGGTATTTAAAAATTGTTTAGTTGAACCAACAACTTCAATGGGCAAAAAATGGGACACAACTTTGTTTTAAATAGTCAAAGAGTTGGGCTGAAAATAATAATAATAATAATTATTGATCATAGAAACAAATGAAACCAGTTAAACACTTGATTATATGTGTTTGTGATTGTGACCCATAATAATTTTTTCTCAGTATAAATAAATGTTTTGGGTTTTAAGAACTCCAAAAGAGCAACGACAAACTTGGTATTCTCCATTGAGGTTTCTCACCTTCCACTCCTGAGTATGACATGGTGTTAATTGCTCTGTGTGTGCGTGTGTGTTTTTGGCGGGGGGATGGGTGTGTGTGTGTTTTCGGCTGTTCAGCAGTTCTAAACACAAGCACAGTTTTTGTCCTTAACTAAAATACTTCAATACGTTAATAATGAATTTATTTTGCTGAATAAGGTAATAAGCGATATTTAAACCAAACCAGTAAGTTAAGTAAGTGTTCCATACATTAAAGTACTGTGTATAACCAAGTGCCCTAGCAAACACAGTTACAGTACAGTTTACAGTACAAACAGAGTGTGTGCGCTGGGGGGATTGGAAGGTGAGTGAGAATACTCATTTACAAGACAAAAGACGGTCAGAGGCAGGGCTGTTCTAGACCAGACAACACGGGGTGGGGGGAGGGGGGCATCATGTTCAAGCACTGTTTTTACCTGGCCTTACTGTATAGTAACAGTATTGTATTTGCTGAATTGTGTTGAGGCACGCAAACCCCCAGACCACAATAAGGTGGCAATCCCTCAGGGGGAAACTAAAAAAAAATAAAAATAAAAAAAAATATATATATATATATATATAATTATATAATAAAATATCCTTAATCCAGATTTTATCAATCAATGACATAACATTTATCTAAGCTGGATGGTAAAATTCTCAAAAACGTTTAACCTAAAGTAAGACTTAACACACTATAACTAAAATATTTACAAAACTGAAAGGTTGTCTTATGAATAATAAAAAATACAAACTAAATTAAAACAGATGGGCTATTGAACAGATCATAATATGTTTTATGTTTTCTGATTACAAATGATATATGGGTTGATTTTAGAAAGGCTAAATGAAATAGCTAGTTTTTGGTCATGTCAGTCCAGTAACTATACTATGTAAAAGTAATTATAATATGAATTAATTAAGGGCAGGACCTAACCTAATGTTAATAATTTACCATGATAACATTAGTATTCATGTTTTTGTATATATTTTTAAATGTTCAAATGAACGTTTCAGTGTATATAATTTGTCGTGTCATCTGTGATTGAGACCCATGAGTTAAATTGAAATATTTTTTATAGGTAGTAAGCCAGGTTTTAGTAACCTTGGATAAATCAGCATGTAAGCCCTCTCTCGCGCACGCGCTCTCACGCTATCTCTCGCACACACACACACACACTGTGCACACACAGACACACACAAATAATACATGAAATCGCATAAAACCAAATGAAACTAGGGTAAAAAATATGAGCAGTAAAATACAGTAGTATCCTGTAGGTGATTCCTGTCCTGTGATAACAGGCACTAACACTCTAGAACTGTTTACTTCTGTTAGTTTTGTTTTCAAGTGTGAATGTTTATGGGGATTAAATCTGTCTCTGCTGCTGCATCTATACACCGTTGTGATAAGTGATTGATGCCCCATCAGATCTTTAATGTGGGACATTATGCTGGTTAAATGACTAAAGACACACTGATCCGTATGGACAGATATTTGTTCCAGATATTATGCGCCATTAATCAATTTGTTATGCCAATTTGACTTTCAGCGAAAACATCAAAAATATAACGAAAACAAACCAAAGCAGAAGTTACATTTTAAGCTTTACTTTCAAATTCAAATTTGATTTGTCACATACACAGCGCGATATGCAGTAAAATGCTTTGGGTGCTTTAGGTGAGACTCGAACTCGGCATTGCTTCACCTGGACTGCTTTATAAGTGTCACGCGCTAACCGATTGCGCCACGGGAGCCACACGGAAGTTGGTCTTGTCAGAGTATCCTCTCTCTCTCGTGCGCGCACACACACACACACACACACACACACACACACACACACACATGAAATTGCGTAAAACCCAACGAAATATAAGCAGTAAAAAAAAAAAAAATCAGTAAAAATACAATAGTATAACAGGCGCTAACCCTCTGGAACTTTTTTTTACTATTGTCTCCAAGTGTTTATGGGGATTTAATGTGTCTGCTGCCGCATCCATTCACAGTTGTGATAAGTGATTAATGCCCCATCAGATCTTTTGACGGGGAAGCATTATGCATGATTAAATGACTAAAGAAATACTGATCCATATGGGCAGATATTTGTTCCAGGTTGCATGCGCCATTAATTGCCTCTTATGCCACTTCTAGACTATCAGTGAAAAAATCAGCGAAAACATCATCAAAAATATAACGAAAACAAACCCAAACAGACGTTTGAGCTTTACTTTGCAGCAAAATATTATCTATCAGTATATTAAATGGAACGGGGTAAAATACACAGTAATATAAAATACTGTACGTAGCCTGCGTTTTTATTCCGTACCTACAATGATCGGTATAGACAAATTACAGCCGTTACCGTGTCTTTAAGGATCATTTCAGGATGTCTTAAAAATATTTCACTAACTAATTTTATTAATTCATTATTAAATAATAAATAGCATAATCATCATGGGTTATGTATTGAGTGATTTAACAAATCTGTTTTATTAATCGGTTTGTTGTTGTTGTTTTTTCATCTATTTATGAAACTATGTTGACAATACAAGAACTGTCTGTATATTAAAGATACGGTATTGGGTTTCCTGGACACTGCAGTTAACTGTGCCAGTCAATGCTCCATCTAGCGGAATTATACGGCATTGCAACCATCTTTTTAGAAAGCGCATGGGGGCGTTTATGGGGCGGGGCATCGTTAACTGCGTCATCGCGGGGGATCACATTCCATGCACGAAGCCTTCATGGAACTGCCACGGAGCAGTCATGCTCCAGGCGGCTGTTTGACGTGGCTCCCACTGTAATGGACCATATGCCATACGAACGATGCTTGGCTGGACAGTTAACGGACCTCTCAAGGGAGTATGTATGAATGAAGATATTGATAATGAGAATGAGGAAAGACTTCCTGTGACTGTGAATAGGATTGCTGTATTGAAGTTGGAAGAATTATGGAAACAGCAGTTTAAAGCGGACTTTCCCGAGACTGTACATGAGGAACAGATAGCAATGTCAAAAGAAGACCATCAATTTATGGACTTCATGTCTCATTCAGCAAAACTGATCAATGGTCATTATAGCATTGGTCTACCATTCAGAAATGCTGAAGTGGTCATGCCAATGAATAGGAGAGTTGCGGAACAACGTGCCTTAAGTCTTCAAAAAAGGTTTAAGTTGAATAGTTCCTTTCATGCAGATTATACAGCTTTCATGGAGGATGTTATACAAAGGGGTTATGCAGAAAAGGTACCCATAGCAGAATTGGAGAGATGTGATGGACGTCTGTGGTATATACCACATCATGGGGTATATCATCCCAAAAAACAAAAAATTCGAGTTGTGTTTGATTGTGGAGCTTCCTTTCAGGGTGTAACCTTGAATAGTGTTCTCCTACCTGGTCCCGACTTAACCAACTCACTCTCAAGTGTCCTTGTACGATTTAGACTTGAGCCTGTTGCCATGATGGCTGACATCGAAGCCATGTTCCATCAAGTTAGAGTTCCTCCAGAAGACTGTGATGTCTTGAGATTTTTGTGGTGGCCAGAAGGTAACACAAATTACAGACTGGAGGAGTACAGAATGTTGGTCCATCTGTTTGGTGCGACATCCTCACCAAGTTGTTCAAGTTTTGCTTTGAGAAAATGTGCGGCAGATCAAAGGAATTTATTCGACTCCAAGACACTGGATGTTGTCTTTGATAATTTCTATGTGGATGATTGTCTTGTTTCACTTCCTTCAGAATCAGAAGCTGTACAGTTATACAAGGATCTATCTAGTATGTGTGCCAATGGAGGGTTTAAATTGACCAAATGGATGAGTAACAACCGTTTTGTATTGACTGCTATACCTGTAAGGGACAGAGAGACAAAGGTAAGGGATCTGGATTTTGATTATGACGTTTTACCTCTGGAAAGAGCCTTGGGAGTGCAATGGTGTGTTGAATCAGATGCCTTTCAGTTTAAAGTTGTAGTTAAAGACAGACCTCTTACTAGGAGAGGAATTCTCTCAGTGGTTAGTTCCATTTATGATCCTCTAGGATTTCTGTCACCTGTGATTTTGTCTGCCAAAAGGATATTGCAAGATCTCTGTAGAGAAGGGATAGGATGGGACAGTGTTATTCCTCCCGTATATGTTCAACGCTGGACGAAATGGCTGGATGATCTTCATCGTTTGGAGAGTTTTGAGGTCAGAAGATGTGTGAAGCCTGATGGGTTTGGAGAAGTAATGTCTGCTCAAATGCATCATTTCTCAGATGCTAGCGAGCAAGGATATGGTGTGGTATCCTATTTGTTGCTGCATAATGAGCAATTCCTAGCACATTCTACTCTTCTGGTAAGCAAAGCAAGAGTTACACCTTTAATGCCCATTACAATCCCTCGTCTGGAACTTACAGCTGCTACTCTGGCTAGCCGCATTGACAAAATCTGGATGAAAGAACTTAAGATGCCCTTTCAGGATTCAGTTTTTTGGACGGACAGTACTTCAGTGCTTAAATATATTCGAAATAAGACCTCAAGATTTAAGTGCTATGTGGCTAATAGAGTGTCTGAAATTCTAAGTGTTTCAGATGTAAAACAGTGGAGATATGTGAGTTCTTCAGAAAATCCTGCAGATTTGGCTTCTAGAGGAGTGAACGTGGATACATTTTTGAAGAATGAGTCGTGGATTCCTGGTCCCAAGTTCCTGGTTCAACCAGCAGAAGAGTGGCCAAAGGATCCAACGGACAGAGACTCGATGTTGTCTCACGATCCCGAGATCAAAAGGATTGCTCTGATAAATAGGGTTCATGTCAAAGAACAATTTGATTCTATAGCACAACTCATCAATTATTTCTCTACTTGGATCCGACTAAAGAAAGCTGTAGCATGGATACTACGCTTGAGAAAACTTTTGTTGGACCTTAGCAAGGAAAGGAAGAGGCTGCAGGCTACCCTTGTTTCTTGTATAGACCCACATCTACAGAAGATGACTATTGACAAGGAAATGCAGATGTTTAAATCTTCTGTGTGTAAAGACTTGCTTTCAGTGGAAGAACTGGAAAAGGCTGAAATAGAAATCATTCGTTTCTGTCATAAGAAGGAATTTGCTGAGGAGCTGACAAGTCTTGGAAAGGAGGGAGTAGTTAAGCGAAACAGTCCGCTCTATAGCCTTAATCCTGTATTACAATCCGATATTGTCAAGGTTGGTGGACGTCTTGGTAAAGCATTGATATCCGAAGAATCAAAACACCCGATCATATTGGCTAAAGAGTGGCATATTTCTAATTTGATCCTCCGTCAAATTCATGAAGAGGTGGGACATAATGGACGGAATTACATGCTGGCTGCCCTTCGACAACGATATTGGATCCCTGGAGCTAGTGTAGCCATAAGAAAAATTCTTGCAAAATGTGTAGCGTGTAGAAGATTCCATGGAATTCCTGGCCATCAGCAAATGGCTGATTTACCTCAAGATCGAGTTTCACCAGACAAACCACCCTTCACTTGTGTTGGTATTGATTGTTTTGGCCCCTTTGAGATCAAGCGAGGGAGAACAATCATAAAGCGCTATGGAGTCATCTTTACATGTTTGGCCATTCGAGCCGTTCATATTGAAACAATAGCATCATTAGACACGGATTCATTCATTCATGCACTAAGGCGTTTCATTGCTCGACGAGGACAAGTGACTGAAATACGTTCAGATAATGGCATAAATTTCGTTGGTGGTGAACGTGTTTTACAGGAAGCAATACAAAATTGGAATCATAGGCAGATCAACGATGTTCTTCTTCAAAAGAAGATAAAATGGATCTTCAACCCTCCAACTGGTTCTCACCATGGAGGGATCTGGGAAAGGCTCATCAGATCAATAAAGAAAATTCTGAATTCCATTTTGCGAGGACAAAACTTGGATGAAGAGGGCCTTTATACATTCTTGTGTGAAGTGGAATCTATACTTAATAATCGACCTATAACCAGAACTTCTTTGGATCCCAATGATTTGGAGGCTTTAACACCTAATCATCTCCTCCTACTTAAGACAGAACTTGCATTGCCACCTGGGTTGTTTGTGAAAGAAGATTTGTATAGCCGTCGAAGATGGCGACAAATTCAGTACATGTCCAACATATTTTGGAAAAGATGGATAAGTGAATATCTACCTCTACTACAAGAACGGCAAAAGTGGAGGGTTAAGACACGTAATTTTCAGTTGGGAGATGTTGTATTGGTGGTGGATGATAATGCACCTAGAAATTCATGGATCATGGGCAAGATCATTGAGACGACACAAGACAAGAAAGGCCTTGTACGACAAGTTAAAATCAAGACAAGAAGTACTTGCCTGATCAGACCAATTACAAAAATTTGTCATCTTCTTGAAGCTGAAGAATCTACAGACTAATTGACAGTTACTATTGAGAGCTCTCAACTGACTTATTTTGATTTTGACTGTTTTGACTTAGACTTGGACTTTATTGTATATTAATGATCGATCAACTTAATTGATTTAGACTAGACTTGGACATTAACTTTACACAGCTACAAGGATGAAATATATGAAAATTTGAACTTTCAGGACATTTATACATGCACACACAAACATGTACATTAAAAAAAAAAAAAGGGAAGAGGATTTACAACGATGTATTATGAGATATGAATGTTATTGTTTGCAATTGCTTGTGTTGATTATTACAGGTTAGTGTGTAATAATCAGGGGCTGGAATGTAAGTGCTGAAAATGTTTGTTTTCATTTTGAATCGGGATTTGTATTTCCGGATGTTCGGTCACATGGGTGGTGCAGGTGGATATTTATCTAATTGTGTTTCCTGTCTAAAGGAAGTGAGTGGGAGAGGGTGAGAGAGAGAGAGAGAGGGGGTGAGTAGCGGGAGCGCTCACTTTCTGTTGACCGTCGTGAGCCGTATGTTGTAATGTTCTGTTATGTTGCATTGTGTTATTAATTAAAAGTGAATATAAATGAACGGGAACGCGTCACAGAGGATTTCCTTCTACTTAGCCTCTCAGCGGCTACAGGTTGTCGCTATATACCTCTTCCCAGTTGTGTTGGACTAATGGCACTTAGTTATTAACCTAGTTAAGCCAGTGTAAGTATGTATTCAGTGATGTAAACTTTAAAGCACTTTTTGTAAGTCGCTCTGGATAAGAGCGTCTGCCAAATGCCTACTGTAAATGTAAATGTAAAAATGCAGGGTCTTCCCTTAAAGAGATGACTAGATGTTGTTTTAGAACCTGAATATATTTTTCTGCATTGATGGTGCCTTTCCAGACATGCAAGCTTCCCATGCCACACGCACTCATGCAACCCCATACCATCAGAGATGCAGGCTTCTGAACTGAGCGTTGATAACAACTTGGGTTGTCCTTGTCCTCTTTGGTGATGACATGGTGTCCCACATTTCCAACAAGAACTTCGAATTGTGACTCGTCTGACCACAGAACAGTCTTCCATTTTGCCACACTCCATTTTAAATGATCCCTGACCCTTACACACAGAGATTGTTCCAGATTCTCTGAATCTTCGGATGATATTATGCACAGTTGATGATGATAACTGCAAAGTCTTTGCAATTTTTCGCTGGGTAACATCTTTCTGATATTGCTCCACTATCTTTCTGCGCAACATTGTGGGAATTGGTGATCCTCTACCCATCTTGGCTTCTGAGAGACACTGCCACTCTGAGAAGCTCTTTTTATACCCAGTCATGTTGCCAATTCACATAATTACTGTTAATTGGTCTTCCAGCTCTTCGTTATGCTCAAATTTACTTTTTCCAGCCTCTTATTGCTACTTGTCCCAACTTTTTTGGGATTTGTTGACACCGTGAAATTTGGAATCAACATATTTTTCCTTTAAAATGATACATTTTCTCGGTTTTGAACTGTCATCTATGTTCTATTCTGAATAGAATATTGACATTTGCCATCTCCACATCATTGCATCCAATTTTTATTCACAATTTGTTTAGTGTCCCAACTTTTTTGGAATCCGGTTTGTATATTTTTGCATATAAAAACAATCAAAACATTTTAAAAAGACATGTGAATTAAATAAAATATTAATTAAATAGGCATTAAACCCCACTTAATCTTAAATTATGCTTCAAAAACAAAACTGGAAGTGATATTGTCCCATTAGTTGTTTTGATTCCACCTTTTTACTGTCGCAATACTTTCCCTCCAAATCACAAGGGGAATCCCTGTGACACAAGGAGGTCCGCTGGCCATGTTCAAAGGGAATCCAAGAGGCCAACACTTCATTGTTGTTTATACACATACAACCAGTTTTCCCAAGCACTGCATAAGACTGTGAAACGTTCTGTCTCTTTGCGGGTACATCAAAATTGGATTACTCTCCACTGGGACAGTATTACAGGACAGCATTTTTTCATTATCGTGCTCCCGGATTGAGCCGATGAGGCCGATACAATTCTCCTGCACTCTCACACGCACACACTTACAACCATTCACATACACAGTAAAATACTTTGTACATAGTTGTAAATAGCCACCATCTTGGGGTAACCATGGCCAATCATCTGTTATTTTCTCCACACATCGCTAACCTTACTCGCTTTTGTAGATTTCTTTACAATATCAGAAGAATCCACCCATTTCTTTCTACTCAGGTGCTTGTTCAGTCCCTTGTTATTTCAAGACTGGACTACTGCAACTCACTCCTGGTCGGTCTGCCTCTGTCCACGATTCGTCCTCTGCAACTGATCCAGAATGCATCAGCACGTCTCTCGTTTTTTTAACCTTCCCAAGTTCTCCCACACCACCCCACTCCTCCGCTCCCTGCACTGGCTTCCTGTAGCTGCCTGCATCAAATTCAAAACGCTGATGCTTGCCTACAAAACAAAACAAAATGGCGGCAGGCTATCTTAACAAATACCACTTAACAAGTTGGGCCAACAATACAATATTAGTTCATTCAACATTTATCTAGTTTAATGATAACTCCCAGTAAAATTTAGCATTGATTTCGAAATACTACTATTCACCTACTGTATAATGCAGTAAATGGTCTCATGCCACAGTACCTGAGTGAACTGCTGGTGTCTTATGAGCCGCCATGTCTACTTCGTTCAAAGGATCAATGTCAGTACCACATATTATGAAAACTATAGAGTGGGTTAAGCTTTCCCTTATAAAGCCACAACGTTATGGAATAGTTTTCCAATTCCAATTTCCAATGTTCGGATACAGTTTCAGTGTTTAAGCCTGGGCTGAAAACCTATTTAGACAAGAATTTTTGTGAATAGATTTGTCTTAAATGAGCAGATCTGGGGGATGCAATGTATTTTGGTGAACTGGTATGATTGGATGCTGTCTTCCCCACTCTGTTAGAGTTTGGAGGATCTGTGTGGTCTGCTTGGGATGCATGTGGTGAATTAAAGAAATTGTGTTTGGAGCCTTCCAACACTTTATTAAAACATGGAAGGATAGAGCAGGACCTTCAACTTTAAGAAAAAAAGGTGGTTGGAAAGAAATCATGAATTTACATCACATGAATGCTTGATTCGATCCATTGTGACAAAATCAATAGAAGAAATCATAGCAAAGTTTAATAGTTAAAGTAAGACCATTTCCACATGTACAATATGACAAGAACTCACAAGATTGGGACTGAATAACTGTGTGGCCATACCAAAACTATTTGTTAGTGAGAGATTGGCCTTTGGAGATATTAAAAAGGTCATGTGGTCTGATGAGTTCAGATTTATCCTATTCCAAAATGATGGGCATGGCAGGCTAAGAAGAGAAACAAATGAAATTCATGAAATTGTTCATGTACAACATATTTAAATAGAAATATCATGTGTCTTAATTTGCATGGAGTTAGGGTGAAATATGCTAGACAGGATGTTTTATTTCACAATAGGTGTGGGCTTATGTAAACAGAAAGTAGAGTGAAACTTCCCAAGCTCCCATGACTGTAAGTTTAATTTGTAAATTCAATTTCGAGTGCACTAAATTCAATTACACTTTTCCACATTTTGCCAACCAGTTAGGCCAACACAAAGTGACACATAATTGTGAAGTGAAAGGATGAATAATAAATGTTTTTCAATTTTTGCTCACAAATAAATATTTAAAAAGTGTGGTTTGTATTTGTATTCAACCCCCTGAATCAGTACTTTGTAGAACCACCTTTCTCTGCAATTATAGCTGCAAGTTTTTTGGGAGTATGTCTCTACAAGCTTTGCACATCAAGAGTGTGAAATTTTTGCCCATTCTTCTTTGCAAAATAGCAGAAGCTCAGTCAGGTTGGATGGACAGTACCTGTGAACTGCAATTTTCAAGTCTTTCCACAGATTCTCACTTGGATTTAGATCTGGAATTTGACTAGGCCATTCTAACACATTAATTTGTTTTTATCTAAACTGTTCCATTGTAGGCGGCACGGTGGTGTAGTGGTTAGCACTGTCACCTTGCACCTCCAGGGTCTGGGTTCGATTCCCCGGCCAGGCTCGATTCCTGTCTCTCTGTGCATGGAGTTTGCATGTTCTCCCCGTGCGTGGTGGGTTTCCTCCGGGTACTCCGGTTTCCTCCCACAGTCCAAAGACATGCAGATTTGTAACATCCGATCCGCCCCAGCCCCGGAGATCAGGTTCACCGGATTACTGAGCTGTAGCTTTGTCTCCCCCTAGTGTGTCTACGTATGTCATTGTCTCTCATTATCACGAAATAATAATCAGCTGTGTCTACCTCATGTGTCCCACTATTTAACCCAGCCGAACCCACACCACAATGTCTGGTCACCGTTGTGCACGCTGTTGGATGTTAACCGTGTCATCTCTTCTCTCTCTCTCTCTCTCTCCCAGGTCTAAGGCGGTATCTGCAGGCGAGGTAGCGGAAGCAAGGCAGCTTCTCGCGTTCGGGCTGATCCCTACGTGGTTCTGTTGCAGTCCAAAGTTATTCCCAGTGTATTCTAAGTTTCTAGTATTTTGTTCTAGTGTTTCCGCCTGCAGACCGCACCTGGAGAAGGGCCCTCGGGTCATACTTTATGTTTTGTGGATAGCTTTAAGTTTGTTCAAATCAAAACGGGACTAAATAATAAAGACTGTCATTTCCTGCACTTGCGTTCTTCAGTGTGTGTGATTTCCTAGAAGGAGACATGACAAGATTAGGCTAATTGGTGTTCCCAAATTGACCGTAGTGTGTGAATGAGTGTGTGAATGTGAGTATGTGTGTGTGCCCTGCGATGGATTGGCACCCTGTCCAGGGTGTAACCTGCCTTGTGCCCTAAGCCGCCTGGGATAGGCTCCAGGCCCCCCGCAACCCTGAATAGAAGGATAAAGCAGTATAGAAGATGAATGAATGAATGAATATTCCATTGTAGCTCTGGCTGTATATTTAGGGTCATTGTTCTGCTGGAAGGTGAACCTCTGCAGACTCTAACAGGGTTTTCTTCTAAGATTGCCCTGCATTTGGCTCCATATACCTTCTCATCAACTCTGACGAGCTTCCCTGTCCCTGCAGAATAAAAGCATACCCACAACATAATATTGCCATCAACATGCACATTAACAAAGCACAAAATGATTGCAAAATATGTCACATTTTTAAGAACAGAAACAATAGTATAAGCTTAATTAAATCAACTTGGAGTCATCAAAACAAAACAAAACATGCATTTAAACATGCAACTGTCAAAATAATCATTTGATCCTTTCCATGGCTTTCAGCTGGGGAGGATTATAAGAGTAAAATAATTATCTGCATAAACATTAGTAATTAAATAATTACTGATAATTAATAATAATCCCTCTCTCTATCTCTCACTCTCTCTCACACTCACATGCACACAAATAATCAAATTACTATAATGGCATTTAAAAATCTATTTTTGACCCTTTTGAATCCAAGCATGTAGGTGAAGCCACAAAAGCTAATGAAAAAACAAAGCCTTTTCTTTAAATTGTGAATGAAATTACACAATTTGAGGAAAGAATGCATCTTTTATAATCATTAAAGCTGTTAGTCATTTAGAAAACTCCTGTGTTAAACTGAATCCTTGATTTTGATTGTGTCTCCACTGAGATGATTTGTGCATATCATACCTTCAGTTCCCTTCTTTTTAAGAAGTGCTTGAACTGTTCTCTTGGCCATTGCGAAAATGTGAACAGCGGCAAAAATTATGCCAACTTGTGTGAGCATGTGAGCAGCGCATTACAATATTGCATTCTGATTGGCTAATCGACGTTATTTATACTTTGTAGATGTTCATACATAGAGAGTTGTAATATTTTATTTTCATACATAATACACACACAGCATTATTAATATAATTGGAGGGTAAGGATTATGGTATTTTTACAGATGGGATGGGTACAGTTTTGTTATGTTTTTTTTTCAACAGAGGGGATACCATCCCCCTGTCATGCACACTCGCGGTGCGACCGGCACTAGGACCCGGAAGTAGTAAGGCACTTCACATTGCTCAGTCATTGAGTTCGCCCATGTCATTCCTGACGGTTCACCAGCGTTCTGTGAGTACTCACTTTTCTTGGGTTTACTTTCTGATCGAGTGTATGCAGAGGTGTCAAGTAACGAAGTACAAATATTTCGTTACCTTACTTAAGTAGAAATTTTGGGTATCTATACTTTACTGGAGTAATTCTTTTTCAGCTGACTTTTTACTTCTACTCCTTACATTTTCACTCAATTATCTGCACTTTCTACTCCTTAATTTTTAAACATAGCCTCGTTACTCCTATTTTATTTCAGCTTGTCAGAAAAAAAAAAAAAAAACATCCGGATAAATCGCGCCATCCGGAAGGAGCGAATTCGATTGTGGTTGGATGAGAAGTATAAACATACCATTCCGACACCCTATTGGTTGGTACGCGATCCATCGCACCTGCACATGATGTCACGTCACACACTCCAGCAAGGGCGTTTGAATAAAATAGCATTTTCGGTTGATAATACCCCTATCTCACCTATACGGTTTGACTCCCTGTGAGATGCGGTGTTATATTCCTATATCACCTACGCGGTTTCGCGCAGTGGCCGTAAGTAGGGTTCATCATGATTCACCGCAAGTTTTTGCGCTGTGATTACGTTTCCATCTTTCGGCGTGAAAAATTAAACGTTTCATTTTTTTGCCGGTCCTTGCGGAAGCTTGCAGACCTTGCAGAACTTCGCGGAACATTGGCGGAACGTCAGTGGGCAATCGTGGCAGCTCACGGTGCCTAACACCATATAAGGTTGTGATAAGTAGACGAAGATGTCCGTGATAGAGACACAAGATTCGAGCGAAATGTCACAACCAAGCACCAGCGAGGAAGATAACAGTGCCAGGAAGGAAACAGGAATGATATATATAATTGTTTTTTTTTTTTAATTAATCACTTGGATTAATCATTCATTCTGACAGCACTAATGTTTATTGTAGACACCCATACAAGGGTAATTGTTACTAAGCCTGCCCTGGGTACACTAATTTTCTTGTATGTTGCTCTCCCAGATTCCTGCAGCTAAGCTTGGATGTACATTTACATTCCAATAAAGGTTACCGATGACATGCCTCTGAAGATTGACTTTTTGCACCATTAAAATACTTATAGGCAAATAGTTATCATATCTTCTTCTCCATAAAACATGTTAATGCTCAGTAGTATGGTTCTTTAATGTATTTACATTGTACTAAAATGCATTATTTTTCAATTGCCATATACAGTACCCCAAAACACTGGTCGTTAAAAAATACAACAAAAAAAAACTAATTTTTCTTTTTTTTTAATGAAGTGTTAGTGCAGTATATAGGCCCGTGGCACAGCCTAAGCTTTTATCCTTAATGCTTTTTTCCCCCCTCACATTACTTTTACTTTTATACTTTAAGTAGTTTTGAAACCAGTACTTTTACACTTTTACTTCTAAAGAAGTCTTTTTAAACCCTATTATCTATACTTCTACTCAAGTAATGAATGTGAATACTTTTGACACCTCTGAGTGTGTGTCACTAGGACGGGGGTTAAATTTGTGTTTTTCCCTTG
Organism: Channallabes apus; assembly: GCA_030522415.1. Lineage (NCBI taxonomy): Eukaryota > Metazoa > Chordata > Actinopteri > Siluriformes > Clariidae > Channallabes > Channallabes apus. Next base: position 45,230,560 of record CM060109.1, read on the forward strand.
CTCCCCTTCTGAGAGAGTCCTTAGAATAACTTGCGTGGTTATCCTGCCTATTCGCACCGCTTCCGCGCTACAAAGGGCTCTGTGCTTATTGTGGATCAGCGGCGCAACACAGAGCCATATGTCCTCGTCGCCTGGGAAACGCCCAGCCCACTTCCACCTCTCTGATATGACACCCAGCATCTCTCATCTCACGGTCCAGGTACACCTCCAGTTTGTCCACAATGTGCCGCATGTAACTTAATTTGACTCTTCTTATTCCAAAAAACTGGGAGTGGAGTTTGAAGCGTTATTCTGTTCGAATCACATCAGTCGACGGTCGGCCTCTCTCATTACTTCAACCTCAACTCCATTGACATCTCCGCCTTCCATAAACTTACATATAAGATACAAATAAACCATTCGTTGTGGAGGTGGACACTTTTTGGACACACCCTTGTAGTTTCTTCTCCAAAAAAATTTGAATCCACTCAGCAGCGATACGGGGTAGGGGACCGCAAGCTGCTGGCCATAAAGTGGGCATTAGAAAAATTGCTACACTGGCTCCAGGGCACCAGAGAACCGTTTATCATCTGGACCGATCACCAAAACCTCATTACCATCTGGAACCTAAAACAGCTTAACCCAAGTCAGGCCCGGTGGTCACTGTTCTTCGAACACTACAATTTCCATCTGTCCTACCGCCCCGGGTCCAAGAACACCAAGGCCGACACCCTCTCCCGACAACATGAGGAAGATGTCCCCCGGGCGGACCCTGCGCCTGTCCTCCTTCCTTCCAAAATCATCGCCCTACTCCATTGAGAAATAGAAACAAGGGTTCGCCAAGCACAGGCGGTGGAGAACAAACCAGCAGGTGTGGCACCTGGACGACTCTACGTACCCAACACCGTACGAAACAAAGTCATCCAGTGGGGTCATTCTACTCCTCTTTCGGGGCACCCGGGCACACGACACACTCTCCAATTTGTACGGTGCACCTTCTGGTGGCCATCCATGGTCAAGGACATCAACGAGTTCATCCAGGCATGCCCAGTGTGCGCCAGGGCCAAGGACACAAACCAACCAACACCCGGGGAACTCCAACCGCTCCCCATTCCCCGCCGGCCCAGACGCACATTGCCATCGACTTCATCACGGGCCTCCCGACCTCAGAGGGAAAGAACATCATACTAACCATCGTAGATCGATTCTCTAAAGCTGTGAATTTGGTGGCCCTTTCCGGACTCTCGTCAGCTAAACAAACAGCCGAGCTGATTTTAGAGCACATAGTCCGTCTGCATGAGGTTCCCAAAGGACATCGTCTCGGACAGGGGGCCCTAGTTCACTGCACGGGTCTGGAATGCCTTCTGCCGTCTGATCAATTCCAGCGGTAGTCTATCATCAGGCTATCACCCTCAGACCAATGGTCAGATGGAGCGGACCAACCAAAAACTGGAGTGCTATTTGAGATGCTTCATAGCCGACCGCCAGCATTCCTGGGCCCGCTACCTCATTTGGGCAGAACTTTCCCACAAATTTCACATGTCCTCCGCCACCAACCTAAGCCAATTCGAGGTATGCCATGGTTTCCAGCCTCCAATGTTCGAACATTAAGAACCAGAGGTTGAAGTACCTTCGGCCCTACAGTTGGTCTGCAGGTTTCGACGGATCTACGCCAACACAGCTATTCAACGAGCCAACACCTGCTACACCACCCAACATCGCCGTCGACACCCCCCCCCCCCCGGACAATTGTTCCATGTAGGTGACAAAGAATGGCTGTCCACAAGAAACTTGCATGTACATACAGAATCCAAAAAATAATCACCCAGATTCATCGGTCCCTACCGCATCACCCTCCGTATCAACCCTGTCACCTACTGGCTCCAGCTGCCTGCGGCACTCCAGATCCACCCGGTATTCCATACTTCACCCAAACCCTTCACAATGTCACCCATGATTCCACTCACCCACCCTGCTCCTTCTCCCCGTATCATAGAGGGTGGTCCCGCCTACACCGTATGCCGGATCCTCGATTCATGCCCTCGGGGCAGAGGTCTCCAGTACCTGGTCTACTGGGAGGGCTACGGCCCTGAGGAATGGTCTTGGATCCCGGCCCAATTCATACGGGACTACCGTCGTCGGGTATCCTCTACCCCAGCATCGTCAGGAGTCGGTCCTGGACAGAGGGGTACTGTCATGCACACTCGCGACGCGACCGGCACTAGGACCCGGAAATAGTAAGGTCATGAACCAGGAAGCATAAAAGGAGACAAGATGGTGCTTCACATCTCTCAGTCATTCAGTTCGCCCATGTAATTCCTGACGGTTCACCAGCGTTCTGTGAGGACTCAATTTTCTTGGGTTTCCTTCCTACTCTATCCACATTACTAAGGGCTAACCGCTAATCGCTTCGTCTTCTGGTCAGCCCAGGTTAGTAGTTGACACCCCCCTGCATCCCTTCTCAAATTGAGCAGAAAGAGAGTTTTAGGGAAAATCCAAATACATACATACACAGACACACACACACACACACACACACACTCACATATACTATACATATACAAATTGTCTGGCTCTTCTCATCCTAGGCATTTCATTGTATTGTTGGCCGTGTGTTGACATGCATATGACAAATAAACTTGAACTTGAGTGTTCCTTTAAGTTTGCCACAGTATACAGTTCTCAAATAACTAAATAAATAAATAAAAATTGACAAAGAAAAAAAGGTATGCAAGTATATTACAAGGCTGAGGTCTGCAGCTAGAAGCCTAGAGTTGGTTTAAGTCCTCTTCCATATTTTCTCCTCATTCTTTAAGTTTGTTTGACTAAGCACATTCACCTCTCCTTCCTTCACTTTAAAGATGTTCTTGACATATGCTAAAACAAATAAAAAGCAAACAGCGAGACACATATTCACTAAGAGTTGTGTAGAAACACACTTTCAATAATTAAAATATAATAATTCCTTATAGACACAACGTTACATGTTTTTCTGAGAAATCTGTCATTATTATGTCATGAACTATTCAAAATTATGGCTTGAATTTGCTGTTTTTGATGGTGACCCAGTTAATTAATTAATTAATTAATTAAGATTTTGGGATATAATGTGAATATAATGACTCAACGCTAGCAGTGGACATTAGCTTTTAGAGATTCAGACTAATATTTGTGATTTCTCCCATAAGTGAAATTTGTGATTTTTTAAAACTTTTTATTTCTGAGGTGGTGGCCTACACCTTCCGGTTGATTATATGTGGAATCACCACATATTATTCAAATATCAACGCAATTTACTCACCTATTACAGCTGCTGTTTGTTGTGCTGGGCAGTTGGGCTGACCTCTTGGCCTTCTCCCTCTTGCCCTTTCTTAGAGTCTGCTCTGAGATGATAAGAGGAACACTGGAAAGGAACACAGCCATCCTCTCGATCTTCTCTCTCCTCTAAGGGCTGAACAAACACAGGATGTTTACAGCTGAATCAGCTTCATAACACCTCTCACACACATTAAGACATGAATTTGCACTTATGCGGTCTATAGTTCAACTGGGCTATACATTTACAACTAAATCCAATGCTAGCAGTGGGCTACCTCAGGTTAACATAGCTAACATGCTAACAGTATAGTGGCTAAGTTAACCTTACAAAACTCACACACACATAGAACAATGCCTTTAACACTACGTAGAGATACCATACAATAACTAGTTAGATAACATAAAAATATATCTAATATTTCACGTTGTAAAATTATAAAAATTACTTTCAGTTCAAGTTCAAAGGCTTTATTGTCATTTCAACCATATACAGTTAGTACACAGTGAAACGAAACAACGTTCCTCCAGGACCAAGCTACTACATGCAACATAAATTTACAACATAAAAGTTCCCACTCAGGACTTAACTGAATGATACAGTGATAGGGTCACTGCTCAGGGTTGACTGTGTTCATCCTCCACAACACACCCCTCTTCTATTCAACTCACTTCAATTATATATTGTATAGCGCTTTTAACAATTGCCATTGTCGCAGAGCAGCTTGACACAGTCAAAAGTATTATGGAAGTTTGCATGAAATTTTAATGAACCAAAATATGATTGTCCCTGATGAGCAAGCCAAGGGTGACAGCAACAATGGCAAGGAAAATCTCCCTCAGATGGCAATAGGAAGAAATCTCGAGAGGAACCGTCAACAGGGAACTTGTCCTCATTTGGGTGATAACAGACCCGAGGGATTGAGCTGCAGTCATACTGTGTGTTAGGAGGCTGGAAGTTCAGAATAATAGGAGATGTGTTCAAGTTAATATGGAGTCCAGTTCATTATTGGAGGCTCAGGTAGACTGTAGCAAATTCCAGTCCTGAACTATCGAGCAACTGAAGTCACAAGTTCTCAGAAAACAGCTGTCAGCATCAGTCAAGGTCAGGACCATCTTCGTGGAAAAGTGGAATCATCCCCAGTCACCATACGCATCCCAGGCAGACCAAATGGGCATCCATGCGACGAGATCTCCAACCAGAAGTGAGGCATCAGCACAGGTCAAACAGGTCCAGAGGACAGAGGGGTTCTGGATCACTGGCAGCTCAAGACTGAGATGTATAGCTCGACAGAGAGAGGGAGAGTGAAAGAGAGAGAGAGCAGAAGAGAAGTGCAGAGTGCAAGCAGGGACTCTGGCAGGACTAACTATGACAGCATAACTAAAAGGGAGAGCCAGAAGGAGACAGAGACATGAGGGCTCCCTAAGATGTACAGTAAAGCGATCAATCACTTCACTGTCAACAAAGTTAAGTGATCAATGAGAGTGGTAAAGACAGCATCTAAACATACCAGTTCATCATAATACTTTACTTCTATGAGTCCCCCTAATCTGCTCCTCTACCTAAGGCAAATCTATTTACAAAAATTCTTGGCTAAATAAATAGTTTTTAGCCTAGTCTTGGACACTGAGATTGTGTCTGAGTCCTGAACATTAATTTGAAGACTATTCCATAACTTTGGGGCTTTGTAAGAAAAAATTCTGACCCCTTCTTTAGTTTTCATAATACTAAAGCAGCCTGCATCCTTTGATCGAAGTCGGCGTAATGGATAGTAAGACACTAGCAGTTCACTCGGATACTGCGGCGCGAGACCATTTAATGGTTTATACATCAAAAGCAGTATTTTAACCCTCTGAGGTCCGCGAACGCATATATGTGTTTTGAGGCGTTTTCCCCTGATGACGCCAATAAGAACTTAAATTACACTTTCAGTTTTGATCGTACAGACAAGATCTATATATTAATCGAATCTGTGTTACCCTTAAAGGGGACCTACGGTGCTACATGGACTTTTTCAAGCTGTTTGGACTGCATTGTGTGTTAGGAGAGTGTGTACACAACCACTCTACAATGATAAAGAGCCGCTCAGCGATTTTCTTTTAATTTAATAATATAAGATGCCCCTTCTGAAATCAGGCCGTTTTCAAAAGCCTGTTGGTGTGAAGTCACACCGACAGAGGCCGCTCCTACTATAGTTGATTGACACTGGTGTTTTAGCAAAGACCCGCCCCGAGTGAAAAAAGAGCCGTCGGCCATTGTTTTTCTACACTGGAGGAAAATGGTGCCTACATGAGTGTGGTGTGCAGTTTGTTGCTGTAGCGCGGTGGTCTAGTGGTTAGGATTCGGCGCTTTCATGTGGGAGACCTGGGTTTGATTCCTGCTCAAGGTACATGCTTTTTTGCACTACATTTTTATAAAGTTTTTCTAAAGTTCGTTTAGTAACGAGGCGAGTGCGCTATGCTTCGGTAAGCTTTTCTGACACCAGGAGAGACTCAGTCAAACACACACACACACACACACACGTTGTCTGTCAGAAAGGTCTCTGTTTATTAACAGAAAAAGATCGGTTTATAGATTTGTTTGACTAAACGCCTATGCTATAGACATATGTTACTACAAATTAACAATTGTAAATGTCCTGGTGAGATCCCGAAAAAACAATGCTTCGCATGTATAAGGTCGCGGGTTGAATACCCGCCATTTCTAGGAGGCAGCCATTAATCCTTCGTGGTCTAGTGGTTAGAATACGGTGCTCTCAGCGCAGCAACTCGAGTTTGATTCCCGGTCTGGGAAGTCAAAAAAGTTTTACAACCAGATTCACATGTAAAATTTTATATACATATATAACTATATATATATATATATATATATATATATATAAATATGAGTGCATAATAAAAATATTACAAAATATAGGGGAAATATATATATATAAATATGAGGGCATAATAAAAATCTTACAAAATATAGGGGAAATATATAATTTATAAATATATATATTTCCCCTATATTTTGTAAGATTTTTATTATGCCCTCATTTGTACATTGTATATTTGTACAACTATTTTACTAGTTAAATTAATTTTCTTTAGTATTTCTTTTTATTGATATTTATTCCTTACGTATAATCTTTTATTTTCTTTTTAAGGTCACTGGCGGTCGTATAAGCATTTCACTGCATATCATACTGTGTATGACTGTGTATGTGACAAATAAAATTTGAATTTGAATCAAAGGAGAGGAAGATAGGTGGAAGGAGACAGAGGGGGAGAGAGAGGGAGAGAGAGAGACAGAGTATGGGAAGGTGAGCGTGAATGAACAGATGCAAGAGGAGACAGGAAGATAGCAGCAGGGAAGATTTAACACGTTAATATCAGATCTATGAGGAAGAGAGCAAGAGAGTAGAAATAACTCCTTTATATATAAAATAATTCTAACATCATGTAAAATTATTTTTAACTGTTTTTTAAATATTTTTAACTGTTGTCAAAGCTATACCCCACTTGTATTGTGAAGACACGCCCCACAGAACTGGGGGGCGGGTTCAGTAGAGGTCATTAACATTTAAAGGAGCATGTACTGAAACAGGTTGCTGAGAACAGAGCTACTTTTTACCAGGTAAAAGTAATGTTTTTTTTACACAACAATTGAGAATTTTTAATTAAAGTATATTACAAACTTTTCATTAGGACCCTAAAGAATCATATTAACCTATGCAAAATTGAGACTGTACAGTGGGAGCCACACCAAATAGCCGCGACAGTGTGGCTGAAGTGTGAATGGCGTGTGAATGGCCTTTGCACGCCGTAATCCCCCCTCCCTTTTCTGGCCGAAAGGCGTGTCAAGATTTCACAGTAAACACGCCCATTCAAGCCCTATTTATTCATTTACCTGGTTCCACCACTAGATGGCGCTTCGTTCTCAAGAACACATTAAAACAAGCCAGCTGCGCTGAGTTGCAATCACGTGATTTTAACAACCCGCCTCCACCCCCGCCGAACTGACGCTACCAAACTACAGAGATGAAGATGGCGGCTTAACGGACTATTCGTGGTAAGTGATGTTTTATTTTATAAAATGTGTTTGTGGTAGTTTACAGTTTATTTCCCAGTTTAGTTTTTTTATTGGCCGTTTGAAATATCACTGGCAGCAGCAGCAGCGGTCAGATGTGACTTTAGAGAACTTAATGTTCTGTTTACCAAGTCTGGAGTTAATATTACAGCTTACTGTCAGTGTCACACACTCACAATGTCACTCCACTTTAACTCAAAAACATGCTCAAGCTTCGACAATACTATTAATGTCCCTATTACAAGAGCTGCACTACCCGATGAAGAGTGTTTGTGTTCTCTGTAAATACTGAGAGAATCTCACCGCGTGTTGTCTGGATAAATTCAGCGCTTATTTATTCTCTGGTTAAGAGTTAATCTGCAGGTTATTTCTGTGACTGTAATATAATGTGATGCAGTTGATGAGGGACACAGACTGAGGGGAGCTGTACAGGAGATAGTAACGCTCATAACCCGGTTTATATTTTATACACTTTCTGCGGTAGCTCGAGCGCTTAGTTAAAGAGCTGAATAACAACACAGAAGTGTTTATCAGTTAAGGAGGAGGAGGGGGGGGGAGGTGTGTGTGTGTGTGTGTGTGTGTGTGTGTGTGAGGGGCTTCAGTAAGTTATAGTTTGGCTTCAGAGATGAACTAATGCTCATATACGAGTGTTATATCGCTTAACTTATTTGTATGAGAAGCGCATTAAGTAAATTCCCGGTTAATTTAATGCAGACGATAATACAGACAGTCACTGGTTAACACTAACACTGTTCACTGGTTAACACTAACACTGTTCACTGGTTAACACTAGCACTGTTCACTGGTTAACACTAACACTGTTCACTGGTTAACACTAACACTGTTCACTGGTTAACACTAACACTGTTCACTGGTTAACACTAACACTGTTCACTGGTTAACATTAGCACAGGCAGATTATTTACATTACAGAATCCCCAAAGCAGTACTTTACACACTCTGTGGTAAATAGGTTTATTAATATATATTATTTTTATTAGAACTAGATGTTCTGTGAAGTTTATCTGTCTTGACTAAATTCTCCTATTGTCTTTAAGCAGAGCTCCGCTGTGGAGGATTGGGGGGTCAGACGGCTGACGGCTGGACTTTTGGAGCTACAGGACTGGAGGAGCCTGAACAAGCTGTTGAGGGAGCTGTAGGAGGGATGACGTCACAGTCCGACAGCTTTAGAATGATGTTTGATCAGGTCTACTGTATATTCTGAACATAGAACTGCAAAATGTCTGATACAGTACTTTGGGGGAAACAAAGACTTCAACTGTTCCATGTTTAATAGTTTTGATATTTGAAAAATTAATACTTTAATGTAAAAGGACTATAGATAGAGACTTATAAGCAGCTGGTGTATCCGGGTAGTTTAATGAACTTTAAGCAAAAAGACAACATGTATTCATCTGTTTTATATAAATTACTGTTTTAACTTTGACTAGTTTTGGAAGAATAAATTGAATTGTTAAAGTCATGTTTGCGTGTTTTAATTTTGGGGGATTGTTTGGGTATTTAAAAATTGTTTAGTTGAACCAACAACTTCAATGGGCAAAAAATGGGACACAACTTTGTTTTAAATAGTCAAAGAGTTGGGCTGAAAATAATAATAATAATAATAATAATTATTGATCATAGAAACAAATGAAACCAGTTAAACACTTGATTATATGTGTTTGTGATTGTGACCCATAATAATTTTTTCTCAGTATAAATAAATGTTTTGGGTTTTAAGAACTCCAAAAGAGCAACGACAAACTTGGTATTCTCCATTGAGGTTTCTCACCTTCCACTCCTGAGTATGACATGGTGTTAATTGCTCTGTGTGTGTGTGTGTGTTTTTGGCGGGGGGATGGGTGTGTGTGTGTTTTCGGCTGTTCAGCAGTTCTAAACACAAGCACAGTTTTTGTCCTTAACTAAAATACTTCAATACGTTAATAATGAATTTATTTTGCTGAATAAGGTAATAAGCGATATTTAAACCAAACCAGTAAGTTAAGTAAGTGTTCCATACATTAAAGTACTGTGTATAACCAAGTGCCCTAGCAAACACAGTTACAGTACAGTTTACAGTACAAACAGAGTGTGTGCGCTGGGGGGATTGGAAGGTGAGTGAGAATACTCATTTACAAGACAAAAGACGGTCAGAGGCAGCGCCGTTCTAGACCAGACAACACGGGGTGGGGGGAGGGGGGCATCATGTTCAAGCACTGTTTTTACCTGGCCTTACTGTATAGTAACAGTATTGTATTTGCTGAATTGTGTTGAGACACGCAAACCCCCTGACCACAATAAGGTGGCAATCCCTCAGGGGGAAACTAAAAAAAAAAAAAAAAATATATATATATATATATATATATATATATATATATATATATATATATATATAATTATATAATAAAATATCCTTAATCCAGATTTTATCAATCAATGACATAACATTTATCTAAGCTGGATGGTAAAATTCTCAAAAACGTTTAACCTAAAGTAAGACTTAACACACTATAACTAAAATATTTACAAAACTGAAAGGTTGTCTTATGAATAATAAAAAATACAAACTAAATTAAAACAGATGGGCTATTGAACAGATCATAATATGTTTTATGTTTTCTGATTATAAATGATATATGGGTTGATTTTAGAAAGGCTAAATGAAATAGCTAGTTTTTGGTCATGTCAGTCCAGTAACTATACTATGTAAAAGTAATTATAATATGAATTAATTAAGGGCAGGACCTAACCTAATGTTAATAATTTACACCATGATAACATTAGTATTCGTGTTTTTGTATATATTTTTAAATGTTCAAATGAACGTTTCAGAGTATATAATTTGTCGTGTCTGTGATTGAGACCCATGAGTTAAATTGAAATATTTTTTATAGGTAGTAAGCCAGGTTTTAGTAACCTTGGATAAATCAGCATGAAAGCCCTCTCTCGCACTCACACACACACACACACACACAGACACACTGTACACACACAGACACACACAAATAATACATGAAATCGCGTAAAACCAAATGAAACTAGGGTAAAAAATATGAGCAGTAAAATACAGTAGTATCCTGTAGGTGATTCCTGTCCTGTGATAACAGACACTAACACTCTAGAACTGTTTACTTCTGTTAGTTTTGTTTTCAAGTGTGAATGTTTATGGGGATTAAATCTGTCTCTGCTGCTGCATCTATACACCGTTGTGATAAGTGATTGATGCCCCATCAGATCTTTAATGTGGGACATTATGCTGGTTAAATGACTGATGACTGATGAAATGACTGATGACTGATGAAATGACTGATGACACACTGATCCGTATGGACAGATATTTGTTCCAGATATTATGCGCCATTAATCAATTTGTTATGCCAATTTGACTTTCAGCGAAAACATCAAAAATATAACGAAAACAAACCAAAGCAGAAGTTACATTTTAAGCTTTACTTTCAAATTCAAATTTGATTTGTCACATACACAGCGCGATATGCAGTAAAAAGCTTTGGGTGCTTTAGGTGAGACTCGAACTCGGCACTGCTTCACCTGGACCGCTTTATAAGTGTCACGCGCTAACCGATTGCGCCACGGGAGCCACACGGAAGTTGGTCTTGTCAGAGTATCCTCTCTCTCGTGCGCGCACACACACACACATGAAATTGCGTAAAACCCAACGAAATATAAGCAGTAAAAAAAAAAAAAAATCAGTAAAAATACAATAGTATAACAGGCGCTAACCCTCTGGAACTTTTTTTTTTACTATTGTCTCCAAGTGTTTATGGGGATTTAATGTGTCTGCTGCCGCATCCATTCACAGTTGTGATAAGTGATTAATGCCCCATCAGATCTTTTGACGGGGGAGCATTATGCATGATTAAATGACTAAAGAAATACTGATCCATATGGGCAGATATTTATTCCAGGTTGCATGCGGCATTAATTGCCTCTTATGCCACTTGTAGACTATCAGTGAAAAAATCAGCGAAAACATCATCAAAAATATAACGAAAACAAACCCAAGCAGACGTTTGAGCTTTACTTTGCAGCAAAATATTATCTATCAGTATATTAAATGGAACGGGGTAAAATACACAGTAATATAAAATACTGTACGTAGCCTGCGTTTTTATTCCGTACCTACAATGATCGGTATAGACAAATTACAGCCGCTACCGTGTCTTTAAGGATCATTTCAGGATGTCTTAAAAATATTTCACTAACTAATTTTATTAATTCATTATTAAATAATAAATAGCATAATCATCATGGGTTATGTATTGAGTGATTTAACAAATCTGTTTTATTAATCGGTTTGTTGTTGTTGTTTTTTCATCTATTTATGAAACTATGTTGACAATACAAGAACTGTCTGTATATTAAAGATACGGTATTGGGTTTCCTGGACACTGCAGTTAACTGTGCCAGTCAATGCTCCATCTGGCGGAATTATACGGCATTGCAACCATCTTTTTAGAAAGCGCATGGGGGCGTTTATGGGGCGGGGCATCGTTAACTGCGTCATCGCGGGGGATCACATTCCATGCACGAAGCCTTCATGGAACTGCCACGGAGCAGTCATGCTCCAGGCGGCTGTTTGACGTGGCTCCCACTGTATGTCTCACACCAAAAACTGCACTGCTCCAGCCACACCTTCAGTCCATAGCAAGGTACATTCCAGAGTTAGAACATAAGGCAGAAATACTCCTACTGCTAGGGCGAGACGTTCTACGCGCACACAAAATCAGGGAACAAGTTAATGGCCCTCATCATGCGCCCTTCGCTCAGCGCCTAGATTTAGGGTGGGTCGTGGTCGGGGAGGTGTGTGTAGGTAAGATCCACAAGCCCACAGTCAACTCATTCAAAACCCTTATTCATGAAAATGGCCGCCCCACAGTCTTTGAACAGTGTGATAACTTCTGACAACTCAAGGAAACGCCACACATTAACAAGCTCACTAAGGCTCCAGAGCAAAGTCTGGGACAATCAGTTTTCAACTGCAGCAAAAACCACAATGAGCCGGCTCCCTCAATAGATGACACACTCTTTTTGAAGATCATGGATAAAAGCATGTACAGAGACGAGGGCAATTGCTGGGTCGCCCCACTTCCTTTCAAAGAGCCTCGCCGGAAAATGCCTAACAATAGAGAGCTAGCAGTCAGACGTTTTTTGTCTCTCAAACGGAGCATGCAAAAGAGACCCCACATGCAGCAGCAATACGTGGACTTTATGGGAGGGATTTTCTCCAACGGTCACGCTGAGATAGAGCCCATACTTAAGCAAGGAGAAGAATGCTGGTATCTCCCTACGTTTGGGGTCTACCACCCTCAAAAACCCAACAAGATCAGGGTAGGTTTTGATTCCAGTGCCAGGAAGGAAGGTGTCTCACTCAATAGTGTACTCCTCACTGGCCCCGACTTAAACAACAGTCTCATTGGGGTACTCCTCCGCTTCCGTAAAGAAAGCATTGCTGTCATGGCCGACATACAGCAGATGTTTCACTGCTTCATGGTGCGTGAGGATCACAAAAACTATCTTCGTTTACTGTAACACAAGGACAATGATGTTGAAAGGGACGTCATTGAATTTAGAATGAAGGTCCATGCGTTTGGGAACTCTCCATCTCCCTCTGTAGCTCTTTACGGACTGCGCAAGGCCATTGAAGCTGGAGCAAAAGACTATGGGGCTGATACAGTCGGGTTTGTGGAGAGACACTTCTATGTCGATTATGGACTGATTTCTGTGCCTTCTCCAGCCGAAGCGATCGACTTGCTCCAAAGAACGCAAGCTTCACTTGCTGAGTCCAATCTGCGCCTGCATAAGTTTGCTTCTAACTCACCAGCAGTCATGCAAGCCTTCTCTCCTGAAGATTGCGCACCGGTCCTGAAAGATCTTGATCTAAGTGGAGAGGAAACTCAATCACACCGCAGTCTAGGCCTAATATGGGAAACCGTGACAGACACATTCACGTTTTCAGTGGCCACAACGAACAAGCCATTTACTCGCCGAGGTGTCTTGTCATCTGTTAATAGTGTCTTCGATCCACTAGGCTTATTAGCACCAGTCACCATTCAAGGAAGAGCTCTACTCAGAGAACTCACCTCAGAAAACTCTGATTGGGACACTCCACTTCCAAAAGACAAGCAAAGCAAATGGGAAGTTTGGAGTGATTCGGAATTGAAGGAACTCCATGTCCCAAGAACGTATACACCTACTTCTCTCAGTAAGGCAAAGCACAAAGAACTCTATGTGTTTTCAGATGCATCGACCAAAGCAATAGGTGCCGTAGCCTACTTGAGAGCTCTGTATCCAAATGACAAAGTTGAGGTAGGGTTTGTCATGAGTAAGGCAAAACTTACTCCTCTGTCAGAGCCCACTATACCAAGGCTGGAACTGTGCTCTGCTGTTTTGGCTGTAGAGATAGCCGATCTTGTCAGGAATGAGCTGGACAAAGTTTGATGCTGTTTATTTTCACACAGATAGCAAGGTGGTCTTGGGCTACATCAACGAATCAAAAAGATTCTACACATATGTTCACAACAGAGTGCAGCGTATTCGCCAGTCTTCAAGGCCGGAGCAGTGGCACTATGTGCGCACAGAGGAAAACCCAGCGGATCACGCATCACGCTCGCTCACAGCATCTCAACTAACAAAGTCAACTTGGTTCACCGGACCCTCCTTCATCCGTCGTCCACCCCCAGAAGCAGAAAATGAAAATGACAAGTTTGAGTTAGTTGAGCCTGGCAAAGACTGTGAAATCAGACCACAAGTGAGAACTTGTGCCACTCACCTTCACGTAGTCTCCTGTAAGTGCTTTGAGCGCTTCTCCACCTTCAAGTCTTTGGTCCGTGGAGTCGCCTTCCTCATCCACATGGCAAAATCTTTCAACGGCTCCAATTAAAACCATGATTGCAAAGGGTGCCACATATGTCAGCTTCCTCGTACACCAGATGAAACGGCTGAAGCTAAACGTGTCATCCTCCAACAAGTGCAACAGGCCACCTGCACAAAGGAGCTGTCTGCCCTCCATGCCGGCAAATCCATCGTTAAACAAAGCCCTTTGCAAAAGCTCAGCCCAGTCTTGGACAACGGCATCATTTTAGTTGGAGGTCGACTTAAACACTCAGAGCTCGAAAACTCTGAAAAAAACCCCCGATAATTCTCCCAAAAGACAGTCATGTCTCTCTCCTGCTCACTTGCCACTATCATGAACAGGTCAAGCACCAGGGTCGTCATCTAACAGAAGGTGCGATAAGGGGTGGAGGTCTAAAGAGACTAGTTAATTCAGTTATCCACAAGTGTGTTATTTGTCGCAAACTGCGGGGAAAGCAGGAAGAGCAACTCATGGCGGATCTTCCTCCGGAACGATTGAAAACATGTCCTCCCTTTAGCTACGTCCGCCTTGATGTTTTCGGGCCTTGGACAGTAACTACCAGACGTACAAGAGGTGGACATGCACAAAGTAAGCTTTGGGCTATTGTGTTTACCTGCATGAGCTCAAGAGCCACGCACACTGAGGTAATCGAGTCCTTAGACACTAGCAGTTGTGTAAATGCCCTGAGACGCTTCTTTGCCCTGAGAGGCCCTGCCAAAAAACTTACAGGTATATCGGATCGTGGCACTAATTTCATTGGAGCTTCCAAGGAGTTAGGAATGGACAAAGCATTTCAACTATACCTGAATGATCAAGGTTGCAGTTGGGAATTCAACCCGCCGCATTCGTCCCACATGGGAGGCTCCTGGGAGCGCATGATCGGCATTGCGCGAAGAATACTGGACTCAATGCTGCTTCAAAGTAAGGTGCAGCTCACTCACGACGTATTGTGCACACTTATGGCTGCAATCATAAATGCCAGGCCACTCCTTCCAGTTTCGTCCGTTCCAGACAATCCCTTCATTCTCTCTCCCTCTATGCTGCTAACCCAGAAATCGTGCCTTATACCTCCTCCTGGAGATTTCACGGATAAGGACCTTTACACCAAGCAATGGAGACAAGTTCAGGCTCTTGCCAACCAGTTCTGGACACGCTGGAGGTGAGAGTATCTGCCTTTATTGCAGCAGAGACAGAAATGGACTGTATCTTGTTGAAACCTGCAAGTTGGTGACCTTGTTTTGCTAAAGGACAAGCAGGTTCCACGGAACAGCTGGCTCATGAGTAGAGTCACGGCAACTTTCCCTGGGAAGGACAATCGAGTAAGGAAGGTCGAGGTCACAGTAAATGACCAATGCACTCGAAATACCTTTTTGCAACCAGTTACTGAAGTTATTCTTCTTTTGCCAAAGGACTGATTCCTGCTAAGTTTGTTGTTGATGGTGACCTCACTGAGGTCAGGCGGAGAATGTGTTGCCTTTAAGGCAATTAATAATTTAATGAATAAGTTTTAAATGGTTAAAAAGAGGTATTCATATGGTTTAAAATGTTTAAAAAGTATTTAATGTTTATTTGTAAGTATTATTAAAAAATATTAGCGGACAATTTTACTTCCGGTTCGGCAGAGTTAACTTCCGGTTCGGCGGAGTAAACTTCCAGTTTCTTGGTAACGAGAGCAGGCGGAATTCATCATGGTATGGTCAGCAATCTGTCGCCATCCACGTTAAAGCACTGTCAAGGCAATGCTGTAAGTTTATATATGTGTTTATAAGGATCTTAAGTAGTATATATTTCTATTATCTGGTTGGGTAAATTCACTTTAAAGCGTTGATTTAAGACTTTATTTCGGCTGGCATAGAGCTCAGTTTTTCTAAGAGCATGTTGGGTATGCTTTCAGTTTTCACCATTTGGAGAAGAAATTAAAATGCAAAAACGCGAATACTGCACAGACAGACATGAGAAATATATCTATAGAAAGCTTAAAGTGTCTACTTTTAAATGATGCAAGTCACAGTGAAAACAAATAATCTGTTTTTATGTAATCCGTATGAAAGTAAGGAGTGGTACAGATTCTCCTGTATCGGCACATTACAGCTAATATGGAAATGAACTGAGGTGAGCCAGGTAATCATCTACACGCCCCCATGCACTGCAAATTATCTGACACTTGCCATGATTTAAAATCTGACTTTCAGACATGATAGATAATTTGCCTTGTTTTAAAAATTACTTACTTGTGTTTAATACTTGATTTTATATCATAATCTTAAACTGAGCATGAGTATATCATTTTGTCTTTATTAGTCCAGAAATCCTAAATTGGATAGAATAGCTCTTAAAATAAGCTAAATTAGTTATTTCACCAGACGTCTCACAAAATAAAACCTCTTTTAAGATTCTTTGACAAACTCAAAGATTTGTTTGCTCAGTTTGCTTGATTTAAAAATCTTATTTCAAGATTTCTTACCAAGTAAAATTTACTTGCTGCATGGACAGATAATTTCACTAGTTTTAGGTAATTTTTTTATCAAATGTAGTAATTGTTTCTTATTTTTAAACAAACAATTTTTGCAGTGTGGCATAAAACAACAAGCTTCATCATAGACTTCCTTATTGTTTCTGCACGTTTGAATGATGGCACGCTACACGTGTGAAGAAGGGCTTCACATGGTTCTGGACAGCGATGAAGAATTTACTTTCTCATCAGAGGAAGAGCAAGATTCAGACGAGGAACGTCTTTATTTTGAACAACGTCTGGACTCAACGGAGGATGTAATTCCTGACGAGTAAGTCTTTTATTGTCACCATCATTGTTCTATATTTTATATGTAACACAAGGTCGAGTAACACAAGCATAGTGACGCTCTTGGCTGAGCTTTGAAATGTCATTGTGGTTTATTCTGATATGTAGCGAATGTTTACCGTCTTATCAAGGTCTTTTCATATCAAGGTCTATGAAAGAGTTATAGTACTCCATTTTGTCTGAGTCTCTCAATAACAACATCCACAAACTGTCTCGGCGTTTATGCACTGACGTTTTTGTCGTGTGCATGTCTGGAGGCACAAGAACCGTATTGCACATGCGCAGATTACATGAATACATTGCATATGTAAAGGACAACCAATAGAGGTCACTGTTTTGTTTTTGTAGTTTGTTTGCAGACTCAGTTTCCCAGAAGGCACCTCGGTCAGGTGATGCGGGTGCTCACTTGAACCGAGGTAGCTCATTAAATCATCTATAAATAGATGTTTAGTCTGGGAAACTGGGTTGAGCATTGTTTAAGTTTACTGTCACTATGTGGGCATTTTGTTTTGTTTAGTTCAATTTGTATTTTGATTTAAGTTCTGTTTTTGTTAATATAAGAAGGCTCTAGTTTTGGTTATGTTTGATGTTCAATGTTTGTCTGTGTTTGTGGAGCTGACTCGGTCATATGAAGTGTGGTGTGTGTTTAATGTCTACAGTATGTAAGTATTGTTGGTTGTGTCCCCCTGTTGAAATATCCCTGTGTGTTTAGCTATTTGTTAAGTTTAGCTAGGTGTACGTTTGGCTAGTTGCATGTTTAATTAAATTAAATAAAATTTTATTTGTACAGCGCTTTTAACAATTGACATTGTCTCAAATCAGCTTTACACAATCAAAAGAGTTATTTAAGTTCGTATGGAATGTGAATGTGTATGAATCAAAATGGTCAGATAGTCCCTGGTGAGCAAGCCGCGGGCGACAGTGGCAAGGAAAAACTCCCTGAGATGGTAATAGGAAGAAACCTTGAGAGGAACCAGACTCAACAGTGAACGCCTCCTCATCTGGGTGAAAAAAATAGCAGGAAATGATCTGCATTTATACAGTACAGTGTGTTAGGTGGCAGGCAGTTCAGCTATAATTGTAAGAGCCATATCGTACTTGTTATGAATTTGTTGTTGTGTTTATTTTATTTGTTATTTCATTTATTGTACCTTGTTCTATTCATTAGTAAAGCATTAAGCATTAAGTTGTTACATAAGCCATAAGCTTTATATTTCTTAGTCGCATCCATTTTGACAATCGTAGGTTGGTCTGTCATGTCATTCTACTATTACATGCATTTGTGTGACTGTCACATGATAGAGAGTTCAGTTTAGATGCGGAAGGCTACGGAAACACAAGCTTTTGACCGTAAGCTCGTCAGCTAACGTGAGCTAAGAATGTAAGATACAGCAACTAGGTTGTTGTAACCGTAAGCTCCCGTAAGTAGAGATATACAACAAGAGTGTTGTTATATACTTAGTATATATATACATACAAAGACTGTAATTTACAAGATACAGCAAATAGGTTGTTGTAAAAGTCAGAGATTTGCAAGATGCAGCAACTGGTGTCTGTAATCACAGTGGATTTACTCAAGACGACTGTATGAAGTGTTGATTCTTTGATGCTGACAAAATAAACTACAAGAGACAAAGAGATCGGACTTCTGTCGTGTGGGTGAAACTTTAAGACAAAGCAACACGTCAAAACTGGTGAAATAATATGACCGCATCTACAATAATAGTTGAGGTTAATTGATGTTAAAATGGAGTCCAGGTAGTTATTGGAGACTCAGGTAGACTTGTAGAAAGTTCCAGTCCTGAACTATCGAATTGTCAAGTCCTCAGAGAAACATCTGCCAACACCAGTCGAGGCCAGAACCGTCTTCTAGGTAGAGAGAAACGACACCAGACGCATCCAAAGAGACACACGGGGCATCCATGTGACGAGATCTCCAACCAGAAGCGGGGCACCAGGATGGGTCAGACAGGTCCAGAGGGCAGAGGGAGTCTGGGTCACTGGCAGCTCAGGAATGACATGTGTAGCTCGACAGTTGAAAGAGAGTTTATCTCTCTTTCAACCAATATGGTTGAAAGAGAGAGAACGAGTGAAAGGGGAGACAGGAGGAGAAAGGGAAGAGAAAGAGGGGGAGAAAGAGAAGAAGAGGAGAGATGGCAGTTAGGTATGGTCGCTGTCACATAATGTATAATGTGAATGTATATTTACTGTAGAGTGCAAGCAGAGACTCCGGCAGGACTAACTATGACAGCATAACTAAAAGGGAGAGCCAGAAGGAAACACAAACATGAGGGCTCCCTGAGATGTAAAGCAAACAATCACCTCACCGTCAACAAACCTGAGTGAGGAAGACAGCATCTAAACATATCAGTTCACCATAACACTCTACGTCCATGAGTCCCCCATATCTGCTCCTTTACCTAAGGCAAATCTATTTATAAAAATGCTTGGCTAAATAAATAGGTTTTTAGCCTAGACTTAAACACTGAGACTGTGTCCCAGAACTGAGTCCCGAACACTATTTGGAAGACTATTCCATAATTTTGGGGCTTTGTAAGAAAAAGCTCTGCCCCCAGCTGTAGTTTTCATAATACGTGGTACTGACAAGCAGCCTGCATCCTTTGATCGAAGTAGGCGTGGTGGATCGTAAGAACCAAGCAGTTCGCTCAGATACTGCAGCGCGAGACCATTTAATGCTTTATATGTCAAGAGTAGTATTTTAAAATCAATGTGAAATTTCACAGGGAGCCAATGCAGTGAAGATAGGATAGGGGTGATGTGCTCATATCTTCTGGTTCTAGTGAGGACTCTCGCTGCTGCATTCTGGACTAGCTGAAGCTTGTTTATGCACCTAACTGAACAACCAGACAGTAAGGCATTCCAATAGTCCAACCTAGAGGTGATAAAAGCATGAACTAGTTTTTTTTGCATCGTTTAGCGACAATCTATTTCTTATCTTGGCAATATTTCTGAGGTGAAAGAATGCTATCCTGGTAATATTATCTACATGAGCTTCAAATGAAAGGCTGTAATCTATAATCACGCCGAGGTCTTTTACTGTTGCACTTGATGGAACAGAAAGGCCATCTAATGGTACGGTGTGATCTAAAATTTTACTCCTAGCTGTATGCGGTCCTATGACTAGAACTTCTGTCTTATCCGGATTAAGGAGAAGGAAGTTAATTAGCATCCAATTTCTTATGTCCTGCACACATTGCTTAACTTTAAGCTGGTTTTTCTTATCAGGTTTTGCTGACTCATATAACTGTGTGTCGTCAGCATAACAATGAAAACTAATACCATGTTTACGGATTATGTTGCCCAGAGTAAACATGTAAAGGAAAAAAAGCAGTGGGCCTAAAACTGAACCCTGCGGAATGCCAAACTCCACTAGAGAACATGCAGAATAATCACCATTTAATTCTACATACTGATAACGATCGGTCAAATACACTCAAAAAAATTAACATGGCTACCTGTTACATGTACTAAAATGTAATATGTGTTTTGTACCTAATAATTTCATGTTTCCAATCTAAACATGAATAAGTTATGTTGTATTTGCATGAAATTCAACAACTTAACATGTACTAGATTCAATCATGTTGAGATAAACCAACGAGATTTTGTCAATATGAAAACCGGAAATAGCAAAACCATAAATATCGCGAGAAGACACCGCGAGAAGAGAACACAGTTTGAGAAGATAAACGTTGGTGGGCGTGTGGAAAAGGTAAGCAGGAATTAATTCCCATCTTTCGAAATAGAAACAAAATACTGAACATAAATGTCACCTGTTGTTTAGCGATGTTTAGTCACATTATTTTGGTTTAAGCTATTTCTTGTATTTTTAATCACACTTAAAATACCGACGGTTATATTCGAGTGCTTAATCTGCGGTTTGGTTCTGGTTTCGGTCTGTTCTCATGAGTTGTGAAGCGAGAGGAACAAAGTATAAATATTGTTCATTTGCTAAATTAAGTATCATGAATTTTAATTGAATATCTGTCTCTATATTTTTTCACAGGAGTTTGTGACTGAAAGTGTCCTGTCTGCATCTGACTTCAGGAGTTTCCTGACCAACCAAATCTAACGGTCATATTTAAAAGTCATAACGTACAGTTATAAAGTACAAAACGTTTCTGTTGGTGTTTTTTTATTAACACTTATTTGTGGTGTTTTATGTTTTGTACATCTTTTCAAATTGAGACTTCATTTGTAAGTGGCTCCTGGTGTTAAATTAAAAATCTCCGTTTTATCCCGTTTCTCTGCTTCCTTCCTTCACAGAATTCTGTTGACCAGGGCTTGAAATTAAAATTTACTTGAGTTGGAACAACTTAATTTACAACTGAAAAATTTGTTGTACCAACCCTATTCATTTATGTTAACAGTATTAAATTATGTTGGACGCAGCTGTAGTAAATAAGTTAAATGAACCTAATAACATTACTTTGACGGAACCTAAAAACATTAAGTTGGGCCAACAAAATTGCTTAATGCTGAACGAAAGCCATTAAATCAGGTGGAAATTCTTTCCATAATTTAATTATGTTCATTCAACGAGTTATTTTTTTGAGTGATAGGATCTGAGCCAGGATAGGGCTGTACCCTTAATTCCTACTACATTTTCTAATCTGTGAAGAAGAATACTATGATCAATGGTGTCAAAAGCTGCACTGAGGTCGAGTAATACAAGCATAGTTACACAACCCTGATCAGAGGCCAATAGGAGGTAATTTACAAATTTAATGAGTGCTGTTTCTGTGCTGTGATGAGGCCTAAATCCTGACTGATACAGTTCATGTATGCCATTTCTATGTAGATATGAGCATAGCTGCTCCACTACTATCTTTTCCAGAATCTTAGAGATAAAGGGGAGGTTTGATATTGGCCTGTAATTGGACAACTGACAGGGGTCGAGGTCAGGTTTCTTAATTATTGGTTTGATAACTGCTAATTTAAAAGATTTTGGAGCATAACCAATGCTGAGTGAGGAATTAATTATTCTCAACAGCGGTTCTGTTATTACTGGTATTATCTGTTTAAGAAAATGCATCAGTATAGGATCTAATATACTGTACAGGTTGATGAATTTGCAGAAGAGATGAGTGAAATTAGTTCATTCTCTTCAAGGGGACTCTAAATATTCAGTTGCCTGATCGAGTTCTGTGGGGTCAGACGGTGATCTAATCGAAGTTGGTAACTCTGGGAGATTACTGATAAAACTCTGTGTGGTGGTTGATGTGAATGTACGTTTAATACGGTAGCGCGGTGCTGTGCGTACATTATCACTGTGACACACTTGAATGGAGACAAGATAGTGATCTGAGATAATTTCAGACAGTGGAATTGTGAATAAATTTCTTATACTTAATCCGAAGAATATTATTAAATCCAAAGTTTGACCTGCTTTATGAGTGTGTCCTACTACACACTGATTTACTCCTACTGAGTCCAGTATGGACATAAATGCTGTTCTCAGAGGGTCTTCTGGATTCTCAAAATGAATATTAAAATCACCAGCAATTAACACTTTGTCTACAGAAATGACCAGGTTTGAGATGAAATCTGCAAATTCACTAAGAAATTCAGAATATGGCCCTGGATGTCTGTAAATTATAATTAGTGGAATCGACTGAGATGACCTAATATACTTAAATACTGTACACTTATGTTACTATAAAGAATTTCAAATGAATTAAATTTGTGTCCGTGTTTTTGTATGATAGACAGATTATCATTGTAAATAACTGCGACGCCTCCTCCTCTACCAGTTAGCCAAGGCTGGTGTATGTAGCTGTATCCAGGAGGACTAGCTTCATTTAGAGCTACATACTCGTCCTGTTTAACCCATGTTTCAGTTAAACAGAGTATATCAAACGCCTGATCTGTCATAATTTCATTAACAATAACTGCTTTTGATGCGAGAGATCTAATATTTAACAGTCCTAGATTCAGATCAGAGGTGCCGGCTACACATTCAGTATGATCCGAGTTTGTGGTCTTTATGTTAATTAAATTATTAAAACAGACTTTCTACAATTTTGCGTAGATCGGGGAACAGACACAATCTCAATATGGTGAACCCTGAGTGTCGACTCTATGCAGCTAGCAGACGGTTGGTTTAGCCTGTCTGTCTGCTCCCTGGCCTGGGCTCTGGATTGTCACCGATTAACTAGACCTCTACTGAGACTATGAGCTATACTACAGGAAATGAGAGCAGCACCTTCCCAAGTGGGATGGACACTGTCCCGCCCTAACAATCCTGATGTACTGTAAAATGATGTTGCTCGTTATTGTAAAACATGCCAGTTGTGTAAATTTGTAGATAAGACTTTTCAGAAAATTCCACTTGCACTTTTAGATTTTGTCCCTCTTATGGTAGAGGCTCATACTGTCGAGCCTTTTGTTTTTCTGTATTGACCCATTACTTAATTCCAATACTCATGTTGTTTAGGCTTCCAAGCTTTAAGCAGACTGACCAAGGGTCAAATGTCATGTCCCATCTGTTTTCTCAGGTTCTGTACTTCAGAAGCTGTTTGTCCAGCACTAGCGGTCATCTGCCTATTATGCGGAGTCTCGGGGAACCATAGGGATGTTTTCACCAAACTCAAACATGCTGAGAAGATCTGCACAGAGCATTAAGACCGTGACAATGTAACACCTTTGCTCTTTTTTCTCGATAGAGAAGTGACCCAAGTGTCATGAGGTTTCAGTCCTGAGTTTTTTTAAAGTACTTAAAGGGAAGTGGTTAACACACCACTGGTTTAAGCTTAATAGGGCATGTGAAATGGCCAACTAGAGCTTTAGTGTGTCTCACGAAATGATCAAAAACTGGAATACAGAAACTAACCCTATTTTAGAGACAAAGTTTTAGTCCTTTTCCCTTTCTCTGGGATTTTGAAGGCTAAATACAATGGACCTTATTTGAGTGTGTCATGGATGGTGATAAGGCTGGACATAAGTACAGAGTAAGACTCATAATCAATATACATATTGTAGCGTTGTTACCGCCGGAAAGGACGTTGGAGAGACGAGTGAGCTTATTTGCTGCCCAATGCAATGGCATGGCTGAGAGTACTTTATTACCACACAGCACTGTATAGCATGAGCAACACATTCACTGTTATAGCACACTCAGAGAAAGCACATACACACACACACACACTTTCCAGTCCTCTGCTATTAGTTTGAATTGTGTGCGTAGTTCATATCATTATAATTTTTTCATCGGAATAAGGGAATTTTATGGTTTTTGTTAGGGTAGTTTGTACTTAAGTACAGTGGAACCTCGGATTTCCAGTAATGCAATCACACCTGAGCCAATGGTTTTTCTCTCTTGCGCTGCGGCATTGTGGGTAATCGTCTCCCCTGCTTGGTCTTAGTGCGCGTCGATCACTGGTATAATCAACATCTGTGCACACGTGTACTGTTTACTATAACACTGTGACCATGTGTGTGCGTAAAACATCTTTTATTTTGTGTTTGTATGTGTGTGTGTACAGCGTGCATGTACTGTTCATTATAACACACGATATAAGGCATGTACGTTAGTACACACACCGCCATATGCTTTGAGTGTACAAAGTTACTTAAAGTTGTTCCACTTTACCACACAAAAGTATACTTAATACATTTAAAATAGTGCTTTTGTACAATTTAATTACAACTTAAATACACTTAGTACTAAATCAGTTGTTCCAAGCAAACTGTGTGTGTGGGTCTAATAATCTTGGTGATCTCAGTAAAACAACAGAGAAAATCAGAGCAGGCTGAAAGGTCAGATGCATTTGTCTGTATAACACCAATACATGTCACCACGCTGGGAATAAAACCACTATGTTCCATTAGGTGGCCTTTGCACAGTCAGTGATAACAATCATGTTTCCTGTTCACCTCAAAGCAGATACAGACACTGCCTACATTTTAATCTACATTTATTACTGTCAATCTATTTATGCATGTGGCCGTTATAGTGCATGAGTGGAGTGGGATGTGGTGGGGTCTTCATTTCTGAGCGTGAGTGCATGCCTGTGTGTGCATGTCCTTATTAGATTTGCTAAGTAATTATTTTACAGGAAGGTGGTGCCTTTAATAAAACCCAAATTATTAAATTGTAAATATTAAAACTGGTCTCAGTATAAAAAAAAAAACGCACCAACATTAAATAATAGTTGTGCTGATTTGGTCAGGGTCCAAATTAGTTGTAGCCAACAGTAATGTTATTCTAGGTTGTCATGGTGAAGACCTGTAAAAAGCACCATTAAAATAATCAAAATCAGTATAGCTTGACTATATTACAATTTAAAATTATTTAAACTGCTTATGAAGTTTTAAGTGTAGTGCTGTATGTTTGTGACTGTTTTCTGAGTAACAGCAGTGTTTACCACATCCTGAGGAGAGGGGTTTCACATGCACCACCTTATCTACAGTGTTAATGCACACAATATAGTTTGCACACAGGCTTTTTATTTCCATACTATTTCCAAACTATTAATGATATATATACTTGTTTGCTTGCATTTACTAGAAGGAGACCATTCTCTGTAAAAAGTCAATGGATGTTGACTTTGCTATCTTTAACCATCATAGCAAGACCATGCTTTATTCTTTGATTTTATGAACGATGGAGGATTTACTGTAGTGTTTGCTTGAAGTTATTCTAGACAAAGCAAACGAAACCACACATTACAGTGTAAAGCTGGACTCATTAGACCATTTTTCTACTGTCCAATCTTAATGCCCTCTAGCTAACTGAAGCCTGAAGATACTGCCTGAAGATACTTTTCAAGAACGTATAATATGAAGAAAAAGTATTGTAAAAAAGAACTATTGTTTCTTTACAACATAAAGTGCATGTGCAAATGTGCAAACGAGCAACAAAGTGACGGTGTGGCAAATATAACAGAACATAATACTTTGTGGTGTTGAGGTGATGGGTTGAGGTAGTGCAGAACTAGTAAGCGTTCCTTAAAGTAGCTGCAAGAATCTAGAAGTTAGTGCAAAAAAGTAATCCAGTACTTAATGTGCAAAAAAGAGCATTTACAGGTTGTTGTATACAATAGTCTGGTAGTGGTAGTGTAGGTCAGTGTGTCGGCGCTTGTGTTGATTAGTCAGTCCAGTCTCAATATTTTGAGGTAGTTGAGTTAAGCTGAATGATAGTGTGTGTGTGTGTGTGTGTGTGTGTGTGTGTGTGTGTGTGTGTGTGTGTGTGTGTGTGTGTGTGTGTGTGTGTGTGTGTGTGTGTGTATCAGTTCAGTCCCTTTTTGTTGAGAAGACGGATGGCTTTTGGAAAAAGCTGTTGCACAGTCTGGATGTGTGGGTCCGAATGCTACAGTACCTTTTTACAGATGGCAGGAGTGTGAAGAGTGTGTGAGAGGGGTGTGTCTGTGCCAAGCTCCAAGATTGTTTGCAGATGCAGTAAGCACTGTTTCCCAGATATTCTCCCTAATACCTGACGTACAAAAAGAAAAATATATGAATAGTGATGAAGTAATAATGAAGTGAGAACATTAAGCTCCCTCAGTGGCGCACTAACGCGCCGTCTTTTTCAAATAGCCTTTGAAATTATCAGTCATTAAGATGATTAAAATGTATGTAACGTAAGTAAACTTTAGCGGTTTCATAGATTAACATTAATGTCAATGTACATACCATCTGAAAAAAAAATGCGTTAGGAGCTGAAACGAGTGCATTGTCAGATAACTACTGTAACACTCCAAATTATATAAATATTTATAATTAATGTAATTAACGAAAATATAATGTTCTAAAGCTTGCTGCTGGATAATATATGTGCTATAAAGCTAAAATTGCTGATTACTTTGCAGGACAGTTAGTTTCCATGAACTCACCATTTCGGGAGGAAATAGCGGGAAGTTCGAAAATTCTGGAAGAACGCTTTTGCGCATGCGCAGAGGTCCCTCTTGTTCGTCCAACATAAAATTGTTTGTGTGCAGTTAAATGTTTCATGAACACAGTTATACTCGTTGCCTTGATGAAACTTTCGTAGTTGAGTAATGAAATTTATACAATCATTGAGAAAGCATATTTTTCTTTTTTGACACCAGCATTATATTAGCCCAACATATATTTCTTTTTTCCAACAACTATTTTCAGTATTAATTTTTTACAGTGCAATACTGGTGGCTTTGCGGATGCAGCGTGTGGTATAGATGTCTTCAATAGAGGGGAGAGAGACCCCGATGATCTTCTCTGCTGTCCTCACTATCCGCTATAGGGTCTTGCGTTCCGATCTGGCACAATTCCCAAACCAGACAGTGATGCAGCCGCTCAGGATGCTCTCGATAGTTCCTCTATAGCAGGTGGTCAGGATCGGTGGTGGAAGCTGGGCCTTCCTCAGTCTTCTCAAAAAGAAGAGACGCTGTTGGGCTTCCTTGTGTAGGGAGCTGGTGTTGAGGGACCAGCTGAGGTCATTCTCCAGGTGGACGCCCAGGAATCTGGTGCTTTCGACGATCTCCACAGAGGAGCCGTCGATGCTCAGCGGAGAATGGTCGCCTCATGTCCTCCTAAAGTCAACAACCATCTCCTTTGTCTTGTCAACATTCAGAGACAGGTTGTTATCTTTACACCAGTCCGTTAGCCTCTGCACACTGACTCGTCGTTCTTGCTAATGAGACCCACCACGGTCGTGTCATCAGGGAACTTGATAATGTGATTCGAACTGTGTGTTGCTACACAGTCGTGAGTCAGCAGTGTGAACAGCAGGGGACTGAGCACACAGCCTTGTGGGGCCCCCGTGCTCAGTGTGGTGGTGCTGAAGGTGCAGTTCCCGATCCGTACTGACTGAGGCCTTCCGGTCAGAAAGTCCAGGATCCAGTTGCAGAGGGAGGTGTTCAGGCCCAACAGGTTCAGCTTCCCGATCAGTTGTTGGGGGATGATAGTGTTGAATGCTGAGCTGAAATCTATGTACAGCATTCAAACGTATGTGTCCTTATTGTCCAAGTGTGTGAGGGCAAGATGGAGTGTAGTGGTGATCGCATCGTCCGTTGAGCGGTTAGGACAGTACGCAAATTGCAGTGGGTCCAGTGAGGGAGGTAGCAGGGTCCTGATATGTCTCATGACGAGCCGCTCGAGGCACTTCATGATGGTGGGTGTAAGTGCAACGGGACAGTAGTCATTGAGACAGGACACAGAAGACTTCTTGGGCACGGGAACGATGGTGGTGGCCTTAAACCACGTGGGAACGATGGCGCTGCTCAGAGAGATGTTGAAGATGTCGGTAAGAACATCTGCCAGCTGTTCAGCAAATTCTCTGAGCACTCTGCCTGGGATGTTGTCTGGTCCAGCAGCTTTACGTGGGTTGACTCTGCGTAGAGTTTTCAGTTGTAAAGAGCTGTAGTGAGACACAGCACCTGGTCATTCGGAGGAGGGTGTTCTTCCTCGCCACCACGTCGTTCTGCCTGTTGAACCGAGCGTAGAAGTTGTTCAGCTCATCTGGGAGGGAGCCGTCACCGTCACAGGCAGGTGATGTCGTCTTGTAGTTTGTGATGGCTTGTAAACCCTGCCACATGCTCCGTGTGTCGCCGCTGTCCTTGAAATGGTTGTGGATTCTCTGGGCGTATGCGCGCTTCACCTCTCTGATGGCCCAAGAATGTTCAGCCCTTGCTCTTCTAAGTGCCACCTTATCTCCCTCTTTGAAGACCAGAGTCTCGGGTCCTCAGAAGTGCATGCACTTCCGCAGTAATCCACCCTAAACAGGTATATGAATATGAGCAAAGCACACGACCAGCACTGATGGCATCCCTGGCTGTGTTTATTCTCTGTAAAGAACATCTGGTGGGCAGCTGTTCCCACCTGCATTAAGTCAGCTACCATCATACCAATGCCTCTTGAATAGTGCTCCGTGGGATGTTCAAGGCTTTGGAAATCTTTTTGCAGCCTAAGCCTGCTTTAAATTTCTCAATAACTTTATGCCTGACCTGTCTGGTGTGCTCTTTGGACTTCATGGTGTTGTTGCTCCCAATATTCTCTTAGACAACCTCTACATTAGAGGTTATACATATACAAAATATACATTATATATATATATCCCCTTTCACCTTGAGAACTGCCTTAATTCTAAGTGGCATTGATTCAACAAGGTGCTGAAAGCATTCTTTAGAAATGTTGGCCCATATTGGTAGGATAGCATCTTGCAGTTGATGGAGATTTGTGGGATGCACATCCAGGCCACGAAGCTCCCGTTGCACCACATCCCAAAGATGCTCTACTGAGTTGAGATCTGGTGACTGTGGGGGCCATTTTAATACAGTGAACTCATTGTCATGTTCAAGAAACCAGTTTGAAATGATTCGAGCTTTGTGACATGATGCATTATCCTGCTGGAAGTAGCCATCAGAGGATGGGTACATGGAGGTCATAAAGGGATGGACATGGTCAGAAACAATGCTCAAGTAGCCTGTGGCATATAAACGATGCCCAATTGGCACTAAGGGGCCTAAAGCGTGCCAAGAAAACCACCACCAACCTGCACAGTGGTAACAAGGCATGATCGATCCATGTTCTCATTCTGTTTACGCCAAATTCTGACTCTACCATTTGAATCTCTCAACAGAAATCGAGACTCATCAGACCAGGCAACATTTTTCCAGTCTTCAGCTGTCCAATTTTGGTGAGCTCGTGCAAATTGTAGCCTCTTTTTCCTATATGTAGTGTTGATGTGCTGGACTAAGGCCAGGAAGATCGTGAAGGACCTCAGTCACCCCAGTAATGGACTGTTCTCTTTGTTGCGGTCTGGGAAGAGATTCCGCTCCCTAAAGGCCAACACAGAGAGACTGAGGAGGAGCTTCTTCCCGCAGGCGATAAGGTCTCTCAATCACACCTCCACACAGGACTAATAACATCTTTTAAGCTCACAACACTGACTGGACAATCATGGACACATTCATACACACTTGCACTAAATACTCATACATCTGGACAATTGCACATGTCACCTTTAATGCATATTTGCACAACCACGGACACTTTAATACCATATTTCTATATTTTTGCAATATTTTATTATGCCCTTATGCACAGTTAATTTTACAAATTTTACTAGTTAAAATTATTTCTTAGTATTTCCTTTTTATTGATTATTTATTTTACGTACAAGATTTTATTTTCTTATTTTCTTTCTTTTTAAGGTCACTGGCGGTCGTATAAAAGCATTTCACTGCATATTATACTGTGTATGATTGTGTATGTGACTAATAAAATTTGAATTTGAATTTGATGAGTGGTACCCGGTGGGGTCTTCTGCTGTTGCAGCCCATCCACCTCAAGGTTGTGCGTGTTGTGGCTTCACAAATGCTTTGCTGCATACCTCGGTTGTAACGAGTGGTGATTTCAGTCAAAGTTGCTCTTCTATCAGCTTGAATCAGTCGGCCCATTCTCCTCTGACCTCTAGCATTAACAAGCTCGAAATGATTCTAGCTTCGTGACGTGGTGCATTATTCTGCTGGAAGTAGCCATCAGAGGGTGGCTACATGGTGGTCATAAAGGGATGGACATGGTCAGAAACAATGCTCAGGTATCCCGTGGGATTTAAACGATGCCCAATTGGCACTAAGTGTGAGGGTTGCCCACTAGAGGGCAATGTTTAGAATTAGTCTTTTGTGTTTATCCTCATGTGTGAGTAACCTCCATTGTATGTGTAGTTCTTAGTCCGTATAATTACTTAGTCTGTCTAGTCTTCGAGTCTGTCTAGTCTCTTCGTCTGCTTAGCAATTAGTCTGTTTAGCTAACTTAGCAGCTAATGTGCATAACAGCTAGTATGCCTAGCCAAGCCTGTCTTGTGTTTGTTTATCCCCTGCATGTATAGTCCCTAGTGTTTAGTCCGCTAGTCTGTTTAGTATGTCGTGTCTTGTCTGGTTTGTATCCCCTGCCTGTATTGTATTAGATTGTGTAATCCCTAGTATGTGTATGTTTAAGTGTTTTGAGTTCTGTTTGTATTATGCTCCAATGTAAAGCCAACTTCCGTTGTTCTTGGTTTTTGCTATTAAAGACTTTTTCACCTCATCCCCTCTGCGCCTATGCCAAAACTCTTGCCCATAGTTCAACACCTAGCAAAACGTGATGCTAAGGGGCCTAAAGTGTGCCAAGAAAACATCCCCCACACCATTACACCACCACCACCAGCCTGCACAGTGGTAACAAGGCATGATGGCCAGGGGTAGCATAGTGGTTAAGGCATTGGACTACGGTTCGGAAGATCCCAGGTTCAAACCCCACAACCACCAAGTTGCCACTGTTGGGCCCTTGAGCAAAGCCCTTAACCCTCAACTGCTCAGATGTATAATGAGATAAAAATGTAAGTCGCTCTGGATAAGAGCGTCTGCCAAATGCCTAAATGTAAATGTAAATGATGGATCCATGTTCTGATTCTGTTTATGCCAAATTCTGACTCTACCATTTGAATCTCTCAACAGAAATCGAGACTCATCAGACCAGGCAACATTTTTCCAGTCTTCAGCTGTCCAATTTTGGTGAGCTCGTGCAAATTGTAGCCTCTTTTTCCTATATGTAGTGGAGATGAGTGGTACCCGGTGGGGTCTTCTGCTGTTGCAGCCCATCCACCTCAAGGTTGTGCGTGTTGTGGGTTCACAAATGCTTTGCTGCATACCTCGGTTGTAACGAGTGGTGATTTCAGTCAAAGTTGCTCTTCTATCAGCTTGAATCAGTCGGCCCATTCTCCTCTGACCTCTAGCATTAACAAGCTCGAAATGATTCTAGCTTCGTGACGTGGTGCATTATTCTGCTGGAAGTAGCCATCAGAGGGTGGCTACATGGTGGTCATAAAGGGATGGACATGGTCAGAAACAATGCTCAGGTATCCCGTGGGATTTAAACGATGCCCAATTGGCACTAAGTGTGAGGGTTGCCCACTAGAGGGCAATGTTTAGAATTAGTCTTTTGTGTTTATCCTCATGTGTGAGTAACCTCCATTGTATGTGTAGTTCTTAGTCCGTATAATTACTTAGTCTGTCTAGTCTTCGAGTCTGTCTAGTCTCTTCGTCTGCTTAGCAATTAGTCTGTTTAGCTAACTTAGCAGCTAATGTGCATAACAGCTAGTATGCCTAGCCAAGCCTGTCTTGTGTTTGTTTATCCCCTGCATGTATAGTCCCTAGTGTTTAGTCCGCTAGTCTGTTTAGTATGTCGTGTCTTGTCTGGTTTGTATCCCCTGCCTGTATTGTATTAGATTGTGTAATCCCTAGTATGTGTATGTTTAAGTGTTTTGAGTTCTGTTTGTATTATGCTCCAATGTAAAGCCAACTTCCGTTGTTCTTGGTTTTTGCTATTAAAGACTTTTTCACCTCATCCCCTCTGCGCCTATGCCAAAACTCTTGCCCATAGTTCAACACCTAGCAAAACGTGATGCTAAGGGGCCTAAAGTGTGCCAAGAAAACATCCCCCACACCATTACACCACCACCACCAGCCTGCACAGTGGTAACAAGGCATGATGGCCAGGGGTAGCATAGTGGTTAAGGCATTGGACTATGGTTCGGAAGATCCCAGGTTCAAACCCCACAACCACCAAGTTGCCACTGTTGGGCCCTTGAGCAAAGCCCTTAACCCTCAACTGCTCAGATGTATAATGAGATAAAAATGTAAGTCGCTCTGGATAAGAGCGTCTGCCAAATGCCTAAATGTAAATGTAAATGATGGATCCATGTTCTGATTCTGTTTATGCCAAATTCTGACTCTACCATTTGAATGTCTCAACAGAAACTGAGACTCATCAGACCAGACAACATTTTTCCAGTCTTCAACTGTCCAATTTTGGTGAGCTCATGCAAATTGTAGCCTCTTTTTCCTATTTGTAGTGGAGATGAGTGATACCTGATGGGGTCTTCTGCTGTTGTAGGCCATCCGCCTCAAGGTTGTGTGTGTTGTGGCTTCACAAATGCTTTGCTGCATACCTCGGTTGTAACGAATGGTTATTTCAGTCAAAGTTGCTCTTCTATCAGCTTGAATCAGTCGGCCCATTCTCCTCTGACCTCTAGCATCAACAAGGCATTTTCGCCCATAGGACTGCCGCATACTGGATGTTTTTCCCTTTTCACACCATTCTTTGTAAACCCTAGAAATGGTTGTGCGTGGAAATCCCAGTAGCTGAGCAGTTTGTGAAATACTCAGACCAGACCGTCTGGCACCAACAACCATGACACACTCAAAATGGCTTAAATCACCTTTCTTTCCCATTCTGACATTCAGTTTGGAGTTCAGGAGATTGTCTAGACAAGGACCACACCCCTAAATGCATTCAAGCAACTGGCATGTGATTGGTTGATTAGATCTCAACCCAATAGAGCATCTTTGGGATGTGGTGGAACGGGAGCTTCGTGCCCTGGATGTGCATCCCACAAATCTCCATCAACTGCAAGATGCTATCCTATGAATATGGGCCAACATTTTTAAAGAATGCTTTC
This sequence comes from Channallabes apus, assembly GCA_030522415.1. Lineage (NCBI taxonomy): Eukaryota > Metazoa > Chordata > Actinopteri > Siluriformes > Clariidae > Channallabes > Channallabes apus. The sequence continues at coordinate 45,264,038 of CM060109.1, forward strand.
AGCACCTTGTTGAATCAATGCCATGTAAAATTAAGGCAGTTCTGAAGGTGAAAGGTGGTCAAACACCGTATTAGTATGGTGTTCCTAATAATTCTTAGGTGAGGTAAACTATAAAATAACACATATGGAATTAGGAAATTATGTAACAACAACAAAAACAACAGTTAGTTGTTATTTTAAGACACAGCGGTGAGCCTTTCTGTAATAGTTCTTGCAAGAACAGTATTGTCAAGTGCATTTGCAAAATCCTTCAAGCACCATAATGAAACTGGCTCTCATGAAGGCCATCCCAGGAGGGCAAGACCAAAACCTACCTCTGCGACAGACGAGAAGTTCATTTAGAGTTATCAGCCTGAAAAATGACCAATTAACAGCACCTCAGATTAGAGGCGTTATCAAGTCTTTACAGAGCAGAAGTAGCAGACACATCTCAATATCAACTGTATCATTCCTTTACAATGTAGAAAGAAATTAAAATCAGGAACGATCATGTTAGAGAGTTAGAAAGTGACCGCAAACTTTTAAACGGTAGTATATATATACAGTGGTGTGAAAAACTATTTGCCCCCCTCCTGATTTCTTATTCTTTTGCATGTTTGTCACACAAAATGTTTCTGATCATCAAACACATTTAACTATTAGTCAAAGATAACACAAGTAAACACAAAATGCAGTTTTTAAATGAGGGGTTTTATTATTTAGGGAGAAAAAAAATCCAAACCTACATGGCCCTGTGTGAAAAAGTAATTGCCCCCTGAACCTAATAACTGGTTGGGCCACCCTTAGCAGCAATAACTGCAATCAAGCGTTTGCGATAACTTGCAACGAGTCTTTTACAGCGCTCTGGAGGAATTTTGGCCCACTCATCTTTGCAGAATTGTTGTAATTCAGCTTTATTTGAGGGTTTTCTACCATGAACCGCCTTTTTAAGGTCATGCCACAACATCTCAATAGGATTCAGGTCAGGACTTTGACTAGGCCACTCCAAAGTCTTCATTTTGTTTTTCTTCAGCCATTCAGAGGTGGATTTGCTGGTGTGTTTTGGGTCATTGTCCTGCTGCAGCACCCAAGATTGCTTCAGCTTGAGTTGACGAACAGATGGCCGGACATTCTCCTTCAGGATTTTTTGGTAGACAGTAGAATTCATGGTTCCATCTATCACAGCAAGCCTTCCAGATCCTGAAGCAGCAAAACAACCCCAGACCATCACACTACCACCACCATATTTTATTGTTGGTATGATGTTCTTTTTCTGAAATGCTGTGTTACTTTTACGCCAGATGAAACGGGACACGCACCTTCCAGAAAGTTCAACTTTTGTCTCGTCGGTCCACAAGGTATTTTCCCAAAAGTCTTGGCAATCATTGAGATGTATTTTTAGCAAAATTGAGACAAGCCTTAATGTTCTTTTTGCTTAAAAGTGGTTTGCGCCTTGGAAATCTGCCATGCAGGCCGTTTTTGCCCAGTCTCTTTCTTATGGTGGAGTCGTGAACACTGACCTTAATTGAGGCAAGTGAGGCCTGCAGTTCTTTAGATGTTGTCCTGGGGTCTTTTGTGGTCTCTCGGATGAGTTGTCTCTGCGCTCTTGGGGTAATTTTGGTCGACCGGCCACTCCTGGGAAGGTTCACCACTGTTCCATGTTTTTGCCATTTGTGGATAATGGCTCTCACTGTGGTTCGCTGGAGTCCCAAAGCTTTAGAAATGGCTTTATAACCTTTACCAGACTGATAGATCTCAATTATTTTTCTTCTCATTTGTTCCTGAATTTCTTTGGATCTTGGCATGATGTCTAGCTTTTGAGGTGCTTTTGGTCTACTTCTCTGTGTCCTATTTAAGTGATTTCTTGATTGAAACAGGTGTGGCAGTAATCAGGCCTGGGGGTGACTACAGAAATTGAACTCAGTTGTGATAAACCACAGTTAAATAATTTTTTAACAAGGGGGGCAATCACTTTTTCACACAGGGCCATGTAGATTTGGAGTTTTTTTCTCCCTTAATAACGTAAACCTTCATTTAAAAACTGCATTTTGTGTTCAATTATGTTATCTTTGACTAATAGTTAACGGTTTTTGATGAGCAGAAACATTTAAGTGTGACAAACATGCAAAAGAATAAGAAATCAGGAAGGGGGCAAATAGTTTTTCACACCACTGTGTATATATATATATATATATATATATATATATATACAGAGAGAGAGAGAGAGAGAGAGAGAGAGAGAGAGAGTCAGCCAAAAATTTATACACACTTTAGGAAATTATGTAAATTATATTTATATAATATGAATAAAATGTTCATATTATTAATAATTATTAATATTATATACATCATAATATAATTTGTTCTCTTCCTGAAGTGTGTATAAATTTTTTGCACACTGCATACTACTGTAATGTACATCCTGGTCATCCATGCAGTTCAGTAACCACTGCCTCTCTCCACCTTACTCATTGAAGCCTATCCATGGAGACTTAGGGCACAAGGCAGGGTACACCCTTGACTCGGTGCCAATCCTTCACAGACTCACACACTAATTAGCACTACAGGCAATTTGGGAGCTCCAATTAGCTTAACCTGCATTTCTTTGGACTGTGGGAGGAAACCAGAGAACCTGGAGGAAACCCACCAAGCACATTCAAACTCCTTGCACACAGAGATGGGAATCGAAGCTGGGCGAGAAACTGCAAGGCAACCATGCTAACGACTAAGCCACCATTTGTTTTTGTCTAAATAAAAAGAATATCCCAGCTTACGCCATCTGCATGTCCATAATTAAAAAAAAAAAAGAAATGTTTTAAACGATAATTGTAATTTTGGAAGAATTGCACGACTTCTGTGTTTATAATGTATGCATTCATATGAACCATGTTGGAAAAAAATAAATACCTTAAAATAAGCAAGAATCCATCCATCCATCCATTCATTTTCTTCCGCTTATCCGAGGTCGGGTCGCGGGGGCAGTAGCTTCAGCAGGGATGCCCAGACTTCCCTCTCTCTGGCCACTTCTTCCAGCTCTTCCGGGGGGATCCCAAGGCGTTCCCAGGCCAGCCGAGAGACATCGTCCCTGCAGCATGTCCTGCATCTTCCCCGGGGTCTCTTTCTGGTGGGGCATGTCTGGAACACCTCACAAGGGAGGCATCCAGGGGGCATCCTAAAAAGATGCCCAAGCCACCTCATCTGGCTCCTCTCAATGCGGAGGAGCAGCGGCCCTACTCTGAGCCCCTCCCGGATGACTGAGCTTCTCACCCTATCTCTAAGGGAGAGCCCAGACACCCGGCGGAGAAAACTCATTTCGGCCGCTTGTATTAGCGATCTTGTTCTTTTGGTCACTACCCACAGCTCATGACCATAGGTGAGGGCAGGAACGTAGATCGACTGGTAAATTGAGAGCTTTGCCTTTTGGCTCAGCTCCTTCTTCACCAAGACGGACCGATACAGAGCCCGCATCACTGCAGACGCTGCCCCGATCCGCCTGTCGATCTCCCGTTCCATTTTATTCTCACTCGTGAACAAGACCCCGAGATACTTAAACTCCTCCACTTGGGGCAGGATCTCACTCCCAACCCTGAGAGGGCACTCCACCCTTTTCCGGCTGAGGACCATGGCCTCAGATTTGGAGGTGCTGATTCTCATCCCAGCCGCTTCACACTCGGCTGCGAACCGATCCAGTGAGAGCTGTAGGTCGCAGGATGATGAGGCCAACAGAACAACGTCATCTGAAAAAAGCAGTGACCCAATCCTGAGCCCACCAAACTGTACCCCCTCAACGCCCTGGCTGCGCCTAGGAATCCTTTCCATAAAAATTATGAACAGGATCAGTGACAAAGGGCAGCCCTGTTGGAGTCCTACTCTCACCGGAAACAGGTCTGACTTACTACCGGCAATGCGGACCAAGCTCCGACACCAGTTGTACAGTGACCGGACAGCCCTTAACAGGTAATCTGATATCCCATACTCCCGCAGTACCCCCCACAGGACTCCCCGAGGGACATGGTCGAATGCCTTCTCCAAGTCCACAAAGCACGTGTAGACTGGTTGGTCAAACTCCCATGCCCCCTCCAGGACCCTGCTAAGGGTGTCGAACTGGTCCACTGTTCCGCGACCTGGATGAAAACCACACTGCTCCTCCAGAATCCGAGCTTCGACTAACCGACGGACCCTCCTTTCGGTTCCCTCCTATCCCCTGAATAGACTTTCCTGGGGAGGCTGAGGAGTGTGATCCCTCTGTAGTTGGAACACACTCTCCGGTTCCCCTTCTAGAATAGAGGGACCACCACCCCGGTTTGACAGTACAGAGGCACTGTCCCCGATGTCCATGCAATGTTGCAGAAACGTGTCAACCATGACAGCCCTACAACATCCAGAGCCTTGAGGAACTCCGGGCGGATCTCATCCACCCCCGGGGCCTCGCCACCACGGAGCTTTTTGATCACCTTGGCGACCTCGGCCCCAGAGATGGAAGAGTCTACCTCTATGTCCCCAGATTCTCCTTCCTCATCAGAAGGCATGTTGGTGGAATTAAGGAGGTCTTCGAAGTACTCCCCCCACCGACCCACGACGTCCCGAGTCGATGTCAGCAGCGGACCATCCCCACTATACACTGTGTTGACCGTGCACTGCTTTCCCCTCCTGAGACGCCGGATGGTGGACCAGAATCTCTTCGAAGCCATCTGGAAGTCATTCTCCATGGCCTCCCCAAACTCCTCCCACGCCCGGGTTTTTGCCTCAGCAACCACTGAAGCCGCATTCCGCTTGGCCTGCCGGTACCTATCAGCTCCGGAATGCCACCAGCCAAAAAGGCCCGGTAAGACTCCTTCTTCAGCTTGATGGCATGCCTCACCGCCGGTGTCCACCAACGGGTTCTTGGGTTGCCACCGTGACAGGCACCGACCACCTTACGGCCACAGCTCCGGTCGCCGCCTTGACAATGGAGGCGTGGAACATAGTCCATTCGGACTCAATGTCCCTCACCTCCCCCAGGACGTGGTTGAAGCTTTGCCGGAGGTGGGAGTTGAAGCTCGTCCTGACGGGGGACTCTGCCAGATGTTCCAAGCAGACCCTCACAATACGTTTGGGTCTACCAGGCCTGACCGGCATCCTACCCCGCCAACGAAGCCAACTCACCACCAGGTGGTGATCAGTTGACAGCTCCGCCCCTCTCTTCACCCGAGTGTCCAAGACATGTGGCCGCAAGTCCGACGACACGACCACAACGTCGATCATCGAACTGCAGCCTAGGTTGTCCTGGTGCCAGGTGCACATATGGACACCCTTATGGAACATGGTGTTTGTTATGGACAATGCGTGACGAGCACAGAAGTCCAATAACAATAGCAATAAGTATGCCCACCGGTGGCAACTCCAGAGTAGAAGAGAGTCCAGCCCCTCTCAAGGAGACTGGTTCCAGAGTCCAAGCTGTGCGTCGAGGTGAGTCCAACTATATCTAGCCGGAACTTCTCAACCTCACGCACTAGCTCAGGCTCCTTTCCCGCCAGAGAGGTGACATTCCATGTCCCTAGAGCCAGCTTCTGCAGCCGAGGATCAGACCGCCAAGGCCCCTGTCTTCGGCCACCGCCCAGCTCACACTGCACCCGACCTCTTTGGCCCCTCCTACAGGTGGTGAGCCCATGGAAAGGGGGACCGACGTTGCCTCTTCGGGCTGTGCCCGGCCGGGCCCCATGGGTGCACGCCCGACCACCAGGTGCTCGCCGTCGGGCCGCACCTCCAGGCCTGGCTCCAGAGGGAGGCCCCGGTGACCCATGTCCGGGCGAGGGAAAACGTTTTCCAATGGTTTTATTCATCATAAGAGGTCTTCTGAACCACTCTGTCTGTTCCCTCACCTAGGACCAGATTGCGATGGGTGACCTTGCCAGGGGCATAAAGCCCCCGACAACATAGCTCCCAGGATCATTGGGACACGCAAACCCCTCCACCACGATAAGGTGGTGGTTCAAGGAGGGGTAAGCAAGAAGTATAATCTAAAAACATTTTACAGTTAGGCACAATTTGCATAACACATTGTATTTACTGACATCTGTTCAAAGTGTACAGTTGATATCTTTATTATTATTTTTTTATAATAATAATAATAAATCTTGTCTTCATAGAGATGATGTAAAAATATGTAGACCATACTGTATATGACTGCTAACTAACACTGCTGTATGTTAATGTGATATTTTCATATTAATATTTTATTTCATTTATTATTATAATTTCATACATTTTTACATAGCTAGTGCCAACTAACCTTTTAAATGTATCTAATTTTTTCAGTTTGATGCACACCATGAAAATTCTTTATTGCCCATTTGTGATCATTGCTTAGTTTTTTCATGTATGTTAGGCACCGTGATCAAACACTTAAAATTACTTTCATAATACAACTGACCTTAAGTATGTAGACTAATTGGAAATGATGAACAAAATATTAAACAGACTGCAGTACGCTAAAGAACTTTTCATAAATTATGTACAGTAATACATTTCTGGCAATAGACTGAAACAGAAGACTACCTTCACAGAGCAGTTAAACCCACAAAGAAGAGTAGGTGGATGTGCTTGTTGAGTGAGAACTATGTAATAGGGAGCATAACCTAATCTTTTAATTTTCAAAAATAAAAAAATATTCTCATCATTCTGAATAAAATACAAAATAGTTCAGATGGTTTGCAGTAAATTATTCCGTAAATTGATAATGTTATTTAAAATCTCATGGACTGTTTTATTTTTAAACCAACAAAGGGTTTATTACTTATTAACAAAAGTAAATTTATTGGTGTCAGCAAAAAGTGTTATTTTTTAACTTTTCATGTTAAGTGTTATGTCTTAATTTTTGGTCATGACTCATTGTATATTCTTTATCTTTGTAGCTTCATATTAGTTAGCATTGAAAAAGTCATTGTGTATATGTATGATGTCATAACGGTGCATCTGTGGTAAGTATGTTAAATGTCAAGGGGGTCTAAATGATCAAGTTGCAAACAAGTCTTTAGAGCTTTGAGTTGAAGGGGGACAGCAAAACTGAAGCAGCAAAAAGGCTTACCACAGTTGTTAACCTTGACCTAAAAATTCGTCCTACTAACGTTCCAGCAGACCACGCTCAAGGGAACACTTTTCTCTCACATGTGAACACATCTGTGAAAAACCTTTTAATGTACAGTACATCTCTATGTAAGAAAGAAAGAGAAATTTAAGATTGCAAAGGTCATTTTACATTTAATTTTGGCTTGCAGCAAAAAGACCTTTCATCAGATGCCATCAGAGTTGATGCAGTTGAAAATCACACTTGTTTAAAATGTAATTTAAAATATTATCTATTATCAATCCCCACTGCATATGTAACGGAATGGAAAATGTATAAATGGGATACCCTGGTTTTTCTGTACATTCAGGTGGTCAGCTCCCTTCATTTTATTGCCATATATCTTTGTTGGGTTTAGACTTGACCAACTGAAGCAACCACAGACCATAACACTGTATCCAGTGGCTTCTACAGTACGTGAACACTGTGTATGATGGGTGCATCACTTCCCTTCTTACCTTGACCTTAATATCACTCTAGTATAGGGTCAATCTGGGCTTATCAGACGACATGGCCGTTTTTGCTCCAAACTTTTTGCTCAATCTTTGCTCTCTAGCAAACTGAAGCCTTTTTTCTGATTCGTCTCACTAGCTGAGAAAATAAAACAGTTGACATTAAAAATCATAGCTATGTTATCACAGCGAAAGTACAACATAGCTGTGATTTTTCACATAGTGAAAAGTGTTGTGTCACAGTGAAAGTATTCTTTCACTGTGACAACATAGCTGTGATTTTTACTGTCAACTTTTTTTTTCTTTTCTCTCTTAGTGAGACGAATCAGAAAAAAGGCTGGTTGTTGCTGATGTTGATGGTTCAGCACCTTGCACGTAATAATGCATTGTAAAGTTATCACTCCAAAGCCAATAAATTCTGAAATTTCATTAGTTCTTTTCTTTGTTTTATCCACATGCCATCACACTACTGCCACAATGTTTAACATTGTGTGTGATGTTCTTACTGTGGGATTGTTCCTGGCAGGACCTACAATATGTCTTAGGTTGTCTTTCAGCTCATCAGCCCACAAAACATTATCCAAACAGGCTTGGGGTTCATCAAGTTATTTGTCTTTTTTCTCTTTATGCTCTGTTTGGGTTTTTATCCTGCCACTCTCTCATGGATACATTTTTATCAAGTCTCACAAAGATATGAATCATGCGTAATGATTTATCTGTAGGGAGAGCGGCTTTCAGTTCCTTAGTAGTTCTTCTCGGTTCTGTTGTACGGATGATTTCAGAAAAAAAAAATTCTTATCTTTTTTTTGAAATAGCAGTTATCACTATGTTTGCTTGAATTACCGAGCCTTATAAATAGCTTTGCATTTATTTTATTACTGATATATTTAAATATAAGACTTTCTTTTGATGTCAGTAAAATGTCTTCCTTGTAAAAAACCTTTTAGTTTAAAGATAAAAAAAGCTGATAATAATTGAAGCAATTTATTAATTACATTTGGTTCATTGGCAATTTGGGTAACTACTGTACAGTACATGTTCACACAGGGCCAGTTAGTGGTGGATAACTTGTTTTCTATTAGTGAATGAACATTGAGATCTTATTTGTGTTTAGTCACAATGTCTTTGGATTATATTTAGTATGAAGATCTGAAACAAGGAAGTGTGCAAAAAAGAACCCATGAAGCCACAACTACTTTTTCACAGCATTGTAGATGATCAGTGAGTGCATTTATGCTTTTGCCTGGAGCTGTTCTTTTACAAATGAACACAATAAATAAGCCACTGGGTTCACACACAACCTGTATAAGGCTGTATGAGACTAGATTAGAAAAAGTCCACTTGCTAAAATATAGAGAATGTAATAACATGAACATAGCTGCTGATTTAACTAATTGTACACTTTTTTGTCCACGTTTGTTGATTTGTATGTTGTGCTGTCCCCTAGTGTAGAACATGAATAACATGGATAATAGTTGAATCACAAAATACCACATTGAATGTAGCTTCTAGAAGGCTGTGGAATATTTTGATGTATATTCCAAAAAATGGCTGATATATTGTAACATTAACTATACACTGCATAAATCTTCACATCTTATATAGATAGATATGACTAAGGAGTAATTCCATGCAAACTTACTTTTTTCTTTCAAAATATATTTTTTACATTTGTAATAACTGATTCAGGCACATCACATCCACTCTGTACAAGGGTTGTTTGTTTAATTTTACATCCATTTTGGTGGGTAATATGAATCCAAATGTCACGTTGCTAATGCTAAAACCACATTAAGGCATTATTTCTTTTTTATATTAATTCATTTTATATAAGCATTTGACTGACTTATATTTCAGGAACTAAACATAAATGCATGAATTCCTCTTTCAACACAAACAGTATAACATACAAGAATCAGTTACCTATAGAACAATGGGTTTCAAATTCAGATTTCAGTGTATACTTAAAAGACCATAACTTTATATTCCCTGTCAATAAGTTTTAGAGAAATATTTCTGCAGACGGAACACAAGTTCGCTCAGGATTCAAAGACGTTATTTGTTGACGTATATCTGGAAACAAAAAAGTATAATATCAACAATCATAAATACAATGGCAATATTATTATTATTATTATTATTATTATCACATAGTTTGACTAAATCAATTAAAATGCATTAGCTTAGGTCAAGTTCATAACAAAAAACTTACACAGGAAGTTATCGTCTCATCAGGATGGGCAGAATCTTTATATGCCGTTGCCTTGTGATACAGAAAGTAAAAATAATAATCCCAATTTAAATTACTCTGTAATCACTAATGAACAAGTTAGAAATTATATGCTCATTAATGAGAGAACTAATCAACCATTTTTTAAAATTAACACAACAACAAAACATTGCCTGGGTTTGTGGTATTTCCAAAAAATTTACATTGTAACCAGCAAATAAACTGAATAGATTTTGGAATTAATCCAAACAGGGTCAAGGTCACAGCAAGGTCAAATGGTTGAAGTCAAATGGCCTTTTCAGTAGCTGAGGCCTAAAGATTTTTTACATTATGTATAAAACTGCTCTAAACCTTTTGATTTGGTGAAACTAGGCAATTAAAGATGATTCACGCTGAATTTATCATTTTCGAAAATACATTCTAAAATGCACATACAGTTTCAATTTGAAGATATGAGAGGAAAGAAGGTAACATTCAATTATGTCTAAGTATAGAAGACAATAAAATATTCAATCAAACATTCATTTTCTATACGATATAACCTGTGCAGTGTCACAGGAGATCTGGAGGCCTTCTAGGAAACTTGGGCACAAGGCAGACTACACCCTGGCATGCCAATCTATTAGAGGGATTCACAACTACTGTACATATTTACAGTACATACATTCACATTTACGGTATTAAGGCATCATTATACATCTGAGCAGTTGAGGGTTAGCGGACTTGCTCAGGTCCCAATAGCGTAGCGACAATTTATACCTCGAGCCATTAACAATTTAAACAAATTCATAAGGACATGATAACATTTTAATAGCGAGCTGTTAAGGAATTTAAACCACACCAAAACTACCAGCATAAAGCGAAATTAAAATGACGCACTTCATTTTTCATTTTTCAGGCTGATAACTCTAAATGAACTTCTGGTCTGCAGCAGAGGTAGGTTTTGGTCTCATCCTCCTGGGACGCCTTCATTAGAGCCAGTTTCATTATGCTGCTTGAGGGATTTTTCAAATGCACTTGACAATACTGTTCTTGCAAGAACTATTACAGAAAGGCCGACCTCTGTGTCTTAAAATAACAAATAACTTTTGTTTTTGTTGTTGTTACGTAATTACCTAATTACGTGTACTGTATGTGCAACTTATGCACATACAGTACACACCCAATCAAACATTATGTGCAATTTGGAAACACCAGTCATGCTGCATTGCATGTCTCCTGTCCCTGTGGAGGTCTGAGGAAACAGAGCTAAGCCACCACTAAACCATTGTGACCCCCAGTAAAACTGTATTACATATGTATATAATTTATAGGTGGAAATCCTATATTTCTCTTTATTAGACAAAATATGCATAACATTTGCCCTCATGTAGTCAACATTCCTTCATTACTATAAGATAATTTTAACCAATGTTTGTAATTTTTTGTAGGGATTAATTTTTATTAACAAACAAATAAAAAATATTATTATTAATTTTATTAATAAATGATTTGAGAGAATGTAAGAGAGTGCAGATTCCTCCAATGTCTATAGATCAGGCATCTACAGTATCCATATACTGATATCTATCCAACAACATTATATGAGGTCATTATCACTTCGTTAACACCTCGTTAATAGTTATTAATTGTCGGTAGCGTAATTTTAATTTCGCTTTATGTTGGTACCATTGGTGCGGTTTAAATTCCCTAATGGCTCACTATTAAAATGTTATCATGTCCTTATGAATTTGTTTAAATTGTTAATGGCTCGAGGTATAAAATGTCGCTACGCTTGAAATATTTACCAGATTTGTACCAACTGCAACGACTTCAGAACTGATTTCAAAGCCATCGGAAGAGGTCGGTAGCAAATTTGGCTCAGTGGAAAGAAGCATAAAACAAATAAGCAAACATGTTTAGTTAAATAATAATAATAAGTAGAAGAAGAAGAAAAAAAAACTTACCGGCTCTTCACCAGTTTGAGTTTGATCAGAGAATGCTCTTCTCTTATGTTTTCTGTAATAAAATGCAAATAGTCTATTCTTTGATTTGCAGCATACTGTAATATGAATGGTTTAAACAACCAGCACATTTATATGATCTATAATAAAAAAAAACAGCTTATAAATTCCTATTTGTACACTTCAGTATGTTATAGTAATGCAAGAATGTTGATTACATTTTGTCTAATAATAAAGAATATAACATTTCCACATATAAATTATGTACATATACACTACCGTTCAAAAGTTTTAGGACACTTTCTAACTCCATGATGGTTCCTGATGTTTATTTCTTTCTACATTGTAAAGTTTTGCTGAAGGCGTCCAAAAACTGCATGAATCTCCTTTGAACAGTTGATATTGAGATGTTTCTGCTACTTCTGCTCTGTAAAGACTTCATAACGCCTCTAATCTGAGCTGCTGTTAATTGGTCATTTTTCAGGCTGATAACTCTAAATGAACTTCTCGTCTGCAGCAGAGGGAGGTTTTGGTCTCGTCCTCCTGGGACGGCCTTCATGAGAGACAGTTTCATTATGGTGCTGGACGGATTTTGCGAATGCACTTGACAATACTGTTCTTGCAGGAACTATTACAGAAAGGCCGACCTCTGTGTCTTACAATAACAACTAACTGTTGATTTTCTTGTTGTTACGTAATTACCTAATTCCATATGTGTTATTTTATTGTTTTGAAATCCCCAGTATTGTTGTAGAATGTAGAAAATAAATCACTAAACAAAAACAAAGAAATTTGCAAGTGACCCCAAACTTTTGAACAGTAGTTTATATATATATATATATATATATATATATATATATATATATATATATATATATATATATAAGGTATTATCTATCTGTCTATGTAAAACAACAATCAGCATTTTAACAATAACAGAAAATTTTAATTATTATTAATCACCATCATCACCAGGCCAACCCGTATCAGGTGCCAAGGCACAAGGGCACAAGCACACACACACACACACATGTCCCCAATCTTCCCCAATGCTAAACAACCCTCTCCCATAAGTCCTTGGACTGTGAAGAGAAACTGAAGTAGCTAGAGAAAACCCAACAATTATGGGGACAGCATAAAAACTCAACACGAAAAATCACACAAAGGTTGAAATCTACGTGGAATTGTGAGGCAACAGCATTGTTGATGTTGTATATAATAATAATAATAATAATAATAATAATAATATAACGGATGTTGTTTGCAGAAAATGAATACAGCACTGTACACGTGTAAAGTCTGAGACTGTGTACTGTATATTGTCTATATGTCAACTGTGGTGTTTTTGCCCTTACTGTAAAAATTTGTGTCTTGCTGTTGCATTACAACCCTTTTTATGCCTATGTGGAGCAAAGGTTAGCCTAGTCATCCCCTGAGAGGCCAACACTGCGCAGCATTTCCCAGATGGCACAAGGAGTACCTACATAATACTTTGCTTCCGTCCGTTTAAGAACCTCTGTCGTCCAACTAGGGACTGTGGAGGCCAATGTTGACCATTGTATTTTTCCCATTTTTACAACCGTGGTAGGACCTCGAGTCAACATTCACATGCTTCTGGCAATTTGGGAGCGCCAATTAGCCTAATCCGCATGTCTGTGGACGGTGAGAGAACATACAAACCAGACCTTAAGGCAGAAGCTGGACCCTGTTGCAAGACAACAGTGGTAACCACAAAGCAACTATGCTGCAATACTGGGCTTAATGTTTTGCATTGTATTGTAATGGCTGATGGGATAAACTTACAGTACTAGAGACTCTCTCACTCATGACTCACTCATTATCTCTACTGCTTGGTGCCAATCCATTACCTGGACACATATATACACACAGTAAACTCATTCACAACCTATGTGCCATTTGGGGAACGCAAGTTAGCCTAATCTGCACGTCTTTAGATTGAGGGAGAAAACCCAGAGTACCTGGAGGAAACCCAACTAGCATGGGAAGAACAGGCAAACTCCATGCACACAGAGGCGAGAATCAAACATGGCTGGGAATCGAACCTGTACCCTAGAGGTGCAAGGCAACAATGCTAACCACTAAGCCACCATGCTACCTGCACTAGATGCTACGTTCTATTTAATGTTCAAACACCTATGTTTTTAGTACTGTGTGCATTGAAATTGTGGGATTTTTATAAAACATTTTGTGGTCACTTACCTGTGGAGGCACGCAGTGCAAAAAATTAAGAGACACACTGTGACACACATTGTGGTTAGTGAGAATAGTATGGAGAATGCCCTTGTGCTTTGTTTTTCACCCTCTGTGTTGGAAAAAGATCAAAATACAACATGAATAAGTACAAGTATTACCATCAGAGGCTATTTGATAGTTTTTCACTGGATGATATCAAAGAAGACCAGAGGTGGACAGTAACAATGTAAATGTAATGTGTTACTTTACTTAAGTACATGTTTTAAGTACTGTACGTACTGTATGTGCACTTAAGTATTTTCATTTTGGGGGCGGTTTTACTTTTACTCGACTACCTTTCCATAATAAATACCGTAGTAAAATATTCTACTTTCCATTCCACTACATCATGTGACAACTGTGATATATACTGTAGCTATATCTGTTGACTTGAGCCAACACCTAGCAGAAAAGCCGTTTGTGCTACAGTAGCAATCATTTTCTTTAATGGGTACTCTAATGCTAGTTTGCAGCAGACAAATATGTCCTTGTACTGTATATGCATTTACAAATAATCCATCATTACCACAAATATGTCATGTGCATGACTAGTTTCTTAGGTGTATAATATTTTAACTTTTAAAAACCTTCTATGGTCAGTCTCCACTGCATGTCTAATGGAAAACATGAGTATAATCCTCCATCTGAAAGCTGTACATCAGATATCTGTAGTTTTCTTGGATTTCGGGGGTCAACCTGCATCCTGCTTGATGTGTAGTTTGTCACAATTATGTTTATAACTGGGCTGTAGTTAAAAATAACATTTCCGTCTTTACGCCAAACAATATCTTTATGTCGACCAGTCAGAGTTCCATTGCAGTGTAAAATAACAGTTTCCCCCTTAACAGCTGTTCTGTTCATCTGGTGTAGAATATTTCTCTCATATGACTTGATCTGATCTGTAGGAATAAAAACAAAATTCATTAAGATTATTGAAAATTGTCTTATTGTTTAAAGTTTTAAATGTTTATGAAGGTATTCAATTCAATTTAATTTTATATTGTACACGAGGTGGTTTCCTTCTTTGTTGAGAAATTCACAGTATTTATTTGAGCTGATTACAGGGATGCTACTAAATTTCACATTTTAAATGGAGAAACTAAACCTGAGTAAAGGTTGCTAATCTAAGTGCAAATGTACGAGATTTAGAAAAAGAACTACACTACTACCACTCAAAAGTTTGCAATCACTTGCAATTTTTTTTGTTTAGTCATTTATTTTTCTACATTCTACAACAATACTGGAGATTTCAAAACTATGAAGTAACACATATGGAATTAGGTAATTATGTAACAACAACAGTCAGTTTTAAAATTAGAGCTGTTATGAAGGTTTAACAGAGTAGCAGATACATCTCTACATTAAATGTTCAAAGGAGATTATTGCATATTTTGGATGCCTTCAGCATTGGTTTACAATGTAGAAAGAAATAAAAAAAAAAAACAGGAACAACAATGGAGTTAGAAAATGATTCCAAACTTTTGAGCGGTACTGTATTTGCAGAATCATATATTCACTGTTACATATATTGACTGTTCACTACTATTCATGAAAATGAATAATACAATAGTTGAAATAATCATTATCCACTCTTTATGTTAGTTATTAGGTACTACATAACATTAGATTTAATGTGTGCATAGATTGTATCTGAAATATGTTAATGTTTTATTTTACTAATGTGTTGATTTACAGTAACATTAATGGAATTCATCACCTTATCTACAGAAGTCTAACTTGTATAGCAGTGCATTTATATAAAATTTTAAAACATTCACCATTAAAAAAAATGGATTGTATGTGTTATCTCTACAATAACTGTACTCAGGTGGAATTTAAGTTAACAAAATAATTAGTTTTGTGTACATAATTGCTACAGTCTAACCAATATTTTATGTTATTGTTTTATGTTAGTGTTAATGTGGTAAAACTTGAATTTCTGTGTGATTCATTGGTTTTTTGCCAATTAAACGTATAAACTTCAATACTATTAATTTTCTGTTGATATGGCTTATGTACTTTATTAGCTATATCTGACACATTTGAAGACAAACATTGACCCAGTACTTTTGGATTAAAAATTGCTCTTATCGCATAATAAAAATTCTATCTATAAAAGTATTTATATAAATCGTATTTGAATAAAATAAGTTTTAAAAACTGAATACCTGCACAAGATAACAGAAACATGATGATCACCAAATACAGCATTCTGATCTGATGATGATGATGATGATGATGATTAGATTAGATTAAAGACAAGGCTTACACATTTTGTAATGGCTGATTTAGAAGACTGACTTTCAAAGATGGCTGTGTTAAACCGCAGAGCAAGCGGAAGAGGAGCATGAGAAAAAAATGTGAAACAGAGAATAGATTATAATTCACAGTTGTCCAAAAAACTATTAATAATTGTCGTAATTTTTGGGCACATCTATAACTACTGTATGAATGTGCCTGTTAAACTGGGTGTTTAAACAAAACAATCTTTGCAGGCAGATGCCAAGGCAAAATTAAAAAGTAACCAATTATAAAAAATATTACTAAATAATTTTTTGTAAATTACAGGTAAAAATACAGGTTTATTCAGTGACGCTATCCTGGTCAGGGTTAGTTAAGCAGATTGCATCAGTTTTGTGGACAGAAATGCTTCTTTTACATTGGGTTTTGTTGTTGTCCCCAGCACTGATGTTTGGTGTCAAGATAAACTGAAGCTCTTGATTTGTATCTGCATGATTTTATGGATGGATTTCATGATTTTCATGAATATAAAGATGAATTAGAAACCAAACTCATTCTGAAAGTTTGAGTAAGAAGTATATATCTGTAGTGTTGTATGACCATTGCAGTTTTCTGAGTAACAGAAGTTTTTACCACATCCTGTGGAGAGGGGTTTCACATTTACCTCACCTCACTATTATTTTACAAAAGTGCAAAACAAATGAAGCAGGAGATACCGGTATCAGACAGTATGCAAAAAAGACCATCCGGGAAAATATGAATGATTAATTTTATGAATGGCTTATTGTGTATGTTAGTTGTATTCTTCTTCTTCTTCTTTGTCTTTCGGCTGTTCCCTTTCAGGGGGCGCCACAGCGAATCATCTGCCTCCATCTAACCCTATCCTCTGCATCCTCTTCTCTCACACCAACTAACTTCATGTCCTCTCTCACTGCATCCATAAATCTCCTCTTTGGTCTTCCTCTAGACCTCCTGCCTGGCAGTTCCAACCTCAGCATCCTTCTACCGATATATTCACCATCTCTCCTCTGAACATGTCCAAACCACCTCAATCTGGCCTCTCTGACTTTATTTCCAAAACATCTCACATGAGTTGTCCCTCTGATGACTTCGTTCTTTATCCTATCTATCCTTGTCACTCCCAAGGAGAACCTCAACATCTTCAGCTCTGCTACCTCCAACTCTGCCTCCTCTCTTTTCTTCAGTGTCACTGTCTCTAAGCCGTAGAGCATTGCTGGTCTCACCACTGTCCTGTACACCTTTCCTTTCATTCTCGCCGATACTCTTTTATCGCACAACACACCTGAAACTTTTCTCCACCCATTCCAACCTGCCTGTACCCGCCTCTCCACCTCCTTTCCACACTCTCCATTGCTCTGGACCGTTGACCCTAAGTACTTAAAGTCCTGCACCTTCTTTACCTCTGCTCCCTGTAGCCTCACCATTCCTCTTGGGTTCCTCTCATTCACAGACATGTATTCCGTCTTGCTGCGGCTAACCTTCATTCCTCTGCTTTCCAGAGCGTACCTCCACCTCTCCAAATTTTCTTCCACCTGTTCCCTGCTCTCGCTACAAAGCACAATGTCATCTGCAAACATCATTGTCCATGGAGACTCCTGTCTAACTTGATCTGTCATCATGTCCATCACCAGAGCAAACAAAAAGGGGCTTAGAGCCGATCCTTGATGCAGACCCACCTCCACCTTGAACTCTTCTGTCACACCTACAGCACATCTCACCACTGTCTTAACGCCCTCATACATGTCCTGCACCACTCTAACATACTTCTCTGCCACTCCAGACTTCTTGATACAACACTACAGCTCCTCTCTCGGCACCCTGCCATACGCTTTCTCTAAATCTCCAAAGACACAATGCAACTCTTTATTACCTTCTCTGTACTTCTCGATCAGCATCCTCAAAGCAAATACTACATCTGATGTACTCTTTCTAGGCATGAAACCATATTGCTGCTCACAAATGCTCACCTCTGCCCTTAACCTAGCTTCCACTACTCTTTCCCACAGCTTCATTGTATGGCTCATTAGCTTTATGCCTCTGTAATTGCCACAGCTCTGCACATCTCCCTTGTTCTTAAAAATCGGCACCAATACACTTCTCCTCCATTCCTCTGGAATCCTCTCGCTGGCCAAGATCTTGTTAAAAAAACTAGTCAGTAACTCGACTGCCACCTCTCCTAAGCACCTCCATACCTCCACAGGTATGTCATCAGGACCAACAGCCTTTCCATTCTTCATCCTCTTCAACGCCCTTCTCACCTCACTTTTACTAATATTTGCTACTTCCTGCTCCACAACAGTCACCTCTTCCACTCTTTGTTCTCTTTCATTTTCCTCATTCATCAACTCCTCAAAGTACCCCTTCCATCTTCCCATCACCCTCCTGGCATCTGTCAGTACATTTCCATCTCTATCTTTAATCACTCTAACCTGCTGCACGCACATCCTTCCCATCGCTATCTTTCTGTCTCGCCAACCTGTACAGATCCACCTCACCCTCCTTACTGTCCAGCCTAGCATACAAGTCCTCATATGCTCTTTGTTTGGCCTTTGCCACCTCTACCTTCACCTTACGCTGCATCTCCCTGTACTCAATTCAATTCAATTCAATTTTATTTATATAGCGCTTTTAACAATGGTCATTGTCTCAAAGCAGCTTCACAAAAATTAAAGAAATTTAACAAATCATAATAATAATAATAAATAAATAAAATAATAATAATAATAATAGAAAATAAATAAATAAAAACAAATAATAATAATAATTATAGAAAAGAAAATAATTGGAAGTGTGGATGTGTGAGAAAAATTTGCAGATAATAATGAGATGAATGAATGAAATTTCTCTGATGAGCAAGCCAAGGGTGACGGCGACGGTGGCAAGGAAAAACTCCCTGAGATGGCATTAGGAAGAAACCTTGAGAGGAACCAGACTCAACAGGGAACCCATCCTCATTTGGGCGACAACAGATAGAAATGATATAACATCTTGTGTGTTGTGCAGGTGAAAATTCAATATGACAGAAATTATTTAAATTGACATGAAGACCAGTTCAGCATAGGGATGAGTCAGTAGGTGCAGAGGGCAGATGAGGTCTGGATCACTGGAAGCACAGGAGCACCATGTGTAGCTCCAACCATCATAAAGCTGAATCCAGCTGGAGCTGGTCCTTCTCTGGATGCCTCAGGAACCTCGCAGGGTCGGCCTTTGTCTACTGAAGCTGGCAAAATCTCCCGATGCCTCGGGATGGGTAGAGAAATACAGAACAGATGGGGAGAATTAGCGTAGTTGCCATTCGGTATAGGTGTACTGGAGTATGAGTACTGGGATGAGTTATGTGTATGCCAGATTAAAAAGATGCGTCTTGAGTCTACTTTTGAACTGAGAAACCGTGTCTGCTCCCCGAACACTGTCTGGAAGGCTATTCCAAAGCTTTGGAGCTAAATATGAAAAAGCCCTACCCCCTTTTGTAGATTTTGAAATTCTGGGAACTACCAGAAGTCCGGAGCTTTGTGATCTTAAGGCGCGTGGTGGATTGTAGCGCATCAGAAGACTGGTTAGGTATGTGGGAGCTAAACCATTTAAGGCCTTGTATGCAAGTAATACTATTTTGTAATTTATTCTAAACTGAACAGGTAGCCAGTGCAGGGATGATAATGTTGGGGTTATATGATCATATTTTCTGGATCTAGTGAGAACCCTGGCGGCTGCAGTTTGGACTAACTGAAGCTTGTTTATTGAGGATGCAGGACAACCACCTAGTAATGCATTACAATAGTCCAGTCTGGAGGTCATGAATGCATGAACTAGTTTTTCTGCATCAGATACGGATAAGATGTTCCTAAGTTTAGCAATATTTCGAAGATGGAAAAAGGCTGTTTTTGTGATATTTGAAATGTGATTTTCAAAAGACAAGTTACTGTCTAATATTACTCCCAGATCTTTTACTGCTGAGCTGGTAATAACAGTACATCCTTCTAAGCGCAAGCTGAATTGTGAAAGCTGTTGTGTGCTGGTTTTTGGGCCAATAAGTAATATCTCTGTCTTATCTGAATTTAATAAAAGAAAGTTATTGGTCATCCAATCTTTTATGTCCTGGACACACTCAGTTAATCTAGACAACTTAGGTATTTCGTCTGGTTTGGTTGAGATATATAATTGGGTATCATCAGCATAACAATGGAAACTAATCCCATGTCTTCTAATGATGTTACCCAAGGGAAGCATGTATATTGAGAACAACAGAGGTCCTAAAACTGACCCTTGTGGGACCCCATATTTCACTGGCATTACACAAGACGGTTCTCCATTTAGATCTACAAAATGGTAGCGATCAGACAGGTAAGATCTAAACCATTTTAATGCCTGTCCCTGAATACCTATATAATTTTGTAAGCGATCTATGAGAATATTATGATCTATAGTGTCGAATGCAGCACTAAGATCGAGCAGGACTAGCAATGAGATGCAGCCTTGGTCTGAAGCTAAAAACAAGTCATTTGTAATCTTAACTAGTGCAGTTTCTGTGCTATGATGGGGCCTGAAACCTGACTGAAATTCTTCAAGGATGTTGTTATCCTGCAAGAATGTGCAAATTTGAGCTGATACTACTTTTTCTAGTATTTTTTATATGAACGGGAGGTTTGAAATCGGTCTGTAATTTGTTATTTCATTCGCGTCCAAATTAGATTTTTTAAGAAGCGGCTTAATAACTGCTAACCTGAAAGGTTTAGGGTCGTGACCTAGATGTAATGAAGAATTAATAATGTTTAGGAGTGGCTCTCCAACCGTAAGCATCACTTCTTTTAAAAATCTGGTTGGGATTGGGTCTAACAGGCACGTTGTTGATTTAGCCGAGGTGATGAGTTTATACAGCTCTTCCTGTCCTATACCTGTAAAGCAGTGAAAATCTAAATGTGAAGCTATAGGCTGAACTGGATTGTGAGATACTATTAGAGGTTGAACCTCCATTATTTTCTTCCTGATATTATTGATTTTTTCATTAAAGAAGTCCATAAAGTCTTCACTTCTAAACTGTGATGGGATACTCTCTGCGGGCATCTTAGGTTTTGTTAGGCGAGCCACTGTACTAAATAAGAACCTGGGATTGTTTTGGTTTCTTGCTATCAGTTGGCTAAGATGCTCGGTCCTAGCAGTTTTTAGAGCCTGTCTATAGCTGCACATACTGTCTTTATACGCAATTCGAAAAACTTCTAATTTAGTTTTCCTCCATTTTCGCTCGAGGTTACGGGTTGCTCTCTTTAGGGCGCGAGTATGACTGTTGTACCAAGGTGCAAGTGTTTTATCTCTGACTTTTTTTAATCTGATTGGAGCAACAGTGTCTAATGTACTGGTAAGTATAGTGCCCATGCTGCTAGTCACTTCATCTAGATCATCTGCATTTAGGGGTCTAATAAGAAATTGGGACAGATCCGGCAGATTACTTGTGAATCTGTCTTTAGTAGTGGGATTCATATTTCTAACAGATTGATAACGTGGGGAGACACAGCTAATCTGTTCTACGGGTAGAGTATATGTCAGAAGGTGATGATCTGTGATATCATCACTTTGAGGTATGATCTCTATATTAGAGACATCTATACCATGGGATATAATTAAATCTAGCGTATGATTAAAGCGGTGAGTTGCTCCAATTATATTTTGCTTAACCCCAAAGGAATTTAGTAAATCCATAAATGTGAGTGCTAAAGCGTCGTTAGCATCATCTACATGAATGTTAAAGTCTCCTACTATCAACACTTTGTCAGAGTTAACCAATAGGTCTGATAGCAGATGTCCAAATTCTTTAAGAAAATCGCCATACAGTGGGAGCCACACCAAATAGCCGCGACAGTGTGGCTGAAGTGTGAATGGCGTGTGAATGGCCTTTGCACGCCGTAATCCCCCCTCCCTTTTCTGGCCGAAAGGCGTGTCAAGATTTCACAGTAAACACGCCCATTCAAGCCCTATTTATTCATTTACCTGGTGCCACCACTAGATGGCGCTTCGTTCTCAAGAACACATTAAAACAAGCCAGCTGCGCTGAGTTGCAATCACGTGATTTTAACAACCCGCCTCCACCCCCGCCGAACTGACGCTGCCAAACTACAGAGATGAAGATGGCGGCTTAACGGACTATTCGTGGTAAGTGATGTTTTATTTTATAAAATGTGTTTGTGGTAGTTTACAGTTTATTTCCCAGTTTAGTTTTTTTATTGGCCGTTTGAAATATCACTGGCAGCACCAGCAGCGGTCAGATGTGACTTTAGAGAACTTAATGTTCTGTTTACCAAGTCTGGAGTTAATATTACAGCTTACTGTCAGTGTCACACACTCACAATGTCACTCCACTTTAACTCAAAAACATGCTCAAGCTTCGACAATACTATTAATGTCCCTATTACAAGAGCTGCACTACCCGATGAAGAGTGTTTGTGTTCTCTGTAAATACTGAGAGAATCTCACCGCGTGTTGTCTGGATAAATTCAGCAGTTATTTATTCTCTGGTTAAGAGTTAATCTGCAGGTTATTTCTGTGACTGTAATATAATGTGATGCAGTTGATGAGGGACACAGACTGAGGGGAGCTGTACAGGAGCTAGTAACGCTCATAACCCGGTTTATATTTTATACACTTTCCGCGGTAGCGCGAGCGCTTAGTTAAAGAGCTGAATAACAACACAGAAGTGTTTATCAGTTAAGGAGGAGGAGGGGGGGAGGTGTGTGTGTGTGTGTGTGTGTGTGTGTGTGGGGAGGTGTGTGTGTGTGTGTGAGGGGCTTCAGTAAGTTATAGTTTGGCTTCAGAGATGAACTAATGCTCATATACGAGTGTTATATCGCTTAACTTATTTGTATGAGAAGCGCATTAAGTAAATTCCCGGTTAATTTAATGCAGACGATAATACAGACAGTCACTGGTTAACACTAACACTGTTCACTGGTTAACACTAACACTGTTCACTGGTTAACACTAACACTGTTCACTGGTTAACACTAACACTGTTCACTGGTTAACACTAACACTGTTCACTGGTTAACATTAGCACAGGCAGATTATTTACATTACAGAATCCCCAAAGCAGTGTTTTACACACTCTGTGGTAAATAGGTTTATTAATATATATTATTTTTATTAGAACTATATGTTCTGTGAAGTTTATCTGTCTTGACTAAATTCTCCTGTTGTCTTTAAGCAGAGCTCCGCTGTGGAGGATTGGGGGGTCAGACGGCTGACGGCTGGACTTTTGGAGCTACAGGACTGGAGGAGCCTGAACAAGCTGTTGAGGGAGCTGTAGGAGGGATGACGTCACAGTCCGACAGCTTTAGAATGATGTTTGATCAGGTCTACTGTATATTCTGAACATAGAACTGCTAAATGTCTGATACAGTACTTTGGGGGAAACAAAGACTTCAACTGTTCCATGTTTAATAGTTTTGATATTTGAAAAATTAATATTTTAATGTAAAAGGACTATAGATAGAGACTTATAAGCAGCTGGTGTATCCGGGTAGTTTAATGAACTTTAAGCAAAAAGACAACATGTATTCATCTGTTTTATATAAATTACTGTTTTAACTTTGACTAGTTTTGGAAGAATAAATTGAATTGTTAAAGTCATGTTTTGCGTGTTTTAATTTTGGGGGATTGTTTGGGTATTTAAAAATTGTTTAGTTGAACCAACAACTTCAATGGGCAAAAAATGTTTTAAATAGTCAACTTTGTTTTAAATAGTCAAAGAGTTGGGCTGAAAATAATAATAATAATAATAATTATTGATCATAGAAACAAATGAAACCAGTTAAACACTTGATTATATGTGTTTGTGACCCATAATAATTTTTTCTCAGTATAAATAAATGTTTTGGGTTTTAAGAACTCCAAAAGAGCAACGACAAACTTGGTATTCTCCATTGAGGTTTCTCACCTTCCACTCCTGAGTATGACATGGTGTTAATTGCTCTGTGTGTGTGTGTTTTTGGCGGGGGGATGGGTGTGTGTGTGTTTTCGGCTGTTCAGCAGTTCTAAACACAAGCACAGTTTTTGTCCTTAACTAAAATACTTCAATACGTTAATGAATTTATTTTGCTGAATAAGGTAATAAGCGATATTTAAACCAAACCAGTAAGTTAAGTAAGTGTTCCATACATTAAAGTACTGTGTATAACCAAGTGCCCTAGCAAACACAGTTACAGTACAGTTTACAGTACAAACAGAGTGTGTGCGCTGGGGGGATTGTAAGGTGAGTGAGAATACTCATTTACAAGACAAAAGACGGTCAGAGGCAGGGCCGTTCTAGACCAGACAACACGGGGTGGGGGGAGGGGGGCATCATGTTCAAGCACTGTTTTTACCTGGCCTTACTGTATAGTAACAGTATTGTATTTGCTGAATTGTGTTGAGGCACGCAAACCCCCTGACCACAATAAGGTGGCAATCCCTCAGGGGGAAACTAAAAAAAATAAATAAAAAAAATATATATATATATATATATATATATATATATATATATATAATTATAATTATATAATAAAATATCCTTAATCCAGATTTTATCAATCAATGACATAACATTTATCTAAGCTGGATGGTAAAATTCTCAAAAACGTTTAACCTAAAGTAAGACTTAACACACTATAACTAAAATATTTACAAAACTGAAAGGTTGTCTTATGAATAATAAAAAATACAAACTAAATTAAAACAGATGGGCTATTGAACAGATCATAATATGTTTTATGTTTTCTGATTATAAATGATATATGGGTTGATTTTAGAAAGGCTAAATCAAATAGCTAGTTTTGGTCATGTCAGTCCAGTAACTATACTATGTAAAAGTAATTATAATATGGATTAATTAAGGGCAGGACCTAACCTAATGTTAATAATTTACACCATGATAACATTAGTATTCGTGTTTTTGTATATATTTTTAAATGTTCAAATGAACGTTTCAGAGTATATAATTTGTCGTGTCATCTGTGATTGAGACCCATGAGTTAAATTGAAATATTTTTTATAGGTAGTAAGCCAGGTTTTAGTAACCTTGGATAAATCAGCATGAAAGCCCTCTCTCGCGCACGCGCTCTCACGCTATCTCTCGCACTCACACACACACACACACTGTGCACACACAGACACACACAAATAATACATGAAATCGCATAAAACCAAATGAAACTAGGGTAAAAAATATGAGCAGTAAAATACAGTAGTATCCTGTAGGTGATTCCTGTCCTGTGATAACAGGCACTAACACTCTAGAACTGTTTACTTCTGTTAGTTTTGTTTTCAAGTGTGAATGTTTATGGGGATTAAATCTGTCTCTGCTGCTGCATCTATACACCGTTGTGATAAGTGATTGATGCCCCATCAGATCTTTAATGTGGGACATTATGCTGGTTAAATGACTAAAGACACACTGATCCGTATGGACAGAGATTTGTTCCAGATATTATGCGCCATTAATCAATTTGTTATGCCAATTTGACTTTCAGCGAAAACATCAAAAATATAACGAAAACAAACCAAAGCAGAAGTTACATTTTAAGCTTTACTTTCAAATTCAAATTTGATTTGTCACATACACAGCGCGATATGCAGTAAAATGCTTTAGGTGCTTTAGGTGAGACTCGAACTCGGCATTGCTTCACCTGGACCGCTTTATAAGTGTCACGCACTAACCGATTGCGCCACGGGAGCCACACGGAAGCTGGTCTTGTCAGAGTATCCTCTCTCTCGTGCGCGCACGCACACACACACACACACATGAAATTGCGTAAAACCCAACGAAATATAAGCAGTAAAAAAAAAAAAATCAGTAAAAATACATTAGTATAACAGGCGCTAACCCTCTGGAACTTTTTTACTATTGTTTCCAAGTGTTTATGGGGATTTAATGTGTCTGCTGCCGCATCCATTCACAGTTGTGATAAGTGATTAATGCCCCATCAGATCTTTTGACGGGGGAGCATTATGCATGATTAAATAACTAAAGAAATACTGATCCATATGGGCAGATATTTGTTCCAGGTTGCATGCGCCATTAATTGCCTCTTATGCCACTTGTAGACTATCAGTGAAAAAATCAGCGAAAACATCATCAAAAATATAACGAAAACAAACCCAAGCAGACGTTTGAGCTTTACTTTGCAGCAAAATATTATCTATCAGTATATTAAATGGAACGGGGTAAAATACACAGTAATATAAAATACTGTACGTAGCCTGCGTTTTTATTCCGTACCTACAATGATCGGTATAGACAAATTACAGCCGTTACCGTGTCTTTAAGGATCATTTCAGGATGTCTTAAAAATATTTCACTAACTAATTTTATTAATTCATTATTAAATAATAAATAGCATAATCATCATGGGTTATGTATTGAGTGATTTAACAAATCTGTTTTATTAATCGGTTTGTTGTTGTTGTTTTTTCATCTATTTATGAAACTATGTTGACAATACAAGAACTGTCTGTATATTTAAGATACGGTATTGGGTTTCCTGGACACTGCAGTTAACTGTGCCAGTCAATGCTCCATCTGGCGGAATTATACGGCATTGCAACCATCTTTTTAGAAAGCGCATGGGGGCGTTTATGGGGCGGGGCATCGTTAACTGCGTCATCGCGGGGGATCACATTCCATGCACGAAGCCTTCATGGAACTGCCACGGAGCAGTCATGCTCCAGGCGGCTGTTTGACGTGGCTCCCACTGTATGGCCCCGGGGGTCTGTACACGGTGGCCAGGGTAAAATATAGCAAGGGTTTATTACGTATTTCATTTAGTGCAACATTAATGATAAGCACTTCAAATGAATTAAACCTGGGCCTTATTTTCTGGGTAACAGTGAGTACATCATTGTAGATAGTGGCGACACCACCACCGCGACCAATTAGACGGGGCTCGTGCTTATAGAAATATCCTGACGGAGTAGACTCATTCAGACCAAAATATTCATTTGGTTTAAGCCAGCTTTCGGTGAGACAGAGTGCGTCAAGGCAATAATCTGAGATAAGTTCATTAACAATAAGTGCTTTAGGCGCAAGGGATCTAATGTTGAGTAGTCCAAACTTTAGAGGTGGATTTTGACTACTTATTTTGCCTTTTTCTGGTTTTATGGTTATCAGATTGTTTCGGGCAAATTTAACAAATTTATTCTTTTTTCTCAGTATTCGGGGAACAGACACAGCTTCTATAGGACAAGCTATGTGTGTGCGTCTATCACTACGGTGAGTTGTGATGTGTCTAATATGTTTGGAGTCAGATGGTTCGTAGTGTCCTGGAGATGTTGTCAGAGAGGACCGCTGCTCCAGCTCTGCTAGGGTGTAGGCCATCAGTGTGATAGAGCCTAGGACGCTCCCAGAAAACATTCCAGTTATCAACAAAGCGTAATTTCTGTTGTTGACACCAAGATTGTAACCATTCATTAAAAACAAATAATCTACTGAACTTCTCGATTCCTCGCTGAAATGTGGGAAGCGGTCCAGATACGATGATCCTTGTCGTGGGTGATGTGCTGCGGACCTTCTCGACCAGGCTCCTGAAGTCCTTCTTTAGGATCTCCGTCTGCCTCAGCCTGGTGTCGTTCGTGCCGGCATGAAGGACCACAGCTCCAATGTTCTTCCTCAGGGCAGCAGGCACCTGTGCAGCAACATCAAGAACACGTGCACCAGGTAAACAGCGTGTGTGCACCTTACCTTTAGCCGTGGTAGCACGCACGTGACGAACGATGGAGTCTCCGATGACCAGGACGTCGTGTGCCGTCTCGCGGAGAGGAGCGAAGCGGTTTTGGGTCGAGATGTCGAAGACGGGTGGTGGTGGTGGAGGGGGAGAGGTCCTCGCCCGGGGCTTGGCGTGCTTCTTCCGCCGCTGCTGTATCCAGGGTCCGTGGTATCCCGGCGCCGGGGTGTAGGAACACTGGGCGGGCTGCGTCCTTGGTGTGTTGGACCTGGGCAGAGAAACACGCGGGGTTGAGGTTGTGAGGTTGAGGTTGAGGAGTCAGAGGCAGAATCACAACCGACATGGTGTCTAAACACGGAAAATAATCGGTGTGAGGAAGCGAAAAACAAACTTTACAAACAAACAAACAAACGTGATAGCCAGGATAGCGGGCTAGCGATGCTAATGCTAATTAGCGATGCTAATGCTAATTAGCGATGCTAATGCCGGCTAAAAGCGGTGTGCTGCAAAACAATTAAAACTTAACGATATAACACGCGTTTCGAGTAAATATATTATAAGATACTTATCCGTTTTATGTACCTGTCTACTCTCTTCAGTCCTCTCAGAGTCCCACTCTTCTTAGCTAGCCTCTTTCCCTGTATACACTCCTGGACTTCCACGTTCCACCACCAAGTCTCCTTGTCCACTTTTCCCTTACCTGATGATACACCAAGTACCCTCCTACCTGTCTCCCTGATCACATTTCCTGTAGTCAACTGAAAGCACCTCCTGACCACCTAGAGCCTGTCTCAACTCCTCCCTAAAGACAACACAACATTCTTCCTTTCTCAGCTTCCACCACTTTGTCTTCTGCTCTGCCTTTGTCCTCTTCACCTTCCCTACCACCAAGGTTATTTTACACACCACCATTCTGTGTTGTCTGGCTACACTCTCCCCTACCAACACTTTGCAGTCACTAATCTCTCTCAGATTACAACGTCGACACAAGATATAGTCCACCTGAGTGCTTCTGCCTCCACTCTTATACAAGTATGTCACCCTATGTTCCTGCCTCTTCTGGAAGAAAGTATTTACTACTCCCATTTCACTCCTCTTTGCAAAGTCCACCACCATCTGTCCTTCTACATTACTGTCCTGAAGACAAAACCTGCCCATCACATTTTCATCACCTCCGTTCCCTTCCCCAACATGTCCATTGAAGTCTGCACCAATCACCACTCTCTCACCTCTGGGGATGCTCTGCATCACTTCATCTAACTCACTCCAGAATGTCTCCTTCTCTTCTAAATCACATACTACCTGTGGGGCATAACCACTAACAACATTGAACATTACTCCTTCAATTTCCAGATTTGACCTCATCAACCTGTCTGATACTCTCTTCACCTCTAGAACATTCCTAACAAACTCCTCTTTCAGAATAACTCCTACTCCATTTCTTTTCCTATCCACACCATGGTAAAACAATTTGAACCCTGATCCTAAGCTTCTAGCCTTGCTACCTTTCCACCTGGTCTCTTGGACACGCAGGATATCCACCTTCCTTCTCTGCATCATATCAACCACCTCTCTTGCCTTCCCTGTCATGGTCCCAACATTGAAAATCCCTACTTTCACTCCTAAACTCTTGCCTTTCCTTTTCTCTCTCTGATTTCGAACACGCCTTCCTCCTCTCCTTTTTCGAGTAACAGTAGCCCAATTTCTACCAGCACCCTGTAGGTCAACAGCACCGGTGGCGGTCATTGTTAACCCGGGTCGCGACTGATCCGGTATGGAAACTATATTTCTGATTCGCATCATTGATTTGGCAAATGTTTTTATGTCGGATGCCCTTCCTGACACAACCCTCTGCATTTATCCAGACCTGGCACTGGCACAAGATGACACTGGATTGCGCACCCCCCCCCTCCCCATGGTTGCATTTGTTAGTTGTATTCTTATTTGTTTATTTATATGATTTACTGTCTCCTAGTTTTAATTCTGTGTGAATTATATGTTGGAGTTTCTATAATAATAATAATAATAGTAATAATACCCCTTCTTGAACCACCACCTTATCGTGGTGGAGGGGATTGCGTGTCCCTATGATCCTGGGCGCTATGTTGTCGGGGGCTTCATGCCCCTGGCAGGGTCACCCATGGCAATCTGGTCCTAGGTGAGGGAACAAACAAAGAGTGGTTCAGAAGAGCTCTTATGATGAATAAAACCCTTGGAAAACGGTTTCCCTCGCCCGGACGTGGGTCACTTGGGCCTCCCTCTGGAACCAGGCCTGGAGGTGGGGCCCGATGATGAGCGCCTGGTGGTCGGGCCTGCACCCATGGGGCACAGCCCGAAGGGGCAACGCGGGTCCCCCTTCCCATGGGCTCACCAACTGAAGGAGGGGCCAAAGAGGTCGGGTGCAGTGTGAGCTGGGCGTTGGCCGAAGACAGGGGCCTTGGCGGTCTGATCCTCGGCTGCAGAAGCTGGCTCTAGGGATGTGGAATGTCACCTATCTGGCGGGGAAGGAGCCTGAGCTAGTGCGTGAGGTTGAGAAGTTCCGGCTAGATATAGGTGGACTCACCTCGACACACAGCTTGAACTCTGGACCCAGTCTCCTTGAGAGGGGCTGGACTCTCTTCTACTCTGGAGTTGCCACCGGTGAGAGGCGACGAGCAGGTGTGGGCATACTTGTCGCCCCCCGGCTCGGGGCCTGTACATTGGGGTTCACCGCCGTGGACGAGAGGGTGGCCTCCCTCCGCCTTCAGGTGGGGGGACGGATCCTTACTGTTGTTTGCGCTTATGCGCCGAACAGCAGTTTGGAGTACCCGCCCTTTTTGGGGTCTCTGGAGGGGGCGCTAGAGAACGTCCCTCCTGGGGACTCCATCGTTCCGTTGGGGGACTTCAATGCTCACGTGGTTAATGACAGTGAGACCTGGAAGGGCGTGATTGGTATGAATGCCCCCCCGATCTGAACCGGAGCGGTGTTTTGTTATTGGACTTCTGTGCTCGTCACGGATTGTCCATAACAAACACCATGTTCAGGCATAAGGGTTTCCATACTGTATGTGCACCTGGCACCAGGACACCCTAGGCCGCAGTTCGATGATCAACTTTGTGGTCGTGTCGTCGGACTTGCGGCCACATGTCTTGGACACTCGGGTGAAGAGAGGGGCGGAGCTGTCAACTGATCACCATCTGGTGGTGAGTTGACTCCGTTGGCGGGGTAGGATGCCGGTCAGGCCTGGTTGACCCAAACATATTGTGAGGGTCTGCTGGGAACATCTGGCTGAGTACCCCGTCAGGACGAGCTTCAACTCCCACCTCCGGCAAAGCTTCAACCACGTCCTGGGGGAGGTGGGGGACATTGAGTCCGAATGGACTATGTTCCGCGCCGCCATTGTCGAGGCGACCGGAGCTGTGGCCGTAAGGTGGTCGGTGCCTGTCGCGGTGGCAACCCAAGAACCTGTTGGTGGACACCGGCGGTGAGGGATGCCATCAAGCTGAAGAAGGAGTCTTACAGGGCCTTTTTGGCTGGTGGCACTCTGGAGGCAGCTGATAGGTACCGGCAGGCCAAGCGGAATGCAGCTTCGGTGGTTGCTGAGGCAAAAACCCAGGCGTGGGAGGAGTTTGGGGAGGCCATGGAGAATGACTTCCAGACGGCTTCGAAGAGATTCTGGTCCACCATCCGGCGTCTCAGGAGGGGAAAGCAGTGCACGGTCAACACAGTGCATAGTGGGGATGGTGCACTGCTGACCTCGACTCGGGACATTGTGGGTCGGTGGAGGGAGTACTTCAAAGACCTCCTTAATTCCACCAATATGCCTTCCGATGAGGAAGCAGAGTCTGGGGACATAGAGGTGGACTCTTCCATCTCTGGGGTCGAGGTCGCCGAGGTGATCAAAATGCTCCGTGGTGGCGGGGCCCTGGGGGTGGATGAGATCCGCCCGGAGTTCCTCAAGGCTCTGGATGTTGTAGGGCTGTCATGGTTGACACGTTTCTGCAACATTGCATGGACATCGGGGACAGTGCCTCTGGACTGGCAAACCGGGGTGGTGGTCCCCCTCTTCAAGAAGGGGGACCGGAGAGTGTGTTCCAACTACAGAGGGATCACACTCCTCAGCCTCCTGGGGAAAGTCTATTCAGGGGTCCTGGAAAGGAGGGTCCGTCGGATAGTCGAACCTCGGATTCAGGAGGAGCAGTGTGGTTTTCGTTAGGGTTGTTCCGATTCTGCTACCGATACCACAAAATAATCTGGCATCGGAATCGGCGAGTATTTGAGTCCACGTACCGATCCAATACCATTTTCCTAAACATAACCTATTCATGCCCGCTAGCTTTGCTAGTTTAGCTTGCTTACAGAGAGTCACGGCGTGCGCCTGGGATGGGCGTGCGTCCAAATTGATATCGCTCCTCGGTCACTAGTTAGGCAGCCTCTCCCCTCCTTTAGGTATGTGAAGCAGCAGGGCCGCAGAATCAGGCAATGGCCCATGAGCTATCGCCGCTAATGATCCCGGCGCTATAAAACACAGTGGGGAGTGTAGCTCGGGGTCTGCCTGTTGGGAAGCTGGACTTTGCGACACGGTGGATTTCATGAGAGACAGTTGCACAAGAGCGGGGTGCGCCCCAGAGACTTAAAAAAGGGGGGCGCCTTTGATCCCCGCGAGAGGAGCGCATGAATGAGCTGCGCAAGCTCCCGCGGCACCTTAACTTCCACGTCAAGCCCGCCTTCGCATCCCTGCCGCCAAAGTGGAAAAGGCCGCAGAGAGCCTTTAACCCTTTCCTTTACCATTTTTCTAAATAAATTACCCTTTTTCCTGGAAGACCTCGCCTCACGTCCGTGTTTCATGGTGTCGCCCGTGCACTTAGGGCTGAATCCGTTACACAGGGCTAGTAGTATTTTACTTAAAAAAAGAAATTATATTATATTACATTAATATAATAATATAATATAATTTCTTTTTTTTGTATACACACTGTACAGATACACACCCAGGTATCGGATCAGTACTCGGTATCGGCCGATACCCTGAGCCCAAGTATCGGAATCGGTATCGGGAGGGGAAAAATGGTATCGGAACATCTCTAGTTTTCATCCAGGTCACGGAACAGTGGACCAGCTCTACACCCTTAGCAGGGTCCTGAAGGGGGCATGGGAGTTTGCCCAACCAGTCTACATGTGCTTTGTGGACTTGGAGAAGGCATTCGACTGTGTCCCTCGGGGAGTCCTGTGGGGGGTACTCCGGGAGTATGGGATATCGGATTCCCTGTTAAGGGCTGTCCGGTCCCTGTACAACTGGTGTCGGAGCTTGGCTTGCATTGCCAGTAGTAAGTTGGACCTGTTTCCGGTGAGAGTAGGACTCCGACAGGCCTGCCCTTTGTCACCGATCCTGTTCATAATTTTTATGGACAGGATTTCTAGGCGCAGCCAGGGTGTTGAGGGGGTACAGTTTGGTGGGCTCAGGATTGGGTCACTGCTTTTTGCAGATGACGTTGATCTGTTGGCCTCATCATCCTGCGACCTACAGCTCTCACTGGATCGGTTCGCAGCCGAGTGTGAAGCGGCTGGGATGAGAATCAGCACCTCCAAATCTGAGGTCATGGTCCTCAGCTGGAAAAGGGTGGAGTGCCCTCTCAGGGTTGGGAGTGAGATCCTGCCCCAAGTGGAGGAGTTTAAGTATCTCGGGGTCTTGTTCACGAGTGAGGGTAAAATGGAACGGGAGATCGACAGGCGGATCGGGGCAGCGTCTGCGGTGATGCGGGCTCTGTATCGGTCTGTCTTGGTGAAGAAGGAGCTGAGCCAAAAGGCAAAGCTCTCAATTTACCGTTCGATCTACGTTCCTACCCTCACCTATGGTCATGAGCTGTGGGTAGTGACCGAAAGAACAAGATCGCAAATACAAGCGGCCGAAATGAGTTACCTCCGCAGGGTGTCTGGACTCTCCCTTAGAGATAGGGTGAGAAGCTCAGTCATCCGGGAGGGGCTCAGAGTAGAGCAGCTGCTCCCCCGCATCAAGAGGAGCCAGATGAGGTGGCTTGGGCATCTATTTAGGATGCCCCCTGGACGCCTCCCTTGTGAGGTGTTCCGGACATGCCAAACCGGAAAGAGACCCCGGGGAAGTCCCAGGACACGCTGGAGGCACTATGTCTCTCGGCTGTCCTGGGAATGCCTTGGGATCCCCCCGAAAGACCTGGAAGAAGTAGCCAGGGAGAGGGAAGTCTGGGCATCCCTGCTGAAGCTGCTGCCCCCGCGACCCGACCTCGGATAAGCGGAAGAAGATGGATGGATGGATGGATGGATAATAATAATAATAATATAATATGGAGGTCATAAAACACTCCATGATGATGATTTTTTATAATTGGTTACTTTTTAACTTTGCCTTGGCATCTGCCTGCAAAGATTGAATTTATGGCATTTTTATAAAACTGAAAACATCTTCCTCAGCCAATGCCAACATTATTTGAGCTTGTCATGATGTCGACCTAAGAAAAAAAAAAAAGAAAAATAATACAGTTTAAAAGCTTGACTAGGGCTTGCACCTCAAATTCAACTGATTGGCTCAAAGAGAGTGAGTGAAAAGTAGAGTGGTGTAACTGGATGAGTTTATCGTGGAAACTTACAGTACACAGGAAGTTGCCATCTCACTGTTGTGGAGATAATCTTCTTTTACCTTTAGGCAGTAAGAAGAAAAGAAATACTCCCCGTGCTTGGTGGGTTTCTCCTCCGGGTACTCCGGTTTCCTCCCACAGTCCAAAGATATGCAAGTTAGGCTAATTGGCGTTCCCAAATTGCCCGTAGTGTGTGATTGGGTGTGTGAGTGTGTGTATGTGTGTGTGCCCTGCGATGGATTGGCACCCTGTCCAGGGTGTACCCCGCCTAGTGCCCGAAGTCTCCTGGGATAGGCTCCAGGTCCCCTGCGACCCTGAACACAGGATTAAGCGGTATAGAAAATGAATGAATGAATGAAGAAAAGAAATAACATTGTTGATTTATGTGTACAAGAATCTTCAACAAACAATAGCAATTTTTTTTTACAGTTTTTTTATATATTTAAATTATTTGTAATCTTTTTTATTAGTTTTTAAAACCATTATAATTAAACTTGACATAATTAGACTTCTTTCAAAAATGCTAAGTAAACATCACTAGAAATCATACACTTTCTTTAATAATATTAAATCAAATTTCATTATATTATATTTTGATCTAGATTATGTGGAATAAAAGTCAAATTATGTTCAGTTCAATACATTCACCAAGCTGATCTGTGAGTTTGTTATAAAAAAAAACAATAATGTACTGTATACAACAGACAAATAATAATATAAACGTGACACGATAGAGCTGCTTATAGAATATTTTTAACATCTTCTGACAAAACACAATCATCATTTAACAGCACTGTGTTGTAATGCTTTATTCATTTATTTAATTAATTTTCTTTATATGAGCATCTTTACAAGATCACTTCAAAGTTATATCAATTAAAGATATAAAGTTAAAGAATATCTATTATGTGACAAAGCTTATCGCCAATGTCTGTCTGATCCAAAACTCTTTCTGTACTGAAAAGAAAAGTTGTCATTTCTATTTGCAGTGTAATGTAATTTGACAGAAAAAAACAGTAGTTTACAAACATCAGTGGGTCTGTTTTCAGTCCTGATGAAGCTGTGACACTCTCTACATCACCGCTGCAATTCCTGCATGCATATAGCAAAAATGTGATGATTTTTAATAAATAAGAGGGCATGACACACTCAATCATCTCTTTATTTTGTGAGGCCTGGAGCCTGTCCCAGGATCCTTAGTGCACAAGGCGGTGAACCACAGACTTGATCTGATCTGAAAATGAAATGAAAAAGTGAAGACAACTTGTGATACTGTCTTCACATTTAAGTAATAAATTATATTTACAAGGTGGTTTCCTTTTTTATGAATTCAGGTATTTATATAGGCTGATTACAGGTATATTGACCTTTTGCAGACACATGACCAGTGTTGGGGGACATTACGTTTTAAAGTAACTAATTACATTACAAAATTACTGTCTTTAAAAATTAATCAGTTACATTACAGCGTTACTTTCTGATAAAAGTAACTAGAGTACTTTTACGTTGCAGAAAAAAACTTCCTTTGCGATTCCTCATGCACATTGTTTTAGTCAAGACCTTTATAATTATTCTACCGTCATCACTCAGCGAAGTGTGGCCCATAATCTGTTACCTACTAATACCCCTACATGGTTTAGCGCGGTGGCCATAAGTACGGTTCATCATGATTCACCGCGAGTTTTGGCGCTGTGATTAGGTTTCCATCTTTTCGCGTGCCGATCCTCACAGTCAAACTGCATAGGTGAGATAGAGGTATAACAGCAGGAATAACAGAGGGGGGAGGGGCTTGTAGGACGACTTTCACACACTAACGGATTGGGAATGACTGCTGTCTGGCTCACGGTTTACATAATTTGCCTGAATAACAGATTACATTTTTGAAAATATAACTAAATAGCTGAGTACTTAAATGGCGGACATAACGCGTTAGGTTACTCGTTACATCAAGAAAGTAATCCAAGTACTCTACCATGACATCAGTGTAAATAATCTACAAATGCGCTGGCCAACCTGCTCTTTAAACAAGACAATCTTTTCAGGCAGAGGCCACAGCAAGGTTAGAAATCAAACAATATGAAGATATAACTATATTGTTTTGGTAAAGACCACATCTGCGTTCACTTGTGTCAGCCAAGAACAGGAACTTAAAGCTATAGTGGACAAAGACCCATTAACGCTGGGCAGCTGAAGACTGGAAAAATGACCTGTTGTCACGTTCTGCTATGATGTAAGACTGTGGGCAAGGTGTTGAGGCATGAATGCAGAGGGGATGCAGTGAAAGAGTCTTTAATGAGAATCAAAATCCAAACAAACATGAACAAAATATGAAATAAGGAAGTTGGCATGAACTTTGGAGCAGAATACAAACAGAACTCAAACACTTGGACATCAGACTAGGGATTGCACAACTAATATACAATACAGACATGGGGACACAAACTGGACGAGACAAGACACACTAAACAGACTAGAGGACTAAACACAAGGGACTACACATGCAAGGGATAAACAAACACAAGACAGGCTTGGCTAGGTCTACCACCTGTTCTGCACATTAGCTGCTAAGCTAGCTCATAGCTAATCAGACTAATGGCTAAACAGGCTAGTAGCCTGAGACCCAAGGGAATGAACAGACAGGGTGCACAGCAGACTAGGTATGAAACAGACTAAGAACTCTAAAGGTTAGTGGCTAAAGATGTTAGTACCTAAACAGACTAATAACTAAACATGCAATGGGGGTTACTTATACAAAAGGGTAAACACAAAGGGCTAATTCTCCTAGAGGCTAATCCTGCTAGGAGACACAAAGACAAGGACATCTTAATATAAACAAACTTAACTTAAAGTGCTCCTGAAACCAAAAGGCCAACCATACTGTTAAACTAAAACAGAACAAAACCCACATAACAGAACAGAAATTATATTACTTTAATGCTCGACCCAGTTTCCCAGAACAAACAGGTATTTATGCTTATACTAATTGCACCCTCGGTTCAGCTGCGCATCTGCGTCAGCTGACCGAGGTGCCTTCTGGGAAACTGGGTCTACAACAAAAACTACAAACTAAAAACACTGCCCTCTAGTGGGCAACCCTCACACCTGTTTGTTTATTTTTTGGATAAGTCAAGTCAAATGAAGTAAGCATTTATTCAGTATGAAATAACAATAGGTTATTAATAGGTAGGAAGTACACACTTTGCTTTAATTCTCCAACACAATAACACTGGACCCTGTAATTAAGAAATATGTTAAAACAATTAGTGAAAATTTAATACATGTACATGATAAAATACATCAGATAACTGCCAAAGACAACATTCTGATCTGTTGATGATGATAATGCTCTCAGTGTGATACAAGACAACACATTTGCACTGGATGAAGTGGATGACTGGCATTAAAGTACGGTTAAACCACAGAAAAGTGGAAGTCGGAGCAGAATCTAAGACAAACGGTGAAACAGAGCAGGCTGCAGTGCTGGTTGGGACTCAAGTCCTTGCAGAGTTGAAGCAGAAATCCTAAACTACCTTACTGGCATAAAAACTATTTTGGTCAAAACCTTGTTTCAAAATTTACATCCAAATGATTTTCTGTCTTAATTTTTTTGTAGAAACTAACATATTTTAAATTTTTTCACAGTACATGTTAAATTGTTATCATTTCTTCATGGGAGTGTCTGAACAGAAATACCAATAATGGATCATTTTGTATTTTTTCTAACTCCTCATGGATTGGTATTTGCTAATTTTGTGAGACAATGCTGTAATAATGATGCATTTACAGTATTCTGCAACTCCAAAGTTCAAAGGCATTCAGTCCACTTGACTCCACATGACTTTGGTGTTGCAGGGGACTAAAACTTTGCATTTTTGTTTGATCAGTACCTGTTTACTTCCTGTATGCCTATTGTACTCATATTTGACCTTTTGATTAATTACCCTATATGAAGACCATGTGTTTGTTTATACTTTAGCTTCCAAAGTGCAAATAGTAAAACAGTTCCTTCATATTGTTCTGTGTTTTTGTGTAATTTTACTTTCTTCATATGCTTGTTAATACTGACCTGTCAACATTTCCATCCGGCCCCCATCACATTCATCCTGCCCCCTTTAACATACAGTATCTCATTTTCAAAAAGGCTCTTAGTTATAATAAATAATGTGCTTGAGCTCGGGATAGAAGGTGGAAATTCTGCATTCATATTATTGGGTTAATAAATATGAAAGATAATTCTGGCATCAGTATTAAAATCAACCCTTGTTAGATGTAGTGCTGTATGTCTGAGACAGTTTTAAGTGACAGCAGTGTTTACCACATCCTGAGGAAATGGATTTCACATACACTACCTTAACCATCGCATTAACGCACAATAGGCTACAGTATATGACCAACAGGAGAGACATGAAGACATGAAGTTAATGTTTGCTTAATGACATATTATTGTTTGGTTGTAGTGAATGGAAAGTGATTAATTTTGTTGTCTCTGACCTTGACCTGTGGCCCTTTATCAGCTACTACTAATCAATGATTTCAGTGTAGTGACGTCCTTGATTGGAGTTTACAAAAGCACAAGACAAATGAAGCAGCCTATGTTGGTGATCTTTGTTACTGTTCATCATTATGTTCTGCTGTCCCCTAGTGGCTCTCCCGCTTTGTGAAGCATCTTCTCCTTCATTTGTAGGATATGAAAATAAAACGCCATGAAGATGTGTCTAAATTCTACCATTATATATATATATTTTTTTATTCATATTTATTCATTGATTAATTCTATTTTAAAACTGTTACAATTAAGCAACAGATATACAATATGTGGCCAGAAGTACGCTGACACATGACCACCAGATGACTCATATGAACATCTCATTCCAGATACAATCCCCGCTTTGCTGTTTTAATCATCCTCATTCTTCTAGATTTTGGCCTGTGGCTGTTTTTTTGATCAGCTACCAGGAGGTCAGTGAGTTCAGACACCTAGGGTGCAGTCAGTTCATCCGAGAGGTATTAATTGGGGATGGTCAGTTGTTCACAAGCATATGGTGTTCATAAAAAAGAAATTTGGCTAAACACAACAATGTCTAAGTAACTTTATATGCCAGTCAATATGAGCATTATATAAAAAATCAGTAGAAGCAGGTGGTGGTGCATTTGTAAGGCAGAAACAGTTGTTGCTCAGGAGTTAACGTTGTAGCCACTGGAAATGGTCTTTGTGCTTGCCATGGTGTAGACCTGTGGAAAAAGTCAAACTCTAAATAAAAATAAATAAATAAAAACAGTATAACTTGAGTATATCAGAATTTGAGCTCACTGGTTGAGTGTGACTGAGTGCAAGATGGAGTTGTGTAACTGGATGGGTTCAAGGTGGGAAACTTACACACGAAGTTATTGCTTCATTGTGATTGACATAATCTTCATTTGCCTTTAGAAAAATAAAAATAACAAATAAAAATAAGCAAACATGATAACAGTGTGCATTTGTGTGTGTTGTGTGTGTGTGTGTGTGTGTGTGTGTGTGTGTGTGTGTGTGTGTGTGTGTGTGTGTGTGTGGTGAATGCCACACTTTTGTCAAACCACTTGAATTAAAACTGAAAGTCTACATTTTGCTGACATCTTATTTCATTTTAAATTAAACTTTTATAAAATTTATACAGTATATAAATGGATGTTTGCAATTCCATACATTTGTATTACTTACAGTACATTATACTTGTGTTCAAGGTGACACAGTTCACAGTCATTGTACAGATCAGGAAAAATTATAAAAATCAAGACCTACTGTAATGTATTTATACTGTGTGCACCCCAGTTTTGACTCAAAAATTCAAACTATTCCTTTAACATTACAGCAGATTATCACACTGAACAATTCTTCTAAAATGTTAAATAAAGATCAGTTTCCGGAAAACCTAATTAATAATTACACTTTTTTAAAATAGTAACTTGTTATTTAATTATTGAAATTATTGTTGTTTTTTGTTGAACTTTGAATACAATTCCTTCTAACTATACACAATAATATACATTTTAAATGTAGAAAGTTTTATTTCCTTATTTTTAGAGTTATAGCTAATAAAACTTACAAACTCACGAGGAGAGGCTCGATTCTTTTCCCATTTTCTGCGAATAAAAAAATATTTGATTTGTAATGGACTTTTTCTAATATGTTAGTATGTCTTCAGTGTGTTTCACATAATATTCATTTGTTTTGTATTTTACTTTAATACAAAGTAACACTCTTGAGTATTTGCATTTTATTTAGTTCTATACTTCACTATATGCAAGCTAAGAGGAGCGACAATGAGAAGCCCACTTGACTTGACTTCCCTAGTGTAATTGTTTATTACTACTACTACTCTTAATAATAATAATAATAATAATAATAATAATAATAATAATCATAATCATGACAACAAAACAACAATTAAATAACCGACCTGTATCTGCAAGTTTTTAAACATTATGCTTCTGCTGTGACCTGACTGGCTGGCTGGATTACGGTATAAATATCCAAGCTATAGGTTGTGCTAATAAAGTATATTTTAAAGTATATTTTATATGTAACTATTTACAGTACATTAATATTTTAAATATAGTATGCAGTTATATACAGTACATGGTATTTGGTGGGTAAAGGCTCAAAACTCACTCAACGTCTATACTGCTTTATCCTGTATTCAGGGTCGCAGGGGGGCCTGGAGCCGATCCCAGGAGACTTAGGGTGGGATACATCCTGGACAGGGTGCCAATTCATCGCATGGCACACACTCACTAACAATTTGGCCAAAAATTAACACCAATTAGCCTAATCTGCAGGTCTTTGGGAGCATGTGCAGGTGCTAACCACTACACCGCCGAGGTCAAAATTCTACATTTTATTTATTTTACTAGAAGAATTTTGGGTCACTGTGTCATAGGACATTGTATAGCAATAAAAGTCACTTTGAATTTTAACTTCAAATAAAAAAATAAGAGGTGATTTCTATATTTATTGTAGAGTTCACTCACCTGTGAAGACAGACTGTGATAAAGAGACACAATGTGACACACACTGTGCTTACTGAGACAGCTATGTTGAATAGCTTTCCATCGTAGGTTTGTATTTCACTGTCTGTGTTGGCAAAATATTTTTTTAAAGATACAACCAGAAGAGTTATCTGTATTAAGTGTTAAAGGAATTATGAAAAATCAAGCTTTTGTTCAATGTTATATGGTTCTGTTTCATATTATGCTATTCAAAACAAGATATTAAACACTTATTAAAACTAGTTCTATACCGTCTATGGTCAGTCTCCACTGCATGTGTAATGGAAAACATGAGTATAATCCTCCATCTGAAAGTTGTACATCAGATATCTGTAGTTTTCTTGGATTTCGGGGGTCGACCTGCATCCTGCCTGATGTGTAGTTTGTCACAGTTTGTTTTCTAACTGGGCTGTAGTTAAAAATAACATTTCCGTCTTTACGCCAACCAATATCATTATGTCGACCAGTCAGAGTTCCATTGCAGTGTAAAATAACAGTTTCCCCCTTAACAGCTGTTCTGTTCATCTGGTGTAGAATATTTCTCTCATATGCGTTGGTAAAATCTGCAGTGGAGAAACAAAAACACAAAACCAGTAAAATCAGACTACTTGTGTTTTTAGGACTGCATTTGTTTAAGTCAATGCCAGATTTTGCCATTAAACTGAAAAGTTTAAATTAGATTTGCATTTTGCATAAAACCACAGTGCTGTAACTCAACAAGAATGCTATTTAAGACTAATAACTATTTGGCATAGCCATATTAGCAGTAAGAATATAACATTTTG
Source organism: Channallabes apus (assembly GCA_030522415.1). NCBI lineage: Eukaryota > Metazoa > Chordata > Actinopteri > Siluriformes > Clariidae > Channallabes > Channallabes apus. The sequence continues at coordinate 45,306,348 of CM060109.1, forward strand.
ACAGTGGTTTAACCTTCAGCTGCAAGAGTCTAACTTGTTAAGCAATGTATTTATGGCACAAAATCAATTTTAAACTTGAATACACACATATATTTGCGCAGTTCTCTTCTTTATATTAGACTAAGGACAAAACAGGCTATAAAATACATACAATTGGACACAATATAGTCCTCATTAAGAATAATCTCTCTTTTAAGTCATAATGTCTGTGTGCCTTTACCACTCATTACAAATGAACCTTCTTTAAAAATGTTTATCTATTAGAAATTATTACCAAGAATATAATTGTCATTACACGTCACATAAACACTCCAAGACAAGCGTACCCAATCAAACCCTTACAGAGAGGGAAAAAACATAAAACTGATTACCTGCACAAGATAAAATAAACCAGGTGATCACCAAACACAGCATTCTGATCTGATGAAGATTATGCTGTCAGTATGATTAAGGCTGAGGATTACACAGCTTGTAATGGCTGAACAGAAAACTGCATTAAAACACAGTTAAACCGCAGAGGAAAGCAAACGGAAATGACAGGTAAGAAGAAAGTTTAAAAGAGAGCACATCGTAATTCATCACTGTCATTGAAGCCTTCTGTAATAATAATAATAATAATAATAATTATAATAATAATTATAATGATAATAATAATAATTCTGGTCATTCAAAGTTTTTATTTGCTTGTACATATTGTATATATACAATATATGGGCCAGGGGTAGCTCAGTGGTTAAGGCATTGGACTACGGTTCGGAAGATCCCAGGTTCAAATCCCACAACCACCAAGTTGCCACTGTTGGGCCCTTGAGCAAGGCCCTTAACCCTCAACTGCTCAGATGTGTAATGAGATAAGAATGTAAGTCGCTCTGGATAAGAGCGTCTGACAAATGTAAATATAGTATAATTAACATAAAGATAAAAAAAAAATAAGATTAACATGATTAATATTATCAGTGAATTTGCCTCATGTTTGGTTTATGTGAACAATTAGAGGTGTTGAATTCATGTAATTTAATGAAAATCAAAATCTTAGCATTTGCCTTATAGATAAAAGGTTTCCATGTTTTTATTCACAAATAGTACTTTTTTTTGTTTGTTTGTTTTTTATTCAAAGCAGTTAAGTGGCTTAGTAGTTAGCACTGTCGCCTTGTACCTCGAGGGTCGGGGTTTGATTCCCACCTCAGGGTCTGTGTGCATGGACTTTGCATGTTCTCCCCGTGCTTGGTGGGTTTTTTCTGGGTACTCCGGTTTCCTCCCACAGCCCAAAGACATGCAGATTAAGTTAATTGGCATTGCCAAATAGTCTGTAGTCTGTTAAAGCTTGTCTGAATGTTGACCTGAGGTCCAACGTGGTCATAAAAATGGTCAGCATTGGCCTCTACAGTCCCTAGTCTGACTATAGTGGTTCCTAGGTGGATATATCAAGCATATACACCATGCTGATAGCTGGATATTATATATATATACAGTGGTGTGAAAAACTATTTGCCCCCTTCCTGATTTCTTATTCTTTTGCATGTTTGTCACACTTAAATGTTTCTGCTCATCAAAAACCATTAACTATTAGTCAAAGATAACATAATTGAAAACAAAATGCAGTTTTTAAATGAAGGTTTACGTTATTAAGGGAGAAAAAAAAACTCCAAATCTACATGGCCCTGTGTGAAAAAGTGATTGCCCCATTGTTAAAAAATAACTTAACTGTGGTTTATCACACCTGAGTTCAATTTCTGTAGTCACCCCCAGGCCTGATTACTGCCACACCTGTTTCGATCAAGAAATCACTTAAATAGGAGCTACCTGACACAGAGAAGTAGACCAAAAGCACCTCAAAAGCTAGACATCATGCCAAGATCCAAAGAAATTCAGGAACAAATGAGAACAAAAGTAATTGAGATCTATCAGTCTGGTAAAGGTTATAAAGCCATTTCTAAAGCTTTGGGACTCCAGCGAACCACAGTAAGAGCCATTATCCACAAATGGCAAAAACATGGAACAGTGGTGAACCTTCCCAGGAGTGGCCGGCCGACCAAAATTACCCCAAGAGCGCAGAGACAACTCATCCGAGAGGCCACAAAAGACCCCAGGACAACATCTAAAGAACTGCAGGCCTCACTTGCCTCAATTAAGGTCAGTGTTCACGACTCCACCATAAGAAAGAGACTGGGCAAAAACGCCTGCATGGCAGATTTCCAAGGCGCAAACCACTTTTAAGCAAAAAGAAAATTAAGGCTCGTCTCAATTTTGCTAAAAAACATCTCAATGATTGCCAAGACTTTTGGGAAAATACCTTGTGGACCAACGAGACAAAAGTTGAACTTTTTGGAAGGTGCGTGTCCCGTTACATCTGGCGTAAAAGTAACACAGCATTTCAGAAAAAGAACATCATACCAACAGTAAAATATGGTGGTGGTAGTGTGATGGTCTGGGGTTGTGTTGCTGCTTCAGGACCTGGAAGGCTTGCTGTGATAGATGGAACCATGAATTCTACTGTCTACCAAAAAATCCTGAAGGAGAATGTCCGGCCATCTGTTCGTCAACTCAAGCTGAAGCGATCTTGGGTGCTGCAGCAGGACAATGACCCAAAACACACCAGCAAATCCACCTCTGAATGGCTGAAGAAAAACAAAATGAAGACTTTGGAGTGGCCTAGTCAAAGTCCTGACCTGAATCCTATTGAGATGTTGTGGCATGACCTTAAAAAGGCGGTTCATGCTAGAAAACCCTCAAATAAAGCTGAATTACAACAATTCTGCAAAGATGAGTGGGCCAAAATTCCTCCAGAGCGCTGTAAAAGACTATCGCAAACGCTTGATTGCAGTTATTGCTGCTAAGGGTGGCCCAACCAGTTATTAGGTTCAGGGGGCAATTACTTTTTCACACAGGGCCATGTAGATTTGTTTTTTTTTTCTCCCTATATAATAAAACCCTCATTTAAAAACTGCATTTTGTGTTTACTTGTGTTATCTTTGACTAATAGTTAAATGTGTTTGATGATCAGAAACATTTTGTGTGACAAACATGCAAAAGAATAAGAAATCAGGAGGGGGCAAATAGTTTTTCACACCACTGTATATTCCCATATTAGATATTAGACGTAATATTAGATATATTATATAACTTTGGTATCCACTGTGTTAGCCAATAAGCACCAGTGTGTTCAATTCAATTCAATTCAATTCAATTTTATTTATATAGCGCTTTTAACAATGGTCATTGTCTCAAAGCAGCTTCACAAAAATTAAAGAAATTTAACAAAAAAAAAAAAAAAAAAAATAATAATAATAAATAAATAAAATAATAATAGAAAATAAATAAATAAAAACAAATAATAATAATAATAATTATAGAAAAGAAAATAATTGGAAGTGTGGATGTGTGAGAAAAATGTGCAGATAATAATGAGACGAATGAATGAAATTTCTCTGATGAGCAAGCCAAGGGTGACGGCGACGGTGGCAAGGAAAAACTCCCTGAGATGTCATTAGGAAGAAACCTTGAGAGGAACCAGACAAAACAGGGAACCCATCCTCATTTGGGCGATAACAGATAGAAATGATATAACATCTTGCGTGTTGTGCAGGTGAAAATTCAATATGACAGAAATTATTTAAATTGACATGAAGACCAGTTCAGCATAGGGACGAGTCAGTAGGTGCAGAGGGCAGATGAGGTCTGGATCACTGGAAGCACAGGAGCAGCATGTGTACAGTAGCTCCAACCATCATAAAGCTGAATCCAGCTGGAGCTGGTCCTTCTCTGGATGCCTCAGGAACCTCGCAGGGTCGGCCTTTGTCTACTGAAGCTGGCAAAATCTCCCGATGCCTCGGGATGGGTAGAGAAATACAGAACAGATGGGGAGAATTAGCGTAGTTGCCATTCGGTATAGGTGTACTGGAGTATGAGTACTGGGATGAGTTATGTGTATGCCAGATTAAAAAGATGCGTCTTGAGTCTACTTTTGAACTGAGAAACCGTGTCTGCTCCCCGAACACTGTCTGGAAGGCTATTCCAAAGCTTTGGAGCTAAATATGAAAAAGCCCTACCCCCTTTTGTAGATTTTGAAATTCTGGGAACTACCAGAAGTCCGGAGCTTTGTGATCTTAAGGCGCGTGGTGGATTGTAGCGCATCAGAAGACTGGTTAGGTATGTGGGAGCTAAACCATTTAAGGCCTTGTATGTAAGTAATACTATTTTGTAATTTATTCTAAACTGAACAGGTAGCCAGTGCAGGGATGATAATATTGGGGTTATATGATCATATTTTCTGGATCTAGTGAGAACCCTGGCAGCTGCATTTTGGACTAACTGAAGCTTGTTTATTGAGGATGCAGGACAACCACCTAGTAATGCATTACAATAGTCCAGTCTGGAGGTCATGAATGCATGAACCAGCTTTTCTGCATCAAATACGGATAAGATGTTCCTAAGTTTAGCAATATTTCTAAGATGGAAAAAGGCTGTTTTTGTGATATTTGAAATGTGATTTTCAAAAGACAAGTTACTGTCTAATATTACGCCCAGGTCTTTTACTGCTGAGCTGGTAATAACAGTACATCCTTCTAAGCGCAAGCTGAATTGTGAAAGCTGTTGTGTGCTGGTTTTTGGGCCAATAAGTAATATCTCTGTCTTATCTGAATTTAATAAAAGAAAGTTATTGGTCATCCAATCTTTTATGTCCTGGACACACTCAGTTAATCTAGACAACTTAGGTATTTCGTCTGGTTTAGTTGAGATATATAATTGGGTATCATCAGCATAACAATGGAAACTAATCCCATGTCTTCTAATGATGTTACCCAAGGGAAGCATGTATATTGAGAACAACAGAGGTCCTAAAACTGACCCTTGTGGGACCCCATATTTCACTGGCATTACACCAGACGGTTCTCCATTTAGATCTACAAAATGGTAGCGATCAGACAGGTAAGATCTAAACCATTTTAATGCCTGTCCCTGAATACCTATATAATTTTGTAAGCGATCTATGAGAGTATTATTATCTATAGTGTCGAATGCAGCACTAAGATCAAGCAGGACTAGCAATGAGATGCAGCCTTGGTCTGAAGCTAAAAACAAGTCGTTTGTAATCTTAACTAGTGCAGTTTCTATGCTATGATGGGGCCTGAAACCTGACTGAAATTCTTCAAGGATGTTGTTATCCTGCAAGAATGTGCAAATTTGAGCTGATACTACTTTTTCTAGTATTTTTGATATGAACGGGAGGTTTGAAATCGGTCTGTAATTTGTTATTTCATTCGCGTCCAAATTTGATTTTTTAAGAAGTGGCTTAATAACTGCTAACTTGAAAGGTTTAGGAACGTGACCTAGATGTAATGAAGAATTAATAATGTTTAGGAGTGGCTCTCCAACCGTAAGCATCACTTCTTTTAAAAATCTGGTTGGGATTGGGTCTAACAGGCACGTTGTTGATTTAGCCGAGGTGATGAGTTTATACAGCTCTTCCTGTCCTATACCTGTAAAGCAGTGAAAATCTAAATGTGAAGCTATAGGCTGAACTGGATCGTGAGATACTATTAGAGTTCACCAAAGTGTTCACCAAAGTATTGTGTATTAACCTTTGGAGGCTACCATAATATGTTATGTCAACCATTATGGTTCATAAACTTATCTAAAATATATATTAGACTGCATTTTTGTACATATTCCTTAATGCCATACTATGGTACATATTAGAACCATGTACAGTAGTCTGGTACTGTACATGTAGTATATCAGCAAATAAAGGTACAGGTACCTTTGGACTACAAATAGTGAATGTTTTATGGGATATATTTAAGGTAGTTGGCTTAAATAAAACCCCAAAGAAGCATGTGATTCTATTTAAATAATTAATTAATTGAATTTATTTAGATTGTGTCATAATATGTTCCTTTTTGAGATAATAATCATATATTGGGCTCAAGATTGTACAGTATAGAGTGACATATCCTTCAGCACAAAAAAGCAATATAATGAACTGAATTTTAGATCATTTTAACTAATTGCACACTTTTTTTTATCCATGTTTGTTGATGTGTATGTTGTGCTGTCCCCTAGTGGCTCTAGTGTAGAACATGAAGAATAGCATATGGATAGTAGCTGAATGCACATCACAAAATACCACATTGAATGTAGCTCCTACAAAGCTGTGTAATATATTTCTGTATATTCCAAAAATTGGATGATATATTGTAACATTAAATATAGACTGCATAAATCTTCAAATCTTAAATCTATGAATTGATATGACTAATATGACTAAGGACTAATCGATAGGACTACTTTTTCTTATTTCTCCAAATCATTTATTTAAAAAAAGTCAAATTCACACTTTGTGTTCATTTGAGTTTTCATTCATCTTACAAGTGCAATGCTTTATGCACCTGTGTTTTAAACTTTGTAAAGGTTCATAAAATAAACCTGTACTCTCTCTCGTAAAGGATTGTTTGTTAAATTTTCCATCCATGCTGATAAAATGCTGTATATTTTCAGAATGTAAATAGCTGAAATGCCTGATACTACGCCTGTCCCTGCTCTAAGGCTTTTTGTTGGGTAATATGAATCCAAATGTCACAATGATAATGCTGAAACAACATTAAGGCATTATTTCTATTTTATTTTAATATATTTTATAAAAGCATATAAATAACCTATATTTCGGGAACTAAACATAAATGCACAAATTCCAGTTTCTTTTTCCTTTTTTAAAGGACTATGGATTTTAAATTCAGATTTCAATATGTATGTTACGACCCCCGATCTAGGGTCAAGGGACGCAACAAAGAAAATAATAAATTTATGATAAATAAAGGAACCTACAACCAAGATTTCGTGCGTGGTTTTTATTTTGATACTCACGCACTCACACATACAGGAAGCTCTGGGCTTCAGGATTGAGCCAGGCCAAAACAATAAACAAACCCCCCCCTCTATCTCCACCCTCAAGCTAACTAAACTACCAAAAGAAACGAATATAAATCAAAATACATCAACTAAACTAACTACCTAACTATCCACAAAAACAGGAGAAAACAGGGGACAAGAAAATTGGCACTCAACCCCTACTGCTTCCTTGCAACTATGTACAAACAAAAAAAAGAACAAAACAATATATATACACAATATTTACAATGAAAGAAAACTATATACAATAGCGGGAGGAACACTACCATCCACGCTAACACAAACAAACAAAAAGAAAACCCAAAACAACAAACAGGAAGGAGAGAGGCAAGGCGCGACACACAGGCTCTCTCTCCAACCAAACAAACAAAAACACACACACAATCACCCAAAACAAATACAAAATAACAAACAAATACACAGTCACACAGTCACACTCCAACACTTCAACATACAGTCAGTCACTCAATCAACCAACCACACAATCCAACAACCCACAATTCACCAATCAACAACGGAGCACGGAAGTCACACATAAGGTATAAGTCGCGCATTGTCTGCTTCCACTCGTGGGGTTAAGAAGCCGCGCAGATCCACAGCCAGCCAATCGCGGCGCACGTCACGGCACGTTCCATCGGGGCGGGGCTTCCTGCGAAAAGGAGAGCGGGAGAGAGAGAAAGGGGGGAGAGGTCGCGCATGCGCACATACCCGCGCTATACACACACATACGTGCACTACTCCTCTGCACGTAACACCCCCACCCATAAAAGTCAAAATCTATATTTTGACAAAAACAAACATCAACTCTGCCACGAAAAATGGGGGCACCAACACAGATTAATATCGTTGCACAGATCAAGATTTTAACAAGGTATACAGTTAACGATAGGCCAACCCTCCTCGCAGCCGCTACCCGCGAACGACTCATCTGTAAAGGTGCAATGTTATTGTCAGACAACTGAATCCCATTATCAAGCTTTCGTGCTTGTGCACGTGTAACTGCACATGATGGGAATACTGTGGGACAATTGGGATGGTGTGGGACACCATCATTGTTTACATCAGCTACTGGTTTTACTGTCACAATAGGACGAGGGAAAACAACACCACCCGCCAGATCATTTCCCAGGATTACCTGAACTCCTTCAACAGGGAGTTCGGTACAAATACCAACACATACTTTCCCCTTCACTATTTCCATCTCAAGGTAGATGTCATGAAGTGGAACTGTGATACAGCCTGCTCCTATGCCACGTAAAATCACATCGGTGCCTGTGTAGGTTTTTTGAGACAGCGAAAGTGTACCAGCTAACATCAGAGTCTGTGCTGCACCTGTATCTCGCAGAATGGACACTGATCTGCGAACACCTTCAGGGCTATCTGCCACCGACCCTTGTAACATGAATGGCTTATAAACTTCCACTGTTTGTTCAGGTAAGACATGATTTAATTGCCTTTCAACAAACCCCACCGATTTTGACTTTACAGCTGTGTTTTTCTTTTTCCAGGCCTCACAGTCTGAGATAAGATGATCAGCACTCAAACAGTAGAAACATACTCTACCCCCCCCTGAGCGATACTGAGAAGTTCTAAACGTGCTCCCTCTTGCAAGTTTCACACTGCCTGCTGAAGGTTTCACCTGCCCTTCAACCCCACGGACAGCGAATTTATCCGTTCTCACAGTAGGAGAAAATACAGTACGGTGCGTCAACTCAAATTCATCAGCCAATACTGCGGCTGCTGATAATGACATGACTTTTTGCTCATTCACGTGCAATACAACATTTTCAAAGACACAATTTTTAAAGTCCTCCAAAAGAAATTAACTCTTTAAGAGCCTCAAAAGTGGTAGCTTTAGTTGCAGCACACCACTTTTCAAACAGTGTTTGCTTTTCACGGGCAAACTCCACAAATGTTTGTCTGTCTGTCTTTTTATGGGACCTAAATTTTTGTCTATAAGCCTCTGGAACTAACTCATACGCACGCAGAACAGTTTGTTTGACCGTGTCGTAATCCAGACTTTGTTCAACAGGCAACGCAGAGCACACATCCTGCGCTTTACCAGTCAATTTACACTGTAATAAGAGAGCCCACATTGCTCTCGGCCACTGTAACGTAGCTGCCACACGTTCAAAAGCTATGAAATAGCTATCCACCTCGGTCTCTCTAAAAGGAGGTACTAAAACAATATGCTTGCTTACGTCAAAATGGGTTGGAGAGGTAGTCACTGGGGCAGAAACTGGAGAAGAGGAGCCCGGCGCAGCCGTTGCAGGTAACTGTGTGAATGATGGAAACACAGGGGAACTCTCCGGCGCGATCTCAGCCCGGTGTAGCTGGCTGAAATCTCGCCGAAAATGCTCCCTCTCCATCTCAAGCTCCAGCTCTCGCAACCGTAACCTTTGAGCTTCCGTTTCCTCTCGTTTAATTTCCAGCTCCACCTCCCTCGTTTTTAGAACTAAAAGCTGGTTAGAGTCCCCAATTGGTGGTGTGGTTACCTTATGCTTGGGGGGCGTGGAAGGCGACTGCGGCGCAGGTAATGGCCTACCGTTGACCTCCGTCGGCGTTGAAGCGTCCTTGTCCTCAGCACACTCTCCAGGCTCTCCAGGCAAAATCTGCTGTTCAATTAAATTGTTAAGCAATATTCTTTTAACCTCTCTTTTAAGGCCTTTTCTTGGCACGTCAACTTCAAAAAAGTCAGCAATGCTGAACAAATCGTCCTTACGACACTGGTCAAACTGTTCCATGGTAGGAGCCAGTGTAAAGGCAATTAGGTCAAATGCCATGTTTCTACCACTACCGTCCAACCTAAGAAGGCAGCCAAACAAACAAAAAGGCAGGGTATACTCAAAAACAGACAAGCCACCACTTGTTAGCCAGTGACTGGCAAAGGACGAGTCCTCACTTGCTAACCAGTTAATGGCAACGGACGTGTCCCTACTTTTTAACCAGTGACTGGCAACGGACGAGCCCCCAACTGTTACGACCCCCGGTCTAGGGTCAAGGGACGCAACAAAGAAAATAATAAATTTATGATAAATAAAGGAACCTACAACCAAGATTTCGTGCGTGGTTTTTATTTTGATACTCACGCACTCACACATACAGGAAGCTCTGGGCTTCAGGATTGAGCCAGGCCAAAACAATAAACAAAACCCCCCCTCTATCTCCACCCTCAAGCTAACTAAACTACCAAAAGAAACGAATATAAATCAAAATACATCAACTAAACTAACTACCTAACTATCCACAAAAACAGGAGAAAACAGGGGACAAGAAAATTGGCACTCAACCCCTACTGCTTCCTTGCAACTATGTACAAACAAAAAAAAGAACAAAACAATATATATACACAATATTTACAATGAAAGAAAACTATATACAATAGCGGGAGGAACACTACCATCCACGCTAACACAAACAAACAAAAAGAAAACCCAAAACAACAAACAGGAAGGAGAGAGGCAAGGCGCGACACACAGGCTCTCTCTCCAACCAAACAAACAAAAACACACACACAATCACCCAAAACAAATACAAAATAACAAACAAATACACAGTCACACAGTCACACTCCAACACTTCAACATACAGTCAGTCACTCAATCAACCAACCACACAATCCAACAACCCACAATTCACCAATCAACAACGGAGCACGGAAGTCACACACAAGGTATAAGTCGCGCATTGTCTGCTTCCACTCGTGGGGTTAAGAAGCCGCGCAGATCCACAGCCAGCCAATCGCGGCGCACGTCACGGCACGTTCCATCGGGGCGGGGCTTCCTGCGACAAGGAGAGCGGGAGAGAGAGAAAGGGTCGCGCATGCGCACATACCCGCTCTACACACACACATACGTGCACTACTCCTCTGCACGTAACAATGTACTCAAAAGATCATAACCTTATATTCCCTGTCAATAAGTTTTAGAGAAATATTTCAGCAGAAGGAACAGATGGTGACTCTGTAAAGCAGAAACAGATGTTGATCAGCATTCAAAGACGAAGTTATTCGTTGACGTAGATCTGGAGACAAAATAGTATCATAAGAAAAATAGTATAAAGTATCATAGTAATCATAACAACAATGACAATAATATAATCATAATTATAATAATAATCACATAATTTGCCTAAATCAATTAAAATGGATTAGCTTAGGGCAAGTTCATGACAAAAACTTACACAGGAAGTTATTGTCTCATCAGGTTGGACAGGATCTTTATATGCCTTTGCCTTGGTACACAGTAAAATAAATAATAATTCCAGTTTAAATGACTATGTAATTATTAATGAACAAGTTATGAATTATATGCTTATTAATGAGAGAACTAATGAACCAATATTTTTGTTAACACAACAACAAAACATTGCCTGGGAATTAATCCAAACAGGGCCAAGGTCAAATGACCTTTTCAGTAGCTGAGGCCCAAAGATTTTTTACATTATGTAGAAAACCGCTCTAAACCTTTTGATATGGTGAAACTAGGCAATTAAAGATGATTCACACTGATTATAATTCTCAAAAATACATTCTGAGATGCACATACAGATGTCGCCATTAAAAACGCGCGTTTCGAGAAAAGGGATCCCGTGACTTGCCGCGCAAAGCTTTGCGCGGCTGCGTGCGGGAAGCTGTGAACATGCCCTTCATTACCTGTAGGGGGCAGTCGTGTTTCAGTCTGAAGTATTGTGTGTCTACTGAAGCCGAAAATGTGTGCAAATTAAACTGCGCATGCGTGTTTGGAGACGCTGTGCCCGCGCTGTGTATCAGTCGGTTACAACACGGCGTGGCTGCAGCTGGAGTTTGTCGTGTTCGAGGTAAGTTTAGCTTTCTTTTTTGCATGTGATTCTCGCTTTCATGACTCCCAATTAATGTTCATCTTAATCTCAGGACGTACAATTAGCAATATTTCAGTTTTTAATAGTGTGGAGATTCACAAAACACCGTTTTCGTGTAAAAACCTGAACCTACGGAGCCCCCATGGGTCCTGTGGTAAATAAATAAATAAATAAATAAAATAATAACGAATCGAGCGCGGATTAATAAACCGAGATGTGTATTTCTTACCCCCCACACCTCGTGAAAACGGCGTGTTCAGACAAAGCCTCGCCAGTTAGATGCCATTTCTGAACAAACTGAGTCGTGTGTGTTAAAGCATTAAATGGTAGAAGAGCACTAGCAATAAACGTTTTTGTCTGAATCCGAATTTTATTAATAAGTTACAAGTTAAATTTCAACTGTAAAGAACCTGTACATATGTTCATACAGTATTGACAGCAGCTCTAATTTGTCTAAATCGCATTGCAGACAAGAAAAATAAGTCGAGTCATCCTGTGACCCTGCATGCTTAATCTTTCCACACATGATTCTTGCTTCTCACTATTTCCTTAATCTGCGGTTCGGTTCTGGTTTCGGTCTGTTCTCATGAGTTGTGAAGCGAGAGTAACAAAGTATAAATATTGTTCATTTGCTAAATTAAGTATCATGAATTTTAATTGAATATCTATCTCTATTTTTTTCACAGCAGTTTGTGACTGAAAGTGTGTCTGCATCTGACTTCAGGAGTTTCCTGACCAACGTATCTAACGGTCATATTTAAAAATCATAAAGTACAAAACGTTCACAAAACACCGTTTTCGTGTAAAAACCTGAACCTACGGAGCCCCCCAGGGGTCCTGTGGTAAATAAATAAATAAATAAATAACGAACCGAGCACGCGGATTAATACACCGAGATGTGTGTTTCTTACCCCCCACACCTCGTGAAAACGGCGTGTTCAGACAAAGGCTCGCCAGTTAGATGCCATTTCTGAACAAACTGAGGCGTGTGTGTTAAAGCATTAAATGGTAAAAGAGCACTAGCAATAAACGTTTTTTTTCTGAAGCCGAACTTTATTAATGAGTTACGAGTAAAGGTTCACTCGTAACTCATTAATAAAGTTCGGCTTCAGAAAAAAAACGTTTATTGCTAGTGCTCTTTTACCATTTAATGCTTTAACACACACGCCTCAGTTTGTTCAGAAATGGCATCTAACTGTACATATGTTCATACAGTATTGACAGCAGCTCTAATTTGTCTAAATCGCATTGCAGACAATAAAAATAAGTCGAGTCATCCTGTGACCCTGCATGCTTAATCTTTCCACACATGATTCTTGCTTCTCACTTTTTCCTTAATCCCTCGCTGTTCTATCTTGTATTTTTCTAACGGTGTCAGAAACTTTGTGTTAGAAGCACTGCTTGACATGCTTGATGCCTTCCTCTTTTGTAATTTGCTTTGGATAAAGACAAACTTACAAAAGATGAAGAAATGCCTAAATGTAGTTGTACGAATAAAAGATTATGTAATGATACAATGTAAATATTTTCACAGAAACAAAGCGTAAAGATGAGACATGAATCTGAAGAGGATCTCTTTGATGATTGCCTGGTAAAGCATTGTTTTCTTATTAATTATACAATTTATTAATACCTTGAATATAGTGTTTGTTGTATTGGACAGAAGCATATAAATGCAAATGAATATATAAATATGAGTAATTATTGAACGAATTTTCATGTTTGGACTAACCCTTTAAATACAAACTCAGCATTCATCATAGGATTTCCTGACACTGTAAAGGTGCAGAGTAATCTATGGAGTGTAGCCATCTCATGCCATGTTTTACAATCTGAAGTATATGAAGTGATGGTCATTTTTTTATTATCAATTATTTTTATTTTTTTCTCTGTGAAATGAAGTCAGCACAGGTTGAAGCAATTCAGATTTTTTTTGTTTGTTTGTTTCTCAAAATAAATTATTTATTTTCTTGTACATTTTATGCAGGGGGACAGACGAAGTGATGCCAGTATGCACCTTCTTAAAATCCTTCTCGTCTGTGCTGTTGAAGGGGAAGAACCGGTTGGTGTATCCATAATCCTTGAAGGAGAGGAAATTTTGCAAGAATGTGGCAATAGCTCCGAGCACTGTGCTACACATTTGAGCTATTTTCAGAAAGTTCTTCTAGAACTTGATGGGATTAAGCTATCACCAAAAGTGCAAGCTTTAAAGATGAAGTTATCTTAAAACATTTGATTTGGCTTGACTACAAGTCTTTACATGTTGTGTTTACATGTTCAGCTTAATGTTTTAATGCGTTATGGTTTCAATGGCATACTTTTAAGTGCACTAGTCCAGAGTGCTGATTTGAATGTTGCAACTTCACTGCTTCCGAGGGCTATTAAGTTTAAACGTTTATTCTACAGTTTGTTTAATGTATTTTCTGCTGTATTTTATTTCTAAATGAATGCTGTATTTTATTTATTATTATTTTACACAATTTTGTTTAAAACAAGTATTTCAGGCCCTGGTGCCGTGCAGTTTTTTCTATGGATGCAAAATTTAGCTGAATGCACTTTTATTAAAAAGACAACTTGGATCTAGACTGTGAACGTCACAAATATTTGGTAATGTTGGTGAATAAACTGTTTAATTATATTTTTGTCACGAACTAACCGGGATGACTAGAATGATGATCGTGCTATCTGTCACGAACAAACCGGGATGAGCAGATAGCTTTAGCAGTTAGCCCTGTAGCGTGAATGGTAAACCCAAACGCGGATAAACACGAGCGGGCAGGATAATCACGCGCTTTGTTATAAGGACTCTCACACTCAATGAGCAAAGGAAAGACACAATCTAACCCTAGTCCTATAAACACACACTCAGTCTGAAAAGATAGCCAAGAAAGTGAGTACTCACAGATACGGGAACGATTCCGAAAGGATCTGGGCATAACTCAATGACAGAGCGATGTGCGGCGCCATCTTGTTTACCTTTATGCTTTCAGGTTCGCGACCGTCTTACTTCCGGGTCCTAGTGCCGGTCGCGGCTGAGTGTGCATGACAGTACCCCCCCATCCAGGACCGACTCCGGACGGTCCAGGGGTGGAGGATACCCGGTGACGGTAGTCCCTAATGAGCCCGGAGTCGAGGATGAAGCGAGCCGGAACCCAGGACCGCTCCTCGGGGCCGTAGCCCTCCCAGTCGACCAGATACTGGGTGCCCCTGCCCCGAGGGCGCGAGTCGAGGATCCGTCGCACGGTGTAGGCGGGACCGCCGTCAATGATTCGGGGGGGAGGAGCAGGGGGGGTGGGTGGAACCATGGGTGAGGTGGTGAATGGTTTCAGCTGTGAGGTATGGAAGACAGGATGGATCCGGAGCGCCGCAGGCAGCTGGAGCCGGTAGGTGACAGGGTTGATCCTGAGAGTTATGCGGTATGGCCCGATGAACCTTGGTGATAACTTTTTTGACTCTGTGTGCAGGTGGAGGTTTTTGGATGATAGCCACACTTTGTCACCTACGTGGTACAATCGTCCCGGAGGGTGCCGACGGCGGTGTTGGGCCACATAGTTGGCGTTGGTGCGTCGGATGGCGAGATTGGCTTGGTGCCATAGCCGCCGGCACCGGCGAACCAACTGTTGGGCCGATGGTACATCAACCTCCGGTTCTTGGTGAGTGAACATCGGAGGCTGGAAACCATAGCACACCTCAAATGGACTCAGGTTGGTGGCTGAGGAGACGTGAAGGTTGTGTGATAATTCGGCCCACTTGAGGTAGCGGGCCCAGGAGCGCTGGCGATCCGACACGAAACATCTTAGGTAGCGCTCCAGCTGTTGGTTGGTTCGCTCCGTCTGACCGTTCGTCTGGGGGTGGTAGCCAGAGGACAAACTGCAGGACGAATCGATCAGACGGCAGAAGGCCTTCCAGAACCGGGCGGTGAACTGGGGACCTCTGTCCGAGACGATGTCCTTAGGGAACCCATGCAATCGGACTACGTGTTCCAATATCAGCTCTGCTGTGGTTTTGGCTGACGGGAGTCCGGTGAGGGCCACCAGGTGCACTGCCTTGGAGAAGCGGTCCACGATGGTAAGGATGACGTCTTTTCCCTCGGAGATCGGCAGGCCCGTGATGAAGTCGACGGCAATGTGCGACCAGGGCCGACGAGGGACTGGAAGTGGTTGGAGCTCCCCCGGAGTTGGTTGGTTAGAGTCTTTGGCCCTGGCGCACACTGGGCACGCCCGGATGAATTCAGTAGCCTCCCTCCTCATCGAAGGCCACCAAAAGGCCCGTCCCACGAAGGTGAGGGTTCTCCGGGTTCCCTGGTGTCCCGCGACGGGTGAAGAATGGCCCCACTGGAGGACTTCGGGCCGGAGTTGAGTGGGGACGTAGAGCCGCCCGGGCGGCACACCTGCCGGTGCGGGTTCGGTGGCCAGTGCCTGGCGGACCCTCGTTTCCATATCCCAGTGCAGGGGTGCGATGATCCGGGTGGGTGGAAGGACAGGCACGGGCTCCGCCCGGGGCGCCTCTCGCTCGTATTGACGGGAGAGGGTGTCAGCCTTGGTGTTCTTTGACCCCGGGCGGTACGAAAGATGGAAATCGTACTGTTCGAAGAATAAGGCCCACCGTGCCTGTCGTGGGTTTAGCTGTTTGAGATTGCGGATGGTGATGAGGTTCTGATGATCCGTCCAGACAATGAATGGCTCACTGGCACCCTGGAGCCAGTGACGCCACTCCTCCAAGGCCCACTTTATGCCCAACAGTTCACGGTCCCCTACTCCGTATCGCTGCTGAGTGGGGTTAAATTTTTTGGAGTAAAAGCCACAGGGGTGTAGCTTTTGGTCTGGATCTCGTTGTGAGAGAACAGCGCCGGCGCCCACTTCCGACGCGTCCACCTCCACAACAAACGGTTGGCTGGCATCCGGGTGGAGGAGAATCGGGGCGGTGGTGAACAGGTGACAGAGTCGGTGGAAAGCTGAGATGGCGTTAGGGTTGAGTTGGAAGGAATGGTTGGAGAGCCTGGTAAGTGCAGTGAGTGGTGCTGCAACTGTACTGTAGCCCCGGATAAAGCGACGATAAAAGTTCGCAAACCCGAGAAAGCGTTGGAGCTGTTTGAGTGTCCTGGGTAGGGGCCAGTGACGTACAACCTCCAGCTTCTGCGGGTCCATGGCCACACCCTGGGGCGAGATAACAAAACCCAGGAACGTGGTGGAGTGCTCGTGAAAAGCACACTTCTCCAACTTACAGTACAGCTGGTGGGCGAGCAATCTCTTTAGGACAGCCCGAACATGTTTTGTGTGTTCCTCGGGGGTGCGTGTGTATATTAAAATGTCATCTAGGTAGACGAACACCCATCGGCCTAGCATGTCCCGGAGAACATCGTTGATGAAACACTGGAAGGCCGAGGGTGCGTTGCAGAGACCAAATGGAATGACCAGGCTCTCATAGTGTCCGGTGGGGGTGATGAAGGCCGTCTTCCACTCATCACCCTCTCTGATGCGCACCAAGTTGTAGGCGCTCCGGAGGTCCAACTTCGTGAACATGGTGGCACCAGAGAGGGCGTCCAGGGCTGAGTTGGTAAGAGGCAAAGGATGACGATTTCTGATGGTAATCTTGTTAAGCCCCCGATAGTCGACACACGGACGAAGTTCGCCCCCTTTTTTCTTCACAAAGAAGAACCCCGCGGCAGCCGGCGAGGAAGAGGGTCTGATGGTGCCATTTCGCAGGGCGCTGGCGACGTACTCCTCCATAGCCTGGGTCTCGCTGGTAGAAAGGGAGTAGAGGTGGCCGCGGGGGGGGCTGGAGCCTGGCTGGAGTTCGATGGCTAGGTCGTAAGGTCGGTGAGGTGGTAGATGGCTGGCCCGGCGTTTGCAAAACACCTCAGCCAGGTCTCAATATGGTGGTGGGAGGGCGTGGATGTCGACGTCGGGGGCCTCGGACTCCCTGGAACACGTCCCAGCCTGGGCCTGTAGGCATAAGTCGGTGCAGGTCGGCCCCCATTGAAGGATTCGGTTCTGAGACCAGGATATGAGTGGGTCGTGCTGTAAGAGCCAGGGGTAGCCGAGGATGATGGGTGGAGAGGAGATGGGTGTAAGGTGAAATTGGATAGACTCCTGATGTTGGCCGAGGATGAGAGTGATGGGTGAGGTCTGCTGGGTGATGGGGCTGGATGAGAGGGGCCGCCCGTCGACTGAGGTGATTTTCACTGGCTGGGATAACGCCTCTATCTTTACCCCCAATCCTCTGGCATACGTTGAGTCAATGAAGTTACCCGCGGCACCAGAATCGATGAACGCGGCACTTCTGACCCGTTTGTGGCCAAGCTGGAGGGTTACCTGGACCGTGAGTCGAGTCTCGGCGTTGTCGGTGGTCGCGGAGAGATGGATGATACCCGGGGAGTCTCTCCTCTCTCTCACCGGGTTTGGGCGTTTCCCGGACGGGACGGGCAGGTCGCTCGATGGTGCGCGGCTGATCCGCAGTAAGCGCACAGTCCCTCGCGGTAACGTCTCTCGCGTTCCGCCACGGTCAGGGAGGCGCGCCCTAGCTGCATGGGTTCCCCGGCTCCGGTGTCAACCACGGCAGGGGGTGGAGATCCGACACGTCCAGGGAGAGCAGTGGTGACGGTGGTTGGTGGTCTTGGTGCAATGTAGGCGTACGTGGGTGGTGGCGGCAGGGTTCGAGGTGCTGGCCTCGGACGGGATAGGAGGCGCTGGTCGATCCGGAGGGCTAGCTGGATTAGCCCCTCCAGTGTGGCTGGGAGCTCTCGTCCGGCTAGCTCGTCTTTGATTCGATTAGCCAGCCCCTCGAAGTAGGACGTCCGGAGGGCTGCGTCTCCCCAGGAGGTTTGGATGGCGAGTGTCCGGAACTCGGCGGTGTATTTACTCACGGACAGTCCTCCCTGCCGCAGGTGGTAGAGCTTTGTGTCGGTCTCCACCTCGCCCGCAGGATGTTCAAAGGTTAACTTGAGCTGGTGGGTGAATTCATTGTAGGAGTGCGCGGTGTCTGTGTCTGCGCGCAGGACTGCCGTGGCCCACTCTGCTGCCTGCCCTGATAGCAACGAGACGAGGAGTGCAATGCGCAGCCGGTCGGTGGAGTACTTGGTGGGATTGAACTCAAACACCAGTTCCAGCGATGTTAAAAACACACTGCATTTCCCATCCGTGCCATCCCATTTATCTGGAAGAGCTAAAAAAACGTCAGAAGGGGGGGGGGGTGCGGCGCCGCAACCGCCGCGGCGGGCGGGCAGCTAGCCAGCCCACCAACCGCCTCCCGGAGGCTCGCGTTCTCCTGCCTAAGCTCCGCGACCTCGCGGCGCAAGGCCGCGATGTCTTGGACACTGCGGCGCAGAGAACCGAGCTCCGCGGTTAGCGTATTGATGAGCAAAGCATGCTGGTCAACCACATCACGGAGGCGGGCGTAATCCGCTGGGTTTACTGCTCGTGGCTCTGTCATTCTGTCACGAACTAACCGGGATGACTAGAATGATGATCGTGCTATCTGTCACGAACAAACCGGGATGAGCAGATAGCTTTAGCAGTTAGCCCTGTAGCGTGAATGGTAAACCCAAACGCGGATAAACACGAGCGGGCAGGATAATCACGCGCTTTGTTATAAGGACTCTCACACTCAATGAGCAAAGGAAAGACACAATCTAACCCTAGTCCTATAAACACACACTCAGTCTGAAAAGATAGCCAAGAAAGTGAGTACTCACAGATACGGGAACGATTCCGAAAGGATCTGGGCATAACTCAATGACAGAGCGATGTGCGGCGCCATCTTGTTTACCTTTATGCTTTCAGGTTCGCGACCGTCTTACTTCCGGGTCCTAGTGCCGGTCGCGGCTGAGTGTGCATGACAATTTTAGTTGTGTGATTTATGAAAGATATAGATGAAATAATTACTTAAGTTTCTTTCCAAATCATAAATTAGCAATGTTTACATTATTATAGGGAGTAATATAAATTGATAAAACCAAGTTAAGGGAAAATCTCACAAAACAAAATGATAGTAATTTAATAAAATTAAGGTTCCTGCTGATACAATAATGAATTAACTTTACTTGATTATTTTAAATAAATCTAATTTGTGCATTAAATATAATTATGTAACTTTTACTTGATTTCTTTTATTGGTAATTTAATTAAGTAAATTCATTCATTCATTCATTCATCTTCTATACCTCTTAATCCTGTGTTCAGGGTCGCGGGGGACCTGGAGCCTATCCCAGGAGACTTCGGGCACTAGGCGGGGTACACCCTGGACAGGGTGCCAATCCATCGCAGGGCACACACCCAATCACACACTACGGGCAATTTAGGAACGCCAATTAGCCTAACCTGCATATCTTTGGACTTTGGGAGGAAACCGGAGTACCCGGAGGAAACCCACCAAGCACGGGGAGAACATGCAAACTCCATGCACACAGAGACGGGAATCGAGCCTGGCCGGGGACTCGAACCCAGACCCTGGAGGTGCAAGGCGACAGTGCTAACCACTACACCACCGCGCCGCCTATTAAGTAAATTTTACCTGACAATTACGGGTGAGTTTTACTTAGGCTGAATCACAATTCTATTTTCTTCCCCCTGTCCCTTGAAACGAAGTGGAAAGGGGAAGGGTATAAATATTTCCCCTAAGAAATGGGACAGCACTGTTATACGTCATCATACGTTGTCGCTGGTTCCTAATGTTACGTCAGAGGACATGCGCCGATGTTTATCACACATTCCAATAAGAGAGATTACTCACTCCTAAAGGTTTTTTGCGCCGTATTTCGATTAAAAAAAAAAGTTGCTCATTTTCACCACGAACACGGATGAGTCTTCGGGTGTCCTCAGCCGTCCATATACAGAATATAAATTACAAAACTGTGGTCACGTTGCAATAAGTAAGAATAGTGTAAGCAAAACAATAGTGTATGGCCGTAAGCAAAACAAACAATGCGTTATCAAATGCTCGGCAAACTGCCGTGCTACTGAACTTTCATATTTGTTTGTAGCATGCAGTAAAGTGTATGTGACATAAAAATATATATTTGTAATATTGTGCAATCTGTGCTATCCGCTAGCAAACTTTAGCGATTTTTTTTGCAAACGTTTCTTTACAGAACATCACCATAAACACAAACACAAGACTAAAGGTAATATACATATAATGAAAACTTGTCATAAAAATCTTTATTAATGGCAAAAATGACTTAACATTTATGGGTCTGCTTGCTCGAGTGAGCAGCCATGTTGAAAACTTCGCTTAGCCCTTCGTTTGAAGTGAGGTCCTGAAAAATCTTCGTTTGGAGGGCTATCTTGCCCTTCCCCCTACCCCTACACCTCCAACCAAAAGAGAAATGAGACACCACTACCCCTGCACGTGAACGCGCCAAATGGAAGGGTAGGGGGAAGGGGTAGAAATGCTTAATATTGGCGCAATAAATTTTACTTAAAATCTGTGTCCAAATTGTTATGAGGATTTTATCAAGTAAATCTTACAAGTTCTTTTTTTCAGTGCATGGGTGAACACGATGTTTTAAGAATTTAATTATATATATATATATTTATTTATTGTGTGTGTGTGTGTGTGTGTGTGTGTGTGTGTGTGTGTGTGTGTGTGTGTGTGAGACCGGTGCAACTCAAACGTCCTATTCCATTGTCACTCATACTGCCGTAGTTTTTAGAGCCCTAAAAAAGCATTCGCTAGTAAGTAAGTAAATAAAAGACAAATTAATAAATCGTTTTAAATTATATATATACAGGGGCGTAGATTTAGGGTGGACGGAGGGGATGTGTCCCCACCAATATCCTCTGACCATTGAAATGTCCCCACCAATAATTTAATCCACTTTTTTTTTAATCGTTCTGTCAGCATTAACCTAGACACGCAGAAAGGGATAAATCACGTTCCATCCTTGAGTCCTCCCGCCCCCAAAACAAATATGAACATTTTGATTGGCTGTGCCTTTCCCTGCCATCATGTGATAGACTATGGCTGCGTTCAGACACAAGCAGCGCCAAATGCAGTGGACTCACATTCAGTACAGCAGGCCAGGATATAGTCTGTGAATACGGACTTAAAACTAACAGCAGATTAAACAGCTAAATGTAAAAGTATAAATATGATCCCTGTCAGTCTCCTAATCTAATGACTGTTTGTCAGAAATCAGTATTGTGAAAGAAATTGATAAGCTAATATACTAATATTGCCATATGGCTAGAATTTTGTTGACACCAATAGACACCAATCCACTTCAGAAAAATAGTTTTTAAAATGCATTCACTTACTTGGCGAACATTAATGATTTGATTCGAGGTTTGCACACTAAGACTCAGAAAAAGTGAAATAAAATGATTGCTGTTTAAATGGCATGTGTTTATCCTGTTTTGTCAGGTAACAGAACCTAAACACCTGTGCTGTATATCAGACAGCGATGGAGAGAGTGTAGATTACACACAGGTGCTCTCTAGTCATTAGCACTCATCAGGCAATGTCTATGGGCAACTGACTGCACTCAGACCAAAGGGGGCTGAATAATTACACACACCCCACTTTTCAGTTATTTATTTGTAAAAAAAAAAATGTTTGAAATCATGTATGATTTTCGTTCCACTTCTCGCGTGTACACCACTTTGTATTGGTCTTTCACGTGGAATTCCAATAAAATTGATTCATGTTTGTGGCTGTAATGTGACAAAATGTGGAAAAGTTCACGGGGGGGGCGAATACTTTTGCAAGCCACTGTAGTTGTCCTGAGATTTACCATTGTTACCAATAATAGGCTGAGGCATTCTCTGTCCATGCTCATAAGGAATCCCTCAATGTTTTTCAATTAGGGGACAGAAGCAGATCAGCCATGTTGTAGTTCAGGTGAAGAGGCGAGGTCACAGGAGGTCAATCTGAATGTTGATTATACAGTATATAACATATAATATGTGTGCGTGTATTATACATGTTGATTATACTAATATTTAGCATTATGAGGAGTGATAGGCTGAGGATGTAAGTGATTCATTAGTGTTTTTGGCAAAAGTTTTAAACTGACATTTCACTTTTTTGTCACGCTATTTCATCAGGTGGCAATGCTGTCCGGTCCTAGTGCAGTCAGAGGGGAAGAGTTAGGGTCAAAGCCATTGTTCACCCCCAAAAAAACTTTACTCACTATTTACTCCTTAAGTGGTTCCAAACTTTAATGATTTTCTTTATTTTGTTGAATACAAAATAAGATATTGGGGGAAAAAGCTGAAAACATTGACTTCCGTAGCAGGAAAAACAAATACTATGTAAATCAATGATTACAGGTTTTCAGCATTCTACAAAATATCATCTTTAGTGTTTATCAGAAGAAAAAAAGAACAGCCTGGACAATATTGATGTCAAACAAATATGCCAGCAGTTTATTTTTGTTAACGAGAGGCGAAGGCATGTTTTTGTCTCCTTCATATAGGAGCAATAGGCATTGAGCTGTTGTGTGGTACTGTACCTAGTAGTTCATGTTTAGATGTAATCTACTTTTATATATATACAGATGATTGAGATGTTTCATTTGCACTAGGGCTCAATAAAGAATAGTTTTTATTTTATTAAAGACTATCTTTTTGTCAGTTATGAAACATTCCTTTAACTTTACACTATTCCTTAATTTAACTTAATGAATTGCATTTCGAGTGGATTAATATCAATCGAAGCATTGCTAGTATTAATGTAAAGTGATTTCGCACCATATTAAGAAAAACATGTATTCAGTGGACATAGTTGGGGTGGGAGGTTGGTAGGTGGATGGGGCAGGGGGTTGGGGGTTGGTGGGTGGAAAAGGGGATTGGGGGATGGGGTATTAGTTGGAGTCATAGGTAGCAAACCTACGCCCTTGTGTGTGTGTGTGTGTGTGTGTGTATATGGAAATATAATTAATATTTTCGTGTTTAATTACAAAAAAAAAACATTTTAATGGTTAGTGATTGTTGCAGACATTTACACTATTTTTGAGAACTATTAAGTTCTCCTTCAACGTGTCATAGCCGATATGTCATAGCCGATGATAGCTAATGCTAACGGCGCTAATGCTAACGGCGCTAATGCTAACGGGGCTAATGCTAGCGGCGCTAATGCTAACGGCGCTAACGGCTGCAGACAGGAAGACACTGCCAGCACCGGGAACGCGCTCATCATCTCCGAGCACGACGTGAGGAGAGCCTTCAGGAGAGTGAACACCAGGAAAGCAGCAGGACCAGACGGCATCTCAGGCCGTATCCTCAGAGCCTGCGCTGACCAGCTAGCACCTGTGTTCACTGAGATATTCAACATCTCTTTATCTCAGTCGGTGATCCCCACATGCTTCAAAGAGTCCATCATTGTTCCTGTTCCAAAGAAACCACATCCTGCTTCCCTCAATGACTATCGCCCTGTAGCCCTCACCTCAGTAGTGATGAAGTGCTTTGAACGCCTGGTCAGAGACTTCATCATCTCTTCACTACCGGACACACTCGACCCACTACAGTTCGCTTATCGTCCGAACCGTTCCACAGACGATGCAATCTCAAATCTCCTCCACACATCTCTCACCCACCTGGACACTAAGAGGGGAAATTATGTGAAAATGCTCTTCATCGACTACAGCTCTGCATTTAATACCATAATTCCCTCCACACTCACCACCAAGCTGGAGCACCTGGGACTCAGCTCACCCATGTGCCAGTGGATCTCCAACTTCCTAACTGGCAGACCACAGGCAGTAAAGATGGGCGGTCATGTCTCAGCCTCCCTCACACTCAGCACTGGAGCGCCCCAGGGTTGTGTTCTGAGCCCCCTGCTGTACTCTTTATACACCTACGACTGCGTGGCCACTACCAACTCCACCGCCGTCATCAAGTTTGCTGACGACACTGTCGTGGTGGGCCTGATCAACGATGAGTCGGCCTACCTGGAGGAGATTGGGAATCTGGAGAACTTGTGCCAGAGGAACAATCTCCTCCTGAACGTCAGTAAGACAAAGGAGCTGATAGTGGACTTTTGTACAAAGCAAGAGAGGAACTACCAGACCCCCGTCATCAACAAGAGCCCAGTGGAGAGAGTGGACAGCTTCAGATACCTCGGTGTTCACATCACGCAGGACCTGTCATGGTCCTGTCACATCAACACCGTGGTGAAAAAGGCCCGGCAGCGTCTGTACCACCTCAGACGTTTGAGAGACTTCAGACTGCCCTCCAAGGTGCTCAGGAATTTCTACTCCTGCACCATAGAGAGCATCCTGACGGGAAACATCTCGACCTGGTTTGGAAACAGCACACAGACGAGCTCTACAGAGGGTGGTGCGTTCAGCTGAGCGCATCATCCGCACCAAGCTCCCTGACCTGCACTCAATCTACACCAAGCGGTGCTGGACCAAGGCCAGGAAGATCGTGAGGGACCTCAGCCATCCCAACAATGGACTGTTCTCTCTGTTGCGGTCAGGAAAGCGCTTCCGCTCCCTGAAGGCCAACACAGAGAGACTGAGGAGGAGCTTCTTCCCGCAGGCGATAAGGTTTCTCAATCATACCACATTCACACCACAAACACAGAACTGATACAACCTGTTAACGTCAACGGACACTATGGACACTTTCATGCACATCTACCCTGACATTGGAACTCATATTTATGTTTTTGTATTTATGTTTACATTCTGGACCCCTGCTCAAAGTCACTTTAATAAGGCACCTTAACACATGTTTCCATGCAAATTACTTGCACACCATACATCCTCCACCAAATTTCAATTTTAAAAGAAAATCTCTATTGTACAGTATATCTCTATTTTTATTTCTATTTTATGTACAGTATACTTTAATTTTTTATTTCCATTCTTATTCTAGTTAAGTTAAAATTTTCCTATTTCTTTATTCATATTTATTCCTTACTGTAAGATTTAATTATCTTTTTAAGGTCACTGGCGGTCGTGTAAGCATTTCACTGCATATCGTACTGTGTATGACTGTGTATGTGGCGAATAAAATTTTAATTTGAATTTGAATTTTGATAACTGCCCCTTTGATCTGCTGGGTACGGCGGGGCGTCAACTGCTGATCAGTGTGTGTAAAGTACGCTACTTTACACTGATCAGCCGTCGACGCCCCGCCATACCCAGCACATCAAAGGGGCACACTCATAAACTCTCATAAACTCTCTCTTAAATAAATGAGCGTGCTGTTTGTGCAACAGCACGACAAACATTACCTGTCCTTTTATGAACTGCACAAGTAGTGGTGGTCATTAACTGCTAGCTAACTGGGTAAGGGGGTTACAGTGGGGTCTGTAGCTCTGTGTCCAGAGCTCCGTTTTAGGGACCATGTTTAGTTTTAAAGTAAGTTACAGTTTTATTTCACTAAAAGCCATCTAATATGGATACCCACATAATTATGGATTATTATATTTATGATATAAAAAAAACACTGTTTTTAAAGAAAATATATTAAGTAACAGATAATATTAGGTTTATATTTCAAATTAGATAAAATGCTGATTTTCCAGCAGTAAAATTATTGTATCTCTACAGTTTACAAAACCTCCGCTGCGTGTATTCATTCACAGGCTCCAGAGCACGCACAGAGAAATAGGAGACTGTGGTTTAGGAGTGGATTGGAGAGAAGAGAGCTGTTCAGTTACTATAAAAAAAAAATCTAAAAAAATATATATAAAAACATAATATGATCTTTTTGAGTTATGAGGTTTTTTTATTATACATAAGACAACCTTTCAGTTTTGTAAATATTCTAGTTATAGTGTGTTAAGTTTTTCTTTAGGTTAAACGGTTTTGAGAATTAGACCATCCAGCTAAGATCAATATTATGTCGTTGATTGATAAAATCTGGATTAAGGATATTTTATTTTGTTTTATTTATTTAATTTGTATTTTTCATCTTCCCCCCTGAGGGATTGCCACCTTATTGTGGTCAGGGGATTTGCGTGCCTCAGTGCTTGGATGTTTACCGAGGGCTCAAGGGAGGTGTGTCTGTGTGTGTGTGTGTGCGCGTGCGCTGTAGCCTGTCCTTTTTTCAGCGGATTTTTCCGCTACCGCAGATCAGTTTATCAACTTGTAATATATAAATTTTAGGAATATATTAACATGTGGAGACATCATTATATGTTGAATGGAACTTGTAAGCCTTTGAATGGTGTTAAAGATACTTGCAAAACAAGTATTGCAGCCATACATTGGAGGGAACTTCTGAGGTGGTCAGTGATTGATGGCACGGTCGGTCGGAGGGGGTTGTGATCACACCTATAGATCTTTTGTTCTAGGCTATCGGTCAAATATCTCTCCACTTGGAAGCAAAAACATGCAAGGGATTTCAGCATCTCGACGCACATACTAAGCTGTTTATAAAGTAGACACTGTTTGTTTTTTCATTTTGTAATCTTTCCCGTGTTTACCGTGTACTGTACAATGTATATAAATTTTTTAATGAATTACTGTAAATAAACTACACATTCCGTTGATTTACCAGAAATTACTTTTCTGTTTTTTGTGTGTGCTAAACTAAACTTCAGGGTCAAAGTAATAGCGATTTTATTTGAAAAGTATTATATATTTACAATGCTGATAAGTTCAAGCTTACTGTAGATTCATATATAAACTGCTTCAAAGTCTTTCCACCCCGTGACCGCTGAAATCCGACACGACACCACGTTAGGCTACGTCTTGACTCATTTGTATGCCGACGGTGATTGGATGTTTCCCGAGGGCTCAGGGGAGTGTGTGTGTCTGTGTGTGTGTGTGTGTGTGTGTCTATGTGTGTGCGTGCGCGCGGGTACTTGTTCTACTGTTATAAAAACTCTAAATATAAACAAACAAAATACAGCTTTTTTTTCAGAGGTAAACGGTAAAGTGAAGATGTTCAGTGTCACTATGCAGATGTTACACTCAGTGGAGTTACCGAAAACTTTGGTTTAGTCCTCATTGAGTTGCCACACATCATTTCCACATTTCACTCGCTTTTATTCCTCTTATGTGAACATAAACAGTGAAACATTCCACAGGTTTATAATACACCGCGGCCAAGTGAACCACGTTCCCGTCGAACGAAACGAGGCACAATCGTGGTGTTTGCTTCGGTTATGACACACCATAGTTTATTATCTGCTGTGGTAGATCTGATTATTTATTACATATATATTATATAATACAATAATAAAGCTTTATATCCTCAGGAGGGCTCAGTACATTGTTTTAGCGATAGTTTCACGGAAGCGAGTTCAGAACTAATCTAACCAAACCAAAAAAAAAAAAAAAATCCGAAGCTTCAAATAGAATGAACGAACTAATGAAATTGATATATATGTAATTGATATACTGTATATACAGACGTGTGTGTGTCATTTTAATTCAAATGAACATTTTAATGCTTTCTGATACACTTATCAACTTATCCACATACACTTATCAACACAAACTCTCCGTGCACGCACACACAATCTCTAAAAAATTAATATTAATAACACATATACAAATAAACAAATGTAGGTGTAATAAAAGTAGTCGTGATGTCAGTACTCGCCCAGCAAACCAGCCTTTTGCAGCGGCTTAAAACGTATGAATTATCTTCAAATATACAAAAAAAAAAGCGAAAAGACACTCGATTATTATGCATAGGTTATTTGTTTAATTCAAAAAGTTCATAAAAACACTTTAAAACGAGAGAAAAACTGTTAAAATCCTCGTTCGCCTTCTCAGCGTTAGGTAGCGAGTGACATCATGATTTGAATCTGCACGCCACTGGGGAAACATAGGGAAACTGACTTTCCCGGACCACCGGCTTTTAGATAAAGTCCTTCTATGCGCCATCTGGCGGATATTCAGTGAAGCACAACACATTTATTTTAAATTCCCGAATGTTGCCTCCGGCAAGTCGCGGCAAGCCGCGCGCTAAATTGCGGCATCCCGCGGGAAAACACGCGCAGTCTTAAAGGCGACATCTGTACAGTTTCAATTTGAAGATATGAGAGAAAAGAAGGTCACATTCAATTGTGTCTCAGTATAGAAGGCAATGAAATATTCACTCAGTCATTTTTTTCCTATACAATATAAACCGTGCAGTGTCACAGAAGACTTGGAGGCCTACTAGGAAACTTGGGCACAAGTCAGGCTACACTCTGGCATGCCAATCTATTACAGATTCACAAGTACTGTACATATTCACATAAATTTATATTTACGGTATTTGGCCGATGCCTGTATCCACTTTTTTTCTTTTTTTTTCTCATTACCTGAGCAGTTACTCATCCCATAATCTCATACTCCAGTACATCTATCCCGAATGGCAACTACGCTAATTCTCCCCATCTGTTCTGTATTTCTCTACCCATCCCGAGGCATCGGGAGATTTTGCCAGCTTCAGTAGACAAAGGCCGACCCTGCGAGGTTCCTGAGGCATCCAGAGAAGGACCAGCTCCAGCTGGATTCAGCTTTATGATGGTTGGAGCTACACATGCTGCTCCTGTGCTTCCAGTGATCCAGACCTCATCTGCCCTCTGCACCTACTGACTCGTCCCTATGCTGAACTGGTCTTCATGTCAATTTAAATAATTTCTGTCATATTGAATTTTCACCTGCACAACACACAAGATGTTATATCATTTCTATCTGTTATCACCCAAATGAGGATGCGTTCCCTGTTGAGTCTGGTTCCTCTCAAGGTTTCTTCCTAATGACATCTCAGGGAGTTTTTCCTTGCCACAGTCGCCGTCACCCTTGGCTTGCTCATCAGAGACATTTCATTCATTCATCTCATTATCATCTACACATTTTTCTCACACATACTGTGTCATGCACACGCAATCTGCGCCCGGCACTAGGACCCGGAAGTAAGACGGGCGCAAAACCAGGAAGTATAAAAGAGGTAAACAAATGATGGCTTACCGCTCAGTCATTGAGTTCGGCCCATGTCAGCTCCAGTTGTCGTTTCAGCAAACCGTGAGTACTCACATGTTGGTTCCGTTTGTCTTTTGCTATTGTGTGTGTATTTCTAGGACGCGGGTTAGATTTGTGTTTTTCCCTTGCTCCGTTTTTGTGAGAGTCCTTAAACTAAATCGCGTGGTTATCCTGCCTGCTCGCTTCTTTCCGCGTTTGGGTTTATCCTCCACGCTACATTGGGCTAACCGCTAAAGCTACGTCTTCTGGTCACCTCAGGTTAGTCCATCTTGACATACTGTACACACTTCCAATTATTTTCTTTTCTAAAATTATTATTATTATTATTATTATTATTATTATTTTATTTTATTTATTTTTTTTGTAAATTTTCTTTCATTTTCGTGAAGCTGCTTTGAGACAATGACCATTGTTAAAAGCGCCATATAAATAAAATTGAATTGAATTTGAACATCTCATTCAAACGCCAGGGAAAACATGTGAGTTTTAAGATGGGATTTAAACACCCTCAGTTATGTGACCTCATGAATAATCAAGGGTTTGTCATTCCACAACTTGGGTGCCGCCACAGAGAATGCCCGATCACCCCTAAATTTGCATTTGGTTTTAGGAACAGCCAGCAAATGTTTAGCTGATGATCTGAGAGACCGGGGTGGGGCTTAGGGCTGAAGCAGATCCGAGAGGTAGGGCGGGTCAAGGCCATGTGAAGATTTAAACATGACCGAAAGAATTAAAAAATTCATTCAGTAATGTACCGGGAGCCAATGAAGGGAAGCCAGAACTGAAGAGATATGTTTTCTTTTACGGGTAGACATTAAGAGTCGAGCAGCAGAGTTTCGGATCAGCTGTAGTCGTTGTAATGCTGCCTGAGAATACAAAGTGAAATACAGAGCATTACAGTAATCGAGGGGAGTGATGATAAAGGCGTGGATGGCTATTTCAAAATGCTTAAAGGACAAAACAGGCTTAGGTTTTGCCAATTGTCTTAGTTGAAAGAAACTAGACCGAACCACAGCACTGATCTGTTTATCAAATTTAAGGCCATGGTCAAAAATAACATCTAAATTTGACGCTGTGGGTTTAACATACTGCTCCAAGGCTCCTAAATCCAGAGGTGGAACTCTACCCCTGGCACCAGGACCAAATACCAAAACCTCCGTCTTTCTATCATTAAAATTTAAAAAAACTTTGGGCTAACCATGTCTTTATGTCATCTAGACATGTTAACAGAGACTTGACAGAGTAGCGCTCCTTCTGTTTTAACGGGGGATAATTTTGACTATCATCTGTATAGCAGTAAAAAGAGATGCCATGTTTTCTCAGGATATAGCCGAGCGGCAACAAATACAAAGAGAAAAGAAGGAGTCCAATAAGAATAAGAAGAAAATAAAGAAGAACTTACCGGCTCATCACCAGTTTGAGTTTGCTCAGAGGATGCTCTTCTTTTATGTTTTCTGTAATAAAATGCAAATAGTCTATTCTTTGATTTAAAGAATAATATGAATGGTTTAAACGACCAACACATAAATATGGTCTAAAACTAAAAAGCAGCTTATAAATAGCAATAAGTCTTTTTTCCCAGTCTAATAAAACTAATGTGATTTCTATTTGTATACTTCATTATCTTATAGTAATGAAAGAATGTTGATTACATTACGGGGAAATGCTATGCATTTAAATAAATAAATAAACTCACAATGGTAAAGTGCCTTAGCTCTGTTCCTGTGTAAGTTTATACATATTTTGGACTGCTGAACAGGAGGTCCCTAGTTTGAGCCCAGATGCTGCTTATATATATGCTTAAATATATTGGTTGCAATATATATTTTACATATGTATTGTTACCTGCCCTGCCTTTTTTTTTTCTTCCTGTATTATTATTATTATTATTATTATTATTATTATTATTATTATTATTATTGTGTACTGCATATTGTCTATATGTCAACTGTGGTGTTTTTTCCCTTAATGTAGAAAATTGTTTTTTCATTTTACGTGATGAAACTTTGTATTCTGCTTTGGCATCCAGGTCAAGCTGCAATAGTGCTACCCACCACCATGCTGCCTGTACTAGATACTACTTTCTATTTAATGGTCAAATACCTATGTTTTTAGTACTGTGTACATTAAAATGGTGGAATTCTTTATAAAACTTTTTGTGGTTACTCACTTCTGGAGGCACACAGCGCAAAAAATAAAAAAACACACTGTGGTTAGTGAGAATACTGTGAAGAATGCCCTTGTGCTTTGTTTTTCACCATCTGTGTTGGAAAAAGATAAAAAATACAACATGAATAAGTACAAGTTGTCACGAACTAACCGGGATGACCAGAACAATGATCGTGCTATCTGTCACGAACAAACCGGGATGAACAGATAGCTTTAGCAGTTAGCCCTGTAGCGTGAATGGTAAACCCAAACGCGGATAAACACGAGCAGGCAGGATAATCACGCGATTTACTATAAGGACTCTCACACTCAATGAGCACAGGAAAGACACAATCTAACCCTAGTCCTATAAACACACACTCAGTCTGAAAAGATAGCCAAGAAAGTGAGTACTCACATATACTGGAACGATTCCGAACAGACATGGGCTTAACTCAATGACAGAGCGATGTGCGGCGCCATCTTGTTTCCTTTTATGCTTTCAGCTTCGCGACCGCCTTACTTCCGGGTCCTGGTGCCGGTCGCGGCTGAGTGTGCATGACAGTACCCCCCCGTCCAGGACCGACTCCGGACGGTCCAGGGGTGGAGGATACCCGGTGACGGTAGTCCCTAATGAGCCCGGAGTCGAGGATGAAGCGAGCCGGAACCCAGGACCGCTCCTCGGGGCCGTAGCCCTCCCAGTCGACCAGATACTGGGTGCCCCTGCCCCGAGGGCGCGAGTCGAGGATCCGTCGCACGGTGTAGGCGGGACCGCCGTCAATGATTCGGGGAGGAGGAGCAGGGGGGGTGGGTGGAACCATGGGTGAGGTGGTGAATGGTTTCAACTGTGAGGTGTGGAAGACGGGGTGGATCCGGAGCGCCGCAGGCAGCTGGAGCCGGTAGGTGACAGGGTTGATCCTGAGCGTGATGCGGTATGGCCCGATGAATCTTGGTGATAATTTTTTGGATTCGGTGTGCAGGTGGAGGTTTCTGGTTGATAGCCACACTTTGTCACCTACGTGGTACAATCGTCCCGGGGGGTGCCGGCGGCGGTGTTGGGCCACATAGTTGGCATTGGTGCGTCGGATGGCGAGGTTGGCTTGGTGCCATAGCCGCCGGCACCGGCGAACCAACTGTTGGGCCGATGGTACGTCAACCTCCGGGTCCTGGTGGGTGAACATTGGAGGCTGGAAACCATAGCACACCTCAAATGGGCTCAGGTTGGTGGCTGAGGAGACATGGAGGTTATGGGATAACTCGGCCCACTTGAGGTAGCGGGCCCAGGAGCGCTGGCGGTCCGACACAAAACATCTCAGGTAGCGCTCCAGCTGTTGGTTGGTTCGCTCCGTCTGACCGTTCGTCTGAGGGTGGTAGCCGGAAGACAAACTGCAGGACGAATCGATCAGACGGCAGAAGGCCTTCCAGAACCGGGCGGTGAACTGGGGACCTCTGTCCGAGACGATGTCCTTTGGGAACCCATGCAATCGGACTACGTGTTCCAAAATCAGCTCGGCTGTCTCCTTCGCTGACGGGAGTCCGGCGAGGGCCACCAGGTGCACTGCCTTGGAGAAGCGATCCACTATGGTCAGGATGACGTCTCTTCCATCTGAATCCGGCAGGCCCGTGATGAAATCCACGGCAATGTGGGACCAGGGTCGACGGGGAACTGGGAGTGGTTGGAGTTCCCCTGGAGTTGGTTGATTAATGTCCTTTGCCCTGGCACACATTGGGCACGCCCGAACGAACTCGGTGATTTCCCTCCTCATGGAGGGCCACCAGAAAGCCCGGCCGATGAAGGTGGTGGTTCTCCGGCTTCCCTGGTGCCCTGCGACGGGTGACGAATGGCCCCACTGGAGGACCTCCGTTCGGAGTCGTTCGGGGACGAAGAGCCGTCCGGGCGGCACACCTGCCGGCGCTGGGTCCTTGGTCAGTGCCTGGCGGACCCTTGTTTCCAGGTTCCACTGCAGGGGTGCGATGATGCGGGTAGGTGGAAGGACAGGCACGGGGTCCGCCCGGGGCGTCTCTCGCTCATGTTGCCGAGAGAGGGCGTCAGCCTTGGTGTTCTTCGACCCCGGGCGGTACGAGAGGTGGAAGTTGAATTGTTCGAAGAACAGTGCCCACCGTGCCTGTCGTGGGTTTAACTGCTTTAAACTTCGGATGGTGATCAAGTTTTGGTGGTCCGTCCAGACGATGAATGGCTCACTGGCGCCCTGGAGCCAGTGACGCCACTCCTCCAAGGCCCACTTTATGCCCAGCAGTTCGCGGTCCCCCACACCGTATCGCTGCTGAGTGGGGTTAAATTTTTTGGAGTAGAAGCCACATGGGTGCAGCTTCTGGTCTGGACCTCGTTGGGAGAGAACAGCGCCGGCGCCCACCTCCGACGCGTCCACCTCCACAACGAATGGTTGGCTGGCATCTGGATGAAGCAGGATGGGTGCGGTGGTGAACAGATGACAGAGTTGATGAAAAGCTGAGATGGCTGTAGGGTTGAGTCGAAAAGAACTGTTGGAGAGCCTGGTAAGTGCAGTGAGCGGTGCTGCAACTGTACTGTAGCCCCGGATAAAGCGACGATAAAAGTTCGCAAACCCGAGAAAGCGTTGGAGCTGTTTGAGTGTCCTGGGTAGGGGCCAGTGACGTACAACCTCCAGCTTCTGCGGGTCCATGGCCACACCCTGGGGCGAGATGACAAAACCCAGGAACGTGGTGGAGTGCTCGTGAAAAGCACACTTTTCCAGCTTACAGTACAGCTGGTGGGCGAGCAATCTCTTAAGTACAGCTCGAACGTGTTTGGTGTGTTCAGTGGGGGTGCGTGAATAAATTAAAATGTCATCCAGATAAACAAACACCCATCGGCCTAGCATGTCCCGGAGGACATCGTTGATGAAGGCTTGGAAGGCCGAGGGTGCGTTGCAGAGACCAAATGGAATGACCAGGCTCTCATAGTGTCCGGTAGGGGTGATGAAGGCTGTCTTCCACTCATCACCCTCTCTGATGCGCACCAAGTTGTAGGCGCTCCGGAGGTCCAACTTAGTGAACATGGTGGCACCAGAGAGGGCGTCCAGGGCTGAGTTGGTGAGAGGCAGAGGGTGACGATTCCGAATGGTGATCTTATTTAGCCCCCGATAGTCGACACATGGACGAAGTTCGCCCCCTTTCTTCTTTACGAAGAAGAATCCCGCGGCAGCCGGCGAAGAGGAGGGCCGGATGGTGCCGTTTCGCAGAGCGTTGGTGACATACTCCTCCATAGCCTTGGTCTCGTTGGTAGAGAGGGAGTAGAGATGGCCGCGGGGGGGGCTGGAGCCTGGCTGGAGTTCAATAGCTAGGTCGTAGGGTCGGTGAGGTGGAAGGTGGCTGGCCCGGCGTTTACAGAACACTTCAGCCAGGTCTCGATATGGTGGAGGAATGGCTTGGATGTCGACGTCGGGGGCCTCGGACTCCCTGGAACACGTCCCAGCCTGGGCCTGTAGGCATAAGTCGGTACAGGTCGGCCCCCATTGAAGGATCCGGTTCTGAGACCAGGAGATGAGTGGGTCGTGCTGTAAGAGCCAGGGATAGCCGAGGATGATGGGTGGAGATGATATGGGTGTGAGGTGAAATTGTCTGGACTCCTGATGTTGGCCGAGGACGAGAGTGATGGGTAGAGTCTGCTGGGTGATGGGGCTGGATGAGAGGGGCCGCCCGTCGACTGAGATGATTCTCATTGGCTGGGATAACGCCTCAATCTTTACCCCCAATTCTCTGGCGTATGTTGAGTCAATGAAGTTACCCGCGGCACCGGAATCGATGAACGCGGCACTTCTGACCCGTTTGTGGCCAAGGTGGAGGGTTACCTGAACCGTGAGTCGAGTGGCGGTGTGATCGGTGGTGGCGGAGAGGTGGATGGTACCCGGGGAGTCTCTCCTATCTCTCACCGGGTCTGGGCGTTTCCCGGACGGGACGGGCAGGTGGCTCGGTGGTGCGCTGCTGAGCCGCAATAGGCGCACAGTCCCTCACGGTGACGTCTCTGGCGTTCCGCCACGGTCAGGGAGGCGCGCCCTAGTTGCATGGGTTCCCCGGCTCCGGTGTCAACCACGGCAGGGGGTGGAGATCCGACACGTCCAGGAAAAGCTGTGGTGACGGTGGGTGGTGGTCTTGGTGCAGTGTAGGTATAAGTGGATGGTGGCGGCAGGGTTCGAGGTACTGGCTTCGGACGAGAGAGGAGGCGCTGATCGATCCTGAGGGCTAGTTGGATTAGCCCCTCCAGTGTGGCTGGGAGCTCTCGTCCGGCTAGTTCGTCTTTGATACGATTAGCCAGCCCCTCGAAGTAGGACGTCCGGAGAGCTGCGTCTCCCCAGGAGGTCTGGATAGCGAGGGTCCGGAACTCTGCGGTATATCTACTCACGGACAGTCCTCCCTGTCGCAGGTGGTAGAGCTTTGTGTCGGTCTCCACCTCGCCCGCGGGATGTTCAAATGTTAGCTTGAGCTGACGGGTGAATTCATTGTATGAATGCGCAGTGTCTGTGTCAGCGCGTAAGACTGCCGTGGCCCACTCTGCTGCCTGCCCTGATAGCAACGAGACGAGGAGTGCAATGCGCAGCCGGTCGGTGGAGTACTTGGTGGCATTGAACTCAAACACCAGTTCCAGCGATGTTAAAAACACACTGCATTTCCCATCCGTGCCATCCCATTTATCTGGAAGAGCTAAAAAAACGTCAGAAGGGGGGGGGGGGTGGTGCGGTGCCGCGACCGACGCGGCGGGCGGACCGCTAGCCAGCCCACTAACCGCCGCCCGAAGGCCCGCGTTCTCCTGCCTAAGCTCCGCGACCTCGCGGCGCAAGGCCGCGGTGTCTCGGACACTCCGGCGCAGAGAATCGAGCTCCGCGGTTAGCGCATTAATGAGCAAAGCATGCTGGTCAACCACACCGCGAAGGCGAGCGTAATCCGCTGGGTTTACTGTGGGCTCTGTCATTCTGTCACGAACTAACCGGGATGACCAGAACAATGATCGTGCTATCTGTCACGAACAAACCGGGATGAACAGATAGCTTTAGCAGTTAGCCCTGTAGCGTGAATGGTAAACCCAAACGCGGATAAACACGAGCAGGCAGGATAATCACGCGATTTACTATAAGGACTCTCACACTCAATGAGCACAGGAAAGACACAATCTAACCCTAGTCCTATAAACACACACTCAGTCTGAAAAGATAGCCAAGAAAGTGAGTACTCACATATACTGGAACGATTCCGAACAGACATGGGCTTAACTCAATGACAGAGCGATGTGCGGCGCCATCTTGTTTCCTTTTATGCTTTCAGCTTCGCGACCGCCTTACTTCCGGGTCCTGGTGCCGGTCGCGGCTGAGTGTGCATGACACAAGTATTACTATCTGAGGCTATTTGATAGTTTTTTTCACTGGATGATATCGAAGAAGACCAGAGGTGAACAGTAACAATGTAAATGTAATGTGTTACTTTACTTACTGTAAGTACATGTTTAAGTATGTGCACTTAAGTATGTTCATTTTTAGGGGCTTTTTTTACTACCTTTCTAAAATAAATACCCTAGTAAAATATTGTACTTTCCATTCCACTACATCATGTGACATCATGGGAGAAAACAAAATTAGAATGCAGTGTGTGGCTAATTTACTTTGACCAGTTACACTCTAAAAAATGATTCTGTGGCCTTGCAAATTTCACAGTAATAAACAGGTTATGTTAGCTTAATAAAATCTCTAAAAGTCACATACATGATTGTTTGAGTTAGACAAATCAAAATAAATGCCTAAAAAAACTACTGTTCTGTTTGTCTTAAATTTACACTATAATTTAAGTTTATTTCACAAATAGCAATTAGTATTTGAGTAACTGAATTATATTTTTAACAGGCACTTAATATTTTTGATACATTTCAATCAAAATATTTGGTAATGGAGTAATTAATGCTGATTAGTTTCAAGAACTACAATTATCACTCATTCAAACTCAATATTCTTTATGTTTAACAAGAAAAACTTAAATAATTGAGTAAATTGCCCTGCGCAAGTGCTCATGGGAAATCTGGTGTAACATCAGATACAAGAAGGCTGTGAGAATGGACATGAAGCACCTGGAACATTCTGGAACATTCCTTATAAATTCTGGTGAGTAAACAGCTAACACAAGTTACTGAAATAATGCCTCTGTCTGTCTGTATACACAACTTTATAGTGTGTAAGTTACTGTTCTGAATCCTGTCACAGCCGAGCTACATAGCTAACGATAGCTAGCAGCAGGTCAGTCCTGGCGTTCAGTGTCATTTTACTTGTTTGTTCCAACCACCGAACTGCTCAGGTAAAGCGGCGTTAATACAGACACTTAAAATCTGGTGTAAAAGGGGAGATTTAACACCGAGCCGCGTGCGCGTGCATGTCCGGGTTTCTCGGTGTAACCGGCCGCGGTTGTGCCGCAATATTTGAATTTCTCCCGCCGAATGCGGTGATTTTGCGCAGCCAACCGTCACTGTGGCGATGATATAAAACTAGCGTGTTGAAATAATTACCGCGTGTGTACCGGGTCCACCTCACACACTGAACCGCGAGTCTGCTCGGGTCACTCCGACACTTTAAGGAGGAAATGCAGAACAAAGCAGATCTAAACAGCAGAAATGAGGTGCAGTGTCCGGACTCTGGCACTGTTTACACACCTGGCAGTGTTTTATCCGTTACTGTATGTGAGTATTTATAACATGATTAAACACTGAGCAACAGGAAACGTAAATGTATCAGCCATGAGTCCAGCAGCAGTAACACTGCAGAGAGCAACAGCTCTGAGTCCAGCACAGCTCTGGGTTCAGTCTCAGTCTCATGATGTACAGCACTACAGACAGGCAGTTTGATTAGCAGTATAATGGTGTATAGCTTTGTTTAAAACAATAGAACTTCAAACATTTTACACAAGTTAAAGTCATAAGTACATGCCGTTCTAAACTTCTAATGTATTTGAAGTACAAAAGTACTACAAGTACTTCACAAACATAACAGTGTACTTAAACATTATTAAAATGGCTGTTGATTAAATAAATGTTCTAAGTAAAAGTACAACAATATGTTATGTATGTTGTGATATGTAAGTATTTTTAAATAATTTTCGTGAAATGTTATATATTTTCAATATCTCTTTCACAGCACCAACACCACTAAAGAAGAGAAGTTGAATGGAGATAAAACATGAGGTAAATGTCAACTTTTTAAATGTTTCAGAAGTATTAAATGTGTAACCATTGAATCCAAGATAGAAATTGAAACAAGGCTGGAAATATTTCACTTTACCTATTTTTAATCCAGAATATATTAAATCCACTAGAATATACAAGATTTTCCAGTAACTAAAGTAAAAAAATTATATAGTTGATTATATAATTTATACAAGGGACATTCAAGTCAAAGCGGGACTTTTAATTGTGCGGGCCAAGGGTAGCTCAGTGGTTAAGGCATTGGACTACAGTTCGGAAGATCCCAGGTTCAAACCCCACAACCACCAAGTTGCCACTGTTGGGCCCTTGAGCAAGGTCCTTAACCCTCAACTGCTCAGATGTGTAATGAGATAAAAATGTAAGTCGCCAAATGCCTAAATGTAACAGAACACACTTATTATAGTAAAAGCTCCCTTTATTTCTCTCTATATTTCTGTCTCTATATATGAGGTTGTGCATTGTTCTGCAAGAGCAAAACGCCTTTGGTGATCAAAGCAGTCTGTTTTTTGTAAAAGCATTCCACTGAAATGTTTACCGGAATTTTACCAGCAATGGGCTCTGTAAAATTCCCACTTTGACTTGAACACCACTCATAGATCAATGTGATGATGTATATAGTAACAGTCACACTTGTACTTACTTGTATACTATCATTCCTTTTTTAGGTGCCAGCTTATGGGATGGCGGTGTAAGCTCTGCATATGTGTTGCATCATCAAAAGGAATTTCGATCATTATCGAGTGAAGCATGGTACTGTTGATCAATGATATTCAGTGTCCTGTCTTCATTTAGACTGTCATTGCTTCTTTAAGACCTGAGAATGTCTGCACACACATTTGTATGGATCCCACAGTTTGCAGGAAACTGAAGTGTAAAGGTCTGCAATCTTTCAGATGTAAAATGTGACTGTGATTCTATTCTAATACAAAAGTCTAGTTTCCACATATTAACTGTATAATATTTGTGGCAGAAGTATTGTTTGTGAGACTGTTTAATAATGAGATCAATTCAGCTCATTGTTTATGATTTTGTTACATGTCATTTGCAAAGTAAACCAGATTGAGTTTAGACGTCATGTCTTGTCAAATAAATGTTTAATTAAAATGGTAATGTGTGTATTGTGTCTTTGTTTATAATTAGTTATGTCATTAGATACATTAACCTAAATTGAAAAAAAAAACTTGATTAAAAGCTAAACATACAGTATTTAAAAAATAGTGTAAAGTATTAATTCTGTGATAGACCAGTATGAATTAAATTAATTTAAAATAAGTAAATGTAGCACATTTGTTTGTTAAATAAGTCTAATTTTCAGTTTCTTCTACCTTCCATTTCAATCATATCTACTCAATTATTTTACTCATTTCCACTTAGGGTAACCTTGCATTAACTTATGATTTTCATTACATTTACTCAATTTTGTACATTATTGTACTAAAAAAAAGTTATTCGGGTCTACTTAATTTTTTTACTGAATTCATGAAGTATATTTTACACGATTTTTTTAATTTTTAGATTGATATTGATATTTTTAAGTGTAAAAATGTTTCACCAAAAAAATTGAGTACAGCACAGTTTTATTTTTTAGAGTGTAGTTGCACTTATTAGCTATATCTATTTATATATAGAGCCAACACCTAGCAGAGAGGCCATGTTTGTGCTAGCAATAAGTTTCTTTAATGGGTACTCTAATGCTACTCTAATGTTTGCAGCAGACAAATATTTCCTTGTACAGTGGGACCTTGGATTATGACCATAATTTGTTCCCTTAAGCGGCTCGTATTTCAAAAACTCTCGTAAACCAAAGTGAATTTTCCTATAAAAATAATGGACACCCAGGGTTAGGGTTAGGGTTCCGCAAGACGGCAAAGATTTGTCATAAATTTTGACTTGAAAAATGAGCATTGTCTTGGTTTACGAGCACCGAGTGTCAGGTATCACGCAAGTGCTTCTTGTTTTGATGCAGAGCGTCACGTGATCACAACTGAGCCAACGGTTTCTCTCTCTTGCACTGCAGAATTGTGGGTAATCTTAGTCTTAGTCTTAGTGCTCGTCTCTTACTTGTATAATCAACATCCGTGCACGCGTGTACTGTTTACTATAACACTGTGACCACGTGTGTGTGTAAAACATATTTAATTTTGTGTTCGGAAGCGCGTGTGTACAGCGCATGAACTGTTTCTTATAACACACGTGTGTGCGCGCGAGTAAAGCAAAAGAAATTCTCAATACAGAGGTTAAAAATCCATTTTCTTCCTCTGCTCATCGTTATGTGTGTGTGTGTGTGTGTGTGTGCGCGTCTGTGTTTGCACGAATGTAATTTGACACTGTGCCGGCTATGTGTGTGTGTGTGTGAAGCCCATCCGCCTCACAAACACACACACGCACAGACATTAAGGCGAGAGAGTGTTTGCTCTCCACAGAAACTTTGCTCTCGCGATTCTTTTCAGAGGTAAAGTGCGGTTCATTTGTTTGTTTGTTTTACTTTACAGCAGTGATTCCATTAGTATGCGCTCACTTCTTTTTTGCGCCCAATTGCTATATTTGGGGCGCAATGAACGGGAGGAAATTAGTGGAAAATTTTGGGAAAGTACCTATTCTAATTCATGTTTTTCTTTATTGACAATGAAGAGCATACTCTCAAAACTAAACAATCACACACAAAGAAATGGATCATTAATACAAAATAAAAATAACATCAGTTGGGGGCCGGGAGAAAAAGTGGAACCATAGTGCAACAATAACGGTTTAACGTCGGCATGTTAATTGCAGAGGAACAATATAAGGAAACTTTCAGTATTATATATGCTGATGTTTCTGTATTTTTGTTAAAAATGTATATTTTATCAGGCCATACTAGTCTGGCATTTCTAGTTTCCTGTGTGGGAACAAAGTTGCTTTTTGATCCTTCAGGTGCTAAACAGAAGGTAAGATCAATATCGTTCTATGCTTTTTGTTGGTGTGCGGCATTTTGCGATGATCCCCAAGTCGTTGTTGTGTTGTAGAGAATAATGATGTTTATGCTTTCAAACGTATAATTTAGGTACTTAATCGAGAAAAAAGGCGGGTGTAGCTTTAAGATAATGTAGAGAGGAAATGTATGTGGGTATCTTATTTGCGGGTTTATTTACTGTATGCAGCTATTGAAGCCAGAGATGCTGCATAAATAAACTTTAAATAAATAAACTTTACCGCGGTCACAAACCAGGTTAGTAGCGTATGTAGTGGGCATAATAATGTCACTGGATACATTTGTTACATGGACCACAAGAAAGCAGGCGATTCAGCACTATCGGCTACCTAGTAGAATACAGACAGCAGGATAATCGCATGGTAAAATCTGAATCAGTGGACAGCAAAGCACAAATTCAAAGTTACATACAGAATTGCGCAGTGCAAAAAAACTACAAACGACTGCTGAGCAGCTAATCCCTCCATGTTCCGTGGACATGGGGTCAATTATGCAAATATAAGTGACAAAGTAAGCCTTTTATAACAATTGCACGTGTATTTAATCTTTTTGAACTTGATGTTATTTGATCTTATTGGTTTAGAAATTTATATTTCAATAAATAGTAAACTTGGCCAATTTCATTATCATTTTGTCGACAAGTGGGGCTTGAAAATTCGCTCACCCCCTTAAATGGGGAATGACAATGAAAATGTTTGAGAACAGGGGTGTGTGCGTAAAGGCGAGTGGAGGTGTGTGTGTGTGTGTGTGTGTGTATGTGTGTGTGTAAAGGGCCACGGTGTCTAATGACAAAGTCCAGGCTGATACAGAGAGGGAGAGAGAATATGGATTTTTAACCTCTCTAACTTATTTTGCTTTACACGCGCGAACACACGTGTGTTATAATAAGCAGTGCATGCATGCTGTACACACACGCATACAAACACAAAATTAAATATGTTTTACGCGCACACACGTGGTCACAGTGTTATAGTAAACAGTACACGCATGCACGGATATTGAATATACCAGTGAGAGACGCTGCAATACACTGCAACCCAAAGCAACAACAGCAACATTTGCAACATAAGCATTTCACTGCATATCGTACTGTGTATGACTGTGTATGTGACAAATAAAATTTGAATTTGAATTTATTAATTACATTTATTTATTAAATAATGAATAAAATCTATTTGGACTAGGTTTGCAGGCAGCTTATGATGTTAAGGATATTTGGTTAAAAATTGATTATCTCTATTGTCTAAAGAAAAAATGTATATATGATAAGTTTAAAATAAATGTTAGAAAGAAGGCTTGCCTGTTCTCATATCTTGTTATTTTACAGCAACTCCGATTTCCTTAATAGAAATTAATCTCCTACATGTTGATGGCACCTGATAATGTTTATGATAATCAGACTTGTTTAATGCCCTAATATTAACGGATCTGTGCCCAGAGTGACAAAAGCAAGTCTAGTCACAAAAATACAAATATAACATTAAATAACATTGTACTTTACTCAAGTGGAAATGTAAATGGAGGACTTCTACTTTTACTAAAGTAATTATTTTATGTAGATGATCTCTAGTTTTACTCAAGCACAGGATTTGGGAATGTCATCCACCACTGAAGAAGACATACAGTATTAATTACTACAGACACTGAAACAGCACGCTTGGAAAATGCCTGATCTGAGTATTTTAGCTAGAAAATTAACAGCCACATATTAACTTGTTTACAAAGGTGTGTAATATTTTAACTTTTAAAAACCTTCTATGGTCAGTCTCCACTGCATGCGTAATGGAAAACATGAGTATAATCCTCCATCTGAAAGCTGTACATCAGATATCTGTAGTTTCCTTGGATTTCGGGGGTCGACCTGCATCCTGCTTGATGTGTAGTTTGTCACAGTTTGGTTTATAACTGGGCTGTAGTTAAAAATAACATTTCCGTCTTTACGCCAAATAATATCATTATGTCGACCAGTCAGAGTTCCATTGCAGTGTAAAATAACAGTTTCCCCCTTAACA
The DNA here is from genome assembly GCA_030522415.1 of Channallabes apus. Taxonomy (NCBI): domain Eukaryota; kingdom Metazoa; phylum Chordata; class Actinopteri; order Siluriformes; family Clariidae; genus Channallabes; species Channallabes apus. The sequence goes on from CM060109.1 coordinate 45,350,318, forward strand.
GCTGTTCTGTTCATCTGGTGTAGAATATTTCTCTCATATGACTTGATCTGATCTGTAGGAATAAAAACAAAAATTCATTAAGATTATTGAAAATTAAGTCTTATTGTTTAAAGTTTTAAATGTTTATGAAGGTATTCAATTCAATTTAATTTTATATTGTACACGAGGTGGTTTCCTTCTTTGTTGAGAAATTCACAGTATTTATTTGAGCTGATTACAGGGATGCTACTAAATTTCATATTGTAAATGGAGAAACTAAACCTGAGTAAAGGTTGCTAATCTAAGTGCAAATGTACGAGCTTTAGAAAAAGAACTACACTACTACCACTCAAAAGTTTGCAATCACTTGAAAAAAAATTAGTTTAGTCATTTATTTTTCTACATTCTACAACAATACTGGAGATTTCAAAACTATGAAATAACATATGGAATTAGGTAATTATGTAACAACAACAGTCCGTTTTAAAATTAGAGCTGTTATGAAGGTTTAACAGAGTAGCAGATACATCTCTACATTAACTGTTCAAATGAGATTATTGCATATTTTGGATGCCTTCAGCATTGGTTTACAATGTAGAAAGAAATAAAAAAAACAGGACCAACAATGGAGTTAGAAAGTGATTCCAAACTTTTGAGTGGTACCGTATTTGCAGAATCATATATTCACTGTTACATATATTCACTGTTCACTACTATTCATGAAAATAAATAATACAATAGTTGAAATAATCATTATCCACTCTTTATGTTAGTTATTAGGTACTACATAACATTAGATTTAATGTGTGCTTAGATTGTATCTGAAATATGTTAATGTTTTATTTTACTAATGCGTTGATTTACAGTAACATTAATGGAATTCATCACCTTATATACAGAAGTCTAGCTTGTATAGCAGGGCATTTATATAAAATTTTAAAACATTCACCATTAAAAAAATGGATTGTATGTGTTATCTCTACAATAACTGTACTCAGGTGGAATTTAAGTTAACAAAATAATTAGTTTTGTGTACATAATTGCTACAGTCTAACCAATATTTTATGTTATTGTTTTATGTTAGTGTTAATGTGGTAAAACTTGAATTTCTGTGTGATTCATTGGTTTTTTGCCAATTAAACGTATAAACTTCAATACTATTAATTTTCTGTTGATATGGCTTATGTACTTTATTAGCTATATCTGACACATTTGAAGACAAACATTGACCCAGTACTTTTGGATTAAAAATTGCTCTTATCGCATAATAAAAATTTAATCTATAAAAGTATTTATACAAATCGTATTATAACAAATATTTGAACAAAATAAGTTTTAAAAACTGAATACCTGCACAAGATAACAGAAACATGATGATCACCAAATACAGCATTCTGATCTGATGATGGTGATGATGATGATGATGATTAGATTAGATTAGATTAGATTAGATTAATGACACGGCTTACACATTTTGTAATGGCTGATTTAGAAGATGGCTGTGTTAAACCGCAGAGCGAGCGGAAGAGGAACATGAGAAGAAGATGTGAAACAGAGAATAGATTATAATTCACAGTTGTCCAAAACCGATTAATAATTGTCATAATTTTTGGGCAAATCTATAACTACTGTATGAATGTGCCTGTTAAACTGGGTGTTTACACAAAACAATCTTTGCAGGCAGATGCCAAGGCAAAATTAAAAAGTAACCAATTATAAAAAATATTACTAAATAATTTTTTGTAAATTACAGGTAAAAATACAGATTTATTCAGTGACGCTATCCTGGTCAGGGTTAGTTAAGCAGATTGCATCAGTTTTGTGGACGGAAATGCTTCTTTTACATTGGGTTTTGTTGTTGTCCCCAGCACTGATGTTTGGTGTCAAGATAAACTGAAGCTCTTTTATCTTTTATTTAAGCATTTCACTGCATATTGTACTGTGTATGACTGTGTATGTGACAAATAAAATTTGAATTTGATTTGAATTTGATTTCTTGGTTTGTATCTGCATGATTTTATGGATGGATTTCAGGATTTTCATGAATATAAAGATAAATTAGAAACCAAACTCATTCTGAAAGTTTGAGTAAGAAGTTTATATCTGTAGTGTTGTATGACCATTGCAGTTTTCTGAGTAACAGCAGTTTTTACCACATCCTGTGGAGAGGGGTTTCACATTTACCTCACCTCACTATTATTTTACAAAAGTGCAAAACAAATAAAGCAGCAGATACCGTTATCAGACAGTATGCAAAAAAGACCATCCGAGAAAATATGAATGATTGATTTTATGAATGGCTTATTGTGTATGTTAGTTGTATTCTTCTTCTTCTTCTTCTTTGTCTTTCGGCTGTTCCCTTTCAGGGGTCGCCACAGCGAATCATCTGCCTCCATCTAACCCTATCCTCTGCATCCTCTTCTCTCACACCAACTAACTTCATGTCCTCTCTCACTGCATCCATAAATCTCCTCTTTGGTCTTCCTCTAGACCTCCTGCCTGGCAGTTCCAACCTCAGCATCCTTCTACCGATATGCTCACCATCTCTCCTCTGAACATGTCCAAACCACCTCAATCTGGCCTCTCTGACTTTATTTCCAAAACATCTAACATGGGTTGTCCCTCTGATGACTTCGTTCTTGATCCTATCCATCCTTGTCACTCCCAAGGAGAACCTCAACATCTTCACCATGTCCTACCAATCCTCCTATTGGTGACGTAGCTTCCTGTTTTCGTATCGTTGCCACGAAAGTTTCGCAGAACGCGCGAGTTTCCTCGTCTAAAAACAACAAACGGAATTCATCTCCAAACAACTAAAACTCAGACTCAGGTACGTTATCATGTCTACCGTTCAGCTTGTTCAGTGTGTAGAGTGCAGGATGTTTAGACATTCTTCCTCCGTCATTAGCGATAACTTTATTTGTGATAGGTGTGTGTTAGTGAGCACTCTGACGGAGAAGATATCAGCGTTAGAGGAGCGCATCCAGACTTTAGAGAGTGTTAGACAGTGTGAGAGCAGCGTTATTCCTGTAGCGGACAGTCTGGGTGCCACAGGCGGAGATAAACAGCCCCCGACTCTGGCATTAGAGCCCTCACAGGGGGGCGAGTGGGTGACGACTCGGCGGCATACTCGTTCAGCCAAAGCTAACGCTAAGGCTAGCCCACCGGAGCACACCTCCTCTGCGCTTCACGTGTCCAACAGGTTTGCTCTCCTCAGTGCTGCACCCGCTGAGAAACCTGAAAGAGCTCTGGTTATAGGAGACTCTATACTCAGACACGTGACATTAGCTAGACCTTTAGGGGCGCCAGCGGCAGTGGTTAGGTGGATCCCGGGAGCCAGAGCACCGGACATAGCAGGTAATCTTAGGGCTCTAGGACAGCACAGGTTCTCTAAGATAGTGGTACATGCTGGAGCTAACGATATACGCCTTCGTCAGTCAGAGGTTAGTAAGAATAACTTTACAGAGGTGTTTAAATTAGTGAAGGCGATGTCCGATGAAGTAGTATGCTCTGGTCCCAACCCAATGAGACGTGGCGACATAGCTTACAGCAGGTTATGGTCGCTGAACCGCTGGATGTCCAGGTGGTGCTCCAAAAATAATGTGGGCTACATAGATAATTGGAAGACCTTTGAGGGCAAAGCTGGCCTGTTAGGGCGGGACGGTGTCCATCCCACTCGGGAAGGTGCTGCTCTCATTTCCTGAGGACTTCTACTTTTACTAAAGTAATTATTTTATGTACTGTAGATGATCTCTAGTTTTACTCAAGCACAGGATTTGGGAATGTCATCCACCACTGAAGAAGACATACAGTATTAATTACTACAGACACTGAAACAGCACGCTTGGAAAATGCCTGATCTGAATATTTTAGCTAGAAAATTAACAGCCACATATTAACTTCTTTACAAAGGTGTGTAATATTTTAACTTTTAAAAACCTTCTATGGTCAGTCTCCACTGCATGCGTAATGGAAAACATGAGTATAATCCTCCATCTGAAAGTTGTACATCAGATATCTGTAGTTTTCTTGGATTTCGGGGGTCGACCTGCATCCTGCTTGATGTGTAGTTTGTCACAGTTTGGTTTCTAACTGGGCTGTAGTTAAAAATAACATTTCCGTCTTTACGCCAAACAATATCATTATGTCGACCAGTCAGAGTTCCATTGCAGTGTAAAATAACAGTTTCCCCCTTAACAGCTGTTCTGTTCATCTGGTGTAGAATATTTCTCTCATATGACTTGATCTGATCTGTAGGAATAAAAACAAAAATTCATTAAGATTATTGAAAATTAAGTCTTATTGTTTAAAGTTTTAAATGTTTATGAAGGTATTAAATTTAATTACATTTTATATTGTACAGAAGGTGGTTTCCTTCTTTGTTGAGAAATTCACAGAATTTATTTGAGCTGATTACAGGGATGCTACTAAATTTCATATTTTAAATGGAGAAACTAAACCTGAGTAAAGGTTGCTAATCTAAGTGCAAATGTACTAGATTAAAAAAAAAGAACTACACTACTACCACTCAAAAGTTTGCAATCACTTGCAATTTTTTTTTTTGTTTAGTCATTTATTTTTCTACATTCTACAACAATACTGGAGATTTCAAAACTATGAAATAACATATGGAATTAGGTAATTATGTAACAACAACAGTCCGTTTTAAAATTAGAGCTGTTATGAAGGTTTAACAGAGTAGCAGATACATCTCTACATTAACTGTTCAAAGGAGATTATTGCATATTTTGGATGCCTTCAGCATTGGTTTACAATGTAGAAAGAAATAAAAAAAAACAGGACCAACAATGGAGTTAGAAAGTGATTCCAAACTTTTGAGTGGTACCGTATTTGCAGAATCATATATTCACTGTTACATATATTCACTGTTCACTACTATTCATGAAAATAAATAATACAATAGTTGAAATGATTATTATCCACTCTTTATGTTAGTTATTAGGTACTACATAACATTAGATTTAATGTGTGCATAGATTGTATCTGAAATATGTTAATGTTTTATTTTACTAATGCGTTGATTTACAGTAACATTAATGGAATTCATCACCTTATATACAGAAGTCTAGCTTGTATAGCAGTGCATTTATATAAAATTTAAAAACATTCACCATTAAAAAAATGGATTGTATGTGTTACAGTATCTCTACAATAACTGTACTCAGGTGGAATTTAAGTTAACAAAATAATTAGTTTTATGTACATAATTGCTACAGTCCAACCAATATTTTATGTTATTGTTTTATGTTAGTGTTAAGGTGGTAATGTACTTTATTAGCTACTGTATATCTGACACATTTGAAAACAAACATTGACCCAGTACTTTTGGATTAAAAATTGCTCTTATCGCATAATAAAAATTTAATCTATAAAAGTATTTATACAAATCGTATTATAACAAATATTTGAACAAAATAAGTTTTAAAAACTGAATACCTGCACAAGATAACAAAAACATGATGATCACCAAATACAGCATTCTGATCTGATGATGGTGATGATGATGATGATGATTAGATTAGATTAGATTAGATTAGATTAGATTAAAGACAAGGCTTACACATTTTGTAATGGCTGATTTAGAAGACTGATTTTCAAAGATGGCTGTGTTAAACCGCAGAGCGAGCGGAAGAGGAACATGAGAAAAAAATGTGAAACAGAGAATAGATTATAATTCACAGTTGTCCAAAACCGATTAATAATTGTCATAATTTTTGGGCACATCTATAACTACTGTATGAATGTGCCTGTTAAACTGGGTGTTTAAACAAAACAATCTTTGCAGGCAGATGCCAAGGCAAAATTAAAAAGTAACCAATTATAAAAAATATTACTAAATAATTTTTTGTAAATTACAGGTAAAAATACAGGTTCATTCAGTGACGCTATCCTGGTCAGGGTTAGTTAAGCAGATTGCATCAGTTTTGTGGACGGAAATGCTTCTTTTACATTGGTTTTTGTTGTTGTCCCCAGCACTGATGTTTGGTGTCAAGATAAACTGAAGCTCTTTTATCTTTTATTTAAGCATTTCACTGCATATTGTACTGTGTATGACTGTGTATGTGACAAATAAAATTTGAATTTGATTTGAATTTGATTTCTTGGTTTGTATCTGCATGATTTTATCGATGGATTTCAGGATTTTCATGAATATAAAGATAAATTAAAAACCAAAATCATTCTGAAAGTTTGAGTAAGAAGTTTATATCTGTAGTGTTGTATGACCATTGAAGTTTTCTGAGTAACAGCAGTTTTTACCACATCCTGTGGAGAGGGGTTTCACATTTACCTCACCTCACTATTATTTTACAAAAGTGCAAAACAAATAAAGCAGCAGATACCGGTATCAGACAGTATGCAAAAAAGACCATCCGGGAAAATATGAATGATTAATTTTATGAATGGCTTATTGTGTATGTTAGTTGTATTCTTCTTCTTCTTTGTCTTTCAGCTGTTCCCTTTCAGGGGTCGCCACAGCGAATCATCTGCCTCCATCTAACCCTGTCCTCTGCATCCTCTTCTCTCACACCAACTAACTTCATGTCCTCTCTCAATGCATCCATATATCTCCTCTTTGGTCTTCCTCTAGACCTCCTGCCTGGCAGGTCCAACCTCAGCATCCTTCTACCGATATATTCACCATCTCTCCTCTGAACATGTCCAAACCACCTCAATCTGGCCTCTCTGACTTTATTTCCAAAACATCTCACATGGGTTGTCCCTCTGATGACTTCGTTCTTTATCCTATCCATCCTTGTCACTCCCAAGGAGAACCTCAACATCTTCAGCTCTGCTACCTCCAACTCTGCCTCCTCTATTTTCTTCAGTGCCACTGTCTCTAAGCCGTAGAGCATCGCTGGTCTCACCACTGTCCTGTACACCTTTCCTTTCATTCTCGCCGATACTCTTTTATCGCACAACACACCTGAAACTTTTCTCCACCCATTCCAACCTGCCTGTACCCGCCTCTTCACCTCCTTTCCAGACTCTCCATAGCTCTGGACCGTTGACCCTAAGTACTTAAAGTCCTGCACCTTCTTTACCTCTGCTCCCTGTAGCCTCACCGTTCCTCTTTTGTTCCTCTCATTCACAGACATGTATTCCATCTTGCTGCGGCTAACCTTCATTCCTCTGCTTTCCAGAGCGTACCTCCACCTCTCCAAATTTTCTTCCACCTGTTCCCTGCTCTCACTACAAAGCACAATGTCATCTGAAAACATCATAGTCCATGGAGACTCCTGTCTAACCTCATCTGTCATCCTGTCCATCACCAGAGCAAACAAAAAGGGGCTTAGAGCCGATCCTTGATGCAGACCCACCTCCACCTTGAACTCTTCTGTCACACCTACAGCACATCTCACCACTGTCTTAGCGCCCTCATACATGTCCTGCACCACTCTAACATACTTCTCTGCCACTCCAGACTTCCTCATACAACACCACAGCTCCTCTCTCGGCACCCTGCCGTACACTTTCTCTAAATCTCCAAAGACACAATGCAACTCTTTATTACCTTCTCTGTACTTCTCGATCAGCATCCTCAAAGCAAATACTGCATCTGATGTACTCTTTCTGGGCATGAAACCATATTGCTGCTCACAAATGCTCACCTCTGCCTTTAACCTAGCTTCCACTACTCTTTCCCACAGCTTCATTGTATGGCTCATTATCTTTATGCCTCTGTAATTGCCACAGCTCTACACATCTAACTTGTTCTTAAAAATCGGCACCAATACTCTTCTCCTCCGTTCATTTACATTTAGGCATTTGGCAGACGCTCTTATCCAGAGCGACTTACATTTTTATCTCATTATACATCTGAGCAGTTGAGGGCCTTGCTCAAGGGCCCAACAGTGGCAACTTGGTGGTTGTGGGGTTTGAACCTGGGATCTTCCGAACCGTAGTCCAATGCCTTAACCACTGAGCTCTACCCCAGGCCCCATTCCTCTGGAATCCTCTCACTCTTCAAGATGTTGATAAACAAACTAGTCAGAAACTCTACTGCCACCTCTCCTAAGCACTTCCATACCTCCACAGGTATTTCATCAGGACCAACAGCTTTTCCACTCTTCATCCTCTTCAATGCCCTTCTCACCTCACTTTTACTAATATTTGCTACTTCCTGCTCCACAACAGTCACCTCTTCTACTCTTTGTTCTCTTTCATTTTCCTCATTCATCAACTCCTCAAAGTAGCCCTTCCATCTTCCCATCACCCTCCTGGCATCTGTCAGTACAATTCCGTCTCTATCTTTAATCACTCTAACCTGCTGCACATCCTTCCCATCTCTATCTTTCTGCCTCGCCAACCTGTACAGATCCACCTCACCCTCCTTACTGTCCAGCCTAGCATACAAGTCCTCATATGCTCTTTGTTTGGCCTTTGCCACCTCTACCTTCACCTTACGCTGCATCTCCCTGTACTCCTGTCTACTCTCTTCAGTCCTCTCAGAGTCCCACTCTTCTTAGCTAGCCTCTTTCCCTGTATACACTCTTGGACTTCCACGTTCCACCACCAAGTCTCCTTGTCCACTTTTCCCTTACCTGATGATACACCAAGTACCCTCCTACCTGTCTCCCTGATCACATTGGCTGTAGTTGTCCAGTCAACTGAAAGCACCTCCTGACCACCCAGAGCCTGTCTCAACTCCTCCCTAAAGACAACACAACGTTCTTCCTTTCTCAGCTTCCACCACTTTGTCTTCTGCTCTGCCTTTGTCCTCTTCACCTTCCTCACCACCAGGATTATTTTACACACCACCATTCTGTGTTGTCTGGCTACACTCTCCCCTACCAACACTTTGCAGTCACTAATCGCTCTCAGATTACAATGTTGACACAAGATGTAGTCCATCTGAGTGCTTCTGCCTCCACTCTTATACAAGTATGTCACCCTATGTTCCTGCCTCTTCTGGAAGAAAGTATTTACTACTCCCATTTCACTCCTCTTTGCAAAGTCCTCCACCATCTGTCCTTCTACATTCCTGTCCTGAAGACCAAACCTGCCCATCACATTTTCATCACCTCTGTTCCCTTCCCCAACATGTCCATTGAAGTCTGCACCAATCACCACTCTCTCACCTCTGGGGATGCTCTGCATCACTTCATCTAACTCACTCCAGAATGTCTCCTTCTCTTCTAACTCACATACTACCTGTGGGGCATAACCACTAACAACATTGAACATTACTCCTTCAATTTCAGCTTTAGACTCATCAACCTGTCTGATACTCTCTTCACCTCTAGAACATTCCTTACAAACTCCTCTTTCAGAATAACTCAGAATACTCCATTTCTTTTCCTATCCACACCATGGTAAAACAATTTGAACCCTGATCCTAAGCTTCTAGCCTTGCTACCTTTCCACCTGGTCTCTTGGACACACAGGATATCCACCTTCCTTCTCTGCATCATATCAACCAACTCTCTTGCCTTCCTTGTCATGGTCCCAACATTGAAAGTCCGTACTTTCACTCCTAAACTCTTGCCTTTCCTTTTCTCTCTCTGATTTCAAACACGCCTTCCTAATCTCCTTTTTCGACCAACAGTAGCCCAATTTCTACCAGCAGGGTGCTGGTAGAAATTGGGCTACTGTTGGTCGAAAAAGGAGAGGAGGTCAACAGCACCGGTGGTGGACGTTGTTAACCTGGGTCGCGACCGATCCGGTATGGAAATTATATTTCTGATTCGCATCATTGATTTGGCAAATGTTGTTACGTCGGATGCCCTTCCTGACACAACCCTCTGCATTTATCCAGACTTGGGACTGGCAGAAGAAGACAGTGGATTGCGCCCTCCCCCCCCCCCCCTATGGTTGCGTTTGTTAGTTGTATTCTTATTTGTTTATTTATATGATTTACTGTCTCCTAGTTTTAATTCTGTGTGAATGGATGTGTGGAGGGGTTTGCGTGTCCCAATGATCCTGGAACCTATGTTGTCGGGGGCTTCATGCCCCCGGCAGGGTCACCCATGGCAATCTGGTCCTACGTGAGGGAACAGACAAAGAGTGGTTCAGAAGACCTCGTATGATGAATAAAACACTTGGAAAACGTTTTCCCTCGCCCGGACGTGGGTCACCGGGGTCTCCCTCTGGATCCAGGCCTGGAGGTGGGGCTCGATGGCGAGCGCCTGGCGGTCGGGCCTGCACCCATGGGGCCCGGCCGGGCACAGCCCGAAGAGGCAACGTGGGTCCCCCTTCCCATGGGCTCACCAACTGTAGGAGGGGCCAAAGAGGTCGGTGCAGTGTGAGCTGGGCGGTGGCCAAAGAGAGGGGCCTTGGTGGTCTGATCCTCGGCTGCAGAAGCTGGATCTAGGGACGTGGAATGTCACCTCTCTGGCGGGGAAGGAGCCTGAGCTAGTGCGTGAGGTTGAGAAGCTCCGGCTAGATATAGTTGGACTCACCTCGACGCACAGCTTGGACTCTGGACCCAGTCTCCTTGAGGGGGGCTGGACTCTCTTCTACTCTGGAGTTGCCACCGGTGAGAGGCGACGAGCAGGTGTGGGCATACTTGTTGCCCCCCGGCTCGGGGCCTGTACATTGGGGTTCACCGCCGTGGACGAGAGGGTGGCCTCCCTCCGCCTTCGGGTGGGGGGACGGATCCTTACTGTTTTTTGCGCTTATGCGCTGAACAGCAGTTTGGGGTACCCACCCTTTTTGGGGTCTCTGGAGGGGGCACTAGAGAACGTCCCACCTGGGAACCGGAGCGGTGTTTTGTTATTGGACTTCTGTGCTCGTCACGGATTGTCCATAACGAACACCATGTTCAGGCATAAGGGTGTCCATATTGTATGTGCACCTGGCACCAGGACACCCTAGGCCGCAGTTCGATGATCGACTTTGTGGTCGTGTCGTCGGACGTGCGGCCACATGTCTTGGACACTCGGGTGAAGAGAGGGGCGGAGCTGTCAACTGATCACCACCTGGTGGTGAGTTGACTTCGTTGGCAGGGTAGGATGCCAGTCAGGCCTGGTAGACCCAAACGTATTGTGAGGGTCTGCTGGGAACGTCTGGTAGAGTCCCCCGTCAGGACGAGCTTCAACTCCCACCTCCGGCAAAACGACGTCCTGGGGGAGGTGGGGGACATTGAGTCCGAATGGACTATGTTCTGCGCCTCCATTGTCGAGGCGGCCGACCGGAGCTGTGGCCGTAAGGTGGTCGGTGCCTGTCGCGGTGGCAACCCAAGAACCTGTTGGTGGACACCGGCGGTGAGGGATGCCATCAAGCTGAAGAAGGAGACTTACCGGGCCTTTTTGGCTGGTGGCAGTCTGGAGGCAGCTGATAGGTACCGGCAGGCCAAGCGGCAGGCCAAAAACCCAGGCATGGGAGGAGTTTGGGGAGGCCATGGAGAATGAGGAGGGATCACACTCCTCAGCCTCCTCGGGAAAGTCTATTCAGGGGTCCTGGAAAGGAGGGTCCGTCGGATAGTCGAACCTCGGATTCAGGAGGAGCAGTGTGGTTTTTGTTAGGGTTGTTCCGATTCCGATACTGGTATCGGAAATGCTACCGATACCACAAAAAAATCTGGCATCGGAATCGGCGAGTTTTTGAGTCCACGTACCGATCCAATACCATTTTCCTAAACATAACCTATTTATGCCCGCTAGCTTTGCTAGCTTAGCTTACTTACAGAGTGTCACGGCGTGCGCCTGGGATGGGCGTGCGCCCAAATTGAAATCGCTCCTCGCTCACTATTCAATTCAATTCAATTCAATTTTATTTATATAGCGCTTTTAACAATGGTCATTGTCTCAAAGCAGCTTCACAAAAATTAAAGAAATTTAACAAAAAAAAAAAAAAAAAAAAAATATATATATATATATATATATATATATATAATAGAAAATAGATAAATAAAAACAAATAATAATAATAATTATAGAAAAGAAAATAATTGGAAGTGTGGATGTGTGAGAAAAATGTGCAGATAATAATGAGACGAATGAATGAAATTTCTCTGATGAGCAAGCCAAGGGTGACGGCGACGGTGGCAAGGAAAAACTCCCTGAGATGGCATTAGGAAGAAACCTTGAGAGGAACCAGACTCAACAGGGAACCCATCCTCATTTGGGCGATAACAGATAGAAATGATATAACATCTTGTGTGTTGTGCAGGTGAAAATTCAATATGACAGAAATTATTTAAATTGACATGAAGACCAGTTCAGCATAGGGACGAGTCAGTAGGTGCAGAGGGCAGATGAGGTCTGGATCACTGGAAGCACAGGAGCAGCATGTGTAGCTCCAACCATCATAAAGCTGAATCCAGCTGGAGCTGGTCCTTCTCTGGATGACTCAGGAACCTCGCAGGGTCGGCCATTGTCTACTGAAGCTGGCAAAATCTCCCGATGCCTCGGGATGGGTAGAGAAATACAGAACAGATGGGGAGAATTAGCGTAGTTGCCATTCGGTATAGGTGTACTGGAGTATGAGATTATGGGATGAGTTATGTGTATGCCAGATTAAAAAGATGCGTCTTGAGTCTACTTTTGAACTGAGAAACCGTGTCTGCTCCCCGAACACTGTCTGGAAGGCTATTCCAAAGCTTTGGAGCTAAATATGAAAAAGCCCTACCCCCTTTTGTAGATTTTGAAATTCTGGGAACTACCAGAAGTCCGGAGCTTTGTGATCTTAAGGCGCGTGGTGGATTGTAGCGCATCAGAAGACTGGTTAGGTATGTGGGAGCTAAACCATTTAAGGCCTTGTATGTAAGTAATACTATTTTTTAATTTATTCTAAACTGAACAGGTAGCCAGTGCAGGGATGATAATATTGGGGTTATATGATCATATTTTCTGGATCTAGTGAGAACCCTGGCAGCTGCATTTTGGATTAACTGAAGCTTGTTTATTGAGGATGCAGGACAACCACCTAGTAATGCATTACAATAGTCCAGTCTGGAGGTCATGAATGCATGAACTAGTTTTTCTGCATCAGATACGGATAAGATGTTCCTAAGTTTAGCAATATTTCGAAGATGGAAAAAGGCTGTTTTTGTGATATTTGAAATGTGATTTTCAAAAGACAAGTTACTGTCTAATATTACTCCCAGATCTTTTACTGCTGAGCTGGTAATAACAGTACATCCTTCTAAGCGCAAGCTGAATTTTGAAAGCTGTTGTGTGCTGGTTTTTGAGCCAATAAGTAATATCTCTGTCTTATCTGAATTTAATAAAAGAAAGTTATTGGTCATCCAATCTTTTATGTCCTGGACACACTCAGTTAATCTAGACAGCTTAGGTATTTCGTCTGGTTTAGTTGAGATATATAATTGGGTATCATCAGCATAACAATGGAAACTAATCCCATGTCTTCTAATGATGTTACCCAAGGGAGTTAGGCGGGCTCCCCCCCCTTTAGGTATATGAAGCAGCAGGGCCGCAGAATCAGGCAACGGCCCATGAAGGGCCGTCATTAGGCAGTAAGAAGAAAAGAAATAACATTGTTGATTTATGTGTACAAGAATCTTCAACACACAATAGCAATTTTTTTTTAATATTTCAATTATTTGTAATCTTTTTTATTAGTTTTTAAAACCATTATAATTAAGCTTGACATAGTTAGACTTCTTTCAAAAATGCTAAGTAAATTTTATTATATTATATTTTGATCTAGATTATGTGGAATAAAAGTCAAATTATGTTCAGTTCAATACATTCACCAAGCTGATCTGTGAGTTTGTTATAAAGAAAACAATAATGTACTGTATACAACACAAATAATAATATAAATGTGACACGATAGAGCTGCTTATAGAATATTTTTAACATCTTCTGACAAAACACAATCAGCATTTAACAGCACTGTGTTGTAATGCTTTATTCATTTATTTAATAAATTTTCTTTATATGAGCATCTTTACAAGATCACTTCAAAGTTATATCAATTAAAGATATAAAGTTAAAGAATATCTATTATGTGACAAAGCTTATCGCCAGTGTCTGTCTTATCCAAAACTCTTTTTCTGTAGTGAAAAAAAGATTTGTCATTTCTATTTGCAGTGTAATGTAATTGGACCGAAAAAAAACAGAGTGGTTTACAAACATCAGTGGGTCTGTTTTCAGTCCTGATGAAGCTGTGACGCTGTCTACATCACCGCTGCAATTCCTGCATGCATATAGAAAAAATGTGATGATTTTTAATAAATAAGAGGGCATGACACACTCAATCATCTCTTTATTTTGTGATGCCTGGAGCCTGTCCCAGGATCCTTAGTACACAAGGCACAAGGCGGTGAACCACAGACTTGATCTGATCTGTAGAAATGAAAAAGTGAAGACAACTTGTGATACTGTCTTCACATTTAAGTAATAAATTATATTTACAAGGTGGTTTCCTTTTTTATGAATTCAGGTATTTATATAGGCTGATTACAGGTATATTGACCTTTTGCAGACACATGACCAGTGTTGGGGGACATTACGTTTTAAAGTAACTAATTACATTACAAAATTACTGTCTTTAAAAAGTAATCAGTTACATTACAGTGTTACTTTCAGATAAAAGTAACTAGTTAGAGTACTTTTCCATTGCAGAAAAAAACTTCCTTTGTGATTCCTCATGCATGTTGTTTTAGTCAAGACCTTTATAATTATTCTACCATCACCGCTCAGCGAAGTGTGGCCCATAATCTGTTACCTACTAATACCCCTACATGGATTAGCGCGGTGGCCGTAAGTACGGTTCATCATGATTCACCGCGAGTTTTGGCGCTGTGATTAGGTTTCCATCTTTTCGCGTGCCGATCCTCACAGTCAAACTGCATAGGTGAGATAGAGGTATAACAGCAGGAATAACAGAGGGGGGAGGGGCTTGTAGGACGACTTTCACACACTAACGGATTGGGAATGACTGCTGTCTGGCTCACTGTTTACATAAATTGCCTGAATAACAGATTACATTTTTGAAAATATAACTAAATAGCTGAGTACTTAAATGGCGGACATAACGCATTAGGTTACTTGTTACATCAAGAAAGTAATCCAAGTACAAACTGGATTCCAAAAAAGTTGGGACACTAAACAAATTGTGAATAAAAACTGAATGCAATGATGTGGAGATGGCAAATGTCAATATTTTATTCAGAATAGAACATAGATCATGGAACAAAAGTTTAAACTGAGAAAATGTATCATTTTAAAGGAAAAATATGTTGATTCCAAATTTCACGGTGTTCTCTTAGTTATAATAAATAATGTGCTTGAGCTCGGGATAGAAGGTGGAAATTCTGCATTCATATTATTGGGTTAATAAATATGAAAGATAATTCTGGCATCAGTATTAAAAGCAACCCTTGTTAGATGTAGTGCTGTATGTCTGAGACAGTTTTAAGTGACAGCAGTGTTTACCACATCCTGAGGAAATGGATTTCACATACACTACCTTAACCATCGCATTAACGCACAATAGGCTACAGTATATGACCAACAGGAGAGACATGAAGACATGAAGTTAATGTTTGCTTAATGACATATTATTGTTTGGTTGTAGTGAATGGAAAGTGATTAATTTTGTTGTCTCTGACCTTGACCTGTGACCCTTTATCAGCTACTACTAATCAATGATTTCAGTGTAGTGATGTCCTTGCCTGGAGTTTACAAAAGCACAAGACAAATGAAGCAGCCTATGTTGGTGATCTTTGTTACTGTTCATCATTATGTTCTGCTGTCCCCTAGTGGCTCTCCCGCTTTGTGAAGCATCTTCTCCTTCAGTTGTAGGATATGAAAATAACAATGCCATGAAGATGTGTCTAAATTCTACCATTATATATATATTTTTTTAAATTTATATTTATTCATTGATTAATTGTATTTTAAAACTGTTAAAATTAAGCAACAGATATACAATATGTGGCCAGAAGTACGCTGACACATGACCACCAGATGACTCATATGAACATCTCATTCCAGATACAATCCCCGCTTTGCTGTTTTAATCATCCTCATTCTTCTAGATTTTGGCCTGTGGCTGTTTTTTTGATCAGCTACCAGGAGGTCAGTGAGTTCAGACACCTAGGGTGCAGTCAGTTCATCCGAGAGGTATTAATTGGGGATGGTCAGTTGTTCACAAGCATATGGTGTTCATAAAAAAGAAATTTGGCTAAACACAACAATGTCTAAGTAACTTTATATGCCAGTCAATATGAGCATTATATAAAAAATCAGTAGAAGCAGGTGGTGGTGCATTTGTAAGGCAGAAACAGTTGTTGCTCAGGAGTTAACGTTGTAGCCACTGGAAATGGTCTTTGTGCTTGCCATGGTGTAGACCTGTGGAAAAAGTCAAACTCTAATAAATATATAAATAAATAAACAGAATAACTTGAGTATATCAGAATTTGAGCTCACTGGTTGAGTGTGACTGAGTGCAAGATGGAGTTGTGTAATTGGATGGGTTCAAGGCGGGAAACTTACACACGAAGTTATTGTTTCATTGTGATTGACATAATCTTCATTTACCTTTAGAAAAATTACAAATAACAAATAAAAATAAGCAAACATGATAACAGTGTGCATTTGTGTGTGTGTGCATGCGTGCGTGCGTGTGTGTGTGTGTGTGTGTGTGTGTGTGTGTGTGTGTGTGTGTGTGTGTGGTGAATGCCACACTTTTGTCAAACCACTTGAATTAAAACTGAAAGTCTACATTTTGCTGACATCTTATTTCATTTTAAATGAATCTTTTATAAAAATTTATACAGTATATAAATGGATGTTTGCAATTTCATACATTTGTATTACTTACAGTACATTATACTTGTGTTCAAGGTGACACAGTTCACAGTCATTGTACAGATCAGGAAAAATTATAAAAATCAAGACCTACTGTAATGTATTTATACTGTGTGCACCCCAGTTTTGACTCAAAAATTCAAACTATTCCTTTAACATTACAGCAGATTATCACACTGAACAATTCTTCTAAAATGTTAAATAAAGATCAGTTTCCGGAAAACCTAATTAATAATTACACTTTTTTAAAATAGTAACTTGTTATTTAATTATTGAAATTATTGTTGTTTTTTGTTGAACTTTGAATACAATTCCTTCTAACTATACACAATAATATACATTTTAAATGTAGAAAGTTTTATTTCCTTATTTTTAGAGTTATAGCTAATAAAACTTACAAACTCACGAGGAGAGGCTCGATTCTTTTCCCATTTTCTGTGAATAAAAAAATATTTGATTTGTAATAGACTTTTTCTAATATGTTAGTATGTCTTCAGTGTGTTTCACATAATATTCATTTGTTTTGTATTTTACTTTAATACAAAGTAACACTCTTGAGTATTTGCATTTTATTTAGTTCTATACTTCACTATATGCAAGCTAAGAGGAGCGACAATGAGAAGCCCACTTGACTTGACTTCCCTAGTGTAATTGTTTATTACTACTACTACTCTTAATAATAATAATAATAATAATAATAATAATAATAATAATCATAATCATGACAACAAAACAACAATTAAATAACCGACCTGTATCTGCAAGTTTTTAAACATTATGCTTCTGCTGTGACCTGACTGGCTGGCTGGATTACGGTATAAATATCCAAGCTATAGGTTGTGCTAATAAAGTATATTTTAAAGTATATTTTATATGTAACTATTTACAGTACATTAATATTTTAAATATAGTATGCAGTTATATACAGTACATGGTATTTGGTGGGTAAAGGCTCAAAACTCACTCAACGTCTATACTGCTTTATCCTGTATTCAGGGTCGCAGGGGGGCCTGGAGCCGATCCCAGGAGACTTAGGGTGGGATACATCCTGGACAGGGTGCCAATTCATCGCATGGCACACACTCACTAACAATTTGGCCAAAAATTAACACCAATTAGCCTAATCTGCAGGTCTTTGGGAGCATGTGCAGGTGCTAACCACTACACCGCCGAGGTCAAAATTCTACATTTTATTTATTTTACTAGAAGAATTTTGGGTCACTGTGTCATAGGACAATGTATAGCAATAAAAGTCACTTTGACTTTTAACTTCAAATGTAAAAATAAGAGGTGATTTCTATATTTATTGTAGAGTTCACTCACCTGTGAAGACAGACTGTGATAAAGAGACACAATGTGACACACACTGTGCTTACTGAGACAGCTATGTTGAATAGCTTTCCATCGTAGGTTTGTATTTCACTGTCTGTGTTGGCAAAAGATTTTTTTAAAGATACAACCAGAAGAGTTATCTGTATTATGTGTTAAAGGAATTATGAAAAATCAAGCTTTTGTTCAATGTTATATGGTTCTGTTTCATATTATTCTATTCAAAACAAGATATTAAACACTTATTAAAACTAGTTCTATACCGTCTATGGTCAGTCTCCACTGCATGTGTAATGGATAACATGAGTATAATCCTGCATCTGAAAGTTGTACATCAGATATCTGTAGTTTTCTTGGATTTCGGGGGTCGACCTGCATCCTGCTTGATGTGTAGTTTGTCACAGTTTGGTTTATAACTGGGCTGTAGTTATGAATAATATTTCCGTGTTTACGCCAACCAATATCATTATGTCGACCAGTCAGAGTTCCATTGCAGTGTAAAATAACAGTTTCCCCCTTAACAGCTGTTCTGTTCATCTGGTGTAGAATATTTCTCTCATATGCGTTGGTAAAATCTGCAGTGGAGAAACCAAACACAAAACCGGTAAGATCAGACTACTTGTGTTTTTAGGACTGCATTTGTTTAAGTCAATGCCAGATTTTGCCATTAAACTCAAAAGTTTAAATAAAATTTGCATTTTGCATAAAACCACAGTGCTGTAACTCAACAAGAATGTTATTTAAGACTAATAACTATTTGGCATAGCCGTATTAGCAGTAAGAATATAACATTTTGACAGTGGTTTAACCTTCAGCTGCAAGAGTCTAACTTGTTAAGCAATGTATTTATGGCACAAAAACTATTTTAAAATTGAATACACACTTTTATATTTGCGCAGTTCTCTCCTTTATATTAGACTAAACACAAAACAGGCTATAAAATACATACAATTGGACACAATATAGTCCTCATTAAGAATAATCTCTCTTTTAAGTCATAATGTCTGTGTGCCTTTACCACTCATTACAAATGAACCTTCTTTAAAAATGTTTATCTATTAGAAATTATTACCAAGAATATAATTGTCATTACACGTCACATAAACACTCCAAGACAAGCATTCCCAATCAAACCCTTACAGAGAGGGAAAACAACATAAAACTGAATACCTGCACAAGATAAAATAAACCAGGTGATCACCAAACACAGCATTCTGATCTGATGAAGATTATGCTGTCAGTATGATTAAGGCTGAGGATTACACAGCTTGTAATGGCTGAACAGAAAACTGCATTAAAACACAGTTAAACCGCAGAGGAAAGCAAACGGAAATGACAGGTAAGAAGAAACTTTAAAAGAGAGCACATCGTAATTCATCACTGTCATTGAGGCCTTCTGTAATAATAATAATAATAATAATAATAATAATAATAATAATAATGATAATAATGATAATGATAATAATAATAATGATAATGATAATAATGATGATGATGATAATAATAATAATAATCATAATAATAATTCTGGTCATTTAAAGTTTTTATTTGCTTGTACATATTGTATATATATAGTATAATTAACATAATTAAAAATAAAGATTAAAAAAAATAAGATTAACATGATTAATATTATCAGTGAATCTGCCTCATGTTTGGTTTATGTGAACAATTAGAGGTGTTGAGTTTCTGTAATTTAATGAAAGTCAAAATCTTAGCCTTTGCCTTATAGATAAAAGGTTTCCATGTTTTTATTCACAAATAGTACTTTTTGTTTGTTTTTTATTCAAAGCCGTTAAGTGGCTTAGTAGTTAGCACTGCCGCGTTGTACCTGGAGGGTCGGGGTTTGATTCCCACCTCAGGGTCTGTGTGCATGGACTTTGCATGTTCTCCCCGTGCTTGGTGGGTTTTTTCTGGGTACTCCGGTTTCCTCCCAGAGTCCAAAGACATGCAGATTAAGTTAATTGGCTTGTCTGAAGTCAAGCTTGTCTGAATGTTGACCTGAGGTCCAACATGGTCATAAAAATGGTCAGCATTGGCCTCTGCAGTCCCTAGTCTGACTATAGTGGTTCCTAGATGGATATATCAATATACACCATGCTGATAGTTGGATATTATATATTATATATATATATTCCCATATTAGATATTAGACGTAATATTAGATATATTATATAACTTTGGTAGCCACTGTGTTAGCCAATAAGCACCAGTGTGTTCACCAAAGTATTGTGTATTAACCTTTGGAGGCTACCATAATATGTTATGTCAACCATTATGGTTCATAAACTTATCTAAAATATACATTAGACTGCATTTTTGTACATATTCCTTAATGCCATACTATGGTACATATTAGACCCTTGTACAGTAGTCTGGTACTGTACATGTAGTATATCAGCAAATAAAGGTGCAGGTACCTTTGGACTACGAATAGTGAACGTTTTATGGGATATATTTAAGGTATTTGGCTTAAATAAAACCCAAAGAAGCATGTGATTCTATTTAAATAAATAATTAATTGAATTTCTTTAGATTGTGTCATAATGTGTTCCTTTTTGAGATAATAATCATATATTAGGCTCAAGATTGTACAGTATAGAGTGACATATTCTTCAGCACAAAAAAGCAATATAATGAACTGAATTTTAGATCATTTTAACTAATTGCACACTTTTTTTATCCATGTTTGTTGATGTGTATGTTGTGCTGTCCCCTAGTGGCTCTAGTGTAGAACATGAAGAATAGCATATGGATAGTAGCTGAATGCACATCACAAAATACCACATTGAATGTAGCTCCTACAAAGCTGTGTAATATATTTCTGTATATTCCAAAAATTGGATGATATATTGTAACATTAAATATAGACTGCATAAATCTTCAAATCTTAAATCTATGAATTGATATGACTAATATGACTAAGGACTAATCGATATGACTTCTTTTTCTTATTTCTCCAAATCATTTATTTAAAAAAAATCAAATTCACACTTTTTGTGTTCATTTGAGTTTCATTCATCTTACAAGTGCAATGCTTTATGCACCTGTGTTTTAAAGTTTGTAAAAGTTCATAAAATAAACCTGTACTCTCTCTCGTAAAGGATTGTTTGTTAAATTTTCCATCCATGCTGATAAAATGCTGTATATTTTCAGAATGTAAATAGCTGAAATGCCTGATACTAAGCCTGTCCCTGCTCTAAGGCTTTTTGTTGGGTAATATGAATCCAAATGTCACAATGATAATGCTGAAACAACATTAAGGCATTATTTCTTTTTTATTTTAATATATTACAATAAAAATATTTTTCTTTATTAATTATATTATATTTCGGGAACTAAACATAAATGCACAAATTCCAGTTTCTTTTTCCTTTTTTAAAGCACTATGGATTTTAAATTCAGATTTCAATATGTACTCAAAAGATCATAACCTTATATTCCCTGTCAATAAGTTTTAGAGAAATATTTCGGCAGAAGGAACAGATGGTGACTCTGTAAAGCAGAAACAGATGTTGATCAGCATTCAAAGACGAAGTTATTCATTGACGTAGATCTGGAGACAAAATAGTATCATAAGAAAAACAGTATAAAGTATCATAATTATTAATATTATTATTTTATTTTATTTTTTTATTTTTTTGTAAATTTTCTTTCATTTTTGTGAAGCTGCTTTGAGACAATGACCATTGTTAAAAGCGCTATATAAATAAAATTGAATTGAATTGAAATTGAACATCTCATTCAAACGCCAGGGAAAACATGTGAGTTTTAAGATGGGATTTAAACACCCTCAGTGATGTGACCTCATGAATAATCAAGGGTTTGTCATTCCACAACTTGGGTGCCGCCACAGAGAATGCCCGATCACCCCTAAATTTGCATTTGGTTTTAGGAACAGCCAGCAAATGTTTAGCTGATGATCTGAGAGACCGGGGTGGGGCTTAGGGCTGAAGCAGATCCGAGAGGTAGGGCGGGTCAAGGCCATGTGAAGATTTAAAAGTGACCGAAAGAATTAAAAAATTCATTCAGTAATGTACCGGGAGCCAATGAAGGGAAGCCAGAACTGGAGAGATATGTTCTCTTTTACGGGTAGACATTAAGAGTCGAGCAGCAGAGTTTCGGATCAGCTGTAGTCGATGTAATGCTGCCTGAGAATACAAAGTGAAATACAGAGCATTACAGTAATCAAGGGGAGTGATGATAAAGGCGTGGATGGCTGTTTCAAAATGCTTAAAGGACAAAACAGGCTTAAGTTTTGCCAATTGTCTTAGTTGAAAGAAACTAGACCGAACCACAGCACTGATCTGTTTATCAAATTTAAGGCCATGGTCAAAAATAACATCCAAATTTGACGCTGTGGGTTTAACATACTGCTCCAAGGCTCCTAAATCCAGAGGTGGAACTCTACCCCTGGCACCAGGACCAAATACCAAAACCTCCGTCTTTCTATCATTAAAATTAAAAAAAACTTTGGGCTAACCATGTCTTTATGTCATCTAGACATGTTAACAGAGACTTGACAAAGTAGCGCTCCTTCTGTTTTAACGTTGGATAATTTTGACTATCATCTGTATAGCAGTGAAAAGAGATGTCATGTTTTCTCAGGATATAGCCGAGCGGCAACAAATACAAAGAGAAAAGAAGGAGTCCAAGAAGAAGAAGAAGAAAAAGAAGAAGAACTTACCGGCTCATCACCAGATTGAGTTTGATCAGAGGATGCTCTTCTTTTATGTTTTCTGTAATAAAATGCAAATAGTCTATTCTTTGATTTAAAGAATAATATGAATGGTTTAAACGACCAACACATAAATATGGTCTAAAACTAAAAAGCAGCTTATAAATAGCAATAAGTCTTTTTTCCCAGTCTAATAAAACTAATGTGATTTCTATTTGTATACTTCATTATCTTATAGTAATGAAAGAATGTTGATTACGGGGAAATGCTATGCATTTAAATAAATAAATAAACTCACAATGGTAAAGTGCCTTAGCTCTGTTCCTGTGTAAGTTTATACATATTTTGGACTGCTGAACAGGAGGTCCCTAGTTTGAGCCCAGATGCTGCTTGGTTGCCATGTATATTTTATATATGTATTGTTACCTGCCCTGCCTTTTTTTTTTCTTCCTGTATTATTATTATTATTATTATTGTGTACTGCATATTGTCTATATGTCAACTGTGGTGTTTTTCCCCTTAATGTAGAAAATTGTGTCTGTATTTTTACGTGATGAAACTTTGTATTCTGCTTTGGCATCCAGGTCAAGCTGCAATAGTGCTAACCACCACCATGCTGCCTGTACTAGATACTACAGTACTTTCTATTTAATGGTCAAATGCCTATGTTTTTAGTACTGTGTACATTAAAATGGTGGAATTCTTTATAAAACTTTTTGTGGTTACTCACTTCTGGAGGCACACAGCGCAAAAAATTAAAAAACACACTGTGACACACATTGTGGTTAGTGAGAATACTGTGACGAATGCCCTTGTGCTTTGTTTTTCACCATCTGTGTTGGAAAAAGATAAAAAATACAACATGAATAAGTATAAGTATTACTATCTGAGGCTATTTGATAGTTTTTTTCACTGGATGATATCGAAGAAGACCAGAGGTGAACAGTAACAATGTAAATGTAATGTGTTACTTTACTTACTGTAAGTACATGTTTAAGTATGTGCACTTAAGTATGTTCATTTTTAGGGGCTTTTTTTACTACCTTTCTAAAATAAATACCCTAGTAAAATATTGTACTTTCCATTCCACTACATCATGTGACATCATGGGAGAAAACAAGATTAGAATGCAGTGTGTGGCTAATTTACTTTGACCAGTTAGTTGCACTTATTAGCTATATCTATTGATATATAGAGCCAACACCTAGCAGAGAGGCCATGTTTGTGCTAGCAATAAGTTTCTTTAATGGGTACTCTAATGCTACTCTAATGTTTGCAGCAGACTAATATTTCCTTGTACAGTGGAACCTTAGATTATGACCATAATTTGTTCCCTTAAGCGGCTCGTATTTCAAAAACTCTCGTAAACCAAAGTGAATTTTCCTATAAAAATAATGGACACCCAGGGTTAGGGTTAGGGTTCCGCAAGACGGCAAAGATTTGTCATAAATTTTGACTTGAAAAATGAGCATTGTCTTGGTTTACGAGCACCGAGTGTCAGGTATCACGCAAGTGCTTCTTGTTTTGATGCAGAGCGTCACGTGATCACAACTGAGCCAACGGTTTTTCTCTCTCTTGCACTGCAGAATTGTGGGTAATCGTCTCCCCTTCTGGGTCTTAGTGCTCGTCTTTTTTGTGTATTTATGGCACAAAAACAATTTTAAACTTGAATACACACATATATTTGCGCAGTTCTCTCCTTTATATTAGACTAAGGACAAAACAGGCTATAAAATACATACAATTGGACACAATATAGTCCTCATTAAGAATAATCTCTCTTTTAAGTCATAATGTCTGTGTGCCTTTACCACTCATTACAAATGAACCTTATTTAAAAATGTTTATCTATTAAAAATTATTACCAAGAAATGTAATTGTCATTACACGTCCCATAAACACTCCAAGACAAGCATTCCCAATCAAACCCTTACAGAGAGGGAAAAAACATAAAACTGATTAATGTTACTCTAATGTTTGCAGCAGACAAATATTTCCTTGTACAGTGGAACCTTAGATTATGACCATAATTTGTTCCCTTAAGCGGCTCGTATTTCAAAAACTCTCGTAAACCAAAGTGAATTTTCCTATAAAAATAATGGACATCCAGGGTTAGGGTTAGGGTTCCGCAAGACGGCAAAGATTTGTCATAAATTTTGACTTGAAAAATGAGCATTATCTTGGTTTACGAGCACCGAGTGTCATGTATCACGCAAGTGCTTCTTGTTTTGATGCAGAGCGTCACGTGATCACAACTGAGCCAACGGTTTTTCTCTCTCTTGCACTGCAGAATTGTGGGTAATCTTAGTCTTAGTCCTCGTCTCTTACTTGTATAATCAACATCCGTGCACGCGTGTACTGTTTACTATAACACTGTGACCACGTGTGTGTGTAAAACATATTTAATTTTGTGTTCGGAAGCGCGTGTGTACAGCGCATGAACTGTTTCTTATAACACGTGTCTTATAACACGTATAACGTGTCTGCGCGCGAGTAAAGCAAAAGAAATTCTCAATACAGAGGTTAAAAATCCATTTTCTTCCTCTGCTCATCGTTATTTGTGTGTGTGTGTGTGTGTGTGTGTGTGTGTGTGCGCGTCTGTGTTTGCACGAATGTAATTTGACACTGTGCCGGCTATGTGTGTGTGTGTGTGTGTGAAGCCCATCCGCCTCACAAACACACACACGCACAGACATTAAGGCGAGAGAGTGTCTGCTCTCCACAGAAACTTTGCTCTCGCGATTCTTTTCAGAGGTAAAGTGCGGTTCATTTGTTTGTTTGTTTTACTTTACAGCAGTGATTCCATTAATATGCCCTCACTTCTTTTTTGCGCCCGATTGCTATATTTGGGGCACAATGAACGGGAGGAAATTAGTGGAAAATTTTGGGAAAGTACCTATTCTAATTCATGTTTTTCTTTATTGACAATGAAGAGCATACTCTCAAAACTAAACAATCACACACAAAGAAATGGATCATTAATACAAAATAAAAATAACATCAGTTGGGGGCCGGGAGAAAAAGTGGAACCATAGTGCAACAATAACGGTTTAACGTCGGCATGTTAATTGCAGAGGAACAATATGAGGAAACTTTCAGTATTATATATGCTGATGTTTCTGTATTTTTGTTAAAAATTTATATTTTATCAGGCCGTACTAGTCTGGCATTTCTAGTTTCCAGTGTGGGAACAAAGTTGCTTTTTGATCCTTCAGGTGCTAAACAGAAGGTAAGATCAATATCGTTCTATGCTTTTTGTTGGTGTGCGGCATTTTGCGATGATCCCCAAGTCGTTGTTGTGTTGTAGAGAATAATGATGTTTATGCTTTCAAACGTATAATTTAGGTACTTAATCGAGAAAAAAGGCGGGTGTAGCTTTAAGATAATGTAGAGAGGAAATGTACTGTATGTGGGTATCTTATTTGCGGGTTTATTTACTGTATGCAGCTATTGAAGCCAGAGATGCTGCATAAATAAACTTTAAATAAATAAACTTTACCGCGGTCACAAACCGGGTTAGTAGCGTATGTAGTGGGCATAATAATGTCACTGGATACATTTGTTACATGGACCACAAGAAAGCAGGCGTTTCAGCACTATCGGCTACCTAGCAGAATACAGACAGCAGGATAATCGCATGGTAAAATCTGAATCAGTGGACAGCAAAGCACAAATTCAAAGTTACATACAGAATTGCGCAGTGCAAAAAAACTACAAACGACTGCTGAGCAGCTAATCCCTCCATGTTCCGTGGACATGGGGTCAATTATGCAAATATAAGTGACAAAATAAGCCTTTTATAACAATTGCACGTGTATTTAATCTGTTTTGAACTTGATGTTATTTGATCTTATTGGTTTAGAAATTTATATTTCAATAAATAGTAAACTTGGCCACTTTCATTATTATTTTGTCGACAAGTGGGGCTTGAAAATTCGCTCACCCCCTTAAATGGGGAATGACAATGAAAATGTTTGAGAACAGGGGTGTGTGCGTAAAGGCGAGTGGAGGTGTGTGTGTGTGTGTGTGTGTGTGTATGTGTGTGTGTAAAGGGCCACGGTGTCTAATGACAAAGTCCAGGCTGATACAGAGAGGGAGAGAGAATATGGATTTTTAACCTCTCTAACTTATTTTGCTTTACACGCGCGAACACACGTGTGTTATAATAAACAGTGCACGCATGCTGTACACACACGCATACAAACACAAAATTAAATATGTTTTACACGCACACACGTGGTCACAGTGTTATAGTAAACAGTACACGCATGCACGGATATTGAATATACCAGTGAGAGACGCTGCAATACACTGCAACCCAAAGCAACAACAGCAACATTTGCAACATAAGCATTTCACTGCATATTAGGGTTGGGTATCGTTTGGGTTTTTTTTCGATACCGGTGCCAAATCGATACTTTGAAAACGGTACCGGTGCCAAAACGGTGCCTGAACCGATACTTTTAAGCAAAAAAATTATAGTGGATGACTCAAGAATTAATTTTTATTGAACAAAAATTTTATGCTTAAAATTGAACAATATATTAATAGTTTAAAGTATATATGAATATGTAAGCTTCAAATTTTTGCAATTCTTTTGCAGACATTTCACCATATTTGCCTTTTCTGTCAAAATACGACTCCTTTTCTGACTTATTGCTCTGCACAGGACATGCATAGCCTTCTTTACAATGGTAAATGGGGTCACTGTTGTAGTGCTACTAGTACAGGCTGGAAAGCCATAATCATAAACAGAATCCATGTTACATTAGTTTTTTACAAATCGTTTGACTATTTGTTAGCATGAATGCAAGATTTGCATTTTGCTATTAACATTACATTATCCTACTACTAACCTGCGGAAAGTCTGCTGACGTCATCATAATCGGTGACTCCTTTTTGCTACGGTTGGTGTGACTGGGACTGAGGGTCGTCCACACTGATAGCGCCAGCTGTTGTCCGCAAGCTGTTAAACACGGTGCCTCCCTCTGCTTTTAACTTTATTCCGTGTATTTATTCTGCTTTTAACTTTATTCCGTGTATTTATTCTGCTTTTAACTTTATTCCGTCTGCCCTCGAATGTTTCATTAGATTTGACGTGTTTCCGCCTTTACACGCAACTGCTGTAAGACATTCGCTGCACATCGCGGTGTCGGAATCCTTTCTTGTGAAATACAGCCACACTTTCGACTGTTTAGTTTTAGGCATTTTAACGAGAGTTGTTTACTTTAGCATGCTAAGCTATCGGTAGACCGCCTGCTGCCGTCAGAGCGAGTGTAACGTTAGTTACTGCATTCACGCGCATCTCGGATGGTCTCTCATTTCCGGATGATTTATGCTTTTAATTTTTTTATTTAATCTAATAAACGATTAATCTACAAAAATATATGAATCTAGAGAACAAATATTTCAATCGACAGTTCAGGCACCGAAATGAGGCACCGAAATTCGCATTCTGTTTCGGTCCGGTACATACCGGTTCTATAGGTACCGGTGCCGTCTTGGCACCGGGTGTCGGTACACAACCCTACTGCATATCGTACTGTGTATGACTGTGTATGTGACAAATAAAATTTGAATTTGAATTTATTAATTACATTTATTTATTAAATAATAAATCTAATCTATTTGGACTAGGTTTGCAGGCAGCTTATGATGTTAAGGATATTTGGTTAAAAATGGATTATCTCTATTGTCTAAAGAAAAAATGTATATATGATAAGTTTAAAATAAATGTTAGAAAGAAGGCTTGCCTGTTCTCATATCTTGTTATTTTACAGCAACTCAGATTTCCTTAATATAAATTAATCTCCTACATGTTGATGTCACCTGATAATGTTTATGATAATCAGACTTGTTTAATGACCTAATATTAATGGATCTGTGCCCAGAGTGACAAAAGCAAGTCTAGTCACAAAAATACAAATATAACATTAAATAACATTGTACTTTACTCAAGTGGAAATGTAAATGGAGGACTTCTACTTTTACTAAAGTAATTATTTTATGTAGATTATCTCTAGTTTTACTCAAGTCATCCACCACTGAAGAAGACATACAGTATTAATTACTACAGACACTGAAACAGCACGCTTGGAAAATGCCTGATCTGAGTATTTTAGCTAGAAAATTAACAGCCACATATTAACTTGTTTACAAAGGTGTGTAATATTTTAACTTTTAAAAGCCTTCTATGGTCAGTCTCCACTGCAATTTTAATGGAAAACATGAGTATAATCCTCCATCTGAAAGTTGTACATCAGATATCTGTAGTTTTCTTGGATTTCGGGGGTCGACCTGCATCCTGCTTGATGTGTAGTTTGTCACAGTTTGGTTTATAACTGGGCTGTAGTTAAAAATAACATTTCCGTCTTTACGCCAAACAATATCATTATGTCGACCAGTCAGAGTTCCATTGCAGTGTAAAATAACAGTTTCCCCCTTAACAGCTGTTCTGCTCATCTGGTGTAGAATATTTCTCTCATATGACTTGATCTGATCTGTAGGAATAAAAACAAAAATTCATTAAGATAATTGAAAATTAAGTCTTATTGTTTAAAGTTTTAAATGTTTATGAAGGTATACAAGGTGGTTTCCTTCTTTGTTGAGAAATTCACAGTACTTATTTGAGCTGATTACAGGGATGCTACTAAATTTCACATTTTAAATGGAGAAACTAAACCTGAGTAAAGGTTGCTAATCTAAGTGCAAATGTACTAGATTAAAAAAAAAGAACTACACTACTACCACTCAAAAGTTTGCAATCACTTGAAAAAAATTTTGTTTAGTCATTTATTTTTACAACAATACTGGAGATTTCAAAACTATGAAATAACATATGGAATTAGGTAATTATGTAACAACAACAGTCCGTTTTAAAATTAGAGCTGTTATGAAGGTTTAACAGAATAGCAGATACATCTCTACATTAACTGTTCAAAGGAGATTTTTGCATATTTTGGATGCCTTCAGCATTGGTTTACAATGTAGAAAGAAATAAAAAAAAACAGGAACAACAATGGAGTTAGAAAGTGATTCCAAACTTTTGAGTGGTACCGTATTTGCAGAATCATATATTCACTGTTACATATATTAACTGTTCACTACTATTCATGAAAATGAATAATACAATAGTTGAAATAATCATTATCCACACTTTATGTTAGTTATTAGGTACTACATAACATTAGATTTAATGTGTGCATAGATTGTATCTGAAATATGTTAATGTTTTTTACGATGGCGCGGCCACGTCCAGACGCCTTCCTGATCGCTCCGTACAAACTGTGCGTTTTTTTCCTTCTTTCTTTATTTATTTTACTTTCATTCGCTAAGAGTACTTCAGGTTTAGTGACCTATGATAGTAGAACACTACTGGATATAGGAATTCAGATTTCGGCGCTTACTTATACCACCTTTAAGCCTGACCCGTCGTGGCCCTCTGAGATACTACGCTGCTCAGACGACAACAACAATGGACGGGACGCTAACCCGCGGCGAAGAACAAAGAAGCGTCGAGGGAAACGCGGCGGCGTCCGTAACAGAATGAGAGAACAAGCTCATCGCACCCCTCTGCCGAGTATCCTGCTGGCTAATGTACAGTCACTGGAGAATAAGCTTGATGACCTCAGAGCCAGAGTTACTTTCCAGCGAGATATCAGGGATTGTAATCTTCTGTGCTTTACAGAAACATGGCTGACCCCCATTGTGCCGGACCGAGTCGTAACCCCATCGGACTCATTCTCTGTGTTCCGCATGGACAGGACGGCAGAGTCTAACAAAGCTAAAGGTGGAGGTGTGTGCTTCATGGTCAACAAGAAGTGGTGCGATGCCAGGAGTGTTTCCATTCTCTCCAGTAGCTGCTCGCCTCATTTGGAATATCTGAGTGTTAAATGTCGTCCTTTCTACCTGCCTCGCGAGTTCACCTCGGTCATTGCCACGGCGGTCTACATCCCACCCCACGCGGACACAGGCACTGCTCTGTCTGAACTACATGATGTGCTGAGTGAGTTCCAAAACAAACACCCGGACGCAGCGCACATTGTAGCAGGTGACTTTAATAAAGCGAACCTCAGACAGGTTATGCCAAACTTTCACCAACATGTTACATGTCCGACAAGGGGACTCAACATTCTGGACCACTGTTACACACCATACAAGCGGGGCTACAAAGCTGTTTCACATCCAGCATTCGGGAAATCAGACCACAACGCCATTTTCCTCATACCGGAATATCAACAAAGCTTTCGTCGTGAAGCTCCGGTCATGAGGGAGGTGCAACGCTGGTCTGCCCAATCAGAAGCTACGCTACAGGACGCGCTCGATGACGTAGATTGGGACATGTTCCGAGCCTGCGCAGAAGACATCAACGAGTTTGCGGATGTAGCAGTTATCTTCGTTAGCACGCTCGTAAATGAAGTTGTCCCGACAGTGAGGTTCAAATCGTTTCCGAACCAGAAGCCTTGGGTAGACCGATCGATCCGCGATGCTGCGAATGCCCGGACCGCTGCTTATAATGCCGCACTCATTAGCGGCGATATGAGCGCATACAAAGCGGCTTCTTATAGCGTCAGGCGAGCGGTGAGGGAAGCAAAGGGGCGGTTCCGACAGCGAACTGAATCACACTTCCATCAGGGTGACACACGCCGCATGTGGCACGGATTACGCACAATCACGGACTACAAGGTTGCCAAAGACACCACGACGATCGTCGCCGACTCTGCATTCGCCAACGAGCTGAACGCATTCTTCGCCCGGTTCGAGGTTAGCCAGGCGGCTAATGCTAGCAGCCTGCTGACTGAGAGTGATGACGTCATCAGCGAGGATTGCGTCATCAGCATCGCAGAGCACGACGTTCGCACGGCGCAGAGGAGGGTGAACACCAGGAAAGCGGCGGGTCCAGATGGCATCTCTGGGCGCCTGCTGCGCTGCTGCGCTGACCAGCTGTCAGGTGTGTTCACCTGTATCTTTAATGAGTCCCTGGCGAAGTCTGTGGTCCCGGCGTGTTTCAAGAGATCCACCATTGTCCCCGTGCCCAAGACCAACAAACCCTCATGCCTGAATGACTACCGGCCTGTTGCACTGACATCGATGGTCATGAAGGTATTTGAGGGTCTGCTAAAAAACATCATCTCCTCCTCCATCCCCAGCTCCATAGATCCACTTCAGTTCGCCTACCGCCCCAACAGATCCACAGAGGATGCCATCTCCCATGTTCTGCACACCACTCTCAGCCACGTGGACAAGATGCAAGGTAACTATGTGAGATTGCTTTTTATAGATTACAGCTCTGCCTTCAACACAATAGTGCCTAACAGACTGTTCACAAAGCTGAGAGATCTAGGACTTAACAAACGCTTGTGTGCCTGGGTGTTGGACTTCCTCTCGGACAGATCTCAAGCGGTGAGAGTGGGCAAGTGCTTCTCCAGCAGCATCACCATCAACACAGGTGCTCCACAGGGATGTGTTCTCTCTCCACTGCTATACTCTCTCTACACTTCAGACTGTGTGGCCATGTTCGACTCCAACACCATCGTTAAGTTTGCTGACGATACGGTGGTGCTGGGCTTCATCTCCAACAACGATGAGTCGGCCTACATAGATGAAGTGGAGAACCTGGCACTATGGTGTGAAGAAAACTGCCTCCGACTGAACGTCAGTAAGACGAAGGAGCTGGTGGTGGACTTCAGAAGGGGACAACTGGACCACAAACCCCTCATCATCAATGGAGCTCCAGTGGAGAGGGTGAGCAGCTTTAAGTACTTGGGCGTCCACATCTCCGAGGATCTGACATGGACTGAGCATATCTGTGCTCAGACGAAAAGGGCAAAGCAGCGTCTGTACCACCTGAGGCAGTTGAGGAAGTTTGGGGTTTCCCCTGCTGTCCTTAAGGCTTTCTACTCGGGTGCTGTTGAGAGCATCCTAACACAGAACATTTCATCCTGGTTTGGGAATAGCTGTGTACAGGACAGGAAAGCCCTCCAGAGAGTGATCCGGGCAGCTGAACGCTGCTGCAGGTTAACTCTCCCCTCCATGCAGGACATCTACACCAGGAGATGTAAAACCAGGGCAGCTCGTATCATTAAGGACTTGTCGCACCCCAATAACGGACTGTTCAAACTTCTGCATTCAGGCAGAAGGTTCCGGGTCATTATGGCCAAAACGGAGAGACTCAGGAGGAGTTTTTATCCACAGGCGATTAGACTCCTCAACCATGATGGGCCACTCTCCCATTCATAGGACTGGTAACAGTTCACCCACACACTGCTGTGCTGACATTCCACACTGCACACTGCACTTTAGTCTGGACTGTAAGCATCACTTGCACTAACATCTTTATCCTGCTCAGATACACACTTTATTATTATGTTTACATTTGCACCTTTTTTTTTTTTTTTTTTTTTCCTCTATTTCTATTTATAGATTATTTCTTTTGTTTCTTGTTATTTGCACAAAGTAGGAGCGGTTCAGGATACATTTCACTGCGTGTTGTACTTGTATAACTATGCATGTGACAAATAAAGAATCTTGAATCTTGAATCTTGAATGTTTTATTTTACTAATGCGTTGATTTACAGTAACATTAATGGAATTCATCACCTTATATACAGAAGTCTAGCTTGTATAGCAGTGCATTTATATAAAATTTAAAAACATTCACCATTAAAAAAATGGATTGTATGTGTTATCTCTACAATAACTGTACTCAGGTGGAATTTAAGTTAACAAAATAATTAGTTTTATGTACATAATTGCTACAGTCTAACCAATATTTTATGTTATTGTTTTATGTTAGTGTTAAGGTGGTAATGTACTTTATTAGCTACTGTATTTCTGACACATTTGAAGACAAACATTGACCCAGTACTTTTGGATTAAAAATTGCTCTTATCGCATAATAAAAATTTAATCTATAAAAGTATTTATACAAATCGTATTATAACAAATATTTGAACAAAATAAGTTTTAAAAACTGAATACCTGCACAAGATAACAGAAACATGATGATCACCAAATACAGCATTCTGATCTGATGATGATGATGATGATGATGATGATGATGATGATTAGATTAGATTAAAGACAAGGCTTACACATTTTGTAATGGCTGATTTAGAAGACTGATTTTCAAAGATGGCTGTGTTAAACCGCAGAGCAAGCGGAAGAGGAGCATGAGAAAAAAATGTGAAACAGAGAATAGATTATAATTCACAGTTGTCCAAAACCGATTAATAATTGTCATAATTTTTGGGCAAATCTATAACTACTGTATGAATGTGCCTGTTAAACTGGGTGTTTAAACAAAACAATCTTTGCAGGCAGATGCCAAGGCAAAATTAAAAAGTAACCAATTATAAAAAATATTACTACATAATTTTTTGTAAATTACAGGTAAAAATACAGGTTTATTCAGTGACGCTATCCTGGTCAGGGTTAGTTAAGCAGATTGCATCAGTTTTGTGGACGGAAATGCTTCTTTTACATTGGGTTTTGTTGTTGTCCCCAGCACTGATGTTTGGTGTCAAGATAAACTGAAGCTCTTTTATCTTTTATTTAAGCATTTCACTGCATATTGTACTGTGTATGACTGTGTATGTGACAAATAAAATTTGAATTTGATTTGAATTTGATTTCTTGGTTTGTATCTGCATGATTTTATCGATGGATTTCATGATTTTCATGAATATAAAGATAAATTAGAAACCAAACTCATTCTGAAAGTTTGAGTAAGAAGTTTATATCTGTAGTGTTGTATGACCATTGAAGTTTTCTGAGTAACAGCAGTTTTTACCACATCCTGTGGAGAGGGGTTTCACATTTACCTCACCTCACTATTATTTTACAAAAGTGCAAAACAAATAAAGCAGCAGATACCGGTATCAGACAGTATGCAAAAAAGACCATCCGAGAAAATATGAATGATTGATTTTATGAATGGCTTATTGTGTATGTTAGTTGTATTCTTCTGCTTCTGCTTCTTCTTCTTTGTCTTTCGGCTGTTCCCTTTCAGGGGTCGCCACAGCGAATCATCTGCCTCCATCTAAACCTGTCCTCTGCATCCTCTTCTCTCACACCAACTAACTTCATGTCCTCTCTCACTGCATCCATAAATCTCCTCTTTGGTCTTCCTCTAGACCTCCTGCCTGGCTGTTCCAACCTCAGCATCCTTCTACCGCTATGCTCACCATCTCTCCTCTGAACATGTCCAAACCACCTCAATCTGGCCTCTCTGACTTTATTTCCAAAACATCTAACATGGGTTGTCCCTCTGATGACTTTGTTCTTGATCCTATCCATCCTTGTCACTCCCAAGGAGAACCTCAACATCTTCACCATGTCCTACCAATCCTCCTGTTGGTGACGTAGCTTCCTGTTTTCGTATCGTTGCCACGAAAGTTTCGCAGAACGCGCGAGTTTCCTCGTCTAAAAACAACAAACGGAATTCATCTCCAAACACCTAAAACTCAGACTCAGGTACGTTATCATGTCTACCATTCAGCTTGTTCAGTGTGTAGAGTGCAGGATGTTTAGACATTCTTCCTCCGTCATTAGCGATAACTTTATTTGTGATAGATGTGTGTTAGTGAGCACTCTGACGGAGAAGATATCAGCGTTAGAGGAGCGCATCCAGACTTTAGAGAGTGTTAGACAGTGTGAGAGCAGCGTTATTCCTGTAGCGGACAGTCTGGGTGCCACAGGCGGAGATAAACAGCCCCCGACTCTGGCATTAGAGCCCTCACAGCGGGGCGAGTGGGTGACGACTCGGCGGCATACTCGTTCAGCCAAAGCTAACGCTAAGGCTAGCCCACCGGAGCACACCTCCTCTGCGCTTCACGTGTCCAACAGGTTTGCTCTCCTCAGTGCTGCACCCGCTGAGAAACCTGAAAGAGCTCTGGTTATAGGAGACTCTATACTCAGACACGTGACATTAGCTAGACCTTTAGGGGCGCCAGCGGCAGTGGTTAGGTGTATCCCGGGAGCCAGAGCACCGGACATAGCAGGTAATCTCAGGGCTCTAGGACAGCACAGGTTCTCTAAGATAGTGGTACATGCTGGAGCTAACGATATACGCCTTCATCAGTCAGAGGTTAGTAAGAATAACTTTACAGAGGTGTTTAAATTAGCGAAGGCGATGTCCGATGAAGTAGTATGCTCTGGTCCCAACCCAATGAGACGTGGCGACATAGCTTACAGCAGGATATGGTCGCTGAACCGCTGGATGTCCAGGTGGTGCTCCAAAAATAATGTGGGCTACATAGATAATTGGAAGACCTTTGAGGGCAAAGCTGGCCTGTTAGGGCGGGACGGTGTCTATCCCACTCGGGAAGGTGCTGCTCTCATTTCCTGTAGTATAGCTCATAGTCTCAGTAGAGGTCTAGTTAATCAGTGACAATCCAGAGCCCAGGCCAGGGAGCAGACAGACAGGCTAAACCAACCGTCTGCTAGCTGCATAGAGTCGTCACTCAGGGTTCACCATATTGAGACTGTGTCTGTTCCCCGATCTAAGCAAAAATTTAAAAAGATTCAGAAAGTCTGTTTTAATAATTTAATTAACATAAAGACCACAAACTCCGATCATACTGAATGCGCAGCCGGCACCTCTGATCTGAAGCTAGGATTGTTAAATATTAGATCTCTCGCATCAAAAGCAGTTATTGTTAATGAAATTATCACAGATCAGGCGTTTGATATACTCTGTTTAACTGAAACATGGGTTAAACAGGACGAGTATGTAGCTCTAAATGAAGCTAGTCCTCCTGGATACAGCTACATACACCAGCCTCGGTTAACTGGTAGAGGAGGAGGCGTCGCAGTTATTCATAATGATAATCTGTCTATCGTACAAAAACACGGACACAAATTTAACTCATTTTAAATTCTTTATAGTAACATAAGCGTACTTAAGTCAGCTCAGTTGATTCCACTAATTATAATTTACAGACCTCCAGGGCCGTATTCGGAATTTCTTAGTGAATTTGCGGATTTCATCTCAGACCTGGTCGTTTCTGTAGACAAAGTGTTAATTGCTGGAGATTTTAACATTCATTTTGAGAATCCAGAAGACCCTCTGAGAACAGCATTTATGACCATACTGGACTCCGTAGGCGTAAATCAGTGTGTAGTAGGACCCACTCATAAAGCAGGTCACACTTTAGATTTAGTAATATTCTTTGGATTAATTATAAGAAATGTATTCACAATTCCACTGTCAGAAATTATCTCAGATCACTATCTTGTCTCCATTCAAGTGTGTCACAGTGATAATGTACGCACAGCACCGCGCTATCGTATTAAACGTACATTCACATCAACTACCACACAGAGTTTTATCAGTAATCTCCCAGAGTTACCAACTTCGATTAGGCGACCGTCTGACCCCACAGAACTCGATCAGGCGACTGAATATTTAGAGTCGACACTTCGTTGTACCTTAGATAATGTAGCTCCAGCTAAAAGAAAAATTATTAAAGATAAGAAACTTGCTCCCTGGTATAATGATCACACACGCACTTTAAAACAGACCGCTCGGAAATTACAGCGTAAATGGCGTCAAACTAAATTGTTAGTATTTCAAATAGCATGGAAAGAGAGCATCCTGAACTATAGGAAAGCTCTTAGTGTAGCTAAATCAACGTATCTCTCCACTCTTATGGAAGAAAATAAAAATAATCCTAGATTTTTATTTAATACCGTAGCCAAATTAACCAGAAATAAGACCACTACTGAAATCTCCACAACAACATCATGCAATAGCGAGGACTTCATTAACTTTTTTAATAATAAAATTGTAAATATCAGGCATAAAATTGAGGCTTTGAAACCGAACAATGTAATTGATACAGATGTTAACCTAGCCATGTCAGATTCAAACCTAGAATACTTTACTCCTCTTGAAGAGAATGAACTCATTTCACTAATCTCTTCTGCAAATTCATCAACCTGTATATTAGATCCTATACCGACACATTTTCTTAAACAGATAGTACCAGTAATAACAGAACCGCTGTTGAGAATAATTAATTCCTCACTCAGCATTGGTTATGTTCCAAAATCTTTTAAAGTAGCAGTTATCAAACCAATAATTAAGAAACCTGACCTCGACCCCTGTCAGCTGTCCAATTACAGGCCAATATCAAACCTCCCCTTTATCTCTAAGATTCTGGAAAAGATAGTAGCAGAGCAGCTATGCTCATATCTACATAGAAATGGCATACATGAACTGTATCAGTCAGGATTTAGGCCTCATCACAGCACAGAAACAGCACTTGTTAAAGTATTAAATGACCTCCTATTGGCCTCTGATCAGGGTTGTGTAACTATCCTTGTATTACTTGACCTCAGTGCAGCTTTTGACACCATTGATCATGCTATTCTTCTTCACAGATTAGAAAATGTAGTAGGAATTAAGGGTACAGCCCTCTCCTGGCTCAGATCCTATTTGACCGATCGTTATCAGTATGTAGACTTAAATGGTGATTATTCTGCATGTTCTCTAGTGGAGTTTGGCATTCTGCAGGGTTCAGTTTTAGGCCCACTGCTTTTCTCCCTTTACATGCTTCCTCTGGGCAACATAATCCGTAAGCATGGTATTAGTTTTCATTGTTATGCTGACGACACACAGCTATACGTCTCAACAAAACCTGATGAGAAAAACCATCTTACTAAAGTTGAGCAATGTGTGCAGGACATAAGAGATTGGATGCTAATTAACTTCCTACTGCTTAATCCGGATAAGACAGAAGTTCTAGTCATAGGACCGCATACAGCTAGAAGTAAAATCTTAGATCACGCCGTAACTTTAGATGGCCTTTCTGTTCCATCAAGTGCAACAGTAAAAGACCTCGGTGTAATTATAGATTCCAGCCTTTCATTTGAAGCTCATGTAGATAATATCTCCAGGATAGCATTCTTTCACCTCAGAAATATTGCCAAGATAAGAAATATTTTGTCGCGAAACGATGCAGAAAAACTAGTTCATGTTTTTATCACTTCTAGGTTGGACTATTGTAATGCTTTACTGTCTGGTTGTTCAGTTAGGTGCATAAGCAAGCTTCAGCTAGTCCAGAATGCAGCAGCGAGAGTCCTCACTAGAACCAGAAGATATGAGCACATCACCCCTATCCTATCTTCACTACATTGGCTAACTGTGAAATTTCGCATTGATTTTAAAATACTACTCTTGACATATAAAGCATTAAATGGTCTCGCCCCGCAGGATCTGAGCGAACTGCTAGTGTCTTACAATCCGCCACGCCTACTTCGGTCAAAGGATGCAGGCTGCTTGTCAGTACCGCGTATTATGAAAACTACAGCTGGGGGCAGAGCTTTTTATTACAAAGCCCCAAAATTATGGAATAGTCTTCCAAATAGTGTTCGGGACTCAGACACAGTATCAGTGTTTAAGTCTAGGCTCAAAACCTATTTATTTAGCCAAGCATTTTTATAAATAGATTTGCCATAAGGTAAAGGAGCAGATCTGGGGGACTCATGCACGTAGAGTATTATGGTGAACTCGTATGTTTAGATGCTGTCTTCCTCAGTCTCATTTGATCACTCAGGTTTGTTGACGGTGAGGTGATTGTTTGCTTTACATCTCAGGGAGCCCTCATGTTTGTGTTTCCTTCTGGCTCTCCCTTTTAGTTATGCTGTCATAGTTAGTCCTGCCGGAGTACCTGCTTGCACTCTACAGTAAATATACATTCACATTAGACATTGTGACTGTGACCATACCTAATTGCAATCTCTCCTCCTCTTCTCTTCCTCCCCCTCTTTCTCTTTCCTCTCTCCCCCTGTCTCCCCCTTTCACTCTTTCTCTCTCTCTCTCTCTCTGTCAAGCTACACATGTCGTTCCTGAGCTGCCAGTGATCCAGACTCCCTCTGCCTTCCGGACCTGTCTGGTCCATCCTGGTGCCCCGTTTCTGGTTGGAGGTCTCGTCGCATGGATGCCCCGTGTGTCTCTTTAGGATGCGTCTGGTGTCTGGGGATGATTCTATCTACTTAGAAGATGGTTCTGGCCTCGACTGGTGTTGTCAGCTGTTTCTCTGAGGACTTGACAATTCGATATTTCAGGACTGGAACTTTCTACAAGTCTATCTGAGTCTCCAATAACTACTGGACTCCATTTTACATCAACTATTATAACATCAATTAACATCAACTATTATAGCTGAACCTAACACTTAACACTGTAGAAATGCAGATCATTTCCTGCTATCTGTTTCACCCAGATGAGGATGGGTTCCCTGTTGAGTCTGGTTCCTCTCAAGGTTTCTTCCTATTACCATCTCAGGGAGTTTTTCCTTGCCACTGTCGCCCTCGGGCTTGCTCACCAGGGACTATCTGAACATTTTGATTCATACACATTCACATTCCACACAAACTTAAATAGTTCTTTTGATTGTGTAAAGCTGTTTTGAGACAATGTCAATTGTTAAATGCGCTATACAAATAAAATAAAAAAAATTTAACCTGGGCCACGACCGATCCGGTATGGAAATTATATTTCTGATTCGCATCATTGATTTGGCAAATGTTGTTACGTCGGATGCCCTTCCTGACACAACCCTCTGCATTTATCCAGACTTGGGACTGGCACAAGAAGACAATAGATTGCACACCCCCCCCCCCCATGGTTGCGTTTGTTAGTTGTATTCTTATTTGTTTATTTATATGATTTACTCTCTCCTAGTTTTAATTCTGTGTGAATTATATGTTGGAGTTTATATAATAATAATAATAATAATAATAATAATAATAATAATAATACCCCTTCTTGAACCACCACCTTATCGTGGTTGAGGGGTTTGCGTGTCCCAATGATCCTGGGAGCTATGTTGTCGGGGGCTTCATGCCCCTGGCAGGGTCACCCATGGCAATCTGCTCCTAGATGAGGGAACAGACAAAGAGTGGTTCAGAAGACCTCTTGTGATGAATAAAACCCTTGGAAAATGTTTTCCCTCGCCCGGACGTGGGTCACCGGGGCCTCCCTCTCGAGCCAGGCCTGGAGGTGGGGCCCGATGGCGAGCACCTGGTGGTCGGCTTGCACCCATGGGGCCCGGCCGGGCACAGCCTGAAGAGGCAACGTGGGTCCCCCTTCCCATGGGCTCACCAACTGTAGGAGGGGCCAAAGAGGTTGGGTGCAGTGTGAGCTGGGCGGTGGCCGAAGACAGGGGCCTTGGTGGTCTGATCCTCGGCTGCAGAAGCTGGATCTAGGGACGTGGAATGTCACCTCTCTGGCGGGGAAGGAGCCTGAGCTAGTGCGTGAGGTTGAGAAGTTCCGGCTAGATATAGTTAGACTCACCTCGATGCACAGCTTGAACTCTGGACCCAGTCTCCTTGAGAGGGGCTGGACTCTCTTCTACTCTGGAGTTGCCACCGGTGAGAGGCGACGAGCAGGTGTGGGCATACTTGTCGCCCCCCGGCTCGGGGCCTGTACATTGGGGTTCACCGCCATGGACGAGAGGGTGGCCTCCCTCCGCCTTTGGGTGGGGGGACGGATCTTTACTGTTGTTTGCGCTTATGTGCCGAACAGCAGTTTGGAGTACCCGCCATTTTTGGGGTCTCTGGAGGAGGCGCTAGAGAACGACCCTCCTGGGGACTCCTGTTGGGGGACTTCAATGCTCACATGGGCAATGACAGTGAGACCTGGAAGGGCGTGATTGGGATGAATGGCCCCCCCGATCTGAACCAGAGCGGTGTTTTGTTATTGGACTTCTGTGCTCGTCACGGATTGTCCATAACGAACACCATGTTCAGGCATAAGGGTGTCCATATGTGCACCTGACACCAGGACACCTTAGGCCGCAGTTCGATGATCGACTTTGTGGTCGTGTCGTCGGACTTGCGGCCACATGTCTTGGACACTCGGGTGAAGAGAGGGGCGGAGCTGTCAACTGATCACCACCTGGTGGTGAGTTGACTTCGTTGGCAGGGTAGGATGCCAGTCAGGCCTGGTAGACCCAAACGTATTGTGAGGGTCTGCTGGGAACGTCTGGTAGAGACCCCATCAGGATGAGCTTCAACTCCCACCTCCGGCAAAACCACGTCCTGGGGGAGGTGGGGGACATAGAGTCCGAATGGACTATGTTCCGCGCCTCCATTGTCGAGGCGGCCGACCGGAGCTGTGGCCGTAAGGTGGTCGGTGCCTGTCACGGTGGCAACCCAAGAACCTGTTGGTGGACACCGGCGGTGAGGGATGCCATGAAGCTGAAGAAGGAGTCTTACCGGGCCTTTTTGGCTGGTGGCACTCTGGAGGCAGCTGATAGGTACCGGCAGGCCAAGCGGAATGCAGCTTCGGTGGTTGCTGAGGCAAAAACCCAGGCGTGGGAGGAGTTTGGGGAGGCCATGGAGAATGACTTCCAGACGGCTTTGAAGAGATTCTGGTCCACCATCCGGCGTCTCAGGAGGGGAAAGCAGTGCACGGTCAACACAGTGTATAGTGGGGATGGTGCGCTGCTGACCTCGACTCGGGACATTGTGGGTCGGTGGATGGGGTACTTCGAAGACCTCCTTAATTCCACCAGCATGCCTTCCGATGAGGAAGCAGAGTTTGGTGACATACAGTAGAGGTGGACTCTTCCATTTCTGTGGCCGAGGTCGCCGAGGTGATCAGGTATTTATAGAAGTCAGGTATTTATATAGGCTGATTACAGGTATATTGAATTTTTGCAGACACATGACCAGTGTTGCGGGACATTACGTTTTAAAGTAACTAATTACATTACAAAATTGCTGTCTTTAAAAAGTAATCAGTTACATTACAGCGTTACTTTCTGATAAAAGTAACTAGTTATAGTACTTTTCCATTGCAGAAAAATACTTCCTTTGTGATTCCTCATGCATGTTGTTTTAGTCAAGACCTTTATAATTATTCTACCATCACCACTCAGCGAAGTGT
Organism: Channallabes apus; assembly: GCA_030522415.1. Taxonomy (NCBI): domain Eukaryota; kingdom Metazoa; phylum Chordata; class Actinopteri; order Siluriformes; family Clariidae; genus Channallabes; species Channallabes apus. The sequence continues at coordinate 45,392,943 of CM060109.1, forward strand.
GGCCCATAATCTGTTACCTACTGTACTAATACCCCTACATGGTTTAGCGTGGTGGCCGTAAGTATGGTTCATCATGATTCACCGCGAGTTTTGGCGCTGTGATTAGGTTTCCATCTTTTCGCGTGCCGATCCTCACAGTCAAACTGCATAGGTGAGATAGAGGTATAACAGCAGGAATAACAGAGGGGGGAGGGGCTTGTAGGACGACTTTCACAAACTAACGGATTGGGAATGACTGCTGTCTGGCTCACGGTTTACATAAATTGCCTGAATAACAAATTACATTTCTGAAAATATAACTAAATAACTGAGTACTTAAATGGTGGACATAACGCGTTAGGTTACTCGTTACATCAAGAAAGTAATCCAAGTACTCTACCATGACATCAGTGTAAATCCACAACTACAAATGCGCTTGCCAACCTACTCTTTAAACAAGACAATCTTTTCAGGCAGAGGCCACGGCAAGGTTAGAAATCAAACAATATGAAGATATAACTATATTGTTTTGGTAAAGACCACATCTGGGTTCACTTGTGTCAGCCAAGAACAGGAACTTAAAGCTATAGTGGACAAAGACCCATTAACGCTGGGCAGCTGAAGACTGGAAAATATGACCTGTTTGTTTATTTGTTTGTGTGTTTATTTGGATAAGTCAAGTCAAATGAAGTAAGCTTTTATTCAGTATGAAATAACAATAGGTTATTAATAGGTAGGAAGTACACAATTTGCTTTAATTCTCCAACAGAATCACACTGGACCCTGTAATTAAGAAATAGGTTAAAACAATTAGTGAAACTTTAATACATGTACATGATAAAATACATCAGATAACTGCCAATGACAACATTCTGATCTGTTGATTGGTATTTGCTAATTTTGTGAGACAATGCTGTAATAATGATGCATTTACAGTATTCTGCAACACCAAAGTTCAAAGGCATTCAGTCCACTTGACTCCACATGACTTTGAACTTTGGTGTTGCAGGGGACTAAAACTTTGCATTTTTGTTTGATCAGTACCTGTTTACTTCCTGTATGGCTATTGTACTCATACTTGACCTTTTGATTAATTACCCTATATGAAGACCATGTGTTTGTTTATACTTTAGCTTCCAAAGTGCAAATAGTAAAACAGTTCCGTCATATTGTTCTGTGTTTTTGTGTAATTTTACTTTCTTAATATGCTTGTTAATACTGACCTGTCAACATTTCCATCCGACCCCCATCACATTCATCCTGCCCACTTTAACATACAGTATCTCATTTTCAAAAAGGCTCTTAGTTATAATAAATAATATGCTTGAGCTCGGGATAGAAGGTGGAAACTCTGCATTCATATTATTGGGTTAATAAATATGAAAGATAATTCTGGCATCAGTATTAAAATCAACCCTTGTTAGATGTAGTGCTGTATGTCTGAGACAGTTTTAAGTGACAGCAGTGTTTACCACATCCTGAGGAAATGGATTTCACATACACTACCTTAACCATCACATTAACGCACAATAGGCTACAGTATATGACCAACAGGAGAGACATGAAGATATGAAGTTAATGTTTGCTTAATGACATATTATTGTTTGGTTGTAGTGAATGGAAAGTGATTAATTTTGTTGTCTCTGACCTTGACCTGTGACCCTTTATCAACTACTACTAATCAATGATTTCAGTGTAGTGACGTCCTTGCCTGGAGTTTACAAAAGCACAAGACAAATGAAGCAGCCTATGTTGGTGATCTTTGTTACTGTTCATCATTATGTTCTGCTGTCCCCTAGTGGCTCTCCCGCTTTGTGAAGCATCTTCTCCTTCATTTGTAGGATATGAAAATAACAATGCCATGAAGATGTGTCTAAATTCTACCATTATATATATATATTTTTTATTCATATATATTCATTGATTAATTCTATTTTAAAACTGTTACAATTAAGCAACAGATATACAATATGTGGCCAGAAGTACGCTGACACATGAACACCAGATGACTCATATGAACATCTCATTCCAGATACAATCCCCGCTTTGCTGTTTTAATCATCCTCATTCTTCTAGATTTTGGCCTGTGGCTGTTTTTTTAATCAGCTACCAGGAGGTCAGTGAGGTCAGACACCTAGGGTGCAGTCAGTTCATCCGAGAGGTATTAATTGGGGATGGTCAGTTGTTCACAAACATATGGTGTTAATAAAAAAGATTTGGCTAAACACAACAATGTCTAAGTAACTTTATATGCCAGTCAATATGAGCATTATAAAAAAAATCAGTAGAAGCAGGTGGTGGTGCATTTGTAAGGCAGAAACAGTTGTTGCTCAGGAGTTAACGTTGTAGCCACTGGAAATGGTCTTTGTGCTTGCCATGGTGTAGACCTGTGGAAAAAGTCAAACTCTAATAAATAAATAAATAAACAGTATAACTTGAGTATATCAGAATTTGAGCTCACTGGCTGAGTGTGATTGAGTGCAAGATGGAGTTGTGTAACTGGATGGGTTCAAGGTGGGAAACTTACACACGAAGTTATTGTTTCATTGTGATTGACATAATCTTCATTTGCCTTTAGAAAAATAAAAATAACAAATAAAAATAAGCAAACATGATAACAGTGTACATTTGTGTTTGTGTGTGTGTGTGTGTGTGTGTGTGTGTGTGTGTGTGTGTGTGTGTGTGTGTGGTGAATGCCACACTTTTGTCAAACCACTTGAATTAAAACTGAAAGTCTACATTTTGCTGACATCTTATTTCATTTTAAATTAAACTTTTATAAAATTTATACAGTATATAAATGGATGTTTGCAATTCCATACATTTGTATTACTTACAGTACATTATACTTGTGTTCAAGGTGACACAGTTCACAGTCATTGTACAGATCAGGAAAAATTATAAAAATCAAGACCTACTGTAATGTATTTACTGTATACTGTATGCACCCCAGTTTTGACTCAAAAATTCAAACTAGTCCTTTAACATTACAGCAGATTATCACACTGAACAATTCTTCTAAAATCTTAAATAAAGATCAGTTTCCGGAAAACCTAATTAATAATTACACTTTCTTAAAATAGTAACTTGTTATTTAATTATTGAAATTATTGTTGTTTTTTGTTGAACTAAAATACAATACCTTCTAACTATACACAATAATATACATTTTAAATGTAGAAAGTTTTATTTCCTTATTTTTAGAGTTATTTTATATCTAATAAAACTTACAAACTCACGAGGAGAGTTTTATTTTTATTTATTTTATTTACCTTTATTTAACCAGGCAAGACAGATTAAGAACAGGTTTCTTATTTACAACTGTGGCCTGGCAAAGGCAGAGCCTTTTGGGGGACGTAGGGGAACTGATAAAAAATAAAACATTTTAAGAAATATAAATGAAATTACGAAAAAAAAAAAATAATAATTTAAATACATATATATACACACACACAGATACATAGGCACACATGCACATATATATACACACATATGTACAAGCATATGCATATACATACATATACACACATACATACATACATACACATATAGACATGTGAAGAGTGGAGCAGCAATAAATAAGAGCAGCTAGTCAAAATAACAGCTACAGACGTCTTTGAAGTGGGCTGAAATCCGTGAATGAAAAACAGACTTAGGAATGAGATTGTCCAATTTTAACGTTTTTTGCAGATCATTCCAATCTCTAGCAGCAGCGTTCTGAAAAGATGACAGGCCAAATGCAGAAGAAGCCTTAGGAACTGTCAGCTGAATCAGGTTAGCAGAACGGGTGTTATACCCAGAAGAAAAGAAGTGTAACAGTTCTTGTAGGTAAGAAGGGTATAAGCCGATGAGAGTATTGTAAATGACCATATACCAATGGATCTTACGACGGGTATACAATGAAGACCAGTTGAGAGAAGAATACAGAGTACAGTGATGTGTTTTGAAGGGAGCATTCAATATAAACCGGATGGCAGAGTGGTAGAGAACATCAAGCTTTTGAAGCAGGCCTTTGGATGCTGATCTATAAATAACGTCCCCATAATCAAACATGGGGAGAATGGTCATTTGCACCAGAGTTTTCCTAGCAGATAATGTAAATGCAGAACGCATTCTATAAAGGAACCCAAGTTTTGATTTGATTTTGGTCTTCAAATTATCAATATGCTTTGAAAAAGACAGGGTGTTATCTAGCCAAATACCCAGATATTTGTATTCAGTAGTCTGTTCCAATGGTGTCCCATCAAGGGAGCAGATACTTGGAAAGCTAGATGAAATGTGACCTTTTTTTCCAAACCACATGACTTTAGTTTTGGAAGTATTTAGCTGAAGATGCAAATTGGAAAAGGTCTTTTGCAATCTATTAAAATTGAGTTGAAGTTGCTGCAAAACTGCAGCTGGAGAAGGACCTGTAGAGTAAAGAATTGTATCATCGGCATAAAGATGGATAAATGAGTCTGTAACAGAATTAGCTACATTATTAATATAAATAGAAAAAAGTATAGGTCCAAGTATTGATCCCTGTGGGACACCATTGGTGACTGGGAGAGGCTGGGAAAGAAGTTGTTCAGATTTCACAGACTGCACTCTATCACTTAGATAACTAGAAAACCAAGACAAGGATTGGTCAGAGAAGCCAGTATCATAAAGCCTATCAATAAGACGTTTATGATTGACAGAATCAAAGGCCTTGGCCAAATCAATAAAAATAGCAGCACAGTACAATTTAGAGTCCAATGCAGAATATATATCATTTAACACTTTAAGAGTTGCTGTTAGACACCCAAACCCTGTTCTAAATCCTGATTGAGCAGGTGATAAGATGTTGTGAGCTTCCAAGTATTCAGTGAGTTGACCCTTTACAAGTTTTTCCAAAACCTTAGAGATACATGGCAAAACAGAAATAGGCCTGTAACAATTGGGATCTGACCGATCGCCACCCTTAAAAAGAGGAAACACTAATGCTGACTTCCAAGCGCAAGGGATTTGCCCTGTGTATAAAGATAGATTGAATATATCTGTGATGGGGACGGCAATAATAGAGGCAGCAATTTTATAAAAAACAGGATCCACCTCATCAGACCCAGCAGATTTATTGGAATCTAGCCTGAGGAGTTCATCCAGAACCTCCTCCTCTGAAAAGGACCGCAAAATGAAACTATAGGAGGTGGAAGGAGGTAGTGTAGGATGAGGGAGAGTTGGAGGAGATGCAGTAGAGCAATTAATAGGATTTATAGGTGATGAAGTAGAATTAGAAGAATCAAGGGTTAAACCAGAAGTTATAAAATGCTTATTGAGAAGCTCTAACATATGCTTCTTGTCAGATACCACAGTGTTCTCTAAATAGAGTGAAGGAGGTAGCTTACAAGATGGTTTATTTTCCATCTCCTTTACTGTATTCCAGAATTTTTTAGGATCAGAGCTACTAAGAGAAAACTGCTTCTTAAAATAGTCTGTTTTAGCCTTACGAACGGCTTGTAAAGATTTATTTCTGAGTTGCTTGAAAACCAAAATATCTGCTGGGGATCTAGATTGTCGAGCCTTGCGCCAAAGACTGTTTTTTTGTTGTAAAAGCATAGTAAGCTCCGGGGTAAACCAAGGACTATGTCGATCCTTTACTCTGAATCTTTTCATCGGGGCATGTTTGTCAACAACAGCCCTAAAAAACTTATAAAATAAATACCAAGCCTCGTCTACAGTTGGAACCAGACTGATTCGAGACCAGTTAACATCTGCCATGTCGTGAAGAAAAGCTTGATGATCAAAATTTTTAAAAACCCGTTTACAACAGAATCGAGTCGGTTTCTTGATGGAGCAGCCATTTCGAACACATGCAGTAAAACAGTGATCACTAATATCAGAACAAAATACCCCAGAGTAATACTTATGAGGAGAGTTTGTTAAAATGATATCAATCAATGTAGCCTTGTCTATAGATTTGGCATAGAGAGGCTCGATTCTTCTCCCATTTTCTGTGAATAAAAGAATATTTGATTTGTAATGGACTTTTTCTAATGTGTTAGTATGTCTTCAGTGTGTTTCACATAATATTCATTTGTTTTGTATTTTACTTTAATACAAAGTAACACTCTTGAGTATTTGCATTTTATTTAGTTCTATACTTCACTATATGCAAGCGAAGAGGAGCGACAATGAGAAGCCCACTTGACTTGACTTCCCTAGTGTAATTGTTTATTACTACTACTACTCTTATTAATAATAATAATAATAATAATCATAATAATCATAATAATAATAGGACTATGTGTCATAGGACATTGTATAGCAATAAAAGTCACTTTGACTTTTAACTTCAAATGTAAAAATAAGAGGTGATTTCTATATTTATTGTAGAGTTCACTCACCTGTGAAGACAGACTGTGATAAAGAGACACAATGTGACACACACTGTGCTTACTGAGACAGCTATGTTGAATAGCTTTCCATCGTAGGTTTGTATTTCACTGTCTGTGTTGGCAAAAGATTTTTAAAAAATATATACAACCAGAAGAGTTATCTGTATTACGTGTTAAAGGAATTATGAAAAATCAAGCTTTTGTTCAATGTTATATGGTTCTGTTTCATATTATTCTATTCAAAATAAGATATTAAACACTTATTAAAACTAGTTCTATACCGTCTATGGTCAGTCTCCACTGCATGTGTAATGGAAAACATGAGTATAATCCTGCATCTGAAAGTTGTACATCAGATATCTGTAGTTTTCTTAGATTTCGGGGGTCGACCTGCATCCTGCTTGATGTATAGTTTGTCACAGTTTGGTTTCTAACTGGGCTGTAGTTAAAAATAACATTTCCGTCTTTACGCCATTAAGTCCTCATTAAGAATAATCTCTCTTTTAAGTCATACTGTCTGTGTGCCTTTACCACTCATTACAAATGAACCTTCTTTAAAAATGTTTATCTATTAGAAATTATTACCAAGAATATAATTGTCATTACACATCACATGAACACTCCAAGACAAGCGTACCCAATCAAACCCTTACAGAGAGGGAAAACAACATAAAACTGATTACCTGCACAAGATAAAATAAACCAGGTGATCACCAAACACAGCATTCTGATCTGATGAAGATTATGCTGTCAGTATGATTAAGGCTGAGGATTACACAGCTTGTAATGGCTGAACAGAAAACTGCATTAAAACACAGATAAACCGCAGAGGAAAGCAAACGGAAATGACAGGTAAGAAGAAACTTTAAAAGAGAGCACATCGTAATTCATCACTGTCATTGAGGCCTTCTGTAATAATAATAATAATAATATTATTATTATTATTATTAATAATAATAATAATAATAATAATAATAATAATAATAATCTTTCTGGTCATTCAAAGTTTTTATTTGCTTGTACATATTGTATATATAGTATAATTAACATAATTAAAAATAAAGATTAAAAAAATAAGATTAACATGATTAATATTATCAGTGAATCTGCCTCATGTTTGGTTTATGTGAACAATTAGAGGTGTTGAGTTCCTGTAATTTAATGAAAGTCCAAAACTTAACCTTTGCCTTATAGATAAAAGGTTTTCATGTTTTTATTCACAAATAGTACTTTTTGTTTGTTTGTTTGTTTGTTTTTTATTCAAAGCAGTTAAGTGGCTTAGTAGTTAGCACTGTCACCTTGTACCTCGAGGGTCGGGTTTGATTCCCACCTCAGGGTCTGTGTGCATGGACTTTGCATGTTCTCCCCGTGCTTGGTGGGTTTTTTCTGGGTACTCCGGTTTCCTCCCACAGTCCAAAGACATGCAGATTAAGTTAATTGGCATTGCCAAATAGTCTGTAGTCTGTTAAAGCTTGTCTGAATGTTGACCTGAGGTCCAACATGGTCATAAAAATGGTCAGCATTGGCCTCTGCAGTCCCTAGTCTGACTATAGTGGTTCCTAGATGGATATATCAATATACACCATGCTGATAGCTGGATATTATATATCCAGCTAATATATCCAGGAATATATATATATTCCCATATTAGATATTAGACGTAATATTAGCCAATAAGCACCAGTGTGTTCACCAAAGTATTGTGTATTAACCTTTGGAGGCTACCATAATATGTTATGTCAACCATTATGGTTCATAAACTTATCTAAAATATATATTAGACTGCATTTTTGTACATATTCCATAATACCATGCTATGGCACATATTAGAACCATGTACAGTAGTCTGGTACTGTACATGTACTGTAGTATATCAGCAAATAAAGGTACAGGTACCTTTGGACTACGAATAGTGAACGTTTTATGGGATATATTTAAGGTATTTGGCTAATTCTCTTCCACGGGAGTTCACATCGGTCATAATCAGTGCCGTTTACATTCCTCCACAAGCAGACACAGACAAGGCCTTATGCGAGCTGCATGAGGTGCTCACACAGCACCAGACACAACACCGGGACGCTGTGCTCATTGTGGCGGGGGATTTTAATAGTGCCAACCTCAAACGCGCAGCGCCGAACTTTTATCAGCACATCACCTGCCCCACCAGGGGCGAAAGGACACTGGACGATTGTTATACCACGGTCAAAGACGGTTACAAGGCACAATCTCGTCCAGCGTTTGGTAAATCCGACCACGCCGCCATCTTCCTCATGCCAAAATATAAACAAAGGCTGAAACAGGAAGTTCCGGTCCAGAGGGAGGTCGCGTGCTGGACGGACCAATCGGTGGCCGCGTTACAGGACGCACTCGATGACGCAGACTGGGACATGTTCAGAAACAGCTCCGATGATGACGTCAGCGTGTTTACGGAAGCGGTTGTGGGATTTATTGAAAAGACTATCAGAACGTTTCCCAACCAGAAGCCGTGGGTGGATAAAACCATCCGCGACGCTCTGAGATCTCGCACAGCTGCCTACAACACGGGACTTGCGTCGGGGGACATGGAACCGTACAAGGCTGCGTCATATAACGTCCGGAAGGCGGTGAAAGAGGCGAAGCAGCGCTACGGGAGAAAACTAGAGTCACAGCTTCAACAGAGTGACTCTAGGAGCCTGTGGCAGGGACTGAGAACAATAACGGACTATAAAGCACCAACATCCGGTATGACGAACGCGGACGCGACTCTGGCAGACGAGCTCAACACATTCTATGCTCGCTTCGAGGCTGCAGCTAACGACGCTAGCGATGCTAATGCTAACGGCGCTAATTCTAACGGCGCTAATGCTAGCGGCGCTAACGGCTGCAGACAGGAAGACACTGCCAGCACCGGGAACGCGCTCATCATCACCGAGCACGACGTGAGGAGAGCCTTCAAGAGAGTGAACACCAGGAAAGCAGCAGGACCAGACGGCATCTCAGGTCGTATTCTCAGAGCCTGCGCAGACCAGCTAGCACCTGTGTTCACTGAGATATTCAACATCTCTTTATCTCAGTCGGTGATCCCCACATGCTTCAAAGAGTCCATCATTGTTCCTGTCCCGAAGAAACCAGATCCTGCTTCCCTCAATGACTATCGCCCTGTAGCCCTCACCTCAGTAGTGATGAAGTGCTTTGAACGCCTTATCAGAGACTTCATCATTTCTTCACTACCCGACAAACTGGACCCACTACAGTTTGCATACCGTCAGAACCGCTCCACAGATGATGCAATCTCTCATCTCCTCCACACATCACCCACTCACCTGGACACTAGGAAAGGGAATTATGTTAAAATGCTCTTCATCGACTACAGCTCTGCTTTTAACACCATAATTCCCTCCACACTCACCACCAAGCTGGAGCACCTGGGACTGAGCTCATATATATGTCAGTGGATCTCCAATTTTCTGACTGGCAGACCACAGGCAGTAAGGATGGGCGGACATGTCTCAGCTACACTCACTCTCAGCACTGGAGCCCACCAGGGTTGTGTTCTGAGCCCCCTGCTGTACTCTTTGTACACCCACGACTGCGTGGCCACTACACCAACTCCACCTCCATCATCAAGTTTGCTGACGACACCGTCGTGGTCGGACTGATCACCAACAATGATGAGTCGGATTACCTAGAGGAGATTGGAAATCTGGAGAACTGGTGCCAGAGGAACAATCTCCTCCTGAAGGTCAGTAAGACAAAGGAGCTGATAGTGGACTTTAGTACAAAGCAGGAGAGGAACTACCAGACCCCCGTCATCAACAGGAGCCCAGTGGAGAGAGTGGACAGTTTCAGATACCTCGGTGTTCACATCACGCAGGACCTGTCATGGTCCTGTCACATCAACACCGTGGTGAAAAAAGCCCGGCAGCGTCTCTACCATCTCAGACGCTTGAGAGACTTTAGACTGCCCTCCAAGGTGCTCAGGAACTTCTACTCCTGCACCATAGAGAGCATCCTGACGGGAAACATCACGGCCTGGTTCGGGAACAGCACCATGCAGGACAGACGAGCTCTACAGAGGGTGGTCCGATCAGCCGAGCGCATCATCCGCACTGAGCTCCCTGACCTGCACTCCATCTACAGCAAGCGGTGCTGGACTAAGGCCAGGAAGATCATGAAGGACCTCAGTCACCCCAGTAATGGACTGTTCTCTTTGTTGCGGTCTGGGAAGAGATTCCGCTCCCTAAAGGTCAACACAGAGAGACTGAGGAGGAGCTTCTTCCCGCAGGCGATAAGGTCTCTCAATCACACCTCCACACAGGACTAATAACATCTTTTAAGCTCACAACACTGACTGGACAATCATGGACACATTCATACACACTTGCACTAAATACTCATACATCTGGACAATTGCACATGTCACCTTTCATGCATATTTGCACAACCACTGACACTTTAATTCTATATACATATATACTCTACCCTATATTTCTATATTTTTGCAATATTTTCTTATGCCCTTATTGTACAGTTAATTTTACTAGTTAAAATTATTTCTTTAGTATTTCCTTCTTATTGATTATTTATTTTACGTACAAGCTTTTATTTTCTTTTTTTTAGGTCACTGGCGGTCGTATAAAGCATTTCACTGCATATTATACTGTGTATGATTGTGTATGTGACTAATAAAATTTTAATTTGAATTTGAAATTTGAATTAAATAAAACCCCAAAGAAGCATGTGATTCTATTTAAATAATTAATTAATTGAATTTCTTTAGATTGTGTCATAATGTGTTCCTTTTTGAGATAATAATCATATATTGGGCTCAAGATTGTACAGTATAGAGTGACATATCCTTCAGCACAAAAAAACAATATAATGAACTGAATTTTAGATCATTTTAAACAACTACCTAAACATGACTGAGCAAAACAATAAGAAAATGGGTCACATAGACAAAAATGTAGCACAAATACACACATTTGGTCACACTATTTGGTCAATAATCACATTTATTGACCAAAAAAATAAAAATTACATGCTCACTTTAAATGCAATACATTTTTGTGACATTCATTGACATATTTGGGTAGTGGTAGAATTTACATATTATAAAAGTTACTTTTTTTTCTACCTGACATATCCAATGAATTCTAAAGCCTTTAACACACTAGCAATGCTTCCATATAAGCAGGGAAGGTTGCTCAATGGTAGTCATGAAGAATCTGTACAGCAAAAACATTTTCATATTTCAGTGAAGCCAGTGGGAAAATGATCTGAGCCTGTCACAATGTAGATCTGTAGGGAAAAAAACTGTGGCTTTACTACAGTACATCATAGTTTGAGATGATTAGCTCAGTGTAGGTTCATTATGAAAAACTTACACAGGAAGTTATCGTCTCACTGTGATGGACAGAATCTTTAAACATCTTTGCCTAGTTACACAAAAAATATATATAGTTTATTCCATTGTAACCATGTTAATCAAATTAACTTAATTTGTTTCTGGAATTGATCAAACTAAAGAAAATCAAATGGCTTAAGTTGTTTTTTTTTCCAGTCTATTCATTTCACTTTATATAGCCCAAACCTATTCCAGCATGACAGTGCCCCTGTGCTCAGTGCACGCTCCATGAACACATAGGTGTCCAGTACTTTTGAATAAAAAGTATATATTATAAAGGGATTTCAGGCATACAAATTATAACCAGTAGGAATTGACTTTTTGGCAGTGGGCATATGTCTCTTGATTTCAGGCATGTGCCCACTGCCAAAGAGAGCCACTTTCAGTTTCGCTTTTAAAGCAGCCGGTACCAGGAGGAATCATAAATTAAAGTTTAGTGAGGTTTATCTATTTATTTCATATTTTAATTTACATATTTTAATTTATTTACATGTCTTTTCTAAATGTTTTGGTTGTTTTATATGCAAAAATATGATTATTGTGTTGGGAATAAGAAATATTGGTAATTTCTTTGGGTAGCTGGGACAGATTATCTGCATTTACATTATTCCCTATGGGAAAATTTGTTTCGCAATAAAAAATTTAGCATTTTGCAAGAACTCACCTCCGGAATGGATTTAATTTGTATGCCAAGTGTCATGATTCCTCACCTTACTCTGTCTGTGTCAGGCGTGTGTGCGTGGCATGACTGCGGAGGCGAGCTGACGGTTAACAAAGTCCTTTTTATTTAAACAAAACATAAAACAGGACCAAATCACTCCAACACAAACTAATCAACTTAAGACAACAAATGCTAGACGCCTGACTGCTGTTCAGCCAGGCTATTTATACATAAACATAAACAAATTAACTTCCCTCGGTTCAGGTGAGCTTCTACGTCACCTGACCGAGGTGCAAACTAGGAAATGAAGTCATAACTCAACGTAAAGCAAACTACAAACAAAAACCAAAAACGGGCGTTAGGCGCCCTCTAGGGGTTAACCGTCACAGTATCTCCCCTCCAAAAAATGCTCCTCCGGAGCATCACCGGAGGCCCCGGACACCCAACCCAATGTTCTACCTTTCGCCTCCTGTCCAGGAGGCTGGGTGACGGGGCTGGAGGCATGCTCGGCGGCTGCTGAGCTGGATGCGTGCTCGGCGGCTGCAGAGCTGGAGGCGTGCTCGGCGGCTGCAGAGCTGGAGGCGTGCTCGGCGGCGTTGGAGCTGGCTCGGCGCTCGACGACGGCGTTGGAGCGGTCACTGCGCTCGACGACGGCGTGGGAGCAGTCACTGCGCTCGACGACGGCGTTGGAGAGGTCACTGCGCTCGATGACGGCGTGGGAGCGGTCACTGCGCTCGACGACGGCGTTGGAGCGGTCACTGTGCTCGACGACGGCGTTGGAGCGGTCACTGCGCTCGACGACGGCGTTGGAGCGTGCAGTGCGCTCGACAGCGGCGTTGGAGCGTGCAGTGCGCTCATCGGCTCAACGTCGTCCTCAAAGCCGGGAGGCGGCGGCAGAACGGGTGTGTGGGACAGCGGCTGCTGACACGCTAACTCGCTGTCCTCGAAGCCGGAAGGCGGCAGCCGAACGGGTGTGTGGGACAGCGGCTGCTGACACGCTAACTCGCTGTCCTCGAAGCCGGGAGGCGGCGGCAGAACGGGTGCGTCGGTCAGCTGCTGCTGACACGCTGGCTCGCTGTCCTCGAAGCCGGAAGGCAGCGGCAGGACGGGTGCGTCGGACAGCGGCTGCTGACACGCTAGCTCGCTGCTGAGCGTTGGCGAGGGAGGAGAAAGCTCCGAGTCCGCTTCGCGGTTATCCCGGAAGTGAAGGATCATCTGCTGGAGCTCCTTTACCTGCTCCTGCATCTCTCGCACTCGCTCCGGCTCCGGAATCCACCACATGAGCTCTTCCTCTCTCTGCTGCTGCTCCGCCTGGGGTTTTCTTTCCCTCGCGTCACCGCCGTACTTGGGCTTCCTCGCCCTTCTCTTCCGGCCGGTGCGGGGAACAACGTGACCCCGTGATGCGTCGCCTTTGAATGGCGTCCGCCGAATGGCGAGCCTGCAGCCCTCCCAGCTCTGTGGTGTCTCTCTCTCTCTCTCTCTCCTCGCTGCTCTCCCGCAGGTGCTCCTGCTCCTCCAGCCGCAGTACTCCTCCTCGCTGTCCCGCAGCCTGTTCGCCAGCTCGTGCGAGATGGTATCCGCGCCCCCCCAAAAATTATCCAGGGAGGCATCCTCCGCCATGCCACTTGTTAGGTCTAACATTCTGTCACGATTCTCTCTCTGATGTCTGTGTCGGGTGCGTTTTCGCGGCATGAATGCAGAGGGGGCGAGCTGACGGTTCATTAAGTTCTTTTATTAATATAAACAAAAGTTAAACACCAAACACAAACTAATCATAAAACAACAAATGCTAGACGCCTGACTGCTGTTCAGCCAGGCTATTTATACATAAACATAAACAAATTAACTTCCCTCGGTTCAGGTGAGCTTCTACGTCACCTGACCGAGGTGCAAACTGGGAAATGAAGTCATAACTCAACGTAAAGCAAACTACAAACAAAAAACAAAAACGGGCGTTAGGCGCCCTCTAGCGGTTAACCGTCACACCAAGATACTAATGTATTATTTTCAGTTCTAGCAAACAACAAAACTATAGTTTTCATAGCCATGGAACCAACATTACTCCATATGTAACATATTGGATATTGTAATATATAGTTTTAAATGCACAACCTAAGCAATCAAATGCCTATACTGTACATTCCTGAATGAGAACTTACAATCTCATAGTTAGTTTCTGCTTGATCAGAGTCTCCTCCGATCTTTCTCTGTTTCCTGCAAAAAAAATAAATAAATAAAAATTGTTTAAACCAAACTGTTGGAAATATAGGTAATATAAGTAGCATTTTTAATTATGATTTTATCATAATATTTATTCTCATGTGTGTGCAATAATGTTATGACTGAAGTTATAAACTATGCTGAGACTCATGTAATCATAAAATTGTGCCGGAAGTTATAGTTGTGCTATGTTAAGATGTCTGTCTTCGAATTCTTCGAATGCACCCATGCCTTCTTTTACCATATAAGGGAGAAGAGCAGAGTTTGCAGAAGTATGTGCAGGGTATACTTCTGCAAATTCTGATCTTCTCCCTTACAGTATATGGTCAAAGAAAGCTCTGTACAGGTTGTGACAGGACAATAATAGATTAGTTCAGGGGGCGTTTCTAGGATTTTCATTTAAGGGGGGCTCAGCCCCTATAGATGTTTAACACATATTTGGCTTGTTCAGAATCAGTACTCAAATGAGTGTTCCTGATCACACACACGCGCACTTTACTGTATAAACACAACATTTTATTGTTTGCATTTCTAGTACAAACCTTTTTCTATGTAAAAAAAATATAAATAAAAAATCAGAAAAATGTAACACAAAAAAGCATATAACTTTAAACTTACTGTAAGGAATCGCCACTAGAGGGCACTGTTTTGTTCCTTGTAGTTTTTGTGTTGCAGACTCAGTTTCCCAGAAGGCACCTCGGTCAGGTGATGCGAGTGCACACCTGAACCGAGGCAAGCCATTAATTCTTCAATAAATAGTTGAGTAGTCTGGGAAACTGGGTCGAGCATTGAACATTTGTTCCGTACTGTCAGTTAAGTGGGAATTTTATTTTGTGTATTGTTTTCTCCTTGGTTTTATGTTGGTTTATTTGATATTGTTATTTTGTATTTTATGTTATCCCATAACAACTAAGCATGTTCCCAGGCTAAATGCATTTATGATGTTCTTGTGTGTCTGGAGCTGATTCTGTGTTGAGTCCTGTTGTGTTGTGTCTTAGAGTGTAGGTAAGTAGTTAACTCGATGGGTCCCTTAGCCCAGCCTCGATGGGTCCCTTAGCCCAGCCTCGATGGGTCCCTTAGCCCAGCCTCGGTGGGTCCCTTAGCCAAGCCTCGGTGGGTCCCTTAGCCCAGCCTCGGTGGGTCCCTTAGCCCAGCCTCGGTGGGTCCCTTAGCCCAGCCTCGGTGGGTCCCTTAGCCCAGCCTCGGTGGGTCCCTTAGCCCAGCCTCGGTGGTAGCTATTAGGTAAGTGTAGCTAAGTGCATGTTTAGCTAACTGCCATGGTTGGCTAATAGCCATGTTTAGCTGATTGACATGTCTTTAGCCTTAGTTGTGTCTCTGGCCCTGTCTCGTGTCTCTCATCTTGTCCCCATCTTCAGCTCCAGCCCTAGCTTGTGTGTATGTCAGAAAGCATGTCTCAACATAGTGCTTATATTTTGTGTATTGGAGTCTTGTCAAGTATGTATTTGTTTAATGCTTATGTTCTGTGTCTCGTCTTCTAGCCTGGGTATTGGTCAGTTATGGGTTCCATAGTTTGAGTGTTTTTGTTTCTTCGTTTGGTTCATTCAGGATTTGTTATTTTCGGTAATAAAGACTCTTTTGTTTAAAAACACCCCTCTGCGCCTATGCCTGCCCATTTTTGCCCACGGCATTAACAGCCATCACCACCCATTCGTGACCCTTGCATTGATTAACAATTTAAACAGTGGAATAAACTACAGTATGTGGGTGCTGTTAATTTTCAAAAGTACAAAGTTTTCTTTTTGTAGCCTTGTTACTGGTTTTTTTTTTTTTTTTTTTTTTAAATGGGCATTATCAACGTGTCTTCTCTCCTTGAGAGTAGCAAATCTATTTATAATTTTAGTATGGTCCAATTGCTCAAGGACCTCTTTCTCGACTGCCATAACTGCCAGTTGATGGAATCTGCACTGACCCATTGTTCTCCTAAGCCAGATGTGTAGACGACGAACACTGAGTCCTCTCACACGTACAGCTGCTAAAAGGTACAGTGAGGGCAACCTGGATGGCAGATTTCAGTGATGGAAACATGTCAGAATCCAACAGGTTATACACTGAAATCATGTCCTGTGGAGCAGCACCAGTTTGCTTTTTGTGTCAAAGTGCCTTGCAATCATGACGTCCTCTGTCTTTAGATCAATGTTGTAGTGGTGTGCAAATTCTGCCAAATGTGGATTAGACAGGAAGTTTTCAGATGTTGGACTACATGCTTGAATGCCTTTAAGCAATGTTGCATTTACAGCAGAAAAACGGTTCTCCAATTCAGTTACCATTCTATCCAGACATGGATATAGTAACTTTGTTTTGAGTTGTTCTGCATCTGTTCTGATTCCCCTATGTGCACCGCAAGCTGATTCAACAACAAAATCATCCATTCTTTTTGTCTTCTGTCTCTGCACAGGAAGATTCTCCTCAATTATGATATGATTATCTTCACTCAATGCCTTTGCTCTGACGTACATATGTGCAGCATTGGAGTCACTGCATTTTTGTTTTAGTGCATCACACACAGCATCTTTGTATGCTAATGCTTGGGGAAGATCAATAGTCCCTATTTGAAGGTATTTATGCAAGCCTGCCACTACAGAGTGATGCTTGAAAAGAGTCAACAAATACACAAATGAGAATTTGCAGATTTGTTTTCAACCCCACAGCAGTAGCCGTATTGATGGCAGCCAGACAGAAGCTGGCAGGCCCATCGTGTATTGTACAGCTGCACCAGCTCACATGGTTGCAATCCCAATTTTGTTTGTGCTTCTTTATACTTGTGACTAACCAAAGAGAAACTAAAAAATGAGTTAAGATTTTCCAGCAGGCTAAAAAAACTCTGTGGCCTCAGTAATCCCTCTGCAGGTGTGGCACAAGACAAGGTCAGACAAACTCATGGGCATAACAATGAACATGTATAGCTTCAGGGTGCCTCTCCCTGAAAAGAGATGGAACACTTCCAGCTGCTCCACTCATTACTGCTGCCTCATCATATGTCTGAGCAACACAACACTTCAACTTAGCAATTCCTTCTTCTTGTAATTTCCTCTCTAATGCTTCTCTTATTGACTTTGCATCAAAACTTCTCAGCTCTGTCAGGAACAGAAATCTCTCTTTAACTGTTCCCTCAGTAATATATCTCACACAGATCGCTAATTGTTCTCTGGCCTCATCTGCCATAATGGCAAACATTTTTACCTCATGCATTTCTTTGATAATTGTTGATGTCACCTCTTTTGAGCAGCAGTCTATCATTTCGTTCTGACTGACAGGGGAGAGGTAGGTGCTGTTTGATGGGGGAGTGTAATTTTGCAAGAAGGGATCAAACTTCTGCAAAAGTGCCATGCATTCCATGAACTTGCCCTTATTATGTCTTTCTGCTGTTTCATTGTGACCCCTGAATGGAAGCCCTTGCTTCCCTAACATGCAGGTCACAGCCAAAATAAGTTGCATTTACTCCCTTCTTTGTCTAATTTCATCAGCACTTGCTTTTAGGGGCAGTGGTGGCTCAGAGGGCTAAAGTTACCGACCGGTAGATCGGCGGTTCGATCCCCAGCTCCACCAGGTTGCCACTGTTGGGCCCTTGAGCAAGGCCCTTAACCCTATCTGCTCCAGGGGCGCTGTATCATGTCTGACCCCAGTTACGCTGGGGTATGCGAAGAAGGAATTTCACTGTGCTGTAATGTATATGTGACAAAGGCTTAACGTAACTGCTTCAATCTGCTGTACAATATTTCCTCGTAATGAACTAGCCTTGTAACTGTTCCAAGAGATTATACAGTCCTTGTGTGATTGAGTCCCCTCATGCTTGAGAAATGCGTTGAGAAATCAGTGCCTTTTTCCAGTTTTTGAATCCACTACTCACAAATACATCATGCTTCAAGTTCTTACCAAAGACACGACAAGCAAAGCAGTGGGCAGAATCTTTCTTTTCTGAATACTCAAGCCAAACAAAAATCTTAAACTAGTTTGACTGGAATGATCTTTTTTGTAAGCCAAAGTGCTCCTGGGGATAATTTTGGGCCTGTGTCCATTTCACCCCAGTCAAACTTATCTAAAGATGCTTTATTGGAGTAAATTTCCTTTACTGCATATGTCTTTCTCTCCTGACTTTCTCTCTTCTTCAGCTCTCTGTCCCTATACTGTGACAATCATGTAAAAATATATATGGTAACTTCATTTGTACAGTATTTTTTACCTGATAAAACACTGTATCCAAACCAAGTCTGTTCACATTCTCACCTGGATCATGATCTTGCCCTTTCTCTACTGTGCCTTCTTCAAACTGCACTGCCTCAACTTCACTCTTTTTTTTTTTTTTTTTTTTTGCACCAACTTTTCTGAGAAACCAAAGCATGAATTCTACATCATGTTACTGTGAACGACAAATAATAATTTGCTGTGCTGTTTAGTGCCAATAAAGTCAAATATTTATGCTTATTCTTTGATAATACTGCTGCTTTTTGGTGCAATGACTTCAATCAATGTTGGGAACACAGTGTCATGCACACTCGGCCCGCGACCGGCACCGTGCCTCCATCTTCTCCTTCACCTGATGTATATTCATCACTACCGGACAAATGGGATGGCACAGATGGGAGATGGATCTTGTGGACTGGATCTTGTTTGAGTTTAATTCCACCAGATACTCCACAGACCGGCTGCGCATCGCTCTCCTCGTCTCGTTGCTATCCGGGCAGGCAGCTGAGTGGGCCACGGCGGTTCTTCACTCCGATTCAGATACGGCTCATTCATATAACGAATTCACCAAACAACTGAGACTCAACTTTGAGCATCCAGCAGGTGAGGTGGAGACCGACACCAAGTTATACCATCTGCGGCAGGCCGGTTCGTCCGTGAGCCGTTACATGGCGGAGTTCCGTACTCTCACCGTCCAAACAACCTGGGGTGACACCGCTCTCCGGACAACCTACTACGAGGGGCTGGCGTCACACATCAAAGATGAACTCGTGGGACGAGAGCTACCTGCGACGCTGGAGGGTCTCGTTCAGTTAGCTCTCCGGATCGACCAACACCGGCTCTCTCGTCCTAAACCAGCCCCGCAAAACGTACCGCCTGCCGTATCATCTTCATATACCACATCACGACCACCCTCCATCCTTTCTCACGTTCCCGCACCTGGAGCACGACCCGCATCCAATCCCACTGTCTCTGGTACTGTCGGATCTCCACCACCCGCCGTGGTTAACATGGGAGCCGGGGAACCCATGCAATTAGGGCGCGCCTCCTTGACCGCTGCAGAACAGGAGCGACGATTTAAGGAGGGGCTCTGTGCGTACTGTGGGTCCAGCGCGCATCATCGAGCCATCTGCCTCCGTCGCCCGGGAAACGCTCAGACCCGGTGAGGAACGAGGGTAACTCACCGGGTCATCTCCAACTCTCCTCAGTCACCACCCATACCTCCCATCTCGCGGTCCAAGTAAGTCTCCAGTTTGGCCACAAACGAGTCAGAAGTACTGCGTTTATCGATTCCGGTGCCGCAGGCAATTTCATTGACTCCACCTATGCCAATAAATTGGGGATAAAACTCGAGGCGTTATCCCAGCCGGTTCAGATCACCTCTGTCGACGGTCGGCTCTTAGCCTCCAGCCCCATCACCACTCAGACCCAGCCCATCACCTTAATTATCAATAACCATCAGGAACGGATCCAACTTCATCTCACCTCCATCGCATCACCACCCATCATCCTCGGGTACCCATGGCTGCTCCAGCATGACCCCCTCATATCCTGGGCACAAGCACCGGCTGGGACGTGCTCTAGGGAGTCCGAGGCCCCCGACGTCGACACCAACGTCATTCCTGCCATGTACCGGGATCTGGCTGAAGTGTTTTGCAGAAAACGCGCCACGCATCTTCCACCCCATCGCCCCTACTGTATGATCTGGCAATTGTCCTTCAGCCGGGCTCGGTGCTCCCCCGCGGCCATCTCTACTCCCTCTCCAACACCGAGACGCAGGCGATGGAGGAGTATGTATCAAACACCCTCCGCCAAGGCACCATCAGGCCCTCCTCATCGCCCGCCGCCGTGGGGTTCTTCTTTGTGAAGAAGAAAGGAGATGAACTTCACCCGTGTGCCGACTATCGGGGGCTGAATAACATCACCATCAAAAACTGACACCCGCTGCCTCTTACCAACTCTGCCCTGGACGCCCTCTCTGGTGCCACCATTTTCACAAAGTTGGACCTTCGGAGCGCCTACAACTTGCTGCGCATCAGAGAGGGCGACGAGTGGAAGACGGCCTTCATCACACCAACAGGACACTATGAAAGTCTAGTGATACCGTTTGGACTTTGTAATGCACCCGCCTCCTTCCAGCACCTCATCAATGACATTCTCAGGGACATGCTAGGGCGGTGGGTCTTTGCATATTTAGACGACATCCCAATTTACTCGCGCACTGTTGAACACATCCAGCATGTCAGAGCGGTCCTAAAGAGATTACACGCCCATCAACTGTACTGTAAGTTGGAAAAGTGCTCTTTTCATGAGCACTCCACCACGTTCCTGGGTTTTGTTATCTCGCCCCAGGGTGTGGCCATGGACCCGCAGAAACTCGAGGTTGTGCGTCATTGGCCCCTACCCAAGACCCTCAAGCAACTTCAACGGTTTCTCGGGTTTGCGAATTTCTATCGTCGCTTTATCCGGGACTACAGTACCGTTGCTGCCCCCCTAACCGCTCTGACCCGACCCTCATCCTCCCCTTTCACTCTCAACTCCATCGCCATCTCAGCCTTCCAGAGACTCTGTCAACGCTTCACCACCGCTCCAATTCTTCTCCATCCAGACGCAAGTAAACCATTCGTTGTGGAGGTGGACGCCTCAGATGTGGGCGCTGGGGCTGTCCTCTCCCAGCGAGGTCCAGATCAGAAACTACACCCCTGTAGTTTCTTCTCCAAAAAATTTGACGCCACTCAGCAGCGATACGGTGTAGGGGACCGGGAGCTGCTGGCCATAAAGTGGGCTTTGGAGGAATGGCGTCACTGGCTCCAGGCCGCCAGGGAGCCATTCATTATCTGGACGGACCATCAAAACCTCATCACCATCCGTAGTCTAAAACAGCTCAACCCGAGACAAGCGCGATGGGCATTATTTTTTGAACAGTATAACTTCCATCTGTCCTACCGCCCGGGGTCTAAAAACACCAAGGCCGACGCCCTCTCCTGACAGTATGAAGAGGACGTCACCCGGGCGGAACCTGCGCCTGTCCTCCCACCATCCAAAATCATTTCACCTATCCACTGGGATTTGGAGACAAGGGTTCGCCAGGCACAGGCAACGGAGAACGAACCGGCAGGTGCGCCACCTGGACGGCTCTACGTGCCCCTACCCATGAGAACTGAAGTGATGCAATGGGGTCACACCTCACCCATCTCCGGACACCCAGGCACCCGACGCTCTCTCCAGTTCATCCAGCGTGCCTTCTGGTGGCCCTCCACTGCCCGGGACATCAGCGAGTTCGTCCAGGCGTGCACAGTGTGCGCCAGGGCTAAGAACATCAATCAGCCAACCCTGGGGGAACTCCAACCACTACCTATCCCTCGTCGGCCCTGGTCGCACATTGCCATCGACTTCATCACGGGCCTGCCGGATTCAGAAGGAAAGACCACCATACTGACCATCATCGACCGTTTCTCCAAAGCCGTGCACCTGGTGGCCCTATCCGGACTCCCGTCAGCCAAGGACACCGCGGAGCACGTAGTCCGCCTGCATGGGTTCCCCAAAGACATCGTCTCGGACAGGGGGCCCCAGTTCACTGCCCGGTTCTGGAAGGCCTTCTGATCAATTCCACCTGCAGCCTATCTTCTGGGTACCATCCCCAGACCAATGGTCAGACGGAGCGGGCCAACCAACAACTGGAGCGCTATTTGAGATGCTTTGTTGCTGATCGCCAGCGCTCCTGGGCTCGCTACCTCCTATGGGCTGAGCTGTCTTACAACCTACACGTCTCCTCTGCCACCAATCTCAGTCCGTTCGAGGTATGCCACGGTTTCCAACCTCCGATGTTCGAACACCAAGAACCGGAGGTTGACGTACCCTCAGCCCAACAGTTGGTCCGCAGGTGTCGGCGGCTCTGGACACAAGCCAACCAAGCCATCCAACAAGCCAACACCCGCTACGCTGCTCAACATCGCCAACACCCCCCGGGACGTTTGTATAACGTAGGTGACGAGGTGTGGCTATCTAAAAGAAATCTTCATTTAACACCGAATCAAAAAAGCTGTCACCCAGGTTCATCGGACCATATCGCATCCACCTCAGAATCAACCCTGTCACCTACCGGCTCCAGCTGCCTGCGGCGCTCCGAATTCACCCAGTATTTCACACTTCACAGCTCAAACCCTTCACTACATCACCTATGGTTCCACCCACACCCCCTGCTCCTCCTCCCCAAATCATCGACGGTGGTCCTGCCTATACCGTACGCAGGATCCTGGATTCGCGACCTCGGGGCAGAGGCATCCAATATCTAGTCAACTGGGAGGGTTACGTCCCCGAGGAGCGATCCTGGATTCCGACCCGGTTCATCCTCGACCCCGAACTCATCAGAGACTACCGTCATAGGGTATCCTCCACCCCAGGACCGTCTGGAGCCGGTCCTGGACAGGGGGGTGCTGTCATGCACACTCGGCCCGCGACCGGCACTAGGACCCGGAAATAATGCGAAGTATAAAAGGAGTAAATAAACCACAGCACGACGCTCAGTCATTGAGTTCGCCCGATGTCGTTTCGGAATCGTTCGCCAAACCGTGAGTACTCACTTTCTTGGTTTTGCTTCCTGATTGAGTGTGTGTTTATAGGACGCAGGTTAGATTTGTGTCTTTCCCTTACTCATTCTATCGTGAGAGTCCTTAGACTAAATAGCGTGGTTATCCTGCCTATTCGTGCTCTTCCGCGTTTGGGTTTACCATTCACGCAACAAAGGGCTAACCGCTAAGCTACGTCTTCTACTCATCTCCGGTTAGTTCGTGACACACAGTATTAATGTCCATGAGAGGCTGCCGTTGTTCTATTCTTACCTGACTGCTGCTCATTTGGTGACCTACCCCCTTTTGACTTGTCTAGCCATCAAAAGTTAAATATAAATATTAAAACTTTGATCGTTATCTAGTTTTCGTTTAGTGTTTTAGCTTCATAAATAAGAGGTTCTACATTAAACCCCTTAAAATTTCATAGCTACTAGGCTATTTATTCTAATTCATTAATAGACAAGCATTGTTTTAATGTAATGTAACAACGTTACATTAAAAAAGTAACGTTTTCTAAATTATAGTGACAAAAAAAATAACGCTAAGGCTAATAAATGTTCCTCGATTTGGGACATTTATTTAATACAATACAATATTTATTACAAAAAAAGGGGATTTTTCTATCCCTGTAAATCACACTGAGTGCACTGAGTGCTGTCTGTCACTATTTTTAATCATTTATGTGCATAACTCTATGGTAGTTAATGCCATATGCACTGTGCAGTGTTTTATATAGACAGTTAGGTTTTCCAGTTAAAACAGCAACGGCATGATTGATAAAGTAGACTATAGGTTCATAGAGTATGTACTGTATTAAGGGCTTCATGTTCACTAGAGGAAACAGCTGGTGAGATGACGTAAGTAGTTCCACAAATATCATGTCAGTGTTTTTTTTTTTTTTTTTTTTTTTTTTTTTTCCCCCCCGTTAACTTGTACTACATGATTGTATTACCTGCCCAGAAACAGTGTGACGCACATACTTGTTTGTACTGCACTATATATACCCCTGTCTGTGCATTAAAATTCTGGATATCTGCTGAACATTGCCTCATGTGTGTTTGAGATCTCTCCAGGCCTGAGCAAGACAATCAGCTGGTGTGATGGTTGTGGTTATTCCCATAATCCTAACACAATCATTATTTTGAATGTAATTTATAACAAGTAAGTCGCTTAAAAATTCTAATACAATAATAATAATTCCCTGTCTGTGAGTGTTTAATTCAATAAAATAAGTTTAATCTGTATGGATGCTGAGTGGAAAATATACTTGAAATACAAATGCTGACTCTGAGGACTGGTCACGGCTCTAAGTACAGTAGATAGAACTAAAACAGTGTAGCTTTAAAATAATTTTTCGTATTATTCGTATGTGCTAAAATTAAAATGGGTTTAAAGAAACTTTGTAGTTTAAGCCAAGTATATGTAGATATAATTTTGTTTTGGCTAAAAGCATACTTATATTTAGTTTGAAAAATTAATTCTATTATCACACTTAATCCTTTTTTTAAAGACATATTGGAGCAGTGAAACAAGCACGTAAAAGAATCTGCCTTTTAAACAGCACACAAAAGTAAAAAAAAAAAATCCATATTTCCGTGTACACTAAAAAGGTCAGTGTTTTTACAGGATGTCCTGTCAATATCAGGATTAGGTAAACAGTTCTGTAGAAGGAAGTCATGGAGATCACATCTGTATATTAAAAACAGATGTGGCTTACAATTCAGTGTTGAAGCCAGTGGTAAAGATATTTGAGCTTGACACGGTGTAAACCTACAGTATATGAAAAAAACTAATAAATAAAATGTAACACCGTTAAAACTGTACTTCATCATAATTTGGAATGATTAT
This sequence comes from Channallabes apus, assembly GCA_030522415.1. NCBI lineage: Eukaryota > Metazoa > Chordata > Actinopteri > Siluriformes > Clariidae > Channallabes > Channallabes apus. Next base: position 45,418,167 of record CM060109.1, read on the forward strand.
CTCAGGTTAGGTTCATTATGAAAAACTTACCCAGGTAGTCTCGCTGTGATGGAGAGAATCATTAAACACCTTCACCTACACAAACAATAGCATTAAGTTCACAAGAAAATCTAATTGTTTAAGTAGTTGTTTTCAGTTGTTTCCTTTTACTTGAAATACTTTAAATAGCCAAAGCTTTGTGGTCATCTGACTTATGTGGTTCCTCTTGCCATAAAGATGGAAGCACATAATTGACCACTCAAAAATTGGACGTAATTGACGTCAAACTAAATTGATAGTAATTGAAATAGAATGTAAGGAAAGCGTCTTAAACTGAGTTGAGCAATGTATCTTTCCACTCTTATAGAAAATAACAAAAAAAATCCTAGATTCTCATTAAATACCGTAGCAAAATTAACCAGTAATAAGATAATTACAGAAATCTCCACATCAATAACATGCAATAGTGAGGACTTCCTGAACTTTTTCAGTAACACAATTGTAATTATTAGACAAAAAAATTCAGCCTTTTAAATTATACAATTTAATAAACATTGATGGAGATGATAAACTAAATAGGAATAGCATTCATGAAATGTATTAGTCAGGATTTAGGCCTCATCACAGTGTAGAGACAGCACTTTGTTGAAGTAGTAAATAATCTTCTACTGGATTCTGATCAGGGTTCTGGCTCAAATCCTATTTGTAGATTTAAGTTATACGTCTCTGCAAAGCCAGATGAGAAAAGCCATATTAATAAAGTTGAGCAATGTGTGAAGGACATTGCTCAGCAAGATCATGACAAGACAGTGGTACAAGAACTAGGACCACATGCAGCTAGAAGTAAGCTTTCTGATCACACATTAACTCTGGATTGCGTTTCTGTTTGAAACAGTAAAAGACCTGGGTGTGATTATGAATTCCAGTCTTTTATTTGAAGCTCGTGTAGATGATATTACCAGGATAGCATTTTAGTATCTCAGAAATATTTCCAAGATAATGATAAAGCTTATCCAAAGATAAATATGTTGTCACTAAATAATGCATATAAATTAGTTTATGCTTTTATTACCTCTAGGTTGGATTATTGTAATGCCTTAAACAAGCTTCAGTTATTCCAGAATGCAGCAGCGAGAGTCCTCACTAGAACCAGAAGATACGAGCACATCACCCCTACCTTATCTACTCTGCATTGGCTCCCAGTGAAGTTCCACATTGATTTTAAAATACTACTATTGACCTACAAAGCACTAAATGCACAGTCTCAGTTTAAGTCACAGTCTAGGCTAGGCTAAAAACCTATTTATTTAGCCAAGTAATTTTATTGAAAAGATTTGCCTTAGGTAAAGGAGCAGATCTGGGGGACTGGTATGTTTGGATGCTGTCTGTGTTACCTTCTGCTCAAGTAAGTTTGTGTTTCCTTCTGGCTCTCCCTTTTAGTCAGAGGTGGAAAGTAATGAATTACATTTACTCGCGTTACTGTAATTGAGTAGCTTTTTTGTGTATTTCTACGTTTAAAAGTAGTTTTGTAATTTTACTTTTACTTAAGTACGTTTTGTTTGAAGTATTGTAATTCGCTACATTTTAAATCATATTCGTTACTGAGTAAAAAAATAAATTAATGAAAATGCTTAAATAATACAAATATTACGCGTATGTGTATCATGTCCTGGTCGCGCGCCGCTCCAGACTCCACTCCAGGTTTTCTGACTGTCCCCACATCGGCAGCTACCTGACCTTCCACACGGTCACTTCCACCCTGAGAGTGACGTCATCGACTAGCGCGACCATATATAAACCGAAGAGAGACGCGGGAAAGAGGACAGAGATTGTGATTTTGACGTTTTGATATTTGGTTGTGTATTCCGGCTTTGACTTTTTGCCTCCCATTGACTTTGATTATTGCTTTGTCTTTGTATATATTTGTAGATCATTTCACTGCCATTTATTTTGGGAAGAAGGAATTTATTCACTGTTTTTGGTTTAGGGAGTCTGGTACCTGTACTTTTTGCAGGTAATCTAGCTACTAAATATAAATACCATTTTGTTTATTATTTTGGCCTGGGTCCATCCTGAATCTGATCCTCCTCCTCCTCCTGTTCCATACCCCATCCTGTACCATTTCCATACAGTTTAAAATAGAACCCTGAACCATTCTTTTGCTGTATGACCCTAGACTGGGACGTAACACCATATTTAAGTGACCACTTTGATTTTCAAGCACAAGAAAGACAACAGCTTTATTATGCAAAGGTGTTCCTTCAGTTAAAATGAGCTACTTTTTACTTGAGTAGATTTTTATAATGGTAACTTTACTTGTACTTAAGTACAATTTCACGGAAGTAACAGTACTTGTACTTGAGTACAAAATTGTATTACTCTTTCCACCTCTGGTTTTAGTTACCCTGTCTAGTTAGTTCTGCCAGAGTCTTTGCTTACACAAAATATACACTCACCTTCTACATTATGTGACCGTAACTGTTACGTCCCGTAGTATTTTGCATGTATTTTGGTGCCTATGTCTTTCAGGTCCTGGGATTGGGCATCGCACCCGTCAATCATGGTTTCCAGCGCGACCGCGATTCCCGTGGGAACCAATGAGACTGCCCTAGCCGAGTATAAGAACCCGGAAGTGACGCAGCCAGCGGCGGCTTTTGTTTCATTCATGTATATGTTGTTATGGTGATGCTATACTTCCGGTATTCTGTATGTTGTTATGGTGATTTGTGAATGGTGTGTTGCGTGATACGCTACTCTCTCTTTACGTGTATCGTTCGTCCCAACTCCGCCCGGTACGAGTTCTTGGACGTGTCTCTATTCGCGGTGTCGAGTCCAGGTTAGTACGCCCTAGGGTTTACATAAACAGCACGTAGAGTTAGACTTTGTTTAGACACACTAGATAGGAGTGAGAGCTACTTGTTGTACTTATGTTTTGGCTAGTTAGTGTAGTTAGCGGGCATCCCAAGCCCTGATTTTGTTTTCATTGTGTTTATAGGTTAGATTGACTGCCGCGCATAAGTTAGAAGGTGTTTTGTTTTATTTATTTATTTGATTTAAGCTCTGCTCGTGGCTCCGACCGTTGAATGCCTATTTATTACTTTGTATATATTTTCTGTAAATATTCTTTCTTTCACTATTTGTACTATTGGTTTCCACTGTGTGTTTTGGTGCTTTAAATTACTAAAGTTTGTTAAAACTTAGCGCTACTCTGGAGTTTGTCTCGTTCTTGTTCATAAAGGACTTCTCAAATAGTAATCAGTGACGGTTTACAAAATATTAACCTTCCTTTTTAAATCCAACCATAAAATCTGGGGCAGACAACACAGGCCCGCTGCACAACAGAGCTTTAATATTATCAAAAGCAATCTGACATTCAGGTGACCACACAAACGGTTCTGAAGGACTAAGTAGGGAAGTCAGCGGAACCGCAACAGAGGAAAAGTTCCGACAAAAGCACCGATAGTAACCAGCCATACCCAAAAATCGTCGTAATTCTCGCCTGGTTTTTGGCCTAGGGAACTCATTAATTACTGAAATTTTTGCTGTTACCGGTCGCACTTTACCTTGTCCTACTTGTTTACCTAAATAGGTCACTGTTGCTTTGCCAATTTCACATTTTGCCAAATTTAAAGCACCAAAACACACAGTGGAAACCAATAGTACAAATAGTGAAAGAAAGAATATTTACAGAAAATATATACAAAGTAATAAATAGGCATTCAACGGTGGGAGCCACGAGCAGAGCTTAAATCAAATAAATAAAACAAAAACACCTTCTAACTTATGCGCGGCAGTCAATCTAACCTATAAACACAATGAAAACAAAATCAGGGCTTGGGATGCCCGCTAACTACACTTACTAGCCAAAACATAAGTACAACAAGTAGCTCTCACTCCTATCTAGTGTGTCTAAACAAAGTCTAACTCTACGTGCTGTTTATGTAAACCCTAGGGCGTACTAACCTGGACTCGACACCGCGAATAGAGACACGTCCAAGAACTCGTACCGGGCGGAGTTGGGACGAACGATACACGTAAAGAGAGAGTAGCGTATCACGCAACACACCATTCACAAATCACCATAACAACATACAGAATACCGGAAGTATAGCATCACCATAACAACATATACATGAATGAAACAAAAGCCGCCGCTGGCTGCGTCACTTCCGGGTTCTTATACTCGGCTAGGGCAGTCTCATTGGTTCCCACGGGAATCGCGGTCGCGCTGGAAACCATGATTGACGGGTGCGATGCCCAATCCCAGGACCTGAAAGACATAGGCACCAAAATACATGCAAAATACTACGGGACGTAACAGTAACCATATAGTACCTAACTGTTATTCCTTTCTTTCTTCTTTCTCTTTCTCTCTCTTACTCCCTGTCTCTCTCTGTCGAGCTACACAACAACAGCTTTACTTTTTTTTTTTTTTACTTTTTCTTTCACGAGTGTGGGCTGGAGTGGCCGTGTAAGCGTGTGTGTGTGTCACAGGTACAAGTGAAGGGTTCTTTGCTGTGTAGGCCAATTGTGCCCTTATGCCCTGCTGTCGAGCCTTGTTTCCTGTACATTAATCTTTGTATGTCCTTGATGACCCAGATTGGCCATTTCTGTATTGTGAGATTGTAGTGATTTCTTTCTGCCTTTTGAATAAATGCTTCTTTTATTTGTAATCAAATCTTTTGATATATCTACGTATCCTGCAAATTTCTTGTGAGCTGACCTGTGTTGTCTAAACCGAAATTTATTTAATAAATGTCTGGGCTAAACCTAGGGTGGCATAGTCGGCCTCTTTCTTTGATTCCTCAGTCCACTGCCAAAAAAACAACCAATCTTAGGGCACAAGGCAGGGTACACCCTGGACAGGGTGCCAGTCCATCGCAGGGCGCGCACATACAGTACACACACTCACACACTATATGCAATGACGGAACACCAAGCCTGGCCGGGAAATGTACCCGGACCCTGGAGGTGCAACCCCTGTAACAGTGCTAACACTACACCACTGTGTCTCCAGTTGCCTATATACAGTAGTTATGCTAAATAAAAACTTACAAGCTCATAGGTAGTTTCTGTTTGATCAGAGTCTCCTCCGTTCTTTTTCCATTTGCTGTAATAAAAATCATGATGTTGATTCTTTGAAACAAACAAATATTTAAAAAAATAGCATTTTGATATTGTTTAAAACAAAAAGTTGCTTACAAACTCCACAAAATATATGCTTTAAAGAGAATTGAGAATAGGATTGAACGTTTTTGCTAAAGATAAATGCTGGCTCTGAGGATTTAACTTTAACTGTAATGCATTGTGCATTGTGTCTTCTTTGCAACCACAACTAAAAATACACCAGTACACACAAAACCAAACATCCGCCAATCATAAACTTCACTTGGGTCTTTGTGGCAGCTAGATGAGATGAGATGAGATAAGATATAACATGTATAACATGTACAGTACCACACTGTTACTAATGTTGTAAATGTCTAAGTGACACGTCATAAATTATGCATTTGCTATTTTATTGCTCTCTGTGTATTTGTTGTAGTGTTTATATGTATTGCACAGGCGGTGTGTGTCAAATGTCAGAAAGTGAAACCACTGATCACGCCACTTCTGTTCATCAAGATTTCTTTCAAAAGCATTGGTATGGACCTGGTGAGGCAATTAAAACATTGAATTACATTTGGCAGACGCTCTTATCTAGAGCGAATTAGGAAAATGCTTTAAAGTGTTATGTTATTTTATGTCATGCCCACCTTGAAACCTTTTTTGTTTTTTTGTTTTTTTAAAGAATTTCAGTTTGTACCAGTGGTTACCATCGGTACACAGATGGACTGGTCAAATTATTAAAGATTTCCACTTGTGTCTTGTGAGGGTGGAATTAGTAGTGGGGTAGAGTACTCCCTGTCTGAGTTTCCTAGAATGAGTAAAAATGTGCAGAGCAAACCTTATGTACTGTATTCAGTGCTATTCTATTTTAGTTTGTGTTTCTCTGCACTGAAGGCTGAAAGCCTGGTGAGAAATCTGATGTGAAAATTGCATCCTACTGAATCTGTGGGTGTGTTTTACAGTGAGTGGAAATTGGAAAATTGTGACTAAACCTCTGTGAACATGTGGAGAAAATGAACATTGAAGTAGAGACCTGCGCGGGACAGATTTCTCAGTCCCGTTTCCACAAAAATATATATGATTTTCTCGCAAGTAAACATATAAGTAGTTTTATTTTTACTGCTTCTTCCTGCTACTCTGTTATTTGTTTCAATTGCTTCCCTTTTGAGTATATATAAAAAAGAAACGGAAAATAAATGTTTGGTTTTATTTGAGTTTGATTAAATGTAGTGATGAACATGGACACGAACGAGGAGCTTTTCAGAACATAGAAATACAATCGGAACTGTTAGAAATAGGCTAATAATTTTGCAATGAAACAAAATAATAATAATAAACGTTGATTTCTCAAACAGAAAAGCATTTTGGTCTAATACTGCTTCAGAACGTTCGGCTTTTTTGCCTTCAGCAACGTCCAAACATTGAACATAAGTTATCCTTATTTCTCAATAAATAAAAATAAGTTCTGACTTTGCGCCTGTAAATAGTTTTTATTTTAATTTAGTCGTTCTTGTTGCTTTTGTGCAGTAGATAAATAATATAGTATTTGTTTTCAATAAATTAATTTTAAGATAATTCCATTTTGTGAGAGTCCCGCAATTAATTTTATTCTCCCGCAACCCGCACATACATGAGGACCTTCCCGCCCGCACCCGCATTCACCCATCGAGAAGTCTATAGGCCCCAGAGCTTTGAGTTGCCATCCCTATACTATAAACGTTCAGGTTTGTAAATATGAATACTTATCCTGTACATCAGTGTTATTAAGATTAAAATTAGTTTTTAATTATTTGTCACAGGCCATACAAGTCTTACAGTGCTCAGAACCTCCCACCTTCTGATCAGGAACCCAGAGCCTTAACGGTATATAAATTAGATTACAGTGAAAAGGGTACATGTTATGAAATTAAGAACCCTGCTTTTTATACAGATAGTCGAAACTTAAATTTCCTTTAAAAATGCATTAAAGACCTTTATGGATTAAAAACTTGTATAAATCACTCACCTGTGAAGACACAGCACCAAGAACAGAAAACACACTGCAGTGCCTGCTACACTTATTGAGAAAACTATAAGGAAAAGTCTTTCTTTGAGTAGTTGTATTTCACTTTCTGTGTTGGAAAAAGTACAAATAAAATTGAAGAGTAATCTGCATTAATCACACAATCTATTTGATCAAAAAGTTCTATATCTGATTCTGTGTCAGTTGATGCTTTTCAAACAAATGAATATTTTAAAATACCTTCTACCGTCAATCTCCAGTGCACGTTCAGTGGAAAACATGAGTATAATCCTGCATCTGAAAGGTGTACATCAGATATCTGTAGTTTTCTTGGATTTCCAGGCTCAACCTGCATCCTGCGTGATGTGTAGTTCATCACAGTTTGATTTATAACTGGGCTGTAGTTAAAAAGTAGATTTTTATCTTTACGCCATCCAATGTCTATCTGTTCAGTAAACAAAGTTCCATTGCAGTGTAAAACAACAGTTTCACCCATAACCGCAGTTATGTGCATCAGGTTTATGATATTTCTTTCATATGAGTTGGCATAATCTGCAGAAAACAAGAAACAACCAGATTATTCCTGCTTTTTTGTTGGGGTATTCGCGGTATTTCTTTAAGCTAGTATGAGATTATCACATTAATACATGTTAAACAGCCGATGTAGAGGAAAATTTGGAAATTTAATCATAGTGTATATTCATGGTTTAACAAATAAAAGTCAAGAACACGCATGGATGGCCCGAGAACATGTGTATGGCCCTGTTTTCTATATAAGGTATGGAACAAGCAACAACTTAAAAGAATCTTTTACGGGGAAGTTATTTTTCAGACATCGAACATGTTAACAGTATGTTTACTGAAACATGAAAGGTATTTACATATACAATTTCTACACTCATTAAACCAATAACAATAATAATGCCAACTTCAGAACTTTTTGAATGCGTGTTAACTGCTGTTTAAATCAGATACCAAAAGATAAAATACTCCGTACCCTTGAATAAAACCTTTAAATTAATACCAATTCAATATCATAACCAAAAACTACAGATGCCATTTGGGCTTTGATATGTGAATAAATAACCTGAAATACACAGCTGGCTCAAATATTCATAATCAATTTTGTGTCAGCCATTCAGACCCAGAAACTCTGAAAAATTTATGAAAAAAATTTAATACCTGCATAAGATAAGAGAAACCAGATGACCACTAAACACAGCATCCTGCTATGGTGATGATGATGATGATGTTAGTGTGAGTTAAAAACAATGTCTAGACAGTCTGTAGTGGAACAAAAGTAAACCTGCATCACAAAGATCAACGGGGAAGTGGTTTTTGAAAAACAAAGTGCGAACTTTTTGAGAACAGGTCTTCATGAGAACAGGTCACGACTTTAAAAATACACAGATGAATAGCATGAGTCCATCACAAACACTTACACAAGTCTGTTTAGTGTAAGCCACTATGAATTATGTTTCTTTAGCAAGAAAAAAAAGAGTGGTGAAGATCATTTTAATTGTCACAGTGTGCGCCTAACGTTAATATGATCTCGGGCTTGATCCGCAAGGCGCGGAGTTTAGACCGAGATGCGGCAGATCATAAGGGAGTTATACCTTAGATAATGTAGATCCAGTTAAAGGAAAAATTATTAGAGATAAAAAACTAGCTCTTTGGTATAACGACCACACGCGCACTTTAAAACAGGCCGCTCGGAAATTTGAACATACAGGTAAATGGCGTCAAACTAAATTGTTAGTATTTCAAACAGCATGGAAAAGGAGAGCATCCTGAACTATAGAAAAGCTCATCACCTGACCGACGTTATATAGTGTGTTTATACACACATGCTTCACAACCGGCAACATGACAAGATGTTTCTCATAGCGTTTTCACGCAGCATCGAGTGAAGCCTTTGAAAGGGAACCAGGTATTTGACACTAGTGAAATAGGGGAACGTTGGTACTGTAGGCTGCCTGAAAGAGTTTTCTGACTGGAAAAGAGCAGTTAAAGCCATTGCTCATCTCAAGCACTATGCTAAACAAATCAAAGGTCTTAAAGCTAAACTAAATGAAGCTACAACCGTTGAGTAAAGGCAAGAAGCAGAGATGTTCATAATTAGATTGGTTCAAAGAAGAGCATTTAGCAGTGAAATAAAAAAATTGAGCAATAAAAAGTGGTACAATGTAAAGACAAGGGAACCAAGCTCTACCAGTTGGGTCCATTTATAGATGAATGTGGTGTGCTGAGAGTAGGAGGACGGTTAACATTTTTTCTTCATACTCATGTGAAACATCTTGCCATTCTACCAAAGACTAGTCATGTGTCCACTTTACTCTTAAATCATTATCACGAGAAAGTGCATCATCAAGGAAGAGGTATGACTGTAAATGATCTATGGTCCAATGGAATATGGATCATAGGATGCCTCTCACATCTACAAGTGTACAAGGTGCAGAAAGTACAGAAGAAACACACAAGAGGCAAAGATGGCAGATTTGTCAGAAGAGAGAAGGAAAATGACACCTCCGTTTACATATTGTGGCATAGATTGCTTCAGACCGTTCTGTGTAAAGGAGGCGAGAAAGGAACTAATGAAGTATGGTTTTCTTTTCACCTGCAGGTGTTCAAGAGCCATACATAATGAAATGCTTAATGATCTTACGTCAGATGCGTTCATCAATGCATCTGATGTAAGATTCATGTATTCATCGCAATGCGTGGAAATTTAAGACAATTAAGATGTGACCAAGTTACTAACTTTGTAGGTGCCAAAAGAGAGTTCATAGATGCAATTAAAGATCTAAATCATGAACTGTTCAAAGAGTATGGCTGTGAGTTTATAATGAATGTCCCATCATTAAGCCATATGGGAGACATATGGGAGAGACAAATCAAGACAATCAGAAGTGTTCTGAGAACAATACTTAATCAGTCTACTAAAAGACTTCACAGTGCATCACTAAAACCTTTTGTATGTATAACCTTTTTGTATGAAGTTATGGCTATTATAAATAGCAGGCCTCTGATAATAGACCATTTGAATGACCCAACAAGACTCGACCCTCTTACGCCAAATCACATTCTTCTGATGAAGTCTAGTGTGATCTCACCTCCTCCTGGTCAGAAAATAATATAATTAAAAATACATTAATAATGCATGGCTTATCTAAGGTAACCAGGTTATAAGGTAACATCCCCCGAGCTATCACCCTTATACTGAAAGTAAAATTATCTTCGTTTAAATCAGGTGGACTGCTTTATTTGCTGACCTCATGGAAATCTCAAAAACATTATCTTATATTTAGGCAGACGCTCTTATCCAGAGCGACTTACATTTTTATCTCATTATACATCTGAGCAGTTGAGGGTTAAGGGCCTTGCTCAAGGGCCCAACAGTGGCAAGTGTCCCAGTTATGGGATTTGAACCTGGGATCTTCCAAACTGTAGTCCAATGCCTTAACCACTGAGCTACCCCTGGCCCCTGGGTAGGGGGCTAAAACATCTTATGTTTTAGTCATCTTTATTTGCTCTACACAACAGTCATTTGAGGAAAATGAATACAAATGAAACATAAACAAAATGTATTTCCTTAAAAAAAATTACAGTTATGACATGTTTAAAATGTTTGTCATTATTTACTGTTTGACTTTAATAAAATGCAGTGTTGTTAGGACTTCACATATCTCCATCTGTGATCTTCAAATGCATAGCTCCTTTAAAAGAATAAAAAATGGCACATTAAAAACATGGTAAAGTGGATTACATACAACTCTAACTGCCACATTCTTGGCGTGAGAACAGGGCAAACAAGCTTCTATGCGCGGTCTGCGGGAAAGTTACATTATACTGGGTGGAAGGGCAGCATTTACCATGTGGGAAGACGTCCAAGTTATGTCTAACTGTCATTAGTTAGAAGTTTTGTTTAACTGTCAACACACCTGTTTAATCCTTTGAAGATTCCCAAAAAAGTAAAAATTCCCAAAAATTATGCAAATGCTGTGTGAACTAAATAATATGGTTTTAAGTTAATTGTTAGCTGTTAGTCAAAGAGATGTTATACAAAAAATATATTTAATACACTTCACTACACTTCTGCATTTGACATACTGTAAGAACGAGCCCTGGTTTCTGGACAGTGTACTAAGACACTGCAGAGCAAACTTGAAAATGTTTTATGTGTCTTCTTATCTCTGCAATTACGAAGGTATGTCACCAGTGCTAATCTTAGCCAGCTAGCATTAGGATCTACTGTAGCTAACATTTTAACATGTTAATTTTAATAATCAATTTAATTGGTGAATGTATGTGTCTATATTTTTGCCTGGTAGTGTCAGGCAAAAACAACACTAAAAGTAAGATCTCTGTTAGAGCTCAGTGATACAGCTCTATGGAAAAAACTCAAAGTGGCACCAACTGAAATTAGGATTTTCAAAATCAGAAAACAACCTTCTCTGTTATGTTACTGTAGATGTTCCATTCCACAGTGACTTCACTTTAAAATATGTTCATTAATCCCAGCTCTTTGTTGGAATACTGCCAAAGGATGGATGAATGTGAAATTAATAGAACTGAAATTGATGGATGGATGGATGGATGGATGGATGGATACGTTGGTAAAAAAAAAAGTGATGGCACTGACCAAAAAATGGATGATCAGATGAGTAAATAAATCATCATGGATGGATAAATGGTGAATAGTTAGAAACTGTTAGAACTGAAAAAGATGGGATGGATAATAGATATTTAAATTAACTTATTTAAGTATGCATAACACACAGTAGAACAAAAAAGAATAGAATCATGGGAGAGTGATGAGAGATGGATGAATGAGAGAGAGAGAGCAAGAGAATGAACTGCCTCATGACTGATGGTAAATAACGATTTTTAACTGATGATTTTATTATAAAATTAATGAATTTAAATAGCTTTGCATGTACTTTATGACTAGTAGTGATGAACATGTATCAAGTATCCAAGTGCTGAATGTAGCACTCCATTAGCAGGAGAATCTTTTGGAATCAGGATGATGATGATTGTGTGTGTGTGTGTGTGTGTGTGTGTGTGTGTGTGTGTGTGTGTGTGTGTGTGTGTGTGTGTGTGTGTGTGTGTGTGTGTGTGTGTCTTTTCTTTTGGCTCTCACATTTAATTTTCCAAGCTCTATTTAGGACACAAACCTCTTCCATGTGCTTGATGTGAGTTTTAAGCCTCATTTTTGCTAGTTTCAGCAGCAATCTTCCTTAGTTATTTTCTTTGCTTAATGCAGGAAAATTACGTGACTCTTCTGAAACATATTTGATATGGTTGCTTAAGAAATGAGAATCTACTCACTACGGTACATCAATTAGGGTTAAATAACATGCTGTCATCTAAAACATATTAATCAGTGCAGTAATTATCCATTTAATGGCTTTTGATCCAGGTGGCGTCTCTTTATTTAATAGTGCAGTATAACTCAATGTGAACTGAATTACTTTTTTGTGACAGTTGCATGAACAGTACTCCAGCAATTATGTTCTGTAGGAAATAAACGTATTTGGTTGTAAATACCTTAGTAAAGCTCATCCCTGCCTCACACACTAAATATAAAGCAAGAGGATGTTTTGATCCACCAAAGCAACGTTGGACCAAAACATTAATGCAAGACTGCCAAAAAAAATAATAAAACGGTTGCCACGACCGAAAGGTATCAGACCATCCAGCGCAATCCAGCCTGCCGCACGCTTACAGTAACAGACACAGAGTAAAGGATGCTGCCCCCAACAAAGCACATGGGGGTAACCTGAAGGACACCAACTAATGACATCAAATAAGGAATGTGGCAGCAATGAATAAAGAAGGCCTGTGTTAAATGATGAAATAGCGACATCTATTGACGAAAGCTACTCATAGACCTTACAATGGAAAATTGATGCTAAATTTAATGTGTCCAGTAATTTATTTGTCCTTTTCTTATACAATACCTGACATTTAATTATACGACCGCTGTGTTCATTATCCGATGTGTAGAAATTCCCTGTTCAGCCTGTCAATTTTTTTTTGTTTTTTTTTATTAATTGTAAGATATGAATATTTATTATTTAATGTTTGGACTTGTATTTAAATTTTTTATATATATGTATGTATGTATTATTTGATTACTTATTTAGAGTTAATATTAATTATTTTCTGACATAAACATGGTGGCACAATGGCTCAGTCACCTTGCACCTCCAGGGTCCAGGTTCAATTCCCACCTTGTGTCTGTGTGCACTGAGTTTGCGTGTTCTCTTGGTGATTTTTCTCCCACAGTCTGAAAATATGCAGATTCAAAGGTTATATTAGATGGCGTTTCCAGTGTGTGAACGTTCAATGTTCACATCATGCTGGACCCATCATGGTCGTGTCACATCAACACTGCGGTGAACAAGGCCTGACAGCGACTCTACCACCTCAGACGTTTGAGAGACTTTAGACAGCACTGTAACATGTAACAATGTAACATTGGATTTTGTTATTGTAAATAATTCACTCCATGATTGTTTGCCATATCGTCAGAATATGCAATTATATAACCAAGAATGCATTATAGATTTGATATAAAATCCACTTTTGTTCACATTCTTCACTGAAGGAGATTTTCTCTTTGACTTTTGTGCCAGTTGTAGCCCACAAGCTATCATAGCGAAACTGTTTTCTTGGATCACAGCCATCCTACATGGTTTTTAATGATACTGTCTACAGTAATCTCATGTATCTCTAGGCTGCCGTTCTCAGCAAGAGCAAGTGTAAATACCATAGAAGTGTAAAATAGTAACATCACACAGAGCTCAATCGAGCCCAGGTGAGAGAAGAACGAGAGCTACTGTACTGTACACTGACTAAGAACAGACTACTGAAGCACTAGTGTTAATCAGACCCCATGCTGATTCACACTGACCCCTTGCTGGTCCCCTGTAGTTTGCTTTTCAAGCCAATATGTTTACTGACACTGCACAGCATGGGGTTACATTATCTTCCCCAGCGCCTTGACTGCCCATGGACTTGTGCTAGGATTTTTATATATTTTCTCTGCTCAGTGTTCCGGACTTTATTTTTAGACCTGCTCCACTCAGATTCTGCCAGATCATCATGCTCATGTCTGTTTGTCAATGCAGCACCAACTCGGATTTTTAATGAGTTGTGTCAGTGGTGTTACCAAGACTGTGTCTGAAAAGGTCCCCTAAATTATTTTTCCTAATTAAAAGAATTTGCACTCCAAAACATAAGAGCAAGAGCTTCTTTTCTCACTCACTCGTATTAATTAGAAATTCAACATCGAGACTTGCCATCAGCTAGTTAGCAATCACTAAGATGATGGGTATGAGGGCACATTTACTGTAAAATATACCAACACTCACAACAGCTCATTCAATTTCAGCCTAGTTCTAGTTCTGGTTATTTATGTGCCTGGTTTTGTTTAGTTTTCTGGTTCAGGAGTTATAAAAGCAGGTATCATATACACACACAAAGTAGGCATGCCAATGCCAAGAAAACATCGACTGATAATTTGATTATAGATTACAAGATCATCCATAACATACCTGTACTGGCCATGGACAACACTAGTGATTATTCATACATGAGTAAACTGACGGCAGGATCATGAGTACCCAAGGCAAACCCATGCCCGCAGGAACCAAAGGCCTAAACCTAGGTTTTAATGTTTGAAAATCTCAAATGACCTTGAAAAACATGATAATAAAACACATTATTATGAAAGTCAATTAGTGTGATTTTTAAAAATTCTTTATATAAGCATCTTCAAATCAAAATAAGACACTTTTGTATCACTGTATTTTTGTCGTCCAGACTAGTTGCATTACTGTATGTAACTAAATATACTGTAACATTAAGCTAAAGGTTGAATCAAAGACAGAAATTATACCTCAAACAGATGCGTATTTAATTACGATAGGCCCGGTAGCTATTCAGTCTTGTCATTTATGAAATTTTGATTCTTTATTACTCTAAACCAGTGGTTCTCAAACTTTTTCTGTCATTCCCCACTTAAGGGGGTGAGCGAATTTTCAAGCCCCACTTGTCAACAAAATAATAACGAAATCGGCCAAGTTTACTGTTTATTGAAATATCAATTCCTAAACCAATACGATCAAACACCACCAAGTTAAAAACAGATAAAATACACGTGCAATTGTTATAAAAGGCTTACGTTGTCACTTATCTTTGCATAATTGACCCCATGTTTATTAGCTGCTCAGCAATCGTTTGTAGTTTTTTTTGCACTGGCCAATTCTGTATGTAACTTTGAATGAAGCCATTTGTACTTTGCTGTCCACTGATTCAGATGTTACCATGCGATTCTCCTGCTGTCTGTATTCTGCCAGCTTTCTCTCAAAGACGTCCAGTGGTTTATTAACGTGACTGGAGTGTGTTGTCTCTAAGTGTCTTCCTAATTTGTTGGGTCTCATGCGGTCTGCTGCCAGCAGTTTAAGACACAAAACACCCACGAGTCTCTCTTCTGCCCCCACCATCCCCACCATGAATCCAAGCTGAAGATAGGCTTCATTAGGGGTGGGCGATATAACCAAAATCTTCTATCACGGTAGAAGCAATTTTCTAACTCAATAACACAATATAGCAATTTGTATCTGAAAATGCATAAATAAAAATGAAAACACAAAGAAATTGTTTTACATAATTTCATTTTTTTTATGTAATTTTATTTAAACTGTGAATTGCTGAGGTTTGCCGCATTTTTTTTACGTTGGCCATATTCGATTTGGATTTCAGATGATAGAAAAGGTTTGATGTGTTTCCACCACTTGTTAAAACAGTGCACTTGTGTACCTTCCAAATCACGTTCATCTCATTCGTATCACTTTTCTTATACCCAAACCAATTCCACACCACAGACGCGGCACCTTTTTTCTTTACAATCTCCTCTTTGTTGGTTTCGTCACATGTAAGCAAACTCACTGCTGCTGCAGCGTCTTCTTCCATTGTCGAAGTGTATGTGAAGCCAAACGCATCAAAAGTGGGACGAAACCGCGGCACCCGATTGAACCAAATATCTGCGCAAATACAGCGCAGCGCGACTATCTGGATAGTCAGCGCAGTGATGATCTGGTTTATTTGCGCAGCCCGGTGGATCGCGCAGCGCCGCTCGAATCACAAACCTGCGCGACCCCCTGTGTTTTTATTTAAAAACAATTTATTGAAAATGTCAGGACTGTTTAATATTGTTTCCGCCTTGCCATGCCTGGTTTGTACGTGCGCATCCCAGCGGGGTAAAATGTATTTTGATGGTCGGCGCGGTTTATTTCTGTCAGTCGCGCAGCGCTGCCCAGTGGCTCGCGCAGGTTTGTGATTCGAGCAGCGCAGCTCAAGTTTGTCCGTCGTTAAACCGTTATTGTTCCACTATGGTTCCACTTTTTCTCCCGGCCCACAACTGATGTTATTTTAAATTTACTTATATTAATGATCCATTTATTTGTGTGTGATTGTTTAGTTTTGAGCGTACGCTCTTCATTATCAATAAAGAAAAGCATGAATTAGAATAGGTACTTTCCTGTTTTTCCTCTCGTTCATTGCGCCCCACCCGTCATGTCTGTATTCCCCACTAGTGGCGCGCCCCACAGTTTGAGAACCACTGCTCTAAACATAGTTGTTTTTTAATTATACTATGAGGGTTCGCCACTAGAGGGCAGTGTTTGCCCGGAGTCTTGTTTGTGTAGTTTTGTGTTAGTAGACTTAGTTTCCCAGAAGGCACCTCGGTCAGGTGATGAGGAAGGTCACCTGAACCGAGGTAGCTCATTAGATCTTTCTATAAATAGCTGTTAGTTTTGGGAAACTGGTGTCTTGTCACCATGTTTTGTCTTGTCTTGTCTTTGAGTTTGTTATATAACTCTTGTTTTAAGTAAGGCTCTAGTTTTGGTCAATGAATGTTTAAGCCTTTATAGGGTTAGCCACATGAGTGCTTAGCCGCTAGCTGGGTTAGCCGCTAGCAAGCCTAGCCTTCAGTCGGCTTAGCCGCTAGTCGGTTTAGCCTCGTGTGTGCTTAGCCTTTCGTGTGTTCGTTCCCCCATGTAGGTTCAGCTACTAACGTTATTAGATACTAACCCAATTACTGTAGTTACTAACCCGTTAGTCTATCATTCACGTCAACCATAACCAGATTAGCTACTAACCCCACTAACTACTAACCCGTTCAGTCTCTAGTCTTCTCTGGTCCCGTCTTGTCCCCAGCCTCGGCTTGTCTTTGGTCCTGTCTTGTTTTCCTTCAGCTCCAGATTTAGTTTTTTTGTCCCGCTCTTACGCTTTTGTCCCTCTTTTAGTCTTTGTCAAGCTTTGTGAAGCTAAAAGAGCCTATGCTAAGTTAAGAGTCTGTTTAGCTCGAAATGCTGTGTTTTATAGTTTGAGTTCTTGGTTTGTTTGTTTTGTTTAATAAGAGACTCTTACCATCATCCCCTCTGCGCCTATACCTGCCCTTTAAGCCCACAGCAGTAACATCAGCCAGTATACCACCACACTCATGACATATACTCATTACATATTGCCTCAAGGCCTCTCCCTATTGCTCATTATTACCCAGAAACTAATGACTACATCCCCAATGACCCCTTATTAAACTAAAGTTTGCAAATGTTACAAAAGTCTCTTCAAGGGTATCTGTACACAAAGGGGAAGTTAAACAGCTGGCCTTCTGTTGCTGCCATAACAACCTGGAGCAGATGGAACTCAAAAACCGTGGAGCTGATGATAGACTAGAGTGGGAATCCCTCATCATTGCCTTCACTTGTCATTTTAAGTGAATGAGTTGTGGATTCCCCCAGTCCCTGAGAACTGTCCTCTACTCAAGTAGGAAAACTAATGAAGTTAACTTCCAAATTCAAGAATGATCAGGAATGTAGAGAAAGCTTATATGACTATCTGTACCCTAAAAAATATATACTGAAAATATAATTAAACTACAAATTAAAATATTACACAAAATATACAATTAAGATAAAGATTATACTGGAGATTATTTTTATAATAAAATAAAATAAAAATAGAAATTTTAATTATATATGAACAACATTTATACAATGTGAAAAGTGTGAAAATATAGTATGGGTTGACACAATGTTAAGTCAATGGCCACAACATACAGTAGTATCTTATTCCCACACATTAGTACGTCATGGCCACAACTTAACATTGTGTTTCTTACAATGTAGTAGGTCATGGCCATAACATAGTATCTTATTCTCACGCTTAGTAAGTCATGGCCACAACATAGTACAGGGGAACCTCGGATTGCGAGTAACACAGTTTGCGAGTGTTCTGCAAGACGAGCAAAGATTTTTTATAAATTTGGACTTGGAAAAACAAACAAGAAGTATCATGTATCACGTATGCGCTTCTTGTAACGTAATGTGACACAAAACTGAGCCAATGTTTTTTTTTTCTCACAGCAATGATTCCGTTAGTATGTGCTCACGCGAGTGTTTTTAGCAATGTTCCTTGTTCATTTTTTAAAACAATCTTTCCCGTTAATGTGTGTGTGAGAAACTCAAATAAGAGGGGAAGAAGGGTTACTGTGTAAGACAAGAAGAGAGAGAGGGGAGGGTCTCCTCCTCTCCTCTTGCTTTAGCTTCACACACATACGTACACACACACACACACACATGTACACAGTGCCTGCGTGTATAAACTGAAACACTTATCTGTCAGGATTTATTTTTAAAAAAAATTTAAAGGTAAAGTGCAGGTTAATTTGTTTTATTTTTACCTCATATTTTGTATTAATTATTTTTATGTTTTATTTTTTGGGGGCTGTGGAACGAATAATTAGAGCTCCAAATTCACTTTGATTTGAGTGTTTTGAAATACGAGCCTGCTTCTGGAACGAATTATGCTCATAATCCAAGGTTCCACTGTATCTTGTTACCACGCCTTAATAAGTCATGGCCACAACATGATATCTTGTTTCCATGTCTTAGTAAGTTGAGGGGCCTTTTTTATTTTTTATTTTATTTAATTGTATTGTATTGTATTTAATGTTATTTAATTGTGTTATTTTTAATGAGGTACTAAAAGCTTCCAGCAGATGGCGCACTTGGTTCACTGACAGCTGTAGTTTAACCAGTTCCAGTAGCAACCACTGATTCTGTCCTCACCCACCTGCAGACCATCAGACATGAGTGGAACAAACTGCAACACACTATCAGTTCTGCAGAACTGAATAAAAAATAAAATACACTCACCTGTATCTAAGGCCATTTTACCTTCAGATTCAGATAAATAAATCTGACCACTACGTTCCTACTACAGGGGCACTGGATGAAGGTGAACCAGCGCAAAAATATCCTCACCTGATGACAGCAGTACTTGTTATGATGGATATGGGTTCATCTCTTTCGACAGAGTGCTTGTGTGTTCATTTCTAATATGATTCTGTTTCTTTGCAATATCTAAGTTATATATTTCATATGTCTCAGTTATCACAGTGGGCCATCTGTACAAGCCTGAAATCCTGAACCATGGCAACAGATATGAGCTTACAGGATATTTTGGATGAAAGTTGGAAGTGTAAAAGAAAATGTTGTATGATGATGTATATACTTGTAATATTTGCCAAATTATGACTTATGATAGGATTTCTGCATTATATACTCTATTTTTATTTTTGGTAACATACAGTGGCTTGCAAAAGTATTCGGCCCCCTTGAACTTTTCCACATTTTGTCACATTACAGCCACAAACATGAATCAATTTTATTGGAATTCCACGTGAAAGACCAATACAAAGTGGTGTACACGTGAGAAGTGGAACAAAAATCATACATGATTCCAAACATTTTTTACAAATAAATAGCTGCAAAGTGGTGTGTGCGTAATTATTCAGTCCCCTTTGGTCTGAGTGCAGTCAGTTGCCCATAGACATTGCCTGCTGAGTGCTAATGACTAAATAGAGTGCACCTGTGTGTAATCTAATGTCAGTACAAATACAGCTGCTCTGTGACGGCCTCAGAGGTTGTCTAAGAGAATATTGGGAGCAACAACACCATGAAGTACAAAGAACACACCAGACAGGTCAGGGATAAAGTTATTGAGAAATTTAAAGCAGGCTTAGGCTACAAAAAGATTTCCAAAGCCTTGAACATCCCACGGAGCACCCAAATACAGGTAAATTTTGGAAGAAAACCTCTTGGAGTCTGCAAAAGACTTGAGACTGGGGCGGAGGTTCACCTTCCAGCAGGACAACGACCCTAAACATAAAGCCAGGGCAACAATGGAATGGTTTAAAACAAAACATATCCATGTGTTAGAATGGCCCAGTCAAAGTCCAGATCTAAATCCAATCGAGAATCTGTGGCAAGATCTGAAAACTGCTGTTCACAAACGCTGTCCATCTAATCTGACTGAGCTGGAGCTGTTTTGCAAAGAAGAATGGGCGAGGATTTCAGTCTCTAGATCTGCAAAGCTGGTAGAGACACACCCTAAAAGACTGGCAGCTGTAAATGCAGCAAAAGGTGGTTCTACAAAGTATTGACTCAGGGGGCTGAATAATTACGCACACCCCACTTTGCAGTTATTTATTTGTAAAAAATGTTTGGAATCATGTATGATTTTCGCTCCACTTCTCACGTGTACACCACTTTGTATTGGTCTTTCACGTGGAATTCCAATAAAACTGATTCATGTTTGTGGCTGTAATGTGACAAAATGTGGAAAAGGGGGCCGAATACTTTTGCAAGCCACTGTATGTGACATCATGTTGTAACTCCATGTTGGCCTGATTGCTGCTAAGTGTATAAATGAGCTTCTTTTTAGTACATTTTCTGCTTTCATTGATCCTACTGTATAACAAGAGCTGGCAATGCAAAAAGAAATGACATTCCTGTTACATTCGTTGCTCTCCATCTACTGTATATCACCAGTGGAGAGACACATACTGTACTGTACATTCTTATGGTGCGAAGGTGCTTGACATATAATCAGCCAAGCTACTCTTCATTTTTTGATTAATCACTCAAGGATATCATTACAGAGTCTACATCCTTTTAATGTGTAAGTAATTCGACCCTGCTTTTAATTCTAACTCTGAATCAAAGCAGACTGTATACTACTCAACAGCATTCAGCGTGAGTTTAATCAATACTGCAGAAACACTGCTAAATCGAGACAGCTGACATGTACAGTAAGACCCAGGAAAGAGCAATGCTGTCCCAGTGGCTGAGGCTCTGGCCTACTGATCAGGAGGTTGTAGATCCAAAAACAAGACTCTCCAAGCTGGTGTATAATTTAATTGTTTTGCTTTTGGTAATGTAACTGTGGTACTTTGTACACAGTGTACTGTGTGTTCTCCAAAAGCAACACAATCAAACTGTACTGTACATATGCCAAATAGGTAAATGAAAAACAAAACTGTAAACACTCAAACAGATGACTATATCCTGGTTACTGTGTTCTCTCCAAACTACTCCAAGTATGTACATATAAGTGTGTATGCATTGGGTGGTATACAGTAGCATCCATCCATGTCCCTCCCATTGGGGACATCAGTTGGCAAATACTCCCCTCCATGGAATGATATCTATTGTTACGTTGGTGGTTTTTTACGGGGTCTGGTTGCAACACTGACGCCAGATTGTATCTGAGCAGTTGAGGGTGAAGGAACTTGCTCAACAGTGGCAGCTTGAAGTGGGAACCTTTTGAGCTACACCGGAATCATGTGTATGCCTACATTTGTTTATTCAGTATGATAATTGTAAGGGGTATTCCCATAACCATGAGCACAGTGTTCACAGACTGCTTGGAATATTAACACGGGTTAACCAAACAGCATAGTTTTAGAAGCAACGAAAATGTTCCCTCATTACCATATGGAGTACAGTACGAGTGTAGGAATCAAATGTGCCTATTATAGAGGGAATGAAGGAGCACTCATCCTCTTGTCCTCTTTTGTAACGTGTATACTGTATAAAAATAAAGACATGGATGTACAGTATTGTGCAAAAGTCTTGAGCCACTCCTTGTTTCTCCATATTTTGTTTCCAAAGAGCCAGACTTTCCTATATTTTTAATGTAGCCCTTGAGGAACACCTGAATGATACATGCATCTCATTTCTGGCAAGTTTCTGGCTCTCATTTTCAGTCCAGTCACTGTACCCGAGGAGTTTTAGAGGAATGTTTTTTGTTTGTTATGCCACACAGTAACATATGAATAATTCAAGCATAAAAATAAAAATCTAACTTAATCTATGTATGAACCAGTGAGAAACAGGTGCAGGTGATATTCGTAGGTTCCTACTCTAGCAGCCTGCCGCAGTAGAGCATTTGTTCCCATTTCCTTAATTTCATTTACATAATTGAATTTAATTAAATATGAGGAAAGGAGGGAGGCTCAACAATCACGCACAGCACTGTATACTGTTCATTTGTATTGATTCAATTTATTTATTTCCCACATACAGCATATTCTACCTTGTTACAGACTTCACTACTGGCTGGCGTTGATTTAAGTATGGAGCATGCGAAATCAAATATCATTTAAAGCTGCTTTATTGTGTTTTGTTCATTGTGTTTATTAATCTTCATTCATTTAAATGTGTTTAATAAATCTGTGGTGGATCCAGAGCTTATTCCTGGAAAGCAGAAATGCAATCCGGCTTCTCTTCCTTCCAACATATTTTTGGAAAGTGGAAAGGAAACGAAAGAACCAAAAGGAAACCCACATGGACACAGTAAAATGCCACACAGACAGTAACTGAAAGCTCAGGATTGAACACCAGCCTCTGTAGCCTTACATAAGCTGCACTAAAAGCCATCTATGCAGTTTAAAACATTATTCTCTAACTTGGTGTGCTCCACATGTCCACTATTACAGAGTCTCATCTACAGCTATAACATTAAATTGCTGCTCCTGTCTCTCTTAGACTACAAATATGTCAGTTTCCTTTATGCCACAGTTTTATGATAGATAGGCCAGATTAATAAAGCACAGTGGTGGCAGTATGTCATGGTTAGCCATGTACAGTACTCAATGAAATCTATTGTGAGATATATTGATCCAGGTACTTAAAAAAAGTTTATTATTGTGCATTATAAATGTAACTAAACATGGATACATTATGGATTTTACCATGTTTCTATATTAACAAGCCTGGAATTCACAAAAGAAATAAGCTTTTATTTATAGATCTACTGCTTCATATCCAACATGACCGGTTCCTCGTGTCCCATCGGATAGACTATAAAATATTACTTTGAACATTCAAAGCCCTTCACGATCTCCACCTATTTCACAGAGCTCCTCCAGACTTACACATCTTTACATATTATTTCTCCTATGCTGCATAAAAACTTTGGAACTCACTTTTACTTACTGGACTCCATTACAAAACTGTTCTGAAAAGATTAATAGTTTTATTGCATGACCAATCTAACTGTATTGTATGTAACTGTACTTACTTACTGTATTGCACTAGTACTATATGTTTAAGTTGAATCACCTTATTTATTATTATTATTTTTTTTTTTGCATTGGCCATTGCCCTAATTCACATTCCCAATTGCTTGCTCAAGCAAGACAGTTCTAGGCCCATTGGATGTATGATACTGAAACAGTCATACCTTTTTCTCTTGCAGTAAGTAAGTTTGGTGAAGTTTGGCTAAAAACAGTACTGTAGGTTATGGGCAGGGCAGTGGTGGCTTTTATTATTATTATTATTATTATTATTATTATTATTATTATTATTGTCTCTCCGTGCTTGGAGAGTTTCCTCCGGGCACTTCGGTTTCCTCCCATAGTCCAGATTAGGTGCAGATTAGGCTAACTGGCGTTCCCAGATTGCCCGTAATGTGTGAGTGAGTGTATGTGTGTGTGCCCTGTGATGGATTGGCACTCTGTCCAGGGTGTTCACCGTCTCATGCCCTAAGTCACCTGGGATAGGCTCCAGGCCGCTGTGACCCTGAATACAGGATAAACCGCTATAGATGATATACCTAGTGATTATATAGTGATTATTGTTGTTGGTCTTTCGGCTGCTCCCGGCAACGGGTCGCCACAGCGGAATATCCAGTCCGCACTACAACTTGGCACAGGTTTTACGCCGGATGCCCTTCCTGACGCAACCCTCCCATTTTATCCGGGCTTGGGACCGGCACTGCATCCAGTGGCTGGGGGTTTGGACACTGGCTGGGAATCGAACCCGGGCCTTCCGCATGGCAGACGCAGGACCTACAGTACCACTGAGCCACCAGTGCCCTATTATATAGTGATTATTATTATAGGTTAAAGTAGGCTGGTCTGGTCCGGTACTACAGTATATACCGCTAAAAGATTCAGTGGTGGTATGCAGTACTGGAAAGAGGAGAGAGCAGCTGCCTGCTAAAACCTACATTAAAAACCAGCACTTTCAGCAAGGAAACACATCTGATAATGTCCTCTTAAACAACACTTTATCTTCTTAGTAATTGCTTTGAAGTTTTTTCGAATTCGAATTGCCTCTGAATCATTTAAGATTCAATCTTTCATTACTACTACTGTAGTTAACATGAGCACAAGCTTCTGCTAACACATTGACAGATTCATGACTCAGCGCACCTCTTTGTTCACAGCTAACATGAGCTACAAATCTAGCCAGCTAGCACAAGACTGAACCACACATCCCTCTTTAACCCCTGAAAAAGGCATGACCTTGTGTGTGGAACAAGGGATTCTACACCCTAGCTTTCCATGTTATGCTATTTAGGATTCAATCCTGTAACAGATAACAAGGCAATCCTAATGCAGAATAAGTGGAGATATAAAGCGAAACATATAAGAATGTATATTATTATTATTATTATTATTATTATGATGATGATGATGTATGCAGCCCACTCCCTGGTCACAAGTCAGTGCATGTCTGTGTATTCTCCCAAAATTATGCAAATTGATTCAGCTGTCAGTCAATAATACAGTAATGAAACTTAGTTGAGGTCACTTCATGGAAAATTGAAGTATGTGGAAGACACTGAGTTCATTTCGCAGATGTTATTAGAAGCAAAATAATAATCTGCCGCTAGATATAGTATTTCATTAACTCTGTGACAGCCAATTATATCTTCTGTACAGCGTGGGCAAAAATGCAATGAATTTCACATTCCACATGTTCAGTGTTTGAAGAAATTATTAATTATTTATTGGCGGCAGTCTAAAACAATTTAAAACATAGTGTCAGAGTCAATCATCTCCGTTTCTGTCTCTGTGAAGAATCTTCTGTTCCACTGGTAAGTCATTAAGAGCCACCTGTTCACTGTGAGATATAGAATGGCAGATGAGAGCTTGTTAGGGGCCAAGGCTTTAATCACCAAACCTGGTATTAATTATCGCGCATGACAGACACATAGTGACTGAGTTCTGACAATAAAAATATATAATTCCATTATAAGGTATCCTTATGGTATAATGACCAAAGAATTTTGTACTTATAATGTGTGCATGTGTGAATGTAGCATATAGTGTAACATACTGTTGTTTTCTTTTTATTATATGATCATTATAATTGTATGCGAAGATTGTATTTTGCTGTATATGTTTTACAATAATGATCAGTCGATTTCTTGTTTGTAAACTGCATGTATGATTTCGGCATATCAAATTTAGATTATACAGTAATAATATTCAGATATTTGGATTCTTTTAGACGTTACAGGTCGATTATTAGGTGGCACGGTGACTTAGTTGTTAGCACTATCGCTTTGCATCTCCAGGCTCTGGGTTCGATTTCCCCCTCTGATCTGTGTGCATGGAGTTCGTGTGCATGTGCTCGGTGGGTTTCCTCCAGGTATTCCGGTTTCCTCCCACAATTCAAAAACGTGCAGATTAAACTAATTGGTATTCCCAAATTGCATGTAGTGTGTGAATGAGCATGTGAGAGTGTACCCTGTGTGAGAGAAGATGTAGTCCACCTTGTGCCCTAAGTCTCCTGGGGTAGGCTCCTGGCCCCCCTGTATACAGGATAAGATGGTATAGACGATGAGTGAGTGAATGAGTGAATGAGTAAGGTCAATTATTTGCATTTAATGAGTCATGCCCAGAAGCTATCAGGACTCAGACAAGGCTATCCTCCTTCTTTATAGTAGCTAACAGCCAACCATCTCCATAAAGCAGATGTGTCAGTGATATAACCCCAGCAGGCAAGCTGACTTCTTTTTCCCATCAGTGTCAGTGAGGGAAATGTAATTTCTAGCATTAAAAATGCATGGAGTAGAATAAGTCTATAATAATAGAATAGTGGAATACATATACTTACTTGATGCTTCATTCATTTTAAAACAATTTTGGCAATAGAGAAATTCATAATATGGTGAGTGAACAGAATATTATTTATAACATCCGGTTTATGACAACTTTCAGTAATGCCCTGGAAAAAGAAAAGAGGCTGTAAGAACTGTCATTTTGTACTTCCGAATTGTTCACTTAGCTCTTTATGTTCCCAGTATTATTACATTCCAAGGCAAAATATATCTTTCGTCTATCTATTTGTCAAATATGAAGGGTTCTACAAAAAATAATTGCATGGTATACATTCAGACAATGCAATGTACTGGAGGACACCGGAGGAAATTGGTTTATACACCGAACCATATGATTAACAGAGTTTCCTATTACAGACATACAGTACAGTGCGTACGGCAAGTATTCAGACCCCCTTACATTTTCACTCTTTATTAAATTGCAGCCATTTGTTAAAATCATTTAAGTTATTTCTTTCCTCATTAATGTACACACAGCACCGCATATTGACAGAAAAACACAGAATTGTTGACATTTTTGCAAATTTATTAAAAAAGAAAAACTGAAATATCACATGGTCCTAAATATTCGGACACTTTGCTGTGACTCAGGTGCTGTCCATTTCTTCTGATCATCCTCGAGATGGTTCTACACCTTCATTTGAGTCCAGCTGTGTTCGATTATACTGATTGGACTTGACTAGGAAAGCCACACACTGGGGTGCTGTGTGTACATTAATGAGGAAAATTTTTTTATTTTAATTATTTTAGCAAATGGCTGCAATATAACAAAGATTGAAACATTTAAGGTGGTCTGAATACTTTACTGTATGCATATAAATGATTCTTATGCACAAAAAAAACTATTAAATATTATTAAAAGTTATGATATGTGGATGATATGTGGGATAAAAACATACTAAGTAACCTGTGAAATGTGTAGCTTTATCCGGGTGGGGGGAAAAGTTTTTAAAGTATTTTTAATGTCTGTGTAATATTGTTCTCATACACATCACATCCAGAATGCTTGGATTTTCTTAGTAATATAAACAGCAAAATGAGAGATGCGCCATTTTAGGCCTCATTTTGGCAAATTATTGTCCACAGACACACATGGCTGTCTGTACCAATTGCTATATACAGATATGTTCCAGTCTGTGAAAACCCAGCTAAACCAAGCAAAATGTCATGTATCTACTTTTTAAATATCACTAGGACTGGTTTTCCTGCATTAAGGAGCCATGATGCACTTTATCTCTCTGCTTAATTTTTATTATTAAATATTAATGGTCCAACACTCAGGGGACTCGTGAGAGAGACATGAGACATGTTGTGTTCAGGAAACTGTTGTTTGTTATGCTTGGTTTGATCTACTATGCCCCTTTTTACAGTATGTCTGAGGTTGTGTAAGGTTACAGTAGAGTTTAGAAAAAAAAAGTTTTTTTTCAAATAATAATTCCTAAACTCTCCTGTAACCTTACACAACCTCAAACATACTGTATATGCAGTTGGTTGATGCTTGATCCAACCTTATACGGTGCATTATTGTATTAAAACAAGGCACAGTTGTAAAAAGAAAAAAGAAAAAGAAAAGGAGAAAAAAATAATGCATTGAAGTAAAGATTTGGCATTGTTTTAATGTTTCTCATGGTCTTCAGCAAACTTTTTAATTGTAAATGTTTTGTGTATCATTTTATTATTGTCCAAGGTTGCTGCCATGACTCAATACAAAATAGAATTAAAGCATGAGTTTGCTTTTTTTTTTATTTTTTTTTTTTATGAAAACTCAACCAACATTAATATTAATAATAAATTGCATATTTTCATGGTCACAAACACAAAAGCAGGTTGATTTATCGTTTGCGACAAATCTGTAGCAGATGGAGTTACAGCATGTTGTGAAATGATCCAAAATTATAGCAATATAACAAAAATTATTGAAACATAACATTCTGGCTTTTGCATTTTTAACATCTTTGTGTATTAAATGAAAACATCCACAAAATATTTTCTAAAAATGTGTATTTTTTTTTTTTGCTCAATATACATACCTGTCTGATCGCTACCATTTTGTAGATCTAAATGGAGAACCGTCTGGTGTAATGCCAGTGAAATATGGGGTCCCACAAGGGTCAGTTTTAGGACCTCTGTTGTTCTCAATATACATGCTTCCCTTGGGTAACATCATTAGAAGACATGGGATTAGTTTCCATTGTTATGCTGATGATACCCAATTATATATCTCAACTAAACCAGACGAAATACCTAAGTTGTCTAGATTAATTGAGTGTGTCCAGGATATAAAAGATTATATGACCAATAACTTTCTTTTACTAAATTCAGATAAGACAGAGATATTACTTATTGACTCAAAACCAGCACACAACAGCTTTCACAATTCAGCCTGCGCTTAGAAGGATGTACTGTTACTACCAGCTCGACAGTAAAGGACCTGGGCGTAATATTAGACAGTAACTTGTCCTTTGAAAATCTTATCACCAATATCACAAAAACAGCCTTTTTCCATATTTTCCATATTGCCAAACTTAGCAGCATCTTATCCGTATCTGATGCAGAAAAGCTAGTTCATGCATTCATGACCTCCAGACTGGACTATTGTAATGCATTACTAGGTGGTTGTCCTGCATCCTCAATAAACAAGCTTCAGTTAATCCAAAATGCAGCTGCCAGGGTTCTCACTAGATCCAGAAAATATGATCATATAACCCCAATATTATCATCCCTGCACTGGCTACCTGTTCAGTTTAGAATAAATTACAAAATAGTATTACTTACATACAAGGCTTTAAATGGTTTAGCTCCCACATACCTAACCAGTCTTCTGATGCGCTACAATCCACCACCCGCCTTAAGATCACAAAGCTCCGGACTTCTGGTAGTTCCCAGAATTTCAAAATCTACAAAAGGGGGTAGGGCTTTTTCATATTTAGCTCCAAAGCTTTGGAATAGCCTTCCAGACAGTGTTCGGGGAGCAGACACGGTTTCTCAGTTCAAAAGTAGACTCAAGACGCATCTTTTTAATCTGGCATACACATAACTCATCCCAGTACTCATACTCCAGTACACCTATACCGAATGGCAACTACGCTAATTCTCCCCATCTGTTCTGTATTTCTCTACCCATCCCGAGGCATCGGGAGATCGTGCCAGCTTCAGTAGACAAAGGCCGACCCTGCGAGGTTCCTGAGGCATCCAGAGAAGGACCAGCTCCAGCTGGATTCAGCTTTATGATGGTTGGAGCTACACATGCTGCTCCTGTGCTTCCAGTGATCCAGACCTCATCTGCCCTCTGCACCTTCTGACTCGTCCCTATGCTGAACTGGTCTTCATGTCAATTTAAATAATTTCTGTCATATTGAATTTTCACCTGCACAACACACAAGATGTTATATCATTTCTATCTGTTATCGCCCAAATGAGGATGGGTTCCCTGTTGAGTCTGGTTCCTCTCAAGGTTTCTTCCTAATGACATCTCAGGGAGTTTTTCCTTGTTACTGTCGCCGTCACCCTTGGCTTGCTCATCAGATATTAATCATATTTTTGTCACACATACACACTTTTATAAAATTTTCTTTAAAAATTTTCTTTTCATTTTTGTGAAGCTGCTTTGAGTCAATGCCCAGTGTTAAAAGTGCTATATAAATAACATTGCATTGAATTAAATTGAATTTTCCTCATTTTGCACTCAAACTGTTTATCCATACGTCCAAAGCAGTACATAATGTTTTAAGCTAATATTTACATATAAAATATTTTATTGTTGATGTATTATCTCTATAATTACATATATGCAAAGTCTTAAGAAATACCACCAAGAAAAAAATGTTCAGTGATGAGAATGTGTTAAATTCTGAACGATGCATACGATTTTTATTGTTGATTTTGTTATTGTTGTTGTGTTATCTGTGTATTTCACTGATGCATAAACAGCTGTATGAGATTATATCTACATTCTCCCAAAATACTGCATTACTAAGCAATGCTCTCAGCAATGCTAAGCTTGTGTGGTGGTTTTAAATATCACATACAAACTGGATGACCTGCTAACATTACATTATGAATTATTATACATTATACATTAACATTAAGTACAATATATTTTATTTCACAGCCGTCCTGGATTCTCAATCTTGTAGGTGTTGATTAAATTTCTATACCAGCAGCTCTTATATTAATCTTGACCATAGTACAGTACATATCTCAGGTTTATACAAGTTATAATGTTCGGAAATATTTCTATAGTAACAACTTACGCAGGGACTTGCATAGCGATTGTGTCGGTTTATAAATGTGGTAATTTTTTTTTTGCCAGGACAGGTTCATTTATTGTTGGACAGAAATCAATGTCTGTCTGACTACACCACTCTATTTATCTGTTTCCCTCCATATGTGTGTTCTTTCTCTTCACTGCTCTCCCCAATCCTTATTTTATTTTATTTTTTATTTTACCTTTTTTTTTTACCAAAACCACCTCCATTTCCTCTCCGCACCTGCCCAATACCCTGGCGTGCATGCAGCATGGCAGGCAGTGATAAAGTGTGAAAAACAGAAGGTCCATCTCTGCCAACATCACGACACTTTTTAATTGCTAAGAGTTCAAAATGACAGTGTTTATCGACTCGAATGCTTGTAAGATGCTTATCAGTGGACTGCCAACCCCAAACTCATCTGCTGGAGTTTATTTTAAAATTGACTGATCAGTCAACAATAATCTCAATCTCTCTCTCTCTCTCTCTTTCTCTCTCTCTCTCTCTCTCTATCCCACAAAAAAGAGATAAGGAGATAAAGAAAAGGCTCCAGGGTTTGACCTGGTCTTTTTTTAAACACAGGCAATGCACATTCCATGCTGTTTTGCCAAACCATTCTGTTTGCACTTGCTACCTCTTTAAGATAAAATCTGGCATGCTGTAATCAAGTGGAGCCTTCAAAGCGAGCTAATGCTAAGAGCTCAGTGAGTAGCTGATGTTTAGAACAAATCAATGTAATCGAATTAAGGGCATTAATGTAGGGAAATTGTTTTGTTATTTGGATGCCTGGTACTCCTGAACATATTGTTTTAATGTTCTTCTATTGCAGAAGTGAAGTCTGTAATTCATTTGAAATGTTGTTACAGGAATGTAAATCATAATCCAATATTTCGCAAGTACAGTATGCTTTTGTTCATTCATTCATTCATCTTCTATACCGCTTTATCCTGTATTTAGGGTCGCGGGGGGCCTGGAGCCTATCCCAGGAGACTCTGGGCACGAGGCAGGGTACACCCTGGACAGCGTGCCAATCCATCGCAGAGCACACACACACTCATTCACACACTATGGTCAATTTAGGAACGCCAATTAGCCTAACCTGCATATCTTTGGACTGTGGGAGGAAACCGGAGTACCCGGAGGAAACTGTGGTGGAAATTCTGAAACCAATATAAAGACAAGTAATCCATACACTGGGTAAGAGCAAAGTAACAAAGGTTTTATTTTAAACTTCTGCAGAAGGACCAGTCTCATACAGCAAACAGTTGCAGCATAGAGAAAGGTGATCTCTTTCTCTAGCTGACCTATTTTATACACAAACATCTCTGTTAACATAATCAACGCCCCGTACGTGAAGTTCCTACATTCAAACTCATGACTCTTTATCTGCCCCAGACTAGATGTCCATACCTTATCATTTATTCAGGGACAACTACAATCAGGTTGTTTCTATTCTGTTCTCGGCCTTGTGTCTCTAAGCTTCGACAACTAAGTTCAAACTTCTAAGGCCTACGTTACACACTTACTACAAGAATCAAATAGAATTAATACATATAATTAAAATATGATTTTTCCATTACAATTTCCCCCTTTTGTCATTCTATGACAACCTAAATATTTTAATTCTACAATTCAAAACAATACTAATAAGCTATGCATTAGGTAAATTTCATCAGATATTCTCTCTCCCACCTGGGTTTTTAACAACATCATCACTAGCACTCTAATGCACACAGAGGACACTACAGCTGTCTTTATGGGGCCAGACCCCCGACACAAAAGCATAAAAAAAATTTTGCAACCTACTTAAATATACATGCTTGACATTTCTCTAAAGATTTACATTATGTCTTCTTCCATATCATGATCTAAACATTCAAAATGATAGTCACCGGAATTTTGAACTCTGTCAGAAGTCGGGTCGTCCCAGTCCGTTTTCCGTTCTATGTTGTCAGTCTGTCTTAACATTTAATAATTTACTGTGTTCAGAGCTAGTCCCTGTATACATCTGCAAATACAGCGTGTTATACAGAGGCCTAACAAGATTATAATCCCAATTGGTAGAACACTATAAACCAGCCAATAACCCCAGCCTCCCCATAATTGCGTTAACCACGAGATCCAAGACTCTACTTGGGGAGGTCGTTGCAAAGCCTTCTTCATGCGGTTTATGATGTTGCTGATATTCTGATGATCATCATTGAAAGGCGTGAAAGGCCTTTACGGTGTCATTTTTTAGTATTAGTAACATGTATGCTAAACCATTTACCTTGTTTAGGGCTACAGCTGCTCCTCCGCCGAGGAAGAGTGACCAGCCTACATTTGCTCCTGGGCTAGTCCATGGGTTTCCTAAAGTGTAACCATGAAATTTAATAGGGACATCTCTTTTTCTTCTATTCTCTGACATCCGTGGCCCCCACGGATTTTCTGTGTGTACTGACACACTAGGAGTTACATATGCAGAATAACATGAGCCTGTTCAATTGAAATACCTGGGTAAGGTCACATATGCGTCTGACCCACACACCCACATTACTGTGTTTGTTGACGATAGTTCTATGAACGGACAACTACCATCATTTGGAAAATAATTCCCATCTATACTACATTTAGGTGACCTACCTTTTGAACGATTGGTTATACGAACGTAAGTGGTGCACTCAGACCATCCTAAGTCAGGTTCCCAATTTTCCATTTTGATCTTGCACAATGCAAGTGTCTCCTTTTTGCCATGGGACCATATAAGTAGAATTGTCTTCATATTTCTTAACAGGCAATGGGGAACAATAGCTCCCTGGGGCATCAAAACATAGGTTATTGGAATAATTACACTCAGGGACTGCTGGGTTTGGCCTCCCTGTTTGTTTGTAGTATTCAGATATCTGTAAGATGGCCATGGTGGTTATCGGTATAATACAAGACGTGTTGTCTGCATTTGCTTCTGCTGCTGTGACATTATTTAGGGGCAGTGCTACCCAGCCCGAGGACATGACATGGCATACACAACACAAGAGGTTGTGTATGTCTGTTATATTATCAGCAATGTCTAATGATAGGGCACATTCCCAATTTCCCTGCACATCTATTGAGATTAGTGTTATGCCTTTTTATCATGCTGTCTCTTCTCTTTATTCTAGTTAAATGCATGTGGCTTGAGTTTGTTAAATAGACTTTACCATCGCCGTTTCTCTCTGAATTCTCAATAAGTAGGCACATCAGGGTAACCATAACTATTATTATTCCTAAAGTTACCCAAATTGCTTTGGGGTGTTTTCTCATTTGTAACCAAGGGTCCAGTCCAGCTAATTCAATGTCTGTAGTGTGAATAATCTCAGTCACTAATATACTCCGTCCTCTAAAACAGTCTTCTATCCTGTCAGTAGTTACAACACTTACTTTTAACTCTAATTACTTTTATATGTCACCAATGTTACTCAGTGCTACTGCTACTTTGACACCTTACAATTTCTTCATGTGTTGTCCTCAAATGTAGTGTACTTATTGTTGTGATGAATTTGAGTGGAGAGTCGTGGTTCTGCGTTGTTTCTGTCCACTCTAGTTGGTTCTTCTGACCCATGCACTTTGCGTGCAGGTGAGGGTCTGTTGGGGTTCACAGGAGAGGTTACTAGCACATCACTGTTCACCCTTGTTGACCTCTGTGTTGTTTTCTCTTAGGTTCTGGAACATGTTTGGGGTGCTGGCGTGTACCCTCATCTCTGTTTCCACTACTTTGACTTCTTTTTGTGGTGTTAGGAGCACTGTCAGTGGGCCTGTATTAAAAATAAATCCTCAAAGAGTTTTGCACAATAACATAACATTTCATCTTCACAATGTCCTTTTACTTTTTGTGTGCTCTGGCTTCATCTTAATTCCTTTATCTACAGTACAGTATGTTATTAGAAACACAAATGCACATACTATCGCTTATTCCCCCTTTTGACACATGGTCCTTACACGTGTGTCAACTTAGCATAGAAAGGAAATAGCTTTATAGGCAGACACGGCTTGTGATTGGTTGTCGTACCAAACCCCTTCTGTCAAAACACATCCCGCTCTTCTCCAGAGTGTTTCCTCTCCTGGAGTGACTGTAGCTCTGAAGCTCTTCAAGGTTAGCTGTGGGGGTGAGAGCATTAGACACACACATGTTATGGTTATAGGAAAGGGGAAGTTTGGCCACGGCCTTCACTGCTGCATCTGCTTTTCTGAAATAGAATATAATTTGTTAGTTTGAGCATTACATTTACACTATTTAAATTTCATGTGCTATAACTATGACAAACTCCTGTTAGCACCTATTTCTCTATCACAAAATATTGTTCCATCCACGTTCATTTTATATCGGGATTCTGTAGTGGCGCTTACTGTGGATCAATCCTAGTGGAACAAAGTTGTTTAACAGTGAAAGAAAGGAGTTAGAGGGTTAGAACTATACATCTTTCCACATTGATATTTATAATTTAGTATTGTACTTTAACCACTCTGTTGCAAATAAGTGTGATTCTTCTCTGTATAAAAGATACTGAAACTTCATGAACTAGAAATGTCAAATTACTGTAGCCCACTATATATCTTTATTCTATACCTGCCTCCTCAGCTTCTGGTACTGGACATAAACACATGGGTGATGCTGCTGCTACAGGATCTGATTTGGCTGAGAAGTGAGATAAAGATCTCATTGTTTTTCTCTCTTTCTCTCTGTTTTTTTTCTGCAGCCAGTCTGAAATCATGCAACAATTCTTTTCATCAACAGTTTTTGTAAAAGGCCTTTTATAATTTGAAATGTCCAATATTAAAGTAGTTTATACTGCCAAATTTGATTCAATTAAAGATTGTTCTTGCTTCCGGAGTTCAACTAAGTGCACTGTGGGCCAGTAGACCCTTCCCATGAGTGTATAGCTCACTGGGGCCTCGAGGATTGTATAGATCAAATTAACTTTTCTGCAATAAAACACTTTTACTTTTTACATTTCTACTTTAGCGTCAATTTTCTTATTTGTTTTAGAATATTTTGGACTACTACTGTACTTGGATCCAAAGTTTTATCTTGTCCCAAAACAATTTGACCTAAGATATGACTTGTATGTGCGAATTGTAGCTTTTATATGGTTTGCTTTATGACCTTGTTCTGCTGGACAATAAGAAGTTGCTGATGTTTACCATGACAACAGCTTTAAAATAAAGAATTAAACACTGGAATTATTTCAGTTAAAGACTCGGGTAGATACAGTATGAAGTTTGTAGGGCCTAAATTTTACTTTGGGGTGATCACCGCCAGTTCACTTCCCTTAATTAAACCTACATCGTGCTTGCCATTTGCCCATACATTTTAGTGAGTAATTATAAACATAAATTCTTTTTATAAAAGAAAAGAAAAAGTTCTGCATGCTGATAACTTAATTTTTTCTGCCTGGCCAGGTCTTGTGACTGTAGGTACTGTAATATATACAGTTCTTTTATACTTTAACACATGATTTTTCAGCATTGCATCAGCATTTGTTTCTCTGTGGCTGTAATGTAATGTCAGATAAGACGTTCATTCTCAATCACTCTCATTCATACCACATGTCACTCAAACGCCCAATATTTATTTATTTAGTTATTTTTTTCCTCATCCTTATTACTTTTATCCAATAACACATTAGGGGTGTCCCTACTGTGATTACTGTGACACTTGTGCTACATTTTCTCATGTGCACACTGCTTATCTCTACATTGACTACACATCTGAGCTTATCGTTAAAAAAAAGAGATATGTGACACATATCTAATATCATAATGTGTTTACTGGTATATATTTGTCTATCACTGTAGCATTTACTGAACTCACAGTTGAAGTGCAGAGCTTCCATTCATACACATACAACAGGGGCAACGGATCACATTTCACAAGAGTGAAATCCTCAGGCTCAATACTGGTTTAGTCTCAAGAGATTTATACCTAATTTACATATGAAATCTTCACCCCAATAGATTTACTGGGCAGCAATAAGAGCAATAAATCTAAATTTATCATGTACACCTGGAAAAAGCCACACGCTTGTCTTTATGAGGCTCTTTTCAGCTGCATGTCCTGAAGTGCCCACAGAGTTCAGGAATCTGCCACTCTGTTTCACTAAACTGTCAAATTCACACACTTTAATGACTGAATGACCTGCATGGAATGTAGCAAAATGAATTTTGTTTGTCATGGAGCTGCAATTCCATTGTTGGCATTTTACTGATACTGTATACTTCAAGATCATACGTAGCATGTGTGGATGTTTCTAAGATACAAACGTGAATTGAATCATTGAAAAAGATAGCAAGCTTTTCTTCATTGCGATCACAGCAAGAAGTGTTAGTAGGAAAAATAATTATTTTTGACTCACCCTCTCCTTCGGGTCTGCTCCCCACACCCCCGGCCTTTTTCTGTCAATTTCCACCCTGATCCTCACCTCTCCTAATCCATTCCTCTCCTCTGCTCCTTCTCGGACAGTCTCTAATCCAATGGTCTTCACTTCCGCATGCATAACAGCCATTTGTTCTCCCACGTCCACGTCCACGGCCTCCTCGTCCTCTTCCACGTCTCCTGTACTGTACATCCGCAGTTTGTCTTACCATCTGCAACACTGCCAGCTGTGCATTGTCACTCTGGTCTTTTCTCTTCTTGTTGCGCTTATCTTTTTCTTGTGATACCAGCTTTTCCGCGTGTATTGCATGTTGTTCAATGAGACTAAGTTTTCCAGTGTCCCATCCAACGCATGTGTTTTTCACCTTCTGAGCGATGTCCTCCTGTAATCCATTTATGAAACTGTTCCTCAAATGTGCTTCATACGGTGAAATTGCTGCCACAGAAATGTCTGCAGGCCTCTCCAATCCGCTGTTTGCATCATGTACCTCAGTGAGACGGGTGAGATAGTGTGACACGCTCTCTCCTGGTTGTTGTTTGCACATTGATATTTTAGTCATATCCATTTTTGCTGGGAACGTTTCTTTACACGCTGCTGTAAGGCACACCACAAAACCGTTAAATGCTTGGTTTTCTTCATGATCAGCCTGAGCTCGCCGTGCGAAAACATTGTCCGTTGGCCAGGAATACTTAACCCTCTGAGGTCCGGGGTGATTTTGGGGACCTTGAGATGTTTGGACATGCTCTGATATTTGTGCTTTTTTCAGCTACTTATAATATATTATTGACCAACCTGTATTTTTCTTGTAATCAGTACAAACTGTTCTACAATAATACGTGACCAAAATTAATGTACGTGTTTGCATTTTTTAGGAAAAAAATATTATGCGTGGTTAGTAAGTTTTGTGAAAAAAAAAGTAGCTGAAATAAGGCCATGAAACTCATACAGACAATTTGTTCACAAGACATTGTTTCACAAGGGCTGGTGGACTAGTGTTTCTGCTTCAAAATGATGTGAAAATGATCTTGTTTACTTGCTCACAGAAAACAATATAGTGATTAACACTTTTTAAGTCACTTTTTGAGTGTAAAGGGTCTATGCGAGAAGGCGTGATCTATCATTACTAATGCAGTGATTCACACCTGAGAAGACAAAGGCCTGCATACTGATCTGCATAATGAGCCATCAGACAGGTATGTGACAGAGAGGAGAATTACAAGAAAGAATCTGAGGATAAAATAAGTTTATATATTTTCAGTGTTTAGGTTATTTGAGAATATATTTGACACACAAAAAAATCTTGAGATTCATTTGGGAGTTCAGTTAAACAGTTTATTAGGAACAATCAAAGTTGACTTTTTAGCAGCATTACTGCAATCACTATAACAGAAAATATAGCTAACAATAATATATAGATATATAAACACACACACACACACACATATATATATAGGCCTATATACTGTATATTATAATATAGAAAACAACAACAGCTCTTTGTAATTACCAGAACAAATGACTTTACCAATACTGTACTACATTTTTTCTACAATACACTACAGTTGACTATGATGAATATATTGTATTATATATTTATATAATATAGTTATATTTAACTAACATCTAGGATATACTGAATGTGCACTTACTCGTGGTTCTCCAGTGAACTCGAAACTGAACGACACTCACGTGACTTTCTTGTGCACGCGCCGGTGATGCAGCCACAGTCCTAAACAAAAACAAAAATTTAAACTTGAAGAATGGACGCGCATACAATCATTCACAAACAACAGCTGGTGAACAATTTGACCATCTGAAACACGGTCAAAACAATACAAAACACGTATATATATATATAAAATAATAAAACTTTAGACAGATCGTAATCAGATTTTATTGCGGGCTTGTAAGTAGCGTGCATATTTAATATTTTAACCAATTTTACTCTTGCTGGCATTTAGTATTTTCCAAATGTACATATAAAATATAGAGCAGTGATGGTGAGAATAAAAGACTTACTGGTCAGGAATTACATCCTCCGCTGAATCCAGACGTTGTTCTAAATAAAGCCGTTCCTCGTCTGAGTCTCTTCCTCTGATGAGAAAGTAAATTCTTCATCGCTGTCCATCTGAAGCGCTTCTTCACCCGTGTAGCGTGACATCATTCAAACGCAGAAACAGTAAGTAAGATGCAGCTTGTTGTTTTATGCCCTGGGGATGTGCACGTGATTACCTGGTTCACCTCAGGTCATTTCCATATGAACAGCGCGCGCGCAGGGAGGCGGGAGCACATTAGCTGTAATGAGCCGATACAGGAGAATCTGTACCACTCCTTACTTTCATACGGATTACATAAAAGCAGATTATTTGTTTTCACGGTGACCTGCATCATTTAAAAGTAGACCCTTTAAGCTTTCTATAGATATATTTCTCATGTCTGTGAGTGCAGTATTCGCGGAGTTTCAGTTCATTTTAGTGACGTGTTTCAAAAAGATTTTGGCGGAGACTGAGACGGCTGAAAGCGCACCCGGTTTATTTTATTTATTTTATTAATGCACAAAGTTTTCTTTTTAACATGTGTGCATACAAAAAAAAGTAGACACTTTACAGATTCGATTAATATATAGATCTTGTCTGTACGATCAAAACTGAAAGTGTAATTTAAGTTCTTATTGGTGTCATCAGGGGAAAACACCTCAAAACGCATATATGCGTTCGCGGACCTCAGAGGGTTAATCTTTGCAAAGTCCGCACCTAGTTTTCTCCCCAAAAGTCGTCGCATTTCATAAGATGTCGGGTGAAACTCTGAGCAAAATCTGCTCATTTCATCACCGAATTTTTGTCCTCCCCCCTCTCTCGGGTCTGGGAGTTGTCCATGTGCATTTTCGATGTCCTTTATTGTCCATGGTCGGTGAACAAGCATCGCTGTGCCATCCGCCCCTGCTACTTCCATCATTGGAGCAGTGATTTCTTGATGTACACTTCCTGTAGCTCCTAAGAGTTCCTCTCTCTCGTCCTCGCTGTCATCAGGTGGTGGTTGTCGATCAGCCTTTTCTCTTTTCAGCTGAGCCTTGGTTCGAGTATGTGACGAAATTGGAGACAGAGCCATGCTTGCTGTGCTGGCTGTGCTGGGGCCTGGGGACTGCCGAGAAGTCTCTTGTCCATGCTGTCTTACTGGATCTGCTGAAGGGGCTATCTGTCTAAGAGCTGGGGGTCGCGGGGGGCAGCCGTCCAGGTCGGGATCTGAAATAGGCTTAACACACTGAAAAGAATCAATGTTTTGTGCTTGCATTTTAGGTTGTATGCGTTTTTCTCTAAGTTCTTCTTCTGCCTTCCACATATTAAATCCTACCCAATTAATGTTTACTTTGTTATTCTTTTTGTTATTGTAATTATCTATCTACACATGGTTCACACATCCACAACTCAAAAGCAATCTCAGTAATTAATAATTCTACATTTCTCTTTTTTTTTCTTTTGTTTTCCCTGGATTTCCACATTTCTCAAACATTTCTCATAACATAATTTAGATGTTATCTTTACCAAGGAACGCCACAAGCGTAACAATCTTTTTTTTTATTTTTTTTTGCTGTTACCCATGATTTTTACTTGTCAATTTACACGTGCCACTAACTCACAGTGAGCTCTCACAGTCTCCCTGACTGCTACCGGTGCAGCGTTTTGCACTCTGCCATAAAGTCCTCTTGACTTTACCGGTGCACTTTACACTCTACCTTAATTTACCTCAACAGTCCCCTTGACTGTTTTTCCCGTAAAGTCCTATTGACTTTTACGTGTGCACCTTGCAACCCTGCACTCTGACTTGCTTTTACCTCCGGAGGTCCTCACACCGAGCACGTCTGCTGCGGGGCCAAGTTTTTCGGAAACGAGGCGAAACCAGTACCCTATCTCTCTCTTTTGTGCGCCTTTGCACTTTTTTGGGTACTTTTCACGAATCCCAGACTCGTGTGATAGATCCAAGTTTAAATCTATCCCAGCCACTGTGAGAAAGTGCACTTCTTACTCAATTACAACTTACTTTAACTTTAACAATTACAACTTACTTTAACTTTAACAATTACAACTTACTTTAACAATTACAACTTAAAGACTTACAACTTAAAAAATTTCCTTACCACACTATTTTAGTTCTTTTAACTCCGGTGTTGAGGTGACATGGTGAATCCCCGGTCCTCTCACGCTCGATTGCCAATTAAGCGTTTGAGATGAAGTGAAAAGCCTTCAAGGCGTCAGCGCTTACGCCTCCCCGGGATTCTCCAATGCCCTCCTCAAACACGGATCCTGCCGACAACGCCAAGTTGTGGTGGAAATTCTGAAACCAATATAAAGACAAGTAATCCATACACTGGGTAAGAGCAAAGTAACAAAGGTTTTATTTTAAACTTCTGCAGAAGGACCAGTCTCATACAGCAAACAGTTGCAGCATAGAGAAAGGTGATCTCTTTCTCTAGCTGACCTATTTTATACACAAACATCTCTGTTAACATAATCAACGCCCCGTACGTGAAGTTCCTACATTCAAACTCATGACTCTTTATCTGCCCCAGACTAGATGTCCATACCTTATCATTTATTCAGGGACAACTACAATCAGGTTGTTTCTATTCTGTTCTCGGCCTTGTGTCTCTAAGCTTCGACAACTAAGTTCAAACTTCTAAGGCCTACGTTACACACTTACTACAAGAATCAAATAGAATTAATACATATAATTAAAATATGATTTTTCCATTACAAAACCCACCAAGCACGGGGAGAACATGCAAACTCCATGCACACAGAGATGGGAATCGAGCCTGGCCGGGAATCGAACCCGGACCCTGAAGGTGCAAGGAGACAGTGCTAACCACTACACTACCGTGCCGCCTAGTATGCTTTTGTGCTTTTTTAAAATATGTTCATTATTGGGCTTTTGAAGTTGACAATTTGACAGGTCATTTAAATTTAATATATTTTATTCAAACCTAAATAACTCAAATGTAGTAGTTTAGGAAAAATTCTGGTGTCTGATGAGAAATGGTCAGGACAGAGTCAAGACCCCAAGTTTAATCTGCTCATAAATGAATAAATAAATACGGAAAGAAAGAAGAAAAGATTCTGTCCTTGTGCAGATTTTAAATATTAATATTATGTCAATTTTGATAGAATAAACTTTGAAAACTTTGAAAAAAAGTTTGTACTGACTCACTCCTAGATAGCCTATCCCAGGGGACTCAGGGCACAAAGTGAGATATATAATGGACATCATACAGTAGGACACAAGAATCCACAAACTCACGCTATGAGCAATTCGGAAATCAGCCTACAGGACCTACTGTACTTGGACTGTGAGAAGAAAATGGAGCAAATGGAAGGAAAACCATCAAGCACGTGGGAGCAAACCTTCAACCTTGTACTGTAGATATAAGGCCAAGATGCCACCATTAACTCTTATGCCACCATTAACTCTTATGCCACCATTAACCCTTATGCCACCATTAACTCTTATGCCACCATTAAGTTTGTAACTGTACGTAATGTTATTTAATGTGTTTAGGATAAATACATATTTCTGCCATTATTCATTGTTGTTCACTCACATACGTATTTACTTGAGTGGAAATTGCCCTTAATTTAAACATGTTGATAGATTAATCATTTTTCAGTGTTTAACTACAGTAGCTAGATACATTTGTGTGTTGCATTTAGGTTTAACCTATTTTTTTGTAGAAATCTAGTTCATGCAAAAATGAAGCGACAACAGGAATGTTCTATTTATTTGCTGGTCTTTACAAAATCTCCTCCGAGACTATATTAAGCCTAACGCCCAAGACTGAGGCAAAGTCTTAGTACAAATGCCAATGAATCCAAGTACAAGTACAAGTCTATACATAAAACATCTAGAGACATCCTGAGGTAGCTCTATAAATAGTGTCAGCTTGGATCTAGTGTGTTCTGTGGAAGGAAAGTTCAGGGATTTAAAAACTCTGTGGTTCCAATACTGTACATATCAAATATCTACTGAAAAGCAGGAAAATAAAACATTAGTGAATAGTGTATGGACACAGGCTTGATACGCCATGATATCATTAATGTGTGCATCCTGTGTGTGTGTGTGTGTGTGTGTGTGTGTGTGTGTGTGTGTGTGTGTGTGTGTGGGTGTTCACACAAGACGAAACCGCTAAGATCAGTTTATTTATTTATATTTGTTAATTAGAGTAAGATGCAGGACTAGTCGTTGCACTGCAACACAAACCTACACTAACGGTGACGAGGTACGAGGTCCGTTCTTTTCGACTGCGCCTTGATTATTCATTGTTGTTAATTTGATAGACATTTGCATATTCAATCATACATTGTAGGCTGTTTCCCCCTCACCAACCTACATTCCTCTAAAAATAAATTGAAATTCAATATTTCTGAATGTTTCACTTGATTATGAGATGAAAGCACCAGCTGCAACAGAGGCTGTATTTGCATGTTAAATATACTTTATTGCTTCAAGCATTTGTGGTGTTTTGCTTTTTATAATAAAGAGATGATGGTTTCCATTTGCTTTTTCTTATCACAGAGAAATTTAATTACAAAGTGCACTGTGCCCTGATGTTTATGTTTATTTTTTTTATTATTATAATGCATTAAAAGAATTGAACGTAATTTTACTTAGTTTCATGCTCACAGGCACATTGGATTAGACCTTCTGCTAATGCTCTGTGGCATCAGTTATGATTCTCCTCGTGGAAAACATTGCTTATTGAAGTGTGTCAGGACAATATATGTATTTGTGCAAGCACTGTTTTTTAATCCTTATTGCAAGTACATCATTAATAGAGACAATATGACAGCTTGTATACTTATACACCAATGAACAAAGTTAATTATAATAATAATAATAATAATACATTTAAAAACAGAGAGAGGGATGGGAGCATGGTGGTGTTGATACTGTATTAGCACTGTTGCCTTGCACCTGCAGGGTCTGAGTTCGATTCCCTCCTTGGCGTCTGTTTGCATGTTCTCCCCGTGCTTAATGTTTTTTTCCCCAGGATCTCCGGTTTCCTCTCACAGTCCAAAGACATGCAGATTAGGTTAATTGGTGTTCCCAAATTCCCCGTAATGTGTGAATGCACGTGTGAATGTTGACCAGAGCTACCACACTGTATAAATAGTAATGGCATTGGCAATGGTAATCACTATTGGCATCTCCGGTCCCTAGTTGAACTAAAGAGGTTCCTAGATGGATGGATGAATATTTATAGAAATAGATAGAAAGATGGAAGGACGGATGGATAGATTTACTGAAAAAATAGCTTTTTATTTTTATTATTTTCATCAATTGATTTTTATGTACGTATGTTGGATTATGTTGAATCTTGTACTGCCAAACTTTGGATAAAAGAGTGTGACAAAAGAGTAAAATTTGACTTATAAGATAGCTGTTAAAAGAGTCATGTTCATGATTTTATTTTTATCTAATTTCTTCAAAGCCTCACATACAACCAAACAAGAGTTTCATTTTAATACCCTTTCCCAACTCTGGTCATTAAGAACTTCATGTAAATTTTACTGTTTACCCTTCTCTAATACACCCACTTGAGGTCATGGAGGGCCATTAATGAGCCAAGAAAAAGAAAAATAGGTTGGAATTGGGAACCTGTGGGCTGGTATATTTTGAACAAATCATTACGCTGGTACACTACAGGTCTCTGCCAGGTTTGCCAAATAAGTAAATGTTGAGCGAGTGAGTGAGTATCTATCTATCTATCTATCTATCTATCTATCTATCTATCTATCTATCTATCTATCTATC
This sequence comes from Channallabes apus, assembly GCA_030522415.1. Lineage (NCBI taxonomy): Eukaryota > Metazoa > Chordata > Actinopteri > Siluriformes > Clariidae > Channallabes > Channallabes apus. Next base: position 45,462,971 of record CM060109.1, read on the forward strand.
TATCTATCTATCTATCTATCTGTCTATCTATCTATCTACTGTATCTGTCTATCTATCTATCTATCTATCTGTCTATCTCTCTATCTATCACATCTACATTTACTCGCATTACTGTAATTGAGTAGATTTTTTGTGTACTTCTACTTTTTAAAGTAATTTTTAAAATCTGTAATTTTACTTTTACTTAAGTATGTTTTGTTTGAAGTATTGTACTTCACTACATTTTAAATCATATTCGCTACTGAGTAAAAAAAAGAAATTAATGAAAATGAAAAATAATACAAATAATACAACGGGGAAGGAAAGAAATTGCACCCGGAAACCACTGCACTGATTGATTGATTGATGGGCGTGGAGAACAAACGCAAGAACGATGGAGACGGAAAAAACAGATGCCAGTGATACAGACACAGCTGAAAGTGAAATGCCAATAAATTCTTATGAAGCAAAGCCCTGGTCATATTTAAGCGACCACAGATTTATTATGCAAGTGTGTTCCATCCCCCATCCCACCCCCACTGTTAAAAAAAAAAGTAACTCAGTAACTTTTACTCTGAGGAAATTTTTAATGAGCTACTTTTTACTTTTACTTGAGTAGATTTTTATAATGGTAACTTTACTTGTACTTCAGTAAAAGTTCACTAAAGTAACAGTAATTTTACTTAAGTACAAAAGTACCCCCCCCACACACACACAGTTCAAACAGTTAAACACTTATATATTCCAGAATACTTTATGACTACAGCTTAAGGAATTTGTCAAGCAAATCTGATTCAAGAACTTGGGAGAGCTTCACAAGGACTGGAGTGAGGCTGAGTACAGTACATCAAGAGCCACCCCACACAGACATTTTGAGGAAATGGGCTACAACTGCTGCATTCCTGGTTTCAAGCCACTCCTGAACCAGAGACAATGTCAGAAGCATTTTATCTGGGCCAAGAAGAAAAATAATGATCCAACGTCCTCATTACAGATGTGAAAGAGAATTTTATTTGGAAATCAAAGTCCTGGAGTCTGGAGGAAGAGTGAAGTTTCCACAGTTTGTGGGGATTTGTGGTGCCATGTCATCTGTGTATTGGTCCAATATGTTGTATCAAGTATAGAATTAATGTTGCTGTATAACGATTTTGCTGACCATGATATTGCAGTGCTTGATTTGCCAGCCAACTCAACTGGCCTATTCTCTAAGGACTATTGACAAAAGAAAAATGTGAAACATCCGACCCAAGAATACAGATGAACTGAATGCTGCTATCATAGCAGCCTTGTCTTCAAAAGTGCCTCAAAAGTGCTTCCATGCCAAGCTCGATTGATGCATTAATTTGTGATAAAGGTGTCTGGTTGACGAGTAAAAGGTTTTTAGAAATAATTAAAAGGTTAAAGCTAAAAATAAGCTGATCAGCTTTATCATAATCCGTGATATTATTAGTTCAGGTTGAAAAACGTGCGCCTGTGATGAGCGAGGCTCAATTCTAATATCGCTCCTCGCTCACTAGCTTGGCGGTCTCCCCCTTCTGCAGGTGTGTGAAGTAGTGGGCCGCGGAATTAGGCACGGCTGGTGAGCCATTCATGTTAATGATCCCGTAATGATTACCCTTTTTCCCGTAAGACCTCGCCTCATATCCGTGTGTGTGTGGTGCCACCCGTGCAACATGGGTCTAACCCGTTACACCACGTACTGTACATGTCTGCCTGTCTTTCTGTATGGCAGAACTATCTGCCTAACGTATTAATACAAAGAAATAACCTGTATAAGGTTAAATATCTTACACCTAGTTTACGCTAAGTTGTACTTCTTTCGTCGTTAACCAAATACACTCCCTATTTCAGGTAGATTATTACATTCGGCACATTTGATTTGATATTTTACATGCCCTCTCCTTGGACTGCTGCGGATATGTTTGCTCGAAAGACCGTGTTTCATCTGACATGACATGACATTGCTGCTTTAATTAGCATCCTGGTTTCGGAACATGAGACAAACTGGTTTTAAACGTCCCACAGGAAGAATAAACATACAATGATCTGTCCATACAGCTTTGAAGATTTAGTTTTCAAAAGTCACGTATCTTTTTTTTGGAGTAAGCCATGTTGTGTTGCGCGTTTGTTTGTGTTTTATGAGGATTTGGGCACTTTGTAGGGGCATTACGGACGTTTCTGTATCTTTTACATACTCTGTGTATTTACAGTAACTATCACGTCCAAAAAAGCGACGGCTGCTGTGAGGTAATCTGGCACAAAACTTTTGTTGATTTAATTTATCCCTCAGATATAACTTCAGCCAAATTCCTGAAGGACTGGCAAAATTTCATTAAATTCTATCCAGCCAGTTTTGTGTGGTGCTGTGACAAAATGGGCTGGACAGACATACAGATATACAGACAGACAAACATACAGAATTTTTTTTTTACTGAGCCTGAACCACTGATACAAGACAGGATGAAACCGTATTTTAATGTGTTTTCCCCCACATTCTGACCTTACCACCCAAATGTCTCAGCAGAAATTGAAACTCATCAGACCAGGCGATGTTTTTCCAATCTTTCATTGTCACATTTTTATGAGCCCATGAGAATTGTAGCCTCAGGTTTGCTTAACTGACAGGAGATTCACCCAGCGTGGTCTTCTGCTGCTGTAGTCCATCTGCTTCAGGTTTCAGGGTATATACTCTACAGTTGCATATTTCAATATATTAAATTCATTGTGTATACAGCTTAATCCTGTGTACAGGGTCGTGGAGTGCCTGGAGCCTATCCCAGGAAACTTGGACGGGGAGCTAATCCATTGCAGGGCACACACACATACACACTCACACACTCATTCACATACAGTACTACGGGCAATTTTGGAATGCTTTGGGATCCCTAATCTGCATGTCTTTGGACTGGGGGAGAAAAGCGGGAGTACCCGGAAAAAAAAACACCAAACACAGGGAGATCACATGGAATGAAACCTGGCTGGGAATCGAACCCTGACCCTGGAGGTGCAAGGCGACCGGGCCAAGAACTAAGTCATCGTACTGCTGTATGTTTATACATATGGACGTTCGTATGCGAAATGTGTGTGTGTGTGTATAAATATGACTGATGATCTATTTACTGACAGACTTACTGGTTTATCTATTATGCTAACTATGCTAACTGGTATAGCTATTGGATGTTGGAAATTTCCTTCAGGATCAACAAATGACTACTCGTATTTATCCCAGTTCTTCCTCTACGTGTTATGTTTTTATTTCTTGCTTTATTTGTTAATCTTTAATGACATGTCCCTTTGATCTTCTTCGAGTTTCTTCTTCCAAAAGTTCCTGAATCTAATATAACAATTATAAACTAATATTGGTAAAAAAAAATTATAATAATAATAAAATGTAACAAATTTACAAAAAAATAAAAAAATGTGTTGAATGAACATTTTAACGGTTTTGTTTGATAATAATAATAATCATAATAATCAACAGACCGCGCGCTCTTCGGTTCAAGGGCGATTGGTTGGTCACGTGACAAAAGGGGCGGGGCCAAGCGCCTCGTCCGGATTCCTGAGCGCGAGCCGAATTTCCTGTGCACTCGGGGTGTAGAGGCGCGCGCGCGTGTAGCGGAGCTTTTTTTTCCCGCTCTTCTCTTCTCTTCTCTCCGGAACCGGAGCTGCTCACAAACAAACAAACAAGCAAAGGTGAGTATCATAAACATTAGGAACGCGCCGCACGGCTTCCTCTACCTGATATGCGTTTACTGTGTTTAATCCCGACACTTGGTTTTAATTCTGGAGTCATTTTCGCTCCCCCCCCCCCCCCCCCCGCTTTATTCTCTCGGTCCTGTACAGATGTTCCGAAGTCTCGCAGCTGTCGTTCTGCTGGCTGCAGTTTGCTGTCATGCTCAGGTAAGTCGTTTAAAATGCTAAATAAGGAAAATGCATAAAAAAAAAATCTTATTAGATTTTTCTTAGGTGAGAAAAGCATTTGAACTCAGTACAAACTCAGTGTTTTCCCCAGTGTGTGCCCTGAATTCTTTACATTTAACCCTATTAATGCCAGTGCACTGAGGAATTAACTCACATGCCACTATATACATGGATACTACTGACACAATGACCCCAATCTATATTCTTACCCAATTAATTAACCTTACTTGTGGTTTAAATTTTTAGTTTTTATAATCTTGTTAGAGTTATTTGACCACGGATCTAATTAATAAATCGGCATTTGTACCTTAAATATAGGAATCATATCTATTTATGTATTTAACTACGTATGTGGTATAAATGCATTCATTTGTTCATTGATTCAACATTACATATTCTTGCTAAATACTTTATTCTGTTTGGACATGAGGTGTTGATTAATTTTCTGTCGCAGCAGCTCGGACCTTAGTGGCAGCTGTATTTCCAAACCCAGGTTTATATTATTGCACTGGTGTTGTTTCTATAGTAACAGCTCGTTCACAGGGACTTGACTATGGCAAATACTGCACATAATCAAAACCTAATGGTATAAGAATATGAGTAGCCATTGTTCATAACCTCATGAGACCCAGTTCACACTGGCTCCCGGCTGTAAGAGTCTTATATGATGATTGTTATTATTCTTATGGGTATTACTCTTTAACGAAACCTCATCCAGTTTGAAGATATTGATTAAGGTAATGACAAATTACATGGTACACAATATAACAGTTTGGGTCTGATGAGGCTATAGAAGGTGATTTTTCTCATAAGGAATCATTTCGTGTACTTCTTTTATGCTGATCTAAGACCTAGGTAAATATGTAAATTTTTAATTGTTTATTTGACTTTTATGAAAACCTATTGTTTATATTCTAGTATTTAAAAAGAACCCTTTTTTGTATAGAGATTTTTATTTAACATTATTGAAGGTGTTTCATGTGTTAAAACTTTCAGTCAAGCTCAGTTAAGCCTTAATCAGGTGATGAATCACCTTTAGTAAAGTCCCAGTATCATTACCTCAAGAAAAACATGCATGTTCGTACTAAGTATTTTTGCATTTGTTTTGGTTTAAATAATTGTGACTTTAAATTTATTTGTTTTAAAAATATTTTTATATGTACACTTTTTTGGAAAAAATATCACCTTAGATGGATGAGGAACCCTATATGTTACCTTCATTGATCTTTATTTGCAACATAAAAATGACAATAATAACATTTTTGGAAAAAAATAAATCACAAAAGTAAAAAAAAAAAAACATCTTGGAAAAAGTCTTGAATGTTGAATTTCCAAGTATTTAAATGTGAGCCATATAAAGGGTTACGCTTAATTTGTATAATGTTTCTTCTGTATGCAACATTGTCACAAAGCAGCTTTACAAAAAGTCCAGATATAAAATTAGAACTACAAAACAATTAACATTCAAGTTTTCACGAAGCTTGATTTTTTTTGAAGACAGCAGACTTTCTGTTCAGTGGACATTGCAACTGTTTTTCTATATACAGTAATAGAGATGAGAATAGACATATTTGTGAGCTAATGGCTATTAAACGTTGCTCTAGTATAAGTAATAACAGGAACTAACTTATTTATCATTTGTCCTCCAACATTAAACTAAACTATAAATGGTAACGTATGACATGTTAATAAATTAAAACATTACCGTCATTGACAAATTATAAATAACTATAAATTCTAAATGTTCTGAATCATATCACCCCTTTGTTGATGATGTTATTATAACAGCATGGTGCGTTTTATTTCTTACCTAAGACTAGATTTCTACCTGAATGTTTGATTAGCTGAGACCCTGTTTTAAACCTGCTTGATTAATGATGTTTGTGTCTGGATTGTATCCTAATCACATTTACATTTTGAGTCACCACATTTAATATTCAGGTTACCTCATGTATTCCACTACGTGTATCCATAGCTGCAAGCTTAGGAACCAAAAGATGGTTTATGAATCAAAAGTCACCATGATGGAATTTTCTTTAAAGATGTCCTCTCTAGGCATTTTCATGCACCACATGCTTTGTGATGTTTATTCCAAGGGGTTTGGGCTGCCACTGGGTACATCCTGAGCGCATTTACATGTGAATTTTTAATTGAATAATCCCTAATGCGGATATAATCCTAATAGCCAGCATGCATGAGACAACCTGGTGTAAAGTGCTTCCCACAACTTCATCTCTACACGTCACACTTGTCAGCCCAAACCGCTCCAAATATATTACATAAAAACACACAGATCACACAGTGTTGCTGAGGGTGGCAGCTTTAGAAGGACGTACAATCACAGGACGTGTGACAGTATCAGCAATTTCTGCTGAAATGAATAATGGTGAGGCACAAGACTAAAATCTGATATGGCAAATAAAATAGTATTAGGACACAACTCAGATATAAGGATTTAAGTGCAAACACAGAGACTGGGGTGTGTTTCTAATGCGGTTACTGATAAGGATGATAATAGCATTTGTGTGCTTGGATCTTTAGTCATCTTTGTTGGGTAAACACGGAAAATCTCAGTATGCAGTTAAAGACGACCTGCTAGAGAGCGCATAGTGTAGATGTGAGGATTGATTGAAGGGGGTGTCTGTAATTTAATTTTATCACTAAGATACAGAACAGAAACTAAACGTAAGGTGTAGATATAGAAAGAATGTGTTTTAATCCCACTGCTTTGGATGTTCTCTTTGCAGTATGTCCAGCCAAACATGCTTCTTCTTTTCTCTCGCTCTCTTTTTTATCCAGTGCTGCATGGTTTACACCTAATAATTTGTAGATCTGTCTTGATTTTTTTATTTCTTGTTGCACGTGAAAGTGGCACTTCCTGCCGAAACATGCATCAATTATATTTAAAAATCCACTGTATAATTTAAAAGTTTGTAAGAGTCAATTCTAAGTGGTATACCATGTAAGATTAAGAGCATTTCAAGAGCTCATGGTTCGTTCAGCAGATTTCATGCATGAAACGTGAGGGATGTTGGAAGGACAGGATTTAAAGGAACGTTTCTGCAATTTTTAAACCCATTTTACGCCAAATCTGCGGAGTGTGTGATTACACTGAGCAAGAACTTGTGCAAAGAAACGCAAGACATTTTATCATTTGTGTCTGAGTTGGTTATTAGAGGACATTATGGATGTAACTGAATACAGATTCGTTCAGAATGATCAGGTGATGTGTACTGGGCAAGATACATTTAGGCATTTGGCAGACGTTCTTATCCAGAGCGACTTACATTCTTATCTCATTACACATCAGAGCAGTTGAGGGTTAAGTTGAGGCTCAAGGGTCCAGCAGTGGCAACTTGGTGGTTATGGGATTTGAACCTGGGATTTGAACCGTAGTCCAATGCCTTAACCACTGAGCTACACCTGATACAGAGATTTACTGTTGTTGTTTCTTTTTGTTATCCTTCTTTCCTTTTTTTTTTTTTTACAAAGCTGGGCAGATAGGTGTATAGGTTTACAAGTTAGAGGCCACTAGTGCAAGATTATGATTCTGGGGAACAAAAATGTTGTGCTTTTCCTTTTTTTTTATTTTTTTTTTTAGGAAAATTGCCCTTTTGCAGGACAAAGAAAGACACATCGAGTAAAATGGACAGATGGCCCTGCACAATGCATTTACAGTATTTTAGTAACTGTCTACCAATTCGTTTAATAAAAAGAGTCAGCTGAATTTGTTCGAAAATATCATTGACAAGGTAGAAGCAATATGCAATTTACTGTAGCTAGGACTGAGAAACTGTCAGAGCAGCGATTTCTTATTTTGGTGTTTTGCATGGCATAGTGTTGTGGTTCATAATTAATTTACCAGTAAAAAAGAAAAGACTTGAAAGAAACAATCTTTTTTTATTTAGACCACAGCTCACAGGACAGGAAACAGTGTTGAGCTGTTAAAACCTCACCTTTAATCATTATCAATAAACTAGTTCATCAATACTTTAGGTTTACCAGCATGCCTAGCTATTTCTTCTCTCTGCCCCGCCTGGCCTAGTACACCGTTAGATATCTATCTTTTCCAGACGCTAAGAAACGATAGTTTTCTTACATGCAAGGTGTATTTAAGATTTAAGATCCCTGCTGTGTACAGTAAGTTTACATGCCCTGCAGCTTTTCCACGCACATCTGTATTGGTAAAGATGTGTCTATATTGAAAAAGATTAGTCAGTACTTGAAAAAGTCAGTTGGTATTGGGGAAAAAAAGATTCGTCTGTACTGGGAAAGATCACTTAGCAGTTGAAAAGGTACTGAAAAAGATCATTAGCACCCAGACAGCGCTGGGAATGACCAGTCAGTACTGAGAACAGGTAGTCCCTGACTTACAAACAATTTCCGTTCCAGGAGCACGTTTGTAAGTTGAATGTGTTCTTAAGTCTGACAGTGTGATTTTTATATTCCTTTGACATACCCTGTTAATTATATCAGTCCACTTAACTAAATCTCTGTCACCTCTCCACACACTGCCATCATGTGGCCATAACTGTACCTAAGGAAATTAATGTCACCTGCATCAAACGTAACACTGTTGTTAATTGTAAATATTAATAATTGGTGCACTGCAGTGTCTATTTTTTTATAAAATTATGCGTGAGCTACTTCTACTTCAACGTGATTTGGACATCTACGAATGCTTGTAGAGCCTCAGTCCGTTCATATGTCCGGAAATTCAGAAATTGAATGTTTGTAAGTCGGGAACTACCTGTACTGGGAAAGACCAGTCAGTTTTGAAAAAGATCAGTAAGTACTGTTAACTATCAGTCAGGAATGAGGAAGAACTGTTAGTCCTCGGAGAGATCAGTGAGTCCTGGAGAACGTGAGTCAGTATTAGAAGAACAAACGAATTTGTGTAATAGCATTGTTTGTTATCTGCATTGGGCCTTGTGTAAGCCCATGTGTGTGTGTGTGTGTGTGTGTGTGTGTGTGTGTGTGTGTGTGTGTGTGTTATTTGTTTGTGACTGTCTGTCATACTTTATAGTCTTGTTTGCGAACTTGCATGTAGCTGGTAATGATTAAAAAACTGAACACTATTACAGAAATGTAATAGTAATGTAAGATGTAAGAAGTCCATCTTTGTGAATTTAAAATTCTCAGGGGTTATATACATCAGGGAAATACAGTACATGTTGTGTGTATAATTGTCTAGTACATACAGTATGTAATGTAAGTATATAAGATATTTAATGTAAACATAACATCAGTAAATGAAAATAAATGTTTTGTATGCATTACGTTCTGGGAAGAAATACATATATTTTGTACGAAAAAGCATTTTACGCTGCTGGGGATCTTACTCATCCTGACAAGGTAGGTTACTCTTGTGTTTTTTTGCTGTGGTTTTCCTACATAGTCAGGTCATTTTGCTTGTCAGAAAAAAATCACAAACAGAGAGAGAGAGAGAGAGAGAGAGAGACGGTGAGAAAATGTGCTTGTGTGTCCATTTTTTACTAGAATGTCATTCCCTAATGAATGACATGGAGGGAAGCTAATACAATTGTTTTATTAAGTTTGAGACAGGGAGAGAGGGAGAGACCAAAAATAGCCTTTTCCAAGGAGTGTGAGAGACAAAGAGATGGATATAAGGGGAAAAGAAAAAGAGAGACGTAAGAGACAGAATTGTAGGAAATAAGCTCTACAGATACAGGAAGAACTTAAGCGATAAAATTAAGTGATGAATGAGAGATGAAAATAGGTAAAAATAACTATAGCGTAGAGTGAAATAGGTAAGAGATGTATATCGAGGTGTAGAGAGGGAGAGAAGTGCCCCCTCACGAGGTCAGTGTGTTCTGGTTCTGCTCAAGTTCAGCTCCTGTGATGAATAATGGCCTGCTGTGTTCAGGGAGCCAGGGCTCCTAGGACATTCTCTGACAATTAACCTTAGTCTGGGGGCATGAGGAGCATCACGCTGGCTCTTACAGATACCAGCCGCGCCAGAATTCCCTGTGAGCGTTCCGAGACATTTAAACCCAGTTTACACACGCTAGTGTAATGCATCTTGAGTAGCATGATTCAATCTACACCCACACAGAAATGCTGAGAAATCCACCCAAGACACATTTCAATTTGATTAAGGAAGCCACTTCAGGAGGTCTGGGAAACATTTTAGACAGATGGTTGGTACAAGTATTTATTTGTCCCCCCCAAAGCAACATAAAAATTCCTCTCAATGCATCATAACCCACAATGTCCGTCACTATCGATCTTTAAATAACTTGGATTACAAATATTAAGCAACTGTACTTTGACCTACATAGAACTACAGGCATGAAAAACAAAACAGGAAGTTGATTATCAATGGTCATTATCTGCTTTACATACTCATATCTGATTATCTGTGAGTTTCTCCGGTTATTGGTTTATTGGCATACACCATGAATAAGTATCTGTAAATAGTTAAAATATGATTAAAATGTAAACATGACAATGTATTATTATTATTATTATTATTATTATTACTATATACGTACATGATAAAGATAATCTGTTAATATTTTAGCTTAATTGCATTTAAAAGGAAATTTGTAACGGTTTGCACAATTTTAATTTAATTTAATTTATTTTTAATTTAAGAATAATATTTTAGAACTAATTATAAATTTTGTTATTTTTAAAAAGAGGATAGTCAAGACTTGGACAAGTGTTATTATAGCGCAAGATGAACACCTTACTTTAATAAAGACAGCTTTCAATGATGCGTATATAGCAGTTAGTTATCAAACTAAGCAATCTGATTGGACAAGAGGCTTGTGGTGATAATGGGCAGTAACAGCACTTGGATGTTTAACTATGTATATCACACTAGGCCTGGGCGATAAAACGATAACGATATGTTTCGCGATAGACACGTGATCGATATCAATAAAAAATGTGTTCGATAGAACCTTTGATATTTTTTATTATCTATTGGAAGAAAACAGAGGTCACGAAGCTAGTTTGGTTGCTGTCGCTCTAGGATCCGGAAGTAGTACGGTCGCGATTCAGGAAGCATAAACGGAGACAAGATGGCGTTAACATTGGCACCCGCCAAATGCGGGTAAAATTCGGCTGTGGCGGGTAATAACTTTAGTCTCACTAGCCACATTGGCGGGTAGTTTATCAAAATGCACAACTAACATCTATAATATTACTTGCTTTTTGTGTGAGACAACCAGAGGAAAAGAAACGGAGGCATGGAGAAAACGGTATTCTTCTTTTACTGCATTCAGTGCACACGACACATATAGTAACCAGCGCGGTATTGCCCCCTGGTGGCCCACCAGTCAATTAACATCAAACTCAAATATATTACAACAATATATTTTTGTTGTAGTTTTCTCTAAAGGCATGTGATATAATAAATGCATTGCACTATTTTATTACACTTTATTAAGCATTTCTTACATTTTCTTTTAATTCTGCACCTTAAATGTTAAGAGATAATTGTTAAGTGTTCATTGTGACTTTAGACTTATGTTTACATTTTAATTATTTGATTTTCCCATGATTGTTGACATTTCTGTCTTAATAACTGATGGGACTCTGATCATAGGGAGGTTAAGTTTAAAATAAAAATGTTTAAATATAATATATTCTTCTCCTGGTCCTTATTTTAAATGGGTCATAAAAATAGCAATAATTATCGATATCGACCGATATGAAACACTGATATCGTGATACAGTTTTCAGCCATATCGCCCAGCCCTATATCACACCTCATCCCAGGTGCTCTAATAACCATCACACCAACATGTGTGAATGAAGGCCAATATGGAACACAGTACTGAGGAAAGAGCAATTACCTGCCAAAATACACATTCAAAACTAACACATTTTAGCAACAAAACATACTGGATCTGATAACGTTATATCATCTTAACCAACACTTTCTCTTCTCAAAAATTTCCTTAGTCTATGTAAATTGCTTCTGTGTTGTTTTATTTATGCCTAAGGCAAGCTAGAACGCTAATTAGCTTCTAAAAAAAGGCTGAATCCCAAATCCCTCTGTAACCTCTAATCAAGGGCTAATCTTGGTATGCGTGAGACAATGCATTGTACACACACCAACTTTTTATTTAACACTATTTGTAATTTGATGCCAAAACCCAGAAGTTAAAGGAGCTGAAATTCTAAAGTGGAACTGGATAGTTTAAATAGATTTACAGGACTCGTTCACCACATCCATGTGCTGTTCTCCTCATATTTTATCTACATAATACCAGTAAGGATTTAAAAATAGTTTCAACCCTGTTAATTACACTAACTCTTGGTCACTAACTGTCGGTCTCCAGCTCCGGCAGTTCTGGTTATGGAATATGTGTTGGTGGAGCAAAATAACTGGTTAAATTAAAAAACTAAACATACTTTGTTAATAATCGTGTTTGTAAAACCTGTCGTATAAAAGCAATATCACACTAGGGTGAGTGCTGATATTCAGCACAGCAGCATCGAACTCGGGTGTGTGATTAAGCGTCTTTGTTTTATGACAGAGGCTTTTGGGTTTCAGCTGGTTGACCATAATGTGACTGAGTAGCATTTTTTTAAATAACACCAAAATGTTATTTTCACGCATTATTACATAAATAAATATCATAGCATTACGTAAATATCATCGTGTATATCATAACATTCCCACAGTGGTTGTTTTTTCAGAGGTCTGTCTCCATTTTGTAGTAGGTATTTTGTTTGACTAAAGAATGTGTGGAGTTTGACTGATAAGCTGTTTAAGGCGGTGTTGAGGAAGGTGTTCTGGCTGGAGAAAGAATGCGTCCCCACGGGCTGTCTGCTCTTACAGCAGTTGCACAGGGTTTAGGTCAGGCTGGAGGTGATGGTGCCCTCTGTTACAGGACACTGCCTAATTATATAAAGCCTTCACTTAAAGGGGAGCGGAGTGCTCACAGGAGTGTTCATAAGTGGCGAATTAAAACATTTGCAATGTCCCAGGTGCGTCGTTCTTAAATCGTTTCACTCTGGAAGAGTATAGCTGTGTGTGAACAGCTCCGAGTGTGGGCTTGCAGGAAGGGTGTAGTAGAATGTCATGCGGACCTGCCAAAGGGGGCATTAGGGACAGGGCTTTTGGAGGATTTTGATTTTAGGATACTGTTGAAATAGTGAGAGCTGTACACACACTTCAGTTCTGCCTCTTTTTTTCCTTCTTCCTCCTAAATCCAAGGCCTTTTTTAAGACGCTTTTGTTCAGAGAAGAAAACCGAGCTTTTGGTCCGAGTGAATTAATCAGAATATTTTTATCTGGTCTTGCTCAAACATGTTCTCATGGCAACCTTAAAAACTGTTCAAGGATAAGAGTGGGAATGAAGAAAATGCTATGAGAGAAAGGAATAGATTAGAAGGAATTAGACTCTGAGGACTAAACCCAGTGCATTTTATATTCAGTGCAGTGTCTCTGAATGATTTAGGGCTGTTTGGGTTGTTCATGTGTCCTGAGGTTATAAAGCTTCTGGTGGAGAAGGTGTAGTTGATCTGTAGTTATTCTGTCTATCTGTTTGTCTATTTATCTTAGCTGCCTCTTCGTCTATCTATTTGTCTGTCTGTAAATTTATTCATGTGTCGCTAGACGTCTACATAGTTATGTCTATCTATCTGTCTATCTGTCTGTCTATCTATCTGTCTGTCTGTCTGTCTGTCTATCTAATACCCCCTTTATTAAATGAGAGGTAGGTAGGGTAGATGGTCCATCCATCCACGTTTTTTGTGAATTATCCCTCCTCCATGCTTACAGCACTTGACCACCTGTCGCTTATATTTCCCCTGCGCTCCCTCCTTTCCTCTCATTTTTTTTAATAGCAGGGCACTTGTCCTGTCATTGGCTTTGTGCTGTTGTTTTATGGTCCTGATTTTGTCTAGCTCATCCTGTCCATTTGCCTTGAAAGAGCCCCATAATGAGAGCGAGAGAGAGAGAGAGAGAGAGAGAGAGCTCAGGCTGAGCAGATGGAGGTAAATTACCTAATGACAAAAGGAGGCAGTGTATTTCTGCTTAGTTTGCTTTTCCTGTCCGATGGAGGTCTGGAGAAAAGGTAAACCGGCTAGAACAAAGGGTTTTTAACAGTTACTAACTCCGAGTTCAGCTAAACGTCAGCGTGCTTTTGTCCCATCTCTTTCATCAACGTAGAGAATCGAAGCTTGAAGAAAAAGTAATAAAATCGGAGAAATTATTCTCAATAACATTTCCGATTACCAGGAAAGAGCTCAATGTCTCGTTAATTACATTAGCATAATATGCAGCTAAAGAGGTGTGGATGATTGCTCCGGGAAGAACTGTGAAGATTCAAGGCATTCGCACATTTACAATGCAGCAAGAGCTGTGCAACAGAGAGGTCCTTGACTCTTCTGTGATTCGCAGTGTGAAGAAAAAGAGCATTGTGGGAAACGGGGGTCTGGAAATAAGCACGCTTTCCTTTTGCAAATACAGCCATTAAAAAGGAATTCTCCAAATGCAACTCCCTCCTGAGAAAACTGCAGTCTGGAAGGCTCACAGCAAGACCCCAACCTCCACAAGGCCTGGAACAGAGCCCAGGGGGGGGAAAAGTGAGAAGAAAGAATGCAGGAGGGAGAGATAGATATAGAGTGGGTTGTTGGTGGGAAAAAAATAACCTATAAGGTAGTGTGCAGCTGAAAAATGAGACAATAAAACAAAAGAGAGAGGGTAAGTGCTAATAGAAAATGCGAGAGATTAAAAGCGTTCCTGTGACCTTGGAAAACAGTATAAGGGAGGACAGAGTAAAAACAGAGTGCGTAATTAAGCAAGCAGAGAAGAAGGAAATACCAACAGAACGATAGTGTCTCATTAACAGCCTGCACTTTGGCTGCCTGCCCTCCGTTGGCGTCTCTCAAACAAACCCCCAAACTCAAACTCAGCCCTGCGGCACGGCCTGAAAAATGGCCTCCAGCTGGAAGATTGAAGACATTGAGACTCCGTTTGGGACACCGTGGAGAGTGTGTGCACTCATATTTTTCTTCCACTGATTGATTCTCTTCTGGCAGCATCTGCTCCATTTTTATGGAGACTCTCAGCGTGCTCTGCAGCCCTGATCAGGAGAAACAAGCGGCGACCCCCATGTATCCACTCACCATGTTCATCTTGTCCTGCATAAGGGTTAATCTCACTATAACGGTTCCCATGTACTCACACACACTGTCTCCACTAAGTAAGGGTGCGGTATGAAAACGAGATGACATCATCGTGTAACGGTTCAGATTTCTAATAAAGAACAGACGTGCACTAACAGAGGCTGAGCTCCCACTAAGGTTCTGTTCTCCTAGAAGACAAGAAAAAGGACGTCTTTGTCAGATATCAGTAGTATGTCTTCATTTTGGAAAGAGTGAAAACATTCTATTAAGGACAGTACTGTGGTTGTATGCAGGTTGCTCTGGATAAGATCATCTGCTAAACGACTAAATCTATAAGTCAGACAAAAGATGTACAGGGTGGGTCATTTATATGGATATGGTTGAGAACCAATGGGAATGGTTGGTGATATTAACTTCCTGTTTGTGGCACATTAGTATACAGTATGTGAGGGGGAAAACTTTTCAAGATGGGTGGCGACCATGGTGGCCATTTTGAAGTCGGCCATTTTGGATGCAACTTTTATTTTTTTCAATAGGAAGAGGGTCATGTGACATATCAAACCTATTGGGAATTCCACAAGAAAAACAATGGTGTGCTTGGTTTTAATGTAACTTTAATCTTTCATGAGCCAGTTAAGTCTAACACAGGGCTGAAAAACAAGCTACATGTCGAAGGGAACACAAGCAATACCAGCCTGATGTTACGGCAGTGTACATTCCTGTTGTATATGCTCAATGTGCTTTTTTTTTTAACTCAAGTGGGCGAAATGCAGTAGCATTACCAAATCATGAAAGTTAAAGTAATATAGGTAATATGAGCTTTATAAAATCAGCGCAATCCTAGTGTATCCAGTATATCCGTACCCACTTCCAGGATCCTTAATACAAACATACATCCGTTGTTTTCTGGCACGGAAAACAAATCTGTCCTGAAGATATTTCCATTTTTATCAGAAGATGTGGTTTCTTGCCAGGTAGCAAAGCTTTTTAATAGCTGTTTGACTGAATCTGAAAGCCAATGATGTATCATAGATACAGTATGTTGTTGTTATTGTCAGTCTTTTGGATGCTTATGGCAAAGTGTCGCTACATACAAGCTTGGGACAGGTTTTACGCGGGATGCCCTTCCTAACGCTCCCATTTTATCTGGACCTGGGACCGGCACTGCATCCAGCGGCTGGGGTTTGGGCCCTGGCTGGGAATGGAACCCGGGACTTTCGTATGGCAGGTGAAACACCTACCACTGAGCCACCAGTGCCTACATCATAGATACCGTATATGTTCTAAAAAAAAATTAACCAGCTGTGACAGAAACTGCTCAAAGTTCTGGTCTTGACAGCTGACAGGGAGAAACGTTCCTCTGCCCTTAGCCAATTATAGTGTCCATTGCTGCAATGCTCAAAATTCAGCATTATAAATGTTGCCATGACACATTTCTGAATGTAACCACACATAAAACCAGCCTTAAATGTGATCAGGATGATGTGAAATGAGTTTATTCTTAGAATGACTAGAGATATAATAGATTTGTTTTCATCGGCTGGTAGATGAACGACTTTAAACAGATGTGATTGTGTTACAGTACATACAGTACCGATGATGTTAATGATTCCCTGCCGTTAAACTGTATTTAAAGCCACTGAATGCAATTCCATCTATATTGCTTACGCAGCATTGTTACTTTACTCTGCTAACTAGTTAACAAGAAATTACCTGCATCCGTACATGGTTCAAAGGAAATCAAGCATGCGATTCATCAAGGACATGTGCATTCCTTTTGAACAATTCATCCACTGTTATACCATCGAGTTCTTGGTCTGATCTGAGAGAGAGAGAGAGAGTATGAGAGTGAAAAAGAGTGACAGAGAGAGAGCTAGAGACAGCAGCAGGGGTACACTGAACAGGATTTTGCACAGGTGTGATTGGTCTGGTCCTGACACTGCTATTCAGGAGCGCTCTGGATGCACAGTAACCCACGGACTCATTTGCGTGAGGGATTTTCACATTATAAGAGACTCGTGAAAAGATCTTTCGTGTCTAATTATTTAGCACGTTTTGCTCTCTTCTGTGTAAATGGACATTTTAATGGGAGATGTACAGTATAGCTGTGGAAAAGGGCTCCACAGGAGATGTGAGATAGATCATGGACTAACGGTATGGGACTAAAATAGTCCAGAGATGATGATGATGACCATATATGGACAAAGGATGAGTGAGGACAGGCAATGATGTCACTTTGGCACACAGTAAGCGTCCCTGTTTATCCAAAATCAGTAAAGGGGGTTAAGATCAGGGGTCTGTGCAGGACGCTCAAGATCATCCACTCCAGCCTTCTCCAGCCATGTCTTCATGGTGCTCGCCTTGTGGACAGGGGTACTGCGGTGCTGGAACAGGTTTTGGCGTTATTAGTTTGAGTGAAATACTGTGTATACACTGGTGTGGGTGTGTGTATGTGTAACGGTAGTGCTACAACATACTGTATAATTGTGTGCAACAGTTTGGTGATGACTCACACATGGGCGTGATGATCAAGTGACCATATAGTAATAAAAAAATTATTGAAACGAATATGAGAATTCTGCAGTGGTGGGTAGATCCTGAGTTCTTTTTACAAATACAGGTGGATTGGAGGCACTAAATTGCCTCAAGGTATAAACCAGTGTGGGAATGTACAGTATATGTGTCCATAGTCGTTCCCACCAGCAGATCCAGCTGGATTCTGTCCGAGTTTTAACACAATTTAAAATAAACACACTTAGTTAAAATTAAGATAATAACGACAACTGTACTTTTTTCAGAACAAAGAAAAAATAGTATATCTATTATCTATATTAGAAAACTTTTTTGTCCATACAGAAATGTTATATATATATATATATATTAGGGCTGCACGATATTAGGAAGATATGCGATATTGTTGTTGAATACTGCGATAATGATATTTCTTGCGATATAACACTTCCCTAGAGAAATGCATTTATTATTATTATTGCCCATTTTTTTATTATTTATTTATATGTAATGATGATACTAAAATAAACAGGTAATAGATATTCGTCTGATGTAATTAAATCTAATTCAGGCTAAAAAGAAACTATATGTCAAGGAAGTTGCAAATATTTAGACTTCAAAACACTATGAATGACTTAAACCCCTCAGCAGATTTTCTGACTTCTGGTTTGCTGTTACTATAAACCTGCCAACACAATATGAATTACTTTCAAACATGACTTTATATTTACATGTAACCATACAGTCATCAATAGTGTCTTAAAACAAGAGCATCTTTTAAACTAAATATTCTCTTTGGCTTGCCTGTTTTTTTTTTTTTTTTTTTAAATAAAAATAAATATTATTAAACAAAAATTTTATAAAAAAATACTATTTGTCTCACACACACACACACACACTCGCTCCGTGACCGGCACTAGGACCCAGAAGTAATGCGGGCGCGAACCCGGAAGTATAAGAGGAGTAAACAAACCACCGCATAGAGCTTAGTCACTGAGTTCGCGCATGTCGGTTCAGATTGTTTACTTTCTGATTCGAGTGTGTGTTTATAGGATGCGGGTTAAATGTGTGTTTTTCCCTTGCTCCCCTTCTGTGAGAGTCCTTAGACTAATTCGCGTGGTTATCCTGCCTACTCACTTGCTTCCGTGTTTGGGTTTACCGTCCACGCTACAAAGGGCTAACGGCTAATCGCTAAGTCTTCTGATCATCTCAGGTTAGTTCGCGACAGAATGAAGTGTAAAGATATATATATAAGAGGGTATAAACATAGTAAGGGCCCATCTGATTGGTCAAATTTGGACACACAAATGCTTGGCACATAAAGTATTTATCGCAACTCTTTGTGATATGATTATCGCACATGCCATTATCGCGATAACGATATTTTTTCTATATTTCGTGCAGCCCTAATGTAAATGACCACATCACACACACATACACATTCACACACCCACACTAGTGTATATACAGTTGTTACGACCCCTAGGGTTCAGGGACGGAACAAAGAAAATAATTAATAAATAATAAATAAACGTTGCAACCAATGTACTGTGCGTGGTCTTTTATTTTTTATATGCACACGCACACACACACACAAACAAACAGGAAGCTCTAGGCTTCAGGGTTGAGCCAAGGCCAAAACAATAAACAAAACCCAGCCCCCTATCTCCTCCCTCAAAGCTAACGAAACTATAAAAAGAATAATAAACCAAAAACATAGGGCTAAACTAACTCCCTAACTAATACACCAAACAGGAGAAAATGGGTTTAAAGAAAAACGGCACCCGACCCCTACTGCTTCATTGAACTATATACAACAAGATATAAACAAAAAGGTATTTACAATATTGACAACACAAAGCAAACAAGAAACAAAAGACAACACCAACAATAAGTAACAACAACAACAACGCCACCAATAGCATAAGCTGTGTAGCAACACTCAGGCACGTAGCACAACAACAACAACAACAAGTTCAACACTCGGGCACGTAGCACAACAACAACAACAACAAGTTCAACACGCAGGGCACGCAACACAACAACAACAACAAGTTCGACACGCAGGGCACGCAACACAACAACAACAACAAGTTCGACACGCAGGGTACGCAACACAACAACAACAACAAGTTCGACACGCAGGGTACGCAACACAACAACAACAACAAGTTCGGCACGCAACACAACAACAACAACAAGTTCGACACGCAGGGCACGCAACACAACAACGCGCCCTTCCGGTTCTCGTCCTCCATCCTGAAAGGACGCGCCGGTCCGAGGACGACCAATCACGGAGCACGCCGCCTGACGTTCAATCAGGGCGGAGCCACCTACGAGAAGGAGAGAGCGAGAGAAGGAGAGAGCGAGAGAAGGAGAGAGAGAGAGAGAGAGAGAGAGAGAGGCAAGCAAGCAGCCACGCATGCGCACTTACGTGCAATATACACATCCACGTAACAACAGTCTATCAATATATCAAAAACTAATGTTTTTACTTGCCATTTGAAAATTTCTCCTGGAAGTCCTAACGTCATCTAGGTAGCCGGTTTATTCTTAGCCAACAGACTCTGTGCCATCTGCTATCACCAGTTAGCCAGATTCACCGCAAGATTTCAGTTGTAATGATGATTATACAGTAATTCTGTAAATCGCAAATGAATAGACTGTTACTTATCGCCATCACATTTTAGGTACACTTTGTTTAAGCTATTGCTGGATCACCTTTTTCCATCTGCTATTTCATTAACCTTGATGAACACATAACCTGGCAGTGCTTCAGCCTCAGATGCTCCTCCTAAAGCTCAGATTGCATTTAATATCTTTTGAGCTTCAAAATCTCGATGGTGTAACATAAGTTGTCAAATCTGTTCATTATTTGCTTTTCGGAGCAAAAGTTCTGTTCTGGAGCGATGCTGAGGAACCATAACGCTGCTTTGGACCATTTTACTGATGTATCTCTTGTGTTGGCTTGCAAGACTACTGAGGAAGTAGAGGTTAAAAAAAAAATAGAAGGGATCAATACATTAGACAACCGAGTCTGTGCATCCAGGATACAGTCAAGGTCATTGTGCAGTCAGTTTGTGTCTAATCCTGTGCTCAGCTCTAACGTGGTGGAGATTCAGGGTGTATCGGTCATTCTTCTGGCCCAAGAGTTCTTAAACAGCATGAACCCCATGAGAAAGACCCGGCGATGATCATGGTGGAGTTTACACATACTAACCCTCTGTCCTCATCCTCTTTGTGTATTTGTTTACATGCATCTTGTTCTCTGTCCTTTTCTTTCTTCTCAATAGGAAACATGTGTGTTATGTTGGAGCAACAGTTCCAACATAACACACGCCTGATTAACTAGAGAAGTGACTCACTCCAGTTAGTCAGGCCATTTGCTCTCGAATTTGGGAACAAACCATGGGGGAGATAATTTCATGTAAAATACGTTTGGGGAAGGAAAAGAAAACAGTGATGTCATATGTGTTCGCAGAAGAACATAGGAATGAATGTACTTGTTAGCTGTGACATCATCCTTTTTAACATTCAACATGGGCTTCCCCTCCAGACCCATAGCATACAGTACACAGACGGCTCTGCTTTCACTGCCCGGGCCTCTTGAGAAATGGGGAAGAAAATAGCAGCTTGGCAGGATAGTGAGTGTACTACTTTTGATTTGTACTGTTAGAGTAATGGGCCTGCTTTTAATGGATTATTCTCAATTTATTTGGTACCAGTAATATATCAACATCTGTGAGAGGCAATGCTCAGCTCCAAATACCAACGGTGTTACGGACTCAACTTTAAGGCGGAACTACAAATTTACCAAATGACAACATTGTGAAACTGCCTTATCCGGCCTTTTTTTTTAATGAAGGCCACCATGTTGCTTAAGGCATTCATAATTTAACCTCTTGAGACCTGAATTCACATGAGTACATGGAGTTCTCCTCTTAGGCACAATGTCTATACTGTATATACTCGCACAATCTTTATATAAGAACTGTTAGGTATAAATTATTATTATTATTATTATTATTATTTGGCCAAGCTCCTTCTTATTAAGAGACACTGATTAAATTGCAATGAACACAACAGTAACACGTGATCTTCTGTTCAGAGCTATGAGATTGAATAATTTATGCATTTTTAATCAATCTTTACTTGGTCAGGTCATGTTATTTGGATTTATTGGGTCAGTTTTTAATAAAAAAAAATTCAAAAACTTTAAATGGCCAGACACATACAGTACAACAGCTTTAGTAGAAACTACAAGCTGCTTGCATCATCTGCAAATAGTCATGTTTTTTGTTTCTGTTTTGCCTCTTTTTCTTGAGTGTGGAACAGAAAATTAGCAGGAAAAAAAATATCACAATGCAACACAAGTTACACAGCATTTCATGTTTTGATGGGATACCGTACTTTTAGACGTTTTTAATACTTCAAAGCCCATAAAAATGTAGTTGTTTCAGACAAATCAGACAACAAACCTTAGTGCTGCTGAATGGATTCGAAATCAAATTGAATCAGTTCGACAGTCTACCTACAGTATGATTCAAAGCTCTTATGTATAGGGAAAAATCTATATACTGTATATCTACAGTATCAGTCAAACGTTGGGACACGTGCTTGGTTTTACTTTCTACATTTTAGAACAATATTGGTTTCAATATTTAAAACTATGAAAAATAGCACACATGGCATTAGGTAATTAAGTAACATTGACAGTCAAATGTTATTTTAAGACACGGAAGTCGTCCTTTCTGGAAAAGTTCTTGCAAGAACAGTATTGTGTCAAGTGCATTTGCAAAACATTTACATTTAGGCATTTGGCAGACGCTCTTATCCAGAGCGACTTACATTTTTATCTCATTACACATCTGAGCAGTTGAGGGTTAAGGGCCTTGCTCAAGGGCCCAACAGTGGCAACTTGGTGGTTGTGGGGTTTGAACCTGGGATCTTCCGAACCGTAGACCAATGCCTTAACCACTGAGCTACTCCTGACCCCTTGAAAACCCATCAAGCACCATGATGAGACTGGCTCTTATCGAGATCTTCCCAGGAAAGCGAGACCAAAACTTACCTCTGCTGCAGAGGACAAGTTTGTTTAGAGTCACCAGCCTCCGAAATCACCAATAAGAGAATGCATAGCTTTGGTGATGTTACCCTAAAACGACTTCTAGTTTTTCAGAATTTGTAAGAATTTATCGCTTTACCATTGGCTAATGGAGACTCCTTCCAAGAATCAAAAAAAAAAAAAAAAAAAAATGATATTGTAGCGTTTTTCGACGCTAGCAGGGATCTTGGAGTACGAGTGAGCTTACTTGCTCCCCAATGCAAATGGCTGGGGAGTAATTTATTAAACTCAAGCACACACACACAGGTCAAGCACACACACCTACACACGCCCAACTTGGCCGAAGCCACTAACCCAAAAACCCCTCTCTACCATGGTAGACACATAGAGAACCCCCGCAAGGCATGATGGTCGTCAGCCCCCGCCCCACCCCGCCCACGCCACAATATTAACCATTGGGCATTTATGTGCAGAGTTGGGCATGTAGGTCTCCGTGGAAGCTGTTTGTACAGGAAAAATTCTGTTTTAGAAAAAAGCGCATGAATCTCTGCTTTGCAGGCAACAGTGTGTCAGAGCTGCCCTTGTGGAAGATGAATATCCTTCTGAGCAACTGAACAGTGCTGTAGAATTTCTCTACTGTATGTTTTTTTATTATCAGTTATACAGTGGAATGTTGACCTGGTGTGTTAGAGTTTAGTCTTCAGACCAGTGAAAATTGCGCAGAGTTAACGAGGAAGTACATTTGAGATGGTACAATCATCACAAAGTGCAGAGCAGTCTTACATATTTAAGCACACTATAGTACATTAAGCCCTTAAATCAGTAAGCAGGCAAGCGAACTCCTTAACTTACTGGGGCAGATGAGTTTGTCCTACACAGCTACATTTTGCCATCCAAGACTGTTAGCTGTAATAACTCTTGAACCCACCATGGGCACTGATTTGTTATTTCAATCTCCACACACCATATGCACACACGGTCTCCTATTACAGCCGGAGTCACGGACACTGCCTCCTATTGTTCTCCCGGGTGTCTCAGCGCTGCTGCTCCTTATCCCTGCTTATTCAGAAACTCTCTCCAGCATCTGTTTACACTCAGAAGGCTGCATTTACTTTCCCCGATCATTTTCGGGTCTTGAGTATTCGTTTTCATTTCAATTAGTGGTTAGCACTGTCGCCTTGCACCTCCAGGGTCCGGGTTCGATTCCCCAGCCAGGCTCGATTCCCGTCCCAGTTTGCATGTTCTCCCCGTGCTTGGTGGGTTTCCTCCGGGTACTCCGGTTTCCTCCCACAGTCCAAAGATATGCAGGTTAGGCTAATTGGCGTTCCTAAATTGCCCGTAGTGTGTGATTGGGTGTGTGAGTGTGTGTATGTGTGTGTGCCCTGCGATGGATTGGCACCCTGTCCAGGGTGTACCCCACCTAGTGCCCGAAGTCTCCTGGGATAGGCTCCAGGTCCCCCGCGACCCTGAACACAGGATTAAGCGGTATAGAAAATGAATGAATGTTTATTTGTTTATGTGATTTTTGCGGCGTAGCGAGTTCTGTGTAATGATCTTCCTATTTCCTGTCTCCTGGACTTAGCTTTTGTGGAGTAAATTAAAAACTCCATCTGTCACCTGCTTGAAATAGAAACCTTGTGTTGTCTTGTTTTTTCTTTGAGCACTCACTACAACCAACTCACTAGCATGCAGCAGGAATCAGGCAAACCCACATCATTTAATGAAACTCACATCAAATCCAGGTCCCTCTCAGAGCTCGATCTGTGTAAAGTTATTGCATTGTTGGGATTCAGATCTGTGATTTTCGGAATGATTTGCTCAATCCTTTTGTACAATCGGGAGTGTGGGTTAAAGGTCTCTGGAATTGATGCAGTTAGATCATGCTCATTGTGATTTAAAGGTCCCATATTTTATTATTTATTTAAAAGTTTACAAAAATCTCAGAGCTTCTCCATGTACAGTACAACAACCTTCATTTATTTCACTCCTCCGCCAAATTCATCAATTCACTTTCAATATAAATGAGCTACTGCTGACACATGTCCAGTCAGAGCAGTCAGTAATCCTGAACAAGCCTGGCAGGGTATCATCGTATAATGTATGAGGTCACATTAGGGGGAAATTTAACTGGTTTGTTTACACAATACAAAAATGGAAGAATGACAAATAAAATGCAGGAAATAGTTTTTTTCTCATGTTTTTTGTTTGTACTTACACACCAGAGACCCATCTGCATGTCTAAAAGTGATTAAAAGGTGATTTTGCATAATAGCTCCCCTTTAAATCATTGCTGCAAGTCTCTTGAGTAATATGAACTATGGACCAACTAACTAATCAGAATTTACTTTACCCCAGTGGTTTCCAGCTGACTGAAGTGAAATGCTGAAAAGCATTATGGGGGACGATTATAGTTCAGCGCCTTCTGTGACCCCGGATTTTGACCAGGGGCAAATCTATAATACGACGCCTGTGACCTGGCCGATCATGTGCTGCATCATCTTATCTCCCATCTGGAGCATTTCCTAAGGTGGAGCAGCTTCACTCGAGTTTTGGCCCGTTATGCATATTCATGAGGAAAGTGCTACCTGATTGGCAAGTTGAACTGCTTTCAGAAACAGCTTCTGTCAAAAATAGACAAGGAGAGTGTGTTTAGTGGAGCAGAGCAGATTTGCCGTTTCGGGGACGCTTCTAAAATGTGCTTTGGCACACCTGGTGCAATCATAAACATCAGCTTGAGTTGCAGCATTCAGCAACACAGCCGATTATGGTGGAAAGGGGTTAAAAATGCACCCTGAGGGTCCCTGAGGCAGAGCATCTGTTTCACACCATTAACATGCATTTATATAAATTCTTGAGCTAAAGGCAGATAGATAAACGGGTAGAAGGGACAAGTTTTATTCTATATTCTAACACACCTGAGGGAAATCACAAACGTTTCTATTCTCGACTTTAGTATGATTGACTTTATACCCGTTGTGAATTACCTGACTATCGCCTGTCTTTTTTTTTTTCCCCGATTTTCTCCCTAATTTAGTCGTGTCCAATTCCTCCCCGTCACTAGGGGGCTCCCACATTAAGGACTACTACTGCCACTCAGTCGGGAGAGCCGAAGACTATCACGTGTTGCCTCCGATCCACGTGATGCCAGCCAACCGCATCTTTTCGAACTTCTCGCTCACGCACCGTTGGGGGCGGCGTAACACACTCGGAGGAAAGTGCTATCCGCCCCTTCCGCTTGCGTGAGCTCAAAGACGCCCCTGACTGGCTGTAGAGCCGCGATTAATGTGGGAGCAACAAGTACGTCTCATCCCTCCCCTCTGAGAGAGCTCGGCCAATCAGCTCTCTCTAGACATGCGGTTGCGAGAGGTTACAGCATCACCCGGGAATCGAATCAGGGTGATAAGGCGAGCACTTTACCACTGCGCCACTATCGCATGTTTCACGGATTTCGATTTTGAATTACCTTGCATGGTTGGAAAACTTGGTCCTTGAATTATGTTTTAATAAAAATCTTAACTGCACTGACATCCTCTGAGACTGTGTTACTAACACAATAACAAACAGTTATTCTAAACTGGTGACATAACTCGTAAAAAAAAAAGATTGGGTCACCAAATTCAAAACATACTGTATGTCATCTGTTGAGTTGTGATGAACCACCATGAAGCAAAATATAATCAATTTAAATTGTTTTATTTACAGCCATACACTAATGGTCGGTTAGGAACAAAGGTAATTGCTGTCACTGTTCAGTCTTGTTAGTTGTTTACCAGACTCTTGATTAAGTGAAGGATTTTGTGTATCTGAACCGTTGAACATTTGAGTTAAATACCCTGGTTTACATCAGGGAAACAAATGAGAAATGCTGTAAAACTTATAATTAGGTGATGTTACTCCTACGTAATGCTCCAGAAACCTGGACACTAATCAGCGTCCGTGTGGCATCACCATAAGGCTAATTCAGTATGACAGATCTGTGTGCTAAACTAATGGGTTGCATGCTGTGCAGATTATAAGCTTGGGACAGAAAGTGCAGAATGTGCAAATTCAAAACCCAGCAGCAAATCAACAAGCTCATAAATCAGCAGCTTCTCTATTTTTATTTGCCACAGCCTCCTTCTTGCTTTTTTATCTGCTAGTCATTTTCCTTCAGGTAGTTTATCTCACCTGCTGTCCCTTTGCGTGTCTTTTGGGTTTGACACTGGCCATGATGTAAGTATACATGTGAATGGCCCTGAGACAGCAAGTGTTTGTGTTCGAGCATTGAGCACGTCAATAAAATGAAAATGGGTTTCTGTCTGTACAGGCTTGGCTCAGCTCTGCATTGCTGTGATTGAATTCCCTGACATTAAGCATTTAGTCCTTAATGGAACAGAATTGAATTGCTGTGTAGGTCAGTGAACAGTGTGTGTGTGTGAGACTGCAGGCTGTATTGTATGGACTCATGGAAGAGAATGCTGATTCATTGCTACTGCCTGATAACGGTCATACAGTATCTACTATATGATGCTGTACGGCTTTAGGGAAATTCGTTAATGTTGTATAAATGGGGCATTTTAAAAAGGTTCAGATGTAATATCGATTAAACATGTGTGAACACACTCTTACAGACCTTTGCAGTTTTAAGTGCTTCTAATTGAACCTTAAGTGCAGTGTATTTGTTAACTAAAATAAAAGTTTCCCGTTTTCTACTTTGAAAAGTTAAATTGAAATCTAATTAATGTAGTTATTAGTGAACCATATAACAAATTTAGGTAGCCGCTAATGGTATTTGCTAATGAATAGAAGGCATGTTCCTATAGTGGACTACGGATGTCAGAAAAACTCAATTATAACTACTTAGAAAAATCCTCAGTGATAATTTCATATAATCAAATGAATGACAGAAGGGTGTCAGAACTCAGTGCATTGATGTTTTGGTGGCGAGGGGGGGGGGGGTCTCCTCAGTATCAGGCGGGTGGGCTGGTTGGTATATCATAAGTGTTAAAGCATTATCTCTCCGTCTCATTTTTGTTGGTATATATTATTATTGTAAATATTGATGTCCAAATGTAGCGAAACTGCCTAAGAATTCTATTTATCTCATTTTGCTAAGAAACCGATCAAATATTGACTAAATGACGCTGGTCTTAAAGGCTAATAGACTGAAGTTGTTCAAACTAAGGTTTCTGCATCTGTGGGTGGTAATTACCCATGATCCACCTCTCTATATCACAATTCAAATACACATTAACATAGACCTTACAACAGGTTCTCCAATGTATCTTTAATGAACCCGAGAACAAGGTGGTTCAATTCAATTTTATTTGTATAGCGCTTTTAACAACTGAATTGAATTAAAATGATGAACAAGATGAACAAGCCGAGGACGACGGTGACGGTGGCAAGGAAAAACTCCCTGAGATGGCAGTAGAAAGAAACCTTGAGAGGAACCAGACTCAACAGTCCTCATCTGGGTGAAACCCAAGGATGGAAGGATGATGGAAGGATGGAAGTTCCGTATAACAGGCGATTAGTGTTTAATATGTAGTCCAGTTCGTTATTGGAGGCTCAGGTGGACTGTAGGAAACTCCAGTCCTGAACTATTGACCGACTGCAGTCATGAGTCCTCAGAGAACAGCTGCCACTGGTGGTTGGGTTTGAAATTTCCCTTTTAGGAGTCAATATATTCTGTATCCACCCAGCTAGCATACAGTCTTGAGAAGAAGCTTGTACAATTTAACATTACGTACCAGTCAGAAGTGTGTACACCTTCTAATTCAGTGGTTTTGTTTAGTGATTGATGTTCTACATTCTAGAACAAGACTGGGTTCAAACCTATGAAATAACACATATGACATTAGATAATTAAGTAACAGAAACAACAACAGTCAGCAGGCAGTTCTTTTAAGACGTGAAGGTCAGCTGTTCAGAAGTTCTTGCAAGTTCAGTATTGTGTCAAGTGCATTTGCAAAACCCATCAAGCACCATGATGAAACATGGAGAACTTCCCAGGAAAGCAAGACCAAACCTGACCTCTGCTGCAGAGGAGAAGTTCATTTAGAGTCGCCAGCCTCCGAAATCACCAACTAACAACCAGCACCTCAGATTAAGGCCATTATGAAGGCATTACAGAGCCGATACATCTCAGTATCACCTGTTCAGAGGAGATTATTGCATATTTTGGACGCCTTCAGCATTGCTTTACAGTGTAGGAAGAAACAAAAGTCAGAAAAGACCATGGAGTTAGAAGGTGTGTCCAAACTTGTCCAAGCAGACTGGTAGTGTATGAAGCGAGATTCGGAGTCCGGGTGACCAGTAACTATTGGATTTGACAAGAGCAAGCGAGAAAGGCAAAAGAGAAAGTTAAATATAACTGTAAAGAACAATATCCAGTTTAGAAGATATTTATTTATCTCCCGCGTGTATTTCTTACAGTATATTATCTCTACGCATACGGCTCTAGGTCTGGGATCTGGAGTGTTTGAGGTGAAATGTATAACGTTCATTTCTGAGAGAGACTGCTTGTACTGTATTTCACCTGCTGCTCAAATGCTATTCGTAATGTTTTACATAATAGATACAACAGCGTCTACATGGTTGTGTGAAAATCACTGTCATGTAGCACTGACTCATAACCACAATGGCAAATAAGCTAGCTTGTTAGTCCCTTGTTAACCTCATGCATGGACACACACACACACACACCCACCAGCCAGGGAAAAGCTTTCAAAAGAACTTTTTGCACGGTTGTGCATTTACACGAACAATAACATTAGCAGTGGCATTTCCAGCCCGCGGCGTTTTGTGTCGCGCACGCATCCGGACACTTTTCCCCACTCAGACTGGTGTAAATCTCCCACACAGGACTGCTGAGGTGTGCAACCTGTCATTGTTTTTGCAGACAGTATGACATTTGCACCACGGTAATGGATATGTAAATAACCCTGTGGGTTTTGGACAGGGTGATCATGGAAAAGCTCACCCCAACCATCGGAGGTGAAAAAGAGAGAAGGAAAATAATAACAGAAAACAAACAGACTCCTGCTGGATCTCTGCCTCTGGTCTCCGAGGGTTTAAGTGTTTGTGGAGCTCTTATCTCACTGGGCTTTTAGTGCATCTTATTAAAGAAAAACAGCCCCTTGGCTGCTCGGTGCTCAGCACAGAATATGAAGACTTTAACTAAACACACTTTGGGGAGTAAGGGAAATATCCGGCAGTTGTTTGAGTAAGGAAACTAGGCTTGCTTTAGAGTTTCCCTTCAGTTTTTTTCAGTCTTGAGTCTATGGACCGTGTGTGTATTGCCCTTTTTTAATACCACCGTGTTCATTCAAAACTCCTCTAGCTCTTTTCTTCCTCTTTACACTCCTGTTAGTATACAGTATGTACGAGAGAGTGTTATAGCACTTTTCCACCAGCACGCTCAGCAAATTATCCCATAATCCTTCATGTTTTCATCTTGTCCACCGCCAGGTGAGCCATGCGATATTTAAGTACCTTTGCTAAATCTGGCCCTTCTTGCATGGACATCCTGATTAATGTCTCTGGTTGTATCGGGACAGTGTAGCTTCTGCCAAAGTTTCTCATTCTCATGCAAAATCATTTTTTTCCTCTGGCAGATTTAAGAGGCCAATATTTTAAGTCTAATTACAGATTTCTTCTACAGGGGTAGATCTCTTTTGCAGCTACTAGATTTCTATCCATCGATTGTCTATACAGCTTGTCCTGTGGGGTACCTGGAGCTCATCCCAGGGAACTCGGGGTACAAGACAGGGTACACCCTGGATGCGGTGCCAACCTAATCTACAGGGCAGAAGCACAGGCACACACTCGCATTTAACATCATACTAAAAGAGAAATTAACGATGTATAAATCCTAAATAATGTGGTGGTTAGCACTGTCGCTCTGCACCTCCAGGGTCCGGGATCGATTCCCGGCCAGGCGCAAATCCCGCCTCCGTGTGCATGGAGTTTGCATGTTCTCCCCGCGCTTGGTGGGTTTCCTCCGGGTACTCCGGTTTCCTCCCACAGTCCTAACTAACATCACCACAATAATTTGGAAACCGAAAAAAATCCTGCTAGCGAATCCGGTCCTAGTGGTTATTGTTGCATTTTTCAGTTGCTTTCAGCGAGTCTCTGCTTGCAAAAGGAAAAAAAATAATAAATGCACAAAATCAAATAATATTGCGGTGTACTAAAAACCAAAATACGTCTATACAAATGGTAACTGACACACACTCAGACAGGATACAAACAGTCTGTGTTTGTAGTCAGGTCGTGCTGTCCTGCTCTATTAATGTTCTCAGTACCTTTCAAAAGCGATGTCTCGCTTGTGCAGTAATATGTAGGTAGACCTGGCATGAAGTGTGTGTGTCGACTTTATGCGCACAGGCTTCTAATCCAGAAATACACCCTCTCCACACATGAGCAGCTGCTTTGACCTCATTCTCTTCCCTCCACACAGACCCGCTCTTTATCTGACTTTTTCCTATCTTGTTCAGGATGCTTTACTCTCACACTGTGTAATTCTCTACACCTGCTATCAGCGTGCCTTTAATGCTATTTAACATTTCCCTCATTTATCTCAGAGTATCTCATTTACGTTTGAAGTCACACGGAAACGGTGCTCTTTTCCATCGGCCTTAGTAGCGCTAGACGCCGATTGACGTCGTGATGGCGCCTCGGGCAGTATGCTACTAGTGGATCTCATGCAGGAGTCAATGTGAGAAGGTTTGATCCTAAGGAACTATAACAAGCATGCCATAAATCAGCACTTTTTAAAAAAAAAGTGTGAACTTGAACTGCAACCTTGCACACTATTCTGCACATTACGCAAATGATCTTGCCAATAACTGGGCACGGTTGTGAAGTACACTTCACTACATTACATTTCAACTATATTTCATTTTACGATACTGTATATACTGTACAGTGGTGTGAAAAACTATTTGCCCCCTTCCTGATTTCTTATTCTTTTGCATGTTTGTCACACTTAAATGTTTCTGCTCATCAAAAACCGTTAACTATTAGTCAAACATAACATAATTGAACACAAAATGCAGTTTTTAAATGAAGGTTTACGTTATTAAGGGAGAAAAAAAACCTCCAAATCTATATGGCCCTGTGTGAAAAAGTGATTGCCCCCCTTGTTAAAAAATAACTTAACTGTGGTTTATCACACCTGAGTTCAATTTCTGTAGTCACCCCCAGGCCTGATTACTGCCACACCTGTTTCAATCAAGAAATCACTTAAATAGGAGCTACCTGACACAGAGAAGTAGACCAAAAGCACCTCAAAAGCTAGACATCATGCCAAGATCCAAAGAAATTCAGGAACAAATGAGAACAAAAGTCATTGAGATCTATCAGTCTGGTAAAGGTTATAAAGCCATTTCTAAAGCTTTGGGACTCCAGCGAACCACAGTGAGAGCCATTATCCACAAATGGCAAAAACATGGAACAGTGGTGAACCTTCCCAGGAGTGGCCGGCCGACCAAAATTACCCCAAGAGCGCAGAGACAACTCATCCGAGAGGCCACAAAAGACCCCAGGACAACATCTAAAGAACTGCAGGCCTCACTTGCCTCATTTAAGGTCAGTGTTCACGACTCCACCATAAGAAAGAGACTGGGCAAAAACGGCCTGCATGGCAGATTTCCAAGGCGCAAACCACTTTTAAGCAAAAAGAACATTAAGGCTCGTCTCAATTTTGCTAAAAACATCTCAATGATTGCCAAGACTTTTGGGGAAATACCTTGTGGACCGACGAGACAAAAGTTGAACTTTTTGGAAGGTGCGTGTCCCGTTACATCTGGCGTAAAAGTAACACAGCATTTCAGAAAAAGAACATCATACCAACAATAAAATATGGTGGTGGTAGTGTGATGGTCTGGGGTTGTTTTGCTGCTTCAGGACCTGGAAGGCTTGCTGTGATAGAGGGAACCATGAATTCTACTGTTTACCAAAAAATCCTGAAGGAGAATGTCCGGCCATCTGTTCGTCAACTCAAACTGAAGCGATCTTGGGTGCTGCAGCAGGACAATGACCCAAAACACACCAGCAAATCCACCTCTGAATGGCTGAAGAAAAACAAAATGAAGACTTTGGAGTGGCCTAGTCAAAGTCCTGACCTGAATCCTATTGAGATGTTGTGGCATGACCTTAAAAAGGCGGTTCATGCTAGAAAACCCTCAAATAAAGCTGAATTACAACAATTCTGCAAAGATGAGTGGGCCAAAATTCCTCCAGAGCGCTGTAAAAGACTCGTCGCAAGTTATCGCAAACGCTTGATTGCAGTTATTGCTGCTAAGGGTGGCCCAACCAGGTATTAGGTTCAGGGGGCAATTACTTTTTCACACAGAGCCATGTAGGTTTGGATTTCTTTTCTCCCTAAATAATAAAACCTCTCATTTAAAAACTGCATTTTGTGTTTACTTGTGTTATCTTTGACTAATAGTTAAATGTGTTTGATGATCAGAAACATTTTGTGTGACAAACATGCAAAAGAATAAGAAATCAGGAAGGGGGCAAATAGTTTTTCACACCACTGTATATATAAATATTCTTACATTTTTTTATGTTTCTATTTTATTCTCCTATTTTATTGTCATTATCTTATTCCCCATATATTATGTACATTTAAAAGTTTTTAATTCTCTTACTTCGCACTAAAACTTTCTTTTGAAATCTTGAGGTCAACAGCAGTCATATACTGTAAGCATTTCACTTCATATCACATACTGTGTCTGACTGTAAACTTTACTGTAACTTGGTTGCTACAGGAACAAAAAAGAGAGTATGATGACGTCATGATGTGTAATTCTTTTCAAATGGTTAAAAAAAAAGATTAAAACTGTTCTAGATATAGCATATGTTCTGAGTTTTCATCCTTGGAAAAAGACATCAGGCAGCTGCTGTGAAAGAAAGAAAGAAAGAAAAAAGGAAAAAAAAAAAGTCAGAGTATTATGCGCTCTGGTCAAAAGCTAATCTTGCAAATGTGCCGCAAAAGTTCAAGTTCTCCTCATATATGTTTTAAACTCTTGACCACAGAACCCTGTTAGTACAACTGTAAACTGTCTGTTTAAGCCGTTGGCGTGTCCGATATTATACTGAAGTTTCATCCTCAAGGAAAGTGAAGCGTCGTCTGTGTTTACAGAGTCCCTTTTGGTGTAAGTATAAAGGAACGTAATCGCAATTAGAGAAATAAAAATTAAATTCCAGAGTCTTAATTAACCCGGCTTCCCGGTGGAGATCGGTGCGTCTGTGATTGTAAGCGTCTGACAGGTGTTTACTCCGGAGTGCTTTGTTTGGAGACGACGCGAGCTTCGGTTTCTTTAGGAAAGACTTAGTAATTAGGACGATTTAATTAACTTCTCTGCTTTGAAGAGATTCACAAACCATTTCATTTTCTGTCTCACTTTGTGCAAACCAAAGCATTTCATCATTTACGCCGTTACAATTAGTGTGTCATTTTTATACAATGAGTCTAAAATGTCAGAAACTAATGAGAAGGAAACTAAAAGTGCCTTTTTGCTCGATATATTTGGATTAACCATATTTGCCGAAACTGCCATTGACTTTTTTTAGCACTTCAGTACAAGCAATGATGTGTATTCCTTTTAACTGCTGATCTCAGAACTGTGAGTTTCCAGCTTATCATATCACTTTAGTCACAAAGCTGTTCTGGGATCAGTGCTATGCATTTTAGAGCCTATTAACCTCAAACCGAAATACTTGGACAAGGCTTAATTCACAGCAGGGCATTATTTATTGCTCATTAAGCAGAATTTGTGTACTCTCAGTTACACATGAACAACATATTCTCACTTCCATGGTTCTGCTTTTTCTCTTATTTGCAGTCTATGCCCTTTTTTGCAGTGTGTTTGCTTTAATCATGATCGCAGCTATTGTCATTCCTAACTAAATAAAGCAAAGATTACACTATCACTATAAGGTTATACATTTTAACTCCTAATTTGCAGTTTGACTATTTTCTGTGTGTCACAAGCTTGTGACTATTTACTTGTGTGTCGGCGTGTGCGTGGCATAATTGCAGGAGGCGAGCTGACGGTTCAATAATAACGTTTATTTAAGTTAAACAGAAAACAAAACATAACCTCTTTTCTGAGAATATCACTTTAACACTTAAATAAACAAACACCAACACAAACCATACGACGATTAATGCAACACAACACAACTCAACTGAAACAAGCTATTTATACTAATCTAAATTATCTTCCTCGGTTCAGGTGAACTTCTACGTCACCTGACCGAGGTGCATCCTGGGAACTGAAGTTTAACTTTAAACAGAACAAAAGACAAACTAAACTTAATCAAACTAATGGGCGCTTTGGTGCGGGCGCGCTGTCCGGTGAACTGAGCAGCTGAAGGACTGACGCGTCGTTTGTGAAGCGTGGCAGCTCCGATGGCGGACGCAATGTCCATGACACTTGGAACCTGCAGAGATGCGAGGCTCGGTGGCGCTGATGCGAGGCTCGGCTGCGCTGATGCGGAATTCAAATTAAAATTAAAATTAAAATTTATTTCTAAAGCACTGGATAAAACAACAATGTTGACCATAGTGCTGTACAAACAATAACACAATAAACAACAAAAGACAGATAAAAGACAAAATATAGCCATATATCTAAAATAGAGTTTAAAAAAGAAAGAGTTTAAAAAAGAAATACATGACACTAACGCCCTTCACACTTATCCTTGATCGAACGCTATCATAAAAAAATATGTCTCCAGATGGCTTTTAAACTGGCCAAGCATAGGCAAGTCCCTAATATATGAAGGCAAACTGTTCCATAAATTAGGGGCAGCGACCGCAAAAGCGTGGTCCCCTCTAGACCTCATCTTAGACCGAGGAACAACAAGAAGTTTCTGTGATTGAGATCGTAATAATCTCGTTGACTTTTGTTCCTGGATTAGATCAGCAATATAGGTTGGTGCTAAACCATGTAAAGATTTAAAAACAAATACTAAAATTTATAAATTTATCCTAAAAGTAACAGGCAACCAATGCAAAGCTTTTAACACCGGAGTAATACGTTCGAATTTGCACGTGCTTGTAAGCAGTCTTGCAGCCGCATTCTGGACCATCTACAATCTATTTAAGACTTTATTTTGAGCACCATAATATAGCGAGTTACAATAATCCAATCTCGAAATAACAAATGCATGGATTACCTTTTCCAAATCTTTCTTGGATAAAAAGGACTTTATTTTGGAAATCATCCTCAGTTTAAAGAAGCTCGTTCTAACGATTTCATTAATTTGCTTGTCAAATTTAAGTGCACTATCACAAATCATCCCCAGATTTTTTACATGATATTTTCTAAACTGGCACAAAGGACCCAGCTTAGATTCAACTGCGTTATCAGGTTCGGAGGGACCAAACAAAATCAATTCTGTTTTTGATTCATTTAGGCTCAAAAAATTTATAGAGCGCCGCTTACTGGGCTTGGCGGCAGCGGAGCTGACTCGGAGCTGGTCGGCAGAGGCACTGCTGTCAGGCTCGCGGAGCTCAGCGACTGTAGCGCTGCGGTGATTTTTGCTGCGCCGGGCTGAGGAGCTGAAATGATGTCCTCAAAGCCCGGAGGTGGAGGAAGGAGAAAGCACACGTCGTTCTCGCTGCCCAGCCACTGTGCGTAGTCCTCCTCGACGAGCACCGGTGGTGGCAGCGGGGGAAACGCGTCTTCCTCCGTGCAGAAGAGCGGCGGCTGTGGAGGTAACGCGTCTTCCTCCGTGCAGAAGAGCGGCGGCTGTAGAGGAAACGCGTCTTCCTCCGTGTCGAAGCGTAGTGGAGGCGGCGGGGAAAGCGCCTCGTCCTCGCTGTCCAGCGACGATACCGGAAGTGTCGTTTCTTCCATGTCGAAGAGGGAAGTCGAGGGAAGAGGAAGCTCAGAGCCTGCATCATGGCTCTCTCGGAACTGGAGGATCAGGTGTTGGAGCTCTTCTACCTGCTCCCGCAGGTCTCGTACTCGCTCCTGATTCTGTTCTGCATACAATCTAACTAGATCGTTCTCCTCTCTGCGCTGCTGCTCCGCCTGGGGTTCTCGTGTGCTCTCGTCACCGCCGTACTTGACCTTCCTGGCCCGTCCCTTCCGGCCGGTGCGGGGACGTCTGTCACACTTCGTTGCGTCGCCCCCGAATGGCGAGTCTGCAGCGCTCCCAGCTCTGTCGTTCTTCTCTCTCTCTCCGCTCCTCGCTGCTCTCCAGCAAGTGCTCCTGCGCTTCGAGCAAGTAGTCCTCCCAGCTCTGCCACATCTTGGTCTCGCTGTCCTCCAGCCAGTCCGCCAGCTCATTGGAGATGGTCACTGCTCCCCCCCAAAATTCGTCCAGGGGGAAGCCCTCCGCTAAGCCACGTATTTGGTGTTGCATTCTGTCACGAGCCTTAGGTGTGTGTTGGCGTGGACGTGGCATAATTGCAGGAGGCGAGATGACGGTTCAATAATAACGTTTATTTAAGTTAAACAGAAAACAATACATAAGCTCTTTTCTGAGAACACCTAGCAATCTCGAATATTACTTTAACACTTAAATAAACAAACACAAACCATACGACGATTAATGCAACACAACACAATTCAACTGAAACAAGCTATTTATACTGATCTAAATTATCTTCCTCGGTTCAGGTGAACTTCTACGTCACCTGACCGAGGTGCATCCTGGGAACTGAAGTTTAACTTTAAACAGAACAAAAGACAAACTAAACTTAATCAAACTAATGGGCGCTTTGGTTAATTTTAATCATTAACCAGAGATTGTTTGCGATAAGTGGAGAAAGTAGATAAACGTTTGGTAGTACGGTATTATAATTGCAATAGATCTACAGTAGAGGATCTGTGATATCTCATGGCTTTGAACGAGTTCATAGTAAAAGATAAGATGTATAAAGTGAAAAAAGGTCTATAAGTAAAAACGTTGTGTTTCTTTTAATCTGATGTTGATATTGTGCTTTTGTCGTTAGGGTTCACCACAGCCCCTCCCAATCCACATAGCTGAATTTGGGAAAGTTTTTGAGGGGTGATTTTTTCCTTGATTTTCTTCCCTAACTTAGTTGTAGTCAATTCCCACTTTCACTTATCAAATGACAGCTACCAAACAGAGACAGCGAAGGCTATCACATGCCTCCCATTCACATCTTTTCGACTGTTGCTCATGCATCGCTATGGGATTGCATAACACACTTACATTACATTTACATTTAGGCATTTGGCAGACGCTCTTATCCAGAGCGATTTACATTTGTATCTCATTATACATCTGAGCAGTTGAGGGTTAAGGGCCTGGGATCTTCCGACCCGTAGTCCAATGCCTTAACCACTGAGCTACCCCTGCCCTGCTTGCAGGGTGTGCGCCTGTATGAGCTCGGCTAGTGTTGTTATGATTGAGACCACATCTTCCTCCCTAAAACACAGCTGATATCGCTCACTAGGACGCCCAGCCACAGGTGGCTGCATTATGGACGACTAAACATGACATAATTATAAATAAATAAATGTATGAATAAATAAGTAAATATAGAAATAAATAAATACATAATTACAATAAGCCCTGTAAAATTGCTAAATATATTCCTACTTTTGTTTATTAACATATTTCAAGATTTATTTATTTATGGATTTCCACATTTCGTCATTTATTTATTTTTGTGTTGTCACATTTCTTTATTTATTTGTTTTAGATTTTGCACATTTTTACATATATTTATTTTCATTATTCAATATCCAGATGATACACTGAATGCTTTTCTGCTTTGCTATTAGGGAGCCGTTAGTTTTTATGCCACATGTGAACGCTGATGACGTCTTCCCCATTCGGTCGTGACACTAAGAGTGGACTGACTTGTCCACCTGCTTTGGTTTGAACTCAGGTCTTCTGTGAGACAGCTGGCGTTACTCCCACTATACTAACTAGACAACCATTTTATCCAATGTCTTATTCAGTGACGGTCCCAGAAATGCTGTTCAAACACCTTAGTGGCAATGCCAGAAAACGCTTACTGTGAGGTGATTGTGAGTCTGATGGACAGCCATGCCTGGGGGATCGAAAGAGCAAAACTTTTTGTGTAAGAAGGTGGTTATACCCTGTCTCCCCTGTTAATTAAAGTGACAGAAGTGTCTAAAGTTAAAGTTAGATAAGCGATATTGTTTCACTCAATGAATATTAGGATTTTATCAGTGAGCAACATGCCATAATGAAACAGACCTAAACTTAGTTCAGTTTGTGGTTAAGGCAGTGCACTATGGTTTGAAAGGTCCCAGGTTCAAACCCCATGACAACAAAATTGCCCCAATACCCTGAGCAAGACCCTTAACCCTCAACTGCTCAGATATATCTCATTCACTCATCTTCTATACCGCTTTATCCTGTATTCAGGGTCACAGGGGGCCTGAAGCCTATCGCAGGAGGCTTAGGGCATGAGACGGGGTACACCCTGGACTGGGTGCCAATCCATCGCAGGGCACACACACATACACACACTCACACACTCATTCGCACACTATGGGCAATTTGGGATGCCTGTTAGCCTAATCTGCATATCTTTGGACTGTGGGAGGAAACCGGAGTACCCGGAGGAAACCCACCAAGAATGGGGAGAACATGCAAACTCCATGCACACAGAGACGGGAATCGAGCCTGGCCGGGAATTGAACCCAGACCCTTATGATTATCAATTTAACCATTATGTGGTGTGGAGGTCAGTCGCGTCACTTGCACCAAGTGCCCTTCGATAGCCTCCCGTATTCCCATGATCCTGTACCGGATAAGCGTTATGGAGAATGACTGAGTGACTGTAGAGTATCCATGTTTTTCAATATTAAAGATGCCGATACAATGATAACGATATTGTGTTGAGGTTGTGACAATGATACTGTCTGCTTCAAATCAATAGGACGGCTATTTTCCTGCGAAGATTGCTTTAGGGTTCAGGGGTTTTTCAATTAAATTAGTTTTGTGATGTGAAGAGCCTAGTATGGCAGAAAGACCCCCTGGGGTCCGCAATAGCTGAGACGTCAGAATCATTGTAACGAGAAGAGAGAAAATAAAAGCCTGGCATTTTTACTGCACTGTCTACTCTGAAGGTCATAACACCACCAGCAAACCAGTTTCATTCCCTTCCTTCTACTTCTCCCTCCTCGCTCAACCATTAATTACTTTCAATCACTTCTCCAGCTGATTCTAGGTGCCGTGTCTCTGTCTGAACAGCTGGTTCATTTTCACCGAGCTCTAATCCTGTATCCCCCACTTAGCAGTGCAGAGAAGCCCGTTGTCTCAGGTCTAATTTAGAGTAAAGAAGGGTGTATTATGATGAAGAAAAAAAAACTGGCACGGAAAATGTGAGAAAATTATAGGCAGGACATAAGAAAGAGTCGGCAAGGGAAACATCGCCTGAGGATAAAGCATGATTCGGTGAAAACTGCTAGGTTCAATTTTAAGAGAGAAAGTTAAGCAATGTCATTAAAGCTCTGGAGATGTCTGGGTAATAAGATAGAGATGGAGAGAAACATAGACGGTGAAGTGTAGGTGTCCGCCTGCCTGAGACATCATTTTCCAGATGAAAAGAAGAGAGAACAGTAATATATTTGTGCTCAGATCTTGTGTGAATATTCTGCTTTTCATCCTAATACTGTACAACATGCACCTTTTGTCTTTTCTTTTATAGCTACGTGTTATCTTCCAGTAAGATCAGGGTGTTATTATTAATCCATATATTCATCTATGGACTAATAGCTGTGCAGCCAACCGAACTAGAATAAAAAGAGCAATAACCAAGTATGATTTATAGTGTTTTGCTTTATTGATCGCTGCTACCTATTACATTATGCGATGGTGAGCACAACGCACAATGACTTTGTAGGAGTAAGAAGGAGCCAGATCGGCTTTCCTAACTCGATTGATTGCGCGAGATGCACATGAGATGAGCAATTAGCAGTGGGTTACGCTCATGATTGAACTGCACCCTGTGGGGAGAATGAAAAAGGCAAACGAGCATCAACCCTGAGCGGAAGGACGACTGGAGGTTCAGCTATTCTCAGACAATGTCATGTCATTCGCGCTCTCTAGGCTCCTACTGAACAAAGTCAGTCTCACACTCTAACCTGTTTTTTTTAGTCTCTCACTTATTTTTTTTTCTTAGCTTGCTTTCATCTTATAGAAACCGTCTCTTTTTCCTCGTGTTCACAATGTTGTTGTTTTTTTTTCTGCTGTTTCATCTTTTCTGTTCTATAGTCTGTTTGCAGATTTGGATTGTTGTCTGTCAGAAGCAGTAGAGCGCTCAGGGAGCCTGTATAGAACTGACAGATAGAAAGAGAGAGAGAGAGAGAGAGAGAGCTCTAATTTGAGTGGGCTGTTTTATCTAAGGGAACTAAGGAATCTAACTTTTTTTTTTTCTCGCAATTTTCTCCCTAATTTAGTCGTGTCCAATTCCTCCCCATCACTAGGGGGCTCCACATTAAGGCTACTACTACCACTCAGTCGTGAGGGCCGAAGACCATCACGTGTTTCCTCCGAACCACATGACGCCAGCCAACCACATCTTTTCGAACTGCTCGCTCACGCACAGATTTGGGCGGCGTAACACACTCGGAGGACAGCGCTATCCGCCCCTTCCGATAGCGTGAGCTCACAGACGCCCCTGATTGGCTGTAGAGCCGTGATTAATGTGGGAGCACTACGTACCTCTCATCCCTCCCCTCTGAGAGAGTTCGGCCAATCAGCTCTCTCTAGAACTCCAGCTGCGAGAGGTTACAGCATCACCCGGGAATCGAACTTACGATCTCCGGATGATAGGGCGAGCACTTTACCACTACCACAAGTAGTCCATATATGCGGGACACTTGTTTTCCTACATTAATCACCCATAACAATTCTTACCATTCTTTAACCATTCTTCTTTTTCTTTTAATAATATTGATGCAGTTTTATTTTCCTGCGTCATAAAAACCGAAAGAATCCAACGTGATTGAAATCTTTACCTATTCCACGTACAGTATGCCACTTTAAAAGTATAACAATAACAAAAACAGTTCTTGTGTTTTTGTTGTACACTGAAGGCATTTGATTTTGTGATCCAAAGTTGAACATAAGAGTAGTCAGTCAAGCACGATGGAGGTAGTATCATGCCTCGGGCTTGCATGGCTGCTTCTGGAACAGGCTCACTAATCTTTATCGATGGTGTAACTAATAGTGGCAGCAGCAGAATGAATTCAGACGTCTACAGAAACCTTCTGTGCACCTGTTTACAAAGAACTGCATACAGTCTAATTGGGAGGAACTTCATCGTGCAGCGGAACAATTACTCGAAACACATCGTCAATACAACAAAGGGGGAAGACGTGGCAGGTTTTAGATTGGCCAGGTCAATTAAAAGACCAACTAATCATGCATTTCACCTTGTGTAGAGGAGACTGAAAAGAGAACCGCCCGGAACGAAATAATAACTTAGAAAAGCATCACGAAAGAAAGGTTTGGTGATGTCAGAGGGTCTGCAACTGGAATATCCAGCCAAATGTTAAAGTGCACTTTAGATTGAAGATTATCCCTTCACATATCTTAACTTTTCTGATATATATTGTCTCTTATTCATCTTTTGATCTTAAACCCAAATGTCTTCAGCAGAAAAAAGAAAAGCATTGGCCTTGATGTTTAGGAGGAGACTGTACTGTAAGTCAGACTAAGTATGCTGTTGGAAGGAAAGTGACCAATTCTCTTTGATGTGAGGTCCAGGAACTCTGTCCTACATACCGAGACTGCTGGGAATGTTTGCTTTTTTTCTGTCTCTTACCTCCTGCCTTCATTAGTCACTACATCATCGTCTTTCCCTCCCTCTCTGTCTGCCAGAACAGCCTACAGGATAAACAATAGCAAGACTGTGCACGGTCCTATACAGGGTGTGTTCTGGAAGACCAAGTCTCAGTGTGTCAGTATTTCCAAGCCACAGACTTCCTGTGAATACAGTGTTAACTCTGACAGGGGAACATTGACAGGGGACTAAACTTTAAATGCCAAAACAGCGAGGATCCTCGCTCCGTTCCACTCCTGGACCCCTGGACCTTCGACATTTGGGGTGTAATGAAGTGTTTTTAATCGGGTTGCTGTGCTGCTTTGATTTATTGTGCCACCGTCTTTTTTTCACTGTCATCAGAGTTGAAACTTTTTATTATGTTGTGAACCTTAAAACCTTTATGTTGAGAAACGAAATGGGATGGAGCCCAGAGAGGGCTGCGCTCGACACACCTAGAGTTATTCTAGCTTTAATTATACATGGCAGGGTCATATGGTTAAGTTAGTGCTAGCTTTTAGAGCTGCTGGGGAAAATCGTGAAACTCCTCGCTGTTAAATACCTCGTTCCGGATCAGAATAAAAAATAACACTCAAAAAGTCAAAGAGGAAATTAAAGAAAATGGTGCGAGGGCAACCAGTTTTTATTTTCTTGATATCACTTATCACTTCTACTGTTTTCTTTTTTTTAAACACTTTTTCTTTTCATTACACCACTGGTTTATTTATTATAGCCTTAAAACATTAACAAAACACTTTTTGTTCAAATGTTCCCATATACACACTCATTCACACACTACGGGCAATTTAGGAACGCCAATTAGTCTAATCTGCATATCTTTGGACTGTGGGAGGAAACCGGAGTACCCGGAGGAAACCCACCAAGCACGGGGAGAACATGCAGACTCCATGCACACAGAGACGGGAATCGAGCCTGGCCGGGGAATCGAACCCAGACCCTGGAGGTGCAAGGCGACAGTGCTAACCACTACACCACCGCGCCGCGCCACTCCCTAGTTATTTCCATAAAAGTAATAGATCTATGTACATACATACTGTACATAGTGTGCATGTTTGAGTAGCGCTGATCGTGTCATCCAGAGTCGTGCTGGAGAGACTGTCAGCTTACTGTACCTGCGGAAAGAATTTTAATCATTCATACAGTATGCCCCAAACTCGCCAACAAGGCGTCACAACATCCCCTGTACCATGACAGAAATGAACTATTGCACAAGTGATATTATACAAGCAGATTGGGTCACTACCCATTTAATATTTCACATATACAGTACAGTATGTATAAAGACAGCACTGGAACTCTTATTTTCTTTTTAGTCTACACCATGGCATAACCGAGTCCTAGAGTACCATGTAGATAATCCGTCTATTCTGCATGTTTTTTATGTATTGTATACCACAACTTAAAAGGGGTGTTCAAGACAAACCGGGACTTTGATTGTGCAGAAAAACAGAACACAGTCATGAGAGTAAAAACTATCTCTATACTACAGTACAGTATATAACCCCCTGCTACACTAATGCTCTTATCCCAGTGTTTCATCACTGCTTGAATACCTCAGTACTGTTTTCTCAGTACGCCGGAGCCGTGATCGAACTGCCTGCGTTACATCTGAAACTCTGGCGTCCCAGGAATTTCTTTAATAGCCAAAACATGTGGAA
Source organism: Channallabes apus (assembly GCA_030522415.1). Lineage (NCBI taxonomy): Eukaryota > Metazoa > Chordata > Actinopteri > Siluriformes > Clariidae > Channallabes > Channallabes apus. The sequence goes on from CM060109.1 coordinate 45,507,017, forward strand.
ACGTCTTGCAGCGAGGTCAGGACGGGAAGGATGGATGTGGCAATAACTCCCAAGTACCAGTGGTGTTTGTCAGTGATTGTGTTCCCACAGACGGACGCTTCTCTCCGTCACAGTTATTTGTTATGGCTCAGGCGTTCTACTCGACGAATGTCCACAGGAATATTCTAATCCTTTTTTCCACTACAGAAGTCTAATACCTCTGGCTTAGAGAGAAAGAAGCAATCAGTGTCGGAATTCATGACGGTATCAGTATTAAAGCAAAAGTTTTGGCACCCTGACAGTACTACATGGGAAAAACCACGAGATCCCTCCAACACAGACAGTACGGCCAAATCCCTTCTCTCGCCTCCCGATCCTGTTTGGCTGCGGCGTTTGTCCGAATTTAAAGTGTCCGTCTCCAGACCGCAGAGCCGATGCTTTTCATCTGCGCTGCTTAGGAGTCATGGCTAAATCATTTTAATCTTTTGACTCATTTTCTGTCTGGCTTTCTGTCTGGAAACTGAATGTTTTTGCTTCTCGCGGTATTGAAAGGTTTTGGGTAGAGTTACTGTAGTAGAGGCCTGACGTGACCTTTAGACACTTCATCGCCATCTTTTATACAGTTGACTACTACATATTATGAGTGCGTATTCCTGCTTCAGAGAAAATGGGACATCGATATTTAGACGTGTCTTCCATAGCGATGAACAAAAGTGGAAATGTAGCAGAAATGATAATATGTTTGCGAGGCTGATCATCCACACACATCTATATATATATATATATAAACAGACAAACCAGACAAATAGCGGAGCAGTATAGAAGCATGCTCGAAATGTGATTTGGGTCCAAGCAATCTTGTGACACGTTCCAATGTGGCACAGTGGCTGATGGGAATGCATATTCTGCGCTTTTTTTTTCCAAATTGTTTTCGTAAATAGAACAATAGAACAACAAAATTCTGTCTGTATGATTAGAATTAATACTAGCAGCACCAGCACAAAGTGAATTCCTGTGACCAGTTTGGAACCAAAGATTCAGTGTTGTTTAGTGGTGACATTCTGATCTCAGTGTTTGCTTTGACGAGTGGGAGGAAACATAATTACATGAAAGTATGTATCGGATGAATGGTCGGATGAAATATGCTAATTTTTTGAGATAGGGATTTTTTGGGTTTTCATGAGCTGTATGCCACAATCATCAATATTAAAACAATAAAAAAAGGCTTGAACTACTTCAGTTGTGTGTAATGAATCTAAAATATATGAAAGTCTAATGTTTATCAGTACATTACAGAAAATAATGAACTTTATCACAATATGCTAATTTTTTGAGAAGGACCTGTGTATAGACCGACGACTAAGGCAAAGTAAAGAACGGGAACAGAATCAGGAGTTAAAACCGGGAAAAAATGGCTTTGTTTTGCGGTGAAATGAGAAAACTGAAGGAAAAAAAAAACTGTCAATGATTATAATGTGAGTTTAGACAGCGAAAACCAAACAGAGGTGGAGACAAAACACAAATACAAATGGCACATCTAAACAAACAATAACAGAACATGGGAGTCTCTAGCGCTGTGCTGTCAAGTTTAATCCGCCCCGAGCTCTGCAGCGTGCAGCGCTCAGCACGAGGCCTGAAAGCAGTGACACTCAGTAATGATTATATTAACAAAATCATAATCTGAGTCCATAGCGGGGGTCAAAACACGAGCAGTCAGAGTTAAACGGGAAAAACCATAATCAACACTGAACATTGACATTAAAGGCAAAAGTCAGAAATGATGTAAATGCATACAGTGAACGATAACACATTGGGCCAGGAGTAGCTCAGTGGTTAAGGCATTGGACTACGGTTCGGAAGATCCCAGGTTCAAACCCCACAACCACCGAGTTGCCACTGTTGTGCCCTTGAGCAAGGCCCTTAACCCTCAACTGCTCAGATGTATAATGAGATACGTCGCTCTGGATAAGAGCATCTGCAACTTGCTGGTCATGGGATTTGAACCCAGGACCTTCTGATTGTAAGTAGTCACTTACTACAATGAAACTAATAGGAACAATATAGTATGTCGCATCCTAGGAGTTAAACAGACTACAATAAATAATCTTTGCACTGATATACTGAAAAAAAAAGATCTGTCATATTTAACCTACTGTATGTGAGAGATTTTTTTTATTTTATTTTATTTTATTTATGAGTCATTTGTGCTAGTGATCTCAGATTCAACACCTTTGTCTTCAAAGATCAGCGAGTGACATTTCCTCCATTTTTCGAACACTGACACGCTTTCACCTTATCTCGACTCCACTCGTCATTTGTCCTGCGGCAGAAACTATCCTACTCACGACGAGTTCCTAAATCGCTTTGCTGGTGATCTGTATCTTTTGCAAGTGATTTTAGATTGCGGTATTAATTATTAAATGTCTTCACGGTCCTGAACATCAGTGAAATGATATGTTAGATAAGCACCAACTCCATCACTCACATCATTAAACAGCAATATGCAGGACGTTTATTCATAAAGCAGCGTGTCAGCATTCGGCTCTCATAGCCCCGAGTTAAAGTGCTCTCTCCCTCTCTCCCTCTCCCTCTCTCTCTCTCTCTCTCTCTCTCCCTCTCTCTCTCTCTCTCTCCCTCTCTCTCTCTCCCTCTCTCTCCCTCTCTCTCTCTCTCTCTCTCCCTCTCTCTCTCTCCCTCTCTCTCCCTCTCTCTCTCTCTCTCTCTCCCTCTCTCTCCCTCTCTCTCCCTCTCTCTCTCTCTCTCCCTCTCCCTCTCTCTCGCTCTCTCTCGCTCTCTCTCTCTCTCTCCCTCTCTCTCTCTCTCTCTCTCTCTCTCTCTCTCTCCTCTCTCCCTCTCTCTCTCCCTCTCTCTCTCTCTCTCTCTCTCTCTCTCTGCCTGGAACATGCGAGAGATAATGTCATGCTAAGCACTTACATAGACAATCGCAAGATATACATGCTTAATAATGTTTTTCACTTTTTAACTACTTAATTTTATTAAAATCTTGATTTTATTGCGGTTTTTATTTAACAGCCAGTTGGCCACATTTATTGTAATATTATATTATGAAAAAAAAAATTTTAATTGCATTAAAATTTTTCGATTTATTAAGGGTTTATCAGTCTGTTTTTAATTGAGGACACGGTACATGTACATTAAGTATGTGCAAATTAATTCATCTGATTTAAATGCTCTACAGTATTTTTGATAATGATTAGACTCCTGCTCTCCATGAGTCAATTTTCCTGTTTTAAGTTTCTCATATAACTTAAGAAATTTGTCTAGCATGTTATTTAATGTTGCAAATGTGTAAGCTATGTGTTTTAAATAATTCATCTCACTCTGGTTAGGTTCGCACACGTTTTTAAAAAAAACAACAATATAAATATGCTGATTCATGGAAATAATTGATATAACACCGCATGGAAAGACTTCAAACTCATACAGTACATGAGAACACCGCAAGAAAACGAACCAATGGCATGTCATTGGTTCAGTTAGGGTTACAGGGAAATGGAGCCTATTTCAGGAGACTTAGGGCACGAAGCAGGGTACACCCTGGGCAGGGTGTCAATCCATCACATCACACACTACGGGGAATTTTGAGAACGCCAATTAGCCTAATCTGCATATCTTTGGACTAAGAGGAAACCGGAGTACCCGGAGGAAACCCACCAAGCACGAGGAGAACATGCAAACTCCATGCACACAGAGACGGGAATCGATCCTGGCCGGGAATCGAACACGGACACTGGCGGTGCAAAGCGACAGTGCTAACCACTACAGCAATTCAATTCAATTCAAAGGAAACAATTTATGGACACCAAACCATGTCTCATACAACCTGAAGGACAATTTGAGTCGGATGAATCCTGGAATCGTCATCTTGGAACATGCCACGCGCCATCAGCAAACAAAAACAAAATCTAACTCATGAGTCAGCTGTTTTGGATCACATTATGTTGTTGAACCTAGACCTGACCAACACAAGCAACCCCAGACCATTACTCTGCCCCTACAAGCTTGTATAGTAGGCAGTAGGTTTAATGGGACTCGTTGGACCATACAGTATGACCTTTTTTCCAACACTCCAGTCCATTCTTTATGCTGCCTTGCAAATTGAAGGCTTTTTTTCTGATTAGCCTCACCGAGTTGTTTTCAAGACTTTGTCTTGGTAGAGTAAGTGTAACATTAGAGGAACAAAACAATACAAATAGTATAAACTGCACAGTGGAAGTGTGATGTAAATAATTGAAGGACTGCAACCGCGTAAACACGAGCAGTACAAACTGCTACAGACATTAACAACAATGTACACAGCTGTGGAAATAAAGACATTTATAGTAAGCACAGGCTAATTTCTAAAATTCGCTAATAATCATGTTTATATACAGTACACATACTAATTAATAGACAAAAACAACAAACTACTGCTTTAGATATGCAGTACAGTCTTTACTAGAGATGCATGTATTCCAAATGTCTTGGCTGCTCATATTTCTTGATGGCCGATTTTGGCCGACTGTACTATACTTTACCGCACGGCTGGGTGTGTAGTCACATTACTCTTATTCAGTTTGCAGCATGGAAACAACATGGACGAGAACTTTTAAGATGTACAGAGAATTCTTTTTACTGGTTAACCTGTTCAGGGTCACTGGATGCCTGGAGACTCTCCCAGGGGACTTGGGGAACTATGCGGAGTACACTCTGGGCGGGGCACCAATCCATCACTGGGAACACAAGCACTTTGAAATTTGGGGCCAGGGGTAGCTCAGTGGTTAAGGCATTGGACTACGGTTCAGAAGATCTCAGGTTCAAACCCCACAACCACCAAGTTACCACTGTTGGGCCCTTGAGCAAGGCCCTTAACCCTCAACTGCTCAGATGTGTAATGAGATAAAAAAGTCGCTCTGGATAAGAGCGTCTGCCAAAATGACTAAATGTAAATTTGGAAATGTCAAATAGCCTACTACTCTACAAGGACCCTTGACCCTGAAGGTATAAGGCCATAGTGCTAACCAATACACAACCAGAGGAGAACTCTTTCATTAGAAAAAATATGGAGCATGTTGAGCATATTTACAATACAAATCTTGTCAGGGAACTATGGATGGATGGATAGATAGATGTTCATTGATCATAATCTAGATAAAATGTTCAGATAATAATGATATTGATTTGAAGTTGTATCACCCAGCACTAGGGAGGTTGAAGAGTATGACATGCTTCCTCCGAGGCATGAGCTTGTTGAATTGCTCCACATGCACTGGTACGAGGCGGGAATAAAGTGCTCAGGCACATACAGTATATATGATTGGCTAGTGCCACTATGATTGAATGCACCCCTCCCCACTCAGATCTCTCGGGCTATAGATGGTTACGACAGAATTTGAACGCACAATCTTTGGATGATAGAGTGTACACGTTTCTGTCTCACCACTTGGGAGCAAGACTCATCGGCCAATCACCAGTCATGGAAAATCTAGCCGAAACCGGTCACAGGCCATTTGATCGGTGTATCCTATGTCTTTGATATAGCAACGTCAGGCCACATTTATATTCCTTTACGCTGACTGTTCTCTATATAGCTTATGCTCCAGTTGGTTTACATTTTTTTCTGTTTTGCCCCTAAACACCTGAGCTAGGTGATAACTGTTGTAGAATACTGATTACTCTGCCGCACCAGTGTGTTTGGAGCAGAAACTCAATCTAAATGTGAACCAGCCAGGTTTTTTTGAGAACTGCATTGAGTCAAATATAGTCAGTGTTTCAGTGTCCTGTTATCTCAAGGGGTTTTCTGCGATGGTGACCAGCTTTTAATTCTATGCGTTATTTGGGTAAAAACATAATAAGAATCATCTGATTATAGTGGACTTTGACTTGGCCATTCCAAAACATTGATTCTTTTCTTTTTCAGCTCTTCTGATGTAGATTTACTGGTGTGCTTCAAATCATTGTCCTGTTGCCTGACCCAATTTAGACCAAGCTTTAGGTGTTGGACAGATGGCCTCAAATGTGTCTCTAGAATACTCTGCTATACATAGAGTAGGAGTTCATGGTCGACTCAAGGTGCCCATGGTCCTGTGGCTGCAAAACAAGCCCAAATCATCACCCCTCCATCTCTGTGCTTGAGTGGGTATGAAGTGTTTCTGCTGATTGGTTTTTGCCAGAGTCTGTTCTAGGCATTATAGACATGTTCAAGTTTTACAAACCTTAGTCATGTTTCCATGTTCTTCTCAGACAGAAGAAGCTTTCTTACAGCAACCCATTCAAACAAACTGTACTTGTTCAGTCTTCTTCTAATTGTTATGTCATGAACCTTAACATTCACCATGCTTAGTGAGGCCTGTAGGGTATGAGATGTGGGTTTTTTGTTGTTGTTGTTGTTGTTGTTTTTCTCTCTGAGCGTTGCATCGTCTGATCTTGGGGTAAAGGTGCTGGGACGTTCACTCCTCGGAAGCTTGGTAAATGTCTTGATATATATATATCAATTTCACGGAAGCATATGCTTCGCCATATGACAATTCGCCATTCATTCCCGCATTGATAATCAGCGAAATTTTAAAACCATCGCTTATGTCTTTCTCTCTCCAGACCAGCAAACTTCCAAAACCTCTTCTTTTATAGAGGTCTGCATAATTGCTGATGGTCAGTTAGTCAAGGGCTGATGGTGAGGTGCACATGCCTGCAACTTAGCCTCTAAGCCTGCAAGTTAAATTCTGTGGAAGAAGGAAGGGGTACTTAGTATTTCCCATATGTTTTCTTTTCTTTTTGACATTTTGGTTGATGCCACTATCATCAGATGATTGTTATGATGTTTTTACACAAAAAAACACATCCAGGTGTTCACTTTCTATGTATTCTTCTTGGATATCTTGAATTAGAGGAAAAAATACATTGAAAATACGTTGGCTTATCAGATTGTCGAGTTCTCATAGTGGTTTTGACATCCAGCTGCTAGTTTGTACAATAATTGGCCATTCAGAATCAAATCACACATTCATCCTGACTGAAGTCTAGTCTACAAAGCCAACCTGTTTGAGGATAAATGTATCGTCTGATCAAAAGTCTGACCGAAAGTGAGCGAATCCTCTTGTCCTTCTTGTAAATCAAATACAGCTCAGATCGGTGGATTTCTGTGCTGACTCGGGAATCCTGTTCTTTGTGCTGCTTAACCTGCGCCTGAGAAATGCTGGAACAAAGCAGCTGAGTTAGAGTTCAGTGGCCCCAGATCGATCCTTCTTTCTCGTTCTTCATCACTCCATCTGTCTACCATCCACTACTTTCCAGCCCCCGCCTCTTCCAGTTGCCATAGAAACTCTTGCGGTTCAGGGTTTTTGATTCGGTATTTGGTTGAGCTAAAGTGTGCCACATTAAATGTCAAATAGACTGCCCCAGTTTAGCAGGGAAAGTTTCATTGTCGGAACAATTCTCTCAGTTGTGAAACTCCAGCTGGATTCCGACATTCACTAATCGAATAGAAATGTTGGAATGAGTTCCTGGGGGGAATTCGATAGTCATGGCTTGCCTTAATTCAAGTTTGCACACCCTGTTGTTTCAGTGTATGGATGTAGTTGAATGTATGAATTAGCACTTGCATGAAATCAACTAAGATCATCATTATTATTATTATTTTCAAGCAGTTCATTTTTTGGTTTGCTATGACAAACATGAAAACCTTGCCAGTGGAAAATTCAGTTACACAGCATGAGTCATGGATCAACCAGCAGGGACGAGAAAGCATGAACATGGAGAATGTGGCAGAATCCAGATGTGGAAACGGCCCTTGTGGAGAACACACGCCCAGGCACCTCCTATTACTAATCGTAAGGCCGTTTAGGGAGAAATCTCACAAAGCGAGAGAGAGAGAGAGAGAGCGAGGGATAACATGTGAGGACACTGAAGACAGTTAATGTTTAGTGTGACTTTAAACATCTACATTCTGCTACGCTTTTATGTGCACTTTTATTCTGCACAGTTTAAGTGCAACTACTTGATTAAATAAGATTCCATCTACAGAGGCCAGGCTCGGTAACAATGCTGTAACAGGAGGGCTGGACACCACAGGAAACGCTTGAGAAAAGTGGAGAGGCACGGATTAGGGTGCAGTGTGTGTGTGTGTGTGTGTGTGTGTGTTGTAGTAACCTCTTTACTTCAGACTAAACTTGGCAGCAGCCGATTGGCCAGTCTGCTGCTCACATGACCAGTACAGTGTGCAGTGAAGTGGGGGTCGTCTGTTCTTAAGAGAGAGAGAGAGAGAGAGAGAGAGAGAGAGAAGAGGCTTAAAGTAGATTCAGTGCCAGTGGTCGAAGTGAAACGAAACAAAAACTATGCATGGAAGTTCGCCTCACCTCAGTAAACAATGAGAAATGGGTAGAAAGAAAGACAGAAGGATGGAGAGTTGGACGTTGGGAAAGATTGTGTATTGACGTTTTGTGCTGGCTTGCCAATAAAGTCTGAGAATAAGGTACAGAAAGGGTTTTCCCATTTGAAGAAGAAAGAATGGAAGAAAGGGTTTTTGTCTTTCGGTGCAGACATGAGGCAGATTGTGGTGCAGAAATATGTGCACGAGCTGGAAAATAAATTACACAATGATGAAAAGAAATGAAATAGTCTGATTCAGGGAAGAAAGAGAGAGATATACTGTATGTAGAAATTATAAAAGAACTGAAAAAAAAAAACATGTCGTTTTCTGTACAAACAAGTAAACATAAACAGCAAGAAAGAAAGAAAGAAAGAAAGAAAGAAAATGAAAAGGGTGTTTTCAATTAAATTTGATTGTGGAGCAGAAATGTGTGTGTTTAAAAAATGATAGAATTAAATGAGCTAGACTCTACATTAAAGGGATGAAGAGAGAAAGGGACGGATATGTTCAGGCTTGTAGCAGAATCAAAAAGTCAATAAGAAATGAAATTGTCTGCTACTCGGTACATTATACTGCGAGGGCTGGGCCACCTCAGGGACGAAACAGGGATAGAAAATAAGATAGAATATTAAATTGACGGACAAAAAAGAGAGCTATAAAAAAAAGGGGGGACGATGACCATAAATCATGAAAGGACAAAAAAATTATGTGGATAGAAAAGCAAGCAAAGATGGATAGATGGATGGATAGATGGATGGATGGATGGAGGGAGGTTTAGTACAGTTCGAGCGCCGCACAGTCAGTACATTCAGATCTCACTGTATGAAGATGAAGTCAGTGTTTTACTGTTACAATCATAGACATTTATGTAAATAAGAAGAAGAATCGCAGTTCGACAGATGGACAACGCAGCCAGAAAGTCCAGGCGCAGCCACATATTATATTCCTGAGCTAAACGTCCAGAAGCCACTAAATACAAGTGCACGAGCGAGCAGATGTTTCCGGAGGTAGTGATAAAAACCTGACGTGGAAGCTACTTTCCCCTCCGCTTTCCTTTCAGCTGGTTCAGGAGTTTTAGCTGCATTCTTGTATTACTTAATAATGTTTCTTGCTTGGGCTTGACCTACATTTCGCTTTCCCTGCTTCCATTCAGGACAACAACAGCACAAAGATTCGGGATTGTTTCCTTCAAAAATACTCGCTTGGATGAGCTTTTTAAATGAGTATTATCTAAGATTATGTACACTCGGCAACAATGCGTCTGTAAAGTTCGAACCGGTGGAGTTGAATAAGATTATCATCATCGTGCTCGTTGGTCTCGACAGCTCCGTCAATTATTTCCTTTCATTCGTTTTTTGTTCTGCGCCTCGTGACTCAAACCCTTTATACTGTTCCCCTACCAGACTCTAACATCATCCAGCCAATCCATGCATGGACTCCCTTTCCAAGTGGTCACATCTGTCATTCCACCAATTGCCATTGGTTGCCATTCGTTTTAAGGGTAGGACCGAACAAGTTCATGTTCAGTCCGTCTGTGTTCGTCTGATCGTTCTCCTTATTTTATCATTTCATATCTAATTATTGAATAAGATCATAATGCATGTTTTTGATCATAATGCATCTTGGGACCTGTACGTTATCCATGCCCTGTATACAAAGTGCGGTTTCCTGAACTGGTGCTGGAGGAATTTCAAGTTCATTCTAATGATCAGGTGCTTGAAATCTGAGTTACAAATATAACAATGCAACGTTTGCTTCATAATATTGGGAATTTACAACGCAGTTTTTTAGCACTGGTTAGCACTGTCGCCATTGCACCTCCAGGGTCTGGGTTCGATTCCCCGGCCAGGATCGATTCCCGTCTCTGTGTGCATGGAGTTTGCATGTTCTCCCCGTGCTTGGTGGGTTTCCTCCGGGTACTCCGGTTTCCTCCCACAGTCCAAAGATATGCAGGTTAGGCTAATTGGCGTTCCTAAATTGCCCGTAGTGTGTGATTGGGTGTGTGAGTGTGTATGTGTGTGTGCCCTGCGATGGATTGACACCCTGTCCAGGGTGTACCCCGCCTAGTGCCCGAAGTCTCCTGGGATAGGCTCCAGGTCCCCCGCGACCCTGAACACAGGATTAAGCGGTATAGAAGATGAATGAATGAATGAATATACCAAGCTGTATTTTGGTTTTGCTGTCTTTTGTTCACTTAGTTTCCTGTGATTTGTTTTCGCATCATCTGGCTGCACTGGGCACTTACTGATAGAGACAGAGAGATTGGGGCAGAGTGACAGGACAATGAGTCTGTCTCTAAAGCATGAAACAGGAGCCACTTTTCTACATGTTTTTTTCAAAAACATTTTTATTCCTAGCAGTAAATATGAAAAAAGACTTTTAAAATAAAGGCTTTTCATCACTTGCATCTGGAATGAGGAAAAGGAGCCATTATTGTATACAAAGGCATAAAATCTGATAGCTGGTACGGTGTGCAAAGAAGCAGGCAGGAGAATTATCAGTCAAGCAGCTGGAAAGAAGAAGAAACCTGAGCTTTGACTATGGTACAGACTTGACGGAGACACCGAGGCAGAGATGTACTGTATGTGAAGGTCCACCACAAGTTCCAGTTCTGAAAATGGTTTCATACTCATTTTCCAACACAATATTAATGGAATGTAGTGACAGGGTAGCAATAAAACCATCAACCTCCAGTCTGAAGTGAGAGCACGAGGCTCAGCAGGGCAGAATCCAGACACGTACTTTGTGTAATTTTTATGTGGAGGAAAATGATTTGTTCCTTGATGGATCAGTGCTGCCCTCTACAGTAGACTGCTCTAGGCATAATGACACGGGCATCATTAAAGCATCATTTCCCAAAACTCTCACAGCTGGTTTGTCATCTAGTGAAAGAGTGCTCGGAACGGTTCTCCCTCCATCACAGTACAGATTACAGTAATGGTGGTGCTCATAATGACTGGGGAATGTTTGTGCAGAGGGGTGGAAATAATTAGTGTGTTTGTCTGGCAACAAGTCTAGAACTACAGTAGAGCTGAGTGTGTTTGAAACATACACACATGTGGAGGCGAAGGTGGCAAGATTTATAGTTTAGCTGCAGGACAGACACTTTTTAACTCTGTACAAAAGTGATGGACCTGATAGAACCTGGATGGAGAACCAGCCAACGATGGCAAGTTACAGGAAAAGTAACCATTACAACGTCTCACTCGTTTTTTTTTTTTTACTGTTTTTGGCCACTTGGGAAACGGTAGGGTTTAAAAAAAATAATAATAATAAATAAATAAATAAATAAAATAAAATTGTATTAATTCTGTAGGAAATGCGTAGGATTTGCATGTATTAATTTGCAGAACGCCTACATCCAGAGCGGCTGAGCTGCGAGAGATGAGAGGTAACAGTGACAGCTTGGGATTACAGTGCTGGGATTTGAACTCAGAAACTTCCAGTCAGTAGTACAGATCCCTAACTGCTGAGCCAACACTGCCCCGTTAGCAACACTGCCCCATTAGCAACACCGCCCCGTTAGCAACACCGCCCCGTTAGCAACACCGCCCCGTTAGCAACACCGCCCCGTTAGCAACACCGCCCCGTTAGCAACACCGCCCCGTTAGCAACACCGCCCCGTTAGCAACACCGCCCCGTTAGCAACACCGCCCCGTTAGCAAGGTTGGCAGCTCTTGTTAGAAATGTTGTCAGCTCTGGGAAAAAATAGGAGGAGTCTCTCTCTCTCACTCTCTCTCCCTCTATGCTCAAGGTCCAAAACAAGTGCTTTACTCGTGCGTTTAGTGATTTTACAGAAACGTGTGCTTAATACAGTATAGTCACAGATGCTTGAACTGTTGTATCTTTGGCAGAATAAACAATATCTTTTTCCTGCACTATATTTGAGGGCGTGAGTTTACAGCATTGCGATCTATAATATTCTGCAAACCAAGTGAAGAGGAAGAAACCTTTGTGCCCCAAGTCCAAGGCAGCAGATTTAAACCAGTCAGTACGTTTACATGCACTGTGACCTGAAGGGATGATTAAAGCCATTTAATTGGACTGCTGTCCGTGTTCCAGTATACAGACATGGAAGGTAGATCGACTTATTGACCGGGGTACGTCTGACCCTCCTTCAGCTTGTTAGTATTATAGTCCCTTTGTGGTGGAAACAGGAGGTCTTTACAGCGCTGTACACTATGCATTTACTTTCAGTACAAATGGTTCTGGTGATATCTAAAGGCACCGCATCGTTCATGGCTTCTTCCGCTGTTACACATCTGGTCGCATGGAGCGTGTGCAGAGCGCCTTGGCCGATGTCCGTGCCTGATTGATATATACTGTACATTCAGCACTAGCTCAAGTCCATGCTAGTTTAAAGATCTAGTTTTCCCTGCTCTATATTTGATTATAGGAGGTCTTAGTGGTTAACACTGTCGCCTTACACCTCCCTGATCCGGGTTCGAATCCCAGTCTGTGTGCATGTTCTCCCCATGCTTGGTGGGTTTCCTCCAGGTGCTCAGGTTTCCTCCTACAGTCCAAAGACATGCAGGCTAATTAGGCTAATTAGGCTAATTAGGCTAATCGTCTAATTAGTCTCACCACGGTCGTAAAATGGGAATAAATACAATTTTGGAGTCAACGGTTGCTAGCTAGTCTACAGAGGTTCCTACTGTAGATCGTGTAGGTGGACGGATTCTCCATTATACAGTGTGTTGTGTCATAGTTCACCATATCTGTAGTGTAAGGAACAAAACTCTTTGACGTCGGCTGTCTCAGGAAAATGATGGTGGTTCTGCTTGGTTAATATCCTGAACTTGATTATCTTTAAGTAACAGCATGTCTCAAAAAGTTTCCTTCCTCCTAAACAGCAGCAACATCGTACATCAGTTCACATCTGGGTTTATTGTCCATGAAACAAGGTTCTGTTCTCATGCAAGTTATAGCAACTATTAAAGCTGGTTTCCTCACTAGCCATGACTTTTCTTCTCCTTCATGCGAAGGTTACAGAGAAATAGAGGGTTAAGAGTTACTGTAACTTAATGACATACAGTAAGAGAATGTATTATTATTGGTGATATACAGGAGTAATAATAAGGATGTTGATGTGTGTGTGTGTGTGTGTGTGTGTGTGTGTGTGTGAGAGAGAGAGTATGTAAGTGTAAGTGTGTCTACTTTCTGCAAATTTTTTTTTTTTTTTTTTATTTTACTGCAAATTATTAATAAAGAAAGTAGGAGTTTTTTGCCGTGTCAGCACTATTCGAACCTGCACTTACTGTACCGGTGTGATTCCTGCTTCACTAGTTGCAGTGCTCCAGTCCCGTCACCTATACCGTGTGTGTGTGTGTGTGTGTGTGTGTGTGCGTCAAGCACTATCCCCCCACACACACCCCCAGAGGGGTGCCATTTGTTACAGAGCAGGAGGGAAGTGCTTTATACCCCAAGTGCCCTTCTGTTCAAGGAGAACATCCTGTTGTCAGGGTAACAAGAGGCAGGCGACCTGATGGGAGTTTGTGGGAAGCGAATAGAGTTCTGCCATTTATAGAGAGTGATATTTATTCTCCCTCCTGAGACTGTGTGCGGAGTGTGCGTGTGTGCGTGTGTGTGTGTGTGTGTGTGTGTGTGTGTTGCAGCTTTGCTATAAAGACTGAACATTTAGTTTCAGGATGAGATGATCAGTGAAATGGTTCATGTGCACTAAGAGCTGTACAGTATGTAAGTCTGTATCACTCCTTTTTATTTATACTGGTTTATTGTATGGCTGCATACATCGTAATCCTTGATGTGCAAAGACTTGGAGTAGGTTTTGTGCCTCTTATCAAGAGAATGATGAAGGTGAGGATGCAGATGCAGTCAGAAACATACTGTAGTATCTACTGTATGCACAGGACCAGGAACTAGTGGAGGATAAACACTTAGTATTAGTGTGAGAGACAGACAAACTCTTCCAGACACAGCGATAATGAACGTAACAGCAAACACACGACAAATGAAACTGAAACACAGGAGACTTGAACTGCATGACCAATTATGAGCAAACTAAAAGTGCACGATATTCAATTCCGTTTTATTTATATAGTGTTTTTAATAATAAGCCTCGTCACAAAGCAGCTTTACAGAATTTAAAGAATGATAAAAAAAAAAAAAAATGAGCTTGAAATGTGGTGTAGTGGTTAGCACTGTCGCCTTGCACCTCCAGGGTCTGGGTTCGATTCCCGTCTCTGTGTGCATGGAGTTTGCATGTTCTCCCCGTGCTTGGTGGGTTTCCTCCGGGTACTCCGGTTTCCTCCCACAGTCCAAAGACAAGCAGGTTAGGCTAATTGGCGTTCCTAAATTGACCATAGTGTGTGAATGTGTGTGATTGGGTGTGTGAGTGTGTGTGTGTGTGTGCCCTGCGATGGATTGGCACCCTGTCCAGGGTGTACCCCGCCTAGTGCCCGAAGTCTCCTGGGATAGGCTCCAGGTCCCCCGCGACCCTGAACACAGGATTAAGCGGTATAGAAAATGAATGAATGAATAGATAGCAGGGATTGATCTGAAGTCATACTGTGTGTTAGGAGGCTGGAAGTTCAGTAGAACAGGAGATTAATATGGAGGTCGCGTTTTCTTATTGGAGGCTGTTTGTGGGAATTACAGTCCTGAAGTCATCTGAGCATGAACATTGTGGATATGGACATACAGTATGATCCTTACTTCATCATTGCCACCACTGCAGAAATGTAACCCAGAGTGTATAAAGTGATGCGCTGGTTATGTTCGTGTTTTATACACATGGAGTCGACATACTGACTTTGGTGAAAACCCATAATGTTGTGGAGAAATGTTGTTAGATCATCTCCTAAAGGCCGAGAGTACCGAAGAGACACGATCCCATGCTCGCGTTCCCTAACGAGCTCTCCAGGGGACGCTAATTATCCAGACCTGGAACTGGAGCTCTGGCTCAGGGTTACCTCTCGTCCTGAGATGAGCAGCTCTCGGCCGAGGTAGAAAAAAAACAAAAAAAAGGCCCATCAAGGAATTTTTATTTTTATTTTTTATATTATTGATTTTTTTTTTTTTTATGCAAACACTCCATCTAGTGTTGAGATTGTGTAATGGATTATTTTTAAAACCCTTTGCAATATGGATATCTGAGTAAAAAGAGAAGAATGGAATAAAATAATAAAGGGGTTTGTGTACAGTACAGTACAGTATATAGCCAGAGATGATGCAGCATGTGTACAATGGAGTATAATAAATGTGTGTGTGTGTGTGTGTGTGTGTGTGTGTTTCTCTGCAGGAACCTCAGAGCAAGTCGAAGGTGTGTGCTAATGTGTTCTGCGGCGCAGGGAGAGAGTGTGCGGTGACGGAGAAAGGCGAGCCGAGCTGCTTGTGTATTGAGGTGAGGAGGTTTTCATTGACTCTGTATTTAACAGTCTACATTATGGATATTTAGCATCAACAGAACAGTAGTTGACAACTACAACAATACTATAAAAAAAACTATAAATTTGTAAAAAAAAAAAAAAAAAAAGAAAAGTACTTTGATTACTACGCGTGTGTTTCGCCAATTAAGTTCTCAGTTATTTAGTTATTTTTTCAAAAATTTAATCCGTTATTCAGACAATTTATGTAATCCGTGAGCAGACAGCAGTCATTCCGTGTGTGTGTGAAAGTCGTCCTATAAGCTCCGCCCCCGTCGCCGATAACCCGCCCCCTCTGTTACTCCTGCTGTTAGTATATAGGTAACAGATTATAGGCCAAACGTCACTGAGTGACGATGGTAGAATAATTATAAAGGTGGAAAATGGAAATGTACTCGAACTGGTTACTTTTATCCGAAAGTAACGCCGTCGCCGTCACCCTCGGCTTGCTCTTCAGAGACATTTCATTCATTCGTCTCATTATTATTATCTGCACATTTTTCTCACACATACACACTTCCAATTATTTTCCTTTCTATAATTATTATTATTATTATTTTATTTTATTATATATATTTTTTTAATTATTATTATTTTTATTTATTTATTTATTTTTTATTATTTATTTATTTATTTATTTATTTTTGCTAAATTTCTTTCATTTTTGTGAAGCTGCTTTGAGACAATGACCATTGTTAAAAACGCTATATAAATAAAATTGAATTGAGTTGAATTAATGTAACTGATTACTTTTTAATGACACTAATTTTATAATGTAATTAGTTACTTTAAAAACTAACGTCACCCAACACTGTGTACAAAATAATTTAACAAAATAGGCGAAGGATGAAAAAATAAAATTTTTCGAATGAAAAGAGATTTTGCAACCCAGTTACTTTCCTACTACGGTGTGTAACAATAGAGGCTGCATGAAACATGTTCCTTTCTGATATCTAGTCTATCAGCTGTTACCGTCCTCTTATAAACCCAGCTTGGAAATTAAAGGATTATTAATTTAATCACTCAGGAGTGCCATCTACAGGTGAGCTGCACAAACAACAGGAAACAACCAATTTCATCAAACCACACAAACAAAAGAAATTGTTTTTGTTGTTGTTTTTACAACAACAACAAAACAAAACAAAAAAAAACCGATATAATTTATCGAAACAATGTAAATTAAATCATACAGGTCCTGATCATTAAATATGAAACCCAACAGATTCAATAGAAACAGCCGATCTCTTGGGACCGAACGGTCAGAACAGTGCAGGCAGAATCAATTTGGTGATAATAAAGATCAAAGGAGAATGGCTGAGACTGGTTCAAAGCTGACAGGAAGTAACTCAATCACTCTTGACGAGCACGGCTAGCGGGAAAGAATCTTAAAACAGACGTCATGTCAACGCTTTGTGCAGCAGAAGACCGCATTGAGATCTTCTCCTGTCACTTCAGACTGTACTGTGGAAGGATCTCCATGTGCCTGGTGGGTTTCCTCCAGATAGTCCAGTTTCCTCCCACAGTCATACACAGGATAAGCAGAATAGATAACGTATGGATTAATAATAATAATAATAATAATCATGTTATTGTTTGTTTTTCTTTGTTCCTTCACAGCAATGTAAGCCTCATAAGCGCTCTGTGTGTGGCAGTAACGGGAAGACGTACAGAAACCACTGTGAGCTTCACAGAGACGCCTGCCTTACTGGACTGAAGATCCAAGTAGCACATGACGGCCACTGCAGAGGTGGGACACTAGAGGGCGCTTTATCTCATTTTCATATCTTTAACTGAACCTACTGTACTGTATAGAGCTCTGCATCTCATTTTATTTCATAGAGCATCCAATGAGGCATTTCCTCACTGTTATGTCACCGGGCCTTATTTCGGACCCGGGGGAACCATGTCAGACCCTACGTTTTGTTTGTAGGGATGTAGGGACAGCAAGATGGCACTTGATCTCCCCTAGAAGGGCATCAAAGGGAAACCCTAGAGGGCAATGCATCAGGTGTTACTGGAAGGGCTTCTTAGAGACCGTATTACCATGCCTCCCCTCATGTGGGGGCACCCTTTAGGGAAATTCATCACACATCCTTGCGTTTAGCAACACCCCGAAAGGGCATTTCGTTTCATTAAAGCGCTTTATTTCATTTTCCCAGCTGTACAGGCATCCCGTAGAGCACTTGATGATGTTTTATGTACCATTGGAGAAGGTTAGAGGGCACTTTATTATGTCTTATTGAATGCCAGAGCACCCTAGTGGGAAAGTGAATACAGTATATTGCTTTCTTTTGGTTTATTATAAGGTGCCTCTAATATTATGTGAAACTCAATATACGGCTTCCACGGGGTGGTGGGGTGGGGGGGGGGAACTCAGCCTGTTCCAAACATGATTCGGAATCTGAAAAACTATCCGAGGGCATGGACTTAGACATGTATTAAACCAGCCGTGACTCATCTTTTACACTAGGAAGCCTAAGGGGCAGTTCTGAAGCTAATTTCTTTTATTTTTTTGTGAATGGCTCTCTCATGGTGCCATGTCTTTCTGTTGTAGCTAACTGAAAGAAAAAAAAACACTCACAGTCGCTTTTAAATAAAACTGACTGATTGAATCCCCAGAATGATTTAAAGCTGTGGTTCTCACTGCTCAGGTTCTCTTCCCACACTCCGGTTATTAATCCACTGAATGCTGTTTGACTGATCACTTGAATTTAATGAGTTGAGATATTAAAACCTCAAGAATATCAAGCAATAACGATGGAAACAAAGGTGAAAATCATCAAGAGAATGGAGCGAGGTATAAACATGCATTGTTTAAAAATCAGCACGATTGAACCTCTCGCAGCCGGAGGTCTAGAGACAGCTGATTGGCCGAGCTCTCTGAGAGGGGCGGGATGAGAGGTACTTGGTGCTCCCACATTAATGACGGCTCTACAGCCGATCAGGGGCGTCTGTGAGCTCGCGCATGCGGAGGGAGCGGATAGCGCTGTCCTCCGAGTGTGTTACGCCGCCCCCAATGGTGTGTGAGCGAGCAGTTCGAAAAGATGCAGTCGGTTGGCGTCACGCGGTCCGGAGAAAACACGTGAGAGTCGAGTGAGTCAGAGAGCCGAAGACTAAGTGGTGGAAGTGGAGCCCCCTAGTGACAGGGAGGAATTGGACACAACTAAATTAGGGAGAAAATTTGGAAAAAATTCAAATAAATAATAATAAAAATAAATAAATAAAAATCAGCACGATTCTAAAGATCACTGTGCTATTCTATACTGTGTATAATGTAGTGAGACTCGTCATACTTATTCATTATTGTACATGTTTACTAGTCTGCTTACTTTACTGAAAAAGTCAAAGTAAAAAATTTGGCAAGGAATGGCAGGAATTGTGATCAATAATGGGATTATCAGTGGACAGAGCTGGGCAGATACAACTGGTGTGAACCTGCTTGACTGATTAGAATGAACTCATTTACGTGAAGGTTGAACAGTGGCCTGACCCCGGCCTCCCAGATCACACATTATCACACATTATCATATCAGCTTGTATCTTTCTCAGGTGTTCCCTGTGTCAAATGTTCCATTATAAAACATGGTACTTTATAGACCAAGAATTTTATACAACAAGAATTAAAGATTTTTTATTTTTTTTACATTGTGTTGTTTTATCTATAAATTGTAAATCAAAGAGATTTGTAACGTATGTTCAAGCTGTATTTTTAGTGTTATGCGTCACTGTTCTGATTTTAATGCATTTTCGTTAAGATGACTTCTGTGTGTTAGATAATAAACAAAGTGATGCACATGTTCCTCATCATACTGTTTGATAAGCAGACTGGGGATCAGTTAGTACTGTTAGGGGTGGTAAGGAAAAAAATCTGAAATTATATAAAAATCACAAAATTGTACATCATTGAAATTATTCTAATTGCTTAACGCAGCCTACAAGTGTCGACATTTCAGTGATTTAACTAAAATAGACAAATTTCATGTTAATTAAATTTCTGTAGTATAATTGGACAAGTATTTATTTATTTTAGCTATTATGGTTATTCTTGCAATAATGCATTACAGGTCTGAGTCACTAGTCAGAACTTTCTGTGAAATAGGACATTACGCAATATGGATTTCCTTAACAGATCCATGTACAGGGATACTGTAGTGTAACCTTCTGTTTGACTTCCAAATCAATGCTCTTTTCCCCCACTTCATCCTGCTATCACTAGCACTGGTGGTGTTGCTGAGTCATTATGCACTTACACTAATATTTGGGACACAATACAGTACAGTATACACTAGCGCTCAAAAGTTTGGGATCAGTTGCATATTTCTTTGTTTTTGTGTAGCGATTTATTTTCTACATACTACAACAATACTGGGGATTTCAAAACCATGAAATGACCCTATGGAATTGCGTAATTATGTAACAACAACAACAATCAGTTCTTTATTTCCAGCTGTTCTGGAAAGGTTTTGTGTCAAGTGCATTTGCAAAACCCATCAGGCTCCATGATGAAACTGTTTCTCATGAAGACCTTCCCTGGAAAGCGAGACCAAGACCTACCAGTGCTGCAGAGGAGACGTTCATGTAGAGTCACCAGCCTCAGAAATCACCAATTAACAACCAGCAGCTCAGATTAGAGGCGTTATGAAGGATTCACAGAGCATGAGTAGTAGATAGATCGCAATATTAACTTAAGGAGTGTAGAAAGAAAAAAAATTAAGAAACAACCATGCAGTTAAAAAGTTATCCCAAACATGAGTGGCAGTGTACATTACATTTGCTCCAACCCATTCTCCATTGGGGTTCAAGAACTGTGTTATAACCATTCGGCACCGTAAACGTGTACGCAGATGGTTGACGCACAAATGGAACAGTACAGTATACAGTGCATATAAAAACCCCAAATTACAATTGTTAAAGTTTTTTTTTTTTTTTTTCAGTGTAAGATTCTGCTAAATGCTATAACTCCGTCTCCCGCAGTGTTACAAGAACGCTGCAGCTTTTTTGTTTAAGTCGGCAACATGTTGGTTAAGTTTTTGTAAAAGAATATAGCAAACTCGTAGTTTATTTCTGATATTATGATACTGTACTATGATATGAAGCTATCTGTGAGAATCAAAGTGAAACTAAAACTGGTAGACGAGGCAGATGATGCTGTAAACCGCTGCAATTTTTATCTTTGAAATCATTCGATAAACGCTTTTTTCCTTGTTCCAATTTTCTGACACTATCCTATAATATCACAAATAAACTGATTTTGCTATATTTGTTTTACTAAAACTCAACCGACATGTTGTCAAAACTAAGTTGCCGACGTAAATTAGACAAAAGCTACAGCATTCTTGTACTGTAACACTGTGGGAGATGACGTTCTAGCGTTTTGCAGAATCTTACACTGAAATAGAAAATGCGATTAAAAACCATTTTAACAATTGTAATTTTTATCACAGACTTGAAGAAAACATATGCAGAACATTCTCACGCTAGTTTGCACGACTTTTTGCTTAATTTTAAAAACTCGTTTTGCTCCGATTCTCATATTTCTATCAAACTGTTTATTTAAAATGTGCTTACTTGCTTAATGAGCTTGCGCTGTATAATTGTCTTCATCAAATCTCAGTGGTAGGCGGCGCGGTGGTGTAGCGGTTAGCACTGTCGCCTTGCACCTCCAGGGTCTGGGTTCGATTCCCGTCTCTGTGTGCATGGAGTTTGCATGTTCTCCCCGTGCTTGGTGGGTTTCCTCCGGGTACTCCGGTTTCCTCCCACAGTCCAAAGATATGCAGGTTAGGCTAATTGGCGTTCCTAAATTGCCCGTAGTGTGTGATTGGGTGTGTGAGTGTGTGTGTGTGTGTGTGCCCTGCGATGGATTGGCACCCTGTCCAGGGTGTACCCCGCCTAGTGCCCGAAGTCTCCTGGGATAGGCTCCAGGTCCCCCGCGACCCTGAACACAGGATTAAGCGGTATAGAAGATGAATGAATGAATGAAATCTCAGTGCTCATTATATTGTATGCCACAGCTGTTCATGGTCACTGCTGACGTGAACACATACAGTCTTAACGCAAAAAAATAAGCATGGGATTCTCTTTTTCTCTGTTGCAGAGCGGAAAACAGAGAAGGCTTCCTCCAGTCCAGGTGAGTGTACGGTCTGATATCTCTCCTCTTTAACAGAGTAACTCATCAGTTCTGATCAGGTGCGGAATAGCGGAATGAACTCACGGAGTACACCAGGTTGATTTTAGCTTAGTCAGCGTTTTGTTTTATAGCCGCTATACATGAGCAGCTTCCCTTCATTCTGTTTCTCTCTTACGAGGGAAACAATGATACAGAAACAAGTGGACTTGGAGTGTTTTGAGAATTTATGTCTGTTAATACTTGTGTTTTTGTAGATTAAGGGTTGTTGAGTTAAGCATGTGTAGAGAGGTGTCACACACACACAGCTGTGCTACAGATGTAATTACAGACTGACACTCCATTTAAGCAGCACTTAGTACGGCGAAAAAGTCTGACGTGTCTCAGTCACAAGATCCTGACCTCGAACTTGAGCTGAATAATCTTGCGCAACATTCGTTTAAACGAGAAGTTGTATTAAATCCTGTACTACTATCTCAGTGTCCGTCATGCTGAAACCACGTGATCCACAGAGATACGCTCTTAATTGTGGAATAGCATTTGGTGCATTAGTAAATACACATGCAGGACAATGATCTTGGACGTGATATAGTGACAAAAAAGATGCTTATGTAAAGGATGGAATGTTATATGGGAGGTTTATTCATTCAACATGTTTTCATGATATACAATATGACTATAACTACAATATGATATAACTTTTCGGAGTAGCTCGCAGCCAAAATGATGTAAGAAACATTGGAGAAAGTTGAAACTCTAATGATGCTCATACAGTAGCATGCTCGCTTTAACACACTTAAAGACTGTTGGACTCTATGGCGTGTAGTATACCTCTCAAGCGTTTCTCCTGATGTTATCTCAGGGACATTTCTCTCCCACAAAGGTTGCCGTTTTAGCGCTCTCCTTCCCTGAGTCAATAATGTGTCGAAGGGTTTTTCACATAATTCCAGTCATTCAGAAATATCCCTAGTAGTTTTCATTGCATGATGCCAACAAATATTCTGTCCCTTCTCACTGTGTGTCCGTCCCTGCAGTGGTCTGCTATGTTGGCGACCGTAACGAACTGCGCAGGCGTGTGATCGAGTGGCTGCAGACCGAAGTCGTGCCAGACGGCTGGTTCACCAAAGGCTCCAACTTCACCGACATCCTGCTCAAGTACTTCAAGGTCAGTTTAAGGACATTGGAATTTCCTCATTTTTACCTGCCTTTTTGTTGTCCTTCATTTCCAGTACAATTATTCGCATTAGTTTTGTCCTGCTGTAATACATCATGGACTGTAAACATATAAAAATAGACGCTGACGTTTTGGACTTATGAGGCGCCCTGTATTTCGGCTGAGGTTTCCGTGTGTATTATTAATGTACACAGCTTTCCAACAACTTAATAAGAGTGTGACATTTGCAGTGGGAGAAAATCACACACAACTTTCATACATTTGTAAGCCTGACTAACCCCAGTTATTGCTGTGTTTATGAAATTGCCCCTTTACCCAACATAATCTTTCTAGGAAGAAAGTAAAAGCAAGATTTATTTTATGTATGTATGTATGTACTGTATGTATGGTCACGGCGTGCGCCCAAATCTATTATCGCTCCTCGCTCACTCCGTAGGCTCCCTAGGTCGGGCCGGCTGGCGATAATTAACGTTAATAGGATCTCGGGCCACTTTATGTGGCAATAAAATAGTCAGCTGACGACCTGAAGGACCAGGGTATCACATCTATGGAGATCCAGGCATGTTCCAGGACTCAAGTTGTGAACAAGTGGTTCTCAAGCATGAGGAATCATTTTCACACAAGACGTGCTGCAGTCAAATCTAAAGGTGGTTGAATGAAATTTTAGTGTGCGACTAAATAATAATCAGCAATGACCAAAAACACAATTGGAATTGATCACATATGAAATATGAAAAATACGGCGGCGCGGTGGTGTAGTGGTTAGCACTGTCACCTTGCACCTCCAGGGTCTGGGTTCGATTCCCGGCCAGGCTCGATTCCCGTCTCTGTGTGCATGGAGTTTGCATGTTCTCCCTGTGCTTGGTGGGTTTCCTCCGGGTACTCCGGTTTCCTCCCACAGTCCAAAGATATGCAGATTAGGATAATTGGCGTTCCTAAATTGCCCGTAGTGTGTGATTGGGTGTGTGAGTGTGTGTATGTGTGTGTGCCCTGTGATGGATTGGCACCCTGTCCAGGGTGTACCCCGCCTAGTGCCCGAAGTCTCCTGGGATAGGCTCCAGGTCCCCCGCGACCCTGAACACAGGATAAAGCGGTATAGAAGATGAAGATGAATATGAAAAATACATAGCCACATTGTTAAAAATGTAAATTATTTTGCACCGTCCTAAAATCTTTATGTCCTGTATGTGTGAACCCTGACTTACTATTGCATGACAGTGTTTTGACACTTTTGTTAAATTCTGCTGGTTAAGGAAAGGTAGATTAATGAGTTGCAGTGTTACAGAAAGCGAGCCAAATTCTGTGTGTGCAGATAAAGCACCGAGAGATAAAGAGGAAATCTAGAACTTTCAATGCACTTACATTGTATATGATATATGCAGAAATGTCAGAAAATGAATTCATAAATACATTTATTTTACCTTCATGTCATAAGGATGATTTTTTTACATTGGCTGCCTTCTTTAAACCGGTGTAGTTCAGTTAGAATACAAGGCTATATCTAACTCTCTATGACCTTTAACCTTACGCTCCACTCTTGTTGTGCTAGATAATCCAGTACACAAGCGCTTATCAGGCCTAGCTGGTCTAATTAAACGTAATAACTGCAAATGATTAATGACCCCGATCAGCCGTCTTGAGTGTGTGAAACCGGATAAATAATGATCAATACTTCACTATGAAATGTCACTCCTGAAGAGGATGGGTTCCGTTGTACCCACCTTTAAAGCTTTGTGTCAGGTTCATCAAGGGAAAGGGTTAAATGTGACAGCAGGCTGTGCAAAACATGCATACTGTTACCACTGTGAAGTTATTCTCCGGTTACAGGAATGTCCTATAATATCTCTAATACCAGGCCAATTAGCCAATTATTAAAATTTTTTTATTTATTAAACAGATATAATTACGTTTAATGTTTAATAGGTTTTCTTACTGTAAAGTTTAGATTTCAGCATGCTTTTCAGTATGAAATACAGCTAATTAACCATAAACACGTTTTTTACACAACGTTTTACCAAGGGTGCCAATAATTCTGAAATGAATCAATTTTGAATTAAGAAAAATTATGACTACAATGACTCAACAATGTATGATTTTGTTTATTTATTCTGATAAATAAAACAAATCATTCAGCAGGCTGAGCCGTCATTGTAACCAGAAATAGAGCTCCAAAGTCAGCTAAAATGCCCGACTTCTAGTATGATATAACTATTATAACATGATTGTTAAACGGCAGAGAGAGAAATGCCAGCCAAGAAAAACATAAAAAGTCAACCATCAGCTGGAAAATTGATGCTCAAGGTTTTTTTTATATACAGTATATATATATATATATTCTCAAGCGCCAGTATTGGAACATATTCAGGAAAAAGGTTAAAAAATCAACAGTGCGTCCGTTACAGTGAGATGCTTAGTGAAGAGCTGAAGACTAAACTTTAGATTAAACACAGAGGACTGATACAGTATCTGAGGGCATTGTGACTACACACACACACACACACACACACACACACTGTCCTCCCTATAGTCCTGATCTCGCTCCATTGGACTTTCACCTGGTCCCTTGAACCAGCCCTGAAAGCAGTGCAGATAATTTTTGACTCATTCTCGTCAATTAATGTCAATATGTTTTGCACCACAGCGTGTGCCATTTAGCATCGAAGCATGTTGTCAGTTCTGTCGGTGAGACAGAATCTGGGGGTGAATTGCGTGTCCGAGCTGAACATATAAGGACCGTGTCTTTTCCGACGAGTGTGATGATGAAACACTGATGGACTCTTTATGTTACAGAACTACGATAACGGTGACTTGCAGATGGATTCTGCTGAACTTCTGAGCTTCATCCAGCACAACGAGTCAGCGGTGGAGCTGCACTCATACGCAGAGGAGGAGAACAACCGCCTGCTCAGGTTAAAACACACACAGGCACACATACACACACAGACGCAAATGCACAAAACAAATAATGAAGGTTGATTTTTTAAATTAATTTAAGTTTATACCTTATTTAAACCTTGTAATTAAGCTTTGCACCTCCAGGGTCTGGGTTCGATTCCCAGCTCTGTGCACATGGAGTTTGCATGTTCTTGGTGGGTTTCCTCCGGGTACTCCGGTTTCCTCCCACAGTCCAATTGACGTGCAGATTAGGCTTTCCCAAATTGATGGTAGTGTGTAAATGAGTGTGTGTATGTGTGTGTGCCAATAGATTGGGACCCTGTCCAAGGTATAGGTCCCACTGCGACACTGAATAGAGGATAAAGCGGTATAGATGATGCATGAGTGAATGAGTAAATGTATACAGTAACAGGCGGCTTGTGATTAGCATTGTCACTTTGCACCTCCAGGGTCCGGGTTTGATTCCCGCCTCGACGTCTGTTTGCATGTTCTCCCCATGCTTATGGGTTTCCTCTAGGTTATCCGTTTTGCTTCCACATTCCATTCGATTGATTGGCGTTCCCAAACTGTCCGGAGTGTGTGTGAGTGTGTGCCCTGTGCCAGATTCGCACCCCATCTAAGGTGTACCCTGCCTCGTGCCCTAAGTCTCCTGCGACCCTGTATACAAGATACAGCGGTATAGACGATGAGTGAGTGTATATAACAGCAGTATGGAGGTTAAATGCACTGAACGTTCTGTAATTAAAGCTAAAGGTGCTCGAATTAAATATTAGTGTGTGGGTTCACTTAATTTTTAGGCTTGTTGTGATTAAGTCATGAGCGGCGTGGAGTTTAAACTGATGAGATAATGATGGTTGGACACACCTTCTACTGTAATTCCACTGTATTTCCTGATTTTTATTTCTTTCTACGAAAAATTTACAGTGATCTCCTTTGAACGGTTGATATTGAGATGTATCTGTTACTTCTGCTCTGTAAAGCCTTTATAAGTTTTGGTCTCGCTTTCCTGGGAAGGTCTTCATGAGAGACAGTTTCATCATGGAGGTTGATGGGTTTAGCAAATGCACTTGGCACAATACTTGACACATCTGACCTTCATGTCTTTAAATAACAACTGACTGTTTTTCTGTTTCCTAATGCCGTATTTGTTCATTCATAGTTTTGAAAAAATTCCACTATTATTCTAGAATGCATAAAATGAACGCAACCTTGTGTCCATATTTAATACTGGTAATGTATAAATGTTTTTGTTGCATTCTAACTTGAATGTACTGGCTAAATCACAGTGCCGTCACACAGAGAGTGTGTGTGTGTGTGTGTGTGTTGTGTGTATGTCAGGAGTCTGTGTGTGGACGCATTGATCGAACTCTCGGACCAGAACGCTGACTGGAAGCTGAGCTTTGATGAGTTCCTTAACTGCCTACGTCCAGGATTTAACCCTCCAGAGAAAAGTGAGACACACACACACGCACACACACACACTCATGCGTACACAAGCCCTGCTGTAGCTGCTGCTTACTAGAAGTAGGTGAGAGTTCAGGGGGAGGGACAGTGTAACCACACGGTCAGGCCACTTCTCTTTATACACACACACATATACACACACACACACACACACACAGTGCTAGATTTGGTTCCTAGGAAAACTTATCACCAAATATGAAAATAGACAGAAAAAATACCAGTCCAGCGAATAAGTGAGAGAGAGAGAGAGAGAGAGAGAGAGAGAATAAAATGGAAGGAGGTGAAAGTTATGTAAAGGGTCCAGGCGTGATGTCATGTGGAAATCAGACGTCACTCTGTAAAATTGATAGCAGATTCTTTGGAAGGCTGTTTCTCGGGATAGCTGCTGAGACTGGACTCCAGTTACTGTATACAACGGTTCTATATAGTTCCTGTACATCTAGCACAGTTACATGCAGTCAGAGGCGTCACAGCCGCATCCAGATAGAGCAGATAGAGAGCTTGATTTTAAACATCATGCTTTTTATGTGATTATGAAAGCTTATTTGTTTGGAGATGCAGTTGGTGCACTGTATACTGTGGTTTTGAAGGAGGGTGTCATGGCTTCCATTCCTCCCCAGGACCGAGGTGGTTCGGATGTGACATTACCCCCCCTCCCAGGACCGGCTTCCCGGGAGAGGTGCGGGCACGTTCTCTGCGTTACCGAAGGGATTTCTTGCCCCACCGACCTGCTGGGGTTGGCGGCGGGCTGGACGGCTCGGAGGTCGTGGCGCTGGGCGGTCCGGCCGTGTTTGATGGAATTCGGAGATGAGCTGTTGACTCAGCAAATCTCTTGCCGGGACCCAGCTGCGCTCCTCCGGTCCGTACCCCTCCCAATCCACCAAATATTGCAGGGACCCTCCTCGCCTTCGGGAGTCTAGAAGTTCTTTGACTCTGAACGCAGGTGCGCCCGCTATTTCCACAGCCCCGGGGAGCGAAGGGTTCGTGACGCATGAAAAACAGGGTTAACACGCATGTGAGAGGGAAGTTGTAATTTAAAAGAAACAGGATTAATTTGTGCGATAACTGGGAAGGGACCGATGTATTTGGGGGACAGCTTGCGACAGGGAAGATTGAGAGTAAGATCCTTTGTCGAGAGCCACACTCGATCGCCTACCTGGAGCGGAGGACTCTCCCCTCGCCGTCTATCGGTAAATTTTTTTAGTGTGCGCATTCTCCCATACGTTTTCCGCTTTCTTGAACCACTGATCCACCATGGGGATGTCGGTGGGAGTGGCATCCCAGGGACAGAGTGGTGGCTGGTGCCCAAGCACACACTGAAACGGTGTTAAGCCGGTCGAGGAGTGTTTCAGAGAGTTTTGTGCATATTCCGCCCAGAATAAACAGTCTGCCCATTCATGGTGCCGACTACTACAATATGCACGGAGGTACCTCCCGAGATCTTGAACAGTCCGCTCTGCCTGTCCGTTGGATTCGGGGTGATAGCCCGACGTTAGGCTAACGGTGGTCCCCAATTTCTGGAAGAAAGCCTTCCAGACCCTGGCGATAAATTGGGGACCACGATCAGAAACAATGTCCTCTGGGATACCATAATAGCGAAACACTGAGTCGAATAGGGTTTCTGCTACCTGAAAGGCGGTTGGAAGTGAGCTAAACGGGATAAATCGGCATCCCTTCGAGAAACGATCCACCACTACCAGAACTGTTGTGTACCCTTTTGACACTGGCAGATCCGTCACAAAGTCTACGGCGATATGTGACCACAGTCTGTTAGGTGAGGATAAGGGCATTAATTTTCCAACTGGCAAACATCGAGGGGTTTTAGTTGTTGCACAGATAGCACAAGACGAAACTGCTGTCATCACGGCTTTCCGCATGTTTGGCCACCTGAACTTTGGAGTTGAAAGGTCCTTAGAGCGCCGGGGTGTCCAGATGAAACGCTGGTGTGGGCCTCGATCATCACTCGCTCTCGTAATGACTCGGCACGTTCGGCCCGCGGCACGGGCTGGGACCGCATCGCCTGGGCTATCTCCGAGTCGAGATCCCACACTACCGGAGCCACCACGAGTGATGCGGGCAGTATTGTTTCCGGATCTGGATTTAGTTCTGGCGCCGGGAAGCAGCGAGATAACGCATCTGCTTTTTTTATTTTTTGAACCGGGGCGATACGTGATAGTAAAATGAAAGTGCGAGAAAAACAGTGCCCATCGGGCTTGGCGAGAGTTTAGTCTTTTGGCTTGTTGGAGATACTCCAGATTCCTGTGATCTGTCAGCACGACAAAGGGGTGTTTAGCTCCCTCCAACCAATGCCTCCACTCCTCTAACGCCGTTTTTACTGCAAGCAGTTCGCGATTTCTGATATCATAGTTGCGTTCGGCAGGTGTCAGTTTCCGCGAGAAAAAAGCGCAGGGGTAGAGCTTTTCGGGGTGGCCATGGCGCTGTGACAGCACTGCTCCCAGCCCCATCTCCGACGCATCGACCTCAACTACAAAGGGCTTCTCTGGGTCTGGTAGTTTTAAAATAGGCGCAGAGGTGAAAGCTTGTTTGAGGCGCTGGAAAGCCGCGCGCGCTTCCAGCGAGAACGCGCGCAGACGCCGTGGTTTCCCCTTTAATAAGTCAGTGAGTGGTGCTGCCACCGTGCTGAAGCCCCTACTAAAGCGCCGATAGAAATTGGCGAACCCCAGAAAGCTCTGTAGCGCCTTGACTGACTGGGGTTCTGGCCATTGTTGTATCGCCTGTACCTTGGTTGTGTCCATTTTGACCCCCTGGGGTCCTATGCGATAGCCGAGAAATGCAATCTCCTTTTGATGAGACTCACATTTCTCAGCCTTCGCATAGAGCCCGTGCTCGCGCAGTCGACGAAGGACGGCGGTTACATGTCGGACATGCTCAGCATATGACCGATATAATACCATCTAAATATACTATAACATAGCGGTTCAACATATGCCGGAACACGTCATTCATGAACCCCTGAAACACCGCAGGTGCATTTACCAGTCCATAAGCCATTACGTTGTATTGATAGTGACCAGATGTCGTGCTAAATGCAGTCTTCCACTCGTCTCCCTTGCGAACATGAACGAGATTGTAGGCGCTGTGGATGTCAAGCTTGGAAAAAATGGACGCTCCGCGGAGCAGGTCGATAGTGGCCGGTACCAGGGGCAGTGGGTGCTTATATTTGATTGTCACTGCATTGAGCCCTCGATAATCAATACAGGGGCGTAGGCCCCCGCCTTTTTTCTCGATGAAAAAAAAACCTGCCGACGCGGGTGACGTGGACCTGCTGATGAGCCCCTGACCGAGAGCTTGTCACGTATTCCTCCATAGCCCGTGTTTCTGCCACGGACAACGGATAAACACGCGAGCAAGGCGGTGCTTTCCCGGGCAACAGCTCGATCGCGCAGTCCCACGGCTGGTGAGGGGGGAGTCGTGCTGCAGCCCTAACACTAAACACGTCTTTAAATCGTGTGTACTCCGATGGCACTACGGTGGACACTTGGGCACGGGGGCTCTCAATCGTGGTTGTTTGGACCGTCAATGGAGACGATGTACAGAATTTTGCGCATCTGGGGGCCCATGAAATGATGCGTAAACCTGCCCAATCGAAATTGGGATTGTGAGAACTGAGCCATGGCAGGCCCAGCACGACGGACTGGCCCAACTGAGGAATAACGAAAAATTTTAGTTCCTCAGTGTGACCGGGGAATGTTAATCATAATGGCATGGACAGGAGTTCAACTGGTGAATACGATAACGTTTTGCCATCCAGAGCTTTAATTGAGATCTGCAAGAGAGATGAAGTTTCCAGCCGCCCCGAAATCTATCAGGGGGAAAACAGAGACAGAACGGTTATTATAAGTGAGGGATGCCTGTAAACAAAAATCATGGTGAGTGCGGGGTGGTGTGTGTGTGGTTACTTTTATGAATGGACAGTCCCTAATGAGATGTGTGCCCCCCCCCCCACAGTACAAACACAGCCCCGATGAAATGCGCCGCCACCTCTCCTGAGCCGACAGGAGGGACGTGCCCACGTCCATAGTCTCTAGGGCGCTGCCTTCGCGCGGTTCGGCGGGGGTTTTGCTGAGGCTGTCCCTCCGTGAAAAGTCGGATCTGCCTCCCGTTCCCCTGGAGGGGGGATGTTTTCGTTGGCCGCGGAGGTGCTGGTCCAGCCTAATCGCCAGTTCGATGCACCTATCCAGAGAGAAGCCCTCGTCGCGGCAGGCGAGCTCCAACTGTAGATCCGGGTGCAAACCGTCTCGGAACCTGGCGAGTAGGCTCTTGTCGCACCAACCACTCTCCACGGCGAGGATCCGAAATGTCACGGCGTAGTCGGCGACGGTGGACTGTCCTTGTTTCAGCCTTAGCAGCTGTTGTTCCCCCGTTCTCCCGTGATCGGGATGGTCGAACACCGCGCGAAAGGCCCGGGGGAAGCGTTCGTAACTGGACGTGGCACTTCCACCTGCGCTCCACACGGCCGTGGCCCAGTCCATTGCTGGCCCGGTGAGCTGCTGGATCATGAAGCTGACCTTCTTTCTTTCCGGGAGGTCAGGAAAGTCGGCCAGGTAGAGCTCACAGGCCAGGAGGAACTTCTTGCACCCCTCCGGGTCCCCTGCGTATCTTTCCGGCGGGGCGGCCCGAGGTGGGGTGTTGAGGGTCTGGACGCTACGCGCCAGATCGTTGACCGCTCGTGCCAGTCCGTTGATCTGCCCCTGTTGACGTCGGACATAGTTCAAGTAGGGGGGTTCGTCTTCAGGGAGGGGCGTCCCTGCTGCGTTCAAAAAGGTCTGTTCATCTGTCATGGCTTCCATTGAGGAGGCGAACACAGATGCAGGGAAAAGTCCACAGTTTATTCACACACCAAAAATAAGTGAGAAAGCAAAAGAATAACACATCAGTTTTAAAGGGGTTGGTGACTTCCCAGGCTGGGTCTGCAGGCGGGAAAAAGAACAAACAAAACATAAACCGGCCTTCAGCAATGTGCTGAACTTGGCGGATCGAGAGTCCTTCACCTTGACCTTGACCTTCTCGACTTCCGTGAACCAAAAGCCCGATCCTGCAGACACCTTTCAGTCCTGGGGTAAACAAAGAGAACACATAAACATGTATGCGACACACTAAGACAACCGAGGGCGTGCACAACAGTGAACAGACGAGGTGCAATGGGTTCGGCTAGAATAAATAGTGAGACACACGGGGTAGACACAGGTGAACTTGATCTGTAATCAAGTCATGTTGCGAGGGGGGAACAGTACACACGTAGACACACTAGGGGGAGACAAAGTGGTGGCTCAGTAATCCGGCGAGCCCGACCTTCCTCCCCAGGACCGAGGTGGTTCGGATGTGACAGAGGGATGATTGTCATGCTGTATTTCAGAAAACAAATAAAAAATGTTGTGTATTTTGGAGGGCGGGAGATTAACGTGTGTTGTGGTGTGGATGTGGTGATTAGTGTATTGTATATTTTGGAGGATGTGGTGATTAGTGTATTGTATATTTTGGAGGATGTGGTGATTAGTGTGTTGTGTATTTCGGAGGATGTGGTGATTAGTGTATTGTATATTTTGGAGGATGTGGTGATTAGTGTGTTGTGTATTTCGGAGGATGTGGTGATTAGTGTATTGTATATTTTGGAGGATGAGTGATTACTGTGTTGTATATTTTGTAGGATGTGGTGATTAGTGTATTGTATATTTTGGAGGATGTGGTGATCAGTGTATTGTATATTTTGGAGAATGTGGTGATTAGTGTATTGTATATTTTGGAGGATGTGGTGATTAGTGTATTGTATATTTTGGAGGATGTGGTGATCAGTGTATTGTATATTTCGGAGGATGTGGTGATCAGTGTATTGTATATTTTGGAGGATGTGGTGATTAGTGTATTGTATATTTTGGAGGATGTGGTGATTAGTGTGTTGTGTATTTCGGAGGATGTGGTGATTAGTGTATTGTATATTTTGGAGGATGAGTGATTACTGTGTTGTATATTTTGGAGGATGTGGTGATTAGTGTATTGTATATTTTGGAGGATGTGGTGATTAGTGTGTTGTGTATTTCGGAGGATGTGGTGATTAGTGTATTGTATATTTTGGAGGATGTGGTGATTAGTGTATTGTATATTTTGGAGGATGTGGTGATTAGTGTGTTGTGTATTTCGGAGGATGTGGTGATTAGTGTATTGTATATTTTGGAGGATGAGTGATTACTGTGTTGTATATTTTGGAGGATGTGGTGATTAGTGTATTGTATATTTTGGAGGCTGTGGTGATTAGTGTATTGTGTATTTTGGAGGATGTGGTGATTAGTGTATTGTATATTTTGGAGGATGTGGTGATCAGTGTATTGTGTATTTTGGAGGATGTGGTGATTAGTGTATTGTGTATTTTGGAGGATGTGGTGATCAGTGTATTGTATATTTTGGAGGATGTGGTGATTAGTGTATTGTATATTTTGGAGGATGTGGTGATTAGTGTATTATATATTTTGGAGGATGTTGTGATCAGTGTATTGTATATTTTGGAGGATGTGGTGATTAGTGTATTGTGTATTTTGGAGGATGTGGTGATTAGTGTATTGTGTATTATGGAGGATGTGGTGATTAGTGTATTGTGTATTATGGAGGATGTGGTGATCAGTGTATTGTATATTTTGGAGGATGTGGTGATTAGTGTATTGTATATTTTGGAGGATGTGGTGATTAGTGTATTGTGTATTTTGGAGGATGTGGTGATTAGTGTATTGTGTATTTTGGAGGATGTGGTGATTAGTGTATTCTGTATTTTGGAGGATGTGGTGATCAGTGTATTGTATATTTTGGAGGATGTGGTGATTAGTGTATTGTATATTTTGGAGGATGTGGTGATCAGTGTATTGTGTATTTTGGAGGATGTGGTGATCAGTGTATTGTATATTTTGGAGGATGTGGTGATCAGTGTATTGTATATTTTGGAGGATGTGGTGATCAGTGTATTGTGTATTTTGGAGGATGTGGTGATTAGTGTATTGTGTATTTTGGAGGATGTGGTGATTAGTGTATTGTGTATTTTGGAGGATGTGGTGATTAGTGTATTGTGTATTTTGGAGGATGTGGTGATCAGTGTATTGTATATTTTGGAGGATGTGGTGATCAGTGTATTGTATATTTTGGAGGATGTGGTGATTAGTGTATTGTGTATTTTGGAGGATGTGGTGATTAGTGTATTGTGTATTTTGGAGGATGTGGTGATCAGTGTATTGTATATTTTGGAGGATGTGGTGATTAGTGTATTGTGTATTTTGGAGGATGTGGTGATCAGTGTATTGTATATTTTGGAGGATGTGGTGATCAGTGTATTGTATATTTTGGAGGATCTGGTGATTAGTGTATTGTATATTTTGGAGGATGTGGTGATCAGTGTATTGTATATTTTGGAGGATGTGGTGATCAGTGTATTGTATATTTTGGAGGATGTGGTGATTAGTGTGTTGTGTATTTTGGAGGATGTGGTGATCAGTGTATTGTATATTTTGGAGGATGTGGTGATTAGTGTGTTGTAGGGCTGCAACAACTAATCGATAAAATCGATAATTATCGATAATGAAATTCGTTGTCAACGAATGCCGTTATCGATTAGTTGGGCTGCGCACGTTACTGAGGAGCGCGACCACAAGATACACAAATACACACACAGATACACAGTCGCTCGCGCAATGGAGGTTACAGAAGCGTTTGCAGGAAAAAGCGCGCGCCCCAAGTCCTCCAAGGTATGGGAGCAATTTACATTAAACACCTCTTATCGGGCGCTAAAAGCGAGCGGTTTTCTGCCGGTCGTAGTGTCCGGTGAGCGCGGATGAAGCGCGGAGGGTTTTCTACACATGTGGGAGCCCCTAGCGACGGGGAGGAATTGGCCACGACTAAAAAAAAGGAGTCAGTGAGAGAGTTCACACGGGGTTTGGTGACGTGCGTTTGTCCGGCTGCGCGGTTATACGGGGTAAAAAAAAGAAAAGAACGTTGCATGCAGCTTTTTCTTGGTGTTCAAATCCCAACGAATGCAAGGAAAACACTTCTAGTGCGTTTTCTTCACGTTCAGTTTACACCTCGGACGACCGGATATATCCCATCATCCTATACGCTGTACAGAGGGGTAATGCAGGAAAATGGCAAAATAAACAGAGTGAACCCAGTAGCGGCGATTTGTTTCTCTCCCCACGCCGCCGTATTACGAGAACGTCTAGTATAGCAAAATGGTCTATATATATTAAAAAATATTTTTTTTTATTTGTTGAGACAATAACAAAAAAAGGATAAAATACCCGAGAGGATCGAAATAATGTATAAACCGTGACAAGGATGTAGCAAGAGACACTTTCATTAAAAATAATATCATAATAATCTAGAAGTCTATTATTCTTCTAAGATTAATTAATTTAAGAGAATTTAAAATTGAGGTCATTCTTAACAACTGAATATGTCAGTGTATTTTTTAAACTACTGTGTGTGTGTGTGTGTGTGTATGTATGTATATATATATATATATATATATATATATATATATATATATATATATATATATATATATATATAGATATGTAAACACACACACACACCATATCAACACTGTTAACTTGCCATCTGCAATTATTGTTAAAAAAGAATTTTGATTTACATAAACTACATAAGGTTTAAATGTCAAAATTAAAGATCATTATACTCTATGTGGCTATTGCATTTTTTAAAGTTTACTTTTATACATAAATAATACCCTGATTTATGGTTTTATATTGTTAAGCAAAACAGCAAATTAAAGCGGTCAAATTTTATCCGATTAATCGATTAATCGAAAAAGAAATCGTCCAACTAATCGATTATCGAAATAATCGTTAGTTGCAGCCCTAGTGTGTTGTGTATTTTGGAGGATGTGGTGATTAGTGTATTGTATATTTCGGAGGATGAGTGATTACTGTGTTGTATGTTACAGAAAATGTTTCCAACAATAGGGTGATCATTGTGCTGTTTGTTGCAGATAATGTTTTAGAGGATTGATGATTACTGTGTTGTTATTGTTTTTGGAGTTTGACTGTTATGTTGTGTGTTCCAGAGTGTGCTTTGGAGGATGAGACCTATGAAGACGGAGCAGAGACTCAGGTGGACTGTAACCTCTGTGTCTGCGCGTGTGGCAACTGGGTCTGCACTGCCATGACCTGTGACGGTAAGTGGCATCACACTTTTAATAACCAGCAAAATGAACCCAACTGTCCACTGTAAACACTACTGTGTATAAATAACAAGCGTATTTGTGCTCGCGAGTATTAAAAGCATAGATTTCAACATATGGCATTCCAGTATAGAGCGAATATAATCCATTTCCAATACTTCCTACACCACTGAACTTTTAACCCTTATCACTGTGCTAACAGTTCTTGAAAGATATCAGGGTCAAAGATGAAACATGTTGTTAGAAAAACTGAATGCCTTTATATGAGACATTTAGATGTTTTCCTTTTATACTTATATTTATTTAGGTATAATGTCAAAATGCCTTTAAATACTTGTAACTAACTTTTAATTCTTGTAACTAAATTCTGTCCAATAGAGAAAACCCCAGCTCTTGAACCAGCTACAGGAGATGAGGATATGACAGAGGAAGAGTGGAGTCTGCGTGTGACGGAACTCAACAAACATCAGGTTTACTCATTGGATCTGACCATCACACATCAATCATATAGATTACTGATTATAAATATTAAAAGCTTTCTCTTAAACGTTGAAGATCAAATCTTGCAAGATAAGAACACCACTTGTTAGTGAGACTAATCTGAAAATAGCCTTCAGTATGCTAGGAAGCATAAAGATTAGACTTTGGAGCAATGGAGAAAGGTCATGTGGTCTGATAAGTTCAGGCTGACCCTGTTCCTCAGTGATGTGTGTGTCAAGGTAAGAATGGAAGCACATGAAGCGATGCACCCATCATGCATAGAGGCCACTGTACAAGCCTCTGGAGGCAGTGTTATGACCTGGTCAGGTCGAGGCACAGCAACGTTCAATTCAATTCAATTTTATTTATATAGCGCTTTTAACAATGGTCATTGTCTCAAAGCAGCTTCACAAAAATTAAAGAAATTTAACAAAAAAATAATAATAATAATAATAATAATAAAAAAAAAAATACATTAAAAAATAATAATAATAATTATTATTATTATAGAAAAGAAAATAATTGGAAGTGTGGATGTGTGAGAAAAATGTGCAGATAATAATAATGAGACGAATGAATGAAATTTCTCTGATGAGCAGCCAAGGGTGACGGCGACGGTGGCAAGGAAAAACTCCCTGAGATGGCATTAGGAAGAAACCTTGAGAGGAACCAGACTCAACAGGGAACCCATCCTCATTTGGGTGATAACAGATAGAAAAGATATAACATCTTGTGTGTTATTCAGCTGAAAGTTCAATATCGCAGAAGTTATTTAAATTGACATGAAGACCAGTTCAGCATAGGGACGAGTCAGTAGGTGCAGAGGGCAGATGAGGTCTGGATCACTGGAAGCACGTTATGCGGCAATAAAATGAAGTCAGCTGACGACCTGAATGAACTGATTGACCAGGGTATCACATCTACTTCCCTGACGGCACAGGTATATTCCAGGACTCAAGTCGTGAAAAAGTGGTTCGAGAATCATTTTCACACGTGCATAAGGTTCTTGATACAATGCCGCAGCGAATGTGTTCTGCGATCAGAACGAAAGGTGGTACGACAAAATACTGTAGTAATGTGCGTGACTACAGTGCGTTCTTTTTTTGGTCCAGGAAGTATATGAAGCGTCGTTCATTCAAAAATAATATTTTAAATTGAAACTTTTATATTTGTCATTAGTTTTATTATAGTCACCAAATAATACGCCTCAGGATAAAGAAGTCAATAATAAAATGCTATTTTATAAGTTACAATTTCACAAGGTTTATCACACCTCCTATAAAGGACCAGCGAAGAGAAAACTAATTCATGCTGTAAAGAGAAAACAATTCATTCAGTCAAATGAGGTCATGTCCTTAATTTAGTAGTTACACTCCTATCTACTATACTATATAGGGCTATGAACTAAGTATATGGTTTCTATGAAGCATCTTTATTATTATATGCTTTGTTATAGTTGCTTCCCACCACAGAGTATAAAAATGTTGTTTACAGTCCAGCGACTATGCGGTGATGACTAAGAGCTTGTTTTATTCCTGTAGGAGACTGTGGAGCAGATGAAGTCCAGCACAAAGGAGGTTTAAGGAAGGTGTGATGAGGAGGAAGAGGTCACAGTCACGACTCCTCCACACTATTACTGGGAGAACCACAACATGTATTGTTTTTATTTTTTTTTTATCTTAAAATATTTTTTATCTATCATTTCATTTCTGTGTAACATCATTATAACCGTTTTTGAGTTGACATGTACTGTATGTCAGTGTTTGTGTGTCATTAAGTGCTGTACATTGTTTTATTATAGCACCATGCTAAGCCTCGTCCAAGGCGCTCAGCACTATTTTTGTATTTTATTGTTTTTTTTTTTTTTTTGGTTTGTTTGTTTTTACTTTACGTATTGTTACTTTTTATTGTCACATATTATTGTCTTTTTAGATTTAGATGTAGATGGTGCGTATGATTGAGACAATGGCAGTAGATGGAGGAGAAGAGTAAGGTGGATGGAGACCACCTAGACTGACTCAGCGGTAATCAGGAAGAGACATGCTGGCGTAGACCGTTACGTTATCTTTGTCAGCGTATCAAGCCATGAGATAGCATGAAGCGAAAACCCAGATTGCATCACGAGTGTGGAGTCAGCTACGGTCTCCTTTCACATACTCTCTGTTTCCATGCAGACACGTCAGTCATAGTCTTGAGACCTTTCAAAAAGGTGCTAATACATTTTTTTTTTCCCTTTCTTCCTTTTTATAGCCGCACAGCTTTTCTCGTATGAGCATGCTCCTAGAGTACGTCTCGATTGCTAGATAGAATTAGGAATCTGTAGATTTGTCAACATGTAGACCTGTACAGGAGCTCCACTACTCCATAGGCTGGGATGATTCTTCAGCTGTCCTGTGAAAAGCTTAGCAGTGACTTTCACAGCATGGATTCTCCACTTTGCTCCTGCTTTTTGTTCAGCGGAGCGGCTTTATTTCGAAGTAGTGTCCATGTTAAAACTCTGTTGCTGTGCACATTTCTGCCAAAAGGATCAAAATCGAACAGAATACAAACAGAATGAGTGTGTTAATATGTTGAATGATGTAGAATGGAAAACGCGAGGCAGTTTAGGCCAAAAAAAAAAAAAAAGAAGCGACCAAAGCCTGATGTTTAGATTGTTTAAATGTTGTACAGTTCCTCCAGATCAATCACTAATCTGGACCCAGCAACAACATCATACCTTTTATTTCATACAGCTGTCAGATTGAAGATTAGATGACTAGATTCAGTCACCTCTTTAGCTTTGAAGCTTTCTTACCGCGTGTGTGTGTGTGTGTGTGTGTGCGTGTGTGTGGATGCAGAGGTGTGTTTGTATCTTCCTGTGAGTGATTCAGAATGTATGTGCTTGCTTTTTTTTTCTTTCTTTCTTTAATCCACTAAGATCAAGTTTTTATGATACTGAGTGCCTTAAATATACATCCGCAGATTAAATGGCCTTCTCTTGTAGGATTCCATGAAGAATTCCTTTGCAGTGTTATGGTAGTAAAGCAGAAGTTGTCCTGAGCAACGGACTGACACAGAATTTAAACCATTTCAGTGTAAAGACTATCTTGTTATCTTCTAATTGTATTTGAATTTCCTTGTATTATGACTCTGTACTGTACATCAATAAAAGGAATACACATCACAGTTAATCCTCCTCTATTTTTTAAGATTATTTAAAAAAAAAACATTTTTATGAATTATGATTGAATTAAGTTTGCACCTGTGTATGACGATTTCTTTCTTTTACATTTAAATCCTAAATAATAATAGTGTGTAATAGGAAACCTTAAATCGCATGCTTCAACAAAAGAAAGAAGAACAGCTGGATATGTTTCAACTGGTATCAAGTTATTTAGCCCTAACTGATCTCGGCCTGACGCACCCGTTTTCGACAAAGTTTTACTTATTTAGCTGCTGGCAACTTACATTTCCTTTCTGGGATCAATAAACTTATCTAAATATTCTATTAGGCACTCTGGGTTTTTGCAGTGAATTCTACACATCTTACAAAAAGGCCAACCTTACAATCAACACACATACTGTCAGTCAAAACATGGTACTGGTGCTAAAAAGTATCTCACCTATGTTATACAGTATGATCCTATTTATGGTATAACACCATTTTTTTCATAATACTTAATGCTTATTATCTCCTGGTCCATGCATACACGTTTATATTTTTATCAGATAAAAAAGAAACAACATTTGCTGAATTAAATTTCATGCTTTATGCCTGTAACGTTTTTTCAATTTTAATCTTCCAATGATCTTAAGTGTCATTCAGATGAAACTGTAGATTCCCACATGAAAAGACAAACATATGTGTAATTCTAAAAAAGCTAAATTGTTAAGATATTGCAACATGAATTTGACATGGTTACAGACACTACAGATTTTTTTTTTGCTATTGAAGCTTTTACCAAAAACAATTTTTAAAGGTCATATCCTTCTAGAAGCTTGCACAATGTTGGTATCAAAGCTCATAATGAAATGTGCATTATTTGCATTTTTAATTATTATTGCTTGAAGCAAGACTGTATAATGTTGAAAAATTGCCAATATATTTTATATTGGGGGCATATATAAAATACCAGCATTCATGCATTTAATAATAGGGGCCAGGTGTAGCTCAGTGGTTAAGGCGTTGGACTACGGTTCACAACCCCACAACCACCAAGTTGCCACTGTTGGGCCCCTGAGCGAGGCCCTTAACCCTCAACTGCTCAGATGTGTAATGAAATAAAAAATGTAAGTCGCTCTGGATAAGAGCGTCTGCTAAATGCCTAGATGATGTAGATGTAAATAACAGGCTGCTATATTTCTGAAGTGTATTTATCTGGATGCAGAGCAGTGCTAAAGAGCAGTGTGTAACACCTCAGGGTGTTGCAGCAGCAGCATGTGCATGAGGTAACCTTCATCACGTGATGCAGAATGAAATCTCAGCAGCACGTGCTGTCATATAGTCAACACTTAGCCAAACTTATTCTACTGTTAATGGAGTCAGAATAAAAATAAAATAAAAGAATAAACGTGTTTATGTTAAAGTATGTTTACGCGTTGTCCTGTTCGGTGTGTTTTGTGTAAAGAAAGCCAGGAACAAGGCTAGGTGGAAAGGGTTAATGACGTTGTGGGCGTCGCCATGGAGCGAAGTTAAAACCCCGGAACCTGAATGGGACAATGTTTCCCGTTCAGTTGAGCGTCGTGTGTTGTCGATATACAGCTTTCAGCGGCAGCGCGTGAAGCGAGTTACACAGAGTGTGTAGTGTTCGGAGCTTTCAGAGGGGGGAGAGGGGGGGGGGGAATAAATAGGAGCTTTTTACTGATGATGTTTTAACAGGCAGCTACGGTTTTGCACAAGAGCTTGTTTTTTTATTTTTATTGTTATTATTATTATTATTTATAGCTATATTTAAAACAATGGATGTCCTGGAGGGAGCTGAAGGAGGAGAGAGCGTGTTGGATTTATCTCACTTGAACTTAAACAGTGTGAGTTTTGAGACTGTGGCTGAAAAGCGCCGGACAGAAACAGTGGAGCTTCATCTCGGCTACAACAGACTGGCGGCGCTTCCGGACTCCATCAGCTTCTTCACGAGGCTCGAGTTCCTGGACCTGAGTAATAACGAGCTGTCGGTACTGAGCGACTCTGTGAGCGGGCTGACCCGCCTCAGGACCCTCGTGGCCAAAAACAACCGCCTGGATGAGTTCTCTCTGCCCAAAGACCTCCGCGCCTTACAGAGCCTGGAGGTGGTGAACCTCAGCGGGAACCGCTTCGAGGAGATCCCCAAACAAGTCATGCAGCTGCGGCGGCTCCACTCACTGTCCTTCGGGGGGAACCGCCTGAAACACATCCCCTCCGAGATAGACAGCCTCACCAGGTCAGTGTCTCAAATATTATATATACAA
This sequence comes from Channallabes apus, assembly GCA_030522415.1. Taxonomy (NCBI): domain Eukaryota; kingdom Metazoa; phylum Chordata; class Actinopteri; order Siluriformes; family Clariidae; genus Channallabes; species Channallabes apus. The sequence goes on from CM060109.1 coordinate 45,549,506, forward strand.
TACATTCATGTCTCATAAACCAAACACATCCCCCAGCCCAGGTTCACCAGGTCACTGTCTCATATTCTGTATAATGTACTAAGCGTGTATCCTAAGGCGTGGGAACGAGATAGTATGTTGTGCCCACGACTTACTAATGTATGGGAATAAAATGATATAATGCATTGCCACGAGATAATATGTTCTATCTTACTAAGGTATAGGAATGAGATACTATGCTGTGACCACCACTTACTAAGTTATAGGAATGAGATACTATGCTGTGACCACCACTTACAAAGTTATGGGAATGAGATACTATGCTGTGACCGCCACTTACAAAGTTATAGGAATGAGATACTATGCTGTGACCGCCACTTACAAAGTTATAGGAATGAGATACTATGCTGTGACCGCCACTTACTAAGTTATAGGAATGAGATACTATGCTGTGACCGCCACTTACTAAGTTATAGGAATGAGATACTATGCTGTGACCGCCACTTACTAAGGTATAGGAATGAGATACTATGCTGTGACCGCCACTTACAAAGTTATGGGAATGAGATACTATGCTGTGACCGCCACTTACTAAGTTATGGGAATGAGATACTATGCTGTGACCGCCACTTACTAAGTTATAGGAATGAGATACTATGCTGTGACCGCCACTTACTAAGGTATAGGAATGAGATACTATGCTGTGACCGCCACTTACTAAGGTATAGGAATGAGATACTATGCTGTGACCGCCACTTACTAAGGTATAGGAATGAGATACTATGCTGTGACCGCCACTTACTAAGGTATAGGAATGAGAGACTATGCTGTGACCGCCACTTACTAAGTTATAGGAATGAGATACTATGCTGTGACCGCCACTTACTAAGTTATAGGAATGAGATACTATGCTGTGACCGCCACTTACTAAGGTATAGGAATGAGATACTATGCTGTGACCGCCACTTACAAAGTTATAGGAATGAGATACTATGCTGTGACCGCCACTTACAAAGTTATAGGAATGAGATACTATGCTGTGACCGCCACTTACAAAGTTATGGGAATGAGATACTATGCTGTGACCGCCACTTACTAAGTTATAGGAATGAGATACTATGCTGTGACCGCCACTTACTAAGGTATAGGAATGAGATACTATGCTGTGACCGCCACTTACAAAGTTATGGGAATGAGATACTATGCTGTGACCGCCACTTACAAAGTTATGGGAATGAGATACTATGCTGTGACCGCCACTTACAAAGTTATGGGAATGAGATACTATGCTGTGACCGCCACTTACTAAGTTATAGGAATGAGATACTATGCTGTGACCGCCACTTACTAAGGTATAGGAATGAGATACTATGCTGTGACCGCCACTTACTAAGGTATAGGAATGAGATACTATGCTGTGACCGCCACTTACTAAGGTATAGGAATGAGATACTATGCTGTGACCGCCACTTACTAAGTTATAGGAATGAGATACTATGCTGTGACCGCCACTTACAAAGTTATGGGAATGAGATACTATGCTGTGACCGCCACTTACTAAGTTATAGGAATGAGATACTATGCTGTGACCGCCACTTACTAAGTTATAGGAATGAGATACTATGCTATGACCGCCACTTACTAAGGTATAGGAATGAGATACTATGCTGTGACCGCCACTTACTAAGGTATAGGAATGAGATACTATGCTGTGACCGCCACTTACTAAGGTATAGGAATGAGATACTATGCTGTGACCGCCACTTACTAAGGTATAGGAATGAGATACTATGCTGTGACCGCCACTTACTAAGGTATAGGAATGAGATACTATGCTGTGACCGCCACTTACTAAGTTATAGGAATGAGATACTATGCTGTGACCGCCACTTACTAAGTTATAGGAATGAGATACTATGCTGTGACCGCCACTTACTAAGTTATAGGAATGAGATACTATGCTGTGACCGCCACTTACTAAGTTATAGGAATGAGATACTATGCTGTGACCGCCACTTACTAAGGTGGTATATATGTTTACTATTAGTTATATATCATCACAAGATACTTTTTATCTTCACAAACAAGTATTATTTTTCATTAATAAAAATCTTTGCCTTGTAAAGATTCTGAGCATGTGCCTATAGTATCTTAATTTTTAAGGCCAAATCTGTCATCTGTTTTTGTTAATAAAATATACTTTAAAATGTAATTTAATGAACCCTTTAATTTTTGTGGCTTCAGTCATTGTTGGGATTCTCTTTTAAACCTGGCAGCATTAACAGCTTATATCGAAATATATATCGTTATCGTTCAATATGGGCCAAAAACTATTGAGATAACTTTTTTGCCATATTGCCCAGTCCTAGCTGTGACGACCACTTACTAAGGTGTGGGAATGAGATACTATGCTGTGACCACCACTTAGTAATGGCGCTTTTCCACTGCATAGTACGGCACGACACGGTTCAGTTCAGCTCACTTTTGGGGGGTTTTCCACTGGGAACAGTACCTGGTACCTGGTTCGTTTTTTAGTACCACCTCAGCCGAGGTTCCAAGCGCGCCGAACCGTTACCAAACGTGACGTGTAAACTCTGCTGGTCACCGATTGGCCGGAGAAAATCGTCATTACTGCGTCACTGAACTTGCGACACGAGACACAACAGAACCGCTATATTTAGAACAGCCAGAGAAGGACCGGACGCACCTTTTAACCAAAATTTTTCTTTGGCTGCCATCAGCCTCTTTTGAAACAAACTCCTTCGTCTCGCTGTTAAAAACATCCACATGCCGAGAATGAAGAACACCATGCCGTCGATATGCTCCATTGTTGTGTTTGTTTGTGGCGCGTTTACGATGATGTCACGACAGTAGAGGCGCCGCGACTAAAACGACACGTGAGTAATCCCGCCCACTCTAAAGCGGTACTAAACTGCAGTGGAACCGCAAACCGAGCCGAACCGAAGTGAGCTGTACTGAACCGTGCTGTGCCGTACTATGCAGTGGAAAAGAGGCATAAGGTGTGGGAATGAGATACTATGTTGTGACCACCACTTACTAAGTTATAGGAATGAGATACTATGCTGTGACCACCACTTACTATAATAACTTACTAAGTTGTGTAATAGTATAATGCATGGCCATGAGATACACATGTGACTACCACTTACTAAAAACTGTCATAGAACAGTCTGAAGTATGGGAACAAGATACTATATTGTGACCACCACTTACTAAAGTATGGGAACAAGATACATATGTCCAAGCCATGTCTTACTAAAGTGTGGGAATGTGGGAGTATGTTGTGGCCACAACTTGCTAAGTTGAGGGAACAAAATTGTACATTTATAATGCATGGCGACAAGATACTATCTATGTTCTAGCCATGACTTACTGAGATGTGTAAACAAAATTGTAGATTGCATGGCCACGAGATACTGTGTTCTAGCCATGACTGACTAAAGCATGGAAACGAGATACTATGTTGTGACCACCACTTACTAAGGTGTGGGAACAGAATTGTGCAGTCTAATGCATGGCCACGGATACTATGTTCCTTGCCACGACTTACTAAGGAGGTGAGAATGAGAAAGTATGCTGTGGTTACGACTCACTAGTGGGAATGAGATGGTGTTTTGTGGCCATCACTTGTTAAGGTGTGGGAACAAAACTGTAATGCATGGCCACTAGATACTATGGTCTACCCATGACTTACTGTACTAAGCTAGGGTACTAAGGGCTTATCTTACACTAAGGTGTTACTAATGAGAGTATGTTGTGGCCATAACCTAAGAACATGTCGGAATGAGATCATTTATGTCTTAGATGTGACAGGATGATTGTTGTTTTGGTGATTATGCTGTGTGTCAGTGAGCAAATTAAAGTAATTATATACTAACAGTTATAAACAAATTAAATTAAATTTTGTTCGTAGTTTACTATCTGCACTCTGCCTATATACAGTGGTGTGAAAAACTATTTGCCCCCTTCCTGATTTCTTATTCTTTTGCATGTTTGTCACACTTAAATGTTTCTGCTCATCAAAAACCGTTAACTATTAGTCAAAGATAACATAATTGAACACAAAATGCAGTTTTTAAATGAAGGTTTACGTTATTAAGGGAGAAAAAAAACTCAATCTACATGGCCCTGTGTGAAAAAGTGATTGCCCCCCTTGTTAAAAAATAACTTAACTGTGGTTTATCACACCTGAGTTCAATTTCTGTAGTCACCCCCAGGCCTGATTACTGCCTCACCTGTTTCAATCAAGAAATCACTTAAATAGGAGCTACCTGACACAGAGAAGTAGACCAAAAGCACCTCAAAAGCTAGACATCATGCCAAGATCCAAAGAAATTCAGGAACAAATGAGAACAAAAGTAATTGAGATCTATCAGTCTGGTAAAGGTTATAAAGCCATTTCTAAAGCTTTGGGACTCCAGCGAACCACAGTGAGAGCCATTATCCACAAATGGCAAAAACATGGAACAGTGGTGAACCTTCCCAGGAGTGGCCGGCCGACCAAAATTACTCCAAGAGCGCAGAGACGACTCATCCGAGAGGCCACAAAAGACCCCAGGACAACATCTAAAGAACTGCAGGCCTCACGTGCCTCAATTAAGGTCAGTGTTCACGACTCCACCATAAGAAAGAGACTGGGCAAAAACGGCCTGCATGGCAGATTTCCAAGGCGCAAACCACTTTTAAGCAAAAAGAACATTAAGGCTCGTCTCAATTTTGCTAAAAAACATCTCAACGATTGCCAAGACTTTTGGGAAAATACCTTGTGGACCGACGAGACAAAAGTTGAACTTTTTGGAAGGTGCGTGTCCCGTTACATCTGGCGTAAAAGTAACACAGCATTTCAGAAAAAGAACATCATACCAACAGTAAAATATGGTGGTGGCAGTGTGATGGTCTGGGGTTGTTTTGCTGCTTCAGGACCTGGAAGGCTTGCTATGATAGATGGAACCATGAATTCTACTGTCTACCAAAAAATTCTGAAGGAGAATGTCCGGCCATCTGTTCGTCAACTCAAGCTGAAGCGATCTTGGGTGCTGCAGCAGGACAATGACCCAAAACACACCAGCAAATCCACCTCTGAATGGCTGAAGAAAAACAAAATGAAGACTTTGGAGTGGCCTAGTCAAAGTCCTGACCTGAATCCTATTGAGATGTTGTGGCATGACCTTAAAAAGGCGGTTCATGCTAGAAAACCCTCAAATAAAGCTGAATTACAACAATTCTGCAAAGATGAGTGGGCCAAAATTCCTCCAGAGCGCTGTAAAAGACTCGTTGCAAGTTATCGCAAACGCTTGATTGCAGTTATTGCTGCTAAGGGCGGCCCAACCAGTTATTAGGTTCAGGGGGCAATTACTTTTTCACACAGGGCCATGTAGGTTTGGATATTTTTTCTCCCTAAATAATAAAACCCTCATTTAAAAACTGCATTTTGTGTTTACTTGTGTTATCTTTGACTAATAGTTAAATGTGTTTGATGATCAGAAACATTTCGTGTGACAAACATGCAAAAGAATAAGAAATGAGGAGGGGGGCAAATAGTTTTTCACACCACTAATTTATTTGGATTAACAAATGTCAACAGTGCAGGCAGAAGTGTGCGGATGCGACACACGGCATCTGGCGCCTTCTTCATGGCTTACACTTTCTTAAACTTCTCTATTCATTCATACACGCTTCTTTGTGACAACAGTTTCTCCATACTGCACAGAAAGACTTGGATATACACTAAAACTAATCACTGCACGCTGGTGGTCCATTTTTGCTTATACTGCTGTTACAAATGAACTGATGTAACACGTTCACGCCTGCACAGCAGTGAGAAAGGAGGCAATAGCCTTGAACGGAAAGTGCTGCCTATATATATATATATATATATATATATAATATAACCAGAGCGCGGGTAATTTTTGACTCACCCTCATATAATATACACAGGTCTCATATAATATACACAGTATGCAATGATTAGTAACTAATCCAAGAAAGGAAGAAATGGTGAACCAGTGCTGACCCGTGTCCCCCGTGCTGACCCGTGTCCCCCGTGCTGACCCGTGTCCCCCGTGCTGACCCGTGTCCCCCGTGCTGACCCGTGTCCCCCGTGCTGACCCGTGTCCCCCGTGCTGACCCGTGTCCCCCGTGCTGACCCGTGTCCCCCGTGCTTGTGTTTTGAATCATAAGCTGATCCATTTAGTTTCCACACGTTGATTCAGAGTTTTTATGGCTCATCTTTGTTTCTTTGCTAATTCCATCATGATTTTATTGCTTAGTGATTTGATTTGCATCTTGTCGTATGGATTCTATATTTCTGCATTTAAAGTGTTCTTAAAACAGTGGATTGTTGTAATGTTACCTCTGTTGCCCTGTAGAGGCTCGTTAGGTTAATGTTTTTTTTTTCCCTCCTCACTCTCATGTTTGTGATAAACTGCTTCTCTTTTTATTGGCTGATTCGTCCCATGTTGGGTTGTTAACACACCAAAGCTTTCTTTCTTTTCAATGAAAAAATACCATTTCCAATTATCATATTTCATAATACCTGTATTGACTCTGCCCTATACTTTTACAAAGATTGATTTTCTCTCTCTCTCTCTCTCTCTCTTTTCTCAGCTTTAAAATGGCTTGTTTTTCTCCCATATTATATATTTTATATATATTCCTAGATTTGAATAATTATGAAGGCATCCAAAATATGCAATAATCTCCTTTGATATTGAGATGTTTCTTCTACTTGTGCTCTAAAGTCTTCATTACGACCCTAATCCGTGATGCTGATTGTTAATTGGTGATTTCTGAGGCTAAAGTTAATTTAATTTAAGACTTTAAATGAACTTTTTCTCTGCAGCAGAGGTAAGTTTTGGTATTGCTTTCCTGAGAAGGTCTTCATGAGTCAGTTTCACCATGGTGTTTGATGGGTTCTGCAAATTCACTTGACACAATACTGTTCTTGCAAGAACTATTCCAGAAAGGCCGACTTCTGTGTCTTAAAATAACACCCGACTATTGTTGTTGGTGTTACTTACTGTAATTACGTGCTTTGAAATCTCCAGTAGTTGTTCTAGAATGTGAGGGGGGGGGGGGACTTTTCACTAGAACTGTCTTCACAGATGAATTCCAGGAATTGTACCAAGACTAAGACATTCAGACCTAGTCATTATTTTAAAGAATAAGTCAAACCGAGCACCCCAATAAGCAATAATCCCCGATCAAGCGTGTGTTCCAATACTTTTGGTCACTTTGGCTTCAAAGAAAAGGTGGAATGTTCTTAATTGTTTAACACATCTAGATATGAGGAAATAATCACTGAAATTCTGATCTATCAGATAAGTTTTCTTACATGTATAGACATCTTTCAATTCCAAACCCAAATATATTTGGTGTATTGAACAAAAATTATTATTAAATTAGAATTATCTTTACTATTTTAATACTGTAGAAGAAGGCTGGGTATAAAATTCAGTTTATCATCAGTAAAAGGATTTTTTAACAAAATTTCAAAAGCAGTTTATTACAACTAAATACATTTTATTTTGTTAAATGTAATACATGTTAAAATAATGTTTTGTATAAATAAAACTTAAAATGATCATTCTTTACATTCAATAATGCATCAATAATACATAGTTTTTCATGTTCCAATCATATTTTTATAATATAATATATTATTAATAGTCTGGGTTCGATTCCCCGGCCAGGCTCGATTCCCGTCTCTGTGTGCATGGAGTTTGCATGTTCTCCCCGTGCTTGGTGGGTTTCCTCCGGGTACTCCGGTTTCCTCCCACAGTCCAAAGATATGCAGGTTAGGCTAATTGGCGTTCCCAAATTGCCCGTAGTGTGTGATTGTGTGTGTGAGTGTGTGTGCCCTGCGATGGATTGGCACCCTGTCCAGGGTGTACCCCGCCTAGTGCCCGAAGTCTCCTGGGATAGGCTCCAGGTCCCCCGCGACCCTGAACACAGGATTAAGCGGTATAGAAGATGAATGAATGAATGAATATTATTAATATAAAATATTTATATTTATTATAATGATATTATTTATATTTATTATGTAATATTTATATTTATTATAATATATTATATTTATTATATAATATTTATATTTATATCATTATTATAAATATAAAAATATTATTATCATTATTCAATACTAATGTTAATCAGTAATGTCTGAACTTGTATTGCTAAACTGCTAGTTAATGACGTTGCCATGCGCAGAGCAAAACCACAAATGTTTGAGGAACTGAAGTGACGGTGGGAGTCGAGGATGTCATTACTGCTCCTGTACAGAATCATGAGGCACAGTGAGGGTTTATTCCCACAGTCAGTGTGTCACTGTGTTGGCTACTTGGCATTCTGCTGCTGTTTCCTGTCTCCTCCAGTCCTAAAATAAAAGCCTTGAGAACTTCTGCTTATAGCCATGGAGAATGAAGAACACACACTCACAGCTAAATGAAACAGCCATCAAGACAATATTCTGTGCATCATTTGACAAATTTTATTTTATACCCCAGTGCTTCCGAATTCCCAGATTAGATTTTTAGGAAAGCTGTGATTTCTCTATATTTTTATATATATATATATAGTACACAGTAGTGTGAGTACAGTACTGTACAGTATATGGGTTTACCTTTATTTTTTTTAAGGGTATTAAACTGAGTTGAAAATGAGATTTAAGTGTTTTGGTGCATATTTAGGGTTTAAACTATAAAAATAGGTGTTTTATAGGCATTTGTTTTACCACATCCAGAATTCACTAGGAATGTAATTTTTGGGGGTCGACTATGTTTTCGATTAAATGCTTTGAGCTTGTAAACACATCTTATCATCTCAGCATCGATGTGAACAGTTAGGTTGGAATCTCTAGTCGTCGATGTATAACATAGCTAGTATCTGCAAAGACGTGTGTTTATGGACAAGCGTGGCATTGTGTGTTGACGATGGTGTGTTCCCTGCAAATATATTCACTGAATGTGTTGTGCAGTTGGTTTGCTGGTCTACACATTCCTTGAGGCACAGAGCTGGCACCTCTTCCTGTTCTGCTGTGCATGTGTCCTGATCCTCCCTCACCCAAACCGGCACAAGAGGGTGTCTGAGGGAGGCTCCGCCATCTTTCGCTCTGAGGACTCAGTGTAGCTAATTCATGGAAAGCCTTGTCCTGTAGGTCGAAGACCAAGAATGTGTCATTGTCCCTCGGGAGGGTCCCCTTCATCCTCAACTTACGGACTTCCTAGAACTTTTTCAGCATGGTCCTCTGTTTAAAATGCATCCTCTCCTGTGGAAGACTGAACGAGAGCGTGCCAAAACGCATGAAGGTTATAGCTGCAATCAGGGTTATTATTCCACCAGATACTGATTTTCCTAATGTCATTTAGCCAACGCATTAACACAGTTTGTTTTACAAATCATTTGCATTGCAGCACTAGTCTTATGGTAACGTATATTAGCCCAAGAAAGACAAAGGTGTGTGAGAGATGGAGAGACATGGAGATAGAAGACGAATAATTTTTCTTCCATGTGAACCACACGTGAACCTTTTCTGGCTGCCCTCAATACACCTTATCTTTAATGTCTGGGTCTCACACTCACACTGGCTCTGGCTGGCTTCCAAATCTCCAAACTTTTCAGCCTGATTCAGCAAACATCCTACTTTTATCTCCAGCTGTTTCTCAACACCGTGTCCCATCTGTGGCCTGTTTTATTGATTTGTGAAGTAGATATTGCGATGTCATGATTTTATAAATATCCGTATTCAATAATTGTTAATTATGATGATTTTGTTAGATTTGTTTACAATTCTAAATAAACTTTAAATAAATTGCTCCTGCCACGTAACATGCTGTGCTGCCTGCCAATGTGTGAAATGTATAAAGTGCACCACCTGTAGGATCATGGAGGAACTGCAACATATTACCACTTCAAATGCAAACTTTTTTTTTTTTTCGGAGGGGGGGGGGTGTTTGCTTTTTGGGTTTTCTTCATCTCTACTGTTTGAACGTTCACTCTGTCATGTAAGGTGTGGTGGGAAAATCTCGCTGTCAGCACTCGGGAGGATTACGTGAAGCAGGTCCTGAGTGAGCGAATCTAAACCATTCCAGTAGATTAGATAAGAATGCATGTCTCCTTTGATAATGCAAGAAATTTACTGAGTAAACTTTAGACCAGCTGTTCCCACGATGCAATTTGAAAATGAAAAATCTCCTGCGTCCCACCCAAACCTAATCACATGATTATAATCTCTGATTATTCCTTAAGTAGGACTATTTTATGTTCATGGGCCTTTGGTAAGACAGTACAGGGTAAAAATCCCTCCACATATATGATGTGTAAAACAACATGTGGAATTGTAACTACAGACAGTCAATAGTTCATGTATTCTGACTCGGGATGTGAAAAACAAGGGGTCTCCCGATACGATATCACGATACCTAGGGGTTGATTCAAATTGTATTGATGATTTTATAAGTATCACGATTTCAGAAATTTCCAATTCTTATATATATATATATATATATATATATATATATATATATATATATAGAGAGAGAGAGAGAGAGAGAGAGAGAGAGAGAGAGAGAGAGAGAGAGAGAGAGAGAGAGAGAGAGAGAGAGAGATTATAAGATTTTGTTACAATTCTAAACAAACTCAGCAAATAAATTGCTTCCACCACCCTACCAATGTATGAATAGTTTAAAGTGCACCACCTGTAGGATTATAAAAGAAATGCAACACATTACCACATCAAATGTACATAAATTACAAATACTGATAAATTGATAAAAAATAAATTACTGATATATACATAAAATGCTATACAAAATAATCCCCCCCCCCCCCCCAGTTTGTAATTTCTTTTATTTCTAATTAGAAATTCTGATGATTCTCCTTTAACAACTCTTCTTTTGACATTATTATTATTATTATTATTATTATGAATTATTATTCTGTGCTAATGACATGTACAATATCCTCTGGTTTAAACATGGGTGAGATTTGGAGGAAAAAAATCATGGATTTTTCATCTAATGGCTTAGTTTTATTAGCTCTGATTTACTTTATTCTAAATATTATAAATAAAATTAAAATAATAAACATATTTTTAATAGTAATTTCAAGCTTAGTTGCCAAAATTAAAACCTAAAACTTTTATTTATTTAAGAGATTTTGCATGGACCATTTGCAGTACCATAATGGCTCACCAGGGGGAGGTGTAAACACTGCTTTAGAAAATGTTTATTTTATTTATTTGTTTATTTTTAAACCAGGGTCTCCATATGGTCTCTGGATGGGATAAGCAAATCATCTGGAGAATAAGTTTGTCAATTTACAATTGAACGGGGGGGGGGGTTAAAAACTCATTAACTGCTCTTATTTATTAACCTGTTGCTTTAATAAAACATGCACTCATTCTTAGAGTGAGTGAAATGAGTTCCTTAAAAAAAATCATTCAATTCTAATTTATATTGTGTTTGTAAAGATTTCACTCGGTGTAACTACTGCGTACACCAATAAGCTCGGACATCAATACCACTACCAAGTGAACCAAACAACTTTATTCAACCAAATATACAGCAGCATTAAAATGTTGAAAGGATCATGAGGCCGAAGTCCCACCTCAAAAAACACAGCACTCAATGGATCCACTGCCGGTGTGCTGGTGCCGGACATCACGGCGCACACACACACACACACACACACACACACACACACACACACACACACAGGCCCTGAGGGGCCAGAACCTCCCCGGTGACGCAAGGGAATCCCAAATCCTAGGTGGTTTTAATGTTATGGCTGATCGGTGTATGTTAGTGAAATGTAGTGATTTTTTTTTGTTGTTGTTACTTTGTTTTGAGATGAAGGGGGGAAAAACTATTTCATGTCAATTACTCAGAAGGAAAAAAAACATGGAGCTTTTAAAGTGATTGAGATCCGTTTACTTTTACTACTTTAATAGTGCGCCCTCTGTTGGCTGTATTGTGTAGTGTAGGTGTGATTTGCATGAATCTTGATTCTTAGTTCCTTTTGGTATTAATAATTGTGTTTTTTTTTGTTTGTTTGTTTTTTTAGCAGCTGATTATTTGAGTATAACACACTCACATGCGCGCACGCACACACACGCACACACACTCACATGCACACAATAGTCAGTCCTAATAGTTCTAATATGTGTGTGTGTGTGTGTGTGTGTGTGTGTGTGTGTGTGTGTGTGTGTGTGTGTTTCTCCTGCAGTTTGGAGTTGCTGTATTTGGGAGGAAACATGATCTCCTGGATCCCGGTGGAGCTGGCCAACCTGCCCGTGCTCAGCTACCTGGCGCTGTGTGACAATCGCATCCAAAGCATCCCACCCCAATTCACCAGGTACACACACACACACACACACATCTTTATATATCTTATTCATAGTTATCTTAACTTTTTTTCCCATTTCAATCAGTTTCCTCTTCACTCTTTCTATCCTGTTACTTCTTACTATTTTTTTTTCTTCTCTCTCTCACTCACTGTCTGTTCATCACTCCTCCTGGCTCTGTTTTTTTCCAGTATTTTTTTTTTTCCCTAGTTTGTCTCATCTCTATGTATATTTCTGTCTCTCTCTCTGCTTTCTCTTTGTTCAGTCTCTCTGTCCCACCGTATCGCTCACTCACTCCTTGTTTAGCAATCGTTTTTATAATCGTGAACATTTAAAGTGTAGTATTATTTAGTTATGATTAATACTAACAGTTGTAAAAAATATCAAGTAAGACCTCCCTTCTGTCTCTCTGTCTCTCTCTCTGTCTCTCTCTCTCTCTCTCTCTCTCTCCAGGCTCCACTCCCTGCGCTCCCTCAGTCTCCACAATAATCTCCTGACGTATTTGCCGCGTGAAATCCTCAGCCTAGTGCAGCTCCAGGAGCTCAGTCTCCGTGGCAACCCACTGGTCGTGCGTTTCATCAAGGACATGACCTATGACCCGCCGTCGCTGCTGGAGCTAGCGGGTCGCACCGTCAAAACGCGTAACCTCCGCTACTCGGAGCAGGACCTGCCCGCGGGCCTCGTCAACTACCTGGACCTGGCCAGCAAGTGCCCTAACCCCAAGTGCGGAGGTGAGACATGAGACGAAGACCCAGAGGCTCCAGTGTAGAAATACTGCAGATAACATGATCACAAAGTAGCTGGAGAAATAGAATCAGTAAATCTATGTGTGTGTGTGTGTGTGTGTGTGTGTGTGTGTGAGGTCGGGGCCAGTAAAACCAGTAGATTTTCCTGATCCTACAGGTTGTGTTGATTGGTTACGCTAAATCGCCGCTTTTATTTCCGTCCTGTATAAGATCTGATGAGATTTCTCTAAGCTGAATAAAAGTGTCGCTCCCTCTGCAGGCGTCTACTTCGACTCCTGCGTGCGCCACATCAAGTTCGTGGATTTTTGCGGGAAGTACCGGCTGCCCCTCATGCACTACCTGTGTTCCCCAGAATGCACCTCTCCCTGCAGCTCCAACCCTCAGAGCGACGCGGACTCGGACGACGACCAGAGCGTCCCGGCCGATCGACTTCAGAGAGTCCTGCTGGGATAGCGTACACACACACACACACACACACACACACCTACACACTTTTCCAGTCTCTGTCTTACTGGTGCTGCTTTTCACACAATTTTTATATCCCACTTGCTCCGTTTGCCAACTAAAACCAAAATGTCTGTGTTCCAGCTGCAGCACATTGAGCCTAGTGATGTTCGAGCAGTCTGATGATGAGGTGTCTGATCTATTTTTTTTTTTTTTTTTTTTTTGCCTTAAAAATGATAAAATTTGAATTGGTGTATTAAAACTTCTAGCTAAAACATGACAAATCAGTCTTGCGTGTCTTACGGTCTCTAGTGCTGCAGGTTCCCACGTTCTTTTCCTTTAGTTTTTTTGTTTTTATTCCCTGCTTTCACTGTAGGAAACCAAATTCTGCGGTGTTTAAGCAACATCAGAGTCTGCTGACTGCTTTTACGCACAAATGTATAAAAAAAAAAAATCGTTCTTTTTTGTTTGTTTTTCTTTGTTTGTTTGTTTATACGAAGCAACAACACTGAGCCTCGTTTATCCCCCACAATACACACAGATTTATTTCTAAGTCATTCACACCAGCATTTGGTTCTCATTTTCAAATCTTGTCCACTTTTTTTTTTTTTTTTTTTTGGTTTATTTTGTAAATCTAGCTAACGTACATAATGTTATAATTAGGACTCATTATTGTCATTTTTATTCCCTGCAGTAATGTAGAGGTTAAATGGTTAAACTGTGTCAGGTTCACAGTGACGCATGACGCGCGCTTATCCTTCATTTCCTGTCATCTGTTCCTCTTACCTACAGTACAGGAGGTATCACAGCGAGATGTGTCAGGATCATGTGATTACGCATTGCACATACAAAGCAAATCAAGCTTTCTGAAACTTTTATGTATCCAGCAAAACTAAAATGACTTTAACACACAGCATTACTTAAAGATTGATAAACGAGGCGCGGTGTTCAAACCCACGGCCCTCACGAGCACGTCTTATCGCCACTGTAGTCAGATTTGACATTACCGAACGAAAAAGAACAATCATGGTGCTGAAACTGGCGTTTTTGCGATCTCGCGGTACGTACGAACATGTTTCCGGACCAGTCAGTGTCGGTAACCGTACTGAAGCACACACCATGTACAGTATCTCAACAAGACGTTTCAAAGGGTTTTCTTGCGTAATTAGGGACGGATGATGCTAAAATTGTGCGACACTGACAATAAAGACTTGTTAAATAGGGCTGCATCGATTGTCATTTCTAGTAGACGTATCGTTTTTCCATATTTTACACGCAGTCTGTCAACAATCACAATACTGTCCGTCCAAATTGTGGATGTGTGTGTCACCTGTTTGTTATTGAGTTAATGGTTCACTTTTGCAGGCACGATGTCTGATGGATATCAGTACCAGGATTGATGCATCACTTTAATTTAATTTCTTTTCTTTTTTTGTTTTTTATCCTTGGAAAGTGTTTAACTCCTTAAGGATCACTGAGGCACCATCCTGAGATGTTCATCACCTGTTTTGTGTTTTTAAATAGTTTATTTAATTCTAAATGCTACACACACAATGTATAATAACATTTAAAAACTTAGATTTTCTGGAATAAAACAAACCCAGGAATAATTTTCTCCACTGTGTAGTTGAGGAGTTACAGTGAAGCAAGCGATACACTTTATTATTATTATTATTATTATTATTAACTGGATTAGTATTACTATGATTTTTCAATTAAAAAAATGTATCCCAAGTACAGTAGAAATATTTGAAAAGAAACCACATTCTAATTGTAATAATACTTTAAAATATCAGTACCAGTCAAAAGTTTGCGCACACGACCTTATTCTGTGTTTTTTGTTAAGCGATATATTTTATGAATTTTAGAACAATACTGGATTTTTATTATTATTATTATTATTAAACAATGAAAAACAATAACACACAGCATTAGGTAACTGCGTGACGACAACGACAGTCAGTTGTTAATCGAAGACACACACATTCCTATTCTTTTCTGGAATAGTAAGAACAGTATTACAGTGTCGAGTGCATTTGAACCTGGTTCTCATGAAGACCTTCCCAGGAAAGCAAGACCGAAACGTTGATTTAGAGTTACCAGCCTCAGAAATCGCCAATTAACAAATCAAACCTCAGATTAGGACACTTGTGGAGACATTGACAGATCATAAGTAGCGGACACATCTCGATATCAGCTGTTTAAAGGAGATTATTGTACATCTTGGACGCCTTCAGCATTGCTTTACAGTGTAGAAAGAAATACAAATCAGCGAAGACCGTGCAGTTTAGAATGTGTCCAAACTTTTGACTCATTTCATTTACAACTTTAAAAGACTTTTCTTTGACCTGAAAGAAAAGGACAGATAACAGTTACTACGGTTAAATTAGTTTCTATTCTTTAGGTGGAAATTCCAGCAGCGATCCTTAAGGGGTTAAACTAAAGTGCCTTGATATATGTTTAGGAAATAAAATATTTCCTCTTACAGATTTGTATAACGCACATATCTTTAGACTTTTGAAAATGTAATAATTAGACTGTTAAACTGTGAATGACAATACTATTTGAAGATTATAGTGTTTAATAATATTCTTAATATTGATGTTGGTGCAATATTGGTACATTGATATATTATCTATATATTCATATCTATCATAAGAGTGACTGTGTGTGTGTGTGTTCGCTGGAGATCATGGCATTGTACCCCTATCTCCTTACTTCTCTGAGCCCTTTAACAGCTCATGGCTACAGACATCTTTTATTAATGTCCCACTTCGTGCCTTCGCTACAGCTGTTACATCCTTTTTATGAGCGAAATCTATAAACCCGAAGAGAGACGGAGTAGATTATGGAGAAAATTCAGTTTTTGACGTCACCGTTACCAGACAGTAATGTAAGGGTCTCTCTGCATAGTCAGAAACCTGGACTAATAATTTGACTTTCATTTATATTTAGATTTTAATTTGTATGAAAATCTAAATATACAAAACATTTCAGTGTGTGCATACAGTATATATGAGATGGAAATGGATCAATCTTTAAAAAATATATATATATTTTTTTAATTCAAGGAATTATTAAAGCCCAGTTCTCACTTTCAAGATATTTACTATGAATTGCTAGGAGTTCACGAGTTGCTTGTATTACTATACAGTATTATACGCTTCGTTGTGCCTTTACAGTGCATGTGGCTGTGGTATTTTGCTTAGCTTGACCTTGCCTTAGCTTTTCTTTGGTTTTGCCTTAAAACATAGCTAATGATGTCAGTATGCATTATATACACTCATCATTTTCTATACCGCGTTATCCTGTATTCAGGGTCGCGGGGACCTGGAGACTTGGGGCACGAGGCAAGGTACACCCCGGGCAGTTGCCAATCCATCACAGGGCACACACACACACACACACAATTTGTGAACGCCAATTAGCCTAATCTGCATGTCTTTGGTCTGTGAGAGGAAACCGGAGTACTCGAAGGAAACACACCAAGCACGAGGAGAACATGCAAACTCCATGCACACAGAGACGGGAATCGAACCCGGACCCTGGAGGTGCAAGGAGACAGTGCTAACCACTACACCAGCCTTCACATTATAGACACATTAATGTCAAAAATCAAAGTGAAAATCATGAAAGCAGGAACTGGGCTTAATGGTTCTTAGTGTCAGTTTGATTATCTTTTACTTAATAATCAGTCTTAAACATTAAGTAGTATTAAGTATGTTAAATGAGTCAAGTTGTGACTTAAAAGAAACGTAGATTTAAAGTAGCACCTTAAAAATTTGGTCCATTACATATACTGTAACCCTCCTCAGCTCCCTTTTTCTTTTACATAACAGGTGATATTAATAACTATGCAACTGAATGTGATTTAAATCTGGAACTGTTTAACTTGTTGCCTATTGCTTTTTTGTGATAACTAATCCTGTTATTACTTTTTCTGCACCTCCCTGACGTAATGTATTAGAGTTTATTTTATTTAAAATCCTGAAGGCATCACTACACGTTCTTCTAACGATTAGTAGAAATGCACTTTGTCACCTAATGTATTAAATGAATAATAAAGTGTTTATTTAAAAAAAAAAAAAAAAAAGTTTTTTGTTGTTGGCTTTTTTTTTTTTTTTTTTTTTTTTAGGTGAAAATCTGATACATATCATAACTTTACACGATTGTTATAAGTAGAAATTATTAGCAATATTCTTATGTGGTGTTTGAAAAGTATTCTGAAAAGCTTTCTCCGGGAAGCACATACTGTATGTAAAAGCTGCTTTATTGAAGTGGATAGCTGTAATCTGTCTATCTAATGGATAGCTGATATCTGAAAGCTGTTATTTATTCTATATGTACCTTATAACATAACATAGTCTTTTGGAAAATAAATGGATTAAGGCTCTAATAGCTCTGAGTATCGATTATAAAACTCTCATGAGGCTGTCATTATTAGTCATTATTCTTATTAAAGTTAATTGAGTTCAGTTATACTGTAAAGCACGAATCACTCACATAATGTCTACCTTTGTGTTAACAAAACTTTAACATTCTACTGTATTGACCCTGCTTTCAAACGCTCCAGATCCCGGTACGAAGGAGTACCCAAAAGAACCATTCAATTCAATTCAGTTTTATTTGTATAGCGCTTTTAACAATTGACATTGTCTCAAAACAGCTTTACACAATCAAAAGAATTATTTAAGTTTGTATGGAATGTGAATGTGTATGAATCAAAATGTTCAGATAGTCCCTGGTGAGCAAGCCCGAGGGCGACAGTGGCAAGGAAAAACTCCCTGAGATGGTAATAGGAAGAAACCTTGAGAGGAACCAGACTCGACAGGGAACCCATCCTCATCTGGGTGAAACAGATAGCAGGAAATGATCTGCATTTATACTGTGTTAAGTGTTAGGTTCAGCTATAATAGTTGATGTTAATTGATGTTATAATAGTTGATGTAAAATGGAGTCCAGTAATTATTCGAGACTCAGATAGACTTGTAGAAAGTTCCAGTCCTGAACTATCGAATTGTCAAGTCCTCAGAGAAACAGCTGACAACACCAGTCGAGGCCAGAACCATCTTCTAAGTAGATAGAATCATCCCCAGACACCAGGCACATCCTAAAGAGACACACGGGGCATCCATGCGATGAGACCTCCAACCAGAAACCGGGCACCAGGATGGACCAGACAGGTCCGGAGGGCAGAGGGAGTCTGGATCACTGGCAGCTCAGGAACCACATGTGTAGCTCGACAGAGAGAGAGAGAGAGTGAAAGGGGGAGACAGGGGGAGAGAGGAAAGAGAAAGAGGGGGAGGAAGAGAAGAGGAGGAGAGATTGCAATTAGGTATGGTCACAGTCACAATGTCTAATGTGAATGTATATTTACTGTAGAGTGCAAGCAGGGACTCCGGCAGGACTAACTATGACAGCATAACTAAAGGGAGAGCCAGAAGGAAACACAAACATGAGGGCTCCCTGAGATGTAAAGCAAACAATCACCTCACCGTCAACAAACCTGAGTGATCAAATGAGACTGAGGAAGACAGCATCTAAAACATACCAGTTCACCATAATACTCTACGTCCATGAGTCCCCCAGATCTGCTCCTTTACCTTATGGCAAATCTATTTATAAAAATGCTTGGCTAAATAAATAGGTTTTGAGCCTAGACTTAAACACTGAGACTGTGTCTGAGTCCCGAACACTATTTGGAAGACTATTCCATAATTTTGGGGCTTTGTAATAAAAAGCTCTGCCCCCAGCTGTAGTTTTCATAATACGCGGTACTGATAAGCAGCCTGCATCCTTTGACCGAAGTAGGCGTGGCGGATCGTAAGACACTAGCAGTTCGCTCAGATACTGCGGGGCGAGACCATTTAATGCTTTATATGTCAAGAGTAGTATTTTAAAATCAATGCGAAATTTCACAGGGAGCCAATGCAGTGAAGATAGGATAGGGGTGATGTGCTCATATCTTCTGGTTCTAGTGAGGACTCTCGCTGCTGCATTCTGGACTAGCTGAAGCTTGTTTATGCACCTAACTGAACAACCAGACAGTAAGGCATTACAATAGTCCAACCTAGAAGTGATAAAAGCATGAACTAGTTTTTCTGCATCGTTTAGCGACAATATATTTCTTATTTTGGCGATATTTCTGAGGTGAAAGAATGCTATCCTGGTGATATTATCTACATGAGCTTCAAATGAAAGGCTGGAATCTATAATCACGCCGAGGTCTTTTACTGTTGCACTTGACGGAACAGAAAGGCCATCTAAAGTTACGGTGTGATCTAAGATTTTACTTCTAGCTGTATGCGGTCCTATGACTAGAACTTCTGTCTTATCCGGATTAAGCAGAAGGAAGTTAATTAGCATCCAATTTCTTATGTCCTGCACACATTGCTCAACTTTAGTAAGATGGTTTTTCTCATCAGGTTTTGTTGAGACGTATAGCTGTGTGTCGTCAGCATAACAATGAAAACTAATACCATGCTTACGGATTATGTTGCCCAGAGGAAGCATGTAAAGGGAAAAAAGCAGTGGGCCTAAAACTGAACCCTGCGGAACGCCAAACTCCACTAGAGAACATGCAGAATAATCACCATTTAAGTCTACATACTGATAACGATCGGTCAAATAGGATCTGAGCCAGGAGAGGGCTGTACCCTTAATTCCTACTACATTTTCTAATCTGTGAAGAAGAATAGCATGATCAATAGTGTCAAAAGCTGCACTGAGGTCGAGTAATACAAGCATAGTTACACAACCCTGATCAGAGGCCAATAGGAGGTCATTTACTACTTTAACGAGTGCTGTTTCTGTGCTGTGATGAGGCCTAAATCCTGACTGATACAGTTCATGTATGCCATTTCTATGTAGATATGAGCATAGCTGCTCCGCTACTATCTTTTCCAGAATCTTAGAGATAAAGGGGAGGTTTGATATTGGCCTGTAATTGGACAGCTGACAGGGGTCGAGGTCAGGTTTCTTAATTATTGGTTTAATAACTGCTACTTTAAAAGATTTTGGAACATAACCAATGCTGAGTGAGGAATTAATTATTCTCAACAGTGGTTCTGTTATTACTGGTACTATCTGTTTAAGAAAATGTGTCGGTATAGGATCTAATATACAGGTTGATGAATTTGCAGAAGAGATGAGTGAAATTAGTTCATTCTCTTCAAGAGGAGTAAAGTCTTCTAGGTTTGAATCTGACATGGCTAGGTTAACATCTGTATCAATTACATTGTTTGGTTTCAAAGTCTCAATTTTATGCCTAATATTTACAATTTTATTATTAAAAAAGTTCATGAAGTCCTCACTATCGCATGATGTTGTTGTGGAGATTTCTGTAGTGGTCTTATTTCTGGTTAATTTGGCTACGGTATTAAATAAAAATCTAGGATTATTTTTATTTTCTTCTATAAGAGTGGAGAGATACGTTGATCTAGCTACACTAAGAGCTTTCCTATAGTTCAGGATGCTCTCTTTCCATGCTATTTGAAATACCAATAATTTAGTTTGACGCCATTTACGCTCTAATTTCCGAGCAGTCTGTTTTAAAGTGCGCGTGTGATCGTTATACCAGGGAGCGAGTTTCTTATCTCTAATAATTTTTCTTTTAGCTGGAGCTACATTATCTAAGGTACAACGAAGTGTCGACTCTAAATATTCAGTCGCCTGATCAAGTTCTGTGGGGTCAGACGGTGGCCTAATCGAAGTTGGTAACTGTGGGAGATTACTGATAAAACTCTGTGTGGTAGTTGATGTGAATGTACGTTTAATACGGTAGCGCGGTGCTGTGCGTACATCATCACTGTGACACACTTGAATGGAGACAAGATAGTGATCTGAGATAATTTCAGACAGTGGAATTGTGAATACGTTTCTTATACTTAATCCGAAGAATATTACTAAGTCTAAAGTGTGACCTGCTTTATGAGTGGGTCCTACTACACACTGATTTACGCCTACGGAGTCCAGTATGGATATAAATGCTGTTCTCAGAGGGTCTTCTGGATTCTCAAAATGAATGTTAAAATCTCCAGCAATTAACACTTTGTCTACAGAAACGACCAGGTCTGAGGTGAAATCCGCAAATTCACTAAGAAATTCAGAATACGGCCCTGGAGGTCTGTAAATTATAATTAGTGGAATCGACTGAGCTGATTTAATATACTTAAATAGACTTATGTTACTATAGAGAATTTCAAATGAGTTAAATTTGTGTCTGTGTTTTTGTACGATAGACAGATTATCATTATGAATAGCTGCGACGCCTCCTCCTCTACCAGTTAACCGAGGCTGGTGTATGTAGCTGTATCCAGGAGGACTAGCTTCATTTAGAGCTACATACTCATCCTGTTTAACCCACGTTTCAGTTAAACAGAGTATATCAAATGCCTGATCTGTGATAATTTCATTAACAATAACTGCTTTTGATGCGAGAGATCTAATATTTAACAATCCTATCTTCAGATCAGAGGTGCCGGCTGCGCATTCAGTATGATCGGAGTTTGTGGAGTTTATGTTAATTAGATTATTGAAACAGACTTTCTGAGTCTTTCTACATTTTTGTCACTGCCAGACCCCACAACACACCCGGAACGCTCCAAGGGGAACCCAAAAGCTAGGTGTTTTTAATGTTAATAGATTTAATAGCTTATCGGTCTAGATACAGAGAGGCCCAAAATCAACATAACTGATTGATTTCAATATGTCAATGTTCCTTTTTATACATCACTTCTGCCTTTTGAGAGTAAAACTGAATGGATGTTAATAAAATTCAATTTATGTATTTTTCATGGCCCAATGTTTTTTAGCAACTGACCTTTACACCCATACTGTGTAGTTCTTTATACAAATGCATAAGTAATAAATATGAATAATTATAATATAATAGAGCGGCACAGTGATGTAGTGAATAGCACTATGGCCGTCTACCTACAGGCTTTGGGTTCAATTCCCAATTTGGGGTCTTTGTGCATGGAATTTGCATGTTCTCTTGTGTCTAGTAGGTTTCCTCCGGGTACTTAGGCTGTCTGGCATTGAATAAATGTGTGTGTGTGTGTGTGTGTGTGTGTGTGTGTGTGTTTGCCCAGCAATGGATTGGCACCCATACCCCGCTCAAGTCTCCTGGGATTGGTTCCAGACCCCCTGATGCCCCAGTAGAGGATAAGCAGTGTAGAAGATGAATAAATAATATAATAAATATTACCAACATAGAAAGGGATGTTCAGGTGTCCAGAGACTTTTGGCCTTATAGTATATTTGTTATTGCTGGGTTTGTTGGTTTTCAGGACAAAGAAAGATGCATCGGTGATTGGAGGAGTGTAGTTCATTATACTGTGTGTGTGTGTGTGTGTGTGTGTAAAACACTGTGTTGTCTTCATTAGCACATGAATCTGAACCATGTCAATGGTACTGAATATAACAAGCACTTCTTTTCACTTCAGTTCCCAAACTTTACCTAATTACAACGTGCTCTTTCTCTCAGCCGACAATCCTGCCAGGAGCCACTAACACACTTTTCTTCTCATCTTTTCTTCAGGATTTATCAGGACAGTTCTGATGGTTTGGGACTGAAGCTGTTTTTAATTTCTTTGTAGAACAAGATATATGTTGTTTGAACACTTTTCAGATGCGGAGCGCCTGGGAGATCTTTGTATCCACATCGGTTTGTCTTTGGGAGGTTTAATAGACATCCATTCATTCATTTATCCTCTATACCTCTTGTTCTGTATACAGGGTCACAGGGGGCCTGGAGCCTATCCCAGGAGACTGAGGGCACGAGGTGGGGTACACCCTGGACGGGGTGCCAGTGGATCACAGGACTCACAATATCTGCATTTTTTGGGGGGGGGGTAACGGCAATTAACCTAAGCTGCATATCTTTGGACTGTGGGAAGAAACCAGAGTTTCCAGGGGAAACCACCAAGCACGGGGAGAACATCAAACTTCCACGCACACAGACCCAAAATGGAAATCAGTGATGGGTCATTCGTGAACGATTCACTCTTTTTAAACAAGTCTTTAATGTGACTCAAAAGAACGAGTAGTCTCGGAGAGTGATTCATTTATTTTATACTTGGTGCGCATGTGCAAAGCTTCGCAAAACCTCCATCAGGTTATGTACAGCAAACAGAAATAAATAGTTACCTTTGAGTCTTTGGTCCAAATCATTCGTCTTTTTGTCACGTGAGTCCCATAGACGATATGACGTACAGTACACAGGAAACAGAATTGAGCGGTTCTTCTCATGAGTCTCCTAGTTCGAATCGTTCGTTCTTTTGTCACGTGACTCCCATAAATGCTAATAGGTAAAAGAATGAACAATTCGGACCAGAAGATATGAGAGGTGAGCCGCTCATTCTGTTTATCATATGTCCTTAGCTGCATTGTAATATTTTCATTACTGGAACTATAGCCAAAATGTGTGTATGTAGACGTGTTCAGGGTCTGTTTCAAAAGAACGAAATGAACTAAATGACTCAAAAAAAAAAAAAGATTCATTAATTTTGATGAACGAGATTTAAATAACCCAGTCACTAAAATGATCCAAACTTCGCATCACTAGTGGGAATAGAACCCGGACCCTGCAGGTGCGAAGTCACAGTGCTAACCACTCCTGCACCATGCTGCTTAAATGATAATGTTGTGGCCATCAAATGATGTAACTTGAGTTTACAATTAATTTGTTGTAGGAATGTGCAATCAATAATTGTTCAAGAATGTTGGCTAATCGTATCCATACATGTTGACGCCATTTAAATTTACACCACATTCACATGTAATGCATTTGGCCGAAGTCCTTATCCAGAGCAACTTAAAGTCTTTTTCAATAACTGCATCCTCATCCTGGTTAACTAGGTCAGGAACTAAGTGCACTCTCAGTCTAAACACCCTGTCAAGGAAAGTGTTTGGTATAGTCAGGGAAAAAGGAACAATGTGCTAATTTGAGTACTTTGTGAAGACACAGGTCTTTGGTGATCATTTGAAGACGTCCAGTGACTCAGCTATTCAGACATTTAGAGGAAGTTCATTCCACGGCCTCATAAGTGAACAGAACAGAAAAGGGTCTTGATGCATGCCTTTCTTGCACCCTGTAGATCCAGTCGAGCAGTGCTAGACGATCAGATGGAGCATTGTGCGATGTGGGGGGGTGCTAAGTACTTGTTGATAGGTGGGTACTGGGGCATTCGTAGGCAAGCATCAGTGCTTGAAATCTGATTTAGGTGCCTAGAGGAAGGCAGTGGAGCTCTCAGCCTTACTCAAAAGTCCAATACTGGCAACTTGGTGGTGCTGGGATTTGAACCTGGGACCTTCCGGACCACAGTCCAATGGCTTGACCATAAGCTACCCCTGCCCTACCACTGGGTCGTCTCAGCAGCTCAGTAGTGTTGCTTGGACAACTCAGGATAGTGATGTTGCTGCTGTACTGTATGTAGTGAGTTGTTTATTCAGCTAAACAACGGCACTCAAACAATAGTACACTGTATCACTGAAACATAAGAGGAAAGGCGTGTCTCATGAATTTAAGATGCTTATCACATGGCAAATTAAATGAATCTTGGCCACAATCTTTGTAATAAATGTTTCCTGGACCCCAAGGTGGAATATTGTTGTGCGGGTGTAGCCATAAAGACTGTCCTGTCCTCGCCCCGGGACTCTTATTCATAAAATATTCATGAAGTCTTTTAACTCACACTTAGAACAGTTTGACTTCATAACATACAGTTGTGGAAGAGTAATGATTCATAATTACCCTATCCATGTGTCACTGAATTTCGAGTCTGGTTTATGGGAATTTTTTTTCCCCACCATTGTTCCTTCTGGCTTGAATCTGCATCCGGATTTCTCTCAAGCTGCTTTGTGAGAAAGTCTATTTTTAACATCACTTTACAAATGAAACGGAATTGAATTGAATGAATGCTCTACGTCCACCATAATAGTCGGGATTTTAAGCCTGTACTTGCAATGGATTTTGAGTGCCACGCCCCCTGTTGTGCTGCTCCACCCACCATCTTTTCTGGCCATTAGTACAGTATTATACAGTAGGTTGCTCGAGTGTCTGTAGAACAAACTAAAGCCCTTGAGATAAATGATTAGGCTGGGAGAGTGATATATCCTTCAATTAATAAAGTTGTTTTGAGTGTGTTTATAAGGGGGGGGGGGATTTCACACACTCATACTCACTCACTCTTTGTCTATACCTCTTTATCCCGTATACAGGGTTGTGGGGGCCTGGAGCCTATCCTAGGTGGCTTAGGGCACAAGGCAGGGTACACCCTGGACAGGGTGCCAATCTATCACAGGGAAAAAGGGATCTATTGTGCAAAATTCACGTTTTAGTTATGTGTTCAGATGGGTCTCCAGTGTGCAAGCAGACAAATTATCATCAATCCATCGCAGGGAACACACACTAGGGCCAATTTGGGAAGGCCAAGTATCCTAATCTGCAGGTCTTTGGACTGTGGGAGGGAAAGCGGAGTACCCGGAAAAAACCCACCAAGCATGGGGTAGAACATGCACACTTCATGCACACAGAGACAGGAATCGAATTCAGACCCTGGAGGCGCAAGGCGACAGTGCTTACCACTACACCACTGCTTTTCGTCCTTTTTACATTTTGTATTGCAACAGGGTATAAACAAGCCAGTTAAATTTCCTATGTAATAAAACCTACAGTAATATGAAAAAGGCACCCTTCCCCTGTGGCTCAGCAGTAGCTCATGTGCATAGAGACTGAAATGGCTCTTTCGGAGAAGGAGTGTCTGAAGTGCGACAAATTAATTATCTGAGGGGTAGGAACATCAAGAGACACCTTTTGCAGGAGCTCTGAGACTCGTGTCAACTTCATTCATTCATTCATCTTCTATACCGCTTTATCCTGTATTTAGGGTCGCGGGGACCTGGAGCCTATCCCAGGAGACTCAGGGCACGAGGCAGGGTACACCCTGGACAGCATGCCAATCCATTCGTGTCAACTTGTTAAGGAAATAGCAAAACATGGGACCTTTAAGGCAAATATGTATGTTATTATTATGTCTTGTCCTCCAAGTTGGGGGCACTGGTTAGCACTGTCCAAATCATGCTAAGTTAACTGGCGTTCCCGAATTACTCGTAGTGTGTGAATGTTGACGAGAGGTCCTACCACAGTGGTAAAAATAGGAATAAATACAGTGGTCACCATTGGAGTTCACGCTCCCTAGATGGACTAGAGAGGACTAGATGGACTAATTCCTGGATGGATGAATGGATGGATGAATGGGCCCTCCAAGTTAATTGCAAATTTTCAGATAACTGGCATCGGCTCTAGTTGGGATAACAGTTCAATAGTACAGATTTGTAACGAGTTGTAATTACAGTAAATAAAGGATTCCTACTTCTTACTGCCCCAAACATAATACAGCACTGCTTTTTGTTTAGTTTTTTAATACTCAAATTATTATGAATGTATGAATGATGGAGCTGATTCATGTACCAATGTGGGAGTTCATCAGCACCAGGTTGTGACGGTTGACCCCTAGAGGGCGCCTAACGCCCGGTTTTGGTTTTTGTTTTGTAGTTTAGTTTAAGTTTCGTTTTTGACTTCGTTTCCCAGTTTGCACCTCGGTCAGGTGACGTAGAAGCTCACCTGAACCGAGGGAAGTTAATTTGATGATTTATGTTTAGTTCTATAAATAGCCTGACTGAATCTCAGTCAGGCGTCTAGCATTAGTCGTTTAAGTTTAGTTTGTGTTGGAGGGATCTTGTTTTATGCTTTTGTTTGAAGATCAAAATAAAGAACTTTGTTGAACCGTCAGCTCGCCTCCGCGATCATGCCTCGCACACACCTCCGACGCAGACACCGTAAGAAACATGACAGAATGCTAGACCTACCTAGAGGCATGGCGGAGGATCTCCTCCTAGGGAATTACTCGGGAGGGGAAATTATCATCTCCAACGAGCTGGCGGAACTGCTGGAGGCCGGCGAGGAGCACGGCGAAATAGAAGTGGAGCAGGGATGGAGAAACGGCGAACACATTGAGCCGGTGAGCTCAGGGAAGGACAGCATGACAGCCAGAGAGAGACAGGCGAGGCGAAGCTGGGAAGGCTGCGGACCCGTCATCCGGCGCACACCGCCGAGAGGTGTAGCGGCCGAGGGAGAGACGGGAGGATTCTGCAGGCAGTGGGCGGAACGCAACGAGGAGTGCATTCATGACCTGCGCGAGCAGGTGCTGCAGCTCCAACTGCAGTTCGTCCAGGTTCGGGAGAACCAAGCTGTAGTCCCGGAAGCGATCCCTCTCTCGGATCTGGACGATGCACTCCTCCCACGGCCACTGCCTGAAGGTGGCGCGGACAGCACACCGGAGCTGAGCACGGAGGACTGGACGCCGCTTCAGCACGGCGACGAGGTAGGCTTCTACAGGCAGTGGGCGGAGTCCAACCAGGAGCGCATTCGTGACCTGCGCGAGCAGGTGCTGCAGCTCCAACTGCAGTTCGTCCAGGTTCGGGAGAACCAGTCTATAGCCCCGGAAGTGATCCCTCTCCCGGGTCTGGACGATGCGCTCATCCCCCGACCACTGCCTGAGCCTGTCGCGGAGGAAGACTGCGCGCCGTGTCTGCGCGAAGAACAAAACGGCGCGTCCATCATCCAGTCTCCGTGCAAGCTAGCGAGCGCCGTGCACGCGCCAACGCTGCAATCGAGCGCCGTGCACGCTCCAACGCTGCAGGAGAGCGCCGTGCACGCTCCAACGCTGCAGGAGAGCGCCGTGCACGCTCCAACGCTGCAGGAGAGCGCCGTGCACGCTCCAACGCTGCAGGAGAGCGCCGTGCACGCTCCAACGCTGCAGGAGAGCGCCGTGCACGCTCCAACGCTGCAGGAGAGCGCCGTGCACGCTCCAACGCTGCAGGAGAGCGCCGTGCACGCTCCAACGCTGCAGGAGAGCGCCGTGCACGCTCCAACGCTGCAGGAGAGCGCCGTGCACGCTCCAACGCTGCAGAAGAGCGCCGTGCACGCTCCAACGCTGCAGGGGAGCGCCGTGCACGCTCCAACGCTGCAGGAGAGCGCCGTGCACGCTCCAACACTGCAGGAGAGCGCCGTGCACGCTCCACCGTTGCAGTTGAGCGCCGTGCACGCTCCACCGTTGCAGTTGAGCGCCGTGCACGCTCCACCGTTGCAGTTGAGCGCCGTGCACGCTCCACCGTTGCAGTCGAGCGCCGTGCACGCTCCAACGCTGTCGAGCCCTGCACAAGCTCCAACGACCAAGACACCTGTTCTGCCGCCGCCTCCCGGCTTCGAGGATAGCGAGCTAGCACGCCAGCAGCCGCTGTCCCATACACCTGTTCTGCCGCCGCCTCCCGGCTTTGAGGATAGCGAGCTAGCACGCCAACAGCCGCTGTCCCATGCACCTGTTCTGCCGCCGCCTCCCGGCTTCGAGGATAGCGAGCTAGCACGCCAGCAGCCGCTGTCCCATGCACCTGTTCTGCCGCCGCCTCCCGGCTTCGAGGACAGCGAACCAGCGTGTCAGCAGCAGCTGACCGATGCTCCTGTTCTGCCGCCGCCTCCCGGCTTTGAGGACGACGTTACGCTGCAGTCGAGCACCGTGCACGCTCCCGCGCCGCTGTCGAGCGCCGAGTACGCTCCAACGCCGCTGTCGAGCGCCGAGTACGCTCCAACGCCGCTGTCGAGCGCACTGCACGCTCCCACGCCGCAGCCGAGCGCACTGCACGCTCCCACGCCGCAGCCGAGCGCACTGCACGCTCCCTCGCCGCCGTCGAGCGCACTGCACGCTCCCTCGCCGCCGTCGAGCGCAGTGACCGCTCCAACGCCGCCGTCGAGCGCAGTGACCGCTCCAACGCCGCCGTCGAGCGCAGTGACCGCTCCAACGCCGTCGTCGAGCGCAGTGACCGCTCCAACGCCGTCGTCGAGCGCCGTGCACGCTCCAACGCCGTCATCGAGCGCCGTGCACGCTCCAACGTCGTCGTCGAGCGCAGTGAACGCGCCAACGCCGCTGTTGAGCTCTGCAAAAGCTCCAACGTCGTCGTCGAGCGCAGTGCACGCTCCAACGCCGCTGTTGAGCTCTGCAAAAGCTCCAACGTCGTCGTCGAGCGCAGTGACCGCTCCACCGCCGTCGTCGAGCGCAGTGCACGCTCCAACGCCGCTGTTGAGCTCTGCAAAAGCTCCAACGTCGTCGTCGAGCGCAGGGCACGCTCCAACGCCGCTGTTGAGCTCTGCACAAGCTCCAACGCAGTCATCGAGCTCTGCACAAGCTCCAACGTCGTCGTCGAGCGCAGTGCACGCTCCAACGCCGCTGTTGAGCTCGGCACAAGCTCCAACGCAGTCATCGAGCTCTGCACAAGCTCCAACGCAGTCGTCGAGCTCCGCACAAGCTCCTACGCCGTCGTCGAGCGCAGTGCACGCTCCAACGCCGCTGTTGAGCTCTGCAAAAGCTCCAACGTCGTCGTCGAGCGCAGTGCACGCTCCAACGCCGCTGTTGAGCTCTGCAAAAGCTCCAACGTCGTCGTCGAGCGAAGTGCACGCTCCAACGCCGCTGTTGAGCTCTGCAAAAGCTCCAACGTCGTCGTCGAGCGCAGTGCACGCTCCAACGCCGCTGTTGAGCTTTGCAAAAGCTCCAACGCAGTCGTCGAGCTCTGCTCAAGCTCCAACGCAGTCGTCGAGCTCTGCACAAGCTCCAACGCAGTCGTCGAGCTCTGCACAAGCTCCAACGCAGTCGTCGAGCTCTGCACAAGCTCCAACGCAGCCGTCGAGCTCTGCACAGGCTCTAACGTCGTCGTCGAGCTCTGCACAGGCTCCAACGTCATCGTCGAGCCCGGCACAGGCTCCAACGCAGTCGTCGAGCTCTGCACAGGCTCCAACGCCGTCGTCGAGCGCCGTGCACGCTCCAACGCCGTCGTCGAGCGCAGTGACCGCTCCAACGCCGTCGTCGAACGCAGTGACCGCTCCAACGCCGTCGTCGAGCGCAGTGACCGCCCCAACGCCGTCGTCGAGCACGTCACCAGCCCTGCCACGGCCGAGCACGTCCCCAGCCCTGCCACGGCCGAGCACGTCACCAGCCCTACCACGGCCGAGCAAGTCTCCAGCCCTGCCACGACGGAACACGTCTCCAGCCCCGTCACCCAGCCTCCTGGTCAGGAGGTGGAAGGTAGAACATTGGGGTGGGTGTCCGGGGCCTCCGATGATGCTCCGGAGGAGCATTTTTTTTTGGGGGGGTACTGTGACGGTTGACCCCTAGAGGGCGCCTAACGCCCGGTTTTGGTTTTTGTTTTGTAGTTTAGTTTAAGTTTCGTTTTTGACTTCGTTTCCCAGTTTGCACCTCGGTCAGGTGACGTAGAAGCTCACCTGAACCGAGGGAAGTTAATTTGATGATTTATGTTTAGTTCTATAAATAGCCTGACTGAATCTCAGTCAGGCGTCTAGCATTAGTCGTTTAAGTTTAGTTTGTGTTGGAGGGATCTTGTTTTATGCTTTTGTTTGAAGATCAAAATAAAGAACTTTGTTGAACCGTCAGCTCGCCTCCGCGATCATGCCTCGCACACACCTCCGACGCAGACACCGTAAGAAACATGACACAGGTAGTAGAAACCAAACCTCACATCTCACACCATCACTGTCAAACAGCAGAACAAACACATCTTTAAAAGCTCTGTCTAAACACGTTGATGAGATCCACACCGTGATGCTTTTTGTTTCTTGGGTTATTGATAGGGGTCATGTCTGGGACAAGGCTAAAGGACTTTCGACATGCAATTACCTGTACACACCAGCCTGGAAGCCTGACCACAGGAATGCATGGGCAGAGAGTAATGTGGGAAAACACGAGCTGCTTTATTCATTGCTTTAGGAAGCTGTATATCTGAAAGAAAAGAGGAGCAAGTGGAGACAGAGATACTGTAGTAGCTTTTCAATTGGGTTTACAATATTCACACACTTACTCTAGTATGTTTAAGCGGTTGTACCTGTTTTTTGCTTCCCACTCCATAATGTTTTCTGTTATTGCACACACCCAGCTCTGTAGGGGTGAAGGGTGGGTCTGTGCTCAGCTGCTGAGGTCCTATGGGCCTCTGTGCAGAAAAAAGAAATCCACCAAGCGACAGCTAAGTGTGTGTGTGCGTGTGTGTGTGTGTGTGTGAGAGAGCCTGCTATCAGTTGCAACCTGATACAGGGGGACACGTGGAGGACGCCAGGATGAAACTGAATCTTGTGCATTTAAACAGCAGACAGAGGAGAGCAATAAAGCAAGTGAAGTGTGCAGTGAAGTGACGTTTTTATGTTTTCAGTAAGGCAGATATTTCAAATCCCATATCTGGAAGAGGATTTAAGCTGCTTGCTTGGGAGGATGGAGGATCATCCTTGATGATGTGCATCAAGAAGAGACTGAAAGTCATTTAGGATACAGCTGTGTTCCTCATGCTGATGTTACACTTGGTAAGTCAGATGTACCGAGCATCACTATGTTTAAAAAAAAAAAAAAAGTGGCTGCTTTTATTCAGAATGATTTACAATTCAAGCAGTTAAAAGATTGCAGGTCATTATTTGTTGGGGGGGAAAAAAGCAATACTTATAAATAAAGTAAAAATACCTTATTGGCAATTTCAACAAAAATTTTTTTTTTTGATAGTTTATAAATTTTCTTCTGATATTGTTACTCATCAAACTTCAAATTGTGACAAATACTGTAGTTTTGTAAGTTAATTTCTAAAATGGTCTAGACCATGTAAAGCTTGAATATGTTAATAAGCATGTCAATAAATAGATTTAATGGTCTCATTATAGCATATTTAATTAACTTATTAATTATTTATAAATTTATCATTAGAAATCTATTACTTTTACCTGTATTCAAGATATCATTTTTGCATTGTAATACAAACATACTATCATGGTTTTAACTGTAAATGCTCAGGCTTATTCCCACGGGGAAGTCTTGTTTAGTGATGATGGAGTACTTGCTCAAGGTCTGTGGGAGTCCTGTAAAGTCAAAGTTATCTTTTATGCTTTTCAAAGTCAGGCATCATGTCTGACTCACAGCTTCAAGTTTCCCGGTTTGATCCTGAGCTCGAGTTACTGTCTATGTGGTTCTACAGTACTTGGTTTGCTCTTGGTTCTCCAGTTTGCTGATATCTACCAAAAAATACATGTACTGTAGGCAGATTGGCCATGCCAGATTACACCAAGGTCCTTTCACCTGGCACCCAGCACCCCAGGGACTGGCTCTGGATCCCTCATGGTCATAACCCCAAAAAATTAATTATTACTTAAAGGTTACATAATTTATTATTTCTTTAACAACTTAACATGAGTCTTAGAGCTCCTGCAAAGTGTTTATGTTTAAGCTCTAGCTGAAATCATCTTTAAATAATGTAGCTTTCCAACCTGCAAAATCCTTCTGTTTCACTCCTCTTCCAAACATGCCATTTCTGTGTCTTTTTAAATGAGGCATTGGACTACTGACTGGAAGGTCCCATGTTCATACCCCACTACCATCCAGTTGCCATTGTTGGACCTTTGAGCAAAGCCAAAAAACTCTCAAATGCTCAGATGTAGAATAAATTTTTTTTTTATTAAGTCGCTCTGGATAAGGCCGTCTGCCAAATGTGAATGTTGCCAACTTGTGGAAGAGACGCATCTGTCTGTGGGAACCATAAACATAATCATTCTGGGAGTTACTGTCATATCCCCCATATAGTCCTGAGTTTGCTCCAAGTGAGGTTTCCACATGATTGGGCCATTCAAAGAGTTCCTGGGAGGCCAGCATTTCAAACATGTAGCAGGCAGTCTGATCATGGCTCTGCTCAACTTCTTCTGGTGAGAAAACGTTCTACCTTGATGGTATCCAAGCACTAGTGTAACCCTGCGATACTGTAAGTTCACTAGTGTTGTGATGCGTTAATTCCAGGGGATTATATAAAGAAATAAAAAGAGTTTTTCCTCTCATAACTGTGTTTGGTTATTCCGCACAATCAAAAGGTTTTGATCATTATTTCAGAGCTATATCATGACCGCGACACTACTATTATTTCATTCATTCATTCATATTCTATACCGCTTAATCCTGTGTTCAGGGTTCAGGGTCGCGGGGGACCTGGAGCCTATCCCAGGAGACTTCGGGCACTAGGCGGGGTACACCCTGGACAGGGTGCCAATCCATCGCAGGGCACACACACATACACACACACCCAATCACACACTACGGGCAATTTGGGAACGCCAATTAGCCTAACCTGTATGTCTTTGGACTGTGGGAGGAAACCGGAGTACCCGGAGGAAACCCACCAAGCACGGGGAGAACATGCAAACTCCATGCACACAGAGACGGGAATCGAGCCTGGCCGGGGAATCGAACCCAGACCCTGGAGGTGCAAGGCGACAGTGCTAACCACTACACCACCGCGCCGCCACTATTATTTCACTGCTGTTATATTATTACTCATGTCTGCAAGTAGTTCTTGACAGATTTATAGGGATAAAATTGATTGCTATCAATGACTCATATTATATCTAACTCATTCTTCTCAGGCAGGCCTGTATATATAAATGATGTCATTGTTCCTTTTGCTACATGCATTTAACACTGCGTTCGCTCACATCTGATTATCGCGCTATTTTGTAATTCTGTCTGTCCACAAATACCTTCACACCAGGAGATTTAATGCTTTTGTTGTTTGCCTAGAGTTGGGTAATATCTGTAATAGTTTCCATAGAGACGCTTTGTGTATAGAGAAAAAAAAAAGTCAGCTTCTAGTGTAGACAACAGTTTTCCTAAAATACAATGGAGTAGGAAATGGGGGGTTTCCTTCGACCCTGACACATACAGGAAAACATAAAATGTTCAGGCATCCTCTGTCAGGGTTTAATCACGTACAGATGTATGAGTCAGTGCAAATCCAAGATGTCAGATGAAGTCAGTCTTTATTGCCAATTCATCTAAATACACCATGAGACTGAAGTCTGTGCATAACACACTGAAATGAAGTACCGTGTAGCCCAAATGACCAAACTTATATTCAAAAATGTACTTAAAGGTATAAATTATAAAAAAATGTATTTTAAAAAGCTCAACCAGACAGCTGACTACAGGAATGTTCTGAACTGATGTTGTTACACTACCTGCAGAGATGATTTCCTCCTTTAGTGTGACGATTGTTCTGGGACTATACAAAGACTAGACAAAACAATATTCACAATAGTTATGCGGAACAGCCGAGCAACACCAGACAGTTTACATGATCTGCATATGATGGAGACTGGTACAGTATCAGTGGTAACATACTGTACGAATGTGGCTGCTTAGAAATAATACACACAAGTACCTAAATGCAGCATGGGGCATCGTAATTAGAAACCTGTAGCAATGTCAGGATGTAAAGAATATACATAAACAAACCCTGAATCTGGAATGACAGGCTTGGGGTTAGGTTTAAAGCCATGAATTAAATGGAAAACAGTTATAGAAAAATGGTTATGGTTGAGTTTTTGTCAACAAGCATTTGTTATTACAGACTGAAAGATTATGGGGAAAAATGAGACGAGGTTCTTCTTCCAGTCTATACAGGTTTGTCACACAATGTTTCTTCCTGTTGCAACTGACAAGCTTCTATTGATGCCTGGTCACAATCAAATATTTAACATGCCTTTGCAACTTGACTCTGAAAGCGGTGCACCTGCTCCGGCTCGAACCTGATCCCAGATGTAGCCTCGGCAGGGCATGCTTACAGCACGGAGTTGCCATATATCAAGGATGTATAGTGGATAAGCTACTGTACATCATTGAGGTACTCCTACTCATACGGGTGCGTGAAGTTATTACAGTGGACAATAACTGAATGTAATTAGGACTATAATAATAATAATAATAATAATAATAACAAATAGATATAATTGAATACAGGAATCAGCTTTATACCTGATTGAATGTTACAGTATAGTCATAGGGGTGAATTGGCACCCAGTACTACCACTGACTAAAACAGATAAGATTTGGAGGAACTTATAGCACATTACACCAGTTGTAGTCTTTTTCCACCCAGTATTCATCTGGCCAATTTGGCTGAGCATGTTCAATTTAATTCAATTGTATTTGTGTAGCGCTTTTAACAGTGGTCATTGTAGCAAAGCAGCTTTATAGAATCAAAAGGAAATGATGGTAACCACGGCAACGGGAAGAAACTTTGAGAAACCCATCCTCATTTGGGTGATATTAGGAAGCAGGGATTGTTCTGCAGTCCTACTGAGTGTTAGACAGCTGGAAGTTGTAGCTGGAAATTGATTTTCTATGAGATTTACAGTTTCTGAAATACTCAAACTGGCCCATTTGGCACCAACAACAATGCCACAGTCGACATCACTGAGGTCACATTTTTTTATTTAAAGCACTTGATCCTTGACATGTGTCAATCATCCTTGACACATGATTATTGATTATTTTTCTACATGATGATTATTTTTCTAGAAGGGTACATCCCAACATTCATTCATTCATCTTCTATACGGCTTTATCCTGTGTTCAGGGTCGCGGGGGACCTGGAGCCTATCCCAGGAGACTCTGGGCACGAGGCAGGGTACACCCTGGACAGAGTGCCAATCCATCTCAGAGCACACACACACACACACACATTCACACACTATGGTCAATTTTGGGAACGCCAATTAGCCTAATCTGCATATTTTTGGACTGTGGGAGGAAACCAGAGTACCCGGAGGAAACCCACCAAGCATGGGGAGAACATGCAAACTCCCTGCACACAGAGACGGGAATCGAGCCTGGCCGGGGAATCGAACCCGGACCCTGGAGGTGCAAGGCGACAGTGCTAACCACTACACCACCGTGCACATCCCAACATGTTTTATTTAATCTACTGTAATACCAAAACAATAGCTATGTTTAATGATTGTGGAACTCCTGTGAAAAAAAAGTTCCTTCCACACCTTCTCTTTGTACACCTCTCTTAGAGTTAATACGAAGAAAAATAGATCTTCACTACAATCACATATTCAAATTGTGTGGCATATCCTTCATCAAGTCCATGTACATGTCACATAATAGAACAAGTGCTTTTCTGTATTACATTTACATTTAGGCATTTGGCAGATGCTCTTATCCAGAGCGACTTACATTTTTATCTCATTACACATCTGAGCAGTTGAGGGTTAAGGGCCTTGCTGAAGGGCCCAACAGTGGCAACTTGGTGGTTGTGGGCTTTGAACCTGGGATCTTCTGAAATGTAGTCCAATGCCTTAACCACTGAGCTTCGCCCTGATAGAATGCGATCGTATCAGTTTCTGAGTCTGAAATTCCACACTTTTGTGTAGATAGCGTGATGAAAGGGTACTCCAGAATGTTTATCAGTTCAAAGCTGTAGTAATTATCCATCCATCCATCTGGGGACCTCTGTAGTCCAACTAGAGAATGTGGATGCCAATATTGACAAATATTGGCATCCAGAGAAAATTTGTATGAATCAAAATGATCAGATTGTCCCTGATGAGCAAGCTGAGGGCGACAGTGGCAAGGAAAAACTCCCCGAGACGGCAATACGAAGAAACCCTAAAAGGAATCAGACTCAAATTCAAATTCAAATTTTATTAGTCACATACACAATCATACACAGTATAATATGCAGTGAAATGCTTTATACGACCGCCAGTGACCTTAAAAAAAGAAAATAAAAGCTTGTACGTAAAATAAATAATCAATAAAAAGGAAATACTAAAGAAATAATTTTAACTAATAAAATTAACTGTACAATAGGGGCATAATAAAATACTGCTAAAATATAGAAATATAGGGTAGATAGAGTATATATGTATATAGAATTAAAGTGTCAGTGGTTGTGCAAATATGCATGAAAGGTGACATGTGCAATTGTCCAGATGTATGAGTATTTAGTGCAAGTGTGTATGAATGTGTCCATGATTGTCCAGTCAGTGTTGTGAGCTTAAAAGATGTTATTAGTCCTGTGTGGAGGTGTGATTGAGAGACCTTATCGCCTGCGGGAAGAAGCTCCTCCTCAGCCTCTCTGTGTTGGCCTTTAGGGAGCAGAATCGCTTCCCAGACCGCAACAAAGAGAACAGTCCATTACTGGGGTGACTGAGGTCCTTCATGATCTTCCTGGCCTTAGTCCAGCACCGCTTGCTGTAGATGGAGTGCAGGTCAGGGAGCTCAGTGCGGATGATGCGCTCGGCTGATCGCACCACCCTCTGTAGAGCTCGTCTGTCCTGCATGGTGCTGTTCCCGAACCAGGTCGTGATGTTTCCCGTCAGGATGCTCTCTATGGTGCAGGAGTAGAAGTTCCTGAGCACCTTGGAGGGCAGTCTAAAGTCTCTCAAGCATCTGAGGTGGTAGAGACGCTGCCGGGCTTTTTTCACCACGGTGTTGATGTGACAGGACCATGACAGGTCCTGCGTGATGTGAACACGGAGGTATCTGAAGCTGTCCACTCTCTCCACTGGGCTCCTGTTGATGACGGGGGTCTGGTAGTTCCTCTCCTGCTTTGTACTAAAGTCCACTATCAGCTCCTTTGTCTTACTGACGTTCAGGAGGAGATTGTTCCTCTGGCACCAGTTCTCCAGATTTCCAATCTCCTCTAGGTAGTCCGACTCATCATTGTTGGTGATCAGTC
This sequence comes from Channallabes apus, assembly GCA_030522415.1. Classification (NCBI taxonomy): domain Eukaryota; kingdom Metazoa; phylum Chordata; class Actinopteri; order Siluriformes; family Clariidae; genus Channallabes; species Channallabes apus. The sequence continues at coordinate 45,587,654 of CM060109.1, forward strand.
CGACCACAACGGTGTCGTCAGCAAACTTGATGATGGAGGTGGAGTTGGTAGTGGCCACGCAGTCGTGGGTGTACAAAGAGTACAGCAGGGGGCTCAGAACACAACCCTGGGGGGCTCCAGTGCTGAGAGTGAGTGTGGCTGAGACATGTCCGCCCATCCTTACTGCCTGTGGTCTGCCAGTCAGAAAATTGGAGATCCACTGACATATAGATGAGCTCAGTCCCAGGTGCTCCAGCTTGGTGGTGAGTGTGGAGGGAATTATGGTATTAAAAGCAGAGCTGTAGTCGATGAAGAGCATTTTAACATAATTCCCTTTCCTAGTGTCCAGGTGAGTGAGTGATGTGTGGAGGAGATGAGAGATTGCATCGTCTGTGGAGCGGTTCTGACGGTATGAAAACTGTAGTGGGTCCAGTGTGTCGGGTAGTGAAGAAATGATGAAGTCTCTGATAAGGCGTTCAAAGCACTTCATCACTACTGAGGTGAGGGCTACAGGGCGATAGTCATTGAGGGAAGCAGGATCTGGTTTCTTTGGAACAGGAACAATGATGGACTCTTTGAAGCATGTGGGGATCACCGACTGAGATAAAGAGATGTTGAATATCTCAGTGAACACAGGTGCTAGCTGGTCTGCGCAGGCTCTGAGAATACGACCTGAGATGCCATCTGGTCCTGCTGCTTTCCTGGTGTTCACTCTCTTGAAGGCTCTCCTCACGTCGTGCTCGGAGATGATGAGCGCATTCCCGGTGCTGGCTGTGTCTTCCTGTCTGCAGCCGTTAGCGCCGCTAGCATTAGCGTCGTTAGCATTAGCGCCGTTAGCATTAGCATCGCTAGCGTCTTTAGCTGCAGCCTCGAAGCGAGCATAGAAGGTGTTGAGCTCGTCTGCCAGAGTCGCGTCCGCGTTCGTCATACCGGATGCTGGTGCTTTATAGTCCGTTATTGTTCTTAGTCCCTGCCACAGGCTCCTAGAGTCACTCTGTTGAAGCTGTGACTCTAGTTTTCTCCCGTAGCGCTGCTTCGCCTCTTTCACCGCCTTCCGGACGTTATATGACGCAGCCTTGTACGGTTCCATGTCCCCCGATGCAAGTCCCGTGTTGTAGGCAGCTGTGCGAGATCTCAGAGCGTCGCGGATGGTTTTATCCACCCACGGCTTCTGGTTGGGAAACGTTCTGATAGTCTTTTTCTCCACCGTATCGTCCACTAGCTTCCCAATAAATCCCACAACCGCTTCGGTAAACACGCTGACGTCATCATCGGAGCTGTTTCTGAACATGTCCCAGTCTGCGTCATCGAGTGCGTCCTGTAACGCGGCCACCGATTGGTCCGTCCAGCGCGCGACCTCCCTCTGAACCGGAACTTCCTGTTTCAGCCTTTGTTTATATTTTGGCATGAGGAAGATTGCGGGCCTGGTCGGATTTACCAAACGCTGGACGAGATTGTGCCTTGTAACCGTCTTTGACCATGGTATAACAGTGGTCCAGTGTCCTTTCGCCCCTGGTGGGGCAGGTGATGTGCTGATACAAGTTCGGCGCTGCGCGTTTGAGGTTGGCACTATTAAAATCCCCCGCCACAATGAGCGCAGCGTCCCGGTGTTGTGTCTGGTGCTGTGTGAGCGCCTCATGCAGCTCGCATAAGGCCTTGTCTGTGTCTGCTTGTGGTGGTATGTAAACGGCACTGATTATGACCGATGTGAACTCCCGTGGAAGATAAAATGGATGACACATGATGGAGAGTAGTTCCAGGTTTGGTGTGCAGGAGCGTGTAAGAGGAACAACGCTCGCGCTGTTGCACCAGCTGTTGTTCACCATTAAGCACACGCCGCCTCCCCTTGACTTCCCCGAGTCCCGCGTCCTGTCCATGCGGTGAACCGAGAAGAACTCGGCTGGTTGTATGGCGTGGTCTGGCACCGCTGGGTTCAGCCATGTCTCGGTGAAGCAGAGGAGATTGCAGTCCCGAATGTCTCTCTGGAACTTCATCCTTGCCCTGAGGTCATCAAGTTTGTTCTCCAGTGACTGGACGTTGGCGAGCAGGATGCTAGGCAGAGGTGTGCGGTGTGCACTGGCTCTGAGCCGGTTCCTCACCCCAGCTCGTCTCCCTCGGGTCCGTCGCTTCGCGTCGCGTCCATTGTTCTCCCTCAGGATCTCACTCGGCCAGCTCGGATCCGGAGTTAAAAACATCGAATTGTGAGTACATTGTATACCAATAGAAACAAGAGTGTCTCTATCATACCTAATGTACTCAATGGTGGTGATTTTGCCGATTTTAAAACACTGAAAACTAACTTAAAGAACAAAAACAAAGAAAAGGTGGTCGGAGCAGTCGTGACGGCAGCCGACCTCACCGGCGCCATCTTGGGCCATCTTGGACTCAACAGGGAACCCGTCCTTATTTGGGTGATATCATATTGCAGGTATAATATAACATACTAATATGGTGTTCAGTTAGTTATTAGATGTTCTGGTGCTTTTTCTATCTTTCTATTAAAATCAGCCAAATTATTAATAGAATAACCTTCAGACACACATAATGCTGAAGATTAAATGAATTATTAGATCGTGAAGCCTTTTATTTTCTATTGATGTGAATCAGTGTGTGTGTGTTATGAGGCGTTTAAGAGGCGTATTTAATTACCCATATCCTGCTTAGCACAAATCTGACATCTATGGATCCTTTTAAAACACTCCTCAGAAGTCTCCAGTTCCTCATCCCAAAGGCATTTCACGATATTAAAGCAATCTTAATGAAGAGCGGATAGTTGATAACCCAATGTTACACTTTTTCTACATTATATATTTCAAATTTTTTCGTACATACATTATATATTTGTAAAAATATATAAAAATCTAATTTGCATTAGGTGTATACGACAACACTATGCATGATTTAGTTCTCTTTATTTGTCCTATGAACAATGTTTTTATCCTTTTGCATTATGAGAACATCCGTACTGCCCTGAATGACTTCCTAAGTTTAGTGCATTTGTTTGTTTGATGGCTCATGAGGCCTGTATGTAAGCTATTGGGATGGCACTCCCATCGGAAGAAGAAACCAGTCATGGAGTCATAAATCCTTGTGTTAATAATACATTTAATCTCTCAGAGGCGGGACAGACAAGAGCTGAAAGCTGCAGGATCAGTGTGAGAATAGATGGCACTTCCAGAGAACTGTAAGACCTTATATTGGCTATTGAGTCTGGTGAATGTTGACATACTCATATTCCTGCACAGTAGCTCACACACACACACACACCTGCTCGTGATGAGATCATAGTCACAAACATGTATTTCTTTCCAGCTGTGAGCTCAGCTGTGTATTATGATAGCAGGCTATTTATTTGGACAGTGATCCTAAACCTATTGAGTCAGTACTCACCTTGTGGCTCCCACCCTGTCCCATGATACATTTCTCCATGGGAACTCTCTTGTATCAGAGAAATCACATGTTGAAATAAATACATAAGGAAATAACATCTAAACCATACCAGAAACTGTTAAACAGAATAACAGTAATGCTCAGGAGGTATGTACAAAACACCATGTATCATTAACACCTTGATTTACTGACTACTAACTAATGAATATAATTCTGATAGAGGATAATTTATAGAGTTAGCCTTTTTAGTTATCCATCTATAGCAAAGGCGGCTTGGTTAGCATCGTCGCCTTGCACCGTCAGGGTCTAGATTCGATAGACTAGCTGACTACCACAGTCATAAAATAGGAATAAATACAACAGTAATCACCGCTGGCCTCCACGGTCCTTAGTTCAATTCAATTCAATTTTATTTGTATAGCACAAATTGTATGGAATATGAATGTGAAAGAATCAAAATGTTCAGATAGTCCCTGGTGAGCAAGCCGAGGGCGACAGTGGCAAGGAAAAACTCCCTGAGACGGCAATATGAAGAACCTTGAGAGGAACCAGACTCAACAGGGAACCCGTCCTCATCTGGGTGAAACACAAAACAGGAAATTATCTGCATTTATACAGTGTGTGAGCTGGCAGCCAGTTCAGCTACTGTATAAGCGTTGATGTTAATTGATGTTAGTATTGGAGTCCAGGTAGTTATTGGAGACTCGGGTAGATAGTTGATATACAGAGCTTCCTAGATGGATGTACAGTATGGATGGATCTACAGTACTGTATAGCAAAGCATTGGTAGTCAACTTTAGTCTGTCGGAAAAAATAATTCAGTTATGATCAGTGGGGCTTTGATTGGAAAATCTGACTTTTTTGTTTTGTTTGTTTGTTTGTTTCTTTGTTTATTATATACATTTGTTTATTATAGATCAGTTAGTTCTGACCATGTAATCCAATTAGACAATAGGCATTTTATGAGTGGTGATTGTGTACAGTAGTAGGTGAATTCGGCTACATAATACCAGGAAGAATTTAAAGCTACTTTCACACCTGTAAATGAAAATATCTGTAAATTAAAATAACGGTTGAATAAACATTTAAAAATGGTTAAATAAACAAATCCAAATCTGTTCAGAATAAAGTGGAGTTTGTAGAACAGTTGTCCAAAAGCAATATCACAAAAGAGGGAGTGCTGTTGTGCTGAATATCAGCACGGCTGTGACATCTTTGTTACTCTGGCTGTGATGTCAGTCATAAGCATAGCCCAAGTGCCAAAGACATTACAGCCATACTGATATTCAGTACAACAGCACTCCCTCTTGAGTGATATTGCTTATTAGAATCATTGCTTTATGAATCATTGCTTTATAAATATCTCATCATATTATTATATTCAGTATAATAATATTACAATACTATAGTACTATATTCTATTAGATTCAGTGGTGTCATCAAATATCACATATGATATCATGCTTTAAAGCTGAAATCATATCATATATGGACGGATGAGGTTTGCATGATTTACACCAGCTTGTAAGGAACATGAACAAACCAAAAAAAAAAAAAACACATCAACATTAACTTAGAAAGTAAAGGTCCTTATTGAACTGCAGATGCTTGTTGCAAGTCTTTTACTAACAAGAAGTTATTCTGGGGTGCTTCTTTTCTCTGAATATCTTAGTTTCCTTTCACTTCCCTGCAGTTTATTAATGCAGTGCAAATTATACAGCATATCTAAAACAGCATTGATTAAATAAAACACTAATAAAAGCTTTTAAATAAAAGTTTTCCTTCGTCTCCCAGACTGACATACTGTACACTACCAGTCAGATGTTTGGACACACCTTCTAATTCCATGTTTTTTCCAGCAACAATCTCCTTTAAACAGTGAGATGTATCTGCTACTTACAGTGCATCCGGAAAGTATTCACAGCGCATTACTTTTTCCACATTTTGTTATGTCACAGCCTTATTCTAAAATGAATTAAATAAATTTTTCCCCTCAGAATTCTACACACAACACCCCATAATGACAACATGAAAAAAGTTTACTTGAGATTTTTTTATTCACAGCCTTTGCCATGAAGCTCAAAATTGAGCTCAGGCGCATCCTGTTTCCCCTGATCATCCTTGAGATGTTTCTGCAGCTTAATTGGAGTCCACTTGTGGTAAATTCAGTTGATTGGACATGATTTGGAAAGGCACACACCTGTCTATATAAGGTCCCACAGTTGACAGTTCATGTCAGAGCACAAACCAAGCATGAAGTCAAAGGAATTGTCTGTAGACCTCCGAGACAGGATTGTCTCAAGGCACCAATCTGGGGAAGGTTACAGAAAGATCTCTGCTGCTTTGAAGGTTCAAATGAGCACCGTGGCCTCCATCATCTGTAAGTGGAAGAAGTTTCGAAACCACCAGGACTCTTCCTAGAGCTGGCCGGCTATCTAAACTGAGCGATCAGGGGAGAAGGTCCTTAGTCAGGGAGGTGACCAAGAACCCGATGTTCACTCTGTCAGAGCTCCAGAGATCTTCTGTGGAGAGAGGAGAAACTTCCAGAAGGACAACCATCTCTGCAGCAATCCACCAATCAGGCCTATATGGTAGAGTGGCCAGAGAGTCTCATCAGACCTGAGAATTTTGGCTTTTATTGGCATTTCAAACATATACAGTTCAGTACACAGTGAAACGAAATGGCGTTCCTCCAGGACCATGGCGCTATATAGAAACAGCATGAATTTACAACATAAATTAACTAACTAACTAAGACACCCAATTAACTGACTAGCTGAGACAAAACACATTAACACTATAAATGTACAACAAAACTAAGTATCTTACAAAAAAAACAACATAAAGTTAAATTAAGGCCTCCTGCGCCGATCGGTGCATAGGGCAACGTCCCAGGTGAGGTCGACAGCTCTCAGGTCGTCCGCGAAGGTTCGCCATCAGTTTATCCTTGGCCACCCTTGTTTGCGTTTGGTCGCCAGTGCATTGCCACTCTGGGTAGCCGGAGGTTAGGTAGACGTAGGACACGGCCGGCAAAGCGAAATCTGCGTTCAGTGACAGTTGCCGAGAGGGGTCGAGTGTTGGCATGGCGATAGACCTCTTCGTTCATAATATGGTCCAGATACTGATCCTCAGTATGCGTCGCAGGCATCGCTGATGGAAAACGTCTAGCTTCCTCATCTCATCTCACTCGCATGCCGCGGGTATTACCATGGAGGCGAGGAGACAGAGTTTGACTTGCATAGATAGACGGGGAGTTCCAGACGGGGCGGAAACGTTGAAACGCGGCAAACGCTTTGCCGATACGACACGTGACGTCGCGCGCCGTGTCCCCATCCAAGTTGATTACACTACCGAGGTAGGTGAATTCCATCACTTCTTCCACGCACTGGCCATTGACGGTGACTGGAACCCATGCATGTGCGTAGCCAACTCGCATAACCTTGGTCTTCTGGTCGCTTATTCTAAGCCCGGAGTTGGCAGACTGCTGTTCCAGGGTCGCGGTGAGGTTGTTGAGGGCGTTTTGGGTCAGACCGAGTAGGACGATGTCGTCAGTGAAATCAAGATCGGCCAGGAGCTGTCCATCGGCCCAGGTGACACCCAGCATCGCTTGGTCGATTGAGTGACGGCCCATGAAGTCGATAACCAGGAGAAAGAGCATCGGCGATAGAACACAACCCTGTCGTACCCCTATTTCTATGTCGAAGAAGTCCGTCTGGTATTGCTGGTATTCTAGCATCTGTTCAATCACCTGCCGGAGGACAAAGATTTGCTCAATACAGGAACGACTACTTCGGAAGCCTGCCTGCTGCTCGCGGAGGCGCTCGTCCACTGCTTGTCGCAGGAGATTTAAAAAGATGATGGGTGCACAAATTTTATGATGCCCCGCCAGTTGTCGCATTTGGAAAGATCGCCTTTCTTCATTTCCAGTCTTCGTGTACCGCGCCCGCCGACCAGCACGTGTTGAGAAGGTTTGTCAGAGCATTGACAATGGTGTGTTCGCTGATCTTCAGGAGTTCGGGTGGAATCCCATCGATGCCGGCTGCTTTGCCACTCTTGAGAGTACGGATCACCAGTTCCGCTTCTGCTGTAGTAATGGGATCGAGGCTGATGGGTAGATCAGACATGGGGGTGAGAATGCCAGGGTCAAAGACTGTGGTCGGTGCCGATGTCGGTCCTGCGCTTCTTGCATAAGAAGTGGCTTGCCCTCTCGGTCTTTGATCGGCACCCCTCGTCCCGTAATGGACCTGGCGAGTCATTGTTGGGCTATCTCGAGCTGGGCGCATCTCGAAGGCGGGCGACGTCTTGGCCGTGGGGCAAATGCAAACTGGCGCTTGAGGCGGATACAACAGGCTGCACCAAGTAGGAAGTGATCGGTGCCAATGTCAGCGACTCTATAGCTGCGCACATCCAGGAGGGACGACCGCCAGTGTTTCGAGATACAGATGTAGGAGATCTCGCTGCATACGCTTTGAGCACCAGGAGCTTTCCACGTCGCTTTGTGGATGTTTTTATGCGCAAAGTAGGTGTTACCGATTGCCATTCCGTGTGCCGCACAGAAGGTCATAAGGTGTTACGTGCTCAAATGTTTGCCTCTCAGGGCCGATTTGAGCATTGAAATCGCCAGCGAGGATAACAAGATCGTGCTGCGGGGTACGGCGAAGCTCGATTGCCAGGTCGTCATAGAAGGAGACCTTATCCGTGTCGGCGGCATCTTGCGTTGGAGCGTAGACTTGGACGAACGTCAACTTCGCGTGCGAACCTTGTAGTCATGTGGAGACAATTCTGTCGGAAACGTCACAATTCTGATGAAAGCATAATGCCAACCATGCGGGCGTGGTTGGTGGCGTGTCCGGAGTAGACAAAGGTCTTGCCGTCAATTGTCATCTTTCCACTGCCTGTCCATCAGGCCTCACTGACACCGAGGATATCCAGGCAGCATCGGTCGAATTAGTTTGCCAGTTGGGCCAATTTTCCAGTTTGAAAAAGAGTTAGAACATTCCATGTCGCTAGGTTTTGGCGGTGAGCAGATGGCTTCGCAACAGGCTATGGAAGATCGCTTGACTTTGATCCATCGCCGTCATCAAGGATCGGCCGTTGCTACCGCCGCGATTTTGAACTTGAAGAGAATTTTTCGTTGTTTCCGTAGCGGTTGGGTTTTTACGGGTCAGGTTGCTGTCCTCCGTTCTCATCTGGCACTTGGGAACCGGCAATGGTGGAGTTAAACTAGCTAACTAAGACACCTAATTAGCTGACTAGCTGAGACAAAACAGATTAACACTTACTGTAAATTTACAACAAAACTAAGTATCTTACAAGAACAACATAAGTTAACAAATTAACAACATAAATTAACAACAGGCCAACTACTGTAGCTAAGACACCTAATTAGCCGACTAGCTGAGACAAAACATATCAAAACTATAAATTCACCACAAAACTATCTTACAAAAAAAACATAAATTCACAACAAACTAACTAGCTAACTAAGTCACCTAATTAACTGACTAGCTTTGACAAAACAGATATATACAGATATCCCCCCCCTCCCCCCATTTTTTTGGACGAATCTGTTTCTTTTTGATTTGTTTACATGTTTTGCATTTATCAGCTCTGACTTCTTCTGATCACCTGTAGTAGCAAAATCTTTCCTTGTTTTTACAACATTAAAATCATTGATTTGATTTCTGTCACACAAGATGATGTATTGAAATGACTCACTCGGAATGGCTCAATGAACAGACAACACAACTAAAAAAACAGGCCAGGCCACATACTATCCCTGTAAGTACATGTCTCCAGTGCGTAAACTAACAGCTGATCTGGGTGACACACTCTCAGTGAGCATGAGTGATACCGTAAACTTAAAACGCCTCCCCTTTCATGCATGTAGGGATTCTATGAAATGATTGGCATCATCAGGCACTCAGGAGTATGAATATGCATTCATTCATTCACTTGTTCATCTTCTATCACGGTGGCCTGGAGCCTATCACAGGAGACTTAGGACACAAGGCGGGACACATACCGGATAGGGTGGCAATCCATTGCAGAGCACACACAATCACACACACTATGAGCAATTTAGGAGCGCCACTATTTAGGAAACCCACCAACTCACCATGGGGAGAACATGCAAACTCTACACACTCACACACACTCCGAGGCAGGAACCGAATCTTCAACCCTGGATGTGCGAGTCCACAGTGCTAACCTCTGCACCACTGTGTCACCGGAGTATAAATAATCTGAGTAATGTAATAATATAAAATATCGAGCTTAGGATTTACACTGTCGCCTCGCACCTTCAGGGTCCAGGTACAATTCCCACCTCAGGTCGAATGAAGTTTGCTTGGTGGGTTTCCTCTGGGTACTCCGGTTTCGTCCCACAGTCCAAAGACATCTTAGGATAGTTGGCGTTCCCAAATTGCCCATAGTGTGTGAATGAGGTTGTGAGTGTGTGTGTGTGTGTGTGTGTGGCCTGCAATGGATTGGCACCCTGTCCATGGTGTACCCCGTCTCGTGTCCTACGTCTGAGTGAGTGTTTAACAAACTACCCATCTTAATCCTGCAGTGTGAACTAAGTTTTCCTGCTCACATTGTTGAAATGACAAGAACTAATCTGTGTTACATGTAGAAATGTGATACACATTATTTGTTTTTGCACTTATGTGACATGAATAGGATGAGATGAGCAGGATAAGTCCTGCATGTCAGATTTGAGGGGAAAAGTATACTCGCGCGCTTTGCCGCCTACTAATCACCTCCACGCGCTTCCTCCCTCACTCCCTCCCTCCCTCCAACATTCTCTCTCTTTCCCTCCCTCCCTCCCTCTCTCTCTCTCTCTCTCTCTCTCTCTGCTTGTCTTGCTTTATCCACTCCACTCTCACGCGACACAAAGTCTACATGGATTTGCTTTTCTTCAGAGACAAACACAAGGTTTTGTGGTCATGCCTGTGCGTAAACCGGACACTTGTTTGACTCTCTGAGGATGGAGAGAGCAGAAACTGGAGATCACTGGGGATTAGCCGGCACTGTTCACGCCTCTGACACAGGTTTGTACTTCGCCTTTTATGTCTGTTTAAGCTTCTGAAGTCTAATGAAGTTCGTCTTAGCTGTGTGTTAAGGTACAGCCGTATGCACGGTGTGCGTCCTGTGCGCAATTCACGTTCGTGCGCTCTTCCTTTTTTTTGTCACTGCTGGTTTTGTCAACTCAAATTCATACCTGTTGAAAGGTATTTCATGTCCACCTTTTCATGTGTCGTTTTCCTTCACATGTTCTGTCCATTTTATTAGGAACACAGCATTTTCTCCCTCTAGAATTGTTGCCTATCCAACCAGTAGCCTATAGTTTTTATTTAAAAAATGCAGTGCACTTTTATTTGGCATGACGGCGTAGTGATTAGCACTGTCGCCTCTCACCTCCAGAGTCAAGGGTTCGGTTCCCGCCTCGGGTCTGTGCATGTTCCCCCTGTGCTTGAAGGTTTCCTCTGAGTACTCCGGTTTCCTCCTACAGTCCAAAAATTGCGCAATTGTCCAGAGTGTATGTGTGTGTGATTGTGCCCGGTGATATAGTGGCACCCTGTCCAGCTCATACCCCACCTCATGCCCCTGGGATAGGCTCCAGGCTTCCCACGACCATGTAGAAAGAGTAAGTGAGTGGTAGCACTTTGTGACGTTATCAGAATGTAATCCCTATCACTTTAACACTGGTAGCACTTTCTGACATGCGGATTTAACATTATCTATCAATCTGCTAGTCGACTGTTAAATTAACCTTGCAAGTAAAATATACAATATAACACAAAACGATTAAAAAAGACTCAATACTGAAGATGAACCCACAAGTTGATGGGAGTAGTAGCATGGATTTATTTCAGGGCTCTAAAGCAGCGAAACCTGATGTCTTTTCGGTGGGAAATGTCTTGTTGATAAGCGTCAAAACTCACATCATGGTTAAAGACAGAGAGATTTCCACTTTCCCCCATTCTGATGTTTGGTGTTAACGAAGCGGCATGTTAACATGTGGCATGATTGTGTCATTAGATCATTGCGTTATGGTACAGGTGTAAAGGTGTTCCTTTAAATAAAGTGGACAGTAAGTGGACATTTCTGTGTAAATGAATAATGTACATGGAAAACAAGAACTAAAATGAATTCTCAAAAAACAATTGCGTCTGGAAACTCCATAGTTATACTTGACATTGCACGGATTTTAAAAATAGACAGACTTAAAATTATAGTGCGTGAATGTGTGTGTGTGTGTGTGTGTGTGTGTGTGTGCCCTGTGATAGATTGGTGATAATTACAATATTTAATGCACCCAATTATTTTCAGGCTGTTTATCCCACACACACTATTGACTGACTAAGCATGTTGTTGTCTGCATTTGTCTTTTTCTTTTCTTTTTTTTTTATTCAAATGACATGGGTTACACCACTTAGTATCCCAGAAATAAATATAATAATTGAATAATAGTGAGGCGGCGCGGTGGTGTAGTGGTTAGCACTGTCGCCTTGCACCTCCAGGGTCCGGGTTCGATTCCCCGGCCAGGCTCGATTCCCGTCTCTGTGTGCATGGAGTTTGCATGTTCTCCCCGTGCTTGGTGGGTTTCCTCCGGGTTCTCCGGTTTCCTCCCACAGTCCAAAGATATGCAGGTTAGGCTAATTGGCGTTCCCAAATTGACCATAGTGTGTGAATGAGTGTGTGTGTGCCCTGCGATGGATTGGCACGCTGTCCAGGGTGTACCCTGCCTCGTGCCCTGAGTCTCCTGGGATAGGCTCCAGGTCCCCCGCAACCCTGAACACAGAATAAAGCGGTATAGAAGATGAATAATAGTGAGTCGGGATTTTTTTTGATCTATTTTCTTGCAGTCTCCATGGCTGTACGACTATGTAAACTATGTATTTCTTTACTCCATGCTGTTTATTTTAACTTTCCTTTATTTCTTACTCAAAATGTAGCCTCCTCAGTCATGTCATATACATAAAACTTTCATTTTATAAATGTTCATATACACCCCTCCTTGTTTCATTACTAGACCTTCTATTCAGCTTTTCAATAAGCCCATAAATAACAGGATCTATTTTCACAGAATATGAACTGCCAATCAAACCATATGTGGGTTTGGTTGTGTATAATAAGCCCACCGTGTGCATGTGTCACTTTTTTTGTTGAATCTCCGGATTGATCCGATTTCTTTGCTTGGTAGGGGTGAACTGCATTCTTTACTTAAATCAGCTCAAGTGCTGAAGGGATTAGAAGTGAAAAGCAGTTTCAGTATAGCTGTGCCTTCTCTTTATTCATTCCTCCAGGTTTAAAACGCCAACGTTTAGACGGGTCAGAAGACGTCAGTAACACAATATGCTTTTGACAGGTAGCGTGTATTGACAACATGTTTCCCTTGTCGAGTGCGAGTTGTTTAACGTATCTCAGTGAATGAAACCAAAAGGGAAAGTCCATAGCAAAACCTATCAGAATTCCTCCACCGAGGTTTAGAATGTAGTTAAGATTAGCACCAGTTTTCCATCAGATGTGTGTGCTCTCTCCGCCCAGGGCCACGTTTGTAGCGGTGCTCTTTAATCCTTTTCACACCGTAAGGACACGCCCGTGTTATCATGGACGGATTCCGTCAGTCACATTGTGTAGGCGCAGATGTATCAACACCTCCCAACACACACAAGGTTTTTTCCCAATATTTAGGCTTTTGTTTCTGACATTTTGGCCAAGATACAACATTTTTTTTTTTTTATTGTTAGAAAGGTCAGTAAATGTGACCATAACAGACAATCAGATGAAGTAGAATAACGAAATGAATACCAGCACTTTCAAATCACACTTTCCCAGTTACAGTTAAGTGATGTGATTAATTCCACATATCAAAATCACATATTATGCCATGAGGACGACATTGGTGTGTACAGTAACAGTTACGGCTTTGGTGGTGTTAGTTCTTCCACCTTTTTTCATCAAACGTGTTTTAGTCTAAATTAAGGTTCATATATTATAGAGGTGGGAAATAAAAAAATTATTTTAGTTTATTTTTAGGTTATTATTATTATTATTATTATATAATTATGACTCTATAATCCATGCACCACATAATCCCATAATAAAGGTATATCTTATCTTATATATAAGATAAGATAAGATATACCTTTATTCATATACTTGCGATTTCATTCATTCATTCATCTTCTATACCGCTTTATCCTTCTATTCAGGGTCGCAGGGGGCCTGGAGTCTATCCCAGGAGGCTTAGGGCACAAGGCGGGGTACACACTGGACAGGGTGCCAATCCATCGCAGGGCACACACTCATACGCACATTCACACACTACGGGCAATTTAGGAACGCCAATTAGCCTAACCTGCATGTCTTTGACTGTGGGAGGAAACCGGAGTACCCGGAGGAAACCCACCAAGCACGGGGAGAACATGCAAACTCCATGCACACAGAGACGGGAATCAAGCCTGGCCGGGGAATCGAACCCAGACCCTGGAGGTGCAGGGCGACAGTGCTAACCACTACACCACCGCGCCGCCATACTGGCGATTTCAAAACTATAAAATAACACATATGGAATTCGGTAATTACGTAACAACAAGAAAAACACCAGTTAGTTGTTATTGTAAGACACAGAGGTCGGCCTTTCTGTAATAGTTCCTGCAAGAACAGTATTGTGTCAAGTGCATTTGCAAAATCCGTCCAGCACCATAATGAAACTGTCTCTCATGAAGGCCGTCCCAGGAGGACGAGACCAAAACCTCCCTCTGCTGCAGACGAGAAGTTCATTTAGAGTTATCAGCCTGAAAAATGACCAATTAACAGCAGCTCAGATTAGAGGCGTTATGAAGTCTTTACAGAGCAGAAGTAGCAGAAACATCTCAATATCAACTGTTCAAAGGAGATTCATGCAGTTTTTGGACGCCTTCAGCAAAACTTTACAATGTAGAAAGAAATAAACATCAGGAACCATCATGGAGTTAGAAAGTGACCCCAAACCTTTGAACGGTAGTGTATGTGTGTATATATATTATTAAATTATATATGTTCTCCAGTCTTGTCCTATAAGCCAAAGTCATGCAGTTTATGGAGATCGGCATTTCCATACTGAATCACTGGTATATTTGCATTGGGACTAAAATCAGGACTCATGATTCAGCTAGATGAGGCACCCAGAATATTGCCTTTTGCATGTGTGCGACTATCTCTAAATGCACTTTCCAGTAAACTTCCCTCATGTAAATACATACAACTGTAAGTTTTGGATTTAAGTTGCTGACTCTTGAAATGTTTATGCAGAGGATGCTTTGTTTGTCCAGTTGACCATTAAAGTGAATATTATAGTATACAGATCATTTGTCAAGCTTAGCTCAAGAATACTGATGTACAGTAAGTGTCTACTTAGATTTAAATTTAATAAGAGTCAATGGAATGAATTGCACTGGATGTGAGGTAGCCTATTAATTTAGCTTTAATAATATAGTGATGTACTGTTGTTTGGTACATTTTATTGGTACAAGTTTATTGACCAGCTCTGATCAAGATGCAGTCACGTCAAGGACAGGATTTCCCAGCGCGATCCTCGTCCACTCCCCGGATTTCTCTTTTCCCTACTTCAGCTTTCAACACTGAATAATGATACTGTACACACTGAGATCTCACATTTATCTCGGTTTGCTTGTCTCTGAGGACTGGGTTGGGAGACACTGCTCTAGGCAGTTGATGAAAGACCTTTGGAAACCCTTTCCTCTCCACTGTGAGGCTGATCACATGGCACGCTGCATGGCCTGAGTGCTGGGGAAAAATGGTCGGAAATGCCTTTCTCAGCAGGAAACCGTAAACTGCCGCTCTAAATTTGGGAAAGTGACGACAGCATTTTGTCAAAGGAAGCACAGGAATTTCTAAACCACCCAGAACCCAGAGATGTATCAGGTCTAGTACGGGTCATTAGAACATGTCAGTTTTACACTGTGTATTTCTTCTGTGTTCTACGGCAGAATGAACAGATTGGATAATATTTAAACTATAAAAAAATAATTTAGTATATCATCAATATATTGAATACCAAAGATAGTATCAAATAGCAGAGTTCGGCTCATCCCACAGCGAGTGTTGTTGTTAAAACTACCCTTTTTGTGGTTATACTGCTTACAGTGTTTAAGCTAAATACAGGTGTACTGTGAAGTCTTTGTAAACTTTCATGTCTACTATTTTACACAAAATATGACACTGAAACCCCTGCAATTAAAATGACCTGCAGACAGCTATGATTAGCTTCGAGTCATGTTGCAAGAACTGAAATGCCGAAGAATTTCATGCTGATTTGAACACAATCATCTCTGAACGATTTGGTTCCTAAAAGTCACAAATGTAGTCGATCAGCTGAGAAATGCTTGGTGTCTCAAATTGTTCAGCTTGTTTAGTTTCATGCAAATTATTCTTATTTCTTGAAGATTATTGATACTAAACTTTGTGTAAGCTTCTAGAAGCATATGACCTGTAAATATAAATATTAAATAGTTTTTTTGATAAAAAGCTTTGAAAAAAAGAAATCTGTAGTGTCCGTAACCATGTCACATTCATACTGCAATATCTTAACAATTTTGCACTTTTGTACGTTTATGGCTTTTCATGTGAGAATCTAAATTGGCCATGTTTCATCTGATTGACAGTTAAGATCAATGTAAGATTTGAATTCGAAAAAGTTACGGACACTACATAAAGGGGCATGAAATTATATTTAGCAAATGTGTTCCTTTATGCTAAAAACATAAATGTGCATCCATACTGTAGTTACAAAAAAAATTAAGCATGGATTGGGAAATAAGCAGCATTAAGTACAGTATTATAAAAATTTATGTTATACTGTATGATCTTGTCTAAAAATGCACTTTTTCACATGGGCTCCAATACCATGTTTTGGCCAACTGTAAGAGACTAAATATACAGTACAGTATGTGGGACAGAATCTGTAGGCATTTGGTGAGTAATGCTTTCGTTACAAATCCTTCAGCCGTCAGTTGTTTTTTGCTTCCTTCACTCCGGCACACCTGATTCAGCTTCGCAGATGTTTTATGAGTTGAGTCAGGTGATTAAACAGGGGTGAGGAACACATTTAGGCAAACAGCTCATACTTTACTGCGGTAATATATTCCAAATATATATATACAGTTCTATGTACAGGACCAAACAGCTGTTCATGGTGGTTTTTATTTGATAATGATGTCAGGTACAGATGTTTTAGTATGATGTTGGGTCACTACAAACTGGCAGAACAGATCCGTACACAAATGATGGAAGTCTCAGGAAAGCAACTAGAGTGATGAACTGTTTTGTTTTTGTTTTTAATGGTGATTATGATAATGGAGAGCTCTGTTTAACACATTTCTCCAAAATCTCTGATCCTGATTTTTATTCCCATGAAACCACTTAGTGAGCCCTCATGCCATGTGTGTGGTGTTAGAGCCAATCTGGAAGAGACCAGTTCTATCACACTTCTAATACATTATCATTATCACAAATCAAATCAAATTCAAATTTTATTAGTCACATACACAATCATACACAGTATAATATGCAGTGAAATGCTTTATACGACCGCCAGTGACCTTAAAAAAAGAAAATAAAGGCTTGTACGTAAAATAAATAATCAATAAAAAGGAAATACTAGAAAATAAATAATTTTAACTAGTATAATTAACTGTACAATAAGGGCATAATAAAATATTGCAAAAATATAGAAATATAGGGTAGACTATATACGTATATAGAATTAAAGTGTCAGTGGTTGTGCAAATATGCATGAAAGGTGACATGTGCAATTGTCCAGATGTATAAATATTTAGTGCAAGTGTGTATGAATGTGTCCATGCTTGTCCAGTCAGTGTTGTGAGCTTAAAAGATGTTATTAGTCCTGTGTGGAGGTGTGATTGTGTGATTGAGAGACCTTATCGCCTGCGGGAAGAAGCTCCTCCTCAGTCTCTCTGTGTTGGCCTTTAGGGAGCGGAATCTCTTCCCAGACCGCAACAAAGAGAACAGTCCATTACTGGGGTGACTGAGGTCCTTCATGATCTTCCTGGCCTTAGTCCAGCACCGCTTGCTGTAGATGGAGTGTAGGTCAGGGAGCTCAGTGTGGATGATGCGCTCGGCTG
Organism: Channallabes apus; assembly: GCA_030522415.1. Taxonomy (NCBI): domain Eukaryota; kingdom Metazoa; phylum Chordata; class Actinopteri; order Siluriformes; family Clariidae; genus Channallabes; species Channallabes apus. The sequence continues at coordinate 45,605,176 of CM060109.1, forward strand.
ATCGCACCACCCTCTGTAGAGCTCGTCTGTCCTGCATGGTGCTGTTCCCGAAACAGGTTGAGATGTTTCCCGTCAGGATGCTCTCTATGGTGCAGGAGTAGAAGTTCCTGAGCACCTTGGAGGGCAGTCTAAAGTCTCTCAAGCGTCTGAGGTGGTAGAGACGCTGCCGGGCTTTTTTCACCACGGTGTTGATGTGACAGGACCATGACAGGTCCTGCGTGATGTGAACACCGAGGTATCTGAAGCTGTCCACTCTCTCCACTGGGCTCCTGTTGATGATGGGGGTCTGGTAGTTCCTCTCCTGCTTTGTACTAAAGTCCACTATCAGCTCCTTTGTCTTACTGACGTTCAGGAGGAGATTGTTCCTCTGGCACCAGTTCTCCAGATTTCCAATCTCCTCTAGGTAGTCCGACTCATCATTGTTGGTGATCAGTCCGACCACGATGGTGTCGTCAGCAAACTTGATGATGGAGGTGGAGTTGGTAGTGGCCACGCAGTCGTGGGTGTACAAAGAGTACAGCAGGGGGCTCAGAACACAACCCTGGGGGGCTCCAGTGCTGAGAGTGAGTGTAGCTGAGACATGTCCGCCCATCCTTACTGCCTGTGGTCTGCCAGTCAGAAAATTGGAGATCCACTGACATATAGATGAGCTCAGTCCCAGGTGCTCCAACTTGGTGGTGAGTGTGGAGGGAATTATGGTATTAAAAGCAGAGCTGTAGTCGATGAAGAGCATTTTAACATAATTCCCTTTCCTAGTGTCCAGATGAGTGAGTGATGTGTGGAGGAGATGAGAGATTGCATCGTCTGTGGAGCGGTTCTGACGGTATGCAAACGGTAGTGGGTCCAGTGTGTCGGGTAGTGAAGAAATGATGAAGTCTCTGATAAGGCGTTCAAAGCACTTCATCACTACTGAGGTGAGGGCTACAGGGCGATAGTCATTGAGGGAAGCAGGATCTGGTTTCTTTGGAACAGGAACAATGATGGACTCTTTGAAGCACTTGGGGATCACCGACTGAGATAAAGAGATGTTGAATATCTCAGTGAACACAGGTGCTAGCTGGTCTGCGCAGGCTGCGATGCCGTCTGGTCCTGCTGCTTTCCTGGTGTTCACTCTCTTGAAAGCTCTCCTCACGTCGTGCTCGGAGATGATGAGCGCGTTCCCGGTGCTGGCTGTGTCTTCCTGTCTGCAGCCGTTAGCGCCACTAGCATTAGCGCCATTAGCATTAGCGCCATTAGCATTAGCGCCGTTAGCATCAGCGCCATTAGCATTAGCGCCGTTAGCATTAGCGCCGTTATCATTAGCATCGCTAGCGTCTTTAGCTGCAGCCTCGAACCGAGCATAGAATGTGTTGAGCTCGTCTGCCAGAGTCGCGTCCGCGTTCGTCATACCGGATGCTGGTGCTTTATAGTCCGTTATTGTTCTCAGTCCCTGCCACAGGCTCCTAGAGTCACTCTGTTGAAGCTGTGACTCTAGTTTTCTCCCGTAGCGCTGCTTCGCCTCTTTCACCGCCTTCCGGACGTTATATGACGCAGCCTTGTACGGTTCCATGTCCCCCGACGCAAGTCCCGTGTTGTAGGCAGCTGTGCGAGATCTCAGAGCGTCGCGGATGGTTTTATCCACCCACGGCTTCTGGTTGGGAAACGTTCTGATAGTCTTTTTCTCTACCGTATCGTCTGCCAGCTTTTCAATAAATCCCACAACCGCTTCCGTAAACACGCTGACGTCATCATCGGAGCTGTTTCTGAACATGTCCCAATCTGCGTCATCGAGTGCGTCCTGTAACGCGGCCACCGATTGGTCCGTCCAGCGCGCGACCTCCCTCTGGACCGGAACTTCCTGTTTCAGCATTTGTTTATATTTTGGCATGAGGAAGATGGCGGCGTGGTCGGATTTACCAAACGCTGGACGAGATTGTGCCTTGTAACCGTCTTTGACCGTGGTATAACAATGGTCCAGTGTCCTTTCGCCCCTGGTGGGGCAGGTGATGTGCTGATAAAAGTTCGGCGCTGCGCGTTTGAGGTTGGCACTATTAAAATCCCCTGCCACAATGAGCGCAGCGTCCCGGTGTTGTGTCTGGTGCTGTGTGAGCGCCTCATGCAGCTCGCATAAGGCCTTGTCTGTGTCTGCTTGTGGAGGGATGTAAACGGCACTGATTATGACCGATGTGAACTCCCGTGGAAGATAAAATGGACGACACATGATGGACAGTAGTTCCAGGTTTGGTGTGCAGGAGCGTGTAAGAGGAACAACGCTCGCGCTGTTGCACCAGCTGTTGTTCACCATTAAGCACACGCCGCCTCCCCTTGACTTCCCCGAGTCCCGCGTCCTGTCCATGCGGTGAACCGAGAAGAACTCGGCTGGTCTGGCACCGCTGGGTTCAGCCATGTCTCGGTGAAGCAGAGAAGGTTGCAGTCCCGAATGTCTCTCTGGAACTTTATCCTGGCCCTGAGGTCATCCAGTTTGTTCTCCAGTGACTGGACGTTGGCGAGCAGGATGCTAGGCAGAGGTGTGCGGTGTGCACGGGCTCTGAGCCTGTTCCTCACGCCGGCTCGTCTCCCTCGAGGCCTCCGCTTCGCGTCGCGTCCATTGTTCTCCCTCAGGATCTCACTCGGCCAGCTCGGATCCGGAGTTAAAAACGTCGAATTGTGAGTACATTGTATACCAATAGAAACAAGAGTGTCTCTATCATACCTAATGTACTCAATGGTGGTGATTTTGCCGATTTTAAAACACTGAAAACTAACTTAAAGAACAAAAACAAAGAAAAGGTGGTCGGAGCAGTCGTGACGGCAACCGACCTCACCGGCGCCATCTTGGAAAAACAGTGACTTGTATGGGAGTTAAGGCACACAACATCACCATGCAAATATGTTTAAGCTATAAATGATTGTTTATACCTAGTGTTTATAATATATGTGATAACAAGAACTATCTTGTTAAGCAGGCAGTCCATAACACTCAATGTTATTATAGGCGGTACGGTGGTGTAATGGTTAGAACTGTGGCCTCGCACCTCTTGGGTCAAGGGTTCAATTCCCACTGTTGTGTCTGTTTGCATGTTCTTCCAGTGCTTGGTGGGTTTTATTCCGGTTTCCTCCCACAGTCCAAAGACATGCGGAGTAGGCTAATTGGCGTTCCTAAATTGCCCGTAGTGTGTGATTGGGTGTGTGAGTGTGTGTATGTGTGTGTGCCCTGCGATGGATTGGCACCCTGTCCAGGGTGTACCCCGCCTAGTGCCCGAAGTCTCCTGGGATAGGCTCCAGGTCCCCCGCGACCCTGAACACAGGATTAAGCGGTATAGAAGATGAATGAATGAATAATTAGCCTTATCTGCATGTCTTTGGACTGTGGGAGGAAACCTAAGCAGAGGGAGAACATGCAAACTCCATGCACACAGAGGTGGGAATCAAACCTGGACAGTGCGACAGTGCTACCCACTAAGCCACCCTGCTGCCTAGAATTGTAACAAAATTTTTAAAAATTATATTATAGTGATATTATATTGATATATATGATATTAAATTATAATATTTATAGGATCATAATTCATGCCTTAAAGGGGATCTATTATGCGAAAGTCACTTCTAGACTGGAAAGACACTATCAGAACCCAAGCTTCTATTACAGTGAGAACTTTGCTTAAAACCAGCTGCAGGAAAAGTTATTGCCGTTTTTGCCAGCGTGTATTGTGGGTTACATTGTGTAGTATGGGTTACATTTTCTGACACATGAGCTTGCTGTCATGTTTGTCATCAGTTGTCATTATCATATTTCTAACCAATGAATGTAAAACCTTTTGCAAGAATATTTTCATCCCCCGCTACTCCCACATACATGTTCAACCAGTCATTGTTTTTTTTGTTCTCTGTTTAATTACATGGGACCAAATAAAAAACAAAGGAAGGTATTCATTTCTCTCGAATTCAGTCTGAACAAACAGGTTTGAAAACATCGTAAAATGGATCGATATGCTGCTATGCTGCGTTCCAGTGTGTAGTACAGCATTAACAGTCCTTTCTCTGTCTCAGATAACGTCATGGTTTATTAAACTTAATACTGTCCCGAGAATACATCCCTAATTATTAGCTAACTTTACAGCACATACTGTTTGCTTACGCTGGCTCCTTCTTTAATCATGTACATTTATATTTTCTTAGGGTCTACAGTCGTTTCGTACTTCAGTGAGCAACTCTGTGCTTTAGGCTAATGAACAAAATCTGCTTCTGTCCATCTATTAAATATAATTATGGGCATGACTTTTATTTGTAATATCATTCATTTATTATTGATGATTCCAGAGTTTTATTATACAGTATATTGGTTTATTATAATAGGAGCACTTTTGATATTATACGATTAAGAATATTGTACTATATATCTCCCTGGTTACATTAAATTAAAACAAAATATATACAATAACACAGTAGATGACATTCGAGTAATTTTTTGACTAATGTTTCTTTTACAGCTGTTTTTTTAGAGTTTTGTTTCTGTGTGTGTGTGTGTGTGTGTGTGTGTGTGTGTGTGTGTGTGTGTGTGTGTGTGTGTGTGTGTGTGTGTGACTAAGCAGGAGAGTGCCTGAGGCTTTTAAACAGAGCGATACAACCGCAAGAGCTTATTCATGCACAGAGGTGACACTTGTTCAAGATGGTGCACAGTCATGAACTTATGAACTTCAGGCACACTTATTCGTTTGGTCACATTATCACGTTCTGAGACGTGTTGTTTTCCACATACAATTGTCGTTTAGGTTCAGCGGAGACGAGTGATTAAATAAAAGGAATAAAAGAGATTGACATGTACAGAAGACGGTACGGTGAAGATCCTCCTAGCCGTAAGTAAAACGTGAATGGTGGAAACGTTTTAATGACTGGATCCCCTGATCCTTGTCACCAACTTGCGGAAGAGACGCATCCGTCTGTGGGAAACGTACACACGATCACTCACCAACACCACTTGCACATTACAGGGTGTATTATTGATGCACTACATCCCACGTCCAGTCCTGACCTTACGCCAAGCCATTTCCAAACGTCTGAACCATTAAAGCAGTTGTTTCAGACATCCGATCATAGCTTTCTCTCTGAGAAAGCTATGAAAACTTTCTCTCTTGATAGGATCCAAGCACTAGTGAAACACTGGGATTAGTGCATTAGTGTAGCAGGAGAAGGAAAGGGATTTTTTAACTGCTCTGTTATTCATCACAATTAAACCCAATTAAAAGTCCCGGTTTGTACATTGTGATATGAAACTTGGGACGGGATGCACATCAGACACAAAACAGCTCATCCAAAGAGAGTCGCATATATTATTAACAAGAGAAAGATAACAATGAATTAATGATGGTATTAACAGCCTAAGGTTTATTATTGTCTATTAGCAGGACATCTCAAAGGATTGTTTCCTCTTATAACAGTAACATGTGTTATTCATTTAAAAATAACACATAAAAGTTTTTTTCACTTGTTATAGTTGTGTGTAATGTTGTCTGTGAACATCTTCGATGAAGTTCCTGGTATTAGTTACATTTTAGCAGCTACAATGTAACAGTTTGCTTATCGGCCTTTTGAAGTTAGCCAGACCATTAAAATGATACTGGTGGTATGATACAGTGGTACTGTAAAGTGCTCATTTTATCATCCGGATAGCGCAAGTTAAAATCACAGGTGATCTGTAGCCCCACGCAGCCTTGGGCCCTGGAGAGAGCTGATTGGCCGAGCTCCCTCAGAAGGTAAGGATGGGAGGGACTTAACGTTCTCACATCTATCCCGGGCATCTGTGAGCTCATGCAAGCGGAAGGAGCCGATAGCGCTGTCTTCCGAGTATGTTACATCACTTCCAATGGTGCATGAGCTCGCAGTTCAAACAGATGTGGTTGGCTGGCGTCACATGGTTCGGAGGAAACATGTGGATAGTCTTTGGCCCTCCATAACCGGTAGTAGTAGCCTTAATGCGGTAGTGCCCTAATATGAATAAATTAGGGGGGGAAATCTGGAAAGAATTTTTATAACAACAGCCATTTAAACATCTGTTTATTACAATTTGGCTTAGGTTACTATAGGAACGATAAACTATTAGTATAAACAAGCACATTAATGTACACATCATACTGAAGGTACAGCTGGAGGGGCATTGTTGGCTCATTGAAAGGTTTCTTTTCTGGCCTGGGTTCATTTCCCAGCCGACACCACAAGCCCCGTCACTTGGGTTGCAAGCAGAGGTGTCAAGTAACGAAGTACAAATACTTCGTTACCTTACTTAAGTAGAAATTTTGGGTATCTATACTTTACTGGAGTAATTATTTTTCAGCCAACTTTTTACTTCTACTCCTTACATTTTCACGCAATTATCTGTACTTTCTACTCCTTACATTTTAAAAATAGCCTCGTTACTCCTATTTTATTTCAGCTTGTCATTAAAAAAAATAATAATAAAATCGCGCTATCCGGATGGAGCGAATTCGATTGTGGTTAGATGAGAAGTATAAACATACTGTACCATTCCGACACCCTATTGGTTGGTATGCGTTCCATGGCACCTGCACATGACGTCACGTCACACACTCCAGCAAGGACGTTTGAATAAAATAGCATTTTCGGTTGATAATACCTCTATCTCACCTATGCGGTTTGACTCACTGTGAGATGCGGTGTTATATCCCTATATCACGTACACGTAAGTGGCCATAAGTAGGGTTCATCATGATTTGCAAAAATGCGCGATGATTACGTTTCCATCTTTCCGCGTGAAAATTTAAGTTTCATTTTTTGGCAGTCCTCGCGGAAGCTTGCAGACCTTGCAGAACTTCGCGGCAGCTCACGGTGCCTAATATCGCATCTCACCAGAGAGATCAAACCGCATAGGCGAAGTTTGCGGACCTTGGACAACATCGCGGAACGTCAGCGCATCGTCGGCGGGCAACTGCGGCAACTCACGGTGCCCGAAACCGCATCTCACCGTGAGTCAAACCGCATAGGGGATAGGGAGATAGGGGTATTAGGTTGTGATAAGTAGACGAAGATGTCCGTGATAGAGACTCGAAATGTCACAACCAAGCACCAGCGAGGAAGGTAACAGGAATTTATATATATATATATATATATATATACAGTGGCCACCTTGAACTTTTCCGCATTTTGTCACATTACAGCCACAAACATGAATAAATTTTATTGGAATTGCACGTGAAAGACCAATACAAAGTGGCGTACACGTGAGAAGTGGAACGAAAATTCCAAACATTTTTTACAAATAAATAAGTTTTTTTTTATTATTAATCATTGATTCTGACAGCACTAATGTTTATTGTAGATACCCATACAGGGGTAATTGTTACTAAGCCTGCCCTGGGTCACTAATTTTCTTGTATGTTGCCCTCACAGATTCCTGCAGCTAAGCTCGGATGTACATTTACATTCCAATAAAGGTTACTGATGACACGCCTCTGAAGTTTGACTTTTTGCACCATTAAAATACTTATAGGCAACTAGTTATCATATCTTCTCCTCCATAAAACATGTTAATGCTCAGTAGTACACATATATGGTTCTTTAATGTATTTGCATTGTACTAAAATGCATTCTTTTTCAATTGCCATATACAGTATCCCAAATCACTATGGCCGTTAAAAAATACAACAAAAAAACAACAACACATTTTTTTTTATGAGGTGTTAGTGTACAGTAGTATACAGGCCCGTGGCACAGCCTAAGCTTTTATCCTTACTGCTTTTTTTCCCTTCACGTTACTTTTACTTTTACACTTTAAGTAGTTTTGAAACCAGTACTTTTACACTTTTACTTAAGTAAAAAGCTTCGGTTGATACTTCAACTTCTAATGAAGTCTTTTTAAACCCTAGTATCTATACTTCTACTCAAGTAATGAATGTGAATACTTTTGACACCACTGGTTACAAGGCACTGTTAGGTCCGATCCCAAGTCTGAATATAAATAGTAAAGGTGGGTCAGGAAGCCCGTGTGTAAAAACCTGCACCATAAATCTAAAATGTGTGGATGGGTTGACGTCGAGCCCCAACTGGAGCAGCCGAAGACGGAGAAAAACAACATTAACAACAAGTTACAGCCGGCTCTGTTGCAAGAGCTGTTATTATAGGAAATGAATCAACACCTTCTGAGTAACAAAAGTGCACTATTAAAGGATAAAAAAAGTATATTTAGCAGTGCTTAAAGGATTAACAAGGATAATGCACCATCACATTTCTGAATTAATTGAGTTACCACGAATGAAAAGGCTGTGGTGTGAAGAATACGCCGCTTCTTAGGGAATCGTGCCATTATCCTGCTGAGATTGAAATGTTGGTAAGCCGTTACATTATTGTGAGTGTTGAATGAGAGCAAGTTTGTGTTTTATGTGAGAGTAATAATCGCATGAATGCTCCTGATGTTCTTTTTTTTGTTCGTGTGTTCTGGGAGTTAAATAGTCAATTCCACTATAGTAGTGAGCTCGTCGAGAGACTCCTCCCTCCCTTACGTTTGTTTAAGGTTTATTCCAGATCTTTACAGACAAAAGCCCAACTTTCACCAGATAACTCGCCATTTTTTTCCCCTTTCTACACTTGACGTATTCGGTAATGTTGTACATTCACACGTGCACGTACACAGTTAAGCTCGAAGGATTTTGCAGTCTAAAGAAACAGGATGCCATCTTCTTCCACAACAAGTCTGTGCAACACTATTAAAACCATCACATAAGCTGCTCCAGACTCCAGCACACAACAGATCATGGCTTTTTTTCTTAATGCCATGGTTCCTTTTACGAGTTGTATGAGGTGTACGCTGTATACTGTACATGCGTGCATATGAAAGCACTAGTGAAGTTTACTGTAGCACTAGAGACAGGCCTGTCCCAGCACCCCCATACACCCCCCCCCCCCTCCTACGTCTGCTCTCTGTTACAGTATTTAGGATGCAGGAGTGGAGTGTTTATGTATTTTGCACAGAGGTGCTATTATGTAAAAGGGTGCATTCCCAATAATTACGCCTCTTCTTTCTGCTTTATTTACCAGGCCGGTGAATTTCGATGTGAAAGTTTAAGGTGTTTTTCCTGTTGTGACGAACACAATATAAAAGAGGGGATTCTACTGTATACAGTATGTTTGAACTAGATGTTTGAACCCCTTTACCTTAATACCCCTAACTAACATCTAGTGCCTTCAGAAGCCTCCTAATTAGTGAATAGAGTTCTCCTGTGTGGAATTGTCCTGCTGGAAGGTGGATAAACCTCCGTCCTAGTCTATAAAAAAACTCACCTTTTCTTTCCTAAAATGGTCCTAAAATTTGTCTTCATCCATCTTCCCATTACCCATGACCAGTTTTCATGTCCCTGCTGAAGAAAAGCTTCCCCACAACATGACGCTTCCACCACCATGTTTCACAGTAGAGATGGTGTGTTCAGGGTGATGTGCGGTGTTAGTTGCATTTAGGCAAAAAAAGTTACATTTTGGGCTCAACTGTTCAACTTATGAATACTTTTGCAAGGCAAGTGGGATGTAACCTGATCATATGTAACTTGTGGTGAAAATGGAGGGTTTTTTTTGTCTATTACTAATATTTTAATGAAACTTTTATTTAAAAAAGCCAACGCCTGATAAACACCACGAAGGAAATCTTAAGGAAAGTGTAACTAGACTAGAATTGCTAGTAAAAGTTGGAGCCTCATATAAAAAATGAAAAAAGACCAGATGATTTTTATCGCAAATAAATGATCCAATTATTCAGTGCTTATGATATCTTCAGATGTGGTCTTCTGCTGGTGAGCTCATTCTACTCTAGGTTCGACATTCATTCTGAGATGCTTTTCTTTTCATCATAGTTACAAAGAGCGGTTATTTACGTTCCAGCATATCCAGCAAAATGTCTGTGTTTTGGTTTTAAAGAGGTTCCCATTGGCCATGGATCCTAATATGTTTGTGCTTTCATCTACTTCTTCCCTGCTTCATCAACGTCCTCAAACCAATGATACCATTCTTCTCTGATGGCTCTCGTCAGTAAGGCATTTAACATCTACATAAATTCCTATCCTGACTCCAACTATGCCACGATCAAAGACGCTAAGATCTGCTTTTCTTCTGGCAGACACCAGAGCAACATACTTTTTTCCTCATTATACACATGAGCAGTTCAGGATTAACAGTGGCAGCTTGGTGGTGCTGGGGATTTGAACCCATGCCCTTCCAATCAGTAGTTCAATGCTTTAACCACTGAGCTAACTTCTCAACCATTTCTGATAGTTATGTAAAAATCACCTGAAGCTCTTGACCAGTATCTGCCTGATGTTCAGCACTGCACTGATGCCACATGGTATAGTGTTCCCAATAAAGCCCTCGTCAGTGCCAGTGATAATCACACATACTGTACGGCACAGAGACTGTAGATAAATATTAGATTCGAATAGACAAGAGTATCCTTTAAGAATGAAATTGTGCAAAGGTTATACACAGTGGCTGCTGGAACCATATGTAACTTTATTGCTGGGTTCTCTCCATTTTTATTCTAGGCTTTATACAAAGGGTTAATGGTTAACGCAGGGAATCCATTCACTAAGCAAACAATATTAGACGGTTTTGGACAGTTACGTATATTAATAAATTGGGCACTGAACGTTTAATTGCACAGTGATATCACATCAAAAGCAAAAGAGCAAATCATGTTTTAAGGGGCTGGGGGTATGTACAGTATACTGTAGTTGTTTGGTGTTACAATCATCATATTCAACGGGTTTCTCATGAAAACGTTCAATGAGAATTTAAAATGTATAAAGAATGCATATTTTGTTTAAAAAAAAAAAGAAAGAAAAAAGAAAGTCCTGGCTGTGATTAAGCATTCATGCTGCCATGCTATCTGACAGTGCTGATTTTGCTTTTCAGGATGTGTGTGTGTGTGTGTGTGTGAGCTGTAGGCAGTGATGGAGATCAGGCCAAACTGCAGCACTCACTGTGACTCTGCGTCCTGCTTCATCCATCCTGCAGTCAACAAGCAGCAGAGCTGGGACATCCTGCTGAGACTCTGCACTCTCTCCACGGTACACACACACACACACACACAAATGCTGACAAGTCTGCAAAATGTCAAACTGTATAATTATTTCGCATACACCCTATCGTGACCGTAACTTCACTAACCTACAGTCATACTGTACTGTATATGCACCATTTACCCAGAACATCATGTTGGATTTTATTGGAATGAAACTATAAAGGTGTTTTTTATACATAAAAACAGTCACACACTTCAAAATTTCATTCACCGCTTTTAGCTTTGATTACCCCTGGAATATGCCTGGGGTAATCAATATAATATAACCTGGTGATAACCTGGAGATTCAGTACATTCAGGTCGTCAGCTGACTTCAGTTTATTGTCGCATAACATTGCTGAGTCTAGACCTGACCAACTGAAGCAAGCCCAGATCATAAAGTGCCTATAGATGCTTGTACAGTGGACACTATGCATGATGATTGCATCGCTTCATGCTCTTTCTTTCTTACCTGAATGCACCTGTATGTTGGTGTGGCTCTAATGTCCCCGAAAAGAGGTGACTACTGTATCTACAGTTTTGGCCTCCTAGCGATATTCAGCAGGTTCTTAACTGCTTTTATAGGTTTTCTTTTGGTGACTGAGTTAAGAGTCAGGTCATGTATAGCATTCCAACCATCCATCCATCTAGGAACCTCTGTAGTCCAACCAAGGATCATGGAGGCCAGTGGTGACCACTGTAGTTATTCCCACTTTTGTATGACCGTGATAGAACCTCCAGTCAACATTCACACGTACATTCACACACTACAGGTAATTTGGGGAAGCCAGTTAGTCTAATCTGCATGTCACTAGGAGCAAACTGGAGAAGTCTGAGGAAACCCATCAAGCGCAGGAAGAATCATGCAGTCTTTATAAACACTGACCCGACACTGGACTCGAACCCGGTCCAAGAGGTGCAAGGTTACAGTGCTAACCACTAAGCCACCGTTCCCGCCAATATAGCATTAATTAAATAAAATAATTATTGTCCGTCTATGTGTGTGTGTGTGCACAGAGGGTGGTGGAGGTTCAAGGCAGGTCTCTGTCTCCAGTTCTGTGTGCGGTAGTTTGGACGCTGCTCTCCTGTGGAATCCTCTTATCCTTCCTCTTCCTCGTTTTCACCGTCCGCTACAAAAACAACAGGTACACAGGCCTCCCCCATCCGTCATCTAATCATCTCACTCGAAACTCGAAACGGACCCAGACTTGACTCTGCGGTGAAAATCATAATGCAGGAGACCACTGTAGTTAATTGTCCTGATTGTGTCCAATATACTGTTGTGTGTAATTGTATTTCTAGGATAGTGAAGATGTCGAGCCCTAACCTGAACATGCTGACTCTGTTAGGGAGTGTGCTGACATACAGCAGTGGCTTCCTGTTCGCTATAGAGGACAGATCACCTGGACAGGCAGCAGGATCGAAAGTTGTCATGCAGGTACGTTTCTTTAGTAGGCGCTTTGTCTTGCACACAGTGGTGGCGGAGCCGCAGCCTAAACTAGAAACACTGGATGCAAGATGGTGTACAAAACAGATTAGATGGAGGTCTGTCATGGGCCACAATTACATACACAAAAAAATACATTGTGATTATGATATAAACTGTGATATGTGACTATTAAATGTAGCAAATTTCAAATCGAAATTAAAAATTTTACTACGATATGCAGTGAAATGCTTATATGACCGCAGATGACCTTAAAAAAAGATTATCAATAAGAAATAAATGTGGAAAAACATACAAAATAAAATATAGAAATACTTTAACTATGTAAATATAACTATAGAGGATAAGTACAAAATATAAAATATAAGAAAAAAACGCTGTACAAATAAAGATTTTATTTAGCTGTACAACTTTAGAAAATATAGACTATATAACTTTAACTGTGAAAATTAAATAGAATTTAAATAAAAAATGTGCAAATATTCATGAATGCAACGTCCATAAATGTGCAGTGTGCAAAAATGAAATAGAAATATCCAGGGTGTGTGCAAATGTGCATGAATGTGCAGATGTGCAATGTCCATAAGTGTGTAATGTACAATAGAATTTGGTATGTACATGTATTTATCTAGGCTCACAGCAAATAACAGGAAAGATTATATTAAGTTTTTTTAAATTACTGACAAACTCGACTGACTATCCGTATATTACATGCAATAAATTGCAGTATATTGTGATCAAGGTCCATATCACAATTTCGATTAGTGTGCAATTAATTGTGCAGCACTGCTATATTTTCCCAGGCAGCACAGTGGTGCAGTTGTTAGCCCTGTTGCCTAGCAGCTCCAGGATCAATGGTTCGATCAAATGGTTTCCTCGGGGTACTCTGGTTTCCTCCCATAGTCCAAAGACATGCAGATTAGGCTAATAGGCATTTCTAAATTGCCCGTAGTGTGTGTGATCATGCTTGTGCCCTGTGATGGACTGGCACCCCATTGAGAGTGTACCCTGCGTTGTTCCCTGGATGTGCTCCCTCAACTCTGTACAGGATAAGCAGTATAGAGAATGAGTAATTTATTTACACACACCTGTTCAGTCTATAAGGGAAATATTCATGATGTTTTTTTCTACATAGAATAGCATCATGGGGGGAAAGAACATGCCAGTACAGTACATGCCAGTGAATTGTCTGTACTAAAATGCTAATAGACGTGTACGTACTGTATGTACATTGCTGTGTACTGGTGTCTCATTCAGGATGTATTCGAACAAAGGTTCGATAGCTTGGATAACGTCGCAGAAACTAAGCACGTTCTCCTGAACATCACTCACTCATCTTCTATACCGCTTCATCTTGTATTCAGGGTTGTGGGGAGCCTGGAGCCTGTTCCAGGAGGCTTAGGGCATGAGGTGGTGTACATCTTAGACAGGGTGCCAATCCATCACAGGGCACACACATACACGTACACACTTGGGGCAATTTGGGAACAACAATAAGCCTAATCTGCATGTCTCTGGACTTCTGGGAAGAAACCGGCCAAGCACGGGGAGAGAACATGCACCAACTTCATTCAACTAACTTTTTTTTTTCCTTGAGAGCAAAGATCTCAAAAATGGCGCTTATTACACCACGATCAATTGTCCAGCATGGAGAAAGCTATTTTTCAGTCTGGTTGTGTGAGTGCTGAGGCAGCTGAGGCAGCTGATGTCTGATGCTGTGTTTCAGGCGTGGCTCTGGATGCTGTGTATCGGCAGCTCTTTGGTGTTTGGACCCATCCTTGGGAAAACATGGCGTCTCTACAGGGTCTTTACTCAGCGTGTACCTGACAGGAGAGTGGTGAGTTTGCCTGGGGACACATCTCAAGCAGTGAGGAGTTATATAATAATAATTCAAAATATAAAGAAAAAAAATTATAGTATTCAAGCATAATGCTGAAGCTGAAACACTTAACAGTGTACTTTGAAAGAATATCTCTAAATATCAGGACAACACCATTATGATATCATCACTTAACATTTCTTTATTAATGCATTGTCATATATTAATCATATGGAGTAACTTCCAGATTATCCGTGATATCCGGTTGATGGGTTTGGTGACTCTCTTGGTGCTGGTGGAGGTGCTGATTCTGTCTGTGTGGACTCTCACTGACCCTGTGAAGTGTTCGCGATCAGTCAGCGCTGTGCTCAAGGTAGAGAGCAAACTTTTCTACAGTATATAGAGTTTTTGAACATCAAGCTTAACTTATCTGGCATCCATCGCTTTACCTAAGAACTTCTACTTACTACTTAAAACTAATGTTTTAATGAAAATGGTCTTAATTTACAATAAAAGGATGTAACGAGGGCAAAAATGTGTTATACTGCACGGTAGGAAAACTTTGAAGAGTAACACTGGGGGAAGTTTGAATCAAGCTATTAAAATAACAATGACAGTCAAGGTACGAGGTGCGTTCAAATCAAACCGGGACTTTTGATTGTGCAGAATAACAGAACGCATTTATGAGAGTAAAATCTCCCTTTATTTCTCTATATAATCCGCTGCTACACTAATACTGTACACTCATCCCTGCATTTAATTAGTGCTTGGATACCTGGAGCCTTGATCAGACTGCCTTCTTAACGTCCAAAACCCTGGCCTGCCAGGAACTCCTTTAATATCCCAAACATATAGCAATGGCTTGGAGCGAGGTCAGGATTGTATGTGGCAATAACTCCCAGTTGAGTTGCTGTAATGTGCAAGTGGTGTTAGTGAGTGATTGTGTGCATAGTTCACAGACAGACGCATCTCTTCCGCAAGTTATCCGTCGACACTTAAGGGTCATGTGTTCCACTCGCTGAAAGTTCACAGTGGATTTCGAGCCACCTAGGCCGAGTACAGTACTCTGCTTAATGTCAATCGGTTTATTCATGAGAAATTTCATCACAAGTCCCGGTTTGACCTGAACGGTCCTCATATGTTCACTACTGTAATATAATAATATCACTTCAGAAGTGCTACTGTTGAAGTGTTAAATCAGGTTCCTGCAGTACAGCAGAGTCATTACTGCCCCCTGCTGGACAAACACAGGAGATGCAGTGGTTTTCTTTTAACCTGAATCACCTGCATCTCCACCTGCATCTCCACCTGCATCTCCACCTACACTACACTATATGGACAAAAATATTTGGTCAAAGCTGTTAGTTATTAAGTTCAGATCCCAAGTAAAGGACCAACAGGAGCCCTGTGATTCCAACCCCACCTTTGTGATGAACTGGAGCGGAGATTGTACACGAGTTCCCACAAAAACACTCCAAAATCTTGTGGACAGACTTTCAAGAAGAGTGGAAGCTGTTATAGCTGACTCCATATTGAAGTGTATGTCTTTGGATACAATGTCATTGCAGGTTTGGCCAAATACTTTTGTCCATATAGTGTAGCTATATGAAAGCGTTACAGTACTGACGTCTTGTAAGGATTGTTCACAACCTCCGCCAGTGTGTGGAATCGTGCTGAGAGTCAGGAGGACGTGTTTGTATTTCTCTGTACTACTGTAGGTGGTGGCGTTTGATGTGCATTACTCCTTGTCTCAGATGGACTCCTGCTCCTCTCAGTACTCCGACCTCTGGGTTCTTCTTCTCTGTGCACTCAAGGTGAGAACACACACACACACACACACACTCCAACACCATCGTTAAGTTTGCTGACGATACGGTGGTGCTGGGCTTCATCTCCAACAACGATGAGTCGGCCTACATAGATGAAGTGGAGAACCTGGCACTATGGTGTGAAGAAAACTGCCTCCGACTGAACGTCAGTAAGACGAAGGAGCTGGTGGTGGACTTCAGAAGGGGACAACTGGACCACAAACCCCTCATCATCAATGGAGCTCCAGTGGAGAGGGTGAGCAGCTTTAAGTACTTGGGCGTCCACATCTCCGAGGATCTGACATGGACTGAGCATATCTGTGCTCAGACGAAAAGGGCAAAGCAGCGTCTGTACCACCTGAGGCAGTTGAGGAAGTTTGGGGTTTCCCCTGCTGTCCTTAAGGCTTTCTACTCGGGTGCTGTTGAGAGCATCCTAACACAGAACATTTCATCCTGGTTTGGGAATAGCTGTGTACAGGACAGGAAAGCCCTCCAGAGAGTGATCCGGGCAGCTGAACGCTGCTGCAGGTTAACTCTCCCCTCCATGCAGGACATCTACACCAGGAGATGTAAAACCAGGGCAGCTCGTATCATTAAGGACTTGTCGCACCCCAATAACGGACTGTTCAAACTTCTGCATTCAGGCAGAAGGTTCCGGGTCATTATGGCCAAAACGGAGAGACTCAGGAGGAGTTTTTATCCACAGGCGATTAGACTCCTCAACCATGATGGGCCACTCTCCCATTCATAGGACTGGTAACAGTTCACCCACACACTGCTGTGCTGACATTCCACACTGCACACTGCACTTTAGTCTGGACTGTAAGCATCACTTGCACTAACATCTTTATCCTGCTCAGATACACACTTTATTATTATTATGTTTACATTTGCACCTTTGTTTTTTTTTTTTTTTTTATATTTCTATTTATAGATTATTTCTTTTGTTTCTTGTTATTTGCACAAAGTAGGAGCGGTTCAGGATACATTTCACTGCGTGTTGTACTTGTATAACTATGCATGTGACAAATAAAGAATCTTGAATCTTGAATCTTGAACACACACACACACACACACACAGAAAACATCCTTACAGTGTGCTTCTGCCTCACTTATAGTCCTTATATATTTCCTGCACTGCAGAGAGAATAGTTTTCCCCTCTACACAACCCTCTAATGTGGTCATTTTGTTTATAAATGTAATTTAATGATATAAAAAATACATTATAAATATATAAATATACACTCACCTAATGGATTATTAGGAACACCTGTTCAATTTCTCATTAATGCAATTATCTAATCAACCAATCACATGGCAGTTGCTTCAATGCATTTAGGGGTGTGGTCCTGGTCAAGACAATCTCCTGAACTCCACACTGAATGTCCGAATGGGAAAGGAAGGTGATTTAAGCAGTTTTGGGCGTGGCATGGTTGTTGGTGCCAGACAGGCCGGTCTGAGTATTTCACAATCTGCTCAGTTACTGGGATTTTCACACACAACCATTTCTAGGGTTTACAAAGAATGGTGTGAAAAGGGAAAAACATCCAGTATGCGGCAGTCCTGTGGGCGAAAATGTCTTGTTGATGCTCGACGTCAGAGGAGAATGGGCCGACTGATTCAAGCTGATAGAAAAGCAACTTTGACTGAAATAAGCACTCGTTACAACCGAGGTCTGCAGCAAAGCATGTGTGAAGCCACAACACGCACAACCTTGAGGCGGATGGGCTACAACAGCAGAAGACCCCACCGGGTACCACTCATCTCCACTACAAATAGGAAAAAGAGGCTACAATTTGCACGAGCTCACCAAAATTGGACAGTTGAAGACTGGAATAATGTTGCCTGGTCTGATGAGTCTCGATTTCTGTTGACGTAAACAGAATGAGAACATGGATCCATCATGCCTTGTTACCACTGTGCAGCCTGGTGGTGGTGGTGTAATGGTGTGGGGGATGTTCTCTTGGCACGCTTTAGGCCCCTTAATGCCAATTGGGCATCGTTTAAATGCCACGGCCTACCTGAGCATTGTTTCTGACCAGGTCCATCCCTTTATGACCACCATGTCCCCATCCTCTGATGGCTACTTCCAGCAGGATAATGCACCACGTCACAAAGCTCCAATCATTTCAAATTGGTTTCTTGAACATGACAATGAGTTCACTTTACTAAAATGACCCCCACAGTCACCAGATCTCAACCCAATAGAGCATCTTTGGGATGTGGTGGAACAGGAGCTTGGTGCCCTGGATGTGCATCTTACAAATTTCCATCAACTGCAAGATGCTCTCCTATCAATATGGGCCAACATTTCTAAAGAATGCTTTCAGCACCTTGTGGAATCAATGCCACGTAGAATTAAGGCAGTTCTGGAGGCGAAAGGGGGTCAAACACCGTATTAGTGTGGTGTTCCTAATAATCCTTTAGGTGAGTGTACTTGCATATTTAATAATGAGCATGTTAGAGAGCATCACATCAAATCCGGAATGAAGTGGCATTTTGTCTAATTAGAGTTGTGCATATGTTTAGATTCCTGGTGCAATAAGTTTCATATCTGTACCAGGTTTATTACTGTATCGGTATTACACAGTTCGGTTGCTGAGGCAAGGGCAATGTGAAAAGAAAATCTAAATTCTATTTAAATAAGGATTCCATGATGTAATAAGAAAGTGACAGAATCATGACAGAAAGAGGGAACCCTCAGCCTCATATTGACACCAGGATTTCAATTCAATTCAATTCAATTAATTTCATTTGTATAGCGTTTTCTTAACAATTGTCATTGTCGCAAAGCAGCTTTACACAATCAAAAGAATTATTTAAGTTTCTATGCAAGCAAGCCCGAGGGCGACAGTGGCAAGGAAAAACTCCCTGAGATGTTAATAGGAAGAAACCTTGAGAGGAACCAGACTCAACAGGGAACACATCCTCATCTGGGTGAAACAGATAGCAGGAAATGATCTGCATTTATACAGTGTGTTAGGTGGCAGTCGGTTCAGCTATAATAGTAGATGTTAATTGATTTTAATATGGAGTCCAGGTAGTTATTGGAGACTCAGGTAGACTTGTAGGAAGTTCCAGTCCTGAACTATCGAGCGACTGCAGCCAAGTCAAGTCCTCAGAGAAACAGCTGTCAACATCAGTCAAAATCCAGAGCAACTTAGTTTTTTATCTCATTATGCATCTGAGTAGTTGAGGCTTAAGGGCCCAACAGTTACAATTTGGTGTGGTTTAAAAACTTGGGACCTTCTGGACCATAGCGCAATGCCTTAACGATTGAGCTACCCCTTCCCTGATACACTTAAAAATAACTTGATCAGCTTTATTGCTAAAGTGCATGTTGTTCTATGACAATTGGAGTAACCACTGTAGTGTTCATTAAAGTGCTGGAGTACTTAGCGAGCTGATTATTTCAGTGATTTCGAGCTCATTTATACCACAGACATAATATACAGGGTGGCCATTTATATGGATACACCTTAATAAAATGGGAATGGTTGGTGATATTAACTTCCTGTTTGTGGCACATTAGTATATGTGAGGGAGAAAACTTTTCAAGATGGGTGGCGACCATGGTGGCCATTTTGAAGTCGGCCATTTTGGATCCAACTTTTATTTTTTTTCAATAGGAAGAGGGTCATGTGACATATCAAACTTATTGGGAATTTCACAAGAAAAATAATGGTGTGCTTGGTTTTAACGTAACTTTATTCTTTCATGAGTTATTTACAAGTTTATTAATTAAGTTATAAAATGTTATAAATAAGTTATAAAATGTGTTCAATGTGCTGCCCATTGTGTTGGATTGTCAATGCAACCGTCTTCTCCCAGTGTGTGAAGAGTGGGAGAAGAGGGTTGCATTGACAACATGGTGCAGTCCCTCTATAATCCTACTGGTGGCACATGATAAACTATTCACACATCTGCAGGTGGTACAGAATGCTTTGTGGTAGGAACAAATTATTTGCCAAATTAGTTTAGAATTCTAACACAATATATATATATATATATATATATATATATATATATATATATATATATATATATATATATATATATATATATATATATATATTAAAGTTTATAAAATTGAGATCCTTAGAGAATCGAAACACAGTACAAATCGAATCGATGGTTAGGTATTGTATATTATTATACAATATTATTGTATCGGGTGGATATATGTTGTTGGATAACAGTTATAAAAGCAATAAATTTCAAGGTTACTATGGCCTGTGATACATAGTGTGAAAGCTCTATGGTGCTAATTTATGATTCAGAGTGAAATGTAGATTAATTAAAGCAGACACAATGTGATGAAGTGGGAGGTTCGGGATTACTGAGGCATGACCAGGGTTGTGCAAAATTCTGTCTAATTGACAGATGACAATAAAGATGGGGTGTGTATTTACACAAGACAAGCTATACGAGATATGAAATGAAAATGAATGAATTTTAGAGTTAGATGCGAGTTACTGTTTCTATAACTTACTCTAAGATATTACTATATATACAATATATACTGTATATAGCAGCTTTTTCTCTTTTCTTTTCAACATAATTGTTTTAATTGATTTTAAACAGGGATATAACAGAGTAAGCATGTAGTGTTTCAATGCACATTTTATAAACCCCTATACCACCCAACCCCACCCCTCCCTGACTCCAAGCCAGCTGTACAGGTGTCAGAAAGGCTAAACGCCAGGCATATTTAAAGAAGGAAAGGAGAGAGTAGGAAAAAAGTGGCGCTGAAAGTTTTTTTGGTTCTGCGTGCAAAAAAAAAAGAAAAGAAAAGAAAAAAGGAGGAGGCTTTTTCCTTTTTCGGCAGCGGTGTCTTGATGGATGGCTCTCGGCAAAACTGAAAGCGCCAGAGCAGCATATGTGCAGCAGGTGGTTACACAGTGAGGTGTAATTCCACACATCTTTAAAGCCCCTTGGGCCCGTCTGTGTAGTGAGACCTTTGGAGTGAGTATCAATAAGATTTAAGCACACGTCCGTCACTGATGCATTTGTGACAACATATAGGAAGCCAATACTGAGACTTAAGCCGGAATTGTTTATTTCACAGAGTGGTACAATCACAATGGCATTTTATATATAGTGTTTAGCAGCTTGTTTGTTGACACTGACACGACAATAACCAATAATCAATTATCATCAGGCTATAGTACAGTATAGTGCTAGATTTATTTATCATTTATTTATGATTGTGATTGGACACAAATTGTTGATTAGTTATATTTTCACCCAACAGGAAATAAAACGCTTCTCGATTTCTCAGAAATATTACACACTGCTTTTTTTTTTTTTCTCTGGTTAATTTTGACATTAATTGAATTTTGTATATTAATATTAACAGATAAAAGAAAGTGAAGCTGATGAAGAAACAACTCTTTACAAAGTTAATGTAACTGGTAACTGGAAGGAACGTATCATGGATGATTCATAGCATCAAAGCGTAACATTAAATAGTTAAAAAGCATTATGTGCATTGCTCTTTTTTTATTATTTTGCTTCGGTATAAGAGGAATACGCCTCTTACAATGCTGGACGCAAAAACATCAACTTTCAGGATTGTAACTGTAGCTCTGTTCCGCATCACACCATCTTATCGGTGAAAATACCAAGATGGCGCCGGTGAGTTCGGCTGCCGTCACGACTGCTCCGACCACCTTTTCTTTGTTTTTGTCCTTTAAGTTAGTTTTCAGTGTTTTAAAATCGGCAAAATCACCACCATTGAGTACATTAGGTATGATAGAGACACTCTTGTACTCACAATTTTTACAATGTACTCACAATTCGACGGTTTTAACTCCGGATCCGAGCTGGCCGAGTGAGATCCTGAGGGAGAACAATGGACGTGACGCGAAGCGGAGACCTCGAGGGAGACGAGCCGGCGTGAGGAACAGGCTCAGGGCCCGTGCACACCGCACACCTCTGCCTAGCATCCTGCTCGCCAACGTCCAGTCACTGGAGAACAAACTTGATGACCTCAGGGCCAGGATAAAGTTGCAGAGAGACATTCGGGACTGCAATCTCCTCTGCTTCACCGAGACATGGCTGAACCCAGCGGTGCCAGACCACGCCATACAGCCGGCCGAGTTCTTCTCGGTTCACCGCATGGACAGGACGCGGGACTCGGGGAAGTCAAGGGGAGGCGGCGTGTGCTTAATGATGAACAACAGCTGGTGCAACAGCGCGAGCGTTGTTCCTCTTACACGCTCCTGCACACCAAACCTGGAACTACTGTCCATCATGTGTCGTCCATTTTATCTTCCACGGGAGTTCACATCGGTCATAATCAGTGCCATTTACATACCTCCACAAGCAGACACTGAAACTGCCTTATGCAAGCTGCATGAGGCGCTCACACAGCACCAGACACAACACCGGGACGCTGCGCTCATTGTGGCGGGGGACTTTAATAGTGCCAACCTCAAACGCGCAGCGCCGAACTTTTATCAGCACATCACCTGCCCCACCAGGGGCGAAAGGACACTGGACCACTGTTATACCACGGTCAAAGACGGTTACAAGGCACAATCTCGTCCAGCGTTTGGTAAATCCGACCACGCCGCCATCTTCCTCATGCCAAAATATAAACAAAGGCTGAAACAGGAAGTTCCGGTCCTGAGGGAGGTCGCGCGCTGGACGGACCAATCGGTGGCCGCGTTACAGGACGCACTCGATGACGCAGACTGGGACATGTTCAGAAACAGCTCCGATGATGACGTCAGCGTGTTTACGGAAGCGGTAGTGGGATTTATTGAAAAGCTGGCAGACGATACGGTAGAGAAAAAGACTATCAGAACGTTTCCCAACCAGAAGCCGTGGGTGGATAAAACCATCCGCGACGCTCTGAGATCTCGCACAGCTGCCTACAACACGGGACTTGCGTCGGGGGACATGGAACCGTACAAGGCTGCGTCATATAACGTCCGGAAGGCGGTGAAAGAGGCGAAGCAGCGCTACGGGAGAAAACTAGAGTCACAGCTTCAACAGAGTGACTCTAGGAGCCTATGGCAGGGACTGAGAACAATAACGGATTATAAAGCACCAACATCCGGTATGACGAACGCGGACGCGACTCTGGCAGACGAGCTCAACAACTTCTATGCTCGCTTCGAGGCTGCAGCTAAAGACGCTAGCGATGCTAATGCTAACGGCGCTAATGCTAACGGCGCTAATGCTAGCGGCGCTAACGGCTGCAGACAGGAAGACACAGCCAGCACCGGGAACGCGCTCATCATCTCCGAGCACGACGTGAGGAGAGCCTTCAAGAGAGTGAACACCAGGAAAGCAGCAGGACCAGACGGCATCTCAGGTCGTATTCTCAGAGCCTGCGCAGACCAGCTAGCACCTGTGTTCACTGAGATATTCAACATCTCTTTATCTCAGTCGGTGATCCCCACATGCTTCAAAGAGTCCATCATTGTTCCTGTTCCAAAGAAACCACATCCTGCTTCCCTCAATGACTATCGCCCTGTAGCCCTCACCTCAGTAGTGATGAAGTGCTTTGAACGCCTTATCAGAGACTTCATCATTTCTTCACTACCCGACACACTGGACCCACTACAGTTTTCATACCGTCAGAACCGCTCCACAGACGATGCAATCTCTCATCTCCTCCACACATCACTCACTCACCTGGACACTAGGAAAGGGAATTATGTTAAAATGCTCTTCATCGACTACAGCTCTGCTTTTAACACCATAATTCCCTCCACACTCACCACCAAGCTGGAGCACCTGGGACTGAGCTCATCTATATGTCAGTGGATCTCCAATTTTCTGACTGGCAGACCACAGGCAGTAAGAATGGGCGGACATGTCTCAGCTACACTCACTCACAGCACTGGAGCCCCCCAGGGTTGTGTTCTGAGCCCCCTGCTGTACTCTTTGTACACCCACGACTGTGTGGCCACTACCAACTCCACCTCCATCATCAAGTTTGCTGACGACACCGTCGTGGTCGGACTGATCACCAACAATGATGAGTCGGACTACCTAGAGGAGATTTGAAATCTGGAGAACTGGTGCCAGAGGAACAATCTCCTCCTGAACGTCAGTAAGACAAAGGAGCTGATAGTGGACTTTAGTACAAAGCAGGAGAGGAACTACCAGACCCCCGTCATCAACAGGAGCCCAGTGGAGAGAGTGGACAGCTTCAGATACCTCGGTGTTCACATCACGCAGGACCTGTCATGGTCCTGTCACATCAACACCGTGGTGAAAAAAGCCCGGCAGCGTCTCTACCACCTCAGACGCTTGAGAGACTTTAGACTGCCCTCCAAGGTGCTCAGGAACTTCTACTCCTGCACCATAGAGAGCATCCTGACGGGAAACATCACGACCTGGTTCGGGAACAGCACCATGCAGGACAGACGAGCTCTACAGAGGGTGGTGCGATCAGCCGAGCGCATCATCCGCACTGAGCTCCCTGACCTGCACTCCATCTACAGCAAGCGGTGCTGGACTAAGGCCAGGAAGATCATGAAGGACCTCAGTCACCCCAGTAATGGACTGTTCTCTTTGTTGCGGTCTGGGAAGAGATTCCGCTCCCTAAAGGCCAACACAGAGAGACTGAGGAGGAGCTTCTTCCCACAGGCGATAAGGTCTCTCAATCACACCTCCACACAGGACTAATAACATCTTTTAAGCTCACAACACTGACTGGACAATCATGGACACATTCATACACACTTGCACTACAGTAAATACTCATACATCTGGACAATTGCACATGTCACCTTTCATGCATATTTGCACAACCACTGTCACTTTAATTCTATATACATATATACTCTACCCTATATTTCTATATTTTTGCAATATTTTATTATGCCCTTATTGCACAGTTAATTTTACTAGTTAAAATTATGTCTTTAGTATTTCCTTTTTATTGATTATTTATTTTACGTACAAGCTTTTATTTTCTTTTTTTAAGGTCACTGGCGGTCGTATAAAGCATTTCACTGCATATTATACTGTGTATGATTGTGTATGTGACCAATAAAATTTGAATTTGAATTTGAATTTGATTTGAATTTGATTATATTTACTTATCATGATAAACAATAACACCACACTCCTGTTCTGTTCTGTAGGCCAGTCTCCTGGTGTATGGCACGTACCTAGCTGGACTGACCAGTAGCGTTAGCCTTCCACCAGTCAACCAGTCCCTGACCATCATGACTGCTACATGTCTGGTCAGTGCATCCACCGCTCTAACCGTCCCTGTCTCGCTCTACCTGCACTCCTGGCCCAACCTGATCTACGGGACATTCTCTGGAACCATCTTCGTCTGCAGCACTGCTGTTAACTGCCTTATATTTGTTCCACAGGTCAGTAATGTGCAACTGTTTAACATGGCATATATGAGGGGAAATGTCTTGTCAAATGTCTGTCAGTACTAAAAGATCTCGGTTTTCCCCATTACACAAAGTAAAATCTTTACTTTGCTATAAAAAAACACACACACACACTGAAACATCATCAATCAATAAATTAAGCTCAGGGTTTGGTGACTCAACATTATTCATCAGGATAGAGAGAGAGGACATTGCTGATGTCAGACTTTCACAAAGTGCCTGTTGGCTTGTCTTACTGTACTGGTGGTATAGAGAATAATGCTTAATCTACTGTAAGTGATAAGGAACAACCTGATCAATAAAATTAATTTATTTTAGTTTTCTAGACACACATACAGTAGCACTCCTGATACTTTAACATTCTGCATTAATACTGTATATCAGAATCGGAATATCACATGTTCTGACCAAGTACAGTGGAACCTCAGATTACGAGCATAATTCGTTCCCGGAAGCGAGCTCGTATTCCAAAACACTCGTAAACCAAATTTTATTTTCCCATAAGAAATAATGGAAACTCAAATTATTCATTCCACAGCCCAAAAAAAATAAATACATAAAAATAATTAACACAAAATATAAAGTAAAAATAAAACAAATGAACCTGCACTTTACCTTTAAAAAAAAGTAAAAATAAATCCTGACAGATAAGTGTTTCCTTTTAAGTGTGTGTGAATGTGTGTGTGTGTTTGTGAAGCCCCTTCCGTCCCGAGTGAGAGTGTGTGTACCGGCACGGTGTCAAATTACGCACACGCACACACATAAAGGCTGAGGGAGAAAATGTATTTTAACCCTCTAATGAAACTTTCTTACACAGTAAAGACTGTTTTGTCAGAAAAATTAGCAAATAAACTTCGCTAATGACACTCGTGGGAGCGCTTACAAACAAATTACTGCTGTAATGTAAAACAAACGTACAAATTTACCTTTGAAAATAATCACGACAGAGCAGTGTTTCTCTGTAGAGCAGAGAGCGGGTGCTACACACACACACACACACACACACACACAAACGCGTGCACGAGAGAGAGTGTGTACCCGGCACGGTGTCAAATTACGCGTGCACACACACATAAGAGAGGCTGAAACAGAGAGGGAGAGAGAAAATGGATTTTTAACCTTCTAATGAGACTTTCCTTTGCTTTACAGTACATGTGCGCACACACGTATGTTATAAGAAACAGTACACACGAGCTTAAAAACTGAAAAATAAAATATGTTTTACACACACACACACACACACACACACACATCCACACACACACACACATACATACACACACACATGGTCACAGTGTTATAGTAAACAGTACACGCGTGCACGGCTGTTGATTATACCAGTGAGAGACGAGCACTAAGACCCAGCAGGGGACGATTACCCACAATTCCGCAGCAGAAGAGAGAGAAAAACCGTTGGCTCAGTTGTGATCACGTGACGCAAAACATCAAAACAAGAACCGCATGCGTGATACATGATACTCGATACTCGTAAACCAAGACTTGCTTGTTTTTCAAGTAAAAATGTATTTAAAATCTTTGCTCGTCTTGCAGAACACTCGCAAACCGCGTTACTCGTGATCCGTGGTTCCACTATAATCTGATTGGACGAGAGGCATTCCACAAGTGGTGATATACAGTAGAGCATAACAATCCTTGGACATTTAACTGTATGTATCATATGCGTCATTAGTGTTCAACATTAGCTACAGTACAATGTTAACTAGTTTCTAACACAAGGCTGAATCCCAAATCCTCTGAATTTCTAACGTCTGATGAAGGGCACTACTTGGTGCATGGAACAAGGGATTATACACCCCACATAGTGCACCAGCTTTCAATTTTACCCTGTTTGGGATTCGACCCGAACATATTCCCGAGCCGATATTCTAAAGTGGAATAAGTGGAAATATAATATAAATCTGGAAATATAAAGTAAAGCTCATGTGTTTCTCAGAACTGTCTAACACATCCATGGTTTATCCTCCTTACCTTTCAGCTACATAATACTGTCAGATACTACCTATCTGTCGCCAGCTCTGCTAGACTTTACATTACATTACATTTAGGCATTTGGCAGACGCTCTTATCCAGAGCGACGTACATCTTTTATCTCATTACACATCTGAGCAGTTGAGGGTTAAGGGCCTTGCTCAAGGGCCCAACAGTGGCAACTTGGTGGTTGTGGGATTTGAACCTGGGATCTTCCGAACCGTAGTCCAATGCCTTAACCACTGAGCTACACCTGGCCCTAGACTTGGGCTAATTAGTTCCGCCCGTCACTGAAGGATATGTGTTGGCAAAGAAAACTAGTGGTGTTAATGTTAAATAACAGTAATGCGTGTACGTGGAGGGTGGCTTAGTGGTTTGCACCTGTAGGTTGTGTGTTTGATTCCCCCCTTCGGTCTGTGTGCGTGGAGTTCGGATGTTCTCCCAGTGCGTGGTGGCTTTCCTCCATGTTCTTTGGTTCAGATTAGACTAATTGGCGTTACCCCCCAAAAAATGCCCGTAATGTGTGTATGTGTGTGTGCCCTATGATGGATCGGTACCCCATCCAGGGTGTATGCCGCCTCGTGCCCTAAGTCTCCTGGGATAGGCTCCAGGCCCCTCGCGTTCCTGGTATAGACGTATATAAAGCGGTATAGACGATGAGTGAGTGAGTTTGTGAGGGTGTTTGTGGAACTGTTGTATAAAAGCACTATCACACCCAATCATGATTTATTGCTTAATTATAATATTTCATCTAAACAGCATATTTTACAACCCCTTTTATTACTTTACATTGCTCTTAGTTACATTGCTCTTAGTGCAGCCATGCAATAAATGCTATGAATGGCACTTAAATTAACAATACGGCATAATATTCACTCGCTTCGTCCCACACATCATCTGCACTCAAATAGTTTGATCTTTAGTGATTAGTGTAATCGTGCACCCAGACAAACTGCACCATTTCACCTGGTGTTATTGTTTCCGTGTGAGTTATTTTTTTTCCGTTTGGATCATTTAGGAGTCAAAAAGCAACCTATTAATTTTCATGACAATATGATTCATCTACTGTATAAGAAGTCTTTTGTGCATCTGTACATGGATCAAAACATTCAGATAAGATGAACCGCTTAATGCTTGATTACCCACATGCTCCTGGAAATGAGCAAGCACAACTCACACACACACACACACACACACACACACTGCATTTATCCTCAAGGCCAGGGAGTGGTCTAATTAGTGGCAGACTAAATTAGTGTGATTCCTTGGAATCGATGGGATTGTACTGTATGAAGCGTCGGAATGTTGAATCATGCACATCTGTAAGGAGAAAAAAACTTCAACCAGTCATTTGATTCAATCTTGAAGAAGGAAGAAATATACAGTATGTGCAACGTTTTGTTGAATGAAACAGTATGTCTGCTCTTCCTCACCCTAGCTGACCCAGTGGAGGCAGTTTGAAGAGGACGTGAACCCTCACCCCGGTCATATGGCCAAGTACTTCAGCAGCAAGAGTCTGCGCTCCAGTGAGAACGACATCTACTACCTGCTCGGAGAATACGACTCCATGAAGAGGTTAATCAGTGAGGTACGAACAGGTCTCACATTGCCGACATACCGTATCATTGTGATCTGATATCACTTAGGCTCAGCCGTACATGCTTAAACTGCCTTCAAACTACACCTGGGTCTGGCATTCCTGATGGTTCTTAATATTTTGTAGTAACATGCAAGTTAGATTGTTGAGCAGCGCATCTTGACTACATGAAACGTGAAAAACATTTGGGGAAAAGACGTATGTAATGTGGCCAGATTTTCCCTTAATTTTACATGCTTTGAATAGCATCCCGATAATCACATTAAAGGTCCCATATTTTACTTTTCTCAGGTCTTATGCCGCTTTTCCACTGCATAGTACGGCACGACACGGTTCAGTTCAGCTCACTTTTGGGGGGTTTTCCACTGGGAACAGTACCTGGTACCTGGTCCTTTTTTTAGTACCACCTCAGCCGAGGTTCCAAGCGCGCCGAACCGTTACCAAAACGTGACGTGTAAACTCTGCTGGTCACCGATTGGCCGGAGAAAATCGTCATTACTGCGCCACTGAACTTGCGACACGAGACACAACAGAACCGCTATATTTAGAAACAGCCAGAGAAGGATCGCACGCACCTTTTTGTATTAACCGTCGGCCTCTTTTGAAACAAACTCCTTCGTCTCGCTGTTAAAAACATCCACATGCTGAGAATGAAGAACACCATGCCGTCGATATGCTCCATTGTTGTGTGTTTGTTTGTGGCGCGTTTACGATGATGTCACGGCAGTAGCGGCGCCGCGACTAAACGACACGTGAGTAATCCCGCCCACTCTAAAGCGTTACTAAACTGCAGTGGAAGCGCAAACCGAGCCGAACTGCGCCGAACCGAAGTGAGTTGAACTGAAACGTGTCGTGCCGTTCTATGCAGTGGAAAAGAGGCATTAGAATGCCCCCCCCCCCCCCCCCGACAAACTATACTCCTCTTCTACGCATGCAGTTTCAGTGTTTATGTTAATGAGCCACTTCAGAGCAGAGCTGAATACAGCCAGGTGTAGCCAGAGGAGTGAGTCATCTTATATGAGGTCATATTGGGGAGAAATCGAATTGGATTGTTTAAACCCTTGCCAATAAAAAAAAGCAGGAAAAGGACAAAAAGCAGGGGATTTTTTTCCCCTCACGTATTCTGTGTGTACACACACAATGGCGACCCATTCGAACGACTGAAAATGACTAAAAAGTGAACTAGGCATGATAGGTTCCTTTTTGCCTGCAGGGTCCGGGTTTGATTCCCACCTCGGGGCTGAGTTTGCATGTTCTCCGCATGCATGGTCAGTTTTCTCCGGGTACTCCAGTTGCCTCCCACAGTTCAAAGACATGTAGAGTAGACTACTTGGCATTCCCGGATTGTCTCTAGTGTGTGACTGCATGTGTGAATGTTCACTAAAGGTCCTACTATGGTCGTACAATAGGATTAAATACTGTACAATAGTCACATTGGCCCCCACTCTAGATGGATAGATGGATGGAGATCCCCTTTAATGAAGCTACTGTACAAGATACAAAATCCAGGTTTAAAATAGCAATCTGGGCATGGAATGTAAGCTATTTTATTACTTAATATTTTAAGTTGACTTTTTTTATCTCCTTTAGTTTTATTATGTATTATTATTTGTGTTAGTTTAATACAGCATGCTAAATATAAACAAAAGGCTCATCATTTTATCCACTTAAAATTAATGCTTCAGATTACAACATGTCCGATCCACCAGCTTCCATAGAGAAAAAAAGCTTGCGTGGACTTACAAACCGGATTCCAAAAAAGTTGGGACACTAAACAAATTGTGAATAAAAACTGAATGCAATGATGTGGAAATGGCAAATGTCAATATTTTATTCAGAATAGAACATAGATGACAGATCAAAAGTTTAATCCGAGGAAATGTATCATTTTAAAGGAAAAATATGTTGATTCCAAATTTCACGGTGTCAACAAATCCCAAAAAAGTTGGGACAAGTAGCAATAAGAGGCTGGAAAAAGTCAATTTGAGCATAACGAAGAGCTGGAAGACCAATTAACAGTAATTAGGTTAATTGGCAACATGATTGGGTATAAAAAGAGCTTCTCAGAGTGGCAGTGTCTCTCAGAAGCCAAGATGGGTAGAGGATCACCAATTCCCACAATGTTGCGCAGAAAGATAGTGGAGCAATATCAGAAAGGTGTTACCCAGCGAAAAATTGCAAAGACTTTGCAGTTATCATCATCAACTGTGCATAATATCATCCGAAGATTCAGAGAATCTGGAACAATCTCTGTGCGTAAGGGTCAAGGGCGTAAAACCATACTGGATGCCCGTGATCTCCGGGCCCTTAAACGACACTGCACCACAAACAGGAATGCTACTGTAAAGGAAATCACAGAATGGGCTCAGGAATACTTCCAGAAACCATCGTCAGTGAACACAATCCACCGTGCCATCCGCCGTCGCCAGCTGAAACTCTACAGTGCAAAGAAGAAGCCATTTCTAAGCAAGATCCACAAGCACAGGCGTTTTCATTGGGCCAGGGATCATTTAAAATGGAGTGTGGCAAAATGGAAGACTGTTCTGTGGTCAGACGAGTCACGATTCGAAGTTCTTGTTGGAAATGTGGGACGCCATGTCATCCGGACCAAAGAGGACAAGGACAACCCAAGTTGTTATCAACGCTCAGTTCAGAAGCCTGCATCTCTGATGGTATGGGGTTGCATGAGTGCGTGTGGCATGGGCAGCTTGCATGTCTGGAAAGGCACCATCAATGCAGAAAAATATATTCAGCTTCTAGAACAACATCTAGTCATCTCTTTCAGGGAAGACCTTGCATTTTTCAACAAGATAATGCCAGACCACATTCTGCATCAATCACAACATCATGGCTGCGTAGGAGAAGGATCCGGGTACTGAAATGGCCAGTCTGCAGTCCAGATCTTTCCCCTATAGAGAACATTTGGCGCATCATAAAGAGGAAGGTGCGACAAAGAAGGCCCAAGACGATTGAACAGTTAGAGGCCTGTATTAGACAAGAATGGGAGAGCATTCCTATTTCTAAACTTGAGAAACTGGTCTCCTCGGTCCCCAGACGTCTGTTGAGTGTTGTAAGAAGAAGGGGAGATGCCACACAGTGGTGAAAATGGCCTTGTCCCAACTTTTTTGGGATTTGTTGACACCATGAAATTTGGAATCAACATATTTTTCCTTTAAAATGATACATTTTCTCGGATTAAACTTTTGATCTGTCATCTATGTTCTATTCTGAATAAAATATTGACATTTGCCATCTCCACATCATTGCATTCAGTTTTTATTCACAATTTGTTTAGTGTCCCAACTTTTTTGGAATCCGGTTTGTAAAAGGGATGTTAATATTAATTATTAAAAATGATATTTATGTTTTTAATATTGGCCATTGGGGGCAGTATTGGCTCAGGTGGTAGAGGCAATGCATTGCTGATCGGAGAGTCAGGGTTTGAGCCCTGCCGCTCCTGAGGTGCCACTGGTGGGCCCTTGGGCACGGCCCTTAACTCTATACCCATATAAAATGACTGAAATGTTGCCAGTCCCGGATGAGAAAAGTGGGCGTGTTGGGCATTGGACTAGTGACTATAGAGATGATAGAACCCGCACACAGCACAGGAAGAACCAATATATAATTATATACTGTATAACGCCATTATAGTAATATTTTTGCGTGTGTATGTTTATGTCTGGTTTATTTACTATCAGACAATAGTGTTGGACTAAGTATTGTTCTTTAAATCTTCAGCTGACGTGAAGTTTAGGTTCACAATCATGTATAATTGAGACAATTGCACCAAAGATGCTCTTGAGTCAATTCTGAATCATTTATAATTCTTACTGCGTAATTCAGGACTTGTCTATGAATACGGCTCAATAGAGTTCATTCACAAGATCACAAGAGCAAAGTAAAAAATCTCGGGATTTTCCAGATGCGGTACCTTCATCTGGAATCTATTTGGCTCAGTTTGTCACTCAACTTTTGGTGCAATTACGTACAGTATGGTTTCTTACATCCGAAACAGAGAGACTGTTTAGACAAAGTGCTGTCTTGTAGAGTTAATATACTGTATATTTAACCTCATAATCGTAACTTTATTGTAGATTCAGTGTGTTGGAGTACAGAGTGTAAAAATAAATAAATAAATAAATAAATAAAGCTCCACCAAGATTCTTACAGTATACCCTGCACTGTATGGGAGATGATCACAATTTGAATGGACTGAATGCATTTCGGCATCGTCATCGCACAGGTATGGTTATGATACCAGGAAAGATGATTCTCCTGTAACCGCTGAGATTAGTGGTTTTGTGAAGGCTCCTCTTGAGGATTCCAGAGCAGGGCGTGAGTATCTGTAAGCCATGCGTCACTGAGACATGTTTGAGGCCTAGCCCTTTTGTTTCGCGTTTCCCCAAGGCACCACTTTAAGACCTCACATCCTGTTCTAGCTCTTCCTGCTCCATTCATTCACTTACAGAGATCTTCATCAGTTCAGATAACTGCAGTGGTCCACATGATTCCAGAGACCAGCCATTGTATTTATAAACGATCTGTGGAAATCAGAGCTGATCTGGAAACAGATCACAATTTACACATTCTTCACTTTGCTTTCTAGGAAAGCCTTAAAACAGAGGGACAGAAATGCTAGAACTGTTTCCTTCCAAGAACCCTTAAAGATCAAACATATTGGGTTTCTTTTTTCCTAAGAGTGTATTTATTGGGCTGGATCAGCAGTTTTGCTCAGTAGAGTTGCTGTACACTCCTAGAACAAAGTCCTAACATTTAGAAATAAGTTTAACTTTTGAACCCTAATGGGTTCTAAACAACAGAAGGTTTATCTTTTGGAGAAGGTTCCAAGTAAAATTATCACATTTCGAACTATCCAAATATTCCTAAACCTTTTTCCTCTTCAGTTCTTCTGTTAATGTAGAACTTCTTAAGTGCCCTGTTTAGGGTCCTTAAAACCCTACATGGGTCTATGGTTTAGCCTCCTGAGAAAGCCTGAATGGTTTAATGTACTGCACCATCTAACAACTGATTTTAAACTTTTTTTTTTTGTAGAAATCTAGAAAAACCAAACTACTTCTAATGACCCATTCTTTTTTATAAGAGTACATCTAGCACTCTCAAGTATTCCGTAGTTCATCATGTTTGAAGAGCTCTCAGAGATTCCATGTGGAACAAAAATATGTAAAACCTCTCTACAGTGCTTGAACAGTCAACTCCAAGTGTCCAAGCAACACTTGAAGAAACACGTTATAACACGGTTCATGTGCTGTACCTCATCTCAAGGTTCTTTGTTCTCTGTTTTTCACACTCAACGGTTCGAGGTAGAACTCCATAACTCAGAGTTTCCTTTTTAGAAAAGATTTCTATCTATCTACCTATATTTGAATTTCTGTAATCCATCTAGGGACCATGGAGGCCAAGAGTGATTTTCATTCCTATGCTATTTTTTTTCCAGAATAATTTTCTTTCCTTAGCCATTTTTATTGATGTCCACTCTCCTCCTCCTAGCCATTCTTTGATGTCATCAGTTCATCTTCTTACTGGTCTTCCTACTCGCTGCAGAAATGTTTACGCTTATACAGCGTAATAAAGTGGTTATATGAGCAGAGATGAATTGCTGTATATTATGTAACGTGTAACTCTGAAGTGGTTGAGAGGTTGAACTTCTTAATGGAAAGTCACAGGTTGATGTGCTCAACTGCTCAGATGTTCAGTATAATATAAGTCAAACGTTTTGACGCAATTTTGGATTTATTTTCTACATACAGTACTAGAACAGTACAGTTTTGTTTTCCCGAAACTTTGAAGTAGCTTGCGAGAACTGTATTGTCGAGGGCATTTGCAAAACCCATCAAACACCATGATGAAACTGGTTCTCATGAAGACCATCCAGAGGAAAGCAAAACCAAAACCTACTTCTGCTGCAGAGGAGAAGTTCATTTAGAGTTGCCAACAACCTTTTTTTCAGAAATGTTCCCAAATAGGCAAACTAGAAGCATGCACTCCTATGAAACCTCATTTTAAAAGTGCAAACCAAGCCTCCAAGTGGGTTTGATTCCCGGGTGATGCTGTAACCTCTCACAGCCGGAGGTCTAGAGAGAGCTGATTGGCCGAGCTCTCTCAGAGGGTGCTCCCACATTAATCACGGCTCTACAGCCAATCAGGGGCGTCTGTGAGCTCACACAAGCGCAGGGAGCAGATAGCGCCGTCCTCCGAGTGTGTTACGCTGCTCCCAACGGTGCGTGAGCGAGCAGTTCGTAAAGATGCGGTCGGCTGGCGTCACATGGTTCGGAGGAAACACGTGATGGTCTTCGGCCCTCCTGACTGAGTGGTAGTAGTAGCCTTAATGTGGGAGCCCCCTAGTGACGGGGAGGAATTGGCCACGACTAAATTAGCGAGAAAATCGGGTTTAAAAAATCCCAAAAAATAATAAGGGAAAAAGTGCAAATTAGGACTTTTGGCGTTCTTCAGTTTTTCACTGTAGGGGAACATTTAAAAGTTTTAACATTTACTGTAAAAGTCTTTAAATGTACTGTAGAATGCTACTGTTTAGAAATCCAAAGGGCCCACAATGAAACCAGCATGCTGATTTGTGTGTTTGGATGAAGTTGTTTTTCAAACTAAACTGTGATTTTTGATCATATGTGTTGTTCTACTTCTAGAAAGATGCAGTCATAAACAGCCTCCAGGAGCAAGTGATGAACGCCAAGGACAAACTGCTGAAGCTCATGTCTGGTGGTCACCTTCAGAACGAAAGAGAAATGGACTCTTCCACCACCAACCTCAACTCCTCCTCCACACAGACTACAGTGGTACCTCATGAGCCTTCTTCTTCTCCTCATCCCAAGAGAGAGGTTACACCTCCTTCTGCTCTCTCCCCTCCACCATATGTCCCACCTCCACCACCTCCATCTTCAGCTCCTTCGGTCTCGTCCTATGAAACGCCTCCGTCTTCACAGCACAGAGAGACCTTACCTTCTTTCTCTCCTCGCAGTCCAGTTAGGGCTCCACAGAGCTCCCACTTGAAATGTGAAAATGCAGGATCTCAACCCAAACTGAACTTAAAGAGCACATCTCTCAACCTTGAACCTTCTGTAATAATGAACATGCCTTTAGATTCAGCTGTTAACCTGATCACATTGCACGAGTCCGCATCTCTGGCTTGGTCCGGGCCACCTCAAGATGCAGCGGGTTCTGTGGTCGAGAGCGTTGTACCTTCAGCAATGGGACGCCAGGCGTTTGTAAGCAGCGAACAGCTGGAAGAGATTCTGCACGATTTGAGTGTGGATGCTGTAAGTAGCTCGCTCAGATCGTCAGACAGCATGAGAAGAACGTCGAACCCTGCGCCGAACATTTTCTCATCCAGATCATCCCTGCAGTTGTATTTTCCCAGCATCTCGCCATACATGATGCGAAAACGCAGACCTCCGTTCCACTGCAGAAAGGGTCCGCCTCCATATTACTACCCAGGCTCGGTGCCCCCTAGCTGTCGGAGGGTACGTGACCTAAAACCAGCCTTCAGCACCTCTTTGATACCAAAAGGATCCCATAATACAGAAAGTGAAGGAAATGAGAACGAGAAAGAGGCTGAAAATTCCAGGATACATTGTGACTCGAATATTCAAACACGATCACGCAGGAGGAGATCGAGACGCACACAACGAGATTGTTCTTCCGTAGGACAGCCCTCGGGTTCTTTATCAGGGCTCGAGCGGACTGCAGCTGCAGATTCTTATGGATATTCAGACTCAGAGTCCAGCAGCTCAGAGGATTACTGCTACTATCACCGGCCCTACTGTGAAGCCTGCATGCACAGTCCTTATGCCTCCAGCAACAGCAGCAGCTCAGAGACATCCGACAGCGAGTACACAGAATTGGACCGTTCCTCACATCCTGTGGTCAACTTCAAAGAGGACCTCAAACCCACGTTTGTTTGAATAGAGGGGGAGGAATGAGACGTAGGGATCGGAATGGACCGGATTGCAACTAAACATGGCAGTGAACACAAGCATCTGTGTATGTACTGTAGGGCCAGGGGTAGCTCAGTGGTTAAGGCATTGGACTACGGTTCAGAAGATCCCAGGTTCAAACCCCACAACCACCAAGTTGCCACTGTTGGGCCCTTGAGCAAGGCCCTTAACCCTCAACTGCTCAGATGTGTAATGAGATAAAAATGGAAGTCGCTCTGGATAAGAGCGTCTGCCAAATGCCTAAATGTACTGTATATGCATACATAGTGAAATTTAGGATGAAATGCACCCATTTCTTGGCTGGAATTCTATAATGAAAGTCCATGGAAAGCTTTTATCAGACCATCCTGGGAAAACACTTCACTATATATAGTTGTGAAAACAAGTAAAGTTATATAAGCAATAAAACACATAAGGGCATTTTCTTATAAGAAAATAATCCACCATATGGAAAGCTGTTGCCACCTTGAAGTGGATTCATTTCCAGTAACGGCGCACCCTTTATTTATTTATTTTTGGTTTTATTTCTGTTAAAACACCAACTATTTGCAGGCCATTAAAAAAATTTATTCATGAATGACACGTCATTCTTTTTAACAGTTTCTAGTTACACTTAACATTCTCATATACATTACAGCAGTTACAGTACAAACCTCTTTAATTCCATTTCTCATGAAGATTATAAGACTAAAGGGGCTTCTACATCTACTTGCTCTAATCTGTTTAAATCAAACTCAAATTTTTTTTCCATCATATGGTAAGAATACAGTAATCTCACTCGGGTGAAGACCAAAACCCGCAAAAGAGGTGTGGTCTCAATCCAAATCATCTGGTGAGAAAGCATACTGAACCAAAACGAGACCAACATACAACCCTGATGCTCACAGTTTAGAAGCATTAATGCATGCACTACTACTTCCTTTCGGCTGCCCCTGTCAAGAAGTCGCCACACAGAACTTGGCACAGGTTTTAAGCCGGATGCCCTTCCTGACACAACCCTCCCAACATATCGGGGACTGGCAACCCACTGACAGCAGGACTTGAACCTGCATCCTCAGATCCACAAATCAACACCTTAGGCCTTAGCCATTCATGCCACCTCCTGGAAAATATTTGATCCTCCTCTATTTTTGTGGGCTTTGATGACTTCGGAGAACATTTGCATGTTCGCCATTAAGCTACACACCTTAATCCATTATGGGTAGCGTGTATGGGTCAGTCTAAAAGGAAGTTTTTTAGAAAGTTAAAAAAAAAACCTAGGGTTAGGGTTAGGGTTAGGACTGCAGAACTGCTTGGCTGAAATACTACGAATTCAACTTGACTGCATGCTACTTTGTCTATGTCTATAACATGAGAAAAATGTTACTTCATATTAAATACATTGTTTAGATTGGGGAAACAAATGTAAAATGGGAACAAATGTTTTATTGTGATAGGCTGCAAGGTGCCTAAAGATGCGATTTTAAAAATCTGTTATTTATGTAACAACCTTAGCAGCAACCTCATTTCCCCTCCCATCTGTTCCAACCACTCAGGATTCAGCATCACCAGTATACTAATCACCAGCCTGATCATCTTACATCATCTGCATCTTACGTTGGATGTTGTTTATGTTGGCAGGGTTGCATAGTAGTTAGAACTATTGTCTTGCACCTCCAGGGTTGAGGGTTCGACTCCTACCTCGGGTCTGTGTACATGCTTGGTGGGTTTCCTCCCACAGCCAAAAGACATGCAGATGCTTTTCTATAGGATCGAACCAGATGGCGTTACCTTTGTTCACCTTCGGTGTCTATAATTCAGGCATCAGTTTACTGTGGTATAATTGATTATCATTGTTATTCAGTTCAATTATTGGCGGTGTTAAGGTGTTATGGCTGATCAGTATATATATATATATATACTGTATATATACATTTGTACTGTATTCCCTGAAATAATTCCACTCCAACGATTATATGCAACACCATCCTTACCCACAGGGACACAAATAATGATACAGTAGTCCTCTTAGCTTCAAGTCTCATTAGCGTAGCCGAGTTACAACAAGCTGATGTCGCATAAAATCCGAACGAGCCTAGAGCGAAGCAATGACAAGGACAAAACACTCGTGTTTACATTTTATTACTCTTAAAAGATTCTCATTTATAAATGTCTGACATGATCATTTATATATGTTTTAACATTTTCAGGCGGCGCGGTGGTGTAGTGGTTAGCACTGTCGCCTTGCACCTCCAGGGTCTGGGTTCGATTCCCGTCTCTGTGTGCATGGAGTTTGCATGTTCTCCCCGTGCTTGGTGGGTTTCCTCCGGGTACTCCGGTTTCCTCCCACAGTCCAAAGATATGCAGGTTAGGCTAATTGGCGTTCCCAAATTGCCCGTAGTGTGTGATTGGGTGAGTGTGTGTGTGTGTGTGTGTGTGTGTGCCCTGCGATGGATTGGCACGCTGTCCAGGGTGTACCCCGCCTAGTGCCCGAAGTCTCCTGGGATAGGCTCCAGGTCCCCCGCGACCCTGAACACAGGATTAAGCGGTATAGAAGATGAATGAATGAATTACCATTTTCACACACACATGCTGTACACACAGTATTCTACATGACATACAGTACATGCACTTGTTCCTGTGTGTTCCTGTGATACAGTTTGTAGAGTCTGAAAGGTCAAACCGTAACATTGGTTTTGTATTTCTATTTATTCCTCAGATTTAAATGTGAGGTTATTTTTGGTGGAATTTTTTTTTGTTGTTGTTGTTGTTACTTAGATACAGTTATTGTTTATTATTTATGTAATTTATCACTTTTATTATTTTTTTTGTATGATTGTTACCAGTGACTGCCTGAACTGCTACTGTATGTTGCTGTGCTGGTTTACGTTAAACTGAAATGTTACATCAGTGTTCGCTTCTTCTTTTTGTTTGTGTGCTTTTGTTACTGTTTACTATAACCTTGTATTGTTATTAATCCTAAAGCATACAGTAGAATCAATTTGATTTGTGATGCTGTGAAATTTCATGAGCTTTATTAAGTGTACAAGATCAGAAAGATCAGATTTTCTCCCAATAAAGAAGCCCATGTTTGACCACGTATGAAAATTCTCTAAAAAAAAAGATAAGAAAGACTTTTGCATGAAGTATATTATAGTTATCTGTATTTAATTCATGACTAGACAAAATGATATTTCTATGAGAACATTTAGAGTATTGCTAATACTGTTGTGCTTGCACGTTACTTTAAATTATATTGCAATTCAACCTGAAATACTAATTATTATTATTATATTATTTCCAGTCCTGGAGCAAATGAGAGCTATCGCTAGAGATATCAAAATAAAAAAATTTAAAATGAAAAATGAACTGACTTAACCCAAACATTTGATGCAGGTCAAGTAAAATCGGGACTAAGTGTTCCCCTTTTTGAGCAGTACTTATTCACATTACATCATTTCTTAAAAGCCACCTACTGTAACTAGCGACAGTGATGGCTCAGTGCACTTAGTTCGGATCCTCCGGCGGTTCGATCCTCCGCTCCACCAGGTTGCCAATGTTGGGCCCTTGAGCGAGGCCCTTAATACTATCTGCTTCAGGGGCGCTGTATCATGGCTGACCCTGCGCTCTGACCCCAGTTCTGCTGAGATATGTGATGAAGGAATTTTACATTGCTGTAATGTATATGTGACAAATAAAGGCTTAACTAAAACCTGGTCCACACATACAGTATGCAGGTATTGTTAAAATGGGGCTTTCATCCACGCAATTCTATTTTACGTCACCTAAAACTGACTTTTTGGAAAATTCCTTCCAGTCTGAAGATATTTATAAACTCGTTGACGTGCAGACGAGAAAAACGACATATTTGGTTAGTAAGAGTGTGCGCCATGTGCGCTGTATTTCCTGTTTGACATTGGAGTGTGATGTACTCTTTGATGAACTTTTTTCACCCTTCTGATTGGCCTTTGTGTTTCGGGTTACAGTATATCACCACCTGCTGGTTTGGCATGCTTTGACAACATGTTTTGGTGATCATATAGTTTAGACCAGTGATTCTCAAACCAGTAACCTCGAATGTAACCAGTAAAGTCTCAGTATATAGAACATACGTAGAGTAGGGGTACTGTATGTCGGTGACATGGTAGCGTAGTTGTTAGCACTGTGGCCTCGCCGTTCCAGGATCAAGGGTTCAGATGTGCATGATTAACCTTTTTGATTATAAATATGCTCTGGTGTATAACTAATTGAAAATTAAACGCAACCAAGCAAATAACATGTCACATTTATACACTAACAAATTTGATATCCAGGATGTTCTTATTATTCAGCCTGCCCATGTTCTGTATAGCAGAGATGCAATAAAACAATGCATGGGCTTCTAACACTTTGCAAAGAAAAGTATATGATTATTGCTATATTTTCATGTTGTTTTTAGTCCTGGCGATAAAGTAGGGTCTTCTTTACATCTGTGTTGTGTTAATAACCTCAGCTTAGGTCAATTTCAAATCCAGTCATTTTAAAGAAGAAATGAACATCCATCACATCATCTTTCTTCACCATCACATTTCTCTGTTTTTCTCTTAGGAGCTCTTTCTTGACTAAACTGAAGCTTTGAATTATTCTGCTTTGGAAATTTTTTATTAACAAATTACTAAAGAGCATTACTCCTACAGTTTGACTATGTTACCTTTACACAGTTACAATCGGTACACGCACTCTCTCTATTCTTCTTATCATTACATTACATCACTTGGCAGACACTCTTATCCAGACCGACTTACATTTTTATTTCATTATACAACTGAGGGTTAAGGGTCTTCTTGCTCAAGGGCCCAATACTGGCAACTCAGTGGTCATGGGATTTGAACCTGGAAACTTCTGAACCGTCGTCCAATGCCTTTACCACTGAGCTACCCCAGCTGAGAGACGTCCTTTACTCTGGTTGTAAATTAAATAATTCAATATAATAATTTTAACAAATTAAAAATTCACCACGATTTCTGTTTTTCTTTAACCAATCAACAGACAACACAATGTACTTTAACTTTGTGGGATGTGAGACAGAATCAGTCACATGGTCAGCTAGCCAGCCATGCCAAAATGCTGAAATCAATTAAAAAACAAACAATCAAACATAAAAAAACATGCTTTAAAATAGAATTTTGTCTCCAAGCAAACCTTCAGATATATATTTATATTTTAGAATTATAATAATAATAATAATAATAATAATAATAAAGTAATTGTCATAATTTCCTTTTTATACTCATCAAAAGCATTTACATATTAATACATTTATTTTTTATTATTTTGATAAATTTGTTAATTGAAATCTGTCCTTAAAATAAACAATAATAAATAAATAAATGTTTTAAATGTAAGAGTTTTGTTATAATTTGCAGGAAGTTACATAGCTAGCTCTTTATTACAATATTATGAATAATATATATTTTTTTTGTACCTGTATGTTTAATTGGCCTGGCCTTAGTAACCTGCCTGTCTGTATCTACGTTAAAAACAAAGGAAGTCAACTAGCAACAGTTACCAGCGCGACCTAGAATGCGACTTCAAGATTGGTCAGAAGCTTTCCGCCAGTGGAATCCTATTGGTCGTTTCTGCGATCCATCTTTCCATCCTGCGTCCCGCCTACTACACCGCCCCCCCCCCTCCCTCCTTATCCAAACGTCAAGTCAGCTACGTCACCTGGAACTCCGGAGGCCGCGGCGGAAGATTGGCAGATTACGCCATGTGTTCTCAGCACGCGCGCGACACGATTGGGCGAGAGCGGGCGGGCGCGCGCGCGCACGCGCCGCTCGCTCGCTCCCTCGGCCCCGCCCCTTCCCCCTCCCTCCCCACCGCCCCGCCTGGTTGGCGTCTGGATTGGGCCATATGCTCGGTCGAACGGGCCTTCGTGCGCGTGCACCGATTTCCGATTCCGACTGCTACGCTTGTTGCGTGCGGCCCCAGTGTGGGGATCAGGAGCTGCGTGGATTGCGTAAGCGGAAAAGGACCCAGAGCGAGCGAAGAAAAGCACAGAGCAGCGGACGGGGAAGGAATAAAAGAAGAAGAGCAGACTGTACAAGAAGATCTCAGGCTCTCGGAAGGATATATATATATTTTTAAATCTTGGGATTTATTTTTTTAAAGGAAAGCCTCCAGTGTGGATGGAGTTCGGTGGAGCGGAGGAGATATCAGGCTAGAGATATATGGTTGTGTGAAAGCGGAGTGATCCGCCATGTCCTCCTCATCTCCAGCTCCCAGTGTGCCGAGGATATAAACACCTGGCCGGAAGTACAGCAGCAACCAGGAGATCAGCACTAACTCACTGTCTGCTTCAACTGTTCTGTGTCCTGAGAACAACAAGAAGAGAAATAACCAGAAGAACCCGGTGAGTTCGAGGCCCTGCTGGGCTCTGATTAGTTACAGTTTTATACAGAGTACTGAGGCTTTAAACACACACACACACACACACACACACACACACACACACACACACACACACTGTGGAGGAGAGCTGGTCCCTTCACCCCGTCCTCCATTTTTACCCCCTGCTCAGAGATTACAAGTCGAGCCTTGGACACAATTACCCTGTCTCTGTCTCTGTCTCTCTCTCTCACACACACACAAACACACACACCCAGGTCGGAGTCGGTGGTGACGGGGACATGTCGGGTCGGCCCAGGACTACGTCCTTCGCTGAGAGCTGCAAACCCGTGGCTCAGCCTTCAGCCTT
Organism: Channallabes apus; assembly: GCA_030522415.1. Classification (NCBI taxonomy): domain Eukaryota; kingdom Metazoa; phylum Chordata; class Actinopteri; order Siluriformes; family Clariidae; genus Channallabes; species Channallabes apus. Next base: position 45,648,928 of record CM060109.1, read on the forward strand.
CGGCAGCATGAAAGTCAGCAGTGAGTATCTGTGGGCAGGGTGTGAGGGAGGGACAGGGACGGACACACACACACACACACACACACACCTTACACCTATGTACATCACATCAGAACACATGTCACATCATGTTAATTACATCACATTAATACACATCGCATTAATACACATCGCATTAATACACATCACATCGCATTAATACACATCGCATTAATACACATCGCATTAATACACATCGCATTAATACACATCGCATTAATACACATCGCATTAATACACATCGCATTAATACACATCGCATTAATACACATCACATTAATACACATCGCATCACATTAATACACATCGCATCACATTAATACACATCGCATTAATACACATCACATCGCATTCATACACATCGCATTAATACACATCACATCGCATTCATACACATCACATTAATACACATCACATCGCATTCATACACATCGCATTCATACACATCGCATTAATACACATCGCATTAATACACATCGCATTAATACACATCGCATCACATTAATACACATCGCATTAATACACATCACATCGCATTCATACACATCGCATTCATACACATCGCATTAATACACATCGCATTAATACACATCGCATCACATTAATACACATCGCATTAATACACATCACATCGCATTCATACACATCGCATTCATACACATCGCATTCATACACATCGCATTAATACACATCGCATTAATACACATCGCATTAATACACATCGCATCACATTAATACACATCGCATTAATACACATCACATCGCATTCATACACATCGCATTCATACACATCGCATTAATACACATCACATCGCATTCATACACATCGCATTAATACACATCACATCGCATTCATACACATCGCATTCATACACATCGCATTAATACACATCGCATTAATACACATCGCATTAATACACATCGCATCACATTAATACACATCACATTAATACACATCGCATTAATACACATCGCATTAATACACATCGCATTAATACACATCGCATTAAAACACATCGCATTCATACACATCGCATTCATACACATCGCATCACATTAATACACATCGCATTCATACACATCGCATCACATTAATACACATCACATTAATACACATCGCATTCATACACATCGCATTCATACACATCGCATTCATACACAATGCATTAATACACATCGCATTAATACACATCGCATTCATACACATCGCATTAATACACATCGCATCACATTAATACACATCGCATTAATACACATCGCATTAATACACATCGCATTCATACACATCGCATTCATACACATCGCATTCATACACAATGCATTAATACACATCGCATTAATACACATCGCATTAATACACATCGCATCACATTAATACACATCACATTAATACACATCACATCACATTAATACACATCGCATCACATTAATAAACATCACATTAATACACATCGCATCACATTAATACACATCGCATTAATACACATCGCATTAATACACATCGCATTAATACACATCGCATTAATACACATCGCATTAATAAACATCGCATTAATACACATCGCATTCATACACATCGCATCACATTCATACACATCGCATCACATTAATACACATCGCATTAATACACATCGCATTAATAAACATCGCATTCATACACATCGCATTCATACATATCACATTAATACACATCGCATTAATACACATCACATTAATACACATCACATTAATACACATCACATTAATACACATCACATTAATACACATCACATTAATACACATCACATCACATTAATACACATCGCATTAATACACATCGCATTAATACACATCGCATTCATACACATCGCATTCATACACATCGCATTCATACACATCGCATTCATACACATCGCATTAATACACATCACATTAATACACATCACATTAATACACATCACATTAATACACATCGCATCACATTCATACACATCACATTCATACACATCGCATTCATACACATCGCATTCATACACATCGCATTCATACACATCGCATTCATACACATCGCATTAATAAACATCGCATTAATACACATCGCATCGCATTAATACACATCGCATCGCATTAATACACATCGCATCACATTAATACACATCGCATCACATTAATACACATCGCATTAATACACATCGCATTAATACACATCGCATTAATAAACATCGCATTAATACACATCGCATTCATACACATCGCATCACATTAATACACATCGCATTAATACACATCGCATTAATAAACATCGCATTCATACACATCGCATTCATACATATCACATTAATACACATCGCATTAATACACATCACATTAATACACATCACATTAATACACATCGCATTAATACACATCGCATCACATTCATACACATCGCATTAATACACATCGCATTAATACACATCGCATTAATACACATCGCATCACATTCATACACATCGCATTAATACACATCACATTAATACACATCGCATTAATACACATCGCATTAATACACATCGCATCACATTAATACACATCACATTCATACACATCACATTAATACACATCGCATCACATTAATACACATCACATTCATACACATCGCATTAATACACATCGCATTAATACACATCGCATTAATACACATCGCATCACATTCATACACATCGCATTAATACACATCGCATTAATACACATCACATTAATACACATCGCATTAATACACATCGCATCACATTCATACACATCACATTCATACACATCGCATTCATACACATCGCATTAATACACATCGCATTAATACACATCGCATTAATACACATCGCATTCATACACATCGCATTCATACACATCGCATTCATACACATCGCATTCATACACATCGCATTCATACACATCACATTAATACACATCGCATTAATACACATCGCATTAATACACATCGCATCACATTCATACACATCGCATTAATACACATCACATTAATACACATCGCATTAATACACATCGCATTAATACACATCGCATCACATTAATACACATCGCATTAATACACATCACATTAATACACATCGCATCACATTCATACACATCACATTCATACACATCACATTCATACACATCGCATTAATACACATCGCATTAATACACATCGCATTAATACACATCGCATTCATACACATCGCATTCATACACATCGCATTCATACACATCGCATTAATACACATCGCATTAATACACATCGCATCACATTCATACACATCGCATTAATACACATCGCATTAATACACATCGCATTAATACACATCGCATCACATTCATACACATCGCATTAATACACATCGCATTAATACACATCGCATTAATACACATCGCATTAATACACATCGCATCACATTAATACACATCACATTCATACACATCACATTAATACACATCGCATCACATTAATACACATCACATCACATTAATACACATCACATTCATACACATCGCATTAATACACATCGCATTAATACACATCGCATTAATACACATCGCATCACATTAATACACATCACATTCATACACATCACATTAACACACATCGCATTAACACACATCGCATTAATACACATCGCATTAATACACATCGCATCACATTCATACACATCGCATTAATACACATCACATTAATACACATCGCATTAATACACATCGCATTAATACACATCGCATCACATTAATACACATCACATTCATACACATCACATTAATACACATCGCATCACATTAATACACATCACATTCATACACATCGCATTAATACACATCGCATTAACACACATCACATAAATACACATCGCATTAATACACATCGCATTAATACACATCGCATTAATACACATCGCATCACATTCATACACATCGCATTAATACACATCGCATTAATACGCATCGCATTAATACACATCGCATTAATACACATCGCATCACATTCATACACATCGCATTAATACACATTGCATTAATACACATCGCATTAATACACATCGCATCACATTAATACACATCACATTCATACACATCGCATTAATACACATCGCATTAATACACATCGCATTAATACACATCGCATTAATACACATCGCATTAATACACATCGCATTAATACACATCGCATTAATACACATCGCATCACATTCATACACATCGCATTAATACACATCGCATTAATACACATCGCATTAATACACATCGCATTAATACACATCGCATCACATTAATACACATCGCATTAATACACATCGCATTAATACACATCGCATTAATACACATCGCATTAATACACATCGCATCACATTAATACACATCACATTCATACACATCACATTAATACACATCGCATCACATTAATACACATCGCATCACATTCATACACATCACATTAATACACATCGCATTAACACACATCACATTCATACACATCGCATTAATACACATCGCATTAATACACATCGCATTAATACACATCGCATTAATACACATCGCATTAATACACATCGCATCACATTAATACACATCACATTAATACACATCGCATCACATTAATACACATCACATTCATACACATCGCATTAATACACATCGCATTAACACACATCGCATTAATACACATCACATAAATACACATCGCATTAATACACATCGCATTAATACACATCGCATTAATACACATCGCATCACATTCATACACATCGCATTAATACACATCGCATTAATACACATCGCATTAATACACATCGCATTAATACACATCGCATTAATACACATCGCATCACATTCATACACATCGCATTAATACACATCGCATTAATACACATCGCATTAATACACATCGCATCACATTAATACACATCACATTAATACACATCACATTCATACACATCACATTAATACACATCACATTAATACACATCGCATTAATACACCTCGCATTAACACACATCGCATTAATACACATCGCATTAATACACATCGCATTAATACACATCGCATTAATACACATCACATTCATACACATCGCATTAACACACATCGCATTAATACACATCACATAAATACACATCGCATTAATACACATCGCATTAATACACATCGCATTAATACACATCGCATTAATACACATCGCATTAATACACATCGCATTAATACACATCACATTCATACACATCGCATTCATACACATCACATAAATACACATCACATAAATACACATCGCATTAATTCACATCGCATTCATACACATCGCATTCATACACATCGCATTCATACACATCGCATTCATACACATCGCATTCATACACATCACATAAATACACATCACATAAATACACATCGCATTAATTCACATCGCATTCATACACATCGCATTCATACACATCGCATTCATACACATCGCATTCATACACATCGCATTAATACACATCGCATCACATTAATACGCATCGCATTCATACGCATCACATTCATACGCATCACATTAATACGCATCACATTAATACACATTGCATCACATTAATACACGTCACATCGTATTAATACACATCACATTCATACACATCACGTTAGGGCTGCACGATATATAGAAAAAATATCGTTATCGCGATAATGGCATGCGCGATAACCATATCACAAAGAGTTGCAATAAATACTTTATGTGCCAAGCATTTGTGTGTCCAAATTTGACCAATCAGATGAGCCCTTACTATGTTTATACCCGCTTATATCTATATAATCTATATATATAATTTATTTATATCTATATACTTAATTCTGTCGCGAACTAACCCGGGATGATCAGAAGACTTAGCGATTAGCCGTTAGCCCTTTGTAGCGTGGACGGCAAACCCAAACGCGGAAGCAAGCGAGTAGGCAGGATAACCACGCAAATTAGTCTAAGGACTCTCACAGAAGGGGAGCAACGGAAAAACACACACATTTAACCCGCGTCCTATAAACACACACTCGAATCAGAAAGTAAACAATCTGAACCGACATGTGCGAACTCTATGCGGATTGTTTACTCCTCTTATACTTCCGGGTCCTAGTGCCGGTCGCGGAGCGAGTGTGTGTGTGTGTGTGTGTGTGTGTGTGCGTGCATGCGCGTGTGTGACAAATAGTATTTTTTAAATTAAATTTTTGTTTAATAATATTTATTTTTATAAAAAAAAAAACAGGCAAAGCCAAAGAGAATATTTAGTTTAAAAGATGCTCTTGTTTTAAGACACTATTGATGAGTGTATGGTTACACGTAAATATAAAGTCATGTTTGAAAGTAATTCATATTGTGTTGGCAGGTTTATAGTAACAGCAAACCAGAAGTCAGAATATCTGCTGAGGGGTTTAAGTCATTCATAGTGTTTTGAATATATTGGTGTGATGTGGTTGGTACAAGTCACGTCAACACACGTCAGTTCATTTCCTATTAATTTCACATTTCCTTTCCATTTCTTTAAGATCTCAACGAAACATGCTCGAGTTTTTTGTAGTTTGTTCATTGTTTTCTAATGTTGGGGTGCCATTATTTCCTACAGACCACTGCATTAGCGGTACACGGGACTAAGCTGGGTGACGTGTCCCGTTCACACCGCTGTTGTATTATTTGCTCCGGGATCGTGTGGTTTCAGGCCGAGCGAGAGGCCGAGTGTTTTCAGCTCCTCAGACTTTAATATTTAATCAGATGGAGGTTTGTCATGTACGGGTATCGTTCTTACGCCCCAAAAAGGCAGTGTGTTATATGTGTGTGTGTGTGTGTGTGTGTGTGTGTTAATTCAGAATGACCGGTAGCACACACTTCCATGTATACGCATTCTCTTTTCTCTCGGGTTCTCTACGCTGCGTCAGCTGATGAACTCGTCATGTCGCTCTGATCCGGTCATCAAGATAATAAAGTAAAGAAACCTCTCACATCTGTAGCGTAGGCTCGGGAGAGATAAAACCGCACGCTGTTATCTTCTGTGTGTGTGTGTGTGTGTGTGCATGACAGGAGTCTCATCAGTGCGGTTTGTTCTACTTCACACACTTCCTGTTTCACCTCGTGTGTTTGCGCAGGGAATATAATTCACACATTTAATCGCATCCTGATAGTTGTTTCAAACGTCACTACATCTAGATTATGATATTTAATCATGTTTATATCACTAGTTTCACACACACACACACACACACACAGAGCGCGGTATAATATTTACACGTATCATCCTGTGTGTTTTCGAGAGTTTTACTTCCTAGTCTGTTTTTTCCTCTGAGGAAACTGCAGGCTGAATGATTTACTGTTCCTCAGAGATCATCTGATGATTTTAGTCCATGCGTGATTTTTAAACAAAAGTTATTATTATAATTATTTTCATACACAGGCAGATATTCTCATGTTAGAAAATAATAAACAGATGTTTGATTGCTGCTTCTTGCCGTGTTTATTCTCTGTCTTAGAACTGGATGCAGGCGAGCGAATACTTTTGGCAATATAGTGTATATAGTCACCGCTTATGTTTTTTTATTTATTTATTTATTTAATTTGCATGTAACAAGTGTTTAACCCTGCCGCATGACGAGCTTTCTGATTAATCGTCAAGGCATGCTTTTTATTTTCTTCCATTTAGGCAGCTTTCGCATTTTTTCCCTCCGTACTCGGGTACATTTGCGTATTTTCACCCTCCGATACAGCAGGTGGCAGTGTGCTATTAAACACAAAGAAAAATGTAAAATAAGAAATACTCATGTTTGTAAGAATGTGAGCCCGTGTCGTGACGGATGTACACGTCCCTTTGATCGTGTCTCATTTATTCCTTTACACAGACAGCGCACTAAAAGCCTCGTAAAAACAAACAAGCAAAGAAAGAGAGAGAGAGAGAGAGAGAGAGAGACAGAGTGAGAGTGAGAGAGAGAGAGAGAGAGAGAGAGAGAGAGACAGAGTGAGAGAGAGAGAGAGAGAGAGAGAGAGAGACCGGTCCTTTTGTTCTGTACATCACACACGGCCAAAGCGGTGAATCGTAAAAGCATATCAGTGGGGAAATCACGCTCCCGGCGACGGAGCAGCCTTGTCTCCGCATCCCATAATGCAAGTCTGTGGCGAGCGGATACGTGCGGTTACGCAACGTCGAGCTGAAATCTGAACGCGTCGTTCACGGTAACTTTATCTCCTTCTGAAAGATAGATATTCATCACGCTGGAATCCTGGATCAGCTGAAGATCTGGACGTGAAGGAATTCCAACGAATAGCTCTCTCTCTCTCTCTCTCTCTCTCTCTCTCTCTCTCTCACTCTGTCTCTCTCACTCTCTGTCTCTCTCTCTCTCACTCTGTCTCTCACTCTCTCTTTCTCTCTCTCTCTCTCTCTCACTCTCTCACTCTGTCTCTCACTCTCTCTCTCTCTCAGTTCAGAAGAGCTTTATTGGCATGAATGTTAACAAAAGTATTACATTGTTGCCAAAGCCATTAGAAAACATTAATTACATTAATCTGAATTACATATTAGATATGAAAGAATATCATATTAGGTAGACATAAACAAAACAACCCCCCCCACAAAAAATAAAATAAAAATAAATATACATATACACATTAATAATAAAATAAATAAAATAACAATAATAAAGAAATTAAATAACGTGTACATATATATAATGAAAATGTTTTTTTTTTTTTATATATACATACATATAAAACATCAATATTAACAACAATAACAACAACTATCTAAACGGTTGTGATTTACAATTTTTATTATTATGACTATTTTTTTATTTTATTTTTTTTTTATTATTATTTTTTTTATTATTATTATTATTTATTATTATTATTATGATTTTTTTTTTTTTTTTTAGTTAGAAACATTCTCTCTCTCACTCTGTCTCTCTCTCTCGCTTGTCACCACGTTCCTGTCTAAAGCATCTACAACCGTTACAAAGCACCAACACCTGAACCGTCTCCCAGAAACGTTTCATAAAAGGTCAAAGAACAAGAACTTTTTAATCTGTCTGTTATTAGTCCAGTGATTGATTATGTCCAGTGTCACAAATCGCTGTGTAGGAGCTGTTACCATGGAAACTATAGCATATAGTCAAATTGATATAGACCTGATATGTACTGTATGAAAATAAGCCACACCTTCTGACCAATCAGATCAGAGAACCCCGAAGAGAAACAGATACAGCGAGTAGTGAAGAAGCGCATAAAGAAAAAAAGAAAAGAAAAAGACTGATCGTACAGTGTGTCAGGCTAAGAGAGTGAGAGAGAGAGAGAGAGAGAGAGAGAGAGAGTGTGAGAGTGAGAGAGTGAGAGAGAGAGACAGAGTGAGAGAGAGAGAGAGAGACAGAGAGAGAGAGAGACAGGCAGGTACTGAGACAACAGGAAAGAGACAATGAATGAGAGAACAAGTTGGCAAACGAGCGTCAGAAAGTAAAGAGCGATAGAGAGAATGAGAGAGGGAGACCGTGCGAGGCCAAGACAATGAGAGAGAGAGAGAGAGAGAGAGAGAGAGAGGATAAGTGAAAGCGAATAAAAGAGAGAATGACAAGCGAGTGTGTGTATAGTTAGATAGACAGCAGGGGAGAGAGACAATAAATGAAAGAACAAGATGGCAAACAAAAAAGTGAGACTGAAAATGTGAGTGATAGAAAAAGACAGAGAGAGAGAGACAATAAGTGGGAGAGAAAGTGAAAGAGAGAATGACAAGCGAGCGAGTGTGAGACAGAGAGAGAGACAATGAAAGAACAAGATGGCAAACAAAAGTAAGACAACAAATGAGAGACAAAGAGAGAGAGAGAATGACACTACGCGAGTGTGTGTGTGTGTGTGTGAGTAATTGCTTTGGCAACAATACCAGTAAAGCAGTTCTAAACTGAACAGTAAGTAAGAGCGAGACAGTGAGAGGAAAGACGTGGGGGGAGGGGGGGGACAGAGAGGGACAGAGGGACAGTAATCCAGCAGGTCAGTAATCACTGTGTAACGGCAGAATAAAACACTCAGTTCTGGTTTTTATATGAAAAACAAGTCTTTATTCATCCTGGAGGGAGATTTTTATTACCAACAGCTTCAGAAATAGAGATGTGTAAAAAAAACAGCAGTGCGTATAAAATACATCAAACGAAATAAATGCATATTTAAAAAAAAAAAAAAAAAAAAAAAGGCAGTAGGTTATATACAAAGTAATTAAAACAAGATATGAGTCTGGAAAGTTACAAGATTACAAGTTTTGTTTATTACGGGTTTGTTTTGTTAAAAGTTTGAGAAAAATGTACGATTTTCCAGACACACGTCTTTTTTGGACAACGTGTACTTGTGAACTAGTGAAGTCAGGTGGGTCACATGACCGCACGCCACGCGTTCACCTTAATAACTGAAAAGAGCTAAAAGTCGACCCTCCGTGAGCCGAGCGTTATTTCTTCATGATGTCTCTCTGCGTGTTGATCAGTAGTAATGATAATTCATTACGTCACTCTTCTGAGTAAATAAACACAAAAGGCCCAGGATTGTAGATCTGGGTCTAACGGAGAGAGAGTACACGCGCGGGAACGCGGGATCGTATTACACAAGCAGTTTAGTCTACAGTCAGAGATTAGCTCCGAGTGTCGAGTCAGCGCCTCTTAAAGTCAGTACAGATCCGTATTAGTGCCGCTCGAGTTCATCCCCCGTCTTTTGATCCGGGTTTATCCTGTTAAAACTGCTCCGTCTCTACAGACACTGAAGACGCCGCCGACCGCCGCGGCTTTTTAAATGCTAAAACAAGTGTCCGCATTGTTCCTGGACAGCTGCCTTTTTCTTTCCCCTCATGAACGAACCCGGACGAGTCGTACGCCACCTCCTCTGATCTGCTGCCCAGACCCCTGTGCTCGCGCCTGTGTGTGTGTGTGTGTGTGTGTGTGTGTGGTAGGAGTGAATAATTTACCATTATTTACCATTTTATTTATATTTGTTTTATTTGTTCATTTATATTTGCTTAAGGTTTAAGTTAAAGTTAAAGTTAAATGCTGCACTTGGCTTTTAAGTAAGAAAAACAAAGTACATTTAATTAATCCTGTCTAATTCAGTTTAGTTTCTCAGAACAAAGCGAATGTATAAAACTTTAGAGTTCTGGGACATTAGACTTTAGAGTTCCGATCTGACTCGTGTGTTTTATTAGAGACAGTCTAATTGTGTGTGTGTGTGTGTGTGTGTGTGTGTGTGTGTGTGTGTGTGTGTGTGTGTGTGTGAACTACTTCATCGTCCTTCTCATAAAACGCGAAGCTGAACATCTTCTTCTCAGCTGAGTGATTTACTGTAACGAGAAAAGAGGAACCGTACAAATATAATTCCGGGTAGACTGATTTAAAAACAGGATGTTACCGACACCATCAGGGATAAAACAGTCTCGGAGAAACAGAAGTCAGTCAGAGTCCATGAGTCAAATCAGTGGAGAATAATGAGTGCGACTCTCCGAATCAGTCCGCACTCGGGTCGCTCGGAGTCACAGACAGCGTTTGATCCAGATGTGCTCGGGATTAGGATCACCGTGTGATCAGACCATGAGTCGTTTTCAGTCCAATTAAATCGACCTGATTACAGGAAGCGGATCGAATCAGAAACGAAACCCCGGACCAGAACCGTAGAGGCGGAATGCGATGCAAAATGTTATTATTTATCGGCTCTGTATGCGTCCTTTGTCTTTTTGTACGACTTTGATTTTTTTGGTGAATCAATACACACTTCAGGAAGCATCCTGGAACTTCCGGTGCCTTCTGTTACTCTGGGGAAGATCCAGAGAGGATAGAAAATGTCATGTTTAAGCTTCAGCGCGATGGAGAGGATCCACTCGAGGGGATGGACAGCGAGCAGTCTGACCCCTGAACCCTGATCATTTAGATTGTTGGGTTTTTAAAAAAATAAAATTAAAAATTTCAGTCCAAGCAGGACTTTTGACACAGTTATGAGAGTATTTATTTCTCTATATAAATAAGTGTCTCACTAGCGCTCGGATATAACATGTTTTATCGGTACGCCGGAGCCGCGACCTGTCTGATTCATGTCTGAAACGCCGGCCTCCCGAGAACTCCTTAAATCATAGGAAAACATATTGAAATGATTATAAAGGACTGTATAACTCAATAACAAAAAGTAACGTAACAAGTAGGTGCCGGTGAATGATTGTGTGTGTGTGTGTGTGTACTGTTCACGCAGACAGGTGCGTCCCGTGCGGAAAAAAACATAAAGTTATTTTCAAGGATCCGAGCTCTGAGCCGCCCCGTTTCACTTTATAACTTTCGAACCATTTAAATGTAAAGACTGTAAATGTCTATCATGTTTACGTCTTCATTCACCAGAAATGTCATCACAAGTCCCGGCTTGACTTGAACACCCACAGTATTCTCGACATAGTTTGTCTTAAATAACATTTACAAACTGTAGTTAGGTTTGATTTGATCTTTTTCTGTGCCAATGTCCAGTGGTTGAAAATTTACTACAAATTTTATTATTATTATTTTGTATGATTGTTTTTGTAGTTTTTTTTTCTTCCTTTAAATTAATCAAAAAAGTGATATTTTTGTCACATCGCGATGCCACTTTTTCGTGATGCATTTTGTCGAGATCAAATAACAATTACAGACTCGAGCAGGTTTATATATTAATTCTGAATATTACATTTATTACGTCATGTATTATTTCTCAGTTTTTATAACAGCAAGACTGTATTGAGGAAATGTCGAGGAAACATTGAAGTGTGCTTATTGATCTATTTATGTTTATATGTTTGTTTACATGTTTATAGGGCAGCAGATGTGTACATTCTGACGGACGCTCTCATGTATCGTAGCGAACACTGACACCACTGAGACCTGAGTCACTCGTCAGTTCAGCATCGCTCCTGTTTATTGAGCCACACAGTAATTATAATCATAATCATAAACGAGATAATAATAAACAGCTGCCCTGGAGAAGCGTACACGGTGTTAGTTTGCGGTAAACGAATAGGTTCAATAGGTTCAGTTTCCAAATCTCACCCAGAATCAGTTGAGTCAGAGTCTCACGTCACTCGAGAGTTTTAACAGGAAATGCCTGAAGAAGAAAAAAATAACCTTCGAGCGACATGTAAAGTCATTCAGAGCCGTCGTTGACATCGCCACACAAATACCCACAATGCAGCAGGGTTAACTACACATTTCTCCTTGTGATTTTTAGTCAGTAGGCCTCAAATTCAAAATCGAAAGTGAAATTTAATGCGTTCAAACTAAAGTTTTTAGGTCAATATTTTATTGTTTTTGGTTTGTGAGCCGATTTTTCCTCTCGCCAGTGGGGGCGTGTTTGTGACCTGAGGTAACGCTGTATCTCCCACACATGGGGTTCGGTGAACTTTGAGCAGAAAGAGTGAAGATCCTGAAGATCAAACACCGGACGTGTCGATACGCCGCGAGTCGAACGTAACGAGTGCTTGCACTGCATCATGGGAGGAACTGCGTTCACACACTCTGGGTCTCTAAGAACTAGAAGAACAAGCGCTAAAAATAACAGCTATCGTGACATCTGGCTTAATAAATGAAGTGTGTGTTTCAGTGTTCTTTCATTGAACTTGTTTACTCTCAAGGAAAGATTCCTACTTTTAGCTGCCTTTCAGGACGAAGCGGAAAATCACCAGTGACGCAAGCGTACATGTGTCTCTCCTGTCCAACGCGACTACTCATTAAACATCACACAGACGGCACAGTTTAAATTTTTCTTTTTCTTCCACAAATCTCCATCAAAGACCCGCTTCTGACTGTCTCACACACACACACACACACACACACACACACACACACACTCGTCTTCCTGCGTTTTGAGTTCGACAGGTTCGTTTCTTCGTGTTCGCTGAGCGTAAGCCGAGCTTTTTTATGTGACAAAACAACAACAACCAGATCTGTCTGGAACGAAGGAGTTTCAGTTTTTTTTTTTTTTTTTTTTTCCGAGAACAAAGAATTCAGCCTGGAACATCTGCCGCTCTTAAACGCTGCCTAAACAGACGGCTTCATCTGCGTGTTTTTGTTCGACTGCCTCACACGAGAATAAAAAAACAAGGTCCTTCCAGGCACGGCTCGAGAGGTGAAAAGGTCACCACGGCTTTATTCAACGCCGCCAGTCCTGTTATGAATCTGAATGCGACCGGATTCTGCCTGGAAATCTCTTACGGCTTTTTCGTTTCTTTTGAAACTTGTTTTTTTTTCTCGCACTGACCTTGTGGACCACATTTCATCATAAGAGGAAAATAAACCGTGAAGCTGTTAACAGCCGGGGTTCCACAGCAAAGCCTAGAACGATCCGTTTCCTTCGGCACAAATGCTATTTCTTTCCTCCTGCACCCTTTTTTTTTTTTCCTTCAAGTTTTTAATCCGCATCTTAAAAAGCCCAAGGATTTCAAGACATGCTTAAACCTTCCAGAGCGTTTCATTACGCCTGGCTCGAGTGGAAAAACTCGGTGTGATTTGGATAAACAGAAGATGCAAAATGGCTGAAACGCATGCAAAACCGCCTGCTTCAAAGGGAGCAGTATTTAGTTTAAATGAAGCCGCGGGTTTTTGGACGTAACCGCGCGGAGCCGCTAGTCATCGGCTTGAGTCTAATATACACAACTTTTTGTTAAACCTCTTTCGTTGAAGTTTTTTTTCATTTTGTTTGGTTGTGTTTTTACTCCTCAATGTGGTCTGAGCCAGTTCTCACACACTAACCTGGTCTCTCCATCACGTGACACATAAACCACACGGGAAGCACAAAGGCTAACACGTGTTCACTCTGAGAAACGTCGCTCAGGCTGTGTCTCATAGGAAAGTGCTATCCGCCCTCTTCTACATACAGGAATAGGAGCGACACAGTCTCCATGCTAAGTCTCATCTCCGTACTGCGCTCAAAGTCTTCTGTAAATTTAAACTCGGTCAAATTAAATTGTATATAGCGCTTTTAACGGTCATTGTCTTTCACAAAATGAAAAGAAAATTTATGAAAGTGTGTATGAGTGAGGAAAAAAATGTGTTTAGATAATAATGAGATGTCCCTGGCAGTAGGAAGAAACTCTGAGAGGAACCAGACTCAACAGGGAACCCCATCCTCATTTAGGTGATAACGGATAACAGGGATTATATAACGACATCATGTGTGTCAGGCTGCTGGAAGTTCAACATAACAGAAGTTGTTCAAGTTATTATGTAGTCCAGTTCAGCACAGGGACGAGTCAGCAGGTGCAGAGGACAGAGGGGGGTCTGGATCACTGGGAGATCCAGGAGCAGCAGGAGGTGGTTCTTCTCTAAATGCCTCAATCGCAGAGTATGTGCTTTTGTTCAAGAGAAATGTCATCATAGGTCCAGGTTTGACTTGAACACCCATCGTAATCCAGCAGGAATGTCAGAAATGCTCGTACATGAACATCAACACTAGGCGTGTAGCTATCGAATGTTTTAGTAATCGAGTATTCTAACAAAAATTTAATCGAGTACAAATTAATTAAGTACATTACAGTGTCATACATTCTTATTTTAAAGCTGTTTGTGTCTCCTTACGCTTTGTGGGTGACGTAAGCGTCCAGAAGCGCCCCGCAAACTGTTAAAAATTAATTAAAAGAAGCTTTGAGGCTGAAGATTTTGCCTCAGTCATTTTTTGTAATCGAATTACTTGAGTTACTCGAAGAATCGTTTCAACCCTAATCAACACCATCTGAAAAATCAGAACCAAGAATTTAACAGCGCTGTTGTGTACATCGGAAAAAAAACTTCTCTTATAAGCACTAGATGTGCCTGCGACTTCGTTCGACACCTCAGGATCGCGTATTAAAAATGTACAGCGCCATTTGTTGAACCTCGGAAAGAATTGTAACTTTTATGTCGTTGTGAAGTTCGCGGAATGAAGGTGTGAGATCGCGTTTATTAAGTTGATTTTAATTGCACACTCAAGCGTATATTAAAAAAACGTACATCACCATCTGGTGAATTTGAGATGAACTAATGTTTTTTTCAAAGCTGATTTTCCGTTTAAATTTCAAAGTAGCGTATCTCCTCATCCCGTGGGACGATTGCGATGAAACAAAGCCCGTATGTTACCGCAAACTCGACCAAATGCACCTCTGAAAACACCATTACATTCCGTTCAGTAGTTTTTACGTGATGTGTGCACAAACATACAGACAGACAAAAATTCTGTCTTCTACTACTCATCTTGCGTCCTCCCTTCGCAAATATATATATGTACACACATATGTAGAATATAGAATATAGAATATTGCGCAGCCTTTACTGTCTCATTTATGTATTGTTTTTTGTTTTTGTTTTTTCCAAGTCTATCTCTAGACTAGTTCTATCTCAGAGTGGTACGTACAGGATAACAAAGAGGATCAGAAAGGAAAGGT
Source organism: Channallabes apus (assembly GCA_030522415.1). Lineage (NCBI taxonomy): Eukaryota > Metazoa > Chordata > Actinopteri > Siluriformes > Clariidae > Channallabes > Channallabes apus. The sequence continues at coordinate 45,665,364 of CM060109.1, forward strand.
ATCTATGTCAGGGATTAACGACAATAACGTAGAATTAGTTTAAATGTTTTATATCATGTAGGAAGAAGGATGAAGGATGAAGAAGAGCCCCAAGGCAGAAATGAATGGATGCAGTGCTGTTTAATATCACAGGAGACATGAGGTCTGTTTACTCTGGAAATAAAGAAAGAGTTATTAAGTAAAAACAGGAACAGAAGCTCTTACAGCCAATGATAGTAGATCTCAAAGATAGAGTTATTTTCATCAAATATTTTTTTATCAGAATAATCGTTTGCTGTTGATGGAGCTGTGAGTCTTCAGTCACGTAGAGGGAAAATTTGATCCTTTAAAAAAATGCATTGTGTAAAAAAAACAAGAGAATTCTGTATAAAGGTGAATTGTTTCATTTACATTTTTTTAAGCAGAATCGCTCAGAATGTGTCTGTGTGTGTCTCCTGTCTGTGTGTGTCTCCTGTCTGTCTGTGTCTCCTGTCTGTCTGTGTCTCCTGTCTGTCTGTGTGTGTCTCCTGTCTGTGTGTGTCTCCTGTCTGTGTGTGTCTCCTGTCTGTCTGTGTCTCCTGTCTGTGTCTCCTGTCTGTCTGTCTGTGTCTCCTGTCTGTCTGTGTCTCCTGTCTGTGTCTCCTGTCTGTCTGTCTGTGTCTCCTGTCTGTCTGTGTCTCCTGTCTGTCTGTGTCTCCTGTCTGTCTGTCTGTGTCTCCTGTCTGTCTGTCTGTGTCTCCTGTCTGTCTGTGTCTCCTGTCTGTGTGTGTCTCCTGTCTGTCTGTGTGTCTCCTGTCTGTCTGTCTGTGTCTCCTGTCTGTCTGTCTGTGTCTCCTGTCTGTCTGTCTGTGTCTCCTGTCTGTGTGTGTCTCCTGTCTGTGTGTGTCTCCTGTCTGTCTGTGTGTCTCCTGTCTGTCTGTGTGTCTCCTGTCTGTCTGTGTGTCTCCTGTCTGTCTGTCTGTGTCTCCTGTCTGTCTGTCTGTGTCTCCTGTCTGTCTGTCTGTGTGTCTCCTGTCTGTGTGTGTCTCCTGTCTGTGTGTGTCTCCTGTCTGTGTGTGTGTCTCCTGTCTGTGTGTGTGTCTCCTGTCTGTGTGTGTCTCCTGTCTGTGTGTGTCTCCTGTCTGTCTGTGTCTCCTGTCTGTCTGTCTGTGTCTCCTGTCTGTGTGTGTGTCTCCTGTCTGTGTGTCTCCTGTCTGTGTGTGTGTCTCCTGTCTGTCTGTGTCTCCTGTCTGTCTGTGTGTCTCCTGTCTGTCTGTCTGTGTCTCCTGTCTGTCTGTCTGTCTGTGTCTCCTGTCTGTCTGTGTGTCTGTCTGTGTGTCTGTCTGTGTGTCTCCTGTCTGTGTGTGTGTCTCCTGTCTGTGTGTGTGTCTCCTGTCTGTGTGTGTGTCTCCTGTCTGTCTGTGTCTCCTGTCTGTCTGTGTCTCCTGTCTGTGTGTGTCTCCTGTCTGTGTGTGTCTCCTGTCTGTCTGTGTGTCTCCTGTCTGTCTGTGTCTCCTGTCTGTCTGTGTGTCTCCTGTCTGTCTGTGTGTCTCCTGTCTGTCTGTGTCTCCTGTCTGTCTGTGTGTCTCCTGTCTGTGTGTGTCTCCTGTCTGTCTGTCTGTGTCTCCTGTCTGTCTGTGTCTCCTGTCTGTCTGTGTCTCCTGTCTGTGTGTGTGTCTCCTGTCTGTGTGTCTCCTGTCTGTGTGTCTCCTGTCTGTCTGTGTCTCCTGTCTGTCTGTGTGTCTCCTGTCTGTCTGTGTCTCCTGTCTGTCTGTGTGTCTCCTGTCTGTGTGTGTGTCTCCTGTCTGTGTGTCCTGTCTGTCTGTGTGTCCTGTCTGTCTGTCTGTGTGTCCTGTCTGTCTGTCTGTGTCCTGTCTGTCTGTGTGTGTCCTGTCTGTCTGTGTGTCTCCTGTCTGTGTGTGTGTCTCCTGTCTGTCTGTGTCTCCTGTCTGTCTGTGTGTGTCTCCTGTCTGTGTGTGTCTCCTGTCTGTCTGTGTGTGTCTCCTGTCTGTGTGTGTCTCCTGTCTGTCTGTGTCTCCTGTCTGTCTGTGTCTCCTGTCTGTCTGTGTCTTTTGTCTTTTTGTGTTGTGTCTCTTTGTGTCTTTCTTTGTGTGTCTGTGTCTTTGTGTCTGTCCGTCTGTCTGTCTGTCTTCCTGTCTATCCTTGAAAGTCTCTCTGTCTATGTCTGTCAGTGTCTATGCGTGTCTCTGTCTGCCTTTGTGTGTCTTTGCGCTTCTGTCCTTCCGCATTTGTCTATGCGTGTCGGTCTTCTTCTGTCTGTCTGTCTTTGCATGTCTGTCCATCTGTGTCTGTCTGTCTTTCTGTCCTTGAGTGTCTGTCTGTTCCTTTTTAAAAAAAAATTTTTTTTAAATGTTTTTATTTTTATTTATTTGATTAATTTGTCACCCGGTCTGAGTTTTTGTCTTATTTTCCTCAGACGAGACATCATTCACGGCTCGTTATCTTTTGTTGAGAAAATCAGACGCGCTTTCTCGGTTTGCTTTTTCTTCTTTTGGCGTACAGTCAGTCACTTTAGTGCTGAACTCCCCCCCCTCCCCCCCTCACCCCCCCCCCCCCTCGGTGTCACTACAAAGCTGATTCAGATGTTTCCGTTATGTAATGAAACAGCAGGAGTAACTTTGATCAGTATGCGTGAGCTCGTCACATTCATTACGGGCACGCCTCGCCGCTTTGGACCTGAAAATCTTTTGATCGTCTTCCATGCGCTCCGTCAGCGGGAAGCTGTTAGCGAGCCCAAGGCACACACTGATAACACACACACACACACACACACCGATAATGCCATCACCTTAAATTTCTGCTGAAATACAGCACCTCCATCATTCATTTGAGAATCATGTTTTTTTTTTTCCAGATTGTTCTCGCGCTTTCAGATTCATTAAACACTCCTTATGACTATTCAATTAAAAAAACTTTAATTATCCTCAGGAAGGTAATTTAAGGCACGGAGAGTAGTACAGAAAGACAATAAACCAACAAACATCTGTACATCAAGACGTTTAGATAATTAATAAGCTTACTAACCTAGTTTCACCGTAACCTCTAATGTTTTTAAGGTTTGCGTTTATTTATGATAGGCGTTCAAGTTAAACCGGGATTTGTCATGAAATTTCTCGTGAATGAAGCCATGAAACCATTTTTTACGTTAACAGACGACTCCCAGCTCAGTTACGGTGATGAGACTCTTAAACAATCCGCAGTAAAATATTTTAAAAGATGCAAATGTTTTAAAGAAACTCGTACATCCGTGAATGACATTAAAGGAGTTCCTGGGAGGCCAGGCGTAAAGCAGGCAGTCCCATGATGGCTCTGATTAAATGAAACAAACGGACCGAGCAGCACGTAGTGTTCAAAAGTTATAACATCACGTTTATTGTGTAATTTAAAGTCTAACTTTTATAAATCTTAATCATGATGCAATGCACAAAGAAAGGACGACTTTTACCACGACCTAAAAAGAGCAAAAATAAAGATTTCACTGCAGTGAAATAAATTTCACGAAGGAGTACAATTAAACAAAAACATAGAATTTTCCAATAAAAGTAAATTTTTTTAAAGGAATTTATAAAAATGATAAAAACGTGTGTAACTGGTATAGCAGTGGATTATATAGACTGCTAAGTTAATAGTGTGAGCAGGTTGTGATTGAAACCTGCGATGAACACAGCATGGTCTTTATCAGTTTTAAAATTATAATTCAGATGAGAATTAGTCAGTCCAGACTCAATGTTTTGAGGTAGTTGAATTGAGCTGAGTGATAATGTTCGTGTGTGTGTGTGTGTGTGTGTGTGTGTGTGTGTCAGTCCAGTCCCTTTTTGTTGAGGAGACGGATGGCTTGTGGAAAAAAGCTGTTGCACAGTCTGTATGTGAGGCCCGAATGCTTCGGTACCTTTTTCCAGAAGGCAGGAGTGTGAAGAGTGTGTGAGAGGGGTGTGTCTGATCAGCCACAATGCTGGTGGCTTTGCGGTTGCAGCGTGTGGTGTAGATGTCCTCAATAGAGGCGAGAGAGACTCGGATGATCTTCTCCGCTGTCCTCACTATCCGCTGTAGGGTCTTGCGGTCCGATATGGCACAATTCCCGAACCAGACAGTGGTGCAGCCGCTCAGGATGCTCTCGATAGTTCCTCTATAGAAGGTGGTGAGGATTGGTGGTGGAAGCTGGACCCTTCTCAGTCTTCTCAGAAAGAAGAGACGCTGTTGGACTTTCTTGTGCAGGGAGCTGGTGTTGAGGGACCAGCTGAGGTCCTTCTCCAGGTGGACGCCCAGGAATTTGGTGCTTTCGATGATCTCCACAGAGGAGCCAAAAGATTGTGGAAGTGCACTACATTGTTGATCTTGTTTGCCTTTATCTGTTTTATCTGTCTTAATCTGATTTAAGGAGAATTCACTGTGTAACGCTCGGATCATATATTTGAGCTAATTACACTAATTCGGGGTCTTAAATCTAAATAAGGGCAACCTTCGCGGAGCAAGGAAAGACGCGCGACAACAACAACAACAACAACAACAACTAAACCAAACCACAGTGTATTATATACAAATGAAAATATATACAAACCAACAAATAAAGTGCAACTACAAAAGAACATAAACAAAATATCTACAACTATAAACAATGTCAGTAGTGTATGCGCATGTGTGTGTGTGCGTATGTATGATTGTCCAAGTCGGTGCTATTGTGAGAGTGAGATGGTGTACGGGAGAGATGGCTCGATCTCACCAGGAAAAGATGGTAAATCCGGGAGAACGAGGAAACGGAATGAGAAGGGAACTGAATGAAAATCCGGAACAGTAATCCACAGATTATCCAGACAGGCTCTCTCTCTCTCTCTCTCTCTCTCTCTCTCTCTCTCTCTCATCAAACATGCAGCGCGCTGACTCATCTCTCCGTCCCGAGTACTATGCCGGTTCCGGCTTTATACCGGGACACGTGACCCGATAGGTCATCGGGGTTCCCTCACGCCACAACTGCGTATGCTGCTTGAAGTACTGCAGTGCATCTCCTCCTCATGCACTGGACCAGATTTGTCAGTTCTTGCTGTGAGATGGAGGGATTGTGTGTTCCTGGTGTGACTCGGGCAGTTGTTGTGGCCATCCTGTACCTGTCACGCAGGTGTGATATTCGGATGTACCCATCCTGTGCAGGTGTTGTTACACGAGGTCCTGTTATGCAGAAATGAGAAAAAAAAATACAAGGGGTGTTCAAGGGGTTCAAGTCTAACTGGGATTTTTTTGACTGCGCAGAAACAACAGGACAGAGTAAAAATGTCTTTATTTCTCGATATAATTGGCTGCTACACTAACGCACTTATCTCAGTGTGTCACTAGTGCTTGCACACCACCAAGGTAGAAATTTCATGTCTGAAATGCTGGCCTCCCAGGATCTCCTTTTAATGAACCATGTAGAAATGGCTTGGAGTGAAGTCAGGACTATATAGGGAGTGTGTGACAATAACTCCCAGCTAAGTTTCTGTAATGTGCAAGTGTGCATACAGTTCCAACAGAGCGATGCGTCTTGTCCACAAGTTTATCGATCAGTTTTCAAGAATCAGGTGTTTTACAGAAACAATTGCAGGCCTGGTTTGACTTGAACGCCCATTGTATTTTAAATACAATGGCACATTTGACCTGATATTTTAATATTATAATTATGTACGTATGTGTATGTGTGTGTATATATGCATGTGTGTGTATATATGCATGTGTGTGTATATATGCATGTGTGTGTATATATGCATGTGTGTGTGTATAAATCAAGAGTGATTTTTATTTATTTATTCTTTTATTTCAAATTCAAATTCAAATTTTATTGGTCACATACACAATCATACACAGTATAATATGCAGTGAAATGCTTTATACGACCGCCAGTGACCTTAAAAAAGAAAATAAAAGCTTGTACGTAAAATAAATAATCAATAAAAAGGAAATACTGAAGAAATAATTTTAACTAGTAAAATTAACTGTGCAATAAGGGCATAATAAAATATTGCAAAAATATAGAAATATAGGGTAGATAGAGTATATATGTATATAGAATTAAAGTGTCAGTGGTTGTGCAAATATGCATGAAAGGTGACATGTGCAATTGTCCAGATGTATGAGTATTTAGTGCAAGTGTGTATGAATGTGTCCATGATTGTCCAGTCAGTGTTGTGAGCTTAAAAGATGTTATTAGTCCTGTGTGGAGGTGTGATTGTGAGACCTTATCGCCTGCGGGAAGAAGCTCCTCCTCAGTCTCTCTGTGTTGGCCTTTAGGGAGCGGAATCTTTTCCCAGACCGCAACAAAGAGAACAGTCCATTACTGGGGTGACTGAGGTCCTTCATGATCTTCCTGGCCTTAGTCCAGCACCGCTTGCTGTAGATGGAGTGCAGGTCAGGGAGCTCAGTGCGGATGATGCGCTCGGCTGATCGCACCACCCTCTGTAGAGCTCGTCTGTCCTGCATGGTGCTGTTCCCGAACCAGGTCATGATGTTTCCCGTCAGGATGCTCTCTATGGTGCAGGAGTAGAAGTTCCTGAGCACCTTGGAGGGCAGTCTAAAGTCTCTCAAGCGTCTGAGGTGGTAGAGACGCTGCCGGGCTTTTTTCACCACGGTGTTGATGTGACAGGACCATGATAGGTCCTGCGTGATGTGAACACCGAGGTATCTGAAGCTGTCCACTCTCTCCACTGGGCTCCTGTTGATGACGGGGGTCTGGTAGTTCCTCTCCTGCTTTGTACTAAAGTCCACTATCAGCTCCTTTGTCTTACTGACGTTCAGGAGGAGATTGTTCCTCTGGCACCAGTTCTCCAGATTTCCAATCTCCTCTAGGTAGTCCGACTCATCATTGTTGGTGATCAGTCCGACCACGACGGTGTCGTCAGCAAACTTGATGATGGAGGTGGAGTTGGTAGTGGCCACGCAGTCGTGGCTGTACAAAGAGTACAGCAGGGGGCTCAGAACACAACCCTGGGGGGCTCCAGTGCTGAGAGTGAGTGTAGCTGAGACATGTCCGCCCATCCTTACTGCCTGTGGTCTGCCAGTCAGAAAATTGGAGATCCACTGACATATAGATGAGCTCAGTCCCAGGTGCTCCAGCTTGGTGGTGAGTGTGGAGGGAATTATGGTATTAAAAGCAGAGCTGTAGTCGATGAAGAGCATTTGAACATAATTCCCTTTCCTAGTGTCCAGGTGAGTGAGTGATGTGTGGAGGAGATGAGAGATTGCATCGTCTGTGGAGCGGTTCTGACGGTATGCAAACTGTAGTGGGTCCAGTGTGTCGGGTAGTGAAGAAATGATGAAGTCTCTGATAAGGCGTTCAAAGCACTTCATCACTACTGAGGTGAGGGCTACAGGGCGATAGTCATTGAGGGAAGCAGGGTGTGGTTTCTTCGGGACAGGAACAATGATGGACTCTTTGAAGCATGTGGGGATCACCGACTGAGATAAGGAGATGTTGAATATCTCAGTGAACACAGGTGCTAGCTGGTCTGCGCAGGCTCTGAGAATACGACCTGAGATGCCGTCTGGTCCTGCTGCTTTCCTAGTGTTCACTCTCTTGAAGGCTCTCCTCACGTCGTGCTCGGAGATGATGAGCGCGTTCCCGGTGCTAGCTGTGTCTTCCTGTCTGCAGCCGTTAGCGCCGCTAGCATTAGCGCCGTTAGCATTAGCGCCGTTAGCATTAGCATCGCTAGCGTCTTTAGCTGCAGCCTCGAAGCGAGCATAGAAGATGTTGAGCTCGTCTGCCAGAGTCGCGTCCGCGTTCGTCATACCGGATGCTGGTGCTTTATAGTCCGTTATTGTTCTCAGTCCCTGCCACAGGCTCCTAGAGTCACTCTGTTGAAGCTGTGACTCTAGTTTTCTCCCGTAGCGCTGCTTCGCCTCTTTCACCGCCTTCCGGACGTTATATGACGCAGCCTTGTACGGTTCCATGTCCCCCGACGCAAGTCCCGTGTTGTAGGCAGCTGTGCGAGATCTCAGAGCGTCGCGGATGGTTTTATCCACCCACGGCTTCTGGTTGGGAAACGTTCTGATAGTCTTTTTCTCTACCGTATCGTCTGCCAGCTTTTCAATAAATCCCACAACCGCTTCCGTAAACACGCTGACGTCATCATCGGAGCTGTTTCTGAACATGTCCCAATCTGCGTCATCGAGTGCGTCCTGTAACGCGGCCACCGATTGGTCCGTCCAGCGCGCGACCTCCCTCTGGACCGGAACTTCCTGTTTCAGCCTTTGTTTATATTTTGGCATGAGGAAGATGGCGGCGTGGTCGGATTTACCAAACGCTGGACGAGATTGTGCCTTGTAACCGTCTTTGACCGTGGTATAACAATGGTCCAGTGTCCTTTCGCCCCTGGTGGGGCAGGTGATGTGCTGATAAAAGTTCGGCGCTGCGCGTTTGAGGTTGGCACTATTAAAATCCCCTGCCACAATGAGCGCAGCGTCCCGGTGTTGTGTCTGGTGCTGTGTGAGCGCCTCATGCAGCTCGCATAAGGCAGTTTCAGTGTCCGCTTGTGGAGGTATGTAAACGGCGCTGATTATGACCGATGTGAACTCCCGTGGAAGATAAAATGGACGACACATGATGGACAGTAGTTCCAGATTTGGTGTGCAGGAGCGTGTGAGAGGAACAACGCTCGCGCTGTTGCACCAGCTGTTGTTCACCATTAAGCACACGCCGCCTCCCCTTGACGTCCCCGAGTCCCGCGTCCTGTCCATGCGGTGAACCGAGAAGAATAAATTTCATATATTTTTATTGATTTCAACTTGTAATTCCTTGCATACAACCAGGAACAAAAACAGAAGAGCATCGCCTTAATTGAAATTTTTTTCTCGTTTATGAAGCGACGGCACGACAAACTCGAGCTCAAACCTGAGCTTCTCTACTTGTAGATGAGTTTATAGCAGTTTATTGACTTCAGATCAGTTTTCATATACAGACACCGTACTCTGTACAACGTAATGCTTTATTATCGTCACTCGGCCGACTCGTTGCTGACACGACGCAGTATCGTGTCGCTCGTCAGTCGGACGGCAGGTGGTCGATACCAAAATGACGATGAGGGAGACCTCCTGCTTCCTCCTGCTGATAAGACGTATAGCCTGTGTCTTCTGGAGAGTGATGTTAAGGCAGGGTGCCTTTACTATTACAAATACATCCACCTGCAAGCACAGGACAAATCATAGTGTTAACCACAGCTGTAATGACGAGGCGTAGGTGTTGTGGTGTTGTTGTTGTGGGTGTTGTTGTTGTGGGTGTTGTTGTTGTGGGTGTTGTTGTTGTGTGTGTTGTTGGTGTTGTTGTGGGTGTTGTTGTTGTGTGTGTTGTTGTTGTGGGTGTTGTTGTTGTGGTTGTTGTGGGTGTTGTTGTTGTGGGTGTTGTTGTTGTGGTTGTTGTGGGTGTTGTTGTTGAGGGTGTTGTTGTTGAGGGTGTTGTTGTTGTGGGTGTTGTTGTTGTGAGTGTTGTGGGTGTTGTTGTGGGTGTTGTTGTTGTGTGTGTTGTTGTTGTGAGTGTTGTGGGTGTTGTTGTTGTGGGTGTTGTTGTTGTGGGTGTTGTTGTTGTGGTTGTTCTGGGTGTTGTTGTTGAGGGTGTTGTTGTTGAGGGTGTTGTTGTGAGTGTTGTGGGTGTTGTTGTTGTTGTTGTTGTGGGTGTTGTTGTTGTGGGTGTTGTTGTGAGTGTTGTGGGTGTTGTTGTTGTTGTTGTTGTGGGTGTTGTTGTTGTGGGTGTTGTTGTTGTGAGTGTTGTGGGTGTTGTTGTTGTGGGTGTTGTTGTTGTGGGTGTTGTGAGTGTTGTTGTTGTGGGTGTTGTTGTTGTGGTTGTTGTGGGTGTTGTTGTTGTGGGTGTTGTTGTTCTGGGTGTTGTTGTTGAGGCTGTTGTTGTTGTTGTGGTTGTTGAGGGTGTTGTTGTTGTGGGTGTTGTTGTTGTGGTTGTTGTGGGTGTTGTTGTTGAGGGTGTTGTTGTTGTGGTTGTTGTGGGTGTTGTTGTTGTGGGTGTTGTGGGTGTTGTTGTGGGTCTTGTGGGTGTTGTTGTTGTGGGTGTTGTTGTGGGTCTTGTGGGCGTTGTTGTTGTGGGTGTTGTTGTTGAGGGTGTTGTTGTTGTGGTTGTTGTGGGTGTTGTTGTTGAGGGTGTTGTTGTTGTGGTTGTTGTGGGTGTTGTTGTTGTGGGTGTTGTGGGTGTTGTTGTGGGTCTTGTGGGTGTTGTTGTTGTGGGTGTTGTTGTGGGTCTTGTGGGCGTTGTTGTTGTGGGTGTTGTTGTTGTGGTTGTTGTGGGCGTGGTTGTTGTGGGTGTTGTTGTTGTGGTTGTTGTGGGTGTTGTTGTTGAGGGTGTTGTTGTTGTGGTTGTTGTGGGTGTTGTTGTTGTGGGTGTTGTTGTTGTGGGTGTTGTTGTGGGTCTTGTGGGTGTTGTTGTTGTGGGTCTTGTGGGTGTTGTTGTTGTGGGTCTTGTGGGCGTTGTTGTTGTGGGTCTTGTGGGCGTTGTTGTTGTGGGTCTTGTGTGCGTTGTTGTTGTGGGTGTTGTTGTTGTGGTTGTTGTGGGCGTGGTTGTTGTGGGCGTGGTTGTTGTGGGCGTTGTTGTGGTTGTTGTTGGTGTTGTTGTTGTGGTTGTTGTGGGTGTTGTTGTTGAGGGTGTTGTTGTTGAGGGTGTTGTTGTTGAGGGTGTTGTTGTTGAGGGTGTTGTTGTTGAGGGTGTTGTTGTTGTGGGCGTTGTTGGTGTTGTTGTTGGTGTTGTTGTTGAGGGTGTTGTTGTTGAGGGTGTTGTTGTTGAGGGTGTTGTTGTGGTTGTTGAGGGTGTTGTTGTTGAGGGTGTTGTTGTGGTTGTTGAGGGTGTTGTTGTTGTGGTTGTTGAGGGTGTTGTTGTTGAGGGTGTTGTTGTGGTTGTTGTGGGTCTTGTGGGTGTTGTTGTTGTGGGTGTTGTTGTTGTGCAGCAGTCGCGTAGCCGAGCTCTCGAACCTGAGGTGGAAGTTTTCAGTAAACTTAAATAAGTTTATTAAAAGTAAAGGGTGAAAGGATGAAGCATTTCTTTTCTCTTCTCTCAGAAAGAAAAACAAAACAAAAACAGAGTTATGAGTCGAGTCAGCAGTGTTCAGATGGGTTACTGAAATGTGCTGCTTTATTTCTGTTTTTTGTTTCTCTGAGTGCAATCGTGGTGTTTACGTCTCTCTCTCTCTCTCCCCCTCTCTCTCTCTCTCTCTCCCTCTCTCCCCCTCTCTCTCTCTCTCCCCCTCTCTCTCTCTCTCTGCTCTGACTTTCATTAAAACTATCAAAGTCGACGAATAAACAGCTCCGTGTGCACGACTGTCAATGAATACCAACACGCTCTCTCCCTCTCTCTATCTCTCTCTGTCTCTCTCTGTCTCTCTCTCAAATCTCTCCATCTCTTTTTCTTTCTCTTTTCATCTATTACTCCTTCTCTCTTTCTCTTGTTTTCATCCTCTCTCTTTTCTCTCTCTCTCTCTCTCTCTCTCTCCTTCTCTCTTGTGCTCTGTCTCATCATCTTTCTCCTTCTCTCTTTCTCTTGGTCTTATTTTCCCTCTCTCTTTTTCTCTTGCACCTTTCTTTCTTTCATCTCTCCCTATCTCTTGTTCGTCTTCCGAACTCTCTCTCTCACACATCATCTTTATCTCTTTTTCTTTTCTTTCTCTTGTTCTCTTTCTCTCATTCTCTCTTGTGCTCTCTCTCTCTCTCTCTTTCATTCCTTCTAACTTTTTCTCTCTTTTTCTCCTCTCTCTCATGCTCTCCTTCTCTCTTGTGTTCTTCCTCTCTCTCTCTTGCTCTTTACTTTCTCCTCTTTCCTTTCTCTCTTCCTTTCTCTTGTCTCATTCTCTCTCTTTCTTTCTCTTATACCTTTCTTTCTTTTATCTCTCTCTTTCTCTTGTTCTACTTCTTAACTTCTCTCTCTGTGTGTGTGTGTGTGTGTGTGTGTGCGCGTCTCCCCTTCGCTCGTGTGTGTTAAGGCCTGGAGAAGTGCTGGCTCATCTGGTGAACAGGTGGAGCTTCAAAGACCCAACTTAAACACAGAAACACTCCTCATGGTCATGCGCTCACCAGCCGATTTATAGCAGCATATAGACACACACACACACACACACACACACACACAGGCTGTGCGTGACTGCTCGTAGTTATTTTTAGGCCTTCCGGGATTAAAGAGTGTTTTCTGAGGAGTGATGCAGTTCCACTGTCTCTGTACTCAGACTCACCCTGAGCGTACAGTATGTCTTTCTCTCACACACAGACACACACGCAAATTATACTAACAAACAGTTCTGGAAAACAATAAAGCAGATAAATAAGCGTTAGAGGATTAAATCACAAAAGGCTTTAATGACGCCGGTGTGAGTCGATGTTAGTTAACGGAATCAGGAAACAGGAAGACGCAGTTTAGATTAGATTATATATACAGTACTGTGCAAAAGTCTTAGGCACCATATTATATGCTGTAGCAATTTTGTGATATATATGTTTATCATGTCTGCATAATTATGTACAAAATCATTCGGTATTTCCATATATAATGAAAAAAAATTATAAGTAAATAACATTACAGGAGAATATATACATGGCTGTAAAGAATAAATATAGTACACGACAGATCAGTTTTCAGATGGAAACAAAAAACCCAATATACGCTCCTGGGATTTGCATAAAAATAGAAATTCTCTCATTCTCCAGCATGTTCAGTAAAACCTAACAGCTGTTTTACTTATAGTTCTGTGCTATAGGTCTTGGGCAGATACAAAAATATGGCATAATCAGAAGATGCTAAGCGTAATAAAGAGTAATAAAATAAACAGTCAATATTTGGAGCTTAAAATCAGGAGTTTTAGACACAGATTTGTGCAGTTTTATAAGTTCGGTCCCCAGACGTCTGTTCGTGTTGTAAGAAGAAGGGGAGATGCCACACAGTGGTGAAAATGGCCTTGTCCCAACTTTTTTGGGATTTGTTGACACCATGACATTTTGATTCACCATATTTTTCCCTTAAAATGATACATTTTCCCAGTTTAAACTTTTGTTCCGTGATTTATGTTCTATTCTGAATAAAATATTGACATTTGCCATCTCCACATCATTGCATTCAGTTTTTATTCACAATTTGTTTAGTGTCCCAACTTTTTTGGAGTCCGGTTTGTAGATAGTAGTACAAAAATATTACAATATTAAATATTAAATAAAAATATTAGTTTTAGATTACAATAGATTAGATTAGTGTGATGTTGCTTTCTTTCTTCGTTTTTCTCTCTCGCTCTTTATCTGCCTTTCTGTCTCTCTTGCCGTTTCTCTTTCTGTCTCACCACGTCTCTTGCTTTGCTTTGTGTCTCGTTTTTTGTCTTTCTCGAGTGTAGTGTAGTGTAGTGTAGTGTAGTGTAGTGTAAGCTCGCTTACTTTCTCTCACTCTGTTTAATTCCATTCAATCTAATCAGTTTTATTTGTGCTTTTTATACAAATCAGCTTTACACACAGAAGAAAAGGAGAGATATCATTCATCAAAATCATTTCGCTTTATACTGTATGTCCTCACACATCTCCCTAATTTTACTTCTTCATTCCGTAAAGCTGCTTTGCGACCATGGACTGTGCTATATAAGTAACATTGAGGTGAATTGAATAGACTGAGGTAAAAACGTAAGAAAGGAAGTATAAATCCTACGCTTGTCCCTGTTAAGCGAGCCGAGAGAGGTAGGAAGGCGAGAAGGAACGGGGAAGGTGTTTAAGGGCTTTTTCTCATCAGGGCCTCAGGATCGTTTTACAAGAAAACTTGACCCCAAAGTCTGGTTCATTCTTATGAGTGAGAACACAATCGTTCCGCGTTTAGGAACCCGATAGAAAAGGCTGGTCTCGAGAACGCTACAGTGTATCGAATCCGACATAGAAGCATATAGTTTCTGAGAACAGAAGTAAACCTCTGTTTAGATGTGACATCATCTTGTGTTTAATGGCGGTTCACAAGCCCAGTACGTGCACACTGCCACCTGCTGTTTTGGAGAACGTAAATCCGCAATTTAAACAAATACGTACCTGAGGACGACACCGCGAGTGCTGGGGGAGTGAGGAGAGACGGGCATTTGTTCCTGGACATGGTACAAGTTAATCGTGTCTAATGTGAAAACACACCGAGCTCGTAAAGAGTACCAAGTACTGGTACCGGTTCTGATGAGTCAAGCGACCGACAACCGTTAATGATTTCGATTAGGGTTCACAGTTATTGTAAAAGATTTACTTCAGAGTTCTGATAAACCAAGGTCCAAATCCGGCCTAAAACCATGCATCAAAATTCAAGTATCAGTTGTTGCTATAGTAACGATAACGCATCTAAGCCGCATCTGTGTAGCGTAAGATTTTGCTCACGCGTTACGTTATTACAGTTTATCTGTAGAAACATCCGAGACGAACAAGTGTGGCGATTTTAGTGCTCGTCATTCCGTGATGGATTAGTGCTCCGTGTCCCTCCATCCTCGCGTGTGAGGACACCTGAGACGAAATTTGTTCGAGCTTGACTTACAGGTCGATCTGTAGCTCGTCTCGTTCGAGTGCTGAGAGAAGAGTGTGTGTGCATGGGTGCTCTCCCCCCCCCCCCTCTCTCTCACACACACACACACACACACACACACCTGTCTGACGGAGAGAGATGTAGCTGGGTGATGTAATGCGTTGTGGCAGGACTGACAGGACAGAGCTTCATTGTGCAACGTAAGACACACAGAAACCTCCAGACCACGCCCCAGACCACGCCCCAGACCACGCCCCTCTGAACGCGTGGCTCACAATCCTACACGTTTCTCTTTCACGCTCTTCCTCTTTATATTCTTTCCTTCTTATTATTCTTTGTCTTACTCGCTGTCTCATTGTCTCTCTCTCTCTCTCTCTCTCACGTGTTCACTCTTTCAGTTCGGCTTATCAGTGATTTATTGGAATGAATCACAATTAATGCAGAACAAATTGTTCAATAAATAAAGCACACACACACACACACACACACACACACACACCTGCATTAATCTACCTGCACATTATTTCAGTGTCGTTCTCCTTAAACGATTTCTGTGTTCTCGTCATCTGTTTGTTTATTTGATCTTTTTTCCATTTCTTTCATCTGTTTGTTTGTGGAAGTTTGATATTCCGTGTGTGATGTTCTTTTCCCTCCTAATTTTTTTTTTCGTACAGGCATTTTACTTTTGCACTGCTCTCTCTCTCTCTCTCTCTCTGTGTGTTTCTCTTGGTTGCCCTTCAGATTTTTCCTTTTGTCTCTGTCTCCACCACTATTTCTCTCTCTGTCTGGTCGTCCTTTTCCTTTTGTCTCCTCTGCTGATTCTCTCACTCACTCATCTTTATTGGTATTTCCTTCTTTCTCTCTTTGGCTCGGTTTGTTTCTCTCTTTCTCTTCCTGTCCCCATGTTTGTTTTGTCTGTCTGAATCTCTCACTCTGTCTGTCTCTTCCTTTGTGTGTATGTGTGTATGTCTCTTTCTTTCTTTCTTTCTTTCTGTGTCTCTCCCTTTCTCTCCAGGTGCATGACTGTCTCTCTCTCTCTCTCTCTCTCTCTCCATTTCTCCAGTAAGACGTCCACCCTGTTCCTCAAGTCAAGTCAAGGCTTTTATAGTCTTTTATACAGTTCAGTACACATTGAGTTCAGTGTCACATGCACTAGCAGTGGCTTAATGTTGAACTGGCTGCGGTTCTTTTGATGTTAGAGAGATGAAAGCACGTCCAGGTCTTAGATAAAACCACACTGGTAACATTTCAAAGCGACTCGCGAGCGTTTTACAATTTTCATTGCGATCAGCAGCGACTCGATTTCCCGCGTTCAAACCCGGATTCACGTCGCCATCGGCTCCACCTGTCCATGACTCCATGGCCGAGGGGACCGGTCTCCACGCTGTGTGTGTGTGTGTGTGTGTGTGTGTGTGTGTGTGTGTGTGTGTGTGTGTGTCACAAGCCGATCTGACTCAAAAGAAGGAAATGAGGCTCCTCAGAGGAAATGGCCTCATGGACGTGGTTCTGGTTTTTCAGTGTCGAGTGTGTCGGCGTCCTCCGTCATCACTCACCATCATCGCCAGTGTGGAGAGAAGTGAGTAGGGAGCAAGTGAGCAAGGCAAGAATGTGATGAGGGAGACGGTGAGGGAAGAAGACAAGTGAAAGAGCCGCACCAGGAGGGAGGAAGTATCGAAGTTGAAGGGATCGGGAGAAGGCAAGTGAAAGGAGGATTACTAGGATGGACAAGAAGTGGAAAAGGGACTGGAGGAGAGAAAATGAAGGCTGAGAGGACAAGCCAAAGTAGAGCAAGTGAGCAAAGCAAGTCAGGTACCGAGCCTCGGGACGGAGATGGAGACGGAGAAGGGGACTGGGGCGGAGCGAATGAGGGGAACAAGCAAAGGCAGGGAACTGAAAAGGAGCAAATGTAGCGATTTCATTTAGCATGCTAGCGATGAGTTGAAAAGGACGGAATAGGAACTAATGAGTGAGATGGACCTGATGGAGGGACAAATGATGGAACCGGATCGATCGGATGAACATGGAGTTCCCTCTTGGACTGGGAAGGTGAAAGCAAAGACACTAGTGATTAAGGAAGAGGAAAGAACTTAATGGAAAAAGTGAGGAAAAGGACAGGGAGTAAGCAGGGGACAGGGACAGGGAGCGAGGGAGGTGTCTCAGCTGCTCTCGAGGTCACGGGTCACTCTACAGGTCACTCCAGTCCAACGTCTGTCCTGAACATGTGGACAACTCAGTCATGTGTCTTTCTTATGTCACCACATGTTTATTCTTATCTGTTTACCTCTTTATCTCTATTCCTTGGATTTCTGTCTCTCTCTGTCTCTCTCTCTCTGTCTCTCTCTCTCTGTCTCTCTCTGTCTCTCTCTGTCTCTCTCTCTGTCTCTGTCTCTCTCTCTGTCTCTCTCTCTCTGTCTCTCTCTGTCTCTCTCTGTCTCTCTCTCTGTCTCTGTCTCTCTCTCTGTCTCTCTCTCTGTCTCTGTCTCTCTCTCTCTCTCTGTCTCTCTCTGTCTCTCTCTCTCTGTCTCTCTCTGTCTCTCTCTCTGTCTCTGTCTCTCTCTCTGTCTCTGTCTCTCTCTCTCTCTCTGTCTCTCTCTGTCTCTCTCTCTCTGTCTCTCTCTGTCTCTCTCTCTGTCTCTGTCTCTCTCTCTCTCTGTCTCTCTCTGTCTCTCTCTCTCTCTGTCTCTCTCTCTGTCTCTCTGTCTCTCTCTGTCTCTCTCTCTGTCTCTCTCTTTCTGTCTCTCTCTCTGTCTCTCTCTCTCTCTCTCTCTGTCTCTCTCTCTGTCTCTCTCTCTCTCTCTCTGTCTCTCTCTCTGTCTCTCTCTCTGTCTCTCTCTGTCTCTCTCATTACTGAAAAAGGCTTCCACAGAACACGTTCCTTAGAAAGACAAGACTTTACGTCAGTGGAAAAAGACTTGCCTTACAGCTACTGACGATGTGGAAATCGTGCACACACACACACACACACACACACACACACACACACACACACACACACACACACAGAGAACACACTGCCCTGTACTATGGGTCTGTGTTTATTCCTGTTCTTGTTGATCCGATGATGTCAGTGCTCATGAGCAGCTCGTGTGAGAGTGTATCTTTCGCGATGTCTCCGCTCAGCACCGACACAGATCCGACCCGCCGCTCGCCACGTGCCGGAGCGCCGCGGTTTAGGTGTGTTTTGCCCACAGCACTCGCTCTCGCACTCGTCCAGCGAGAAGTTGCACTCCAGGACGTCTCGGGTTACACCAGTTGTTCATGTGTCACATGTGCAGTGTACAAAGTGTACCCCCCCCCCCCCGCGCTTTTCTTTTATCCCTGTTTAAAGATCTGCTGCTCGCGCCGAGCGACTGCGTGTCGTTCCACCAACCAGTCCGACAGCATGCTACAGAACATAAGATCGTCCTGTTTGTTTCCTCGTCTAGAGAATGTCTTTGTCTCGCACGCTGCAGGCTACACACATGTACCTTCACTCATACTCGAGTGTAGTCATGTGTATCTGCCTGCGTTGTGTGTGTGTGTGTGTGTGTGTGTGGATTGGTTGATGGAGCGGCGTTGGTAAGTGGGCCAAAGCATCTCTGAGAAGACTGTGTTGCCATGGAAACGGATGTGGAAAGGGCTGGTGGGTAGCCAGTGCAGCTGTGGCTGGTTGGCCAGGTTTTAGGATTTAGGGAGGAAAAAGAAGGAAGTGTGTGTGTGTGTGTGTGTTTGGGGATTATTCAGGGCTGTGCGCTGGAGCGTCTCTTTTTGAGCAGGTTGCAGCTTTGTCTCCTTACGTGTTCAGCCACAACATGAGAGACGTATTGTATTAAACGTGGTTTGAGTTCCTAATACAGTAAATAGCCACGTAAGCAAAGCAATAACACAGGTTTATAAGATAACGATAAGATAGTTTTTATGGTTATTCTTGTTTGTTTCTGTGACCAAATAATAATAATACTTATTATGATAATTTTTTCAGTTCCAATTTTGGAACCAGTCCCGCACTTTTCCACAGAAAAACGCTTGTTTTATGGCACCGGCCCCTAAACTCTGCTGGTCTAGTCGCGAGAACCCGTGATGTCACGAGCGGTGGGCGGAGTTATAGGGAGCATAAAAAAACAAATGGCGGAGATGCAAAGTCCGTTAATGTGGAGCGCGGACGAAACAAAAGCACATTTAACAATTTGGACATCCAGCGAGATTCAGCAGGAATTGGAAAGTGCTTTAAGAATGTATTAGACGTGTACGAGGAAATAAGAGAAGAACTAATAGTCGCTTCACACGAACAACCGACCAAATAGTGAATAAGCTAGTTGTCTATGTCGATCTCTTTCAGCGGTTATAACACGTCGAATAAGCTGCTTTTGGATACTGAAATACATTTTCATAGTTTGGAGAAAAACCAGTAAACTGACTTCAGGCAAGTTCGTTTCTGTTTAGTGGGCGTGGCCTGTGACGTATTATCATGCAGCTCCCGCTGAGCTCCTGTAAACGCGGGCCCGGCACCTGGCACCAGAACCAGTGTAGTGGAAATGAGGTATTAGAGATGCTGGGGTTCGAACCTGTGACCTTCCGAACCTGGGACCTTTGAACCTGGGACCTTCAAACCCTGGGACCTTTAAACCTGGGACCTTCAAACCCTGGGACCTTTAAACTTCGGACCTTCCGAACCTGGGACCTTTAAACTTCGGACCTTTGAACCTGGGACCTGGGAGAGTTTTAAAAAAGTGTTGGCATATATAGTTGAGCGGCCGTTAGTATACTCTATTGTATGTGTGGGAAACACTGGGGGATCAGATACAAGAGTTTTAAGAATTTCTTCAAGTTATGAATTCTAGATGTGAAGTTCCAAAATGTAGAAATGTTAATAGTTCTCGATTGGAATGCAGTACTCTAAGAAGGTTTTCACAATAGTGAGAACACAATCGTTCCAGGCTCGAGAACACAGTACGGCATAATCAGGCACGGATCAAATCAGGAAGTGGACCACTGTTTAGAAGGTGACATCATCACGGCCATCTTACTCTCGTCTCACAGCTCACACTTTTTTCAACGCAGATGTCGGAGGATTCAGAATTCAGTCAGATCTAGCAGCGATTATTGCCTTTATTACAACAAATGATCCGATCTAAACGCCGGCTGCGCTGCAGTGTCGGGGTCGGAGCGAGGCCCTGGCCTCGAGTTAACCTTTAACAGAATTAAGCAGGACTTTGAACTGAGATTTGGAACCCAAAGCCAATAATCCTTTTCAGCACAGCCAGCTACTTAATACGTGCTGCACACACACACACACACACACAGAGCGCTCTTTATGGATCTTTTATGTGGACTTGGTGAATGACTAACACAGGACAATGATGATCTCTACGTGCGTGCTTTATACCGTGAGGTTGTTATAATACAATAATCTGCTATCTGGATTTACATATACGTGGCTCCAGATGGCAGCTGAAACGCTCGCCCAATGCGCTTTGTGTTTTTATTTCGTGAGCGATTTTATCCACAGTCACCAGTGGCGGCCGCCTACACACAGAAAAATAATCCTGCTATAGACTTTCTCCTCTATAACAGTACAGGAGCGCTTGTGTTGGTACAGAAGGGCCGCGTTCCATAGCAGTCAGAGTGTTTCACAATCACGCTTGTTATTAAATGCAGCACTGCTGTACCGGGGCGGGGGTTTGCTTTAGTGGTGTTGGGCCACTGGTTGGAAGGTTCGCAGGTTCAAACTCCTGCATCACCAAGTCGCTACTGAACTGGTTAGAGGTACAGTATAATGAGATGTCGCTCTGGATTAGGGCGTCTGCCAAATGCTGTAAATGTAAATCATGCGCGCTTCCCTTACTCGTGCTCCGTCCACAGTGAATACAGTCGGATAGATGAATTGTGAAACAACAAAATAGACTAATTTAACATTTACCTTGTTAGCATTTTGTAATCATCGTAAAAACATCTATTTTAATGACGTTCAGATTTTCCTTTTTTTATTCTCTGTAACTTTTGAAACTCGGCCTAACTAGCAGGGAAGAATGTAGCATAGCCGGGCACCTAGCCAAAATTTAGCTAATGTTAGTCTGGGATCGTCGACAACTTAAAAACGTCCAAATGTCGCTGCTGTTACTAACTCCATGTCGCAGAAAATTAATGGCCGCATGCCACTCACTGTGGTGAGCACAACTTTAGCTTATACTACTGTGCGATTGTTTATTTATTGTTGTTGTTTTTTTTGGTACCATTTTTGCATTTTAAATGTGTTTCTTTGCAATACTGGTTCCAAGCATCAGTTTCAGAGTTCAAGCAGCGTGGAAAGTCCTCCGGCTTCACTGGGTTTAACCAGTTAAAGAAATGTACTAAATGACGTTGAAAAGCCTCTGGAGCACTTCATGTGCTGGTGAGATTCATTTCCAAAGGTTTAGACTTACTCCAGAGACTAAGTGCTGCTTTAACCTCAGCGTGGCTGATCCAGTGAGTCAGAGCCTCATGCCTCATAAATATAGTCTGTCTTCTGCTGTCGGTTTCTTGGGAGGCTTTCATGAAGCTCCACAGTAGCATGGAGCGATGGCTCAGTCAAGCAGGAAGCATTAAAGTGTCATTTTAGATTTCAAGGTCAAACCTTACCCAGAAGGCTTTGCTTTATACAGGTAGTCCCCGACCTATGAGCATTCGAGTTACGAATTTCCACAGATACGAACGGACCGCGAGAGAAATGTGTCGACCTCACCGGGTTCAATGTACCAGTCAGGGAGCACAGTGATAGAAAATGGCTGTCATGTAAAGCTGACCCTCAACGAGTTCACAGTCCAGTACAGTGGAAAACAGCTGCGTCTGATCAAACGCACAGTAAACACCATGTAGCGTTGTCCTTCCCAGGCTGCTTTTAAACAAAGTCAGCTGACCCCGTTTTATAACCGGGATTTCCCTCATGATTTAGAGATGTAGTTTCGTGAAAGTATAATGCAAAACCAAAACACCAAACTTGTGTGTTTTTTTTTTTATGGTTTATATTGTATATTTGTATCAAAGGTGTATAAAACCCCTATCTCACCTATGCAATTTGATTTGCAGTGAGACGCCGGTGTTGGGCATCGCAAGTGACCGCCAGGTTCCGCAAGGTGCGGTTTAAGACTCAGTTTAAGACGGTTTAAGATAGGGGTTTAAGACTCACTTTCAGACTTACAAACGAATCCGACTTACTCCCTGAACTCGTTCATAAGTCGAGGAGTTTAGTGTAACGACTTTTCTAGGAGATTAATCGCTAGACAAACTTTTATTGTAACTGACTATGTATGTTTGCGTTGAGACTCTTGACCTGACTCTCTCTCCTCTTGCCATGTCTAGGAGATAAGGACGGCAGCAAGGTGACATCGGTGATGGCGACTCCAGGCCAGGGCTCGGATCGGGCCCAGGAGGTCAGCTACACGGACACGAAGGTGATCGGGAACGGCTCTTTCGGCGTCGTCTACCAGGCCAAGCTGTGCGAGTCCGGAGAAATGGTGGCCATCAAGAAGGTTCTGCAGGACAAGAGGTTTAAGGTGAGAGAGGATTGAGACGTTGAGAGTTTGACTCCATGAGAGATTAACACCATGCCATTTGTAATGGAACACAAGTGTAAGTTGAGTCAAAGATGTGCGTGAGTGTGTGTATGTAATGTCTTTTTATAGTTGATGAGGCGACCTTGGTGACATCAGACTGCTTAACTTGATCCACTGTAGCTTAAGTGTGTGTGTGCGTGTCTGAAAGTGAGATCAGAGCTCATCACATGCAGCACGCTCGTCACGTTAAACTTAAAGGCAGTCATGTTAAGCATCGTCACCATGGTAACACGTACTGTCAGGTCGTGTCACGATTGATTTATCGGCTCTAACGAAGTGCCCTTTTGAGAAATTATTTCTCGCGTCCACAGAAACGTCAAGCCGCACTTTTCACTTAAGAGGAAAGACGTTAGCTCTTTCAGGTTAGCAGGTTCATTCCAGACGTTATTATATCTAATCGCTCCTGCCAGTAAGGAAGCATGTCTGACCCGAAGGAAATACATGACGAGGGAAAAACCCTGCAGGGATGACTGAGTATTGTGCTGAGTCGTCCCAGAGCCAGCGATGGACGTTTGATTATTTACCTTGGCACGTAGCCGGGTGGCGTACAGGAGCATGGAGGATGAAGGCTAGAGGAGGAGTAATGTTTCACTTCTCTGCAGTGCTGCTCCTGCACTCTGAGCTGTTCCTTCATTACGCCCTAAACAGCTTCCATATAGATAGGCTTCTCGGGAAAGTGCTGCATATGGGTGCTTATAGTGGCAGTGTGTGTGTGTGTGTGTGTGTGTGTGTGTGTGTGTGTGTGTGTGTGTGTGTGTGTGTGTGTGTGTGAGAGAGAGAGAGAGAGAGATGCAGAGTGGCCTGGCATGCTGCCTGCCTGACATACGAAATCACAAATGTAGCTGAAGTCATCAAAATGTGCAAGAGTGCAAGAGCGAGAGCGACGATGAGTAGAGTGTGAGCAGGGTTTAATATTTCCATCGTAAAAAAAAAAGTCCATGTTAAACAACATGTGTTCTCGGGAACTTCCTGCAAAGTCTGAACGGAATAAACAAAAACAAGATACCTGCGGATCGCGCAGATCAAGATACCTGCCGACCACTTTGCCAGTTTGAGAACTAACTGGGTGTGGTCTAATACTTGAATTAGCGCATTTTAATGAGATGATCCACCGCGTAACTGCGATAATTGCACAGTGTTATGACTGGGTCATGCTCAGTGCTGGTTAGCTGGCGAGGTTCGGCGTCGGCTAGGACGTTACGAGGTCCGGCGTCGGCTAGAAAGCAGCGAGGTTCGATGTCTGTTAGGACGTTATGAGGTTCGGTGTCTGTTAGGACGTTATGAGGTTCGGTGTCTGTTAGGACGTTATGAGGTTCGCCGTCGGCTAGGACGTTATGAGGTTCGGCGTCTGTTAAGACGTTATGAGGTTCGGCGTCTGTTAGGACGTTATGAGGTTCGGCGTCTGTTAGGACGTTATGAGGTTCGGCGTCTGTTAGGACGTTATGAGGTTCGGCGTCTGTTAGGACGTTATGAGGTTCGGCGTCTGTTAGGACGTTATGAGGTTCGGCGTCTGTTAGGACGTTATGAGGTTCGGCGTCTGTTAGGACGTTATGAGGTTCAGCGTCGGCTAGGACGTTACAATGTTCTACGTCGATGTTCTGACGGGCTAATGGTGTCGCTACTTACAGATGGTTTTGCTCAGTACACTACACTCATTGCGGAGGGTAAAAACCTCGCATGCGGTAAAAAAAATCGCAGCATCTGCATGAAAGTTTGCATTCGCATCCTGAACCACTGAACCGCTCATGGTGCGTGAGAGGTTACCATGGCAACGTGCAGAATTACCAGCGAGATGTGGGTGTGAAATACAAATTCCCCCAAATTCTTTTGACAGGGGAACATTTTTTTTTTTTTTTTACAGATTTAAGATTCAGCATCACAGCTTTGTGTGTGTGTGTGTGTGTGTGTGTGTGTGTGTGTGTAGCCAGCTTTTCAACACACCTAGAATGTCTGGGCTCTTTAAGTCTAATCCCTTTTTTTAAAACTCTAAGGTGTGTGTGTGTGTGTGTGTGTTTAAACTACTTTTTAATTAAATAAATGTGTCTGTGACTGATCCGAGCATCCCACGCTACACAGCTGCAGCAGGACCGCCGAGGAACGTGTGATATTTCTGGTTTTGGACGATTGCAGACGGTTTATTTTCATACGCCGCCTCTACATTTCCCTCACTTCACTTTACCTTGCTCCTCTCTCGCTCTCTCTCTCTCTCTCGCTCTCTCTCTCTCTCGCTCTCTCTCTCATCACCGTGTGGGTGCTGTGCCAATTACAGCCTCTGTTTCAGGCAGCATGGTTCAGTGAGATTTGTGTCTGCATATGTATGTGTGTGTGTGTGTGTGTGTGTGTGTGTGTGTGTATGAGAGAGCGAAAGCTGCGAGGGCCTTCGCCGGAGGCTCGGCCCTGTGCTCCGTTTCTATTTTCATTTACTTCTCCTCATATTCATGTCGAGACGCTCCACAGCAACGCTGCTAGACTTCTGTTTTTAGACCCAAGGACTCATCACAGCACTGCTCGTAATCTTTACTGGAAGTTGTGTTAAAGCAAAATAAAAATAAAATAATGATCCACTTCTTTCTGTGCATTCTGACTGCGTGATGAGTTGATGTCCTTAGTGTCCTTTTTTTTCCTGTACTACAGAACCGCGAGCTACAGATCATGAGGAAGCTGGACCACTGCAACATCGTCCGTCTCCGGTACTTCTTCTACTCCAGCGGGGACAAGGTGATCAACTCAGTTACATATTTAGATTTTTTTTATTGTTTTTTATCTATGTATCTAAACTGTTCATTCATTGACAGTGGGGGGGGGAGGGGGGGAAGGGGGGAAGTACTATATACGTTTACGTGTTATTACAAAATCTCCAGGTCCCTGGTGATTATCCGTCCCTATTGTCCACACACACACAGATAAGATAAGATAAGATATACCTTTATCGTCCCACAGCGCGTACATTTATGTTACAGCAGCGAAGAAAAAATTTGCAAATATAATGTAGGGACAGAACATTGCATAAATACAAAAGAAAAAAAAACAATACAGTAGGTACACTTCCAAATAAATTGCACTTAGATAATATTGCACAGTTGCTATTGCACAAAAAATGTAAGATATTGTAACTATATTGTAAGATTCTGTTACTATTGTTACTATATTTGAGATATTGTAACTATATCTTAAATATAGTTACAATATCTTACACTATTGTTACAATATCTTAAATGTACACAACTACTGTAATTGTATACAGTTACTATTGTAACTATATTGTAAGACACTGTTACTTAACTGTATTTTAAGATATTTCAACTATATTTTAAATAGAGTTATAACAACAGCAGGAAAAAGACCTTCGATATCGCTCTTTCACACACTCAGGATGTGTATATGACCGACACACAGCCCACAGTCGAACCCGACACCCGATGAGGAGACGGTTTGTGTGAGCCAGCTGAAATTCCCATAACAGCCTGCTTTTGATACGACATCAGCGCGTCTGACCGAAGCTCATTGTTCGACACACTCGACATGACACACTCGCACATACCCTGACGCCGATGTCACATCCTGCCAGACCAATTATAGACACCAGACTTGTGTGTGTGTGTGTGTTTGTGGGGAGGGGGGTTGGAGGGGTCGCCACCCACCAGCTGAGGTCACTTCCTTTCCTTTTTCCTTCCTACTTCTTTCTTAACCTGAAGAAGACGCACTCCAGTGGCAGCCAGATGTCGTTGATTCGGCAGCACGAAATAATTTTGCTGCTCGGTGATCCAGGATGCATTTAATCAGTGCTGATGAAATGAAGAGAATGAGCCGCAGATGGGGCGCGGTCTGTCTGAGACTGGAACGGAATTAAACTGAAGGATGAATCTTTTGATTACAGCATCTTGACATTTACTTAAAGTCAGTCTCAGCAAAGAGAGTTAGAGTTTAAGAAGCTGTTGTAGTGAGGATTAGGACACTCGGGTGGCATGCTGTTTTTGAGGAATAATCAACTACGCAGAGGCAGATTATTTTCCTTTAACATAATAAACTTTATGAATTGTTTTATTTCTCTTACAGCTCTTTATACATTTAGTCTGTTTAGGAAAGTGTTTAAACAGGTTACAAGCATTCAAGTTACGAGCGCAGTTCTGTGAACATTCGTAAATGCGAATAAATCAAAGAAGTACAAGAAGTAGACATTGCAGTGTACCAGATAGCAATAGTTACAGTTATATACAATATTTTCAGTGTCACTGGTTTATTGTATGTGTGTGCGTGTGGGAGAAATGAGTCGGCCTTACCGGTTTCAATAAATCAGTCTGGAAGCACGATGATAGAAAAATGACTGTCCTGATGGTGAATAATGCTAAATTCGGAAAATCCTCAACAAAGCAAGAGTTCGCATGTCCAATACAGTGAAAACAGCTCTGAGACAAAATGGCGTCTGGGATTCCACTCGCGATTAAAAGGGACAGAGACAACACTGTTAGATTTCACATTTCAATGCGCGATTCATTTCCTTAGGTGTGATTACAGTTTTTGGGAAAGGTGACAGGTATTTAGTCAAGTGAATTGGAATCCTTTACATTGTATATTCGTATCATAGACGTATAAGACTCAGTTTGTCTGACTTAAGAACAGATTCGACTTACGAACGTGCTCCCAGAAAAGAACTTGTTTGTAAGTAGAGGAACTACTTGTATATATATTTTTAAATGTAAAATTTATTTTACAGCAGTTTAAACGGCTGCGTATGCCCAGCGCCGTCCGACCTCTTTCACGTACAGTACATGAGCTCACAGACTCCTCTGATTGGTTACTGCCACCCTTACTTAACATTGGGCAAGAATGCAGACGCCTGCAAATTCTTGCTTGCACAAACCTCAGATTGAGTTTGCAACAAATCTTTCAGATCTGCTGTTAGATAAAGCTATTATTTTATGCCTCCTGACCAACCAGAATCAAGGATTAACAGCCTCAGTCCGTTTCACTGTAATTCAGGAAAGCGAGATGAAAGAAAGAAATAGTGGCGGTATAACGTTGCATGCAGATGTCCACCATTTTAACCGCATGCTTTTGTGTTCCGTCCTCACAGAAGGACGAGGTGTACCTGAACCTGGTGTTGGACTACGTCCCCGAGACCGTGTACAGAGTCGCCAGACACTACAGCCGAGCCAAACAGACCCTCCCCATGCTTTACGTCAAGGTGTGTATGAGAGTCAGAGGGTGTTTTTTTTTTGTTTGTTTGTTTGTTTGTTTTTCCAAGACGTGTCGTTTCAGGTTTTGTGTGATTTTATCCTGTAAAATTTTTTAGTAACTCTTTTTTTCATAGCTAAATTTTTGTTTGTGTGTATGTGTGTGTGTGTGTGCTGTAGTTGTACATGTATCAGCTGTTCAGAAGTCTGGCCTACATCCATTCGTTCGGAATCTGCCATCGAGACATCAAACCCCAGAACCTGCTGCTGGATCCCGAGACGGCCGTCCTCAAGCTCTGTGATTTCGGCAGGTCAGTACTAGAGGCCACGGTCCTGTCTTTAGTTAATTATTAATAAAAATGACCTTTCTCTGCTACTGTTTATGTACCTCTCTCTCTCTCTCTCTCTCGCAGTTCAGTTCAGTTCAGCGCTGCTTTATTGCTAAGAATGTTAAAAAACCGCACATTGTTATGCATCTCTCTCCCTGTGTGTGTGTGTGTGTGTGTGTGTGTGTGTGTCTCTGTGTTCCCCTGTCTGTTTATCTTCCTTTGTGACTCTGTCTTTGTCTATGTCTGTCCATCTCTTCGTCTGTTTGTGT